>OZ010787.1:648388886-649690714 GCA_963932465.1 Maratus speciosus | reverse complement strand
ACGAAACAATTTTTAACCATATCAGCGTAAAAATAAATGCTTTGAAGAAATTCAGTCAGGTCGGGCCGCGATTTTAAATGTTTTCCGGGCCAGGCCAAACTTTTAGCTTTTATGCTGGGCCATTAATCAATTAATTATTTTTTTCTTTTCTTTTTGTATGGGCTGGGCCGATTTCCCCCCCCCCCCCCTATGGATCGGCTACTTCACTCAAGGGTAAACGGCCGTTCGCTAATGTTAATCCTATGGAAGAGTTTTTAAAAAAAATACATGGTTCGCATTTCAATATGCTTAAATGATTTTTTTTTTCGTCGAATAGCTGAGGTTGATCTCGACCCTTTTTCGATTTTGTTTACAGATGTGTTTCGTAGTATACTTTAATTTTTGGAATCAGTTTCATAAGTAAAATTATTCTAGTAAAAAAAAAAAAAAAAAAAAAAAAACCTCTAAACACAATTGAAAAAGTAAAAATGACTCTTTGTAGAGACCGACCTCAGCTATCCAATCCAAAAAAGATCATTTAAAAATAATGGAATGCGAACGACATATTTAAAAAAAAAAATCTTTCTTAGGATTTACATTAACGAGCCGGTGATTTTGCGTGAGCAAAATAGCCCAATATTTATATCGCGGAAGTTGTCCCACTTAATTTGTTATATTGGTCAGGACCGTTTATTTTGTTTATCGCCCGACCTGGCTCATAAAAAAAAACTGTACTAATTCTGCTGACCCGGCCGGTTTCAAAGTTTGAATTCATTTTGTCTGGTCGAGTCGGGTACGGCTTCTATTTTAGGGGCCGAGTTTATAGAGTCCGGCACTGAAAAAAAAAAAAAAAAAAAAGAAAAAATCTTGCTCTCCAGTGTTTTTATTGTGTATTAGGAGACCCATTCTACAAAAGTTCTATGCCTTGATTTGAGATTTTTCTAGTTAGAGACCTGTAATTTCACTGACTGAGCACTCTGTGAGCAGTTTTGCTTTGCAAGAGGAAGGAAAGGGGGTTTATTAGAAGAAAAGTTCGCGACAGCTGTACATTCCAGTATCTGGAGGGTGAAGTAATTATTGACGGATGGGCGGAAAATGTAATCATTTTTAACTTGAGAACCGGTGAGACAAACGTTATTCATTCCGCTGATTGTTTAAAAATAAACAAAACAAATAACATTTCTCGGACATCTGCGGTTGAGGGACATTTTCTATTATTTTGGTACCAATTCAAGAGCATGAAACTATTGATCAAAGGGGGGGGGAAATGGTGTCATAAAATATCGGTTTGACCAAAAAAAATGCATTAAAACATTGCTGTAAAAGAAAAAAAAAATCACCGTATGCGCCGCCCTGGCGTAAGAGCCGCACTTAGAATATTTTATACTTTCAAACTCATATGCGCCGCGGCTCATACGACCGAAAATACGGTACTTTTTCCAGTCCTTTAGAACTTGGTTGTTTTTCCTTGTGCTTCAAAAATGTCCATAAGTTTTCAATTGGGTCCAAATCTGAACTATTTCCAGGCCAGTCCAATATTTGAATTTTTTTTCATCTTCAAGAACTGGGTAACAATTTTTAAGCAATGACATGGTGCACCATCATGCATATAGTAGTGTGATAGTCTATAAGGTGTAACATTCATCAAATCACTTGTTCACTAATTAATCGTTCAGAATATCCTTTGTGAAGAATAACTATGTGTGTACACTGAGCCTCAGGGATTTTCAAAACACTTAAAACAAGCAAAAGTTGTGTCTACGACTTTTATTACTCAAAGGTTAAGTGAAAAGGTAATACAGTACTCAACTGTCAGATGGAATGGCACCATCTTATGCAATCAATTTGATTTATAATGTTGTTAGTGGTTTCAAGTGCAAAACTATTAGTTTATGCAGAGTGGTCATAAACTTATGTCCATGACTGTATATATCAGGTATAAAGAGCTATGTTTATGGGCAGGGTCAGCTTTACCATTAGGCAAAGCAATGTGGTTGCCTAGGTTTTCCAATGCCAGGAAAACATGGGCCATGTTTACTGCCCAAAAATTAAAATAAAATATTTTACTAAATAATGATTTAAGTGATTTTGAGCTATGTCACTACCATAACCAAAAATCAACTTCTTTCAATAATTTGTAATTAGAAGAAACAGAATTAGAGAATTCGAACTTCTTGTGATTAAAACACAAATTATTGTTTTAATAACTGTACTTTGGTTTGTAGATCTATGACTGAAAGAACTTTTTCTAATTACTTGCAGAACATGTATCTTCAGCAAAACACATGCATTCTGTGCAGAAACATCTAGAAAATCAGTACTTTGAAATTAAATTTATAATAGATAAAGACTTTAACTATGTTATTAATGTAGAGAAACAGCATTCTTGTGGTGTGTTAGAGTATCTTCAGTTGATTGTAGGGGATAGCGGGATAAACCGTACATTTGTTGATAAATAATTCCAACCTATCACTCAAAATGTAGCAAATAGAGGAATGGCTTAAACATCAAGGCTATTGAAAACATTTATGTATTACATGAAAATTTTTGTTTCCTTTTCATGGACTTGAGATATGTATAAAAAACCAAAAGTGTCACTTTTGAGGTAGGGTTGGGTAAAACTGGTTACTTAGGAAAAATAAATACAAAAATACCCAAACACCATTTTTTATTTATTATTGAGCCAATTTTCAAACTTAATCAATTCAAATAAATTGTTAAAGTTTGAAACCATGTTATTTCATTTAGATTTTTGGGGGGGGGGGGGGGGGGGGTAGATCCCTGCAGAAATCGCAAGCAAAACCATCTTCACTATCGGGGTTAAATCTGCTACAGGTATTGTGGCTAAACTCCTTGCAAATTATGCAAATTGACCCCCCATTATCTACTTGGCACATTGTACAGAAGTTGGTTGCAATGCATACGTGAATCACCGCCATTCTCCTCATCATCAGTTGAAGGCAACCAATCTTCTTCCTCCTCAGAATATGAGACCTCTTTCCTTTTATTGCCATTCTATCCTTGTGATTTTCCTTTTTCTTTAGGTTCTGTTTTCTTATCCCTTTAAGCTAGGGGTGCACAACCTTTTTAGGAAGAGGGCCACTTACAAAAATGTCTGGGTTGTCGAGGGCCACATCAGTAACACAGATAATTCTATTTTGGGAGGGTGATCTGTGGCCTATAATTAGATAAAAAAATATGGCTTTAGGCTTCAGGGTGGGGGGGGGGGGGTTACCCCTCTAGGTTTTCCTACCCAGTCAACATGTCCAATTCAGCTGACAAGGGTATATTAACAGTTTCCAATAACAGAGATATAGCAAGAATTATTTTGAAGGGGAGTGATAATATTCCTTGGCTTTATTCGGGAATACATTTTGCTTTATTAAAAGAGCTAAAAAATAAACATAGGCATGAAAGTGGCTAGTGCCGAACAAAATGTGAACTGTATGAACAAGGGGGGGGGGGAGGAGCCGAGCAACGAAATTTGCGATTTTTTCTCCCTTGATCGACAAAATTTGCGATTTTCCATGCATAATCGACAAAATTCGCGATTTTTTCGTGCCCGACCAACAAAATTTTCCATTTTTCGCAGCCTGATCACCAAAACTTGCACTGTTAAAAATTTGCAGCAGTCTGTCCAATCATTCGACCGTTCTTTGAAAAAACGGTTTCATAACCATAATTTAACTATAATCTGACCATAAAATGGCCAATAATATGGTCAGAATAGGGTTAAATTACGGCTGTGTAACCATTTTCGACAAAAACGGTCAAATGACTTGACAGAATGCTGCAAATTTTTAACAGTGTGGAATTTTTCCGTGCCCGGTCGACGAAATTTGCGATTTTTCCGTCCTTGGTCGACGAAATTCGCCATTTTTCCACGCCCAATCAACGAAATTCGCAATTCTTTTAGATCTGACGAAATTTGCATTTTTTTTGCCACGGTAAATTGATGAAATTCGAGATTTTTTCTCAAAATGAACTGGCGAAACTTGAGATTTTTTTGAAGCCGATCACCGAAATTTTCAATCTTTCCACGCGTCATCGAGAAAATTCGCGATTTTTCCGTGCCTGATCACCGAAATAGATTTTTAAACGCCTGATCGACAAAATTCGCGATTTTTTTCTCGTGTCCGACTAACGAAATTCGCGATTTTTCGGAGCTCGATTGACAGCACTCGCGATTTTCCGTGCCCGTTCGTCAAAATTTGTGACTTTTCTACGCCTGATCGACGAAATTTGCGATTTTTCCTCGCCCGATGAACAAAATTTCCACGGCAAATAGAGAAATTTGCAATAAACAGACCAAATACACAATTTTTCGAAATATTTGGGATTTTTCCGCTCCTAATCGACAACATTTTCCTTACCCTAACGGCGAAATTCGCGATTCTTAACTGACTGACGAATTTTGCAATTTTTTCCCGAGGCAAATTGATGAAATTCGGGATTTTTTCTCGTAACTGCTGAAACTCGCGATTTTTCCGCACTCAATCAACAAAATTTGCAATTTTCCACGCATCATCAATAAAATTGACGATTTTTTCATGTCCGACATGCGAAATTCGCGATTTTTCTATGTCCGATCAACTAAATTCGCGATTTTTCCGAACCTATTCGTCAAAATTTGCTATTTTTCCGCACCCGATCACCAAAATTCGCGATTTTTCCGACCCTCATCGTCAAAATTTGCTATTTTTCTGTACCTGATCAACGAAATTCGAGATTTTTCCGCGCCCGATCAATGACATTCGCGATTCTTAACTGACTGACGAAATTTTAATTTTTTCCGCGGTAAATTGACGAAATTCATGATTTTTTCCTGAGATCTATAGACAAAAATTGTAATTTTTTCCAGTTATAAATTGATGAAGTTCGCGGGCCACTCGTTAACCCTTCGCGGGCCACTTTTGGCCCGCGGGCCACAGGTTGTGCATCCCTACTTTAAGCCCTGACCCGCACAATTGTGTGGGTGATACTAAAGTAAAGGAGAATGATTATTTCCTGTTTTTGTGAGATTAAAAAGCAAATCTGCAGATTTATATGAGTTAATTGGCTTCAGATGTTTTGATAAGACACAACTAGGGGGCACCAACTACAATACAGGGTTAGATTTTCTGCTTTTAAAAAGACTATGTCATCTGACAGCAATAGACAAAAAGTATGTACTGTCGTAATTTCTTTTAAATATGATTTTTAGTGTTTGCTTAGATTTAATTTTTCTTTTCATATACTTTATTCATGATTTTATTTGATTTTGTCTTTGATAAATTTAATTAGGCTTTATAAAAGTTGAAAAACCAATGACCCACACAATTGTGCGGGTCTGGCATTTACCATTTCCAAAATAGATACAATTCCTAATATATAAATTTTTTATTTTTAAATGATTTTTTTTAAACTTAAGTTTTTAGCAATTTATTTTTTATTAATTACATTTTTAAAGCAGATTAATTTTAAATTAATAGGTTTGTACTATTCATGATTTCTATTTAAAATTGATAGTATAGATATATAATATGCACATGTAACAAACTGTATGTTTCTGCTCTGAGTTATAGATGTCATATATGGTTTATAAGTTTTATATGAATTATATGCATTCCACGAGATAGATTTTTAAGTTTGATGAATTCATTCCATTTTTCGACACAGCAAGTAAACCACCACTAATAAATTATGGAAAGTTCAGCAAATGCTTGACAGATTCCCTAGTGTCTGCTTCAACTTACCAGGAGATCAGGGAAAATTTTTTCATAGATGAGCAGACGATTCTTTTTTTTAGGACGTGCCTCAGTAACGCAGTATATAAAAAACAAACCACACTCTGTTGTAACAGCATCATCTGGGATAGTTTTAAATTTAGTATACCAGTAGGAAAGTACAGACCTGGTACACAAGGATCTAGGCTTAGGACCTGCTGTAGTCCTTACTATGGTTCAGACCTAGTTTTATGTACTTTGATCAGTATTTCAACAAAATAATGCTGCTGGAAAAACTAAAAAAAAAAGAAATTTGAATGATCAGGCACAATTCAAATGGAGTGAAGAGCATACCATTTGTCAACGGCTCTTAAGAGGGGTGCGAGCATTGAGCATGTCTCAGAAAATGAAATCGTAGTGGTCTGTCCAAAAGCAAAAATTTGGGACAAACTATACAATCGTTTAGATTTAGCCCAAAAATGGCTGCATTAAGGCCGAACCTGCACAATTGTGTGGGTCCTCCCTTGGCATAACCTGACATTGGTTATTTTTTTTCAATCAAATACGATCCTATTGATAAGGAGAAACCACCCAAACTTTCAATTTCTACCAAAAAAATTCCCGGTCTTAAAGGGTTATGACGTGGTTTTCTCTCTTTATGAAATTTCCTTAAGCAGTTTGGATTTGTAGGGGTTAAGGTTAAAATGTCTGTAGCACCTCTATTTCGGCTGATTTTCTTCTTCTGTTTTTCTTTTTTAAGAAGCTTGATATATACTGGGGAGGATTGGAAGAATATTCTATTGCTGCTAGATATAAAGGGGCAAGTTTCAGGGTAGTGGTAGGGTAAAACCAGGTAACATCTGACTTTGCACCTCTGCTGTGTATCTGATTTCGTCCCACAGAACTTGTTTGACTAAACATCGCCTCAACTGCAATGAGAACAACTTAAAGACACTGCAAAAGCGGAAAACCTTGTAGATTAACTTAATCAAAGATTGTGTCACTTACTTTGAAATTACAGCAAAGCAGGAACTACATACTGGGTGTATCCGAGTGGCCTTATAAAGCATAAAAGGTTTCCCTTTTATTAAAAATACATTTACACTGCTAGAAAGTGTCGTTTTTGAATGCTAACCAACATCAGACTGCTTGACATAGATGATTGGTCCTGTTTCATGTGTCAAGCTACAGGTAATAACACCTACTGAGGAAGAAATAGAATACCCACTTTTACCTAACTACCTGTTTTATCCCCCCTTCCCTTTCCCCTACAGTATGTGACTCAAAATTGTTTAATGATTTCTTGCTGTAGTAAAAAAAAAAAAAAAATTACTTGTCCACTTTGCGATGTGATGTGACTCTCTGGTAGCATATGATTGCAATCTTTGCTGGGGAAGGCTGCCAATTCTGCTCTGTTCATGGATGAAATAAAAAAAAATACCTGAAAGCAAGGATGCAGTCTCATTTTATCATTTGCAAGCCCTTTTAAGCTGTTTTTCAAGAATAAACTATCATGCATTCAGAAGTTTTTTATGTTTTGCATCTCTATGGCTTATATGTGAGAGTTAGGGATTGTTCAGAAGTAGCATGGTTTTAAAAGATGAACAGTTAACCCTGCTGCTGTGTTTGGGCCCATTTCAACCATTTTCACAATAGAATAATTTAGGTGGTAGATTATTTATTTATTGTTACTAAAGAGTATTAAACAGGTCTGAAAAGAATGTTAAAATTAAAGAGTTATAAAGGTTTAAACTATGCATGATTTGTATCAAAGGGGGAAGCAGTAATTTTGGAAGTGGGATTTAGATGATTATTTATTGTTACAATAAAATAAAAAATAAAGAAGAAAAAAATTGAAAAGAAATATGTTTGAAGATTTTAAATTTTGTGCACGGGAGGGGGGATGATTTAGATTACCATATTTTATGGAAGAAATGCCGCACCCGTCGTAAGTGCCGCACTCCTCAAAATTGATCTGAATAAGCTTTAAAATACCATAATCACCACACCTGTCATAAATGCTGCACCTGTGGGAACGCTACTTTTGTTGACAGTGTCTCATTGACATAACTTTAAACAAACTTTTCTGAACAGTGTAAAGGTGCCTCATTTCTAATAACTTAATATTCTAGAATTTTATTTAAAATATTTAAATCTGGCTTTAAATATTTTTATGTAATTTTTAAATTAAGGAGATGTCAATCTGTATCAAAACCATCCAGAGCATGGGATGCGGGCCCCTCTGCTTAGGCGCTCCACATTTTTTTAAGTGGCAACTTAGCACACTTTTTATGACGCTTTTTACGTCACATCCACTTTAGTCTTTTTTTAGTTTCTATTCGAAGCCCTCAATATCTGAGTGGAAGAGTTGTAAAATTTCTTTGTACCTGTGTATGTATGGTTTGTTACCATCATCGGAAATGTCACAGTTTTCATTATCGGCAAAGTCAAGAAGTTCTGCACTGTTGAGCAGTGGACTTGAGAACAGTCTTAAGGAATTTTAACTTTATCTAAATTTTACACGCCCGAAAAAAATAAATAAAAGTAAATGCTGCACTTGACAAAAAAATTAACTTTCAAACTCGTAAACACTGCAGCATTTCTTCCATAAAATACGGTATCTTTTTTAAGGCAAAATCTGACAAAATATGGAAGACTCTCATCCCTGTATTTACCTTTTATACTTCTAAATCTATGAATGATAAAAACTGGTTTTTAATGATTTATTTTTAAATATTGATAGCCTCCCTTCTAAATTTAACTGGTTTTACTTTTGAAAAGGGGGAAGGGGTTCTTACAATTGGGATTTTATGGCACTTGATTTGAATTACTGAGAAATTTTGGTTTGTAATAATAATGGTGCAGACTCGTGCAAAAACTTCTGCTATTCGGAACAGAGGATTAAAGTGCCAAGTAGGACTTAGCTTTCATGCTCTTCAAACCACAACTTGACAGGTCTGTATGAATAGAACAGTTATCCTGAGAGATGTCATCCCCTCCTGGAAACAATGTTTGAATCATCAGCTGAATGTAATTGGCTAAAATTTTGACATAGTTATTCCCAGTTACTCTTCCTCAGAGAGCGGCTACAGGATCTTGAGAAAACTATGAGATGGCTGCCCAAATGATAACAAATCTGCCTCTATGATACAAAGTAATCTGAATCATGTACAATATTCTACCAATGTACACACTTCCAGTTGTAGGGAAGAATGTGAATGAGAATTTGATTATATCATTTACTGTCATGCATTATATGGCCACATTTTATGTTCCTGACATCATTTGCAAGAATATCAATAATTAAAGTCTGGAATAGCTGTTCTGCTGTTGATGTAACTTGTATGTCATTCTCTTCCAAATGTAATCATAGCTTCAGCAGATGCCGGTTTAACTGGGCTGTCACTTTGGCTACAATAGCTTTATCTTTTTCAATGCCATATCACCACCTGTATCAGCTTTAACAGCTGACAATCTCTTTGACTGAACTTACAAGGAGAGGACACAGAATCTGGTAACTGTTTGTGCAATGATAGAGATAATAGATAAACATATCACAAGGATAAAGTGTAAAATGCAAGGGGGTCTTAAAAAACAAGCCCCAAAGTCATCCATTTTTGACACTTTAGTACATAATCAGATAAATTACATGCATTTCTGAGTGGCCAAATGGTATAGTTGGCAGAGCGCCAGACTTTTAAATTTTCACTTTCGGAACTTTGTGGGTTTGATACCCTGACACGACTTTTTCTTTTTCTTTCCCACAGACAAAATAATGATTAATTATTTTTGTACTATAATAAAAAAATATACATATATTATTATTTAAATTTAAGCTAAATATAAATAAAAGTATGCTTCTGCAGGCACATGTATATACAGTCAACTTTTTGATATCCGCACACTTAGGGACCGAGGGTTTTGTGGATTATACATTTTTGCAGATTATAGATCATCTCTTTATTTACATTTTATTTTTTAAAATCTGACTATAAATTAGAAACAACTGTAGAAAAGCTACAATTATAGTGGAAAACTAATGCAACATTGGTTTAATATAGTTAATAACATAGATTAAAGAAAATTTACTTTAAATTATATACAATACAAATTTTACTGATTATTCGTTGTTTTAAACATTGACACAACACAATGATAGTTTCAGTTTTGGTTTGTTATCAGTAATTTTCTTCTGTTTTTGAACACTCATTACCTCTTGCTCCAAGATAAAATTTTGTTACTCAAGGAAATTTAAATATTTATATCTAATTTACATTTAAATATATTTATTCCTTGGAAAATTGATAACCGAAAAAAATATATACCAAATTTAGCTATATGAGTTTAACTGTTAATGACAATTTTCATTGTTTACATTCCAATGCGTAATGCGGATAATAGACATTTGCAGATTACACATTGGCGGATTTCAGAGAGTTGACTGTACTTATTTATTTACAGAGAAATTGCAATTTTATGGTAGTTTTATGGATCTAATGAAAAGTAAAACAAACATACATAATTTGAATTCCTCAAATGGCAAAATTTTTATTTTATTCACATTTATTTATACTTTTTTTTTATATGAATAAACCTCTATTCTTCCCAGCAAAATCAATTAAAATGTGCTGCATAAAATTAAAATATGATATTTTAACTTCATATTTTCTAATAGTCAAGTTAAAAATTTTATAAATTTTAGATTTTTTTTTTTTTTTTTGCAATTTTATGTTTGGAATTAGAACAACTGTTTTTGACAATAAAAAATCTTTTCATGGGCATTAATATTTATTAATTACATAGATTTTCAGGTGGTTTTTAGCAAAACATGTACGCTATTGAAAATAAACAGGATGGGTTTAGAATGTTTACTCTTGTTTGCATTACAGTTTTAACAGCCATCTGTTGCAGACTGAATAAGTATGGCATTATGTTTTTAAAGTTTTGCGGAGATTAGACTTACTTCTTTAGTGTAGTGTCATAATTGAAATGAAAAAACATGTCTAGTGAAAAAGTTTGTAGATTTACAAATATTGAAGAATGTATTTCAGAAGACCCAATTCATAGCAAAAAAGAAAAAAAAAAAAAATTTGGTTGGGGTATCGAACCCACAAAGTTCTGAAAGTGAAAATTTACAAGTCTGGCGCTCTGCCAACTTCAGTTGACCGCTCAGAAATGCATGTAATTTATCCAATTATGGACTAAAGAGTCAAAATTAGTGTTAGGGAATAGCACTAAGTACTATCTCCCAACATCTAATAAGTGAAACACTGATTAAAACTATATATGGCTTAGCAGAATGCACAGTGATGAAGAGATATGAACATGAGTAAAAATAACTTTTATGTAAATGTAATGATGTAATGTTAGTTGAAATGAATATAATGTTAAAATGGAGGTGTTCATAAAACAGTCAAAGTTTTTCTATGAATCAAATATTTTATTGCTCGAAGATTCACAATTAAAAGTTAATTAAAATAGTTCAAAGTAAATCATAAATAATTTGATGAGATTGATAACATACTATTTCAAATTATAACACTTACGGAAAACCATTAGAAGCCAAGAACTTATGAAGATAATGTCGAAACTATTAATGATGATTTAAACTGATAAAAGCATAAACTTCACTAGACCACTCACTATTTGAAAAGCTCATAAATAAATGAAACTGAATAAGCTGCAAAGATAATTACCAGATGCTAGACACGGCACCCCGGGAAAACACACTTAGCGATTTTCGTAACAGGAGACATCCGTAGTTAAAAACAAGTTGTCTTTTCCACTGAATGAAATCCCTTTAAATATACCAGCTGAAATGGCACGTGTAGACACACCCACCTTCCGGAATGTTCTATGAAACGGTGATTTGCTGAAGGCTGTTATGTCAACTAATTAATTCATAACATTTGCTCCTGCCACCTGGCAAAGGGAAAGCAAAGCACATAGTATGATCTCGTGAATTGGACTTAGTCGTCTGGCAGGTGAAATTGTCAGAAGTTGTAAAAAGTAAATACGGCATTTAAAAGAAGTTTAACTTAAAGAAACTGATGAGACTTTGTAATTAACTTAAAGATAAAAAGATTAACATAGGATAAAGGTAAGTTTTATTCCAAAATATATTATATTTGAATAAAATTACTTTGATAAATAAAGTTTAATAAATAAAGTACTGCATACTGTAAAAATTAAAGGGCTATTGGATACTATTAGAGGCATTGAGAATCGGGAAAATGGGCTTGTTATTTCCTAACAAGTGCCTCTCCTCTCAATGTCTCATTCAAAATGAAAAATAGGAACTTAAATAAGAATCTCATTGACCATGGGCCCTTCTTTCTATAAAAATGGTTAAATACTAAGGATGTTAACTCTAACACTTAAACATGAAGAATGCCTAGCGACTGAAAAATGAGCCTTCAAAATTTCATAACTATTAACATCAAAAACTAACTCTAAAACTTTAAAGTATCCAAAAAATTCAAATGAATTTCAAACAAAAATTTAACTATCAAAATTTGAAAGTTAAGAGCCAAAAGATCTAGCATAAAAACTTCTTGCCTAAAATCCATTCACGGCTTCTTTACAAAAATTCAAATTCAAATTTCTAACAATATAAACACAATTCAAACATATAACAATTTCAAAAATGTCACAATGAAAAATCAACATACGTACCAACTTACAAAACTAACAATTTGAAACGCTACATACCAGCTTAATTCTTGTCATCGTGACTTGACAACAGACTTGCATATTTTATACAATTTGCAAAGCTTAAAGATTTTCTTTATTTAACAAATTTTTAACAAGAATAAAAGAAAAAAATTAAATTAAATTCATCAGTCTCTCCCAGTAGCTTCAAGGATCTGATAAAAATAGGAAACTTGAGTCAAACTTGGCATCTGATTCATGAGATAAAACAATTTTAAACTGTACATTTGTTCATCTACTAACGCCATCTTACATTTAAATGGCCTTTCTCTCAACCTACATTCGTTCAAACATCCACATTGAAGATATCAGATGCCTGCAATGAAAAGATGTATTAGAAACAATATAATCAATACAAAATAGTTCATTATCATAAGATAATATTCCTGTAACAAAACTTATATATATATATATAAATAACAGAAAATATATTCAAAATGAAAATTTAACAAAAATATTGGTATCACAGCTTTACTTAAACTCTTTACACAATAACTTTAAAAATTAAGCTGCAAAAACATCGCTACATAGGAGAGAAATTAATTTCCAGAACAAAAATTCAACTTCCTAAATTTTATTACTTTAACTTTAATTAAATACTTAAACTTCAAAGGTCAGATAAATTAAACCATAAATCCCATAATTAAAACTTTAAATCAAACTATTAAGCAGTAATAATAATAAGCTATAAAAGACTTCTAACGTTACATATACATCTCTCATCTGACTGAAAAATGGGGAACTGGTGACATTCTCATACAATAAAAATTAGGGACTAACTGAATCAAAAATACAATGCCCGCAGTAGATCTACAAGTGGCAGTTACCCCCCACACAAACTACCTCAGAGGTTCTCTGGAATTTGTCTCCCAAGGGACCACCCACCTGAAACGGTACTGTGGGCTACTCGAACCCTCAAGAATAGAATGGTAAGAAGCACATCATCGTTGAGGAGATTTTTCTGTTTGTTTAAATGTTTTTGGAATGATTAAGCTGTCTAGTCATGCAGATGGATGTATTATAGAAGATTCAGGATTATCGGACTATCATCATCAGATTCAGGATCTACAGGGACTAAGCCGGCATACGTATTAGAACCACTAAAAGGAAATAAATTGGGGTCATACCATTAGCATCACAATACCACAACTTCAACTGGTGACCTTAATCTTTGAGTTTTTCCTTCTTCAAAATAATAAATATCAATTCTGTTTCCAATAGATCTTTTAACAGGTTTACGTAGCCACCTAATATTCTGCTTGGAGGAAATAGGAGTCTTAGCATCTTCAGATTTGGACTCAGAATCTGTAACCCTTCCTCCATCAATCCAGGAATCTGGTGATGTGCCTGGAGGATTCAAGGATGACCAGGAATCAACTCCTCCAGCACCTTCACCTTGATTATCACCAGAATCAGTGGAAAAAGGATCACAAGACTCCGGGCCCATCACGACTCCACTGCTATCAGAAACAGCCTCAGGAATTTCTCTAAAAGACATGCTGATAATTTCAACGATTTGGTCAGTTTCTGGTATCCATATGCGATAACCCTTGGTATTAAATACATAACCCACGAGATTATCTTTTCTGGCTTTTGGATCTAACTTAGAACCTCTTTTCTGATGTGGGATTCCCATGTAAGCAGTTGTCCCAAAAGGTTTAAGATGCCTGACTGTTGGCTTTCTGTCCCCATAAATTTCAAATGGTGTCTTTGATAAAGACTTAGGACAAATATGCAAAAAATCATGAACGAATTCACCCCCATTATCTGAAATTTTTAGCATATGTTATGTGAGACTTGACAATGTCAAATACATCTGATTTTAATCTCATTGGGTAGACAGAAACTCTTCGGGAATGATCGTCCATGATTGACAGGAAATACCTTTCCCCATTTTTTCCAACTGTCCTGAACGGGCCCCAAACATCCGCAAACCAAAGTTGTAATGATGTTCTGAGCGAATACTGCCAATGGGTTTAAAAGATGGTTTTCGAAATTTATTTAAGTTGCAAACTTCACAATGAAAATCAGTATCTTTTAAATCTACTAAACCCCGGACCCCGTTTTCCTTACATGTATGTACCAAGACAGAAGGACTAATATGTCCAAATCTACGATGCCATAACTCCATTTTACTCATCCGTTTGGCATTATTAGCAGAATTTGTTTCAAATGGCACATTTCTTTAAAGTTTAGGAGCCCTAAGGAATAGTTGGTAAAAACCTTTTTTAAAAATGCTTTAAATAAAATATTGTCTCCTCTCGTGATGTCAATTAAGCCCCCACCATCCACAAACGATAACCTTTCCCATCCAATTGAGGGCCAGATATTAAGTTACGTCTTAGTTGGCTTGAGTACATCACTTCTGTAAAAGTGGACACTCTTTGTCCAAAGCATAACTTCACCTCTCATTTACCCTCAGTCGGAAAAGAAATGTTCTTGACAACAGCATTCATTTTCTCATCTGAAATGACATTAAATTTAACAAATAAATTTCTATTACTACAGAAATGATGAGAAGCACCTGAATCAAATATCCTGGTGTCACCATCAGATGCATTACACACACTAGCTTGAGAAATTACATAAGTGGACTTACGTGAACTGTCTGAAAGATTGTCCACTTCTTGTCTACTCTTTCTATGTCATCGTCTAGGTACTGAGGTCTGTCTAGCATTCTGGGTCCTTTGAAAACTTCTGGGGATGGAGATCTTGGTTGGGGTCTGGAATCCCTGGAATGGCTCTGGTTCTCATCAGAATCAGTAAATAGGTCACGGTAAGCATGCTGGTAGGCTCCTCGGTTTCTCGATATAGGCATAGCTTGAGAAAAGCTTGAAGAATTTCCGGAGTTGGGAGATGAATCAGCATATGTCGATTGGCCTCTGAGTCAGAATGAAAACGAGTGTGCAGGAACTTTTGGCATTTATTTCTTACACGCCCTGGTAAACCACAATGCCAGCACCTCCTTGGAAGAAATTGCTTAGGCTTATATTTCTCATTATTAGCAGATGGCGTAAACTTGGAGTTATCTTGATCCCAGACAGTTAAACGAGTTTCCTCAGCAACTAACTCGAGCACTATTTTGTCAAAATTAAAATCGTCCTTTGACCATCTTAAGATACTCTGCACAATGCCATCAAACTTTCTCAGAAGATACCTAATTAACTGGAAATTTAAATAATTTCGTTAAAATTTTTATCTTGTTCCTTAATGATATTCATAAGCCTTCGAAATCTTGTGGCAAAAATATTAATAGCCTCGTTTTCTTTCTTTTTACACACTTTTTGCTTTTCAGAAACACTGTATATAACATTTATAGTTTATTTACAGGGTCACAGAAAAAAATTCAGCAACATTATATGTGGAAATTCTATGAAATATGTTTTAGTGATGTTATACTTTTTTGAAATCAATCAAATTTATCTATGGTATTAAAGTACACTACAACATGTTTTCTATTGAAAATGGTGTTTATAGGATCTACAGGGCCACACAAAATATGTGGATTCAGTACAATCAATGAGTAGACAGAGATTTAAAAAGCAATTTCTCTTTTTCAGTCATATGGTATAAAATATGCAAGACGTGAAAGGAAACAAGTGTAGAGTAAAGCTGGTGAAATTTTGACACAGGATATGGCACAATGTCTCTTACAAGAAGAAATCGATCATCGATCATTTAGAAAAGAAGGAAAATGTAAAGCCCCAACCAAACAAAATAAGAAAAAAAGATTCCCATTATTCTCAATTACACACCCTACTTGCACAACTTCTGATAGGATGAAAGTATCTGAAATTTTACCAGGCAAGTGGGTTAAAGGTGAAATATGAAAAAAAAGTGTTGTTGAATTCAGTGGACAAATTACTGGCATGGAGGCAAGAGGAGAAGAATTCAAAGTAAAGTTCCTAACAAAGTCAAGCATTAGTGATTTTTTTATATTTCTTGAAAAAAGATGACATAGATGTGGTTGCCAAATCTCAAATTGTGAAAATTTTAAAAGGAGCCATATTTCAACAACCATGGTCACTACAGATTTCAAATTTAAAAATTGTACAATTTTTTAAAGTTAACATTTTAATTAATTGTATAATTTTCTTTCTGTAATTAAAATAGTTTCCAGTAAATTTAGATAATTATTTATTACTTATTCAATCAATACCTATTTTACCCCACATGGTACCCATTTCACCCCACTTCAGAGATAAAAAGTGTGTACAAAACAAAATATTTCTACTATTTAAAATTTAAAAAATAAATTAACAGCTATTTATATGTTATGCTAAGACATCAGTTGCATAAATAAACATAAGAAAAATCATATTAAATATTTTTGTTTCAATGAAAACAAGCATTGAATGAAAAAATAGTGCTTTTCATACTCCTTTTACCCAATCTGACCCTAGATTTGTATATATACTTCTGTATACTAAAATTTATTTCGGTTAGAAAACACAACATTATTGAAAATTCACCTTCAGCAATTATCAATAGACAATACACTGGTGGAAATTGATTTATGAAACAACGGTTTTTTAACAAGAATTTCTATAATATTCATTAAAAATGAATAAAATTTCATGGGATATACATAGTATGTATAACAAATGAGTTACAAAAATAAAATTTCGTACATAATATTAAACAAACATAAAAAGTCAAAAATTAGATTTTTTTAATATGCAAACATGGAAACTGATTTATGAAATATCACATTTAATTGGTTATTCAGAAGTATATGATGAAAATTTGCATAAAACAAGGTAACGTGACATGCACAGTAGACATAAAATGTGTTATATTTTGGAAGCAATACATTTCAGTTATACTTTTCACGATGGGTAAACGAAAAATGTTGTCTCGGGAAAAAAGAGCTAAAATCAATGCATATATAGGATGTGGAAAGTCTGTTATGGAAATTAGTAAAATTAATTAACAGATCAGTTGGTGTGATATATAACTACAGAAAAGATCCAGCAAATTATGGGAAAAATTTTAACAAAAATGTAATCCACGTTTAAGTAAGAGAGAGAAAAGGGAGATTCTTCAACTTGCATCGAAAGTCGACCACACTTCAAAGAAGATTTGTGCAGATCTATACCTTCCTGTTACTTCTAGAAGCGTTAGGCAAATTTTACATTCTTCACGAAGCTTGAGTTGGTCAGAAATGAAGTCTGGTCCAAAATTACTTCTGCATCACAAACAGATGCATTTGTAGTATTGCGAGAAATACATGACAATGGGTGAAAATTGGAAGAAAGTCATTTTCTCTGACGAAAAAAGGTTTAATTTGGATGGCCTCTTGTCTTAGAAAATTCACTTCTTCCATTTGCATGGCAATATTATGGTTTAGATTACATCTTCATGCAAGACAATTCAAGTATTCACATTTTAAATGCAATGAAAGATTGGTTTGACGAACAGAATATTGTTCTTTTAGATCATCCACCTATTAGTCCTGATCTGAACACCATTGAAAACGTTTGGGGACAGCTTGTTCGAATGATTTATGCTAATGAGATTCAGTACACGTCACTTATAGAATTGAAAGCTTCAATATGTCGAAACTGGAAATTAATTGATCAGAAAGACATTCAGAATCTTGTTTTATCAATGCCATCTAGAATAAAAGAAACTCTGATGAATAAAATGGCTTTACTAATTATTAATTTCAATTAAATGTGATATTTCATAAATCAATTTCCATCTTTTTATGTTACTAAAATCTAATTTTTCACCTTATATTTTAATTTATTAATATGTATGAAATTTTATTTTTCTAAATTATTTGTTTTACATAGCATATATAACGTATGAAATTTCATTCATTTTTAATGAATATTATAGAAGTTCTTCTTAAAAAACTGTGATTTCATAAATCAATTTCCACCAGTGTATTACTCAAATTTTTTTGACAACTCTGTGTGTTATCTACAGATTTTTATACACTAATGGAAATGATAACACTGTGTTCGATTTCCGGCTTGGACATTTTTCACTCCGTTGGTTTATGCTTAGTTAGCAATATGATAATTCATGTCTTTAATATTCAATTATTTCAAGCGCAATTTCACTGCTGAAAAGTAGTTGAAAATGAATTAAATTGTATATTCACCGATGCTGGGTTCATTTGCATCTCATGTTATGCCACAAGATTGTGTGCTCATGAAGACTTTTCCATCTAATAGCTGCGGTAGCAATCTTACCGACTTATGTGAGTGAGAGATGCCAAGCTGGGCATTGTCCTCGTGGCTTAGAGTTAGAGCACTGGAGCGCTATTCTAGGGGCCCGGGTTTGATTCCCGGCTTGGATATTTTTCACTCTGTTGGTTTATGCTGAGTTAGCAATGTGATAATTCACATCTTTAACATTGAATAACACAACTAAAAACCCAGTTCCATCAATTAAAACAGCAATATATCCAGTTCTTTACATAGCCCTGTATATGAATTTATTTATAGTCTAAAAACATCTTTTAGCACACGAAATATAATCCAGTTGGAAAATACATTACACAATTAAAAGTCACTCTTAAACAATTCATGTCCATAGACAGTAATTTGTTCAAAATTTTTTGTATGGCCCTGTATATGATGTATGGAATTTATACACACACAAATTATGTAAAAATTTAATTCAACTTGAAAACACAAACCAAAGGTGAAAACTTACAATATATTCTACGGTAAGCATCTTGTAATTCACCTCAGTAACGTACATAAATTTCATTCTGTTTGACAGTGTATTATCATTAAAATACAGTTTTTCCCTGTAGACCATTCATTGGGTAATTGAATTCTTTTTTGTGGCCCTGTAAATGAATGATTAATGCTTTGCATTCCATACTCTACAGAAAGCATATTTTACTGAACCTCATAAATAATAAATACACATCAATTTCATTATGCTTGGAATAGTGTATAAAATGCAATTGACTTATCCCTACAGAGTATAAGGCAACAGAATTCTTTTAAGTGTCCATATAAATGCTATATACTTCATTTTTAATAGTGAAAATGCCTTGATAAATCTCATTAAATATATATCAATTATGTAGAAATCGAAGTATATTTATAAAAGTTAGAGTATGGATGGACAGACAAATGAATGAACTCAAGTCGTAAACACTTTTTAACTTCATTGGAAAATGTTAATAAATGAAATTAAGTATAGCATTCTAGGGTTAACAAATATGTTTATTTCATGAAATTCTACTAATATTTAGGATAATTATCTTCATGTTATTTTAAAGGAAATTATTGCAACTTATGAACTTATTTGAACTGCATATGAAGTTCACCAAAGTTGAAAAACATTTTTGAAGAAAATAAAATTTTAACAGTTGCAAATTTCCAAGTGGGTGAATAAGTCCAGCCAGTATTTGAACCAGGGATGTATTGGCTGAAGCCACCAATGCTCTTTCCAACTGACCCATCCCAGACGAATCTGGAGGACTAATTCACCCAACTAAACTAATCTTTAACATTCACAGAATCTGGTCTGATGTCTGAATATAAAATAAAATTTATTTTTCAAAGTTTTAGTTATTTATTCTCTCATTAATAGTTATCAACAATTTCTCACTTCTAAAAGTATTTTATTTCATATCAACTTTAATAAATATTTGATTGAAAAATACACATGATCAGTAGCTGCAAAACATTTTCATTCTCATATGTGTTATTTTTTGAAGTTTCACCACCATTCTTTATTTGTGTTAATACATCACTTTTTGTTACTTTAGTTTTCTTCATTAGGGCTTGTGTGGGCCAGAATGTCCAAGCCTGGTGTAAAAAATAAAAATTCTCAATTCAGGGCCCGGCTTGATCCAACTCAATTTCCACAAAAAATTCAGATTTTTCTTAACATACAATTAAGATTCTTTTAAAGATTACTGCATACATACTTATGGGAAAATTGTACAGTATATTTTAGATTACCACGTGTTTGCTAGACAGAAAATGCACAATAGCAACATAAATGATTACTTAGACTCTTAAACTTTTAAAAATTACTTTAAAAAATTAATGTAGTTTAAAATAAAGAAAAAAAGAGGGTTAAAAACATCATAACTTTTGAAGCTGTATAATAAAAAGTAGATTTTTGAAAATATTTCTCTGTAATTTATTAAGGTATATTTCTAAAGATTCTGTTAACAGAAGTTCATTAATGCTTTTACTAATTTTACAATACATATTGCCTGCCCCACACATCTTGCAAACAATTAAGCCCTGTTCTGACCCAGCTTGACTATGTAGAAAAAATGTAAGACTGATTCTGCCCAGCTTGATTCTGCTGAAAAAATTATGCCCAGGCTCAGACAGGGTGTAACTGTTCGGTGCCAATCTCTACACTGGACACATTATGGTTCTGTATTAATGTTGTCAAACTAGCATCGGCTCATGCATCTCATTTATAGTTGTGAAAGTCATATCCATTCAAAAGGATACATATTTTATTCATTCATTTCACATTCCAGTTGGCCCACTTGATTTTTTTATCGACCCTGGCTGGTACATATAAATTTTGTCAGCCTAACCCGTTAAAAAAATTGTCTTTAGTCTGCCCATGCAGACCTCTAGATCTGACTAAGATTATTTTTGGCACAAAGCATTGTTCAGTTTTCATGTCCCTGTATTGTTTGATTGGTTGACTACTTTACAGGTGCTGTGGTCATTTTTTAATTTAAACCTTGCATCTCTTTTGACTAATTGAAAATGTTCTAATCACTGAAAAACATAGTGAGCCTTTTGAAAATTGGTACTTTTTATTCTAAAAACTCTCCCATTATAATAATAGTATTGACTATGAAAAAAAATTTATGATGCTCTAAATATAATAAGCTTATATTGCAATTTTAAATTTTATGATTTTATTATTCACAGACTAGAAAATTATCATTTATTAAATAATAAAAAAGTTAAATATTTATGACAGTAAATAATTAAAACAAAAAAAGACTTTTGAAAACAAAAGTTTATAGAGCAAAACTTTGGAGTGACAATGTTATTGAGCGATTTTGCTAAACCTGTGTCAGATTTCCAAATGAGTTTGAATGTTTGCTTGCCTTAAGTGAAACAAAAAATTATAAAAAAGGAATATATAAAAAGAGGTATTTTAACTAGTAGATTTATTGCATAGAAAACTTTGATATAGGAGGATAATTTGAAAAGCTTGCAAAATGATTTTTTTCTTTTTTTTAAAGGTTTTATTTTTCTACACAATCTCCTTTATTTAATGCACTTGATCCAACAATGTTCCAGAACCATTTGAAAGTGATATTCTTCAAGTCCTCCAAAATAGTTATCAACAGCTGTTTTTACTTCTTCTGTGGAAAACCTTTTTTCTCCCGAGGAAAATGTTTCATCATGGGAATAGATGGAAGTCAGGAGCCAAATCAGAGGAATAAGGTGGATGTTGCAACAGTTTGTACTTTAGTTCATTCAATTTTCTGTCTAGAACAGGGGCCGATAACCTTTTACCAGTGTTGCATCAAACATATGTTAAAAAAATCACCTCACATGCCAAGCAAATGCGACTAAATTTTTATATCATAAAGTACATCATTCCTGAACTTAGAATCCTTCTATATTACTATATTATCACTGTAAAAGTCTTATCAATACATTTATGTTAATGTAAAAATAATTATACAATATGTATACTAACCCTTAATTATGCATACAGTTTCCAATATATTTGACTCGTTTGATAAATGAGGCAGATTCAATCAATGCTAAATAGTTTGAATAATAAGAGAAACAGAGAAATTAACATTCCATTATATTTTATTATTATAAAATAATATGAAATATTTAATAAAAAGTGATAAAAAACTAAACTTTAACAAAATTCAGTTTTATGTAACTGTTCATTGTGATTGGAAGCATGATGTCATCATAAATAAACATTTTTCATCCAGGTTGCCATGTTTGTAGTAGCAACATTTTATACAGGTGATGCCACTAAATTTTTATAGTATTCCTCAGCTTAATTAATGACAGAATTTCTAAGATTTAATAAGGTGAAGAATACTATTAAAATTTAGTGGTGAAAATAAACCATTTTTGGCACAGCTCTTGCATCCCTGGATATAAATATATTTCAAGTATTTTTAAGAAGATGATAATTTTTGCCCAGTAAAAATTTCTAAGTTTATCTTATCTTTAGAATATTTAAAATGTAAAAAAAAAAAAAATTCAAAATGTGCTATGTCTGTATTTCAGGAGTAGAGCAAACTGTAGGAGTAAAGAGCAAACTGATTTGCAATAGGATCTTTCTTGCTTAAAAGAGAACAGGAAAATACAAAATACAATAGCTTGTTTATTTTATAAAAACTTTGTTTACATGCTCGCTTAAACATGCATAATCAAATACCTACTATTAGCAAAACTGGATTGAAGTTTGCCTGTAACTAATTTTCCATTTAAATATCAATGGGCTACAGTAAAAAATAGATCCTTCTTAACACTTACAATTATTTTAAGAGAGCAAAGAGAAATTTAAATCCAAATTGATCAGAAATACCCTATCAAGTAACCGAATATAATCAATGAAGCAAGTAATTCATTTTAAGAAACAAATATTCTTAAAAAATACTTTTATTCTTTGTATACTATTAACATTCAATAAAAATAAAATAATTTTGAAAACTGGACAAATCTTCATCCTTAGATATGAAATAAAATCCTTAAACGAACTATATAATTAGTACTCTAATATTAATAAAATGTATATCTGAATGATTACCAAAAATAGCGATATTTATCCTGGATTACCCACAATTTATTAAATTAAAAGACAATAATAAAAGATTATTTATCCAACATGTTAATAAAACTTACCATTTTGCTTCAATCACAAAAAATAGATTCCTCTTTGATGTAAAAACAGAATAATTTTAAATAAATAAAATGATATAAAATATAAATATCATTTAGTACATTGACAACACTGCCATTATTATCAAAAAGCTCTATTTTAATTGGCTGTGCTTGGGTAAGCCATGCTTAGGATTGATCACGAATCAAACCTACAAAATTGCATTCTAACAACCTGAAATTTTGTGCTTAGGTAAAAAGTTAGGTAAATTAGACCGTGGGTTGATCAGTGAAAACGCAGCTTAAAATCAGTGATAAGCAACCCGCGATGCTGCATGAACTTGTTGCCATGCCGCCACCCTCCATAAGAGGGTGGGGGAAAACAACACGTTCTTGGAATGCACCTGCTGTCTTTTGCACCAGTTGAGAGTTTAATTACCGTTAGCACTTCGTTCTGATATTTTTAAAAAAAAATGAAAAACTATGAAAACTGAATTCACAAAAAAGAGATTTTCATAATTTGTAGTTCATAAATGGGAACGAAAAATTGCATTGCATCTATGGGAATGTATTTGGGACCACTCTCTAGTTCGTAAAATTGCAAGTGTTCGCTAAAAAGAGGTTCGTAAAAACGAGTGTCCACTGTACTTTCTGTCAGCAACATTTTGGCATGAAATGACTTAAAATTTTCATAAAAAGATTATTAAATGACTTTTACTGCATTTGTTTTTAACAAATTAAATTATCAACAGACCTGCCAACTGCTACGAAAAAATCGTAGTTGCTACGATTTGGACCTATAAACTACGATGCTACGAAAATCGGTCTTAAACTACGATTTTCTTCAAAAAACACAAACGCATTTTTTATTTATAGTTGCGATTTTTTTTATCCCGTGCAGCATATTTTTCAGGAGTGATTATGTTCTGAAATTTCCAAAATTTCAAAGTATTCATTTCCGAAAGTTTAAAAAAATTGGTCTCTAGTCCAAAAATTCGGACATTATTTAAAAAACGCTCATGGGGCGGAAAAAAATTAGGCTGCAAAACAAATTTCTGAATATAAAACCCTCCTTATGTATATTAACCATGAGTGAATCGTGTTTGTGTAAATATTTATACAGGAATTCCTTTCCTTAGAAACAGGGGTGCCATTTTAAGAATTTCTGGGGGGGGGGGGGTTCTTTGAGGGGGCAAGGTTTGAAATAGTGTGCAAAATAGCATGATTTATTGCATGCGGAAAAGGAAAGTACTGCATAATAAAAACTGCTGTGCAGTATTTCCCCTTGCAAATTCTTCCACAAACCTATGATTCTTCTGCAAGTATATTTTGAAATTTCTTGGAAGTCCGCGAATTTCTTTTCTTTTATGGAATTTTCCCAAATTAATTCGTGAATCGATCGTGGAAAAAATTGAGAATTTCTTCAAACGATCGTGTAAAAATATCGGGTATTTCGTCAAAGATCTCAGAAACTAATAGTGATTATATTCAATAGGTCGCTGAATTGCGCCTATTTTGCGCGAGATTGTGCAAAAAATTACAAATTTCGATAAACTATCGAGGGAAAAATATTGCAAATTTTGTCAAAAGGTCATGTAAACGAGTAGTGAGTTTTGTTAATTGGTCACAAAAAGATATCGAAAATTTTGCAGATTGGTTGCGATAAACTATTGTGAATTTCGATAAATGACCGTGTAAAAAAAGTCAATTTCGTCAATTGGTCACAGAAGAAAATAAATTTCGTCAAAGGATCGTGGTAAAAACGTGAATTTTGTCAAAATATCATAAAAAGAAAACTGAATTTCATCAAAAGATCAGTAAGAAAATGCAAAATTCATCGAAAGATCACAGAGAGAAAACACTAATTTCGTCAAAGGATCGTGGTAAAAAATGCGAATTTCGTCAAAAGTTCATGGTAAAAAGTGCAGATTTCAACAAAGAATCATGATAGAAAAATGTGAATTACGATTGTGGGGAAAGAATTGTGAATGTCCTGAACTGATCGTGGGAAAAAATCACGAATTTTGTCAAAATGTACTGCACTGGGCTAGAAAACTGGGACCAGGCTCCTTTTACAAATGTAAAAAAAAAAAAAAAAAAAACGCTGCAAAACAAGAAGAAACTCTAAAAATCATATAAAAATTTTCAGAGGAAAAAATTTACTATATTGAGTTGAAAGAATGAAACGTTATTCCTTTACAAATGTCAAAAGATGGCTGCTAAACACGAACAACCAACCAACCTTCAGATTAATTTTAATTTTGTGTGCTACGATTTCTCATTTTCAAAGGTTGGCAGGTCTGTATCAAGAATAATCCAGATATTGTGCACTTTTTAAATGCACAGATTCAGGTACAACCATGCTTGCTTACAATAAATAATTCAGTACAAATTGAAACACACCAAAATTTAGATGACACTGAAAGGAAAAAACAAGAAAAAAAAATGTTTGAGTGCTACAGTTACATGCTTTTCATAACAATGTTTTTATCACAGGATGTAAAAGATATCAATAATATTGAACTTTTTCTGCATTATATAAGTTTAATTTGCCCTTTTTTTCTTCTAGAAAAATAAGGTACATTAACGCTACTTTGTTTTAAATGTGCTTTTCAGACACACTGCACACATACTTTGTGTCTTCAGCTTAATATCCAGATAAAAGTGACTTTTTCCATTTCACACTATAGTTAAGATATATTTTGAAAAATAAATTGTGTGTGCCTCAAAGATAAATTATAATTTTTCTTTTCACCATATCATTTACAGTCTTGATTTAACCCTCCGACTGTCTTGGAAAAGGGCAAAATTGTAATGTTGTTTTTTCTGCATTTTGTTTTAAATGCTTAAAAAAAATGATTCTGTGAACATTTTATAAAAAAAAACTTAATAACGAATATGAATGCAATCCTTGGAAGCATTAATAATTGTTCAATGTATTAAAAATACATTAAATCAATAGAATTATATTACTTTAAATATTGCTTGTATTGCAATGAAACCTGGAGCTTAGTGAACGTATTAACACGGGCTTGTCAGTGAGGGGGTTAATACTTCCAGCACATCCTGCAGTTTTGAGTAGATTCAGTGGGTCCTACACATTTATGCAGGGAAACCTGTATATAACGCTATTTCATTTGGTCACAGGAGAAATCCTATTTTTTTATCGTATATTGAACCTGTCTATAACAAATGGGTTATGATGAAACCTGTATATAACAATAATTTTGCACTTTTTGAAAAGGTCACTTTCTATTTCTCAATCCCTTTTAACTGCCTGCTGAAAGAAACCCTAACTCCTAAATTCTCTGAATAAGGGGCATCCCACACTGAGACGACAAGTGACATGTAGTGCAAAAACTGGTCGAAACAAAGAACGAATAATCATTTGTTCTACCAATTTTATTTTCAGACATTAAAAACACACTAAGATTCCATAGTTTATCATACAGCCAAAAAATAGCGTACATGTCAAAAGTTTTAAAACAAATATATACTTTAACACAAACATTCAATATAGTTTAAAAATATTTTCACCTCCTTTTTCACCGAGGCATCTTCAGTTATCGATGTTTTACGTCTCACTCTCTCGCTAATCCTTGCTTTCTAAATTTTCCCTGTTATTTATCCCTATTTTCAAAATGTGTCGCCATCTATTGTCTATAACTGCGTGCAGTTGATCATTGCAGGTTTCTAATTTTGATGAGATGATTTCAATGGCTTCTCTTATTAATGCGTAATTTAAACTATTGTATTTTGCTAATTTCTTGACATTTTTAAAATCTATTGTGATGGGGGATTTACTATTGAATCTTGCTATGGCCTTAGATGATTTATTAAGTCGTATATGAAGTCGTTTAAAAATGTCGAGAAATTAGCAAAATACAATAGTTTAAATTACGCATTAATAAGAGAAGCCATTGAAATCATCTCATCAAAATAAGAAACCTGCAATGATCAACTGCACGCAGTTATAGACAATAGATAGCGACACATTTTGAAAATAGGAATAAATAACAGGGAAAATTTAGAAAGCAAGGATTAGCGAGAGAGTGAGACGTAAAACATCAATAACTGAAGATGCCTCGGTGAAAAAGGAGGTGAAAATATTTTTTAACTATCTTGAATGTTTGTGTTAAAGTATATATTTGTTTTAAAACTTTTGACATGTACGCTATTTTTTGGCTGTATGATAAACTATGGAATCTTAGTGTGTTTTTAATGTCTGAAAATAAAATTGGTAGAACAAATGATGATTATGATTGATATGACATTATAAAAGAATAGATTATAAAACAAAGAACGAAGTTGTTTCAAACCTTTTTTAAACCAGTTTTTCCAGCGAATTCAAGCGACATGTCTTATGTGTCGCCTTAGTGTGGGATGCGCCAAAGGTATAGAATAGAAAGACCATCATGGTGCATTTACAGTTGTCTCAATGATTGGGCAAGTTGATTGATAGCTCAGTGCTACAATGTTACTGATAATTGCAATGCAACATCCTTGTTCTGGACTCAGGATGGACACTGAACACAGGGAGAGGAACAAAGGGTTATTTCCCCTAACATTTTTGATGTCATACCTAATGGGAGAAAATCCATCTAACATGTTTAAAGAGGCAGAGTCTAAAAGATATTTAAACATACACAGTGAAAACTTCGCTGGAAAAATAATATGACTTGCAACACAGAGTGTAAAGAAAGTAAAAGTTAAAATAAGACGTGGGTAAGCAGCGTTAAGATAAAAAATTGTATTTTGAAGAATAAGCACAGAGTCATAAGTTCTGGTAAAGATGAGCAGTTTATTAGAAGATATTATTCACATTCTTGATTTTCAGCTTAGATACCATAACATATTTCTTTTAAAACAAGTAGAAGTTAAAATGACGATAAAAATGTAACATGATGAAAAATGACTAGATTCCATTAACATACCAATCACCAAGTTGAGTAAAGCTGTTTCAAAAATGTAACTGAATTTATAGATATCACTGGTAAGCATAAATTAAATAAATGGGAGAAACGAAAATACAACAAACATATTTAAATAGCTAAAGGCTATATCCCCGGCAACACTAAACATTACTACTGCTTGAGACATCCAAACAAGCTTATAACTCAGACGTGCATCTGCCGTTGAATGTTCCGACCACGGTTTAAATACCATCCGATTGATGACACGTGCCGGGAAAATGCCTATTCACTAGAATGTTCCATGACGTGACGTGAACACAAACTTTAAGAATAATTAAAATATATCGATGAATCAGATGATTCGCGATATGCTGCCATCTGCTGCCATACAGCAAACCGACTGAATCGATTACGACGTAATCGATATTGTGTTCGACTGTCATGCCGTGAAAGAACCAAAATGCTAATAAACTTTTAAAGTAAAACTAAACTTAAACAAAACCTATTGAAAAGCAAAAACCTGGATAGCAGACTATTAAATGGTAAGTTAACATTTAAATATAATAACGAAAGTGTATTTAATAAAAGAAAATGTTGCATTTACTATTGTGTAATATGTAAACAAAGTGAAACGATCTTTTAACTAAAAATTATGAAATGACATGAACTATGAGGATGAATGAATGCGAATGAATGAATAAATGCATTAAATGTATGAGTATATGAGTGGGGTTTTGAGCAATGAGACTAAATACTGATGTTAAATTCTATCAAATGCCCCCCCCCCTCTCATTATCTCAAAATCTAAGTACATACAGCAAAAATTAAAACTGGGAAAACCTTAATTTAGGCTGTAGCTCAAACATCATCAAAAGAAATTTTCTAAAACTATAAGTTAAAATCTAAAAACAAAACGCATGTTGATAATTTTCAAACAGCAAAAGCATGAACCGAAACATGGTCCCAAAAGGCAAAAGAACCACTACACATTATCAAATCTTCTAAACTTCTAACTTTAAACCTGAAACATTAAAAAGGGTTAACAATTTAACTTTAAATTTCCAAAAAAACTAACAACTTCTCCCGGTTACCCAGCTACCAAATCGTGACTAGTAAAAACCACGTCTCAACTTCCCTTAAGGAAAAGCTGACTAGTAAAGTCACTTTAAACACGGGAAAAGAAGTTAAACAGCTTCACACAATTACAAAAGATTTTACACATGAAAAATTTACAATTTAAATAAAGTTTTAAACAAATATAAAAATTTGAATACGTACCTAGCATCAATACAAATTAACACCTTCTATTTGAAGGGTTAAAACTGGCAATATTAACTTGACCATCTTGACATCAAGCATAATTAAACTTGAAGATTCAACAATTTTACAATAGAAAAACTTTATTATAACAACAACAAGAAAAATTTGCATTGTGCAATCAAAACCAGCAACTTGACTTGGCTCCTAATTTAACTTAATCAAAACTTCTTAAATTCAAATGAAGAAAACACAAAATAAATTTCTGCATCTGAGCTTGGTAAAAATTTTAGACTTTTACAACTGTCCAATCCCACAAATTTTCATACGTGGACAATCAGTCAACCTTTCACTCTTCCATGCACGGATTAGCTTACAGATTCTCACAAATAGTGAAGTCTCAGATGCCTGAAATGAAACAAGTATCAGAAAAGAAAACATAGCATGAAATTTAAGTCATCAATCTAAAAACGTAAAAATTAAAGTCCAAAGAAAACTTAATACATATTTCTGTCCTTCTAAAACAATATCTATTTTTAAATAAATATTCAACTTTCAAATAATTAAAAATTTATCTTTACAAAATTCTATATTAAAAGGAGCCAAGAAAAACTTTAGTGATATATATTTACAAAAAGTTTACAATAATCCATAAGTCCTTGCCTAGTGGCTAGCCTAGATCACCAGGACAAAAACATGGATATCAAACAGTAAGAAAAAGTTACTATTACGTATTAAATTCCGGAACTGATACACGGGAACTAATGTGACACTCCTATCAAAAACTAAATAAAATGGGACTTACAAAATTGAAATTACTTGTGCCCAAGGTAGGCCCTGATGCAGTAGTAACCCCCTCCCCAAACCCCCGTGAGAGTTCTCTGTCATTTACCTCCCTAGGGGCCACCCTCCCGAGACAGTACTGAGGGCTGATTGAACTCCCCGGAAAGAATGGAGAAAAAGGCACAATCCCTGCACCAGAACGGACATTTAAATGTGTACCAGAACCGACAAAGCTTAAAGGGTCAAGAGGTCAAAATACCAGAAGTACAATGAAAGAATATATGAAAATACATACTCAATTCATATTTACACTTTATAATAAGACACTATATTATAAAAAATTACTAAGGCACGCATTCAATAAAATTATAATTATTCAAAATTATATTCTGAAAAAATAATTAATAAATCTCAGAAGATCAAATTTAACCAGTGGTTTTGTAAACACATCGGAGAGGTTGGACTTACTGCGGACAAACTTTAAAATGAACTCTTCCCTATAAACCAAGTCCCTTACAAAAAATAAACGGACATTGATGTGTTTTGACCGATGATTCTCAATAGGTGATTTGACGAATTCTATGGCCGCCTGGTTATCAACGTAAAGTCTGGCTTTATTTCCACTTGCCCGAGTGATCTGCTTATTCCTGCATTCCCGCAGTATCCAGGCGTACCAAACTAGATTTTTGGAGGCCTCAGTCAATGCAACAAATTCTGACTCCATTGTTGAAAGGCTTACACACTTTTCTTTGAATGTTCGCCAATCAACGGGGGATTTGGAAGACTAAATCAGCAAGACTATTGTCCTCTAATCGAAGTTCAGTCGTCCCAGTTAGCTGCAAAGTCTGCATCTGAATAAGCGATCAAAAAGTCCGAGTTAAATGTAACTGGAGTTGGTAATGCCTTGTGTACTTCACATAACCAAACAACCTTAGAAGACCTTCCCAATGTATAAAACCTGGATTAACTTGAAACTGACTAAAGATATTTACTGCATAAAAGATATCCGGCCTAGTGCGACTTGCGATAAATGATAAGCAGCCTAAGACATTGCGATAAGGCAACCTAGACATGGCTTCAATATCTGACGAGGAAGCAGGACAATCAACCTTGGAGAAAACCATACCCTTGCTAATAGGCAGGCTTGAAATGGGGATCTTAAAATTTTTAAATTTTTCACAGACCTCATCAATGTATCGGGTCTGGTGTATCTCTAAAGACATTCCTTCTTCATCAAACTCCACACCTAGCAGCTTCTGTGTCCTCCCCAAGATTTTCAAGTCAAAATGATTTCTAAGTAGTTTTAATACCTCATCAATTGCCCTTTTATTCTTGCCGAAGATCACAATGTCATCAACATACAGCAGTAAAACAATATTGGATTTTAGAGTATAAACACAGTTACAAGATATAAATTTAATAAAATTTAATTTTAATAAAACTTCATGTATTTCATAAAACCACTTGCAGCCACTCTGATGAAGTCCATACAACGTTCGATCTAGCTTGCAATAAAGATGCTGCTTTTCAGGAATGGTGAACCCGGGAGGTTGGGACATATACACGTTCTCCTTTAGTGGTGCATATAGGTAAGTGCTGGTCACATCACACTGGGTGTGAAGCCATCTGCAACATGAAACCAAGAGAGAGAAAAAGAACCAGATTACCCCAAAATTCACCACAGGGCTAAAAGTCTTGTCATATGAGTCTCCCTTTATTTGCTTAAAGCCCTGGGCAACTAAACGTGCTTTAAAGCGGGCAATCCTTCCAAACTCATCTCTCTTGATTTCGTACACCCACCTACAGCCCACAGGAGAAACGTTGGCAGGCAAAGGGGCCAAATGCCAAACGCCCCGTTCACGCATTACCCCGATCTCGTCTTGCATCGCTGCAAGCCACATTGCACGTTGCTCGGATTTAATAGCTTGGTTATAAGTGTTTGGTACAGAAATAGGATCGTATAGTCATGCAATAGGGTTCAATTGGTTAGACTCGGGACTATCGGAATCAACATCTCTGTCGGGACTGGACATAGTGCTTTGAAACTGGACCAGAATACAAATTTGAGCCCTTAAAATCAAAAGTATCAAGAACAAACCTGATATGGTTCCAGTTGCAGTACCTCTCAATATCATTTAGCGACCTAAGACGATCGGGCTTGCTTTGTTCATAGTAATAAACATCCACCCGTTTATCAGTCTTTCTGGGCACAGAAGTACGTAGCCAACTAACGTCTCGCAAGGGAATAGATAGCAGCTGATCCTCCATATCAGAATCTTTGCGGACGACCCCTCCCCACCGGCCAGCAAGTCAGATGAGGCATTGGAGGGACCTGGAGTTCCCTCAGGTGCAACCTCAACAACCTGCTCATCCTGACTCACAATCCCCATGGGAAAAAAATCGTCAACCCCAGATTCTTGGCCCATCACAGCTCCATTGTGCTCAGGATCATACTTTGCAGTTTCATCCACAACAATGTCAATAGATTCTATTATTTGATTGGTTTCCGGAACCCATACCCGGTAGCCCCTGGTTCTAAAAGCATAGCCTACTAAAATGCCATGCCTGGCTCTAGGTCCAAGTTTGCCATTCCTCCACTGCTTTGGTATGCCTACATAAACTACCGAACCAAATAGTTTCAGGTGCTTGACAGAGGGTTTGTGGCCACCATACAATTCGCAGAGGGTTTTAGTCAAAGATCTTGGGCAAACTCTATTCCAAACGTAAACAAAATATTTGACGGCTTCTGGCCAAAAATTTAAATCAAGACCACTATCCGCCAGAATAGTCTGAGCCCCGTTAGTGAGAGTTTGCATGAAACGTTCCGAAGTTCCATTCATCTGGGGAGTGTAGGGATTGGTGAGTTCATGGTGGATCCCCCTGGACTTGAAAAAATCTAATAGGTCGTCGTTTACAAATTCCCCACCATTGTCGCTTCTGAAATTCTTAACTTTTCTATTAACCTTCTCACTGCCGCGAACTGATATATCCGTTCATTAAGCTGTAGGTTTCACTGCAGTAGAACCATTATTTAAATTAATATAATTCTACAACTATAATGCAGTTTTATTTTGTTAACATTAATACTCTGAAGGCTTATATTTCAAAACGTAATTAAAAAAAATTATATCATGTTAGAAAAATCATCTTGTTTTAGACTTTTTAAAAAATTACAGAGAAAACAACATTACTTTTCTGCCCTTTTGCTCGGCGGTCAGGGGGTTAAGAAAGTTCTCCACTCTAACGATGTGGTTAGTCACTATTTCATAAGCATCGGACTTAACTCTAATGTGGTAAACAGAAGCACGCCTAGAGAAGTCATCAATAATGGTGAGGAAATAACGTTCACCGTTATGGCCTTCAACTTGATTTGGACCCCATATGTCAGCAAAAAGTAAGTCCAAGGGTCCATCGGAATGAATATGACCTGTGGGTTTAAATGAAACCTTTTTGTGTTTCTTAATCCTGCACTGGTCACATTTGAAATTGGTGTCTTTCAGCATAGGTAAACCTCGAGCTCCTCCCCTCTTTACATGTATGAACCATGATAGCAGGGTTAACATGGCCCATCTTGCAATGCCAAACCTCCATATGGTTCTGCTTAACTGCGGAATTGGCCTCAACATGACATTCATTAGCATTGGGTTTAAGAACTCGAGGAAATACCTGATAGACCCCTTTCTTAAGGTACGCATTGAAAAGTAAGTCCCTCCCTCTCGCGATGGTTGCCTTGCCACCTCCCCCACAGAAGTAGCCCCATATTGATCCAGTTGAGGTCCAGAGATCAGATTGTGTCTGAGTTTACTAGAATATATGACATTTTTAAGCATTAAAATTTATTGTCAAACTGCAGCCCGACCTCACCACGACCCTCAATCTGGAACGACATGTTCTTAATTGCTACATTCATATCCTTATTGGATAACTGCTCAAAGTTAAAAATATAGGACTTATCATTCACAAAATGGTGTGTGGCTCCTGAATCAAAAAGCCACTTTGAGTTAACATCAAGACAGTTTACATTGACATGTGATACAAACAAAGAATAATAAATTAACTCACATGAGCTGTCACAGCTTTCATCATCAGAGCAAACACCATGACTAGTTACAGAGCAATTGTGAATGGATTCCTGGGCTGGACGATGTGGGGTTTGGCGACATCTGGGTCTCCGTCGACGATGACCTGGAGGTGAAGTTTTGCTTGGCGCTGTATCTCTGGAAATTGACCGGCATCTATCAGCACTAGGATGTCTCCTTCCGGGTGACGAATGGAAGTTATGATGACCCGCGCGGAAATCTGGACGAGGAAAAGGGGATTCAAGTCTCTGTATAGACAATTCAGGATCATGGCGGTTACTTGATCTTGTACTATTTTGTCGAGCACGTCTGTTATAACCACCAGTGTTTCTAGAGTTAACTTGATTTCTCACTCCACAGTTCCTTTGTACGTGACCAGACTTTCGGCAATTCCAACAGTTCACTTTGTTAAATGGTTTCCTTGCTGTAGAATTCAAATTCAATTGGTTAACCTGCATAGGATTTCTTGAGCTATCGAAATCGCGTACTTTCAGCCTGGTTTCTTCAGCCACCAACTTGTCAATAATTTTCGCAAACTTGAAATCATCTTTCTTCCACCTAAGAATTGATTGGACTATCCCATCATATTTTCAAGGGAGGTAACGCAAAACTTGAAAACTAGCATAATTCTTGGCAAAATTGGCATCTATTCTTCTTATTTCATTATAAATATGCAATATTCTAGTAGAAAATAAACTAATTGATTCATTTGGAAGTATTTTACATTTAATTAACGCTGTGACTATTTTCATATGCTGAGATCTAGAATCGAGACAGTAATTTATTCTCAGCTTCTCCCAGGCAGATATCAGGTCAACGCATCCATCAATCAATCATTTAAACTCTGGTTCAATGTTCAGAAAAAGGATTGATAATGCCTGATTTGACCTTATTTTGTATGATTCCACCTCGGAGGCATTCGTCTTATCTGTATCCAATATTGGAGCTTTCTCACTTTGATCGATAATACTCCAAAGGTTCTTTTCTAAGAGTAGATATTTCAAATCTAAAGACCAATTTTGATAATTTGTTGAGCTTAACTTTGGTATGGCTGGACCAGCCATTTTTGTACTTTCTAAAAACTATTTAATTAAAAAGAATTTAAAATCTTTTAAAGTTAAAAATATACATCAAACTTCTCATCTTCAAATCTTTCTAACATAGCTGCCCCCCCCCCCCCCATCTTTTCTATCACAAAACTCTGATTTTATATTTTTCAATTTTTGCTTCACTTTTTACAACTCTGTCAAACTCCGGCTACGACCCATTTGCCCATAACCCGTAATGGGGTAAAACCCATCTAACATGTTTAAAGAGGCAGAGTCTAAAAGATATTTAAACATACACAGTGAAAACTTTGCTGGAAAAATAATATGACTTGCAACACAGAGTGTAAAGAAAGTAAAAGTTAAACTAAGATGTGGGTAAGCAGCGTTAAGATAAAAAATTGTATTTTGAAGAATAAGCACAGAGTCATAAGTTCTGGTGAAGATGAGCAGTTTATTAGAAGATATTATTCACATTCTTGATTTTCAGCTTAGATACCATAACATATTTCTTTTAAAACAAGTAGAAGTTAAAATGACGATAAAAATGTAACATGATGAAAAATGACTAGATTCCATTAACATGCCAATCACCAAGTTGAGTAAAGCTGTTTCAAAAACGTAACTGAATTTGTAGATATCACCGGTAAGCATAAATTAAATAAATGGGAGAAACGAAAATACAACAAATATATTTAAATAGCTAAAGGCTATATCCCCGGCAACACTAAACATTACCGCTGCTTGAGACATCCAAACAAGCTTATAACTCAGACGTGTGTCTGCCGTTGAATGTTCCGACCACGGTATAAATACCATCCGATTGATGACATGTGCTGGGAAAATGCCTATTCGCTAGAATGTTCCATGACGTGACGTGAACACAAACTTTATGAATAATTAAAGTATATCGACGAATCAGATGATTCGTGATATGCTGCCATCTGGTGCCATACGGCAAACCGACTGAATCGATTACGATGTAATCGATATTGTGTTCGACTGTCATGCCGTGAAAGAACCAAAATGCTAATAAACTTTTAAAGTAAAACTGAACTTAAACAAAACCCATTGTAAAGCAAAAACCTGGATAGCAGACTATTAAATGGTAAGTTAACATTTAAATATAATATCGAAAGTGTATTTAATAAAATAAAAAGTTGCATTGACTATTGTGTAATATGTAAACAAAGTGAAACGATCTTTTAACTAAAAATTATGAAATGAAATTAACTATGAGGATGAATGAATGCGAATGAATAAATGCATTAAATGTATGAGTATATGAGTGGGGTTTTGAGCAATGAGACTAAATACTGATGTTAAATTCTATCAATACCTTCCTCTTTTCGAACAAAAAGTTAGTAAACTAACTGTGGTGGGTGGGATTTCTTTCAGCCATGCTAGCATGATCCCTGTTAGAGCATGAATACCTTAGAGGAAGGATCTCCATTGTTTGACTGGGAGAAACTTGAAACAAACATGATTCAGCTTTCTTCACGAAAATGGTGTCTTTTTTGGCAGTGATCAGTGCTGTAGTTGGGCAGGAACGCATGGGAACGCCGTTCCCAGAAATATTTGGTTTGTTATTGTAAAAAAAAATATCGCGTACGAGCACAAACTTTTTTTTTCAGGTGAAACGATAATTATTGTTATTTATTATAATGATATTTATGAAGTTTATTGATACTGGAGATGAGCCTAGAGAACTAAATCCTCTTCTCCACAACTGTGAAAACTATACCCATTTCAACGTCTGAATGCAAAAGTATATTCAGTTGTATGAATAACATCATGATCTATGCAAGAAATTCACTCCTTATTGAAAAATCCAGTGCACTTATATTCATAAACCATTTAAGACCTCTCTTAAAAGAATTTTGTGCTGAACCGTATCTGAAATCTTGGTTGTGATCAGAAAGAAGATTAGCAGACGAGATTGCTTTTTGTAAATAAAAGATCACAGAAAACATTTCTCATTATTGTTCTTTATGGAAACTTCCGGGATATTGTGCTAGTAAGTAATAACAATTGGATTTATTGTGTTATTTCAATTAAATTTTTATTCATGGTAGAAAATGTTAATTGAGATTGATTATATATTGCTTTTTGATGCTTTTTGATTGCTATACAAATATAACACTATAAAAATTGTAATATAACAATTATAACTGTTAATTTAAAAAAATCCACTTTTGACTAAATGGTTTAAATTGGCTTTTTGCTTAACAAAAATCCGGTACCATCAACATCTACTCCATGAAAAGGTGCGTTCCCACAAATATTTTTTTCCAACTACAGCACTGGCAGTGATCCCTTACTTGGTAACTTTCTGTTTCATAAAGATCTTGGTGGGAAATTCAATGACAGTTTGAAGGGAAAAGAATAGGTTTGGCGCATTATTCTCCCACCATCAAAGGGTGATGTTTGTTTCAAGAAAAGGTTACTGGTTTTTGATCCAGTGACAACAATGGAAAATGAAGAAAATAATAGAAAAATAGTCTCCTGAGGACGTTCAGTTAATTGACATTCTTCAAAATTATGTGTCAACATTACTGAACATACAACATCATAAACATATTTGAAATCAATAGATGGATTAAAAAAATATGCACATATAGGCTATGTTCTCTGCAAAAACTCAACAAACAAGAATATCAGATTGCTTTTCTGTTAAAAACACGTGAATCTATCAAATAGTTAAACTTGTATGCTGTTTACAACTAAAAACTCTTATTATTGTAAGTTATGTACTGTTTATTTGTTATATATCATGTTATAACACTTGCATATTAAAACCTGTCTATAATATTTTTTTTTTTTTTTAGGTCCCTAGAATATTGTTATAGACAGGTTTCACTGTACCACTTTTAAGAAGTGGGGCTCATGTACCAAAATAAAATACACATCTCTTGAACATTATTAACAAGTTTTATACAGTTTTTTCAACCAAATTTTTATTTTTTTATTAAATGTAAAAGCACAATTTAAAAAAAAAATGTTTTACCATAGCAAATAGTTTCTATCCATTTCTTAGAAAACCTAGATTGCTTCTATTTAATTTTTATCAAAGCAAAGTACCTGAAGTAATTTGTCAGCTAAATACTTTTTTCGAGTCAGAACCCAACAGCACAAAAATGTAAAAAAACAGATCAAAAGGCAGAAAATACAAGACAAAATTGCATAAAAAATATTATAAAAATGAGAAGATATCCACAAAACCTATTTCCATTTACTTAAGATACAGGAATAAAAAGTAATAAGCTCTATTTATATTTTCAACCTGAAATAATCATAATTCAATAAAGGATCTGACAAAAATAGTCATTTAAAGTATTTAAAGAAACTGAAAGAGGAAAAAACCAAGAATATTGTATAAACCTCCTAGAATTAATTTTAACAAAAAACAAAAGTACTTGTTAAAATTTTGTTTAAAAAAAAGTTGAATAGACTACCATCAATCTCAGTGAGGAGCCACCCAATAGATTTTTACATGAAGACTTACACTTAATATATAAAACATTACACTCATATTTAATAAGTGGCATAACTATGTTAATGGGAACCCATGGTAAAAATGAATTTTGGGATCCCTGCCATATTCTTGATTAATACACAAACAAAAATAGAGAGGTCTGGAAGTCATTGAATCTCAGGATTGATGACATTTGCCCCCTCATCCACTCTGTAGCTACTCCACTATGTTGAATATATAAGATAAAATTACTGATAACTGCTGTTACATAACACTATAAATGATATTAAATCGCATAAACAATATAAGAGGTAAATAGAATATCCAATGTATATATACTGTAATAATGTAATCAGTAGAATGATGAGACAAAGTAACAATGTTGCTATGTAGCAAATTCTTTTTAAAAAGGGACTCATAACAATATTACAATGAATATATAAAAAATTGAAATACAGTAGAAGATCTTTATAACGCAAACCTAAAAATGCAAGGCTGTGCGTTATATAGAATTTTGCATTATATGGATCACATTGCACACATTTATTTACCTTGTAAACATGACCAAATATATCTGAAACATATCAAATACATTAGAGTATCTTTATACTACATTCCTTGTTACTAGGAGTTATTCAGATAATAAATTTTTGCATAATATAAATTATTCTACACAATGTTAAATTTACTTTAGAAACATGGTCCAATCCAAATATACCTGTATCAAATCATTCATTATATTACTCCTTTTCAGAAGCGTTTATTGTAATAATAGCAATTTTTTCATTAAAAAGTTCTGAGAAAGTTGAGCTAATGTATCAGATTTAGTTTTCTAAAAAGTTGCATTTTTCTATTGTGGAAATGCAGGTGCTTCTTAACTGCAAAATTCATTGTTTACATCTGAGAAGTGGTGTGTTATATGGAGAATTGCATTATATAGCATTGCGTTATAAAGATCTTCTACTGTATTTAATATTTACTTCAGTTACTTTAAATCAAACCTACAAAGAAATATTAAATCACAAATTAAATTGCCTTTAAAAATATAGATTCTGGAAAAAATAAAACCAATTAAGAAGCCATAAACAGTTGAATGAGAGAGAGAGAAAAAAAAAAGGACAGTAATCAACTTTTATGTTTTTAATATGGCAAGAAATTATGAGTTTATAATTCTAGATGACCACAAGTTTTGAGTGGCGAACCCTACTGCTTATTTAGACAAAGTTTTATGATTTCAAAAAATTTAAATTCCCAAAGAGAATTAAGATACATCCACTCAGCCATCAGGAAATTAGTCTTAGCAGTAAACTTTTTGGAACCATCCTTCCACCACCTTACAATACATGTATCGGATATTAACACTTTTTTCATGAACAGTGTCAGTCAAATGGAAATAAAATGTAACTATTTATGCCATTTGTGGCATTATTTTACTATAATTAACTGCTCAAAAGTTAGGCCACTGTTAATTTTGAAACACAGTAAATATAATTCATGCATATATACACAAAGATTTTATTCACAAAGCCAAAAGTTATGTAATTAATAGTCTCAGGAAAGTCAGAAATCCTATTTAAATTCTCCTTGATGTCTTACTATTATTAGATGCATAAAAAATAACCACTAATTCTCATAAATTATCAAATGAGAATAATTAATTATTTAAAAAAGAAAGGATGACATTTCAAAGTTCTACATAATTTAAAAATCTTTTTATAATTACTCACATACTTTCTTCAATCATTGTAAATTTATTGAGTTTAAACTCTGGACATCAAAACATGCCATTTTTAACAGATATAATAATCTTATAAACAGAAAATTTCAAAAAGGTTGAAAAAAAAAGAGATCATTAGTTTAACAAGCAATCATCATCTGGACTACTTTACTAACAATGATGACAATTCAGAAAAAAAAACATATATAGGCTGCTTATGACCTGATAGTTCTTACCCTCCACTGATGTCTACATGATCAATGAAGAAAAGTTGTTCTTATTTACTGCAGATCTGTAATATTGCCTTTTGTAATAAAAGTAAATTTAAAAATCACAATTCTTAAAAGTGCCATAAGCAAAATTTAAATGTAAGAGGTAGCCTTGAAGTATGTAATTTTCAGAACTACAGACACAATGCGCCAAGCTGAAAATACTTGAATTTAGGCTAAAAGATCTATAACCAGGCCCTTATTATCCCATGGGCAAATTGGGACTTTGCCCAGGGGACCCAGACCTCAGGGGACCCCCAAATCCATATATTAATTTATAAACTATTTACTTGTTGTTCCCCAATTCCAACTTTGAAAATTTTTTAATACAAAATATAAATTTCACCTTTAAAATATTCTACTAAACTTTCTAAAAAACAAATTTCATTTTCAATGCACAGAGCTCAATGCTTTCTTAAAGCTAAATTTAACCACTATTAAATAAGAAATAGTATTTTGATTTTGATAGACTGCATTAGCAATGAACTGAAATCAATCTAAACTTTAGTGGTTGAAAATAATGAGTTCTAATTGTCATGAGATAAATTTTCTTCCATAATCAAAGTTTTTTTCTTTTAACTTTGAGTTAAATAACGAATTGAGTTAAAAACAAATTCAGAATTACCATCTTTTTAGATTTATTGAAAAAACACTTTCTACTTGTGAAATAGAATGTATTTGATTTGATGTAATACAACTTATGTAAAAGAAAGTATCTTGATTAACGCATATTTATGTTTTACAGTATTTCTTCCATAAGTTGAAGTTATTAAATTCATCTTAAAGTAATGTAACAAGTTGCTAAAGTTTTTTTAAGAGTTTTGTTCTGTACTGTGAAAATAAGAGTATTTTTATTAATTAAGGTACTTAATTTAGAATTGACGGAGCTAAGAATTTTCTTCTATTTAAAATCCAAGGTGCGAAAATATTGTTTATGCATTACACATGACCATCAGTTCTATTTGAATAATGTTGCAACAATTCGAATGGGGCCCCCAAAATTATCTTTGCCCAGGGCCCCAATTAGTCATGATCGGGGCCTGTCTATAACAGAAAAAAATGTATATACAATAGACATATCTAAACCTATTTTTAAAAAAAATAAAATATTCCACCTTTATTAGAAATGAAGGTACAAATTGAGGTAAAAAGAGTGTTTTTTTCCTTACCTTAATAATGCTCAAAGAAACTTTCTATGACCCTAATTAACTGAGAAAAAATTCTTATAAAAAATTATATTACCCAAAGAGACAAAAGCATTTAAGTAAATAAAAAGTAATGTTCAGCAATTGAATATGTAATGCAGAAAATAATGGAGGCAGGATTTAATTTTATGTAAAAAATGCAACAAGATATTTATTTATTTAAATATATAATGACAACAGGAAACATGAAAATAAGATCCATGGCTATTGAAGAGACTCAAATTCTCAAAACATCCAGGAGAAAATCTTGAAACGTTATCCCAAAGGACAAGATAGCTAATGCTCCAAATCTCACAATCATGGAAAATAAGAATATTAAGGGTGTATTCCAATCCAAACTGCTTATTTTCTGATTCATTTTTAAATTTCTTTTTACTCTCAAACGCATCAAACTGGGAAATTCTCTTATTTAGAAACTACATAATGTGCCGTGCTTCTCGATTTTTTGATAAATGCAGAAAATATTGTAAAAAATGCTGCCAAAGTGGGCATTTTGAACCGAATTTTCCGAAGCGGGAGAACTGGGAATGGAAAAAAGGGTCATACTGAGAAAATAATTGTTTAAAACTCAAATTCTAATGAATTGAGTGAAAAATGAAATCACACGGCCTCTTATACATCTCTTCAAAAATCCCCTCAACAAGTTTCATGTTTTTATTTTTAAAAACGAGTCTGAAAATGTCTCAGAAAATTTCGAGCTGTTGAGGGTGGAAAAATATTTTTTTGAATACACCCTTAACAACAAAGCTGAACAAATTGCACATGCAAAATTAGTCTGGTTCACAATCTACCACCAATTAAAGGCCCAAACTTTTACAAACTAAAATAATATAACACATTATCATAAGTGCATTTAAAACCCAGTGGAAATTGTAGGAAGTTGAGAAAAAAAATATATTTATATGAATTATATATAATACTGAGGTGAGAACATAATGACTTGTATTATTGAGAAAACAGCTACATTAATCTAAAATACATATAAAACATTAATATATATTGCACAATAAAAATTATGCATGCATATAAAAACAAATACCTACATGCACATCCACAGACACACTGAGTCTAGTAGAAACATTATATAAAATGAGAATTTCAGTTTTGTTATTGTTTCTACTGAAATTTTTAAGAAAAGTAGTTCTTTTTGGATATAGCAGAACTAAATTTATCCTTCAGGTTAGTTGAATCACCAGAGTCTATAAAAAATACAAAAGCTGAAAATGATTCATGTTTTGAGCAAATCAAATAAATAGCAATCTGCTACTAAAGATACTTTATTCAAAAACTGCATCTATTGATGACATATATTGTTATCTTTAATAAGAAAAAAGATAGGAAAACTTGTTTTTCATATACATTTTTTTTCCTCATAGGAAATAAATACAATTCTGCTGATGCTTTTTGCTTCTCTAGTATATTACTGAATTAAATTTATCAAATTACAAACTCAAGTTCATAAAACAAATGTAATCAAATAAGCAACTATTTTGCTTATGTTTGAAGCATGCTAAATTTTTAAACAAAAAAGATATTCAGATACCACAGAAAAATGTCTTATATTTTGTAGGAATAAAATTTAACAAAGTCGAAGTTAAAATGCAACAATCATAAATGTAATGATTCAGAATGTTTTACTTATCAGCAGAGTGAACTGAAAATTTAATAAAGGCAGGGGCTATAATTTGGCAACCTTATAATATTACTTTTTTAAAATTTTTTTTCTGATATTTATACACTTGTAAGTATTCAACTGAATACATTTCACGAGATTATGAATCAGAAAATTCCTATTATAGTTATGCAACATCGAAGATTATTACTTGTATCATACCTTTCCAGTAGCCAAAAGGTCTCAGCCAAACCTACTGTGCGTACATACAGTGTGTCCACGTATAAACTGACCGACCTTTATTTTTGCAACCATTGGTCCTAGATGCATACTTCTAATTACAAAAATGGTCAAAATTAGGTGCAGGGTTAAGATAAGAAAAAGTTTGAAGCGAAAAAACAATTTAGTGAAGAATTACAGAATCTAAATTTTTATACGGTCCACCGGTCCTATAAGTTATATTTAGTAAAATTTTCCTGTAACACTGGCAAGTAAGGTAAAAAAAGTCCCGTTATTCTATGATTAAAATTGACCGAGCAATAACTGTTTAAAGTTAGAATATATTTTTTGCTGCATATTAGGGGTCATTCACAAATTTAGTAGAAATATAATTTCGTCAGATATATTAAAGAAATGGTTAAGAATAAAATTAGCATTGCAATCTAAATTTGAAATATTTAATCATTCTGACATATTACTGCAAAATGTACAATTTGTACTGAACATTGTAATAGGATAAAAATAACAGATTTTTTGTTAAATAAAAGGATGAAAAACAACAGCCTCAATTCTTTTCAAAATGATACATATTTTTAAATGCTGTTATATTGCATTGTATTTCAAATTTTGGGTTGTGGCATGTTTTTTAGCTTTTGAAAATTGATTCTTATTTATTTTTTAGCACTGAATCCGAAAATGACCTTCATTTTAAACCATCACGTCAGGAATTTTCTCAAATCGCAAATTTCAAAGTTAAAAAGCTAAAAGATAAAACTGATCCCCCCTCCCCTCCCAACCTCATCGGACCCCTCAGCTGTTTAGCTGTAAGAAACCCAGTATAAGCCAAAAAATCTAATAAATTATTGAATTAAATAAAATTGAACTGAATAAAAAAGTTTTACATCTATTTTATAGGATCAGATTTTTTGCTATATTTTAACCTTGAAATTTACGATTTGTGAAAAATCTTGACATGATGGTTAAAAGTGAAGGTAATTTTTTGATTCAGCTTAAAAAAATACATAAAATGTAATTATAAAAATTAAAAAACACAACCATCGCAGGTTTATGTTATCTAATCTAAAACTCTTTCTTAAACTTCTTGATGGTAATCTATCCGAATTTTGTGTTATCCTCTAATATAAGTATGTATAAAATGGTAAGAGTCGAAAATCATAATAATATTGCATTGTCATCGGATTTAAATCAGTATGTAAAATTTAACTTTGATCGGACATTTGAAAGTAAGTTAAAGTTCAAATACAAATTTTAAACTGGAAACACAATCATTGCAAGTTAAATAAAACCTTATGAAAATAACAAAATTTTAGTTAAAAGAAATCATAGCCTCAAATCCTTACAAAATAAAACATATATTAAAATACAATTATTTTAACTAATCTGAAACTTAACTAATAAAAGTTAATCGTAATATTTGTACGATTTCTTTCAAAGCACAGATACCTTGAAATAAGTTTAAGTACTTTATGCACGATCCCTGAAAGCATGGTCAAAATCATCTGTTTTGATATGCAAAAAAGTGGTATAAGTCATACATATCAAAGTTTCATAACTCGGTCAATTTTAATGTTAGATGAATGGGACTTTTTTTGTCTTACTTGTTAGTGTCACAGTAAATGTTTAGCAAATATCACTTTTAGGACTGGGGGATCATATAAAAATTTAAATTTCGTAATTTTTTAACAAATGTTTTTCTTGACCCAAATAGCTTTCAAAATAATTCTTTACCTTATTTAAACCATTTTTGTAATTGGAAGTATGCATCTAGGACCAGAGGTTGGGAAAATAAAGGTCGGTCAGGTTATATGTGGACACACTGTATATAGAAACCTAATCCAAGTCAAATGTATGGGCCAGCTGTACATAAAAGCAGGTATATGATCTATAGTGAAAATTAGATAGGTTGTATGAGAATTACATTACATACAAGTTTAATAAAATATTTTTAATCATCAAAGCATTCTCCATTGTTAACTGAAGCATTAATAAAAATGTACATTCCCCAGAAGATTATGAAAGCATAAAAACAAACCAGTAGAATAAAAACAAAATATATGAAAACATGTACATTAAAATGTTGTCTTAATTTACTGTTCTCACTTCTATACAAAGTTTACTGTAGCAACATAATACTGAAGGTGGTGATATTTTCAATCAAAATAATAAAACCTTAATAAGCAAACAATCAGCTTAGCTACACATTTTGAACCTTAACAATCAAAGTTGCATACAAATGATTTTTCCAAGTAATCAAAAGGGGCTACAGCATGCTCATTTATTAATTTTTAATCCAGAAATATTTACATTTTAAGAAGGGGTGGGGTGGGACTGATATAAACAATTAATTTTAAAAAAGCATCCACAGTAAAATATGGAAAAAAATTACATAGGGTAAAAGCACCAATAGTCGGCCACTTAAGTGCTTTCTTTTGGTATATAGCTCAAAGCAGAATTTTAAAAAGCAATACAACATTTGTAACAGTGATACATGTTAATGTATACTTTTCTTTTACTGTTTCAGCAATTGTTTTTAAAAAACTGATTATAGTTTTTATTTATAAAAAGTTTAACTTAAAAGTAGCAAAGTCACTAGTAGTCAGCCACTTAATTCTAGTGTTCGGCCATCACTGGACCAGTTGTCGGCCACTTAAATGCTTTGTTATTTTAAATAACTTAAAGTATAATTTTTATAAACAGAACAACATTTTAACAATAAAACATGTTAATTTATACTTTTTGTATAATGTTTCAGTAATAATTTAAAATATTTTAATAGTTTTTAACACTTTCCAACATAGTTTAAAAGTGTTTATGAATTTGGATTGTCTCCAGTCTGTTCGAGCTCTAACGCTTGTAAGTATACTCAAATCCCCCTGAATTTTTTGTATGTTATTGACATTAACAATAGGATGATCGCTATTGAACATAAAGTGTGTAGAATTTATAGTTCATCTACAGGGACAGTCAAAAGTATTCCGACACATTACGCTCAATGCAAAAAAAAAAAAAATGCTTCAAGCTTATTTTAATGATGTTGGTCATTTTAAACATAATGAATTTGATATGCATTTATGAAATGCACTAAACTATGCATTCAGGACAATATGGGGTCCAAGGTACTTATTATTCATTTATATTGCCACACTAAAGAATTCCTTTACATAATAATGTCAGGGGAAAAACGGTTTGCAGCGTATTTTAGATCTGTTACACTATTTCAAATATAATGAAACTGATATACATTGCTGAGGCTTACTACAATATACTTGTTGCATAACATGGTATGTATAGCATTTATCGTTCGTTTACAGGGACACACAAAAAATTCGGATAAAGTACTGTACCTTTCTATTAGTGATAAGTGCTAGAAGTGTTATTTCGTTTATGACATACGTTTTAAAGTTTAATTAAATCTTCGCTTAGTATGCAGTCTTTATAACTGATATAGACCATATACAAGGGTACACAAGAGTTTGTAAGCTTTGCAGAGTATCAGCTTGAATGGCTTAAAGGATGCTTTTAATTGAGTTATGCTCTTTCAAGCTGAACTATATTTAGTATACTGAGAAATGTTTGTATAATATAAATAAAATCATATACAGGGCCAAGCAAAGAACTGAATACATGACCTTCCAGGGATAATAATGTGTGGAAGTGTTATTTCAGTAGTTTTACCCACATTTTAGCCTGAATTAAATTTTAGCTTAATATGTGTGGCATATAAAAATCTGTTGGTAATATACAGGGCTGTACAAAATAATTCAAGTATGTTTCCGTATAGTGGTAGAAATTGCTGAAGGTGAATTTTCAATCTGTTATGCATTTTCTTACTATACTAAGTTTTATCATACTATGTATAGAATAGTATACAAATTTTTAGGTTAAATACAGGGCTGCACAAAAGAATTGGACTACTTTTCCGGTTAGGGACCATAATCTGGTTTTCAAAAGTATTATGCCTTTTCTAAAATGTTCACTTTTTTTACGGTATTAAGCAGCTAAATTTCATTAAAGAATTCTGCAAGTCATGGGAAGTGCTTTTGTAATCTATTCTTGATGCATGATTTTTCAGTCTTGTTTCTTATGGAAAGTAAAGTTAAAAGTACCAAATTATCTAGTAGTCGGCCTTTCAAATTTTGTGTTTAGCCATCATGAACTAGGTGTCAGGCAAAGAAAAAATTATTACATCATCTTGTTTCAAAATGAAGTTATGATGTAGGACAAGATTATTAACAGAACATAAATGACTGATCTGTCGATGCATATCTTGGTATGATATTAGCAGCAGGGAGCACCAAATCGTCATTTTAGGGTTACTATCATGTCATCGAGTTTCGGGATGAAATTTTAATATGTTGCATATCTCGATTAGTACAATGCAAATATTTCAGTTTGTCTTGGGATTTCGTGGTTAGATATGACCGGAACGCGATACCAATTCTTTATTTTGGTGGTACTATCTCATCGAGTTTCGAAATGTAATTTTAATAAGTTGCATATCTCGAATAGTACATTACAAATATTACAGTCTGCCTCTTAATATCTTTGAACGATATGAGCAGAATGAGGCACCAATTCTTATTTTGGTGGTACTATCTGGTCATCGAATTTCGAAATGAAATTTTAATGTCCTTCGATTAATACGGTTTAAGTATTTCAGTCTGTTTGTGGTATCTGAGTACTATGCAAGCATAACAGGTTGCCAACTCATTATTTTGGCGGTACTATTTCGTTTTCAATTTTGAACATGAAATGTTAATGATTAAAGTTACAGATTAGTATAATACAAGTTCTTCAGTCTGTTTCGTGATATCTCGATAAGATATGAGAAAAATGGGACACCAAATTTTCCTGTTAGTTGTACTATCGCATCATCGAATTATGGAATGAAATTTTAATATGTTGCATATTTAGATTAGTACAGTAAAAATACTACTATCTGCATCGTCATATTTTGGTACAATACGATCAGAATAAGGCATCAATTCGTCATTCTGGTGGTACTAACAAATCGAGTTTCAACGTGAAATTTTAACATGCCATAGACATAGATTATTGGTATTCTGTGTAGTGTATAATTTAAAATGCCAGTTCCTTTGAAAATGAACAATGTTAGCTATTTTTTTTTAATTTACGTTCTATAGAGGTAAAAGATGGTATTTTAAAACCCAATAGTTAGCCTCTAGTTAATATTATTGATGACTATTGAGTTAATCAACCAGATAATAAGTTTTATTTTATATTCCTGAAAAGCTATTACAATCCGTGGCTTTGTGGTTATTGAAACATGGCAAATGATGTTTGTGTGCTTACTAACATTAGGGAGAAATTATATTTGTGTGCCTATTAAAATTAGAAAGAAGTTATATTTCCACAGAAAGTTTAAATATTATTAATTAAAATGCAATTTGTTGAAATTTCATCCTAATAACCTGTTAGATGATTGTGAGAAACATTTCATCCCTTTAAATTTCGTATATCTTATAACCTACTTTGTGAGAGCATTTATGTCTTAAAAGTAAAACTCATGTAAAATTTCAAGTTTCTACCAATTGCCCTCACAATTCCCAAATAAATCATCATTTTAAGTATGCTTTCTGCACATTTCATACTTTAAAATTTCCATATTCAAAAAACCTGTTCTGTGCGAGTAAAGAGCTATGTTGAGTTTCAATCCAATATTTAAATTACTTTTACTTCTATCCCTAACAAGTATAACGGTTTTTGATTAATTTATCTTTTTAAATTTCAAATTTATCATAACTATTATGTGCAAATATTTACGTTTTATAAATAACTGTCATTTAATATTTCAAGTCTTTATCTTTAACATTTTGATATATTAATTACAATTTTACGTTTTTAGAATTTGTTCTACTCATTTCAGCCTTTTATATTTAGCTTCCTTTTTTTTTTTTTTTTTGAGAGACTGTTTTCAGTGGGCACTTATCTCTTTAAAAAATACCATGTCAAGTTTCAAATACCTAACATCCTCAGTATTACAAAAAAGGGATAATTTAGAACATGTTTTGCTTCTGCAGAGACTATCACTATATTTTTTTTTTACTTTTACTTTTAAAATTGATTCAGCAGTTCCAAAGATTTCCTCCTACAAAAGAAACAAACGTTTCTTCTTTATAACATTAGTACATTAGAAGGCTTCATGCTGGTTGATTTTCCTAAACGAAATATATCAGTGAATTTAACCTTGTAAATACAAGGTTAAATTCACAGTTTACATATTTTCCATTGCCTTCATTACAAATTTTAAAACAAAATGAGCCTTTGTCTTGAATGTCATCGCGAATTGAAGTAAACTAGACGAAAACCATTGCACTGTTATATGTTTAAATTTGTCAGACAAAATTTTCGCTGTTAAGAATCATTGAACAATCATTGAGTTGGTCATTTACAGTAGGATTAGTAAATAACGGTAGAACAATATAATGCAAAATACTAAAACATCTTTAAAATATTATCGAATTAAAAATGAAAATCTCATCAAAATCATCTAGTATTTTTTTTTTTTTTAATGCTAATACTTCATAATCAAGTTCACCCGATTATAGAACTTTCCCCCGTGATGATATAACTAAGCAACGTAGGATGATATACAATAAACTAAAACCTTTCCTGAAAAATTATCTAACTAACGATGCAAGTTCTATCGAAATCTATTCAGCAAAACTAAAGTTATAAGCGGCCGGACCAAAATTCCCATTTGTATTTTATATCAGGCACCCTGGAGTATAAACGCCAGAGTGTGTAATAATGCCATGTGTTAATATTCGGTGTAGTTATGAAGGAATCTGGAAAAATGGTACTACGGCTTCTGTGCTGAAAGGCTCTGAGTCACCTGAATTACAAACAACCGCTAAAAGTTAATTTGTTACATTTGATACCTTATCGCTGGGATAAGCTCGGAAGAGTCAACGTCTGATCTAAAATATGCTAGGTATGTTCTGTGATGTGAAGACTATACATTTGTTAGGAAATAATTTGTTTATTACATAAATTTGTGTGTATTTCATGTGCTTTTAAAATGTTGTGGGAGATTTTGGATGTATTCGCGAGGCAGCTTGTACTTTAAAATATACTGCTCAAAATGCATACCACTACGCCATCCAATAGTGTTATTACCTGATTGATTCTTTTCCGTGGCAGAACTAAATTTTTTATTTGATTTTATACATGAGAGACCATTATTGTCATTGTTGAAACTAGATAAATAGAATACGTCCTAAATGCTGCTAATTTTTTCATGTCAGAAGAATAAAATATCATATGATTATTACTGCATCCTGATGTCACAATTAATGGTAAGTAAAAACAATTTGTCAATTTCTAAAGCTATAGAGTTTGTATCTTTAGAATTGGACAATTTACATGCCATTATTCCATCTTATTTTATAGTTTTGTTTGAATGGGGTTACCCACCAGGCGGGTAACACCAAATAGCATTGGTCGAGAAATCACGCCACTACATTTTATGAATAGATATCTGCTAAAATAGTCTTTCTTGTATAAATAATCAATAAGTTGCAGTATCAAATCCTATATTAGTTTAAGAAAAAAATCTAAAACTAAGCCGTAAAAATTGGTAGAACCTTAACGTGGCGTTATTACCCCAGGACACCTTATATATAGTGTGCATACAATAAAATGCAAGTAAAAGGCTATATAAATCTCAAATTGCAAAAATCAAATTATTAAAAATAGGCTCAAAAAAGTGAAATGGGCTTTTAGCCAGTAGTCAACTGTGGTGGTCGATTACTGAACATGTAAGTAAATATAATACCCAATAGTCGGCCACATTAAAATTAATTAATACAAATACACTTATTTAATTTTTATACTGAAAAACATTAGTTTATTAAATTTTTTAATAGTACAGTCTTATAATTTTAGACAAAAAAAAAAATTAATACTAGTCTTTTAAAAATTTTGTCATCAGTTAACAAAAAATAGCAAAAACGGTTATTTGACCACAACCAAATAAAAAATGGCTGATTACTAATGCAATAAAAATACCCACAATTCTTTGCTGATGGCTTATAATGTAAAAAAGGATGGCTACATATAGGAGTATTGTAATATTTCATTTGAAACCACAAATAAGCTATTCATAATGTATTTTATCTCAAAGTGGCTGACTACTGGGAGGGTGGCCAACTATTGGTGCACTTACCCTATATTAAATTTGGCAATGACTCCATACCTGCCAACTGCTCAGAAAAAATCGTAGTTTCTACGATTTGGAGCTAACAACTACAATGCTACGAAAATCGGTCTAAAACTACGATTTTCTTCAAATGAAATACACGCTGAAAATAACCAATTTCGTCAATTGTTCGCAGAAAAAAATGCTAATTTCATCAAAGGATTGCAGAAAAATGCAAATTTCATCAGAAGATCGTGATAAAGCACCAATTTCATCAAAGGATCGCAGGAAAATGCAAATTTCGTCAGAGGATCGTGATAAAGCGAAAATTTCGTGAATGGATCATGGAAAAACACAAATTTCTTCAAAGAATTGCGAAAAAAAACGCGAATTTCATCAAAGGATCACGATAAAAACACATTGTTCCAAGGGATTGCAAAAAACACACATCTCGTCAAAGGATCGCCGGAAAAACTCAACTTTCGTCAACAGATCACGAGAAAAACGCAACTTTTGTCAAAGACTCATGGAAAAAATATCCGAATTTCGTCAAAGGCTCACAGAAAAAATATCCAAATTTCATCAAAGATCGCGGGGAAAAACACGAATTTGGTCGAAGGATCGTGGAAAAACGCAAATTTCTTCAAAGAATCGCGGAAAAAACCCCATAAATTTCGCCAAAGGATCGAAGAAAAATGCGGCAATCTTGTCAAAGAATCGGTAAAAAAAAAAAAAAAAAAAAATTCGTCAAAGGATTGCGGAAAAAAGCGCAAATTTTGTGAAAGGGCCATGAAAAAAATGCATAATTAGATTGTAATCCCCCCCCCCCCCCCCCCCACACACACACACACTCCTTACAGAAAATTTTCTGTCAATTTCTGATTTTATTTTACTCAGAATCACCCCAGCTCTGTACTCTCTTCAGAAAACATTGCACGCAAACGAAAACCTTTATGTTTATTGTTATGATACATATAGTTTTTAATCTGAAAGAATATAAAGAACTAACTTTTGAAAAATCAGGTTAACCCAACCTGCAGGAATCTAAATTCGGCCCGAACCAAAAGCAGTCAGCTCCCGATTTGCAGCGTAAAATACAGCAACCAACCAACCAACCTCTAGATTAATTTGAATTTTGGGTGCTACGATTTCTCATTTTCAAAGGTTGGCAGGTCTGTGACTCGTGCAGTTGATAACTGTTCAGGATAAGTTTATTTGTAAAGTGATTTAGCTTGAATGTTAAAGCTTATTTCCCCTTTTCAACAGGAGGAGGAGGGAGAGCCTAATGTAATTAAAACACATGCTAAAGTTTAACCAACTGAAAATATTAACTTATTACAGCAAAATATTGATAATTATAATGTTCTACCATGTTTACTTGCGTAATAGTCGCACTTTTTTTGCCAATTTTTCAATGTGAATGTCTAGGTGCAACTATTATGCGGGGAAATCTACTACACAATATATTGTACACTGACTGCTAAAACATTACTGGTATATAAAAAAAACCCACATAAAATTAGCAATTTACCAAATGTTTAAAGTTTATGTGCTGTTTATTAAATACCATTTTTTTCTTTTTGTGGTAATATTTTTATAGACGTAAAATTTACAAATAATCTTTGTGAAAATTTTGACAAAAAAAATATAATAAATCACTTTCACTAAAGGTATGAGTATCACTATTGTGATGCGAATCGGTGTCTGAAGAATCTTGCGCTACAATGGACGCCTTAATTTTCCACTGGGAGTTTTTTCTTTGTCCCTACTGACCATCCAATATCTATATACTCATCTTATATTGTCTTTAAATGGTTTGTTAACCGTTAAGACAAACAGTTGTTGAATCTATGCGAGTCCTCCAGGAATTATCACCTGATCTGTTTTGCCTTCTGAAAGCTCCTTCTTTACGCCATCAACAAAATGCCCTCAGAAGCTATCGAGTACCAGCATAGCTGGTTTTTTAAGCAATGTTCCAGACATTTTCTTCGAAACATTGCGAACCCAATCTTCCATAATTTTTTCATCCATCCAATTTATGCGAAGAAAATATTGTGGTGATTTTTTCTGCTTCAAATCGGGGGGGCGACTGTTACGCGAGTAAACACGGTATATCTAATTATTTTCTCCTTAATTATTTCAATGACTGCATAGTTGCAAAGCTTAAAAAGGATTTAGAAAATCAGAAAAATATGCAGGAAGCTCACAAATCTTAAACTGGCACAAGCTCTAAAATCCCGACCACTTAATCATACCAAATGAAAACAGAGAAAGTACTTAAGAAAAAAGGAAAAATACAAGACTAGTCATTCACATATGACAGTACAACTGACTACAGCAAGTAATTCTGTCTATTAATAGAGAAAAACAACAACACACATTAAAACAGAACCTTGAAATCAACAAAAGAAAATGTATTATGCAATACATTTTCAGAATTATTGGAATTAAAATCTTACTTAAAACTTTCTAGAGAATTAAGCCCTTTTTTTTTTTTTACAGAATTTTTCTTTAATGTAACATTTTAAAAAATCTAAAATGAAACACTTTTGAAATTGTTATTTTTACGAACACCTATTATGGTCCCTCATATCAAAGAAATGTAAAATATTGAAAAAATTATCAAAATTTATAACCATGGAAATGATTATATTCTAAAAAACTTGAAAGATCAATGAAAAACTAGCATATAATTTCCAAGTAAAAAATTAAGATAATTTTAAAATAAATTTATTAAATCTACCCGCTTTACATACTCATAAAATAGTATGAATTATATTTTTTACATAAAACACAATGAAATCAAATTCCCGTTTATATGTTTCTGACATTGATATAGCTATCGAGATGCTAATAATATAATACTTCAGGCACTAGAAATTTTTCACTGAATAGTAACATGTCTATTCTAATGAATGCAGAAATAGGATTTTTAAATTAAGGCATATGTTTACTTTAAATACATAACAGGAACTATATTCATTCAAGAATTCAAGTGGCATAAGATAAGCATAGTTTTTATTGCTGTATTAATTTTATAAGTGAAGCTCAATTTTTATTATTCAAGTTCTCACAAACATGAATTTATTATTTTACTATTTTTGTTTAGCCTAGAAAAAAATAAGACAGCTCAATTCATGAGTAAAAGCAGAATCTTGTAATGCTCTTTATACGAAAGAAAAGAAAAGTTAAATGATGTTTAATTTCAACTTTATTTATATAGAGACAGCATAAAACTTTATGAATTTACATAAGTATGTAAAAGTAGGTAATGAAAATAGAAAAAACATATAACTATGACATTATAAAAGTGAATAACATTAAGTACAAAATAGCATCAAAGAAATAAAACTATAAAAATCTTGAAAAAATCTGTTTCACACGTCTGTATAAGAAATATCAATTTTAATAAACATCTTTTTTCATAATTAACATATCAACTGAAGCTTGATAGTACTGTTTTACAAATCAAAGTATGTGTTTTCAAAAAAACAAGGGAAAAAATTAAAAATTTTACAAAATTACTACCGTATTTTATGGAAGAAACACCACGGCATTTACGATTTCTTTTATTTTTTCACAGGTGTAAATTTGGGATAGATAAAGTACAAATTCCTAAAGACTGTTCGCAAGTCCCCTGCTCAACAATGCGAAACTTTCTGACTTTGTCGATAATGAAAACTGTGACATTTTTGATGGTGATACTGAATCCATAGACTTGAAATAATCTCCATCTTGATGACCAAACCATACAGGTAGACAAAGAAAATTTTACAACTTTTCCTCTCAGATATTGACGTCTTCAAATAGAAACTAAAAAAGGACTAAAGGGGATGCGACATAAAAAGTATGTTAAGTTGTGCCAACAACTTAACAAAAATGTTAGCACCTAAGGAGAGGCGCGTCCCGCGCTCTGGATGGTTTTAATACCAATTGACGTCTCCTAATTATCTAAAACCTAATTATCTAAAATTACCTAAAACCATTTAAAACTCAATTTAAATATTTTAAATAAAATTTTAGAACCTTAAGTTATTAAAAATGAGGCATCTCACACTGTTCAGAAAACTTTGATTAAAGTTAGTTCAATGAGACACTGTCGACAAAAGTAGTGTTCCCTCAGATGCGGCGATTACAATATTTTTAAGCATACGCAGACCAGTTTTGAAGAGTACGGCATTTCTTCCATTAAAATATGGTACAAAAAGCAGAATATTTTTTACATTGAAGATATAGTATAATATATATCAAAAGAAGAGAAATAACAAAAGATAAACAATGACTTTTACAACAATATAATTATCATATGAATGTTTCCTTTATTATCAACTCTGAAAAAAGGGCAAAAATTTATGAAACAGATAAAACTTTTCTCCTAAAAAAGGTTGCATTACACATAATATATAAATATATACATTCATTTATATAAATAAACAAATATATATAAATATACATATGGGGCATTCTCACAATCTTTTGACTTTCATGTCCCTAAATAATAATTTTTTATTTAATACACTTTTTTGTATTTTTTTTTATTTCATATACTTGGGAACATCCCAATGCATGATTGCACAACAATATTAATGAGATAAATAAGTTTTGGACGATGTTGGGAATCCAAACACATGGAAAACTCATCTACCGTCCCGTGTTCCTGATGCTGATTTTGAAGTTTGGAGCTGTCTGGATAAAATTGTTTCATTAAAAATAATTCAATTTAATTTTTTTCTGAAACTGGAACTATTGTTTTATATACATATGTAGCTAAAAATTAACCTGCACACATTTTTAGGGTTGATATTATTTATTGAACTCTGTCGTTGGGTTTTAGATTTTTTACCATCCCCCTTCTAAAATGATACAGAAGATCACTTCAGATGCAGCGACAGAATTTTTTTCAAGTTTTTGCTCATGCAGAAGTATGCTAGAGAAAGAATATCTAAAATTCTTTGACAGGAAATTTACTGCAGAATATAAATCAGCATTTAAATATCAATTTCAAGCACCGTGGCTTTATTGGTAGTCTTACCGTCCCCAAGGTTTATTCCTGCACTTTTCGAAGTAAATTAAAAAAAAAATTAATTTAATCCAATGTTAACAACTGTTTCTAAAAATCAATGAACATTGTGACTATCACTTAGTCTTACCATTATTTTCCTAAAAATAGGTGGTAATTTTCTTTACTGTTCCATTCTTACTGTCTCTTTTTTTACCATTTTGTCCCTTTTTTAACATCCCTTTAAGACAATGTTATACAAAAATTCTGTATTAAAAGTACTATATTTGTATTATTTCTTATTTGAATGTCCTGTGGGTACTATGCAAATTCATTATAAGTAAAAATTTAGAAGAAAATAAAAAGTTATAGGACTAAAATGGTAAGGAAATATTAAATTCGCAAGTTTAACTTAAACCTCAGTTAAATAAAAAAATTTTCGCTGCTGATCATTTTTTCTTTATTTTGAATCATTAAGGCATTCGTCTATCAGATTAAAATGTTATTTTAGCAAGTTTAATTTCGCCAGATTTTTTTTCCCCAAAAGTCAAAAGATTGTGAGAATGCCCCATATATATATATATATATATAAGAAAAATCCACACATATTTCAGGATGACTTTTTTTTTGTCCAATATTCTTATTAAAGGCACCAATATTCTCAAATGTTTAACTGTTTCACACTTAATGCTTATCACACCAAAAGATACTTAAATTACAGCATGATATTAAACATCGGAAACATTCACTAGTTATATAATAAGCAGCTGAGAAAGGCTCTACAGCTGTCTTGATTAGTTCTACTCAGTAAGTAGCACCCAGAGCACCAGGTTAGAAAAATGGCAGAGGTGAGAAATACACAGCAAGCACACATTAAATACATCATAGATGACTGGCAACATTGTCTATGGAACACCATGGTTCCCACTATAGGTGTGTCTGGAAAAGCAGTAAAAGGAGTAAGCAGAAGAGAAAGAGGCTTTAATTATGTTAGTAAATAAATTCAGAAATGTGTGAGAATATGTAGTTAAAAATGCATAATTAAGTTATATTCAGAGATAGAACAGAAGAGAGATAGCAAAGAATACATGTAAAACTTAAGAGAGAACATATAAATGTTTATCAGCCCTAAAATCTTGTCTATATTTTGTAAGCTTAATTTATACATACACACATTGCAACTCACTGGAAACAATAATGTATCAATTACCTGTGCCAATAAGTAACCTGGTGTAAGCAAACCTACTTATAACATAAATTGACAGATAAATGTATTTTTAAATTTGAGGGTATAAATGACAACATAACATTTGTAGCATAAACATACAAGCATATAATATATGTTACTATAAAATAAACAATGTATAAGAGGGCTAAACAGACATAAAAATTAAACACAAGAATATATTAAATAAATCAATAATAATAACTTATATTAGATCACATTTTTACAATCACAGAATAAATAAATGTACTGCTTAAAAATCTACCACAAAATGGAACTTGAGCTACATGTTTTAAAATTCTTTCAACTACTAACAGTGAACACATGAAATAACAAATTATCTAATACAAACATCTATACTAACAGCAATATAATTAATATGTATATAAAAAAATAATAAAGGTGATGTTTTGCATGCAAAAATTTTGGCAAGCTTTTTACTAACAAAAGTTTCTGTTGGCTAAAACTGAGGAACTCTCAAAAGTGCAATTACATCTAACCATGCAAACCAGGAATTTTTATTATAAGGGGTCACATATTTATAAATCAGTAAGCATGCAAAATAAGGAGGATAGGTTATGTTAGGTATTTTGTGTTTTTACCTAAACTGATGAATAAATCCAAAATTTTTACATTCATATTTAATTCATTTTCCTGTCTGACTCCTATGCTGTCTTTTCTCTCTATATAAAAGGATAAAATGTATCTGATTGTTTTAAAGACAAATAAAGCTAAAAGTTACAAACAGATGCAAAATAAATACAAAAGTAAAATGCATGAGCTCGTGAAAATTTCTATCACACAAACATCACTCATGATAAATAATACAAAACATACTTTGATGCTTTGTGCCTGACAATGAATATTTAGACAATGGATGTCCATTATGTATATCTATTACAGTTTTGCAAAGAGTATTAGGGAAAGGTAGCCTAAAATGATCTTAGTGGGCAAAACGATCCACATAGGTTTTCTTCCAGACAGGTTGCACTGTCTACAGGGTAACACATAAACTAGTTGTGCCAGGTGAAGAAGAAGCAATGGTGGTATTCAAGCGATTGCAGTATGTCTAAAAAGAATTTACACGTCTGAAAAGAATTCTTTGAAAAAGTGTTTTTTATAACCTCTGTTATAAGATAATCACTAACTTTCAGATTTATTTAGATATACAGTCTTTCATGTATAGTAATATGATTTGGTTTACTTAATAGAGTATGCTCGGTGTCATCCAGTTATATGACCTAAAATAGACGGTCATGTTGCCAGATAAAATGATCCATTATGCGTCGGTACACCATCCTAGCCATCATGGGAGCCAAATGTGTGACTGTCCCAAACCTTTCTCTTTGAGTCCATGTGTTATCCCATCGATCATAATTTTCAAATATTCAATTTTATTGTTTTTTCAAAATTATTTGTGATACGTTTTTATTTTTAAATTTACATAAAATAAATTATGTATGCTACTGAATTGCAAAACTTACTTTATTTCATTATGTATTGTCATAATTACTTTTATATCCTTTATTTTGCCGATAAAAAACAATTTACTATTATTTTTTAAATGAAGGATCGTTTTGTCCTTGGGTGAGGTAAAATGATCCTTTGGACACTTTTTTAAATCTATTTTTTTTATTACTCCGTTTGGGTTTAAAATATTATTAAAATATGTTTGTAATACAAAATATAGTGTAAAACATATTAGCATAGGGCCAAAGTTTCATTTAAACTGTTATGTTATTTTATACAAGTTTTCCCCTCAAGGGGATCATTTTAGGCCACCTTCCCCTACATTTCATCTTAACTGTATAATCTATTTTTAAAATTTTTCATGAATATGACATTTTAAAAATGAACATTAAATGCAAACAAACTTTAAAATCAAGAAATACAGCTTAATTATTCCAAATAACTCATGATTTATGAATTTTTTAAATTCAATGATAATTCTAAACAGGTTCTTTGATAACTAGAAGGAGACATGCAAATAATAAGAAATCAGATTTTTGAAAAGGTAGGTAGTTTCTTTTAGACTAATATGCAAAATTTTTCAACAAACACAAAATATATACATAAAAATATCTAACATAATAAAACTTTTAACAAATGCTTGTCTTTCTAACTTCCAACTTTAACTGGAAAAATATGAAAATTATATGAGATTCTACAAAACCCTCATATGTAAAAAATCACTGAATAATGAAAGTTCAAATTAACACAAATGAAAGTGTCTATATAAAATGGATGTAAATTAAAGACTGTTTAAAAAAAAATCTCATCACAGGAGGGGTCATCAAAAAGTCTCATCACAATTCTTAATTTTCTGAACACTTCTGTAAATCTGCCAAGAGGATTTTCTTATAAAATCTTTACAGTCTTCATAAAAATCATAATCTTTTAATCTGTCAAATGAAAAGCAATCAAGAAAATGTTATTAAAGTTTCGGTAAATATTTAAATATATTGAACTCAAAATATCAAAAACTCAATCTGGACAGAGAACTCAGTTTTTGAAGTTTGAAATAATAATAAAATTTTTTTTTTCCTTACTACACATAACAGCTGAAAAATATTAATAGTAATGCCGAATTCTGATTGATTGTAGCAGGAGCTTAAACATAAATCATTTAATTCAGCATTTTATAAACTGAGTTTGGCATCACTTCTGTTCTTGTTTGTTTACTTTTCGCCTATGATTCTACTGGGATAAACTTGATTGAAGAAGCTATTTATACTTGATACTGTAAAATGGTAAGTACATTTTTAAATTTTCTTAATGTTTTCATTACAAATCAATGAGGTTTACATATATTAATTTGATATTTTAGAATTTACATTGACTTTATTCACAACTGGCATCTTGAATGCCAATTTGGGGTGAGACTGTCTTGGGACAAAGTTATCTCAAATTTAGTTTATTATTATTATTATTATTTTAAATTTATAAACATAAAAAAAAAACATTTACTGAATGTTATTCTAACTATATATATATATATTTGTACATGTACTTGTGTAATAATGCCTTGTTCACTTTGAAGATGCTTTCCACATACTCATTAATATTTGAAGACTTAATAGTAATAGAAAATATTTAGTTTGAAACAGCAGAAGTGTTTCGAATACTCTTTAAGAAAGTTCTTGTATAACAGATGATCAAATACAGAAATCATTATAAAAGATAAATCGGGGTATGCATACCTAAAACATATTTTAATTAGATGAAATTCATATAATTAGAAAATAATTTTGTGCCATTGATGAATTAATTTTTTTTTTATATAAAGTAAATATAATAAAAATAAAAAAAATTTGTCAGAGACTTGGGCAACATGTATAATTAATTAATAATTATGTATCTTTATGTATTACTTAATTAAAAAAATGTTTTTGGGACATTATCGTAGCTTAGTTTAGATTTTCGTTTTCGGACGAAAATAGGAAGATTACCAAAATTCAGTTTTGGTCTTAAAAACCTGTTTCGGTTGATCCTTACTTCTAATCCTATCAAGATCTTTAAAAAAGGACATAGATTATGCACTTTTTCGAGCTCATTTGATCAAACTCACTCAAAAGTAGATGTCGTTGTTACCATCTCAAAACAGAACATTTGCACAATTTTTATTACGTGAAGAGTTCTAAACTCTAATTCTTGTGTAAAACTTAATTAGAGGTGTTATTAGAAATCAGTTGGTATCAGTATCATTTCTATATGATTATTTGGGGCATACTCTTTTCTACTTCTGTATGCACATGCACACACACATGTATGTATATATATATATTGGAAAATTCTCCATGCTTTCATACCATGAATAAGAAGGGCCATTTCTAACAATACGTATGACTAGGAAGCCACCTAGGGAGACAATATTGTTTTGCTGATTAAAAGCAGTGTTGTAGTTGGGAAAATATATTTATGGGAACTGACCTTTTCATTGAGAAGATGTTGGTGCTACCGGATTTTTGCTAAGACAAAATCAAGTTTAAAGCATTTAGCCAAAAACCAACTTTTTTTAATTAACAGTTATAATTATTACAGTAAACTCCTGATTATCCGAGTTAATATGGACCAAGCTCACCTCGGATCAGCCAAAAACTTGGATAAACCAGATTTACACAAATCGTCACCAACTAAGGAGATGAAATATAAATTTTCACCTTATTCATTATTTTTATTGTACTAGTAACATTTCTTTGATTACATTTCCATACTTTTAAGATAAACGGGGAATGAAATTGTTTATTTGAAAAAACTCTTGATAGTTTTTTGTTTGTTGAATGTCAATTTTGCTGCAGTATTATGCTGCTGCATAGCTACAAATTTCTAAGATTTTTTCTTACCACTAAAATTAACTAGTACATTTTGACAATTCAATCGCTGAAATCTAACAATTGTCAACAATTAAATATGGCAAAAATTTGTATTCAATTTTAGAGGTAACAAAACCGTACAAACTGGCAGCTATGTGATTCTGTTAGTGCCATGAAAATTGCAGGTCTCTTCTTTCTACTCAAAGTATTAAATAGTTTCTTTCAATCGAACTTATGCTTTTGGAATGGATCATTTTCTTCTGATGGGCTGATGGCTTCTATTATTATGAAACAGTCATTATAAATGAAGTGTTAGGTGAAGATGAAAGAGCAGTCGTAAAAAGTTAGAACTCTGATTTTCTTGTCAGAATGGGGGGGGGGGGGGGGGGGGAGGGGAAGGCCATTTCTTTCAAAAAAAAAATTATGGCCATCCCCCCCTCCCCCATTCTGACCAAAAAGTTAGAGTTCTAACTTTTTACGACTGCCATTTCATCTTCACCTAACACTTCATTTATAATGACTCTTTCATAATAATAGAAGCCATCAAGCCATCAGCCCATCAAAAGAAAATAACTCGGTTAAAGCAGCTTATGAATATAAATGGGACGGATCTTCTTAAAACTAGCATAAATTACCATTTCGCTTTAAAAAAGAGAAAAATTGTGCTCAATCGCAATTTTTTTTTTTTTTTTTTTTTTTTTTAACGGTAACAAACCAAATATTTCTGGGAATGGCACTCCCACCCAACTACAGCACTGATTAAAAGGCGAACATTAAAAATTGTAAGTTTAAATCAAACATCAGTGGTAACGATATAAGCCAGTAAATATGGGATTTTACTAACCGATAGTTTGCAGAAAGCTGGATATCGTTTTACATCTAAATGAAGGGATTTGAAGTTTGGCGCATTTTTTTTTTTGGTGAGCTTTAGACATGGCACCACAAAAACCAAAAAAATTTCAGACTTTTTTCAGTATTTCACAAATAACTCAGAAACCATTCACGCTACAGAAAACACCCTTATTCATAAATTGTAGAGCAGAAAATTCTGCATTTATTGAGTACCACAGACTAAAAATTGTACCAATAGTAAGTGAGATATGATAAGTGAGATATGATAAATTAAAAAAGGATATTTTTCCTAATTTTTCTAAAAAAACTCATAAAATCGGTTTTTTGCATACCAATTATCAGTTTAATGAATAATTTCACTTACAAAATAGTAGAATTGCATAAAGTGCCTAATGGTACAGTTTAATTAACAACTTCAAAATTTAATGACACCAATATGTGAATTTCACCAACCTTTCCAACACATGATTGCACTTGAAATCAACCAATGTTTCCAAATTAATTTTAATTCTGTCCTCTGTAAGGAAATTATTTTTTGAGGTGCACAAATGATTATATTTTGAAAAATGAAAGAAATGTATGTGTACTTAAGATTATGTATTTTATAAAATGTTAGAGAACAATATAATAACAGAAGATCAAGAAAAATAATTTATTAAAAAAAAATTAGTATAAAAGCAATGGTAATAAAATCAAATCAAAGTTACTTGAGGGAAATACAGGGAAATCGAGCTTAGAGCGTTTTGTTGCTGGACCTTGAACTGCCCATTCTTCTTCCTCCTCCCCTACATGGAAGGCTTCCTGGTCCATATCTACTTTTCCGATGTACCCAGTTTGTGGGTCTTCTTCCTCCTCGTTATTTTTGCAGGACGCACCTTTACAGTGGTAACATATAGTTGAGTATTTAAACCCTCTTCTTTCTGCAAGGAAATAAACCACCGTTGCATCCCTTTGCACATTTGCATGACAGTGTTAAGAGCTCCGTTGGTGCAGCTACATTTTTCGTGGTGACTGAAATTATACCATGTCTGAAGGACTTCCAACCCCAATCAGTGGGATACATCACCCATCCATTCCAAATGTTGATCTGAATGAATGTTGTTTGGATGCATCTTCATTTGGCAGCAGAGAAGCGAGGTTAAATTGGGTCTTCATAAGGTATTTTGCTAAAACATAATTTTCAAAAAGCTTAACAAACTTCAGTTTGCCCTGCCTGAAGAAGGCTGATGTAGAATCACAGCCACTAAATTCATCTAGGAATAGTATGTTATTCTTCACAATTGGCGAGTATTTTAAACTTAATGGGGAATACAAAACATTGCCTGTGCTCCTTTCCCAGGTTTCAAGAAGTATATGTGGATGAGTTGAGAGCAAATGCAATGAAAAGTACAAGCACATCAATATCTTTCCCCAACTACGATGACACATTCTGACTGCTGATCAAGTTAGATGGCTTCCATCTAACTTGTAGTATTTGCATCCTCGGCAACCTGCTACACAGTAAAATTGTCTTGCTCCAGTTTTTCAATGAGCATTTTTATTAAGCAGCGTTTATTGCCGTCATTTGCAAGGAAGTGCTCTTTTTGCAATGTGGGTGACATAGTTTCGTCAAAGTCAACACTTGTTACAATGTATTAATTTTTTCAGAAGAAATGCTCAACAGACTTGGTGCCATGTTCTGACAATCCTTATGGCTAACTGGCAAATAGGATGGTTGCAGTTTTACCATAGTTGTTTTTCAGATATTGAATGTACTTGGAAATAATTGACGAGAACTTTTCTCTTGGATCCCAACTCACTCGATGAAACAGGGAGCTACCATCAATCACATGGACAGTTTGTATGGTTTGTTCTAAATCCTCATAAAATACAGACTTTTGCAGCTTCCTCATGCCAACGTTATTGAACAGAAAAGTTAGATATACAGGATATTAGTTTCCATGCTCATTTAGTGATAATTTTGATCAATGATCATATCATTTTGCAACACGATTTTTTTTTAGATAATTCATATTTTCAATGAATTTAAAATTTGATATTGCTTTTACAACTATGTATTATGTCAAATTACAGTAGTCTTGAGAATGGAGTTTTCTGATAATTATTTATGAATTTTTGCCAGGATATCACAAAATTACTAGGTGTTCATATCATTATGAAACCTAGTGTATCACACTGGGTGTTGAGACAATATTTTGCGAAAAGTTGGTGGAAATCAAGAGTTGGCTCAAAAATTGGTCAAAAGTTGGTGAATCTGATAGCAGCTTAAGAAGTATGAAGCGCTGAAAATAGTATGATCTAAATAAAGCTATAATGAAAATCACAAGAAAAGAAATTCAGGCCCTGCAGTGCCTTTTTTAAAAAAAAAACAACAACAAAAAAAAAAAACATTAAAATAGGAAGAAAAAATCAATAAAGTAGGAAAAAATAGGAAAAAAAGAAATCAAATAGGAAAACAGATATTGAAAGGAATAAAAAAAATTTTAAAAATTACATTTAAGATAAATAATGTGTAAAATATACAATTACTCTTAAACAAAATTTTTCTTTATGCGTTAAGTCAATCTATAATTATAAGAAAGGAAGCTTGCATGTATGTCTGTGTTCTGTTTTGAAGAGATCACTGCATTCAGAGCTACAAAATTTTACAAGGCAATTCTATATCTGATGTAATGCACTCTGGAGCCCGATTTTGGATTTTTCATTAGATTTTTTATAAAATTTAATTTTATGCAGTTTTCAGATTTGTGTTTTGGGGTGGTTTGAATATGCTTTTAGTGATTAAACTCAAGTTAGAAGAATGTAATCGGTTCCTATAACATGAACAACAATGCTAAAAAGTTAAATTTCATCTGTGTTAAAATAAAAAATAATAATTCTAGTTTCTTTGATTCATGACTGGATTTCTTTTATGAATTCAAAATACACCACAAAATGAGAAAAAAAAAATAAAAATCACAAAAAAATGAAAGAAATTGCAAAAAATTCAGATCGGTATATGAATTCATTTTCTCACAGCATTTTGACGAAATCTCGTCTTTTCCATGATGCTTTGACGAATTTTCAGTGGCCCTTTCCCGAAAATCTCATTTTTTCTGTGATCTTTTAACAAACTTTGTGTTTCCCCCCCCCTGAGATCCTTTGACAAACTTCATGTCTTTTTCAAAGCACTGATGAAAATAATGTCTTTTCTGTAGCCCTTTGATAAAATTCCCTTTTTTTTCTGCAGCCCTTTTACAAAATTTGCATTTTTTATGCGGCCTTTTGACGAAAATCATATCTTTTAAAGGAACCTTTGACAAAATTAGCAATTTTTGTGCGGCTTTTGTCAAAATTTGTCTTTTCCACGATTCTTCAATGAAATTCGTGTCTTCGAGAACATTTGATGAAATTGGCATATTGTCCATGATCCTTTGAAGAAACTCATGTTTTTTCCACGATACTTTCATGAAATTTGCTATTATCTCGCTATCCTTTAACAAAATTTATGTTTTTTCATGAACCTTTGACATAATTTGTACTTTTTCCACTATCCTGAGAAGAAATTCACGTTTTATCCAAGATCCTGAGATGAAATTTGCATTTCTTCGTGATCCTTTGTTGAAATTCGCATTTTTTCATGATCCTTTGACAAAATTCAAGCTTTACATGCTATCTTATGATGAAATTCATGTTATTCCACGATCCTTAATTAGAATCTGCATTTTTTCGTGATCCTTTGGTGAAATTTGCCCTTTTCTAATGAACCTTTGACAAAATTTGCATTTTTCCACACCACTTTGGACAAAATTAGTGTTTATTTTTGCAGCATTATCATGAAAATTTCTTCTTTTCCGCAACTCTTAGACATATTTTCAGTGGCCCTTTCATGAAAATCGCACCTTTTCTGCAATCCTCTGACAAAATTCACATCTTTTCCATGATTCTTTGATGAAATTTGCACGTATCACGCTATCCTTTAACGAAATTTGCATTTTTTTACTGCGATCCTCTGATGAAATTTGTGCTTTTTCAGCTGTCCGTTGAAGAAATTCACATTTTTTCCACCATCCTTGGATGAAATTTTTGTTGTTTTTTTTCACGATATTTTTTTATGCCCACATTATACCTTAAATTTTTGGGAAATTTGGAAACAAATCACTTCTGTGACGTAATAATGATGCCAGATTGTTGGACGTAGAAATTAAAGGAGTCTGTTTTACGACTGAAAAATAGGAAATAAACAGGAGAAAAAGGCAAGAGACCTATAAAATAGGAGAAAGTAGGAAAAATAGGAGTTCTGCAGGGTCTGAAAATTGTAAAACATTCACTAAAAATTTAAATATATTATGAATGGGATTAAAAATCCAATTTACTTAAGATACTTCTATCAGCGCCTTATGCTTTTACGATTTTTGTAAAAGCATAATTTCAGACTCTTGATAAAAATAAAGCTATTTTTTACTTTTAGGTGTTTTTTAAAATATTTTTAATTTTATTTAAAACATTAAATTAAATGCAACATATGCCATACGGACATATGGTACACCTTCATAAAGTAAAATTTTCCTTTACATCATTGATTTCAAACATTAGTTTCATTTTTAAAACCAGTGTTGTAATTCTCATGCATTTGTAACAACATTGCTACCAGCATTGCTCATGTGTCACACTAAGCTTCGTTATGAATTCAATTATAGAAGATTGTAATTCTTATCATATTTTCGTAATAGGATTCCTAATAATATTTTAAATGTGAAAGTGTGTATTAAGGTCGCAGCCGAAGAGAGGTTCATGGGGTTCAACCTACTTTCGAAATTTTAGAAACATATATATTATAAAGTAGGTTTTTGAGTCAATCTGGTGTCATTCTTAAAAACAAACACACACACAGTTCGTGTACACTAGGGATGCACAACCTGTGGCCCACGATGGGTTCAGTTGTGGCCCGCAAACTTTGTCAATTTATAAGTGTCCAAAATCGCAATTTTTGACCATAGGTTGCAGGAAAAAATCTTGAATTTCATCAATTTGCCGCAGAAAACAATTGCAAATTTCACCAGGCAGTTAAAAATTGCGAATTTCATTAATCGTCCGACCGATACCATTTGTATCAATATAGGAATTCCCCGAGTTGCTAATTTCGTCAGTCACTAGTCGAAAAAATACCTCGAATTTCATCGATTGGGCATGGACAAACTGTGTGTTTTGTCGATTACAAGCGGAAAAGTAGCAAATTTTGTTGATCTACCACAGGAAAATCACGAGTTTCATCAGTTTATCGCAAGAAATCGCGACTTTTGCCAATTTGCAGCGGGAAAATTGCGAATTTCATCAGTCAATTAAGAATTACAAATTTTGTTGACTGGGAGCAAAAAAACGTATTTTGTCAATCAAGCATGGTAAAATCGCAAGCTTTGTCAATAAGGCACAGAAAAATTGTGCGTTTTGTCAATCGCATGCAGAAACTTGAGTGTTTCATCGATCGCACACGGAAAAGTCGCGAGTTTCATCAGTTTACTGCGATACAAAGTCTCGAATTTTGCTACTTTGCCTCGGGAAAATTGCAAATTTCATCAGTCATTTAAGATATGTGGAAAGAAAATATGCACACACTAATATTAAAGTGCAATGAAACATATTTAAATTTAACCAAACAGGAAAAGAAATCCATATTTTTTTTTCTATTTTAAAGAAAAAAGGCCATATTATATAGATTATTAGCCATAATAACTTTGGGTTTCAGATTTTACGATAATCTACCCAATAGCATTTTTTAATCACCAAAATCAACATTTATATTTTGCGTGTGAAAATTTGAAACAGCTATTTGATGTTTAAATAAAAAATTTTCATTTGTGGCATCAATTATTGTTAATTTATTTTATTTTTTTCTTTTTAGTATTTTATATGAAATTTGGGCACTTGTTAGTTATCCCGTTGACCAATTTCGCCAAATTATATAAATTGCCAAATCACCCGCCAAATTATACAAATTGACATAATTTTTATTTTAAATAATGAAAGAACAAATAAATTAGTATAAAATTAATAAAAATACAAATAAAACGTCGAAATAAAAATCACTTGATGACATAAACACGTGTTGTCAAGTGAATGTGACATTTACAATCAACCATTATTGGCATTTAATCTTATAATTTGGCAACAGTAATTTGGTCAACGGGATAACTAACAATTACCAAAATTTGTACTCTTCCAGAATAGGCGTCTTATAGATAAAGAAAATGCATTTGGCGAGAGAAGTAAAATTTTCATGCATATTTTCCAGCAACCTACTCATTGTTTCATGTACCCAAGCAATTTTTTAAAGATTTAAATAATTTCTTTAGTGTACACAAGACATTTATGCACAGATGTCATATACACATCACGTTGGCGTGATTTTTTTCTGACGCAAATGTCAAATACACACCGGGGTACTTAACTGTTGACTTAACGTAAAGTCTAACACAGGTAGCAGAGCTGTCTTAACAGCTGGAAGCATAAAGGCTGCAAGAATCCCTAAACCTCATTAAAAAAAAAAAAAAAAATGAAAAAAGTTCAATTACGATTTAACTTTAAATCAACTAAATGAAATCTAAACAGCTGAAATAGAAAAGCATTTGTGGTGGTTAAAGAAATAAACAAACTAAATTTAAAAAACAATACTAATGTTTATTATTCGATTAAAACATAATTTAAAACAGAATGATAAAACGAGACAATTACATATGCCAGCATCTTAATCTTATAAATAAAGTAAAGATACCATTAATGGAATACAACCTCATGACACTATAACACGTTGACACAGTAAACCAGAGTCCTTCATATTTAATAGCTAAAATTATACGCTTATGTGTGAATAATGAAAAACTATTTTCATGAACCACATCAATCTCCACCTGACTGCCGAAGGTAAATAGATGCAAAAAGCGAAACTCTGATATCCGTAAATCAACTTTTGCAGGGAAAAACAACATCACTTACATGGATTCCCTCTTCAACCAAAAGTCAATTCATTCCTTAAATATCATTGAGAAATACACTCACATCATTACACAGGAAAAACTTCATGAAGCACCATCGATGAAAGACCAGGGAAGTCCGTGAAAAATGTTCCTTTACTTAAAGTGTAGACATTCCATTATCTGTCGAAACAAACTTATTATACATTGTGAATAACTACATAAAGATCCATAACTAATCCAATCAACATCCCTTTTTAAACAAAACTATGAGAACAAAGAGACTACATCATGGTAAGCATGCATATCTATCTCGGGAGTAGAAACGTATTTATATTATCCAAACATATGGAAAAGCAACTGCTATGCAGCCCAGAAATTAGACCTCTGATTTCTGGAACGCTAATGGAAGAGAAGGCGAAAACGTCATATGCAAAACGAACGGCCAGATGACTAACGCCACCTCGTGTTCATTCGTAGCATCTCATCGGATGGATTTAGAGATTTCGGATGAATTGCGTCACAGATGTAAACATGTGCTAAAGGCTGGCTCTAATGATAGTATAGTGAAAAGTAAATAAAGTGTATGAATTAATGAAAGGAACTAAAGACTGGAAATAACATTAAGATAAAGGTAAGTGAAACTAAATAAAATGTATTTGAATGAATATAGTAAATAAATTATATCTGTAAATAAAAGATAAATGTAAATTGCTATGATAGGGATATGTACAGGGATGAGAAAGGGTCTGTTAAACCTAAAATTAACTGGCACCAAAGTATCGTTATTTTGCTTGATATGGTAACCTAGATGTTGTTGTTTATTTATTAATAAGTTGTTTATTTTATTTTTTTTTTAATTATATAAATTGTTTCCTTCTATAGTTATTAATTAAACTTTCTTTATTTATTGTTATTCCCTTTTTAAAAATATATATGTAACTGGTATTCGAAAACAGGGTTGTTCGATTTATATCTGCTTGATTTAAATCAAATGATTTTTTTTAAAAAATCATTTTGATTTAAATCAGTTTTTTTAAAACTGATATTTACAGGTTAAATAAGAATCAAATTCATCATTTATGTTATAAAAAAAGTAATCATTCATTTCAGATTAAAAATTACCTTGTAATAACATTAAATAAAACTTTTATATGTTCAAAATACTATTATTTTATGAAAGTAAATGCAATTGTATTAAAAGTATCATCAATCCATAGTGTATTCCTCAAAAATATTGATAAATGATCTCTCATTTTTAAATTGTTTTCTTTTTGTTAATGATCAGTTCACTTTTGCAAGTTAAATGCTTAAGCTATAGTTAGTACCTTATTCATGCATCTGTCCAGGATTTGTGTCCTGTATTTGTGAAGTTTTTTTTTTATTGAAATATCTAATCACAATTTCGTGAATTTGAAAAAATCATTGTATATAGATCTTGTTTATGTTTTTAACAGGATCATTTGTTTATATTTATATATAAAAAGAGTATGTAATAGGTACTTTGTTGACTTCAACTGTTTTGTGACAGGTTAAATTTTATTTTAAAATAATTAATTTGTGAAAGTTTAAGTCTGGGGACAGAAAAGTTTAGGGAAAGGTCTATTTTGAAGACAAAGAATTTTGTGAAAGGCCGTTTTAAGATGGAAATTTGCGTGAAGTGTCCTGCCTAAATATTTAAAAAATTGTGAAAGGCCCTTTAAAGGACACAAATTTTTCCTGAACAAATCCCTGTTATTTCTAAGCCATGCAGCGATTCCTACTGTCAGTAAGCATGATTGATTGTTGATATTGTCAACGACTCAGGAGATAACACTGACAATTGATAGTTTTAGGTTTTCATCTTGTAACTATTTTGTCAATTATTATATTAGTATAGCATACCTGCCAACTGCTACGAAAAATTCGTAGTTGCTATGATTTGGACCTATAAACTACGATGCTACGAAAATCGGTCTTAAACTACGATTTTTTGCAAAAAACACAAAAGCATTTTTCGTTTCTAGTTGCGATTTTTATCCCGCGCAGACTATTTTTCCGGAGTGATTCTGTTCCAAAATTTCCAAGTATTCATTTCCGAAAGTTTTAAAAAATTGGCCATTAGTCCGAAAATTCGGACATTAAAAAATGCTCATGAGAAAAAAAAAAAATTCTGGGGTGCAAAAAAAACTTCTTAACCAGTGGTGTAGTCATAAAAAAACAGGAGGTTATACGCTCTAGGCAGAGGGTATATGCTCAAGGCAGAGGGTATACTCCACAGAGTACATACTATAGCTTTTTTGAAAAAGAGAGGGTATACGGTGTTCCTTAAAAAAATCCAGAAGGTATACGGCGTATACCACCGTATACCCTCCACTACATCCTTGTTCTTAACATAAAACACTCTAATCAGGTTTTTGTAAATATTCATACACGAATTTCCTTCCTTAGAAACAAGGGTGCCATTTTAAGAATTCTGGAGGGTGTTCCTTGAGGGGCAAGGTTTGAAATAGTGTGCAAAATCGCACGATTTGCGATAAACTATCGCGAATTTCGACAAATGACGGTGTAAAAAAAATCAATTTCGTCAATTGGTCGCAGAAGAAAATAAATTTCGTTAAAGGATCGTAGTAAAAACGTGAATTTTGTCAAAATGTCTCAGAAAGAAAATGCGAATTTCGTCAAACGAGTAAGATAATGCAAATTTCATCGAAAGATTAGTAAGAAAACGCAAATTTCACCGAAAGATCGCAGAAAGAAAACACTAGTTTAGTCAAAGGATCGTGGTAAAAAAAAAAAAGCAAAATTTGTCTAAGGATCGCGTAAAAAATGCGAATTTTGTCAAAAGTTCATGGTAAAAAGTGCGGATTTCAACAAAGAATCGTGATAGGAAAATGTGAATTACGATTGTGGGGAAAAAAATTGTGAATATCCTGAAATGGTGGCGGGGGAAAAATCGCGAATTCCGTCAAAATTTACTGCACTGAGCTAAAAAATTGGAACCAGGCTCCTTTTGCAAATGTAAAAAAAAAAAAAAAAAAAAAAAAAAAACGCTGCGAAACAAAAATAAACTCTAAAAATCGTATAAAAATTTTCAGAGGAAAAAATTTACTATATTGAGTTGAAAGACAGAAACCTTATTCCTTTTACGAGTGTCAAAAGATGGCTGTGAAACACGAAAACCAACCAACCAATCTCCAGATTAATTTAGATTTTGTGTGCTACGATTTCTTATTTTCAAAGGTTGGCAGGTCTGGTATAGTATTGTGTGAATCAAAACTTGAAACAATAATGAAGGGCTCCCAAATGGTCCACCAACTGAATACCAATAAATTTTAACAGAAAATTTTATGGTAGGTTTGTGCTAGAATTAACTTTCAAAGGTGATTCTGGGGCGGTTTGTAAGAAAAATCTAAAAAGAAAATTTTTCTAAAATAATATTGGTATTCAGTTGGCGGACTATTTGGGAGCGCTGAAATGTCATTTACCAATTCTAGATATGGTTACAGAGAGCTTTTGGATTTTTTGATACATAAGAAATATGGTTCGCAGAAAAATATCTAATGTGGCTTTATTTTACAGGGAAAAATACTATTTTTGGAAAAGGTGTAATAGTAATATGCAAATAGTGTAGTGATAAAATGATGGGGATTATGGCAAGAATGTAAAACACAAACTTGCAGTCTATGTGATAACATTCATGAATCTGAATCTGCAATGGAATACACATATACGTTAGGGCGTATCGAAAAAATCAAAATTTCTCAAATCTTTTAGCAGTAGTGTGGAAAATTGGTGAACTCCCTTCATTAAAAATTTTGCAGAATCTTAAAGCAGTGGGTTGATATTTTCTGTCGCCTCATTGGGCCAAAAGTTTCAAAAATTGGACTAAAAATGATTAAAATACAAAAATTAATAAATTCTCACAGATTTCGATGACTGGTTTGAGGCTATTTTTGAACAACAACAACCAAAAATTTTTTTAGAATTATAGGTTAATATCTTCTGCTGCCTCATCGGCATTGAATTTTGGAAATTTTGATACTTTTCTGCATAACGGTTTACTGCTTGCTTAATGCACAATCCAGACAGACTGGGTTTGGCACTCTGCCATAAAAGTGGAAGACCCTTATTTTCATGTCAAGAAACAAATCAGAGCTACTGGTAAATCACCTGACCACTCTCTTTCATCCGGCTAAGCGCAGTAGGCAGGCACTACCATGATTTTCAGTTATTTCAGAAACTGTTGGCTTGAAGATGGAAAATTTATACATCGATACATCCATTGCTTCCGTTTTACATAAACATGTTAGTGATATGATACGCGCATACCATGGAAAATGTTGACCAATTATGAAAAATATACAACGTCTTGGAAAAAGCAAGACTACTCTCAAAAATACTGAAAACTTTAAAATGAAAGCAAAAACATTTTTTGACATATCTGCCTGTAAATGAGCGATTTTTAAGAAGTGTATCTCTTTGAATGAAAGCAAAGTTTCTGCAAAAGAACAGGTGTTCCTCATTGACAATGAACAGAAAAAAATGTTCGTTGGAAGTGTTAATGTTCCAGAAAAAATACGGCTCTAGAAACATCAAATTTTAAAAGAACAGGATACTATTCGATCTGCAAAACAGGATTCTCTTGCTTCTGCTTTAAGCTATTCAGTGGAGAATGAAAGGGAAAATAAAATAGAAGATATATGATGGAGGTGAAGATAGGGGGAAAATGGGCACACAGGTCTTATACAGGAGTCAACTGGGAGTGTTCAAATGCATTTAAAACTGAATAACTTGTCAGTAAAAGATATGGTGTATCCAACGGAGTTATGGCTGCTATTGCATCGAGTTTTATGGCAGATTTGGGTTTAATATCAGAATCATATACCAGCCTCGTCAGAGACAAAAATAAAATATGAAGGGAAAAATCGAGAATTTACAAAAAATTGGTCTCAAAATAAAATGAAAATTGTTCCACTCCATCTGGTCTTTCTTTTGATGGACGGCATGACAAAACTTTAACATCAGAAACACTCGAGGCCAAACGCTTCCATAGAACAATTGTAGAAGCACATTACTGTATTGTATCGCACTGGTTCTACGTACATGGGACATATTACACCTGAAAGTGGATGTAGTCTTGATATATCTAATAGCACTTACAAATATGTAACAAGTGCTTTATTGGATGATTTTAGCAACCTTATTGTTCTCGGGTGTAATGGCACTGTAGTGAATAGAGGTGTGTCTAATGGTACAATTCGCAGGCTTGAATTGAAACTTCAGAGACCAGTCCAATGGATTATCTGTTTATTTCTACTTATTATCTGCTTATTTCAAATATTTACCCATATCTCTTCTTAGAAAATGATGACGAAATTAAAAAAAACAGAAGACAAATTCCTTTTAAAATGACTGCAGTGCAAGCAATTATAAACACCGCACACTAATTAAAAGTATACTTCTTTAAACGAGTTAAAATTGGTTGCTACTCGCAGATGCTTGTAGCGCCTGCCTACTGCACTTAGCTGGATGAAAGAGAGTGGTCAGGTGATTTACTGGTCGCTCTTATTTGTTTCTCGGCATGAAAATAGGGGTCTTCCACTTTTTTGGCTGAGTGCCAAACCCAGTCTGTCTGGATTGTGCATTAAGCAAGCAGTAAACCATTATGCAGAAAAGTACCAAATTGCGTCAAAATTTCCAAAATTCGATGCCGATGAGGCAGCAGAAGATATTACGCTATAATTCTAAAAAACAATTTGGTTGTTGTTGTTCAATCACAGTACCTTTTAAGCACTACCTCAAACTGATCGACGAATCTGTGATCATTTATTAATTTTTGTATTTTAATCATTTTTAGTCCAATTTTCACAACTTTCTGCCCACTGAGGCGATAGAAGATATCAACCCACGGCTTTAAGATTCCGCAAAATTTTTAATGAAGGGACTTCACAAATTTTCTGCACTACTGCTAAAAGATTTGAGAAATTTCGATTTTTTCGATACACCCTAATATACATTTAAAATTCTTTGTTATGTGTTTATATATTACTAGAGTAACACATTAATGAAAAATGAATAACTTTAAATTAATTAGAAATTTATACACAGAACATGCATAGATTTATGTATAACAATTTAAATTTAATAGTGGAATAATAAAATTTTAAGTTTTAAGTGAATCTTTTAAATTTGTTTGCAACAATTTTAATTTTTATTTAAAATATCATGAATTCTTATCTAGGAAATGTAATGAAATTAATAGATATGTGTAAATCTATGCAGAAAAAATAAATAAATACTTGCACATACATAAATAAGTACACAAATAATATTAATAAAAAAATCTGATTTTTTTAATTTTTTTTTAAAAAAATCGTGCTTTTTAACAATCCTGGCAATAAATAGCTAATCCTATTAGCAAATTTCTAGTCTGCAACAATTCACATTTGGAATTTGATCCTTTAAAAAAAAAAAAAATGGCAGATAATGGGAAAAGAAATTGCCATTGAACTTAGTATCATTATAGAAGCTGAAGCAGTAAATGCCTGGAAGGAAGGAAGGAGATGTAGCAAAATAATTTGATGTTTATACTTTTACATTATTTACCATTTGAAAAGAAAACAAAATTTAGAAGCTTTCTGATGTGGTCTAATATGTACTCAGACAAGAAAGATTGCATCTTGGAAACTATAAGTCATTGATGAAGTGATGATACACTTGATATGTAACAGAAAAAAAATCTACCATTTTCAAAAGTCACATTACAAGATAAAGCCAAAGAATTGTCAAAGCTCATAAAAATAGATAATTTTGAAGTAAATTACAGATGGCTATTTCATTTTTATATATATAAAAAAATATGACCTAACATGAAAACGAACTTCTGGGGAAGAAAAAAGTTCTGCTGGTTCAGCTGTGAAAGAAAAAATACTTGTGGAAATAATAAAGAAATATCCACCAGAAATCATTTTCAATAACGATAAAACTTTGCTGTAATTCTACCGACACCAAAAAGCTAAAGCTCTTAGTCACTGGAAAATTGACATTGCTTTAAAAGTGTGAAAATTATTCCATGCGACTATAAAAGTAAAGTCTGTACCCAGATTGACTCAGAAACTCTTTTTTATGTTATTTAGGAGTTTGAATGAATAAATGAACAATTTGAAAAGAAAACTAATTTTTTTCATAGATAAATGCTTATGCTACACAAATTTATCAATGTAAAAGTAGGATTTTTTCCACCTGATTGTACTGAAATTTTACAACTACTAGATCAAGGTGGTATAAATATCATTAAAACAGATTTTTGAAGTCAATTAGTAGAATAAACTCTTGTAAATTTTGCCAGGAAAAATTTATCTTTTACCACAATTAAAAACTGTTAAAGAAAATTCGATCTTGTACATAGTTTGATCTTGTTTAAAGACTATAACGAAGAAATACTAATTTAGAATAATGTGGTGAATAAATAAATATAGGGTTAATCATTTTTTGTTAGTTTTCTAATCTTTTTTTTTTCCTTCAAATTTTCATGTGTGTTATTATACAATTTTAAAGAAAAATTTATATTTCCATGCTAAAAATCAAGGTGCATTTTACACTTTAGTAAATATGTAACTGTAAATGATTTTACAAAACTGTATCGCTTAAAATTGTCTATTATATCTTATATCTTTAAATAGTTAACACTATTTCTACCAGTGTCAAATGACACCTCTTAAAAGACTTCGATTTATGTTTTTTCATTTGTAATTTTTAGATTGAAACAATCACAAATAATTTTTAATACACTGGAGATTTTTTTTTATGCTTATTACATTAAAAAATCTACGAGCAAAATAAACATAAATCAAAGCTTTAAAAATGGTGTCATTTGACACTGGTAGAGAAAAGGGGGAGAAATAGTTGAATGTAAGGAAAAAGAGGAGATAATGTATCAAACCCTTGATAAAAAAGGAGGCTTGGCAGGCACACAAACTAACAATATTTCAACAAATAAAAAGTAAGAACTCACCAATTTGTATTCGCTCCAGATGAACAAATGGCTGCCACCTGGGATCTGTAGCTGGATCCATTCTTGCAGATGGCTTTAATAAAAAGTCAAGAATATTACTGATACTTGACAGTTTATTTTCTTTTCTAATATTCAAAAGATCACAAATTTGGTGTATGGTTTTCTGAGGCATCCTGGAAAATAAAATTTAACTTAGTACCACAAGAACAGAAGCAAGTCTTTATAACAACAAACAACATTCCATTGATGAAATAGGATGAGAATTTTGTTACATTTTTTTGCTATATAAGGATAATTTTGGCCATACTGTTATAGGAGGGACACCTTCAGGAAGATCTTTCAAAGAAAAAGTGACCCAAATTATCATACTTGTAAAACCATAACTCACAAACATCAGCCCCAGCTCCTCATTTTGTGGCTAGTATGTTAACTACTACACTGATATAGATAAAATAAATTAAACATTAAAACTCAATGTATTTTTACATGCAGACATTATTTTAAAAGGCATTTGTTTTAAATATATCTAGAAATTACTTTTGTCATACATAGACAAGCTTGAGCCAAGAGATTGTACACTTGTGGATATTTATTTCATTTATAGCTTATAGCTCACATAGGGTGACTCAGCCAGTAGTTGATCAAATAAAGTCAGTGCTATGGGATTTTTATTATATTTCCTTCCTTTTAAGTTTTAGAAGTAAATTAACATGATTGCAACAACCCTTAATGAATGTCCTATAATGGGCAAAAATGAAATCTGCTGAAATTAAATAGCAACCAAAGTATAAATAAATAGTTCTCTTAATTGTCATTTTCCCAGTGGCTGATCAGGCAAAGGAAGTCAATCGAAAATCTAAAAATTAATCTTTAAAATATCATCCCAAGGCTGTGATTAACAATAATTCTTATAAAAATATTAATTGAAATCAGAAAGATGGAAGTGGATTATTTTAACATACCGTAATTGTCTCCAACTAATCAAAAACTAAATGTTTACACTTTCTTATAAAAAAATTTCATAAAATGGCTTCTCTTAGAACAGATAGCTGACAACAATATCACAACAGGTGCACCAACATCCAAACAAAAATATTATGTCTAGTGCTACGTATAAAACCCATTTCTGTCTGAAATGGCATAATCAGGGTTCATACAAAGTTGGGAAGAAAAAATCCAAGGAGTACCCAAAAAATCCAAGGAGTCCAAAAAATTTTAAAGATTTGCCATTTTATTTTGTTGTCGATGTTTTTATTTGCTGCATCATTATGTAGTATGCACACTCCAATTTTTAATGCCCAATTTGGAGAAAAGAACATTTCAAAAACAAATTTTACTCTATTGGAATCTAATTGTTAGTGCTGAAATTGCACAGTATTCACAATATATTGCTTATTCATTTCGTAAGTTTGACAATCTACTTTTTTATGCAGTGACCAATGGTCATGTCACAGGGGTGATTTTGAGTAAAAAAAAATTCTGAAATTCACAGGAAATCTTCTGAAAAGTTACACCAGACAGGGGGGGGAATCCACTCCCGACACTAGCTATGCATTTTCTCTGTGATTCTTTGACGAAATTCGTGTTTTTTCGCAATCTTTTGATGAAATTTGTGGGCTTTTTCACTACTGTTGGCGCCGAAATTCGTCTGACAAATAAATTTTCAAAATCCAAGTGAGATGGGAGAGCAATTAGAATAAATAGTTTATTAAATAAAACTGAAATAGTATGTAAATTCTATTCATCATTAGAAGTTAATAATTGTTCCATAATAGTAATTCTCCGTATTTAACAGAGCCAATACAAAAAAAAATGTGTTCTCTGCTTGGTTGCAGAGTCAGGACTTCCACTATACACTCTGTATTAAACAGAGCCATGATTTAACAATTGGCATCTCTGATTACAGAGTCAGGACATGTTACATGTTCTCTGCTTGGTTACAGAGTCAAGACTGACCATTTTAAAAATGATACATATTATATAAAATAAACATCAAAATAAAAATTACAATATGCAGTTATAAATCTTCTAAATAGCTATAATATTCATTTAAATGACATCCAAGTAATTATAAAACTAATAAATCACCATCAATTCAAAATTATTATAAAGTAAATAAATATATATTACATGACCTTGAAATCATAATGTTACTCATAAATTGATTCAGGGTTATAAACAATTTAGATAAACAGATTAGATTTTTTCTGTCAAAAGAAATCACTTTTATAATTATGCTTTACAACATGAAAGATAAACAGAGTTAAATTATAAACAAATAAATTTGAGGTTATTTACGCCGTAACATCCTCCGCCTCCATGAACGGAGTTCATCGAACAATTATAACTTACCAAATTTCCACTATCACATACTAAATAATCAAATATTAAATACAAATTTAAAATATTACCTTAAATGTTAAGTATAACTAAAATGAAATGCAATTAAATCCTACTACTTCTATAAAAAACAGTTTCTGGAACAACTAAAAATAGAAAAAGACATTAATATACAAAATAGTTCAGAAAGTTACAAAAATTAGACATAGAAAAAAAAATAATAATAATAATAAAGTTAGTTAAAATAAAGTAAAATTCTATTATATTAAATGTCCATCGGTAGAGGAGACAATTTTGTGATAGGGCGTTTCAGTTCACCAGTAGAAGTCTTTAATTTGACAACACGAACAATATTATCATCCCCAGGAAATAGTTCAATTATTCTGCCCAATTTCCACCTTAATGGGGGCTGGTTTTCTTCCTTTATCAACACCAAGTCATTGATTTTTAAGTTCGGGTTGCTTCTAAACCACTTTGTACGTTGCTGCAATTGTGAGAGATAGTCTGACGACCACCTTTTCCAAAAACTTTGGAAAATCTTTTGTAGCAATTTCCAACGTTCCAAAGGAGTTACATAGGTAGAGGAGATATCAGGCTCAGGTAAGGAGGTCAAGGGTGCTCCTATAATAAAATGTCCTGGCGTCAGAGCCGTAAAGTCATTTGGATCAGAAGACTCAGCGACAAGCGGTCTTGAATTTAAGCATGACTCAATTTGTGCAATTAAGGTCAAAAATTCTTCATAAGTTAAAATCTGATCACCAATTGTTCTCTTCAAATGATTTTTCATTTGTTTTATTCCCGCTTCCCAAAGGCCTCCAAAGTGAGGGGCGGAAGGTGGGTTGAATTTCCATACTATCATTTCGTCAGTAAGATACTTGTGCAATTTTTCATCAGAAGCAATTAGAGACATCATTCTCTTTATTTCGCGGTCTGCCCCTACAAAATTTGTACCTCTGTCGGAAAATATTTCTAGAGGTTTTCCACGTCGAGCCACGAATCTTTTCAATGAGGCTAGAAAGGTTTCAGTTGTAAGATCAGTGACTAACTCAAGATGGATAGCTTTTGTTACGAAACAAACATACAGACAAACATAATGCTTAAAGGGTTTCACACCACGTCCCTTACGAGGTTTGATCAAAAAGGGGCCGGCTAAGTCGACTCCTACTCTTGAAAATACTCGAGCTTGTGTCACGCGTGCTGATGGCAGATTTCCCATCAACTGAGATGAAAGGTGTGATGAATTTCGGAAACATTTCATACATTTCCTTATTTCTCTTTTCACAGCTTCTTTAGCATTAATTATCCAAAATTTTTGTCGAATTGCTGAAATTGTCAATTGAGTCCCGCTATGAAGATGTTTCTCATGAAAATACTTTATTATCAAGTCTGTAACATGATGCCTTTTAGGGAGAATGATTTGATGTTTTTGATATTCAGACAAGTTTGCATTTTTTAGCCTACCTCCAACACGAAGAATATCATTTTCGTCAAGAAATGGATGTAAAGGAAGGAGTTTGCTTTTAGAATTTAGGATCTTTCTGGATTTTAGAATTTTCAGTTCGTCTCCGAATTCATGGTTTTGAATTAATTTCACAATAGCATTTGTTGCCCTTTCAAGTTCTGGAACAGTCAAAAAACCATAGACTCGTTCAGATGGGCATGTACTATTTTTGATGAATCTGAGGCACCAAGCCGTAATTCGTTTTAATTTAGACCAGGATGAAAATTTAAATAAAAGCTCAAATTCTGGAATATTTTGGGATATGGAGCAAACAAGCGTTTTACGTTGTTCTTGCAAGACCTCTTCATCAGGTAGATTAGGTTGAGTTTCAGGGGGAAATACTGGTAACGATTTTTCCTTCAGCCAGCTAGGACCATGTAACCATACCTCGTTATTAATCAATTCAGATGCAGAGCAACCACGAGAGAGAACATCTGCAGGATTTTCCTTTCCTTTACAAAATTTCCATTGTACAGGAGCAACAAGTTCCTGAATTTCGCGTACGCGGTTTGCCACAAAGGGCTTCCAGTTGTTAGCACTTCCTTTAATCCAGTGCAAGGTAATTTGGGAGTCACTTAGACAAAATATATTTTCATTCACAATTTTAAATATTTCCTTTAAATAATTCGCTAATCTTGCAGCCGTAAGTGCTCCAAGAAGTTCGATGCGCGGCAATGTAATTTTCTTGAGAGGCGCTACTCTCGACTTTGCTATTACAAATGAAGTTTCACAAGAAGAAGAATCACGTAAATAAGCCACTGACCCATACCCCTTTAAACTAGCATCAGAAAATATGAAAAGTTGAGCGGTTTCAGGATTTAATTTTGGGATAGTTACAAAATATTTTCTAAGAATTTCAAAATTTACCAAGTCTTTTATTTCATTATGCCATTTTCTGAATTTTCCACTTAAAGAATCTGGTAATGTAGAATCCCAGTCAATTCCATGTTCCCAGAGTTCTTGCATTAAAAATTTAATTCTTATCACGAAAGGGGAAATGAGTCCAATAGGATCATAAATTTTTGCCACAGTTTGTAAAACAATACGTTTGGTAATAATTTTATGGTCAAATTCTACTAAAAGTGGTTGTATGTCTATTTTCAAGGTGTCACTTTCTGTTATCCATATAATTCCCAATATCTTCGAAAGATTTTGTTCAAGAGTGTCTTCCTCAAAGTTTATTCCATGTTCCTTCCATAAAAATTTTAAATCGGAAGAATTGGTTTTAAATTTTCTGAGTTTCATATTGGCCTCACTCAATATCTTCTCTGCACCGTTTGATAAAACAAAGGCTTCATTTACTGAATCAGCTCCATGAAACAGGTCATCAACGTATAAGGAAGTATCCAGCATATTAACTATTTTTCCAAACAAATCTTTATACCCCTCAATGTGATGTTTGATGGTTGCAGAAAGGAAAAAGGGTGAAGTTGTTACACCAAAAGTTACACGGGTCATGCGAAAAACCTTCAAAATGGGATTGTTACTAGTGATATTGTCAAACCACAGGAACCTCAAAAAATTTCTATCTTCTTGTTGTATCTGGATTTGCAAGAATGCCTTTTCTATATCGGCCAAGAAAGCAATTTTGTGGAGACGGAATTTTAAAATAATGTCCAATATGTTAGGATTTAGATTGGGCCCAGGAAATAAGCACTCGTTTAACGATTTTGCCCCCTTATCTTTGGATGACGCATCAAAAACAATTCTTACTTTAGTTGTCGATTTATCTTCCCTTATTACTGGTCTGTGAGGCATGTAATACGTGTTTATTTCATCTTTATTAAACTCACATTCTTCAATTATACCCAAACCACATTGTTCATTTAATATTTTCTCATATTCCTTAAGTAACCATTCATTTTTGCACAATTTTGATTTTAATCCCCAAAGTCTATGTTTAGCTACATCAAAATTGGATTCCAATTCATTTTTATTTACTTTCCACAAAAGTTTAGTTTCATATCTTCCATTTACAAAATTTAAATTATCATTAAATAAATCAAGAGCATCTAAATCCTTTTGTGAAAATAATTCATTTTTACTATCACAAATACCCAAAGACTCTAGTTTCCAAAACTTTTGCAAATCAAAATTTTCTATTTCATTAACAGATACAAGATGAGCATTAACTCTTTCGTTACCTTTAGAGTTTATTTTTCCCACTATTGTGTACCCAAAAAGTGTATTAGCTACATATAAATGGTCATTAATTTCTTCAATGACACCTCTCTGAACATTCCAGAAATAATCAGCTCCAAGTAAAATTTGTACTTCGGATTCCTCGGGCGTAGGGTCGGCTAACCTCCATCTTTTACTTTCAATGTATTTTATAACTAGAGGGTCAGAATTGGGAACCTTCAATGTTGTTGCACTTATCAAATCGGTAGCTAGCACCTCAACATCTATAAAACGATGATAATTCATTTTACTTCGCAATTTAATTTTAAAAACATCATATTCTTCTTCGCGACCTTGATCCATGCCAAAAGCGAATACAGTTAAATGTTCTTTTCTTAAAACAGGCAAATTTAATTCACGAGCTAATGCTTTTGTTATGAAGCTTTTTTCGCTTGCAGAATCAAGTAATAATCGAACTACCTTTGATTTAGAATTACCTTGAGCAGTTACACAACATGTTTGCAATAAAACAGCATGCTTAGAATTTCTAAAATTACAATGAGAATTAGATACAACTGTTTGATTTTGATTTTCATTAATTTCCGGTTTCAAACTTTTCTTAAAGCAAAATAATTTGTTATGTTCAGTGCTTTTACAATTTAGACATGGCTTTAATTTTATGCGGCATTGCGAAGATAAATGCGATTTCAAAAAGCATTTGTAACATCTACCCTCCTTACGTAACATTAATCTTTTCTTATCATCAGCTAAATTTTTACACTCGGAAGATAAATGATCATTACCTTTGCAAAATACACAAAAAACTTTAATAGTGGCATTTAAGGTATTAGCATGTTGATATTTATTTGATGTTTTCTTTTCACGAAATTCAGTTTTATTTTTATGTACAAAAGAAGAGGATGCATCATTTTTAGAACTTGTCATTGACAAAGCCTTTTCTCTACATTCTATTTCACATTTCAGAAAGGCAATTAGATCGGTTACATCTGACTCTTTGCTAGTATCACGTTTTCTATGATATTCAATCACTAATTCATGGGGCAATAGCTTTAGCAAAATAGGATTTAGCAATTGTCCATAAGAACTGGATGTTACCCCCAAATTTCTTAAACTTCTAATATTAACTTCGCACATGTCATGCAATCTTCTTAATGCATTTAAATTTGAACAATTTTTAACTGGTTCCATATTTAATAAATTAGTCATGTGTTTATTAATAATAACATCAACCTTACCAAAACGGTCCTTTAATAAATCAATACAAGTATCATAATTTTGTTCTGTCAAAGGAAACCCTTCTACCACATTATAGGCCCGATTACATAACAAGGATTTTAGATAAGCGAATTTTTCTATCTTAGATAGTGATTTATTCTGGTGTATCGATGTTTCAAAACAGTTAAAAAATTCGACCCATTCTTCGATTTCACCAGAAAATTTTGGAACATTTAATTTAGGCAATTTCATGGCAGAACTCGTTTCTGTTCCACTAGCAGAACCATTCAATGAATTTACACGACTAGTTGCTATCATAGAAACATTATCCTTTTTACATTTTCTTAATCTATTTTTAATTTTAAATTTAGCACTGATCAATTGGTCAGTGTACTTTTCACTATTAGCAATGTCCTTTTCATATTCTTTTAAGTCGGATATTTGAGCTTCAATATCACGATTCAAACTTTGGAAAGCCGTTTCTTTTAAGAGAAATATTTCTTGAAGCTCTAATAATTCATCGGTTTTCGTATTATCAATGTCATCATTTAATAATGTTTCTAATTTTGTAATTAATTTCGTGAAACTCGTTCGTTCAACAGAACGTTTTGCTTTCAGCTTTTCAAGATTTTCCATTTTAAATAAAGAATAATTCTTATTTTAAAACATTAACCATTCATAGAAAATGAAAAAAATATTTTCTTACCTGTTAATTCCAGGTAATGTAGATGGCATGTCGTAATCCAAATGGCACAATAATAATTCCACACTAATCGCAGGTTGAAAGATAAATCACACACTAATCACATGTTGAAAAATAAATCACAGTTGTTAATCACAAATCACTTTGACGAACTGCTCACTATTCTTTCAAAAAAAATGTTTCGCGGGTTACGAGGCACCAAAAATAAATGTTGGCGCCGAAATTCGTCTGACAAATAAATTTTCAAAATCCAAGTGAGATGGGAGAGCAATTAGAATAAATAGTTTATTAAATAAAACTGAAATAGTATGTAAATTCTATTCATCATTAGAAGTTAATAATTGTTCCATAATAGTAATTCTCCGTATTTAACAGAGCCAATACAAAAAAAAATGTGTTCTCTGCTTGGTTGCAGAGTCAGGACTTCCACTATACACTCTGTATTAAACAGAGCCATGATTTAACAATTGGCATCTCTGATTACAGAGTCAGGACATGTTACATGTTCTCTGCTTGGTTACAGAGTCAAGACTGACCATTTTAAAAATGATACATATTATATAAAATAAACATCAAAATAAAAATTACAATATGCAGTTATAAATCTTCTAAATAGCTATAATATTCATTTAAATGACATCCAAGTAATTATAAAACTAATAAATCACCATCAATTCAAAATTATTATAAAGTAAATAAATATATATTACATGACCTTGAAATCATAATGTTACTCATAAATTGATTCAGGGTTATAAACAATTTAGATAAACAGATTAGATTTTTTCTGTCAAAAGAAATCACTTTTATAATTATGCTTTACAACATGAAAGATAAACAGAGTTAAATTATAAACAAATAAATTTGAGGTTATTTACGCCGTAACAACTACCTTTTGATGAAATTTGTGGGTTTTTTCACTATCTTTTGACAAAAATTGTGTTTTTTTTTCGCTATCTTTTGACGAAATTTGTGGGTTTTATTCGCTATCTTTTGACGAAATTTGTGGCTTCTTACGCGCTCTTTAGACGAAATTTGTGGGTATTTACACGCTCTTTTGACGAAATTTGTGGATTTTTTTTTGATCTTTTGACAAAATTTGTCGTTTACTCGCGATCTTTTGACGAAATTTGCCGTTTTTTTGCAATCTTTTGACGAAATTTGCCGTTTACTCGTGATCTTTTGACGAAATTTGCTGTTTACTCGCGATCTTTTGACGAAATTTGCCGTTTACTCGCGATCTTTCGACGAAATTTGATATACAAAATCCTCTTCTCTCATCACTGTCCACTTATTTCCCTACTTTCACTTTCATTTTTATTTCTTTAGTTACGTTACTAAAGTACTTTATTTAGTTAAATATCTACTTACCTTTTTACTTTATTCAGTTTCTTTTACTTTATTTAAATCCATCTTTATTTATTTCAATATGTTGAAATATGCTTGTTTTCTGTCTTAAGATATCTTTTTATGTTTCTATCTTCTTAAATCTCCATTCATTTCTTTATTAAAGTTTCGTTCAATATCTCTTAAATTCAGCTTCCGACATTGTTTGTTTCACTTTCCATCTCGGCAGAAACAGCTTCGAGTTTCTCGCTGTTTTGCCGTTGTGTTCTACTAGATGGCGTTGTGTGTCCGTAGTGTTAGCGATCGTCGTCATAGTTACTGTCTTCACGTGCTTCTTTTTAGAAGCCGGTTGGAGGTTAGTGACATGCGTGGTTGCCGTATTTCGGTATACCCTTTTGGAATAAATCGCGATGCTTTCGTGCCATCTTTGCCAGTTGTATTTGTTCTCTGTACCGGAAGGTGAATAGATGGTTTTGTTAGTTCTTCATTATGGATTCTCTCGTTGTTAATAATTGTTCATATGTTTCTGAATTAATGCAGTTTTATTATCGTGGACAGATGGCCGTTTAAATAGTTATGAATGCTTACCCGTGAGACTTTTACTACCTTTTAAAGTTATGATTGTTTCTGATGAGACTTCATATCCATGTGGCTGTGTTTCCGGAAGTAAGCTTTCTATTCTATCATGCTACCATCTTGCGTAAAGTTATTTTCCATTTGTCGTATCAGCCGGTAGTAATGCTTGGGTATACAGGTGAAGTATTGTCAACATCTTCAAAGACGAACTTGATATTTTTGGTGGTTTCTTCTTTGGTGAATTGAGACATTTTCCTATCAAGTGTAATTGACTTTGTTACATCTTTCAGAGTTTAAGACTTACTTTCGCTTCGAGCCCTACAGCACTACTGGAGTTGTTCATGGATGTAATAACTGAAATGACTTCATTACTTTGTCATATTTGAAGGTAATCGGTTTTTCACTTGCTGTCATGATGATATAAAGCTGTTATAAAGATAGTGAGATATCAGATAAGTTGTTTTACTATTATATATTTGTTATTTGAATACAGGCTGATAGTGGAGAGATATTGTATTTTACTTTTATGTTTTTATGTGTCATTTAAGTTTAAATAAATTTAATTATGTTTTTAATACAGTTGTCTTTATTTTTCCACCACTTATTAAAGTTAGTTTACTTTCCAGATGTTTAGAGATTATGAAGTTTAGTTTTAATATCATAATTAATTGATCATTTTTCTTTCGGGGTTTTAACTCAGCTTTATACGTTTCTACTGCTCACTAATGCACTCTGCTACCCAATTTAACCCCTAAGCACTATATATATTTATAGTGCTTAACAAAATTTGCCGTTTTTTTGCGATCTTTTGAAGAAATTTGCCATTTACTCGCAATCTTTTGACGAAATTTGCTGTTTACTCGCAATCTTTTGACGAAATTTGCTGTTTACTCGCAATCTTTTGACGAAATTTGCCGTTTACTCACGATCTTTTGACGAAATTTTTGGGTTTTCGCAATCTTTCGATGAGACTTGTGGGTTTTATCGTGATCTTTTGATGAAATTTGCGGGGTTTTCATGATTATTTGACAAAATTTGTGTTATTTCGCGATTCTTTGACAAAATTTGCGTTTTTTCGCGAACAAAACTTTTCGGAAAACTTTTTTTGGTTCTTCCCAATGTTTTCGTCGGGGGGGCCGATGTTTTGATAATGCTTATTTAGTTTGAAAATATTATATTATGTCTTATCTGTAATGGCTTAAGTTTTTAATCATGATTAACGATGTAAATTGAACTATAATGAATTGTTTAAGCTCAATATTTATGGCATTTGAGTAATTTTTCAATGCATTTTTGAACTTTAAAAATTTTTTTTTTAATCTGAAGCTTTCTTAGTTGAATGTTTGAAGTTCTTTTTGAAGTAAAGTCAGTTAAATATGTAAATTTGTGATCTATAATGAAGTTTAATGATATCACAGTCAGCAATTTACTGCAAAGTCGTTGGAAAGTTATGAATGGCATAAGTTATATGCAGTATAAGCCTGTGTACCCATGTTTTTGATGATTTTTCGGAGTTGTTGTGGGAGCAGTGCTGGTGCCCTCCTTTTTGCGGTGAGGGAAATTTAATTTACTGTAGACTTTCTGAGTTTTTATTGACTTTTGAGTATAGAATGCTGACTTGTACAAATTTTTAAGGATGAAACTATCTCTTTAGTCTAAGGACGCTTTCCCGGACATTTTATTTTACAAAGTTATCGTCCAGTTATCGTTTTTTTTAGTTGTGCTACTATATGTATTTTTAAAATTTTTGATCATTACCCATCTTTGGATAATTCCTGTATATCTATTTCCTATATCTGTTATATTTACATATGTTTAATAACTGAAATTCTCATGTGATATTTTGAATATGTTTAATGTGCTTAAGTGTTTTAATAAATGAAGGGCTGTGGAGTATTTATCTGAGGACCTGTTTCGGGCTTATATGACTGGATTCAGAGGAATGTGTTTATTCAGTTTAAACTATAGGTTAAATAGGTTAAAACGATTTGAATTTTATTAAATTACTGAGTTTAAATTTTTTTGGTAATGTTAAAAATATTAATGAGTTTTCCAGGTTTTTCTTAAACCTTAATATTTTTGAGTTGGAGCTGGGGGATTCATTTTTGAAATGGTAATCTTATTTAGAGCTTTAAATGAAAATGGTTTTTAAGTGTAAATTTTAACTGGTTTTTATGATGTAACTTAAAGTTTAAATGGCTGGGTCTTAAGGAAATTGTATGTAAATTTTTATTGATATTTTTCTTTACCACTATATCTCGGGGATTTGGGAAAAAGAATTTCTTTTTGGGACTAGCTCAATTTCCCGAGATATTGTTGGTTTAATTTTTTTTTTAAAGGTAAATTAAATGATTTCTGCTCTGAATTTAATCATGCTTATAGCTGTTAACTTATTTCGGATGTACGGGGGTTTCTGGTGCTTTCTACCTCAGTTTACCTGGAATTGTTAATAGCTCCTAATGATTTTAATTTATTTAGTTACTTTATGCTTCTTGGTATCTAGAATATCACCCTTTCTCTGTGTGTGGATGTTCTGGAAGGTGTGTGTGTGATCCTTTTATTCATCCTAGTGGTGAATACGTTTCGAATGACTTTGTCTATAAGGGCCGTTGTGCTGTCATTTGATTCTAGATGCCGGGAATTAAAATTCTTTTCAGTTACAGGAAGCTAATAGTTTTGAAAAGTTAAAATCTTCTTTTGACCAGTAAATTATAAATTTTAATATCTGGTTTTACCTTTATAAAAATTAATTATTTAATAGTTTTATTTCTTTTAACTGGTTCATTCATTTAAGTAATTGATTTTGACATAATTGTGTTTGATCATTGTCTAATTTGTAAGAGGTATCTGTGAACAGTATCCAGATACTATATTAGTGGGTTGTTTTAAACGACCAGGTGGTCGAATTCATTGTGTAATTTCAAGTCTGTACACAGTTTATCTAATGAATCTCACCAATTGCTTCAGCATGCATATTTGTGTTAATTTATATAAATGAATCTGTTTTTAAATATGCTTAGATTATTTTCTAGTTATTGATATGGCCAAACAGTTTCCTTTGTGCAAGTTATATATCATTATTTTAAAATTGCCTGTTTTTAAAGTAAATTTTTTTTTTGTTTATTCTGAGGAGTTCAATTTTTGGATAATTGTTTTAATGCTTTGGGATCAGTAATAGCGTCAATTTTTAATGAATTTAAGATGCGTTACTTGCCTGACTGCAATTGCTTTCCCTTTTTGATGAACTCTGAGGATTTAAACATTATATTTATGATTTATTTGAAAATAAAATAAAATAAAGGGTTTATCTGTATTGCTCATCATGCCTTAATGCTTTTCAATGAGGTTTAAGCCAGCTTAAGTGTTCTTGGGTTTTTTTTCATGTTTAAAAGTTTCTCTCATAATTAGCTATGCATTTGTATAATTGTTCACTTTAAGTGTTTTGAGGAGAGGAAACTTGATCTGGCAACCCATTTTTGAAATGTTTTACAGTTTTATGATCTTAAGTGAGAGTTTTGATCTTTATTACTGTTGGTTAACTAAAGTTTATATATATAAAATCCTTTATTTCTATCTATTGGAGCATTATCTTATGATATACTATATAAAAGGTTACATTTATGTTTTTGCATTTATTATGTATTTAAATATTGTATAATTTTATATGTTTAATATGTAAAAGTTTGGTCATTGGTGATACATGAAGTTTGGACAGGTGTTTTTGTATATTTGCTCCGCAGTTTTTAAAGTTGAGTTTTTAAGGAAGGAATTTTAAAGTTGTTGAATTAAGATGTCTGGTACATTTGCTTTTAAAATTAATTTAAAGTTTTGATGTTTTTCTAGTTAAGAGGTTGAGGTATTGAGATGGAACAGCAGTGTTTAACTAAAGGTTTGAATGGCTGTTGGGTTTAATGGTTGGTTAAATTTTTAGAAGATTTGGAGTCATACTTGACCAGAATTTTTAATGGTTAAATTAAAGTTGACTACTTGTTAGAATCCAGCATGGGATCTTTGCTTGGTAAAAGATGTCCGACCTTTTTGAACCATATGACCTTCGAAGTTTAAATATACCTTGGTGGAAATGCATAGAAAATCTATTTGTATATTGCTTTTTCCTGAAATGGGGTATATGAACTGAAGATGATGATTCATAGAGGTGTCTATTTCTTGTAAGCTGTTTCTTTCTCAAATTGAATTTATCTCCCTGGATTAGAGTATCTGATTATATGGTTTGGTGAACGTTTGGCAAACATTGATGGTTTCTGTTGAAGGAGTATGAAAAAGAAAGGAGTTTATGTATATATATCCAGTTTTAAATTTTTGGATATAAAATCTTTAAGAAATCAGGTTTCAAGAAGGATAAGGGCCCGTCCGTTATTGAAACTTGTCTGATACCCTCTGAACCTAGATAATTGTCTTCATGTCTATTTATAGGTATTAAAATGTTTTTGACTTTTAGTGGCAATTTCCTTTGGCTAGTGTAGAGAATTGTGTTTTTGTTCCCTAGTTGATTATGGAATGGTTAAAGAATCATTTATGTATGCTGCCTACATCTACATATATGTTTATTGTGAGAGAATGGTGTGAAAGACTTCAGTATGCTTTAATGCTAAGTGGAATGCCGGTATCCCTGGATTGACAGTTTGCATGGCAGAAGTTACTCTTGATCCTGGGATTTCAGTATTTGTATGAGTGTGATGTCCCAATAATACACCCTCTTTTTATTTGCTTTTCCTCAAGTGTTGGGAAATTATATTTATTTTGGTGTTGTCCCGCTTGTCAGGATTCTTAGATGTTGTCACAGCAGGGATAAAATTGATAAAGGGAAAGTTTTTCTTTTCTATTAATATAACCTTTATCCGGGGGACTAGGCACGTATTCTCTTGGTCCTTCGTGGATTACTTAATGGTGTAAAGTTATGCTGTTTTTACTTGGTTTGAAGAGGGGGGAACTTTAATTATGGAATACCATCAATTGTGACTGTCATGTTTTTGAATTCTCTTGATCAGATATTGCTGAATTTGACTGTAACATGTAGATTGAATTATCGAATTAAAATCTTTTAATTTTTAATGTTGTACATCTATTGCTGTAATATGATAATGTGAGATTTGATAATTTGAAATAGATCTAATGTTCTTAAGTTATCAACTTAATGTTTTTTTTTTATTGTTTGAATTATTATGTCTATTTTTATATTTAATGCTTGATCATATTTTGTTATGGTATTTGCCAATTAAACTACACTTAATTTGAATTTTGTATATTTAATAGTGAATTTATAGCGGGAAATATAATCTCTTAAGATGGGTGAATTTTTATGATTAAATCTGAATTTGCATTTGCCTTTGAATTTGAATCTGTATCTGACATTAAATTTGAGTCTTTATAAGAATTTGGATTTTTAAAGATGAGAGGACTTGTTTTTTTTAGTAGCGCAACATGTTATGCATAATCTTTTAAGAGTATCAAATGGATACTTGTGGATTTGTAGGAATTCAATGTAATGCAAGACGAATTGGATGATATACTTGTGTGTTGTATATTTATTACTATATGTTTTTAAATTTTAATTTTTGTTTAATCCTTTAGTGTTTTGGGGCTCATTACATCTGTTTCGTTTCTTTAATCTTTTAGTTACTTTTACTTTTTAATTTCTTGTGATTGTGGGTAGATAGTTTTTGTATTTTAGGAATTTGATTCAAGATCTTATGGAGGTGTTTGTTGGTCCTTGGAAATTAGACTTTCAGTGTCTATGTGCGGCCTTTTTGGAGCTGCTGATTATTTTCTTTGGGCATCACCCTTCGTGTACAGTTGATGAGAGGGGGGGCATTTGATATACAAAATCCTCTTTTCTCATCACTGTCCACTTATTTCCCTACTTTCACTTTCATTTTTATTTCTTTAGTTACGTTACTAAAGTACTTTATTTAGTTAAATATCTACTTACCTTTTTACTTTATTCAGTTTCTTTTACTTTATTTAAATCCATCTTTATTTATTTCAATATGTTGAAATATGCTTGTTTTCTGTCTTAAGATATCTTTTTATGTTTCTATCTTCTTAAATCTCCATTCATTTCTTTATTAAAGTTTCGTTCAATATCTCTTAAATTCAGCTTCCGACATTGTTTGTTTCACTTTCCATCTCGGCAGAAACAGCTTCGAGTTTCTCGCTGTTTTGCCGTTGTGTTCTACTAGATGGCGTTGTGTGTCCGTAGTGTTAGCGATCGTCGTCATAGTTACTGTCTTCACGTGCTTCTTTTTAGAAGCCGGTTGGAGGTTAGTGACATGCGTGGTTGCCGTATTTCGGTATACCCTTTTGGAATAAATCGCGATGCTTTCGTGCCATCTTTGCCAGTTGTATTTGTTCTCTGTACCGGAAGGTGAATAGATGGTTTTGTTAGTTCTTCATTATGGATTCTCTCGTTGTTAATAATTGTTCATATGTTTCTGAATTAATGCAGTTTTATTATTGTGGACAGATGGCCGTTTAAATAGTTATGAATGCTTACCCGTGAGACTTTTACTATCTTTTAAAGTTATGATTGTTTCTGATGAGACTTCATATCCATGTGGCTGTGTTTCCGGAAGTAAGCCTTCTATTCTATCGTGCTACCATCTTGCGTAAAGTTATTTTCCATTTGTCGTATCAGCCGGTAGTAATGCTTGGGTATACAGGTGAAGTATTGTCAACATCTTCAAAGACGAACTTGATATTTTTGGTGGTTTCTTCTTTGGTGAATTGAGACATTTTCCTATCAAGTGTAATTGACTTTGTTACATCTTTCAGAGTTTAAGACTTACTTTCGCTTCGAGCCCTACAGCACTACTGGAGTTGTTCATGGATGTAATAACTGAAATGACTTCATTACTTTGTCATATTTGAAGGTAATCGGTTTTTCACTTGCTGTCATGATGATATAAAGCTGTTATAAAGATAGTGAGATATCAGATAAGTTGTTTTACTATTATATATTTGTTATTTGAATACAGGCTGATAGTGGAGAGATATTGTATTTTACTTTTATGTTTTTATGTGTCATTTAAGTTTAAATAAATTTAATTATGTTTTTAATACAGTTGTCTTTATTTTTCCACCACTTATTAAAGTTAGTTTACTTTCCAGATGTTTAGAGATTATGAAGTTTAGTTTTAATATCATAATTAATTGATCATTTTTCTTTCGGGGTTTTAACTCAGCTTTATACGTTTCTACTGCTCACTAATGCACTCTGCTACCCAATTTAACCCCTAAGCACTATATATATTTATAGTGCTTAACAAAATTTGCCGTTTTTTTGCGATCTTTTGAAGAAATTTGCCATTTACTCGCAATCTTTTGACGAAATTTGCTGTTTACTCGCAATCTTTTGACGAAATTTGCTGTTTACTCGCAATCTTTTGACGAAATTTGCCGTTTACTCACGATCTTTTGACGAAATTTTTGGGTTTTCGCAATCTTTCGATGAGACTTGTGGGTTTTATCGTGATCTTTTGATGAAATTTGCAGGGTTTTCATGATTATTTGACAAAATTTGTGTTATTTCGCGATTCTTTGACAAAATTTGCGTTTTTTCGCGATTCTTTGACAAAATTTGCATTTTCCCCGCGATCCTTTGACGAAATTGGTGATTTTTCTGCAAATAATTGACAAAATTTATTTTTTTCGCGACCATATGTCCGAATTTTTGGATTGGTGACCGATTTTTTAAGTTTTCGGAAATGAATGCCTTACACTTTTGGAAATTTCGGACTAGAATCACCCCTAGAACATATAAATAGAGATGTCAAACCCTAAACACTTATTATGTATATCACATACATGATACATTTTAAAGAAAATTTTAAAAGACAAAAAAAAAAAAAAAAAGAATGCTAAATGCAACATACAAGAAAAAATATAACAAGTTTTGAATTTATTCTTTTAGAACGGTAATGGGCGGTAATCGCTTTCTTTGAAGGTGAAATTTTGACGAATTTGCATATTTTTCGCGATCTTATAATGAAATTCGCGTTTTTTTTTTTTTTCGCGATCTTCTGGGGGGAAATTCGCGCGTTTTCTCGTGACCTTCTGGGTAATTCGCTTTTTTTTGCGATCTTTTATTGGAATTCGCGTTTTATTTTGATTGTTTAACGAACCTGAGTTTCTTTCGCGATCTTTTGATGGAAACCGCGTATTTTTCGCGATCCTTTGACAAAATTTGCGTATTTTTTGCAATCCTTGGACGAAATTTGTGTGTTTTTGCGATCCTTTGACGAAATTCGTGCGTTTTTCAAGATAATTTGAGGAAATTCGCGTGTTGTTCGCGATCTTTTGAGGAAATTCGCGTGTTTTTCGCGATCTTCTAGGGAAATTCGTGTTTTATTTCGATCGTTTCATGAAACTAACTTTTTTTTCATGATCTTTTGATAGAAACCGTGTGTTTTTCGCGATCCTTGGAGGAAATTTGCATTTTTTCACGATCCTTTGAGGAAATTCGCATTTTTTCATGATTTTTTAGGAAATTCGCATGTTATGCGATCTTTTGGGGAAATCTGCTTTTTTTCTCGATCTGTAACGAAATTCGCGTTTTTTCTTGATCCTTTGAGTAAATTCACGTTTTTCGCTGTCTTTTAAGAAATTATCGTCTTTTTAAGAAATTCGAGTTTTCCCGCGATCTGTTGGAGAAATTCGCGTTTTTTCACGATGACAAAATCTTGACCTTTGACAAAATTTACTAATTTTTTCCGCGATCGATTGACGAAATTTGGCGGTATTTTTATTTATTTTTTAACATATTTGCGAAAAACGTGATTTTTCCGAGATTCTTGGCTAAATGCCAAACATCGATAAAATTTAAAATAAAGGTCGGCTAACAGTGTCGAAAAATGGTCTTTACAGACCTAATAATTGAAAAACGGACCTAGTGGGAGCCCTGCTATTAAGATTACCCTACCCAATCAATGTTGTGCTTCAGATGAATGATGTGCATAAAGGATTTACCGTGTGTTTTTCAATCATGATTTTTTTTTCCTCGTCAGCAATATTGCTTGCGTCTGAAGCCGCAATAGAATATAAGGAGTTTCTGAGTAGTGGTTTGCTTATCTAAGTAGTTCTTAAGTACTACTTGGGAATGTTTTCATTTCTAAGGAGTTTCCAAAGAGTCTAAGGAGTCTGTGCGAACCCTGCATAATATTTCAAAAAGCTGATCAACTACTGGCATGGTCACCCTCATTATACTGTAATATATCATTATACTGTAAACATATGGAATTTAACCATCATATCAGTAATTCAAATTAATTTTTAACATTTTAATAACAAGACATTCAGTTAACTATGGAAGAAGAAACTAATCCTTTGATTGAATACCTGAACATAAAAATAACACTACAGTGTATAAAAAACTTACAGCGAACCAAAACATAATTTCATACAAAGTCAATACACTTGTTATCATACAGATTAAGAGAATTGAATACATACACAGGGTTCATACTCTATTTGAATAACAAAATTCCCTGACTTTTCCAGGTTTTCCAGGCTATATTTCCTACAATTCCCTGACCACAATTCATGACATTTTTAGAAATAAGAATTAAAATGCTAGACTTATAGACAGTTCTGCTATCATATCATTTATTTGTGTTGTTTCAAAAGCAGTTTGTTGTGTACAGTTCTTTTTCTTTCTTTTTTTTCTTTTTTCTTTTTGGTCTTTTAGCATTTTAATTTCAGGTACAGCTTTTCTTTTTTTGTTTCTTTTTTGCTTGATAATTTTCTTTTTTTTTAATTTAAATAGTCATGACATCTCAACAAAGAAATTTGTTGAGATATTTCCTCACAGCTTTATGCTAAAAATGTGAATTCAGCAAAAATTATAAGTGAATAATCAGAACTTTTTTGCAGATGGACCTCAGAAATTGGGAGATTCTTGACACATGATAACACATAAAAAGAAAAATATCCCCAACTTTTCCAGGTTTTAGAAAAAATTGTAATTTTCCCTGACTTTTTGAGCACTTATTACTTTCCCGGACATTCCCTGTTTCCCAGTCGCGTAGGAACCCTGATACACTAATGGGACTTTAAATGTTTGCACAACTGAAAAATCATAAACACTACATAGGCATGACAAAAAGGAAGATAGGGAAAGGTTGAAAGAAAAACCTTAAATTGAATAAACTAAACATACTACAGCCTTTGTAAGAAAAAACAGTATAACCACCATAAAATTCAAAACTTTGAAAATCGAAAGTACAGCAAACTATGATAATATGTAAAACACTCTGATATGTGAAGCCATTGAGATCAGTACATCTAAAGTAAAGGTACAAAATGATATGATACATGCAATAATTAACTCTTGGTGTAAGGTTAGGAGACAAGGAAAATGAAAGAGAAAAATGTAGGACTTTAGGGAAACTATTAATCTCAAGTCAGACAAATAAGGAAAAGAAAATACTTCAAAATTAACAACTGAAGATGCTCAAGTCAGAAAGAAAACTTTTTTGGATATTGTAATAGCAAGGAATAATTCTATGATCATACATCTAATACTTGAAGTATTTTTTTATAAAAAAAAAATGTAACATATTTTAAAAGACTGACCAACTAATCTTAATGATAGTAGAAGATTTTAAATCTTGAGTTTGAAAAGCTGACTGATATAAAGAGGGGTAACTTCCCAGCGGAGAGACTTGAAATGGCTGTGTGGGTATTGATGAAATAAAAAATTGATTTGTTTCTGTCATACATTATTATGAACTATAACATTTTACTTGATTTTTTTATGGCATAACAATGGAAATAACACATTCAAACAAAAAACCCCATATGTAATAATGCTTGGTAATAAATAAAATATTAAATACAGACACTAAAGATATAGAATGCTTCTTTTTAATACTGATATTTATATTTGGATAAATTTTTACAAATAAATATGTATGACAATACACTTTTAATATTTTGGGAGATATTTTAGGGTTTTGTTCATATGATGTAACCTCACTCCTCTGCCTGTCACAGAGTGTGTTCTCAGAAACTATATATCGCTCACCCGCAAGAAAAGTGACACATCTCAACCAAAGTAAATTTTACAGAAGAGGCAAAAGAAAATTTGCATGATTTTACTGTAATATGACATTACAGCACTTAGTTCTGCATGCAGGAGTAAAAACGTACACAGAAGTGTAAAAACCTTAAGAATGAAGACATATGATGAGGTTTGGAGAGTTTTATAATTTTACCTCCCCGCATAATCCACCCCTCTTCTGTGGTCACGAATGGACATATAGCGTAATTAGATGATTTTCCATACAACTACACTCATGAAACTTTTTGTGTAGCAAGACGAAACTATGACAGACCTATAAATGGAATAAAATGCAAAATGAATTTTTGCGAGACTTTTCTTGCATGTGAGCGATATGTTGGAGACTTGAAATTTTGTATACTTACCTCACATCAAATGACAAATCATAAAATTTTGAGAAAGTCTTATATTTACCCCTCTGGGCTCTAACTTATGCATTTTAAACATTTTTTTTCTAACTGAGCCCCCAATTAAGTTGGGTGACTTGAAATTTTACATATTTATAGATGAACACTTGTGATCACATAACAAATCATAAAAATTTCAAAAAGTCTTATATCTATCCCTCCGGTCTCTAACTTTGAATTTTAAGCTAACTCAGCCATTTAATTAAGTTGGAGACTTGAAATTTTGCATACATACAGCAGAACACTTGCGATCACATGACAAATCATAAAATTTTCAAAAAGTCTTATATCTACCCCTCTGGTCTCTAACTTGTGTATTTTAAACAATTTTTCTAACTCAGCCCCTAATTAAGTTGGAGACTTGAAATTTTGAATACTTTTAGCAAAACACTTGCAATCACATAAAAAATCCTAAAATTTTCAAAAAGTCTTATATTATTTATCCTTCTGGACTCTAACATGTGTATTTTAAGCAATTTTTCTAACCTCCCCCCTTTTCACCTGGGAGGCACTTTTCTAACTTTTGACGACACCCCTCACATAATATATTCTTACACAGACCTTTGACCATTCTTTCTTATTATGTACCATAGCCTTACATATTTTATTTCCACTTTTTACCACCAGCAGGCACCTAACTATCGCGGGTGCTATGGGCCTGATCCCCTCGACTAATATATCTACAGATAGGTTGTAAAACGGAGTTTCGTTCAAAAAGAGGTTTGTTTAGAATAGAGTGCGCTCCCTGGTTGTGAAATGTGGGACCATCAGATTTTGCAAAAGGATAATGTGTTTTGAAAGGAATATTAAACGAAACCCTCTGTGATCATTCTTACCCACTCGTTTGTCTTTAACAATGCATGAAACAAAAATAAATTTTTACAACTACACAGTATTGGGTGAATACACAGACAAAATTTGGCCAAATACAGTATACTCAGCAATTGGCTGAGCAAAAAGAGTACTCAGCATGCCGCAAGTAAAACCTCTGAATACTGGACACCTTGAGACAGTGAAAATTGTTTGCTATTCAAAAGTGAAAACCTAGATCAGGGACAGCGAACTTATAGCACACGTGCCAAAGGTGGCATGCAAAACAATAATTTTGGCACGGTGTTGCTTGTGGCTCTAAATTAATATACAGTATTCGATATTGCACAAAACATACAAACTTAGACGTCCTGATCTTGTCAAAACTGGATTAATTGGAAATTGCAGAATTTTAATTGTGGCTATTTAAAATACTGTAAATTACCGCATTATTAAAAGTACCAATGGTAAAATTATGGCAACTTAGAAATTAGTTTCAGAACTATTTAAAGAATCTGGTGTTTGACCTTTTAATATTGTTTAATTACCATTATTCGCAAATGAATAATACAATAAATTATATAAAAAGCAGTTGTCAAATAAATCCAGTTCAGTTTGCATTCTGCTGAAATTAACTGAGCATGAACCTGATATTAATGATTTTTCTTCTAAGATGCAACAATACAATTAATCACAAAATTTCTTTAAATAATTTCTAAAATATAATTGTTTTTAAGATTATTATATTATAATACTCATTTTTTTTAAAATTTTAATAAGAGGTTTTTATTTATGATTTTTAATCCACTTAATTTGTTTATTAGTTGGCAGGCAAAGGTCATGTAAAATATTTTTTGAAAAATATTGGCATGCAGCTATAAAAAGTTTCACCAACCCTGACCTAGATGTTAAGAATTGAAAAATGTATGCTAAATAGAGGTAGCACTGTTTGGGAGTGTCTTATGGAGGTTTTACTTTAATAGATTATTTTCATGAAAAAAAATAAATAAAACTGAATATATTTGTAGGAAAATGTTTTATTTAATACATTTACCTTCCCCTTTCTCCTCTACCTTAAAAAAGAAACACTTGTTTTTGCTTATTACTAAAATAACAAAAAGAGGTTTCCTTCTTTACTAAGTCATTCTCCCATTTGCCTTTTTAAATGTGTCCATTGCTCATATATTCAGGTACATTTTGTATTAATAGTTATATTCTTGTGTAGATTTAGAAATACAATTTATCATAAATATCAGTAAATTATTTTTAGTTCAATAAAATAATGCATTACACTTCGGTTTCACAAGTTTAAACTATCAGCTTTAAAATATGGAAATTTTAACAATGAGTTCAATAAACAATAAAAGCATAGTATAGCCTTATAATTTTAGGTCAGATGTGCTAACTAGTTAATCATAATATTTGGTTATTAACTGCTGCCCGGATGCAGTATGTTTGCCTAATATCTACTGCATCCTTAATAAATATATACAGTAAACAGATGGAATTTCATTTCAATTAAACATATTTGTTTAACTTTTGGAAAATAAGAAATATTCATAGAAATAAACACAAATATCATAATATAAGTCCATGCACTCATTCTTAAGAAAAATTACTACTCACATTGTCATAACTCTCTGGAGTTCACGATATACACCAGACGATTTCTTAAATGGGAAACCGTTAAACTTAAGAATGTCTTCAACTATATCTTGACCCTTTTCCTATAAAAATATAATAAAAAATGAATAAATAATTCATAGAAGTTTAAATAACAGAAAAATAATATGTTTCAACTTTTATGTATTTATATAAAGAATGGTCTTTATAAATAAAATAATTTTACACCTCAACAAATTAATTTTCAAAAATACAGAAAAACAAAAATGTAACTCCCAGAGTACAATAGTATCATGAAAATCTCACTTTCAAAATTAAAGAAATATGAAGGAGAAAAATAGTCTAACATTTTCTGAAAATAGAACCATATTACAAAAATAACAATTAACCTAATTACCTATGTAGCAACATTATGATTTATAGTATTTCATACAACTGATATAAATCTTGTTACATTGCTATAAATGACAAAGGAATTGAAAATTTTTATATTAATAGTCTCCTTCAAATAGTTAACATATGCTTTTAATGGTCAGCCAGCCCTAAGTTGAGGTTCAAAACACAAATGTCAGTGCACACTTAAGTCCAAATTTTTCATTATTAAATTAGTATGGTCCATTGCATTGATTGAATACATTGCATATGATGCAGAACATAAGTGTGTGGCGAAAGTGTGTGTGTGGGGGGGAGGGGGGGGAGGGGTTCATTACAAATACAAAAGAATATTTCATTCTTAAAACTACATAAAAACTGTGTGTCAACTGTGAGATGGGACAGAAAAAATATGAATGGGTAAAAATTATTAATAAAAGTTATTCAAATAATGCAATGATATCAATAGTATTGCAATTGAAATACTTAAAATTGTTTAAAACTCAATACTCTATTTAAATAGCCCACCAATAATTATTGTTATTTAGAATTTTTTTTTTCTCCCAACAACATGAAAGTAAAGTATATAGGATATTTTCCATTCAAGGTCACAGTATTTACTGTTATACATGAATCTCTAATTAAAATTAAAATTTTACATAATTAAAAGCTTCTTACAGGAATTGCTGTTCATCATTTGTAGAGAATTTTAAATGTTGAATATAAATTTAAATTTGGTACTTTTCTGTTAGCCAGGCACCACTGATTGCCAAAACTATGCCAACTAATTTTTCTCGCCAAACCTTGAATGAAATTCATTTAAACCCCAATCACTAACCGATGTATGAGTGAATGCACCCATTAAACCAAAAAATAACATAACTGGATGCATGAAATTCATTGTGCAGCTGTTTCTAAAAACTGGATGTATAAAATTTGTTTAGCAACAATCTCTAAAATGAATGATAATCGTTAAAACTGAGATCAATATATCTAAATGAATTCCAATATCTGCCACAATAACATAAAAGTATCCGAATTTTATGTACCCAATATTTCATTACTGTATCTTAAAGCATTTAAAAATACCTAAAACATATTAATATAAATATTTAAATAAAACATGGCAAACTACAAAGTACAAAGCAAAACTACTCTTCTTAATGAAAGTATCAAAGTGTAACTCACATTATTGAAGAACCCAAAATCTATCACCTCTTCAACCCAACAATAAATAAACCTGAAACACTTAAAAAACTCAATCGAGTTGATTGAAATGATGTACCTTCACGGATGCACTTTTTAGTTCAAAGAGTACGAAATTACATTTCCACTGAATACTATCAACAAAATACAACTTTATTTCGTGCCCACTCTTAAAAAACACATTATCATCCAAAATACCTTTATCTCGAAAACAAGTTAAAACTTTTTGCTCTGTTTTCATCATTACAAAACAAAACGCAAAGACACAACATTTCAATCATGGTGCACAAATGAGAACCGTATGTCAGGAAATCATGTGAAATGAAAGACGGAGAAGGGTTACAATTGAAATAACGCCAAACAAAACAATACTTGGCGAATTATCACTGGCGCTTGGCTAACAGAATAGAACCTTAAATTACTACCCAGTTTAGTGAAATATTCTTTGGTACAGAAGTTAGCAACTTTGAGTTTTTTATTAACAGATACAGTGGACTCTCATTAAATAAATCTCTGCTTAAGATGCATCAGCGGAATGAGAACAATTTAGTTTTACCTATCATTTTCTATTTTAATGCACTGTTAAAAACATGGCTTAATGCACACTACAAATCAGATAATTCAGACAAATATTTCACAATTAGCCAGGCAGAATCGAAATCCACTTGTTTTGCACATTACTTTTTAAAAAGAAAGTTTGGCGCACTTCTTTTATTGAGAGAAAGAAATTGTTAGTGACACTGGAGAAGAGAAAGATAAAATTCCACAATGATAATATGAGAGGTTCAAACAATGTTGCTAGTTGTTCGCTGGTATTAACAATCAACATTTCATGCAACAGTCCAAATTTTAGGATCCTTCACAAAATTAGAAAACAATGTGACAAAAAAATCATTTGTTCTACAATCGCAAAGGAAAGTCACTTAATAATTTAAATATATTTAAATTATGTAAGTCCAACAATTTATTTGTAAGTTTTATTGGTCTGGAGTAATTAGTTCTTTACTATCTGTAAGAATAAAAACAGACATTTGTCTATCTTTCTGCCTCTGTGTTCTGAAAAGACTGCTGCACATAGAGCTAGAAGATTTAGCAGAAAGATGTAAATTGGGACCGAAAATTTGGTATGACTTTTGTACATTATTTCATGTCAAGATTTGGCCCAAATTTTGTATTTTTGGACCAAAATTTTGAATTAAAAAGAAAAAAAAATTCTTAATTGCAAATCCCTTCCTCAGAATGAGGGCCAACATTTCAAGAGTTTCTGAGGGGGGGGGGGGGGGCATGATGGCCAAGTATTCTTTGAGGGGCAGAGTTTTAAGTAGCGTGTGGGACTGCATGAATCACACACAATATAGGAAAATCACACATAATAAAAAATGCTGTAAGGAACTTTTCCTTCATTATATTCTTTCACAGGCATGAGAATCTTTCCAAAATATATTTTAATTTTTGCAGAAGCCTGCAATTTTTTTTCGCTTTTGCAGAGTTTCACAAAATTAGTTTGCAAATCAGTTGTAGAAAAAATCGCAAATATCTTTCAACAATTGTGGAAAAATATCATGAATTTCATCAAAGATTTCAAAAACAAAAAGCTACTTTCTTCATTTGGACACTGAAAAAAAAACAAATTTCAATAATCAGTTCTGCAAAAAAAATCACAAATTTTATCAATCGGTTGCAGGGAAAAAAAAACATGAATTTTGATTAACAGTCTCGAAAAAAAATAATTTCTTTAATCAATCAGGGAAAACAAAACTTCCGATGTTCAATCGGTCACAGTTAGTGAAATCACGTAAAAGTGGAGTTTGGACATCATGTCTGGTAATTCAATTTTACCATGGACTTTTTTTTTTCTAGTATATTTTTGATTATTGTAGTTTTTCATTCATAATTTCCATGAAATTAATTAATCTATATTTAAGTGAAATCCTGCATTGTGTAGCATAATCCTATGTTAACACAGGTTGGTTTTTCTTTCTTTTTTTATAAGTACATTTTTAATCATCTTTGATTTAATTGATAATTTTTCTGGAATTAAAGTATGGAAAAGTAGAATCTTGCAAGATTGGAACCAGGGCTGCAGAGTCAGAGTTGGGTCCATTTTTGAGCGAAAGAGTCGCAGTCGGATCTGTTAAAACTCCAAGAGTCAGAGTCATCCTTTTTACAAGCAGGTCTGCATAGTAGGAGTCAGAATTGGACCATTTTTCAGCGAAAGAGTCGGAGTCGGATCTGTTAAAATTGTCGGAGTCAGAGTCGTCCATTTTTCCCACCGACTCCGCAGACCTGACTGGAACAGAGTTTTGAGTGAATCCGCAATACGTATTAAAAGTCAACTCAGATGCGAAGCAAAACCTGTCAAATTTTTTTAAAAACCCAAACTCAGCATAAAAAGTTTGGAGATCTGTAACTCATCCAGAACTTGATAAACACATTTGCATCAATCCACAATCTGACTCGAAATACGTCCAGCCAAAAATTATTTTAAGTCAGCCCACACTGCTATCCGAGCACAGAAAAAAAAATTCATTAAACCAAAACCTGATTCAAACTAGACATACTTTAATTCGAAACTGACACAAAGCAGAAATGAAAGAAAATTAATCTATATTTTAATACATTTAAGGAAAAATAATCAACAATTTTATCTCTAATATCAATTTTCTCTTGTGTAGAAAATGAACACATATATACTCATTGATATTCAAATGCATAGTTTTTTCATCTGGAAAATAGTTTTGAAAAATCAGATGAACCAGAACCCGACATGATACAATTGGTCACCCAAGCAAAACCAAACAGTGAGTCATGTCATAGTAAGATAAAATAAGTCACTCAATCTGATGCTACTTGAAACCAAAAAAATAAAAATAAAAATTCTTTTATCGGAAACCCAGTATCAGAGAAATTGATCCACTATCTAATTTAATGGAAAACTAGTTTTTTATCATATATATCTAATATTAATTTTATATTCAAAATGAACATGTAAACAGTTGTTCACATTGAAATACATTTCTTTACCCCCATCTGAAAAAATATGCTGACCTTTCTTTTGAAAAATCAGATTAAATTGAACCTAATCCTCAAGAATCAAAACTCAACACAAAACTGACCCAAAGCTGAAACAATTCAAGTCAATCCAACTTAACTGAACCCAGCAAAAATCGCTGATCAGGTAAAATGAGGTTACCTGACCTGATGCAGAACTCTAGGTCAGACAATGCAATTTTCTTGCAGGATGAATTTTCTTTTATAGGTACTTTTGTGATCATTAGATTTTTAATTTATAATTATTCTGCAATTAATCAACCTCTCTGACATTGTGGAAAAAATCAAGTTGGATAAGCCGATTTTTCCATGGGTCAGGTTTCTATCATTGAACTGAATAAAAATACTTAAAAATAGAGTCATGCATCGGGTTGAGTAACCAGATCTTACCAATGCTCTGCAATACTTCAGATTTCACTTGATTTAAGACTGGAGTGGGCATAGCCTGCATGAGTGTATGCTGCCAAAGACAGTGGGGCCCCCAACACCAGGTTTGCCTGGGAAAATGACCAGTGAAGCAGGCAAAGATTCAATAGTCAACAATATTGTCATTAATTTTCATTTTTGACTAAAAATACTATATTAAAAGAATGTTTCTTTCAGATAAAGTTCAAACCCACTAAATGTATTAAAATAACTAATTAAACAATAAAATGAATTCAATGTAAGAAATTATTCTTATACCATTCAAATGTTTACCAGGGGTCTGTCCAGGCTTTTTCCTCAGGGTCCTGTTTTTGTGAAATTGTGAAAAGGTTTTTTATAATTGTGAAAAATCTAGTCATAATTTTATGAATTTTTATTGATCGTTATATTCAGGTTTCTTTTTATATATTTTTAAGAAAATATATGTATGTAAAATACATATTTTCTTTATATATGTAAAAGTGACAGGTCAGATTTTACTTTTAAACGATTAAATTTGTGAAAGGTTTAGTGGTTTAGAGCTGGAAATTTTTTGTAAAAAGCCTATTCTTAAGGCAAAGAATTTTGTGAAGGGTCTTGTTTTGAAATGAAAAATTCTGTGAAGGATCCTTTAAAGGACCCAATTTCTTCCTAAACAGATCTCTGTTTACATCGTTTCATGTGGACTTGGGTTATGTGGATGAAAAATGGCCTCTCTTAAAACCCACACTAATTAAGAATGCACTGTAGTTTAATACAAATTTCAAATAACTAATTGTTGCCTTAGAATGACAAGGTTATAATTAACAAAAATCGTATAAAAGGAGATGGTGTCATCTACTCTACTTAGTACCTTTAGTCTTGTCCCTCAAAAAGAAAATCAGCACTGGCTATGGGAAAATGAAAGTTTCATGGTGTTCACTTTCAAGAGTTTCATTTAAAGAGTTATTACAGTTCCATTTAAAAGATTTAGATGTTAATGAAACTTGTTGCAAAAAGTATAATACTAATTTTGCGTAACAGAATCCCATTTAGAAGTTTATAGAAAATACTAAAGTTTTGTTATTTTAATCTAAATAATATAATGAGAATGATAGTATAACTTGAAAAGCACTTACTGGCAATTGGAAAAATATAATTCTGTAGAGTTCAGAAATATTTTTTGAATTTCTGATTTGTCTTCTTACTAAAATAAAAGACCTTTTTGTAACATTTTTAACAAAAATATAATAAAATCAGTTCATAAGCAAACAACAAGCAAACAGACGTATACACAGGGAAAAAAAACTTACTTTCTGGTATATTTCCAAGTTTACAACCTTGTCCCTCCCCAACACCATTCAACCAGGACACTTTAGGCTTTAAATCGGGTATATTTGGAGCATCCTTATTTCTTCTAAATGGTAACTTCCCTGAATATTTAAAGTAGTACATATAAATTTAATAAAATGAATAAAAACTTTTTAAAATGAAACAGCAATACTTTAAATTATATAACACATTTAATGGATAAGAATAATTCTGCTTTTATCGAGCAGGGAAACTACCAAATACAAAATTTAGCAGTTCATATCCTTAATTATCTTAATCAGAATTTTATTCCTCTAACAAAACTTTGACTTTTCAAAAGCTTCTGCTTATGATCCACATAACCTAAATTACTCCTCTTTTTTTTAACATATTAATACATATGTTAAATATAGCATGATATTTTACAGCTAATTTATCTTTTCCCCTATAAAAATTTACATTCATTTTAATGATTTTTTTCCCCTGGAATTTTTCATAAAAAGATTTTATTATATATATATATATTTATTGCATGTTAAACAGGGTTCCTACACATTTCTGGTAAAAAAAATTCCCTGACTTTTCTAAATAAAAATTCAGCTTATATATTATTGTAAAACCCTCCACAATGGACAACTTTAATCTAGAACAATGCCTCCCAAAAAGGATACACTGTATGAATCAGATTTTTAATTATTTTTCATCATGCTATTGTTATATAATTTGGATAATTTTTTTCAGATCGGATGAATAATTAATTCAAAATTTCTTCATTTACGATGTTAATCGAGATTCTGATGGAAAGTAGTACATCAAAAATTCTCTGACCACTTCAAATATTTAAAAATTTCTCCGACTTTTTGGCTAAATTTTCTAATTATCTGACTTTTCCTTGTTTACCCTGACCCATAGGAACCATGTTAAATAATTTAAAATTTCTTCTTTTTTGGAGAAGAGGGTCAATAATGAAAGTTAGAGAATTAGGGAAGAAGGTCATAAAGTGTTCGGATATAAGTGATAAAGTGTTCTAAGCATTCCATACTTAGAATATTTTAAAGAAAAATACCTCAAATAATATCTGTTCGTTAAAAGCATCAACAAGAATAATGATTAAAGCTTTTGGTACTTTTCGGTTAGCCGGGCGCCAGTGTTATATAGACATATATATGTATATATACATATATATATGTGTGTATATATACAATATGTGTATATGTATATTTACATATACAGTCCTCAGCAAAAGTTTAGACACAGGTGATATTTAAGCTTTAAATAAAAAATACGAACACTTGGGTTATACAAATGGCTGAACTTATTTTTAAATATATTTTAAACATTTTAGGATGGAAATATCAGCTTTAATGTAGGATATTATTTAATTTAACTGAAAAAGGTGAAATTTGCATATTGCAAAAGTTTAGACACTTTCTTGATTTTTGGCAACTGTTCACGAAAAAACACAAATTTCAAACTTATGACGTCACATGCATGAAGTATTTAAGTGCACCTTATGATAGCATCAGTTAGTGAAGATGCCGCAAGCTAGAAATTTTCAGTCAGGTGAAGTAATTGTAGCTTGGAAGCTGAAATTGAAAGGGAAGACTGTTACAAAAATTTAAGCTAATTTGAATCGCCCAAAGAAGTCTATCTATGAAGTACTGTCCAAGGGTAACTCTTTCAAAGCAAAACATAGATCTTTTCTGGCCTCGACTGGCCAGAAAACGAAATAGTAGAAGGATCCATAAACTGGCTTCTAGACAAATCATGATTGCTAATAGCATTAAAAGTGAGTCAAAGCTTTCTGTATCAACGGATATGATTCATAGATGAATTAAAGAAAGATGTAAATTAGTTTACATGAAAATGATAAAACAACCAGCCTTGAAATCTCACAACAAATTGACAAGAATACAAGCGGGCATACTATTGGCATGACTTGCGTAAAGAGCCTTGGACTTTCTTTAATCGACAACCAGGAGGTGACTCTTTAGTGATTTGGGCCTCACTTTGTTTCAATGCTCAAGTATCTCTGGAGTTCCTCAATAGTCGCCAAGCAGCGTAAGACCATATACATACATTGGAAAACAATTTACAGCCGTTTGATTAACTTTTAGCTGTTCCAAAGTATGTATTTGTGCAAGATAATGCATTCATCCATGTTGCATGCAAAACAAAAATTTGGTTTAACTCTCAAAATATTACTGTTCTCGACTGGCCTGTGTATAGTCCTGATCTGAACCCAATCAAAAATTTTTGTGGCATCATATCTCATAAGATTTACGCAATTTTTTGACAATACTCTTCTGTTAATGAACTTCGGGCTGCTGTTGAACGTATTTGGTACGAAATAGACCCCCAAGTGATGCAGGATTTAGTTTCTTCAATGGAAAGACACATTTTTGCACTAATTGCCGACAATGTAGGTGCAGTTCAATTTTAATTTATGGTTATATTTTTATAAATAGACAGATTGTCTATACTTTTGCCACAATGTTAATTTTGTTTTTATGTCATTATATACTATGTAAAGTGTATAATTTAAAATTTATTGTTTGTGAATAAAGGATAAGTCCCCAGTAATATATGACAGTTGAGTTACAACAATTCATTACATACTTCTCAGTATAGAAGCGTAATCGATCATTGTGTAAACTTTTGCTGGGCTTTGTATGTATGTATATAAATATGTATATATAATACTGGCACCCGGCTAACCAAAAAGTACCAAGCTTTTTATTATAAACTAACAAAACCTGTGGCTTTACATACATGGTTGTTGAAAAATGCCAAGTGGTCTTTGTGTTATTATAAGACTCTATAATCTGCAATATATTTCAGATATAAGCAAACAGTTAAGTCTTTTTTTTTAAGAAGATGATGTAGACTTTAACAGTAATAGATGTTGACTGATCAAATGAATTTATTGAGAAATTTTTAAGGCATTTCTGCATTCATTATAAAAAAAAAAGGTTTGTGTATCTTGTAAATAACTATCAGACTGCTATATTTTGAATGCATTTGTTCACTCGAGCATGGCCATAAATAATGAACTTCATAGTATTGAGCCATCCAATCTAATTGCTACATTTTCATGCCAAAACCATGGGAGTTAAAGCATGCAGATGTCGTTTGGAAAAGGAAAGAGTGTAATATGGTTGTGGTCAAAACAATCTTGTCCATGGACCTATATGCCGATTGCCTTCAGAAATTCAATTCGATTAACATCAACATAAAATTAATGGCAGGAAAATTTAAAGGCTAGCTATGCTGTTTATTGATAGCCAAAATGATGATTCTGAATTTGCTGGATTTAGATTATGTATTGCACAAGAAAAACAACTGAATTACTAAAGTTTGTGAAAGATGCATCAACCTCTCTTCTTAGTTCTGCATCAGAAGATTTAGTTGCCTGGATGGACTCCCAGCATGAAATCTTGGGTCAGGAAAATTCAAAGTGCAGAAATAAATCTTCTGTGTTGAATTCAGGAAAAACAAATATTTTTTAGAAAAACAAAATTTTGTTACTGATTAAGAAATCCTGACTCTTAAAAGTATTTAAGATTAAATTGTGGAGCATAAATTAAAAGCTTTAAAGCAAACCACTATCACTGCAATGTTTATTAGATTTAAAAATAAATAGAAAATTAGGGAAAATTTTTCTATATAATTTTAAATTATTATATCTTTTAAATGTATTTCTAATACTGAGTATAGTTTTTTTTATGTAATTTTTTTTCTTTCATTTCTGTGTTTACTTACAATGTGATCCGAATATTAGAATGTAAGCAAAGAAATGACCTATAATCCGCAAAACCGTTGGTCCCTGTGCTGATTAGAGGGAATGTACTGCATTTATATATATACATTCCAAATAAATATTCGAATTATTTCTAACTAGGGTGTAAAAAATCATAATTTCTTTTTTAATAAAAAAAAATCAGATATTTTTTTATATTAAAATCAGATTTTTTGATTTAAAGTGAATTGTTATGATTTTTTTACGCCATACGAGTTATGGACAAACAGACAGCCAAACATAAGTTATGTTAGGGTATTTAGCTGCAAAGCCTTCGCATATATCAGTAAAGCCAGAAGACAAAAATTAGACGATAAAGCTATAGAGGGAATTTTCGTCAGATATGATAATGAATCCAAAGGATACAGAATATATGTAGAAGGAAATGAAATAAAGATCGCAAGAATCATTAAATTTCTCGAAAACAAATTTAAATATAGAAACGAGAAAGTAGAAAACAAACCAAAACAAGATGAAAATCGGGTTAGTGAAAACCTTGTAGAAATAGAAATTTCAAATAGCAATGAGACACCATCCACGTCCAATCAACCAGTAGCAGAACCTAGACGATCAGAAAGAATTAATAAAGGTGTACCTCCTGATAGGTTAATATACATGGTTAAGAACGAAAATGCTACTGAGCCAAAAAATTATGAGGAAATCGAAAACATGGAAAATTTTAAGGATAAACAAAATTGGATAGATGCGATGAAAAGCGAAATGAACTCCCTTATGAAAAATAAAACTTGGTCAATTGTAGAACCTTCACCAAATATGAGAATAATAGGTTGCAAATGGACCTACAAACTAAAATGCGACAACACAGGAAAAATCCAAAAATATAAAGCGCGTTTAGTTGCAAAAGGATATTCACAAAAATTCAGGGAGGATTATGATGAAACTTATGCACCAGTCGTGTCATATACAACAATAAGAGCATTATAAATAGCAGCATTGCATCAAAATTTAAATGTAAAACATATTGATATTAACACCGCGTTCTTACATGGAGAGCTCTAGGAGGAGATATATATGTCACAACCAGACGGTTTCGCTGAACCAAATGAGGAAAATAAAGTATGTAGGCTAAACAAAGCCATATACGGACTTAAACAAGCCGCGAGAGCGTGGCATAATAAAATTACAGAAACACTAAAAAAGATGAATTTCAGTCAGAGCAAATTTGACTCATGCCTTTTTATGCGAAAAAGGGGGGATAACACAATATACATAATAACATACGTAGATGACATTTTAATAGCCGGAAAAGACGAAATAATAGAGGAAGTAACCGCGAGCTTAAATAAAGAATACGAGCTAAAGAATTTAGGTGACATCAGTAATTACCTATCCATGAACATTAAAAAAATAAATAAAAGCTACATGATAAATCAAACTCAGAAAATAGAGGAATTAATCAATAAATTTAATTTGCAAGATGCAAAACTGTGTAGCACACCAATGGAAACAAATTACAAGCTTTAATGATGAGGATAACATTTTACCAAACACATATTACAGACAAGCCATAGGAGCACTTCTATATCTAGCAACTATAAGCAGACCTGACATCTGTGCAGCAGTAAACATTCTTAGCAGAAGAAATGAATCACCAAGAATGAAAGACTGGAATGCAGTAAAAAGAGTGATAAGATATTTAAAGACTACAAAAAATTATAGTCTTGTTCTAAGCGGAGAAAAGAACCGATACTTGAAGTTTATGTGGATGCAGATTGGGGAGGAGATGTAGATTCACGAAAATCAATGAGTGGGAACCTATATCTGTTAGGGGGAAATCCCATACAATGGTCGACCAAGAAACAATCCTGCATTGCATTAACATCGGCACAGGCCAAGTATGTGTCAGCAGCAAATGCAGCAATTGAAATAAAGTGGCTAGTCAATCTACTAGAAGAATTAAACCTAAAGCAAACCTTACCTATAGACCTATATGAAGACAACCAGTCCACGATCAAGATGATAGAATTAGAAAAGCACTCAAGTAAGACTAAACATATTGAAATTAGGTTCCACCAGATAAAACAACTAAAGCAAGAAGGGACTATCAACCTAAAGTACTGCCCAACCAAATTGATGATAGCAGACCTGTTTACGAAACCAGTTCCCAAACCTGTTTTTCAAACCCACAGAAGAAACTTAAATTTGTGTGAGAATGAAACTTCAGAAATTAAGGAGGAGTTGATGGACATAAATCAAGCTAAATAACTGTGCTAAAGATAATTTCTTCAGTTACATAAATAATATGTCGTTTCAACTCAGCCATAAATCTCTTCAAATGTATTTAACCTTGAAAATCCTTTGTTAAAGATAATGACTTGTTGAGTGACTGCATTAAGACTCATAGACTACATTAAACTGATTTATTATTATTATTATGATATTAATATTACAATTATTATTACTGATTTATTATCTTATGATGTAAAAAATTTTCCTATTCTGAACATGTAGTTAATCCAAAGAAGAGGCATGTAAAATGCTGTCTCTTTTATAATTTAAACAATGTGAATTAAATAGCTTAAAGTGTTACCGCTGCTTATTCATTTGCGATAACAAATAGTCTACAATTTCTTTATTTGAGGGAGGCATGAAAAGCAATTAGAGAATACGATTTTCAACTAATTCAACTATCGTCAACTAATACATATTGAATTAAAATAAACTGTGGATTTACACCAAAATGGATAAGTATCCTGAAGAAGGGTAAGTCTCAATTTTATATAACTTACTCACGCCTTTTTTATTGGGATTCAAATCCCAACACACATGACTTAGGCTATTATTATAGAGATTAACTCTCTAATTAGGAATATAATATAAATTTCTATGCCAAAAAAATTGTATTACTAAAATAATAATTAATAATTTAGTATTCATTCTAGAAAGAAAAAGGGGAAAGATGCCAGTTCCAAAAAAAGGTACTATTTCGTGAGGAAATATATTAGTATTGTGTTTAGTAACCATATAAGAAAAAAATATATATATATATATATATATAATTTTTTAGTAAGATAAATAAAGTGTCATTATTTTTTTTATAATTTTATGAATTACAAATTGAAAAATACATTTATATAACAACACGTTTTAATAATATCCTGTTTTTACTAACAAAATAAAGTTCTATCATTTTTGTAAGATCTTGTGCACACGGATTTAGAAATACTGTGATATGGGGAAGTTTTTTTATGCGAAATCTCTGGCTACAAACTACAGGTGAATTTCATTATTTTTTAAAAAGGTAGGGTGCATTTTGCCAATTTCAAAAGGGGCAGGGTGAGGCGCTCTTAAAAAATGGCCTAGAAAAAATAGAGAGCAATTGCAGAATTAATAAGAATTTTATTAGTTAGTAGCACAAATAACAAAACAAACAGATTTGTACTTAGAAAAATTACTGTTTATTGCCTAAATCGAAACTTACATGCTATGTATATGTATGCTCACCAAAAAAATTATGAAACTGAGTTACACCCATTCATACACACATGCAGAGTAAATATAAAAATAGCCAGTTATATCAGAAATCCTCAAAATATTAAATAACAGCATTATTACCTATCAGCGGGGAAGGGGATTATTAGCTTTTTAATGGTTAATTTTTTGTTTTGTTTTGTTTTTTCGAAAAAAGTTTTGTTGCCTTTTCAATCTATTAATTTCTTTATTTGGTGTACAAAGTTTAGTTCCAAAGTTAAAAAAAAAAGAAAAAAAAAAAAAAGACCTCTACTTAAGAAGCTCTTGCTGTGCTTAACATTTTTATACCAATTAGTTCTTTTTCTCTTATACATTATTTTTCTGCTGAGCAGATGTCATCCTTTCGCTCTTCTTTATCTCCAATATTTGCTATACATTTATTATAATTGTTATGCTTATTATATATAAATGAATGTATAATTTGATTACTTAAAGGAAATTATGGCATTGCAAATTATATTAGATTTAACCCAGGAATTAAGCTTAGAAACAACTATCTAAAGGGGTTTTTTTTTTATTCATAAGACAGAATACTTGTAAAAACTTTCACAGTTGTGTTCATCTAGATTTTAATACTTTTTTATGTCACTTTAAACATTTAAAAAAGCTATCATTTTAATCAATGATTAAAAAAAAAAAAAAAATCAAATGATTAAAATCATGATTTAATCGCTGATTTAAATCAACAGATTAAAATTATTGATACCTATTTCTAACATAAATAACTTCTAGTATCATGAATTATACAAATTTTTATTAGGTAAATATAATCAATATCTAATTATTTTTAATTACTAACGTAAAACATTTTGTTTTGTAGCCGACTTTTCACTCTGTACATTTGTCTCAGCATTTTGCTTTGTAGCCGACTTTTGATTCTTTACATCTGACTTAACATTTTGCTTTGTAGCTGACTTTTCACTCTCCAGATCTGACATTCTGTTCCATAAAGATCTGCTTAAATAAGTTTTATCAGATTCTGTTGAAGATTCAGCATTGCTGACCTTTTGTTCTTCTTTTTGAACACATTTCTCTGAAAAAAAAGAAGAAAAAGATTAGAAATGACTTGAATTTAGTACTTACTCAATTACTTAAAACTCAAAAACAAATACTTAATAAATAATAAGATTAACTTTTAATCAGTACTTAGGGGAGGTAGGGGAGGTTTGATACATAGGGAGGGTTGATACATTGACAATTTTTCTCAACAAATAACATTAACAGCCATTCTAACACATGTGAAGGCTTCTTTTATTTGCTGAAGCAATCATTAGCTGGACTAATCAGTGAAGAACTGACAGCTTTTCTTTTCTTTTAATTTTGAATGTTTTTGGAATGTCAATGTAAATTTTTTCATTGACTGATTTTCTTTCATAACTCTTATTATTGTGAAGATAATATTTTGTAATTTTTTTTATTTATAAAGCACATTGTTAGGATTAGTTTTACTAGAAAGTAGATTACCATTTTGCAACTGCATTTGTACAAAGTGATTGAAAATCCAATAAGGCATAACTGGGAGAAATGATACACTTGTATATTTGAAATTTAGTAGTTTTTTTAAGTGCAAACTAATATACTACTGTAATATTCATTATTGTTTTACAGCAAGAGCTACTGAAATTGGTAAGGAAGAACAAAGAGACTATTCATAGACATTATGTAGGTTACATAGAAGAGCAGTGCGATGATAGATGGTTAGTTTGCTTTGCGCGTCAAATAGAAGGGAAAAAGTTTGGAAAATGTTTCTATAATTTACGAAGGGCAAATTGAATAAATGTTAAATCTACCCGATTTTACTTATCAAAATGTTAAATTTATTATTTTTTTTTAACCATTTCAGGGGTGGTGGTATGTTTATGAAACCACTTAATTTTAATTCCTAAACGCCACATTGGCACCAGCATTTTGTTAAAATATTTTCCATCTAGTATGAAAGTGAAATATATCCCTTTTCTTATTTCTAATTAAATTTGTTGGTAAATTCTGGTGCCATTCATTTATTCAACACTTTAGCATTAAAAATGCTTTGCCCCTGAAAGTGTTAAAGGAATATTAAATATGCTAAATTTGTGTTACATTGTTTGTAAATCAGCAATGTTCACTTCATTTTTCCTTGCAGCTAGATCTCTAAGGGTTTTTTTCTATTTATTTTCTAAAAAGTGTGTTAATAGAATTGCTTAAATAATAGCAATAGTTTAAATATTTTTGTAAAAAACATTTCTGAAACAAAAATATGTCAATGTCATTTCGTTTCAAATTTTACTTAAATATTTCAAGATTTATCATAAAAAATTGAATGACGCATAAATTGAGTTGTCTGCATCTGTTTTTTTTTTCAATTTACATAACAATGTATCAAACCTCCCCAGTAATGGGGAGATTTGATACAGTAGTAACCATTCAAAATAATTGGGATATATTTTTTGAATGACTATTTTTTAAATTCATAATATTTTTAATAAATGAATAATAGGTCACTTTATAAGAAAACATGAAAAATTTGTTTAAAAATAGCTTTTTAAGGGTTGTACAAAATTAGTAAAAAAAAAGTGTATCATACCTCCCCTACCTCTCCTACTATGTAATAATTATTATGTAATAATTCCAAACCCTGAAAGCTTTTGTTGTTGTTGAAATAACAAAAAGTTAATCATGTATATGATGAAAAAAAAATATTTTCCCCAGTTCCCCCCTAAATAATTTAATTACACTAGACAACAAATTTTAATTTTTTCTCTGTCACAAAACTGGAATTAGTTGTTTCTTCAGTTTTTTGCACTGATTCAGAATCTAGTTTTAGATTTTCTGCAGCTCCTAGGTTTTGAGATACTTGCATATTTCGATTTATGCAAATTTTAGAATTTTTGTACCATTATATGCAAATTTAAGACATAAAACATTATCAGGTTGGATATTTGTTTTACATTATGATTATTGACCAGTTTACTTTACAAAAATGTTGTGTCCGAGATTATACTGACATGTGACTGTGAAATATTGTACCTAATTTGCATATTTTTCAAATAACATTTCTTGACGTCCAAATATTTCTGCCACATGAGTACACTAATATGTTTCTAAACCAGTGTTTTGAACTGATTTAAAATCTGGTATCTGTTTTTTTCTATCACGTCTAATTTTTGAAAAAAGTAACCTTTTTTTTTTTTGGGCGGGGGGATCATAAAAGTCAGAAAATGCTTTATATGCTACTTTGTGATTTACTTCAGCTAGTTAGGATAGGGGAGGTAGAAGAGGTATGATACACTTTTTTTTCTAATTTTTTACAACCCTTAGAAAGCTATTTTTAAACAAATTTTTCATGTTTTCTTATAAAGTGACCTATTATTCATTTATTAAAAATATTGTGAATTTAAAAAATAGTTATTCAAAAAATATATCCCAATTATTTTGAATGGTTACTACTGTATCAAATCTCCCCATTACTGGGGCGGTTTGATACACTAGCAAGGGAGGTTTGATACAGTTATGTAAATTGAAAAAAAAAAAAAATGCAGACAACTCAATTTATGCATTATACAATTTTTTATGATAAATCTTGGAATATTTAAGTAAAATTTGAAATGAAATGACATTGACATATTTTTGTTTCAGAAATGTTTTTTACAAAAATATTTAAACTACTGCTATTATTTAAACAATCCTATTAACACACTTTTTAGAAAATAAATAATGAAAAAAACCCCTAGAGATCTAGCTGCAAGGGAAAATGAAATGAACATTGCTGATTTGCAAACAATGTAACATAAATTTAGCACATTTAATATTCCTTTAACCCTTTCAAGGGCAAAGCATTTTTAATGCTAAAGTGTTGAATAAATGAATGGCACTGGAATTTACCAACAAATTTAATTAGAAATAAGAAAAGGGATGTATTTCACTTTCATACTAGATGGAAAATATTTTACCAAAATGCTGGTGCCAATGTGGCATTTAGGAATTAAAATTAAGTGGTTTCATAAACATACCACCACCCCTGAAATGGTTAAAAAAAACTAATAAATCTAACATTTTGATAAGTAAAATCGGGTAGATTTAACATTTTTTCAATTTGCCCTTCATAAATTATAGAAACACTTTCCCTTTCAGGTTTTTCCCTTCTACATGACGAGCAAAACGAACTAACTATCTATCATCGCACTGCTCTTCTATGTAACCTACATGTCTATGAATAGTCTCTTTGTTCTTCCTTACCAATTTCAGTAGCTCTTACTGTAAAACAATAATGAATATTACAGTAGTATATTAGTTTGCAAACTTAAAAAAACTACTAAATTTCAAATATACAAGTGTATCATTTATCCCCAGTACTAATGCATCATTTCTTCCTATTATGCCTTATTGGATTTTCAATCACTTTGTACAAATGCAGTTGCAAAATGGTAATCTACTTTCTAGTAAAACTAATCCTAACAATGTGCTTTATAAATAAAAAAATTACAAGATATTATCTTCACAATAATAAGAGTTATGAAAGAAAATCAGTCAATGAAAAAATTTACATTGACATTCCAAAAACCTTCAAAATTAAAAGAAAAGAAAAGTTGTCAGTTCTTCACTGATTAGTACAGCTAATGATTGCTTCAGCAAATAAAAGAAGCCTTCACATGTGTTAGAATGGCTGTTAATGCCATTTGTTGAGAAAAATTGTCAATGTATCAACCATCCCTATGTATCAAACCTCCCCTACCTCCCCTACATTCTACTACTTTTTCAACTGTTTTTTGATTATACTCATTGGTGATTAAGTCCCTGATAGGAATAATACTGTTAACTCCTTTTGACAATGAGGTACACACACCTAAAAAGCATTTTATAGCAAACTTGTGCCAATCTCATAACTAAAGTAGAAATTCATTTTACTCAAAAAATCTCAAAAACTAGATGTTCTGCATTAAATTTGAAACTAGATTTGGAATCAGCACAAAAAACTGAAAAAGAAACAACTAATTTCATTTCTGTGGCAGAACCATTGTTGTCCAGTGCTATTTTAACACAGTCATACTGATTGGTAAAGACAGAGTTTCTCCCAGGTTTAAAAAGGGGCAGGGTGCTGCTGGTGGAGAAAAAGGCACAGGTTTCATACTCTATTTGAATAACAAAATTCCCTGACTTTTCCAGGTTTTCCAGGCCATATTTCCTACAATTCTCTGACCAAAATTCACAACATTTTTAGAAATACGAATTACAATTCAAGATCTTACTGATTAAACTTACAACTGAAAATTAAAATAACGTATAAAATTGAAACTAAAAATCTATATCATTTGACATTTACAATACATAAAATAGGGTATAAAAGGATAATAGGATATAAAAAGCAAACAAAACTAAAATACAGCTCAGATGGATTCAAAGTAATTTTTTATTTACATAACTGAATTTACACATATTAAACATTTAACTTTTTTCAGACTTCTACTATCATGTTATTTATTTGTGTTGTTTCAGAAGCAGTTTGTTGTGTAAAAGTTTCAGTTTTTTGTCTTTTAACATTTTAACTTCAGCTAAAGCTTTTTTTTTGTCTTGCTTTATAATCTTTATTCTTTTACTTATATAATTATTCATGATATCTCATCCTAGCCACCTTAACAAGGCTCAACATTTCTTTCGCTTAAGTACCAACTATTTGGCGACAAATTTGTATAGCTAAAACATCTTTATGTTAAAAATGTGAATATAGCAAAAATTCTCCTTTTAAGGGAAAAATCAGAACTTTTTTGTGGATGTACCGTGAACTCGGGAGAATGTTGATGAATGATAGTGCATTGAAAAAAAAATCCCTGACTTTTCCAGGTTTTAGAAAATTTTTTTAATTTTCCCTCACTTTTCCATGATTTTTTGAACACTTGTCATTTTCCCTGACAATTCCCTGTTTTCCAGGTTTTCCAGTCGCATAGAACCCTGAAAGCAGTTTTTTATTCTTAAGGGCCCTTTTTAGATTCTAAAGCGTACTTTTGGTTTTTTTAGGCTTTTTTTTTTATTTTTAAAGCCACTTTTAAAATTTAAAATTCAGGGAACTCTTTTCAAGACAACAATAAGGAAGTTTTTACTGTGCAAACAAATTTTTTAAAACAAAAAAGAGTAAGGGCTAATTTTCTGGATAAGGGGCAAGAAGGGTAAAGACTGAACTGTCTCTGTCCCCCTGAAACTGTCTAGGGAAGGGGTTCTCAAACTATGGTACGCGCACCAGTACAGGTATGTGAAGCTCTGGTTACTGGTATGCAAAAATCTGATAGTGGTACGTGAAAGGAAATCAAAAATACAGTATGTGAAATCAAAAAACAGCTCAATACCCCCTCCTCTTTTACAATTGTCAGTTAACCAGCCCCGTAGTATTAGTCCGAGAGCTGTTAAACATTTTAGGGAAGGTATTTGAGGCACCCTGAAAATTTGTACAACACTTCTTTTGTAATGCCTTAATACAAAATCGAATGTCTGGTTGGAGGATCGTGGCACTTAGCCCACCCGTGAATTTTTAAATTTCCAAAATTTTTGTTGCAAAAAAATATCCTTGAGGCATTTTGAAATTTTAATACCTTCAAATTTAGTATTTAATGAGATAAAAAATATAAAAGCCAGACACTTTAGTTGGCCCAAAAACTGTGCCAGACACATGTCAAGTGCCATTTTATGACTACCCAAAAAAGGTATTTGAGGCACGCTAAGATTGAGAAAGAAAAATGTTTATGCTTAGAAAAAAATATTTTGAAAATGACAGGCACTTTTGTTGGCACTTTCTATTTGGCAGACAACATAGAATGTTAAATGTGAGTACTAGTAAAGCTGGACTTGCGGTGCCTCGCTGAAGATCCATTTACTGACTTAGCATACAAACAAGGCGTAAACTGTGTTGTATCTTAAGATGAATTTAACTGGATGCATGCACAATCACAACAAATCTAACTATGATAGGCTCTCGCAAGACCATGTGACTCATAGCAAGCATGCAGTTCTGAAAATTTTAGAGTAGTAATCAGGGAAAGTTAAAAAAAAAAAAAAAGGTGCTATTTGTGCAAAAAGCAACAAAAAAAATCACTGTTTTTAGTGAAAAAATGCTACAAAAATGTTGTGAAGTACTGAAAATTTGACATAAACATGGGTCAAAATATAAAGATATTATTTTATAAAGATATTATATTTAGTAGCGTTTTTTCACTAAAAACGGTGATTGTTTTGTTGCTTTTTGTGCAAATAACACTTTTTATTTATTTATTTTTTAACTTCCATGATTATTACTCCAAAATTTTCAGAACTGCATGCTTGCTATGAGTCACGTGGTCTTGTGAGAGCCTATCACAGTTAGATTTGTTGCACATGCATCCAGTTGAAATTCATCTTAAGATGCAATGCGGTTTATGCTTTGATTGTATGGTAAGTCAGTAAATGGATCTTCAGCAAAGCACCGCAAGTCCAGCTTTACTGGCACTTGCGTTTAACATTCTATGTTGTCTGGCAAGTAGAAAGTGCCAACAAAAGTGTCTGTCATTTTCAAAATATTTTTTTCTAAGCATAAGTATTATTCTGCCTCAATCTCAGCGTGCCTCAAATACCTTTTATGGGTAGTCATAAAATGGCACTTGACACGTGTCTGGCACAGTTTTCGGGCCGACTAAAGTGTCTGGCTTTTATATTTTTTATTTCATTTAAATACTAAATTTGATGGTATTAAAATTTCAAAATGCCCCAAGAATATTTTTTTGCAACAAAAATTTTGAAAATTTAAAAATTCATGGATGGGCTAAGTGCCACGATTCTTCAGCCAGACATTAGATTTTGGATTCAGACATTGCAAAAGAAGTGTTATACAAATTTTTATGGTGCCTCAAATAACTACCCTAAAATGTTCAACAGCTCTCCTGCTATATCTTCACTCTGTTATATTACTGCTTTGACAGCATTTTGCTTTCTCTAATTTTAAGTAATTTCAATTAGAATTTTAGATACATGGAACTAATTAGATGTTTAGTTGATCGTTCATCCCATCTAAAAAAAAGAAAAAGTTTTCTTCTATTACTATATTGTATGTGTGTATAATATTTATTTCAACGAGCTTCAATCTCCTATTAATAAGTAGTTTGTTTTCAGAAGATATGTGAATTTCTTATGTAGGTTACTCATTTATTAAACTTTCTTAAGTGTATTTTACTGTTGATAAAAACATAATGCTCATATAATAAAAAATGGATGAACAAGTCGACTTTAAATGTGTAGAGTCACCCGGGGTAATTCCTGGTCAGCAAGTTTCTGGGGTAATTCCTGGCAGGGTTGTTCGATTTAAATCAGCTTGATTTAAACCGTGATTTAAATCAAATGATTTTTTTTAAAAAAATTGTTGATTTAAATCAGTTTTTTTTTTTTTTACATTGATATTTATAAGTTAAATAAGAATCAAATTCATCATTGATGTTATAAGAAAGTTAATCATTCATTTCAGATTAAAAATTATCTGGTAATAACATGAAATAAAACTTTTATAAGTTCAAAATACTATTATTTTATGAAAGTAAATGCAATTGTATTAAAAATATTATCAACCCATAGTGTATTCCTCAAAAATATTGATAAATGCTCTCTCATTTTTAAATTGTTTTCTTTTTTTAATGATCAGTTCATTTTTGCAAGTTAAATACTTAAGCTATAGTTAGTACCTTATTCATGCATCTGTCCAGGATTTGTGAAGTTTTCTTTTATTGAAAATTCTAATCACAATTTTATGAATTTCAAAAAATCATTATATATAGATTCTTGTTTATGTTTTTAACAGGATCATTTATATATATATATATATATATATATGTATATATATATACAAAAAAGTATGTAATAGGTACTTTGTTGACTTCAACTGTTTTGTGACAGGTTAAATTTTATTTTAAAATAGTTAATTTGTGAAAGTTTAAGTCTGACAACAGAAAAGTTTAGGGAAAGGTCTATTTTGAAGACAAATTATTTTGTGAAGGTCCCTATTTTAAGATGAAAATTTGCGTGAAGTGTCCTGTCTAAATATTTAAAAAATTGTGAAAGGCCTCAAATTTTTCTTAAACAAATCCTTCTTATTTTTAAGCTATGTAGCGATTCCTACTGTCAGTAAGCATGATTGATTGTTGAAATTGTCAACGGCTGAGGAGATAACACTGACAATTGATAGTTTTAGGTTTACAGTTATGTGATTATTTTTCATCTGGTAACTATTTTGTCAATTATTAGATTAGTATAGTATTGTGTGAACCAAAAGTTGAAAGAATAATGTCATTTACCAATACTAGGTACGGTTACAGAGAGCTTTTGGATTTTTTGATACATAAGAAAAAATGGTTCGCAGAAAAAAAAATCCAATGTGGCTTTATTTTAAAGAAAAAATACTATTTTTGGAAAAGGTGTAATAGTAATAAGCAAATAGTTTAGTGATAAAATGAGGGGCATTATGGCAAGAATGTAAAACACAAATAAACTTGCAGTCTATGTGACAACATTCATGAATCTGAATCTGCAATGGAATACACATATACATTTAAAATTCTTTGTTACATTTATTATGTGTTTATATATTATATATATTATTGGAGTAACACATTAATGAAAAATAAATAATTTTAAATTAACTAGAAATTTATACACAGAACATGCATAGATTTATCATAATAATTTAAATTTAATAGTAGAATAATAAAAGTTTAAGTTTTAAGTGAATCTTTTAAATTTATTTGCAACAGTTTTTAATTTTTATTTGAAATATCTTGAATTCTTATCTAGGAAATGTAATGACATTAATAGAAATGTGTAAATCTATGCAGAAAAAATAAATAAATACATGCACGTACATACATAAGTACACAAATAATATTAATAAATAAAATCCGATTTAAATCGAAGAAATCAGATTTTTTTTTTTTTTTAATTATGATTTTTAACAACCTTGTTCGAAAACGAGGTTTTCGCCAAATTGGCGTCAGAAAAAAATCACGCCAATGTGGTGCGTATATGACATCTGTGCCAAAAATGTTTATATTTATTTGTAAAAAATAAGCATAAACTTTAATCGGGTTCATAATAAATTGTCAGGTTTGTATCTTTTTGTAACAAATCTCACTTTCTGAAGCCAAAACTGCACAAAGCTTTAAAAAAAAAAAAAATGCCAAGGTAAAGTAATGTTAAAGTACAGTGAAATCAGTTTAAAACGGGTATTTTAAATTAAGTGAATGAAAGGTTTATATATTAAATGAAATGAATGCAATATGAATAATGTATGGAAAAAATATTGGCAATTTATTACCTAATCTTAACTTAAAAGTATCAATATTGCAATTGGTACATGCTATTCAAATTGAAACAATTATGTTATAACCATTCTTCGTGCAAGAAAATTTGACCAATAATTCGTATTCAGATACTTAGGCAAGGTTGACGTCAAACAAAAGTAATACTAACAGCAAAATTGTTATAACTGTATGGGAGTTATAATAGCTAAGTAATAATGGCTTTAAGCACACAAACCACACAAGCAGTTTTTTACATATGTTTCAAGTGAAGCTCCATCATTCAGGTGCTAATTATTCATACAAGCAACTGTTATATAAACGAAAGTTTAAAATTTAAATGCAAATATATGCAATCTAGCATTCCCCCTCCCCCCTCCAAAAAATAAGTGTTACAGCAATGAAATTTAATTGGAGTTGAGTGAAGCTTTTTAAAATACGACACTGGTTGAAAACCAGATTATAGAATATTCCTATAATATTTGAATTAATCACAGTACATTTTTTTATCCCCGTTCAAATTTTGCCAAGAGTATTTTCCGCACATGTAACTTGTGTTGATGTTGAAATAAATGTTTTGACTTATGCTATTATCTCTTCTTATTATTTTTATTTATTTACTTATTAGTATTTTAATTAAATGAGTTAAATCATGTTTTTAAATGTATTTAATGTGTGTATTTTAATTAAAAGAATGCATTACAAAAGATGGCGATAAGAACAACATTTGACGATTTATCACCTGCACTCACCTAAATGCTTTATTACCATGTATTTAATACCTTCAAAGTATTTCATTGTTATATGGACTTTGCTTTTTTTAAAAAGCTTAACTCAATTTGAGTTTAAGAAAGTGAGATGTTTTTCCAAATGCTATAAACAACTATGAAAAGAACACTGAAGAAGTATTATACTGGTTTATGTATGTATTTTTAAAAATGCATCTCCTAATACGTATTAGATAAGGGCACAGATGTCATACACATCCCATATTAGAGCGATTTTTTTCCAACACCAATTTGGCAAAAACCTCGTTTTTGAATACCACTTACAAACATATTTTTAAAAAGGAGAATAACAATAAATAAAAAAAAGTTTGATTAATAAATATAGAACAAAACATTTACAGAGTTAAAAAAAAAATGTAAATAAACAATTTATTAATAAATAAACAACAACATCCGGGTTACCATATCAAGCAAAATAACCACACTTTGGCAGCAAAGTACCCAGTGCGTATATGACATTGGTGTCAGAAAAAAATCGCGTCAATATGGGGTGCATATATGACATCTGTGCGACGCAGTAACGTTTGGGTGTTTGTAGGGTGTCATCGCTGAAACTACCTAGCTGATTAAAAATATAGTTGTGTCAGAAAAAATGTTAGTGACCACATCTGCTCCAAAAAAGACTGTATTTTATGTCGGTACAACAACTCCTATCAGTGCAGGAACAAAAAAGTTCTAAAATGCGATTTCTGTCATATTGTTTGTTGTAGAAATTTGAAAATCGGTGTGGTGGCTACTTTTAAGATGTAAACAATCGTTATGAACTCTTTTTAAAAGGTTGAACATTTTAAAGTGAGAAATAAACATAAAACGTTCTAGAAATATTCTAAATCACGATTTATTTGGAATTGTTAGGGATAGAAATTTTGAAATTTCACATGGGTATTAGTTTTAAAATGTAAATGCCGATCCATTTTTAAAAAACCAGAAAATTAAAGGGTGTACAATAAAAAAAGAGATCTAAATTGTAATTTCTGTGATACTTTTGGAGTTAGAAATTTGAAATTTGGCATGGTAGTAATTTATAAGATGTAAATGTTCATTTTAGAAAGAATTCTAAAAAATTCAAAATTTAGAAGACTAAATAAATCAGACAAAGTCCTAAAGATGATCTAAATAACAAAGTACGTGGAATTGTTAGGAATATAAACAGGAAAATTGACATGGCTGTTTCTTTTAAGACCTAAATACTTACAACAGAACAATTTCTAAACATTTGGACATGTAAAACGGTGCAGGAACAAAAAACTTTCGAAAATTTTCTATTTCTGTACTACTGCTGAGTCTAAAAACTTGAGGTGAAAAGAACAGAAATGTTTTAATTTACCATTAATTTGAAATTATTAGTTATAGAAACTTTAAATATTTAATAATACTACCCCCCCCCCCCAAAAAAAAAAACTGTTGTATGATTATGGACAATTGAATATGCAATAGTAATACTCCTTAGAAATGCCGACCTGCATATATAAGTCACATTGTGATTATTGAAGAAAAGCATGCTATTTCAGATAAAGAAATTAAGACTTACCACCACTGAGCTTGTCAAAATGCTCCTGTAGATGATTGACAAGGTCCTTTCCATACCATGGGCCTTTCACATTGATCAAAAACTTCATTGTTTCCTTTTGGCATGCCTGGTAACCTTCGCGGTACTGACACTTGTGATCTGTGGCCAATTCACAACTGGCTGTAGGGAGAAAAAAAAATTACTAGAGAACAGGAATTCTGCTTTTTCAGAATTTAGTATCGCCCCTGACATTTCCATTACTTCATTTTCTTCTGGTGGGCTGGTGGTTTCCATTATTATGAAACAGCCATTATAAATGAAGCGTTAGATGAAGATGAAAGAGCAGTCGTAAAAAGTTAAAACTCTGATTTTCTGGTCAGAATAGAAAAAAAATGGCCATAATTTTCTTTTTTTTTTTCCATTCTGACCAGAAAATCAGAGTTCTAACTTTTTACGGCTGCTCTTTCATCTTCACCTAACGCTTCATTTATAATGGCTGTTTCATAATAATGGAAACTACCAGTCCATCAGAAGAAAATGACTCGGTTAAGCAGGACTTGGATAATCAGGACTCTACTGTAGTGCAAAACATATTTCAATTTTAAGACTTAAAGCACACGCTTTTATTTTATGTAAAATGGCGTCATTTGCATTAATATAGATACTTAAAATTAAACACAGTTTATAATTGCTCCATGCTTTATCATAAGTCATTCATTTATATTTTTCTCAAAATAGCACATATTTTAATAAATTTTTTTTTTAAATTTTTATGAGAAAATGGCGATAAAAAGATATAATTGCTATTTTTAAACTATTTTTTCTTCAATTTCTACAGAAATGGAGTACTTGAGTTGCCAAAATGAAACAAATGTTGCTAAAAACTACAAGAAAATTAATGTTTCAGAAATAAATGGAGAAGCAGTTTTCAAACAAATTGCATTAAAAAGTACTTGTTTTCCCAATACGACGGTATAAACATTGAATATGTGCGATGCTTAGAAGTTTTAAGAAATGCTGTAGAGTATTTATTTGCACAATGAAACATCGGCTTTTGTTTTACGGCTGGCTTATACAAAGTAACATTATTTATTGGAGACAAGATAAGCTGGGAGAAAGAAATAGCATACCGGAGGCTAAAAAAAACCATGCGATTTAAATGCAACAAAATGGGTAGATACACACCTAGCATTGAATAAATTATGTAAATATTGAATAAATGTTGGTATGAAACAGCGAATAGGTTGTCCGAAAGTACTTGTGATTGTGTTCCTTCTCTAGGCTATTCTATCTCATGCCAAGGCCCTTAACAGAGGGAAGTGCTGGTTTAAATTTTGATATGGATTTTTTTTTCAGACTCACTAATCTAGATATTTCATCATTTGAATTTGTAACCAGTATATGGCCAATTAAAGATAGTATCTCATTTTCTTTACTTGCAGCAAGTAATTATTAAATCTATGTTCTCAGCAATATCACTCAGACTAATCCCTCTGAGGGAAGTCCTAGTTAAATATAATATGAATAAAGTAAACGAAAGACCGGTATTTCAAACTAGTGATGACATAAGAAATAGGGAAATTAAGCAAGGAGAACAGTGTTAAGGCTATTATCAGTATATATAGCTTATTGCACTCTCTGTAACTTTTTTCATTGTTATTTAGAGTCTTGAATGCTTTTCTTATACTGCTTTGTATGTTTAGAAATAAATTTGTCTATAATAAAAAAATTAAAAAAATCCATGACCAATAATTTAAAAATAGCATTCCAGTTCGTGGATTTTTCCATTTCGAACCCTGGAATTTTTGATATAGATATACTAATTTACATCAAAATCAAAAGTAATGTAAATTTATTTAGTAATAAATTAGCTGTATTAACCAAAAGAGAATGATTAACCAAAAATGTAGTAAAAAAAAACATTGTGGTAATCGCTGATTTCAGCACCATCTTGAATTTTGTTCCTGCAGCTTAACTGTAAATTTCATTGTTTACATCTGAAAAAAATACGCGGATTTAAGGGAGTCTACTGTATTATATTATATTTAATTTATATATATATATAAAATGTATGGTTCTGAATGTTTTTCTCCCTTTCTCGAGTGCTTGCTTGACAAATTCATTGCCATTGTTTGAACTTTGCTTGCAAAGTTCACAATTTGCTTCCTTCCTCTATGAACTACTACTCGACTTAACAACTTTGATGAAAAGTTAACGCAGGCAATGCGACTTGCTTAGGCATTCAAAATATCTGCATTGGGCATTGGACATGCAGGCTTTTTTATGTAATCATATGTTGCATATTTTATATTGCATTATCATATGGATTATAATTATTGTGGCCGAAATATATATATACATATATATAAAATGTTCCACTAAAAGTGAAAATCTTTCAGTAAAATTAAAATGACTCAATAAAATATATTTTTTTACTTTTGTTTTATATTACCATATCTTAAAAGGGAATTGAGTGTTTTTTTTTTTTTTTTTATCTTACAATGATCCATTAAATTAAATTTTTAAATGTGGTTTTTATATGGGAAATGTTTGGGAATGCAATGTCACAAAAAATGGGACTTTTATTTTTTTCATAAAACATGAATTTGAAAATTGTTATCTATTTTTAAGTACACAAATAAAAGTGCATTTTTAAAAAACCTATTTATATTTTTATTATATTTTACTCTCTACTATAATTTAATGAAAAGAAAAATTATTTCAGCATAACTTTAACTATTGATTTTATATCTAGTAGAATCTCTATCAGAAACACTCTTTCAAAGATCTTAAATACCTGATTTATGGTGAACAGAGTGTTCCTCATCAGAAGGTGTGACTTGTTCATTATCAGAAGCTTGCTCTCTTTCAATATCTGATGCCATTTCTCTGTCTGAAGCAGCTTCTCTTTCAGAGCCACTCTGACTCCATGCGGGAGAACAACTCTGACTCTGAGCTGGGGAGACATTCTGACTACAAACTTGTGAACTACTTTGACTATGAGCTGGTGAACCACTTCTAGGTGATTGGTATTCACTTCCTGATTGATGTCCTTCTTGCTCTGCATCTGAAGCTGCATGTTCTGATCCATTTTCAGAATGCTGAACTTCGGCATCAGATTGTTGAGCTTCTGATTCTGCATCAGATTCTTGCTTTGTTGAGCCACCATCAGAATCATTCTGCTGTTCATGATCAGATGAATGCCCTCCTTCACTTTCTGATCCGCTAGCATTTCCTCCTGATCCTGATCTCTCACTGTGTTCAGAACGAGCATCACCATTTACAGATTCCTGTTCCTCTTCATCTGAATGAGCACTTTGAGCATGTAAATTCTGAGCATCACTGCCTAAATATTGAAAAACAAATAGACAAAATTATAAATGAGATAATATATATATTATATACCAATATTGCAAAAATGAGATTCAAAAAAGAAAAATATCATAAAGGTTTTGAAGAAAAAAAAAAGTATTTTCAAATTTGTTAAATGCAGAAAAAAAATATACAGTACACTCCCTCTAATCCACACAAGTTGGGACCAAGGGTTGTGTGGACTACAGAATTTTACAGATTATAAGGTCATTTCTTTGTTTACATTCTAAAATCCAGAATTTTCCACCAATATGTAATGACATGACATTGTAAATAAATAATACAGAAATCAAACAAAATGCTTTTTTTTATTTAAAAAAAAAAAAACTGTATTCAACATTATAAATTCATTTAAATGATATAATAATACAAAATTAATAGAAAACTTTTCTCCTAAATTTCTACTTATTTTTCAATCTATCAAACATTGCAGTGATGGTGGTTTGCTTTAAAGCTTTTACTTTATGTTCTGCAGTTTAATATTGAATCCTTTTAAGAGTCAGGATTTCATGATCAGATACAAAAGTTTTTTTTTCTAAAAATAAGATAGTTATTCTCAATAGCTACCATTCTTCAAAAGCCATTTTATCTTTTTCAGCATCAGATTCTGTTTCTTAGGAATTCAACATAGATGATATAATTACTACATCAGTTACTTTTTTCGAAGCCATCCAGTTAACTAAATCTTTTTCCAATGCAGAACTGAGAAAAGAAGCTAATGCCTCTTTCACAAACTTTAGTAATTCAGCTGCTTTTTCTCATGCAATATAATCTAAATCCAACAAATCCAGAATCATCACTTTGGCTTTCAAGAAATAGCACAGCTAGCCATAGATTTTCCCAGCCAATTAATCCAGCTTGGATACAATAACATTAATCGAATTGAATATGTTCCAAAGATGATCGGCACATGAGTCCATGGATAAAGATGAAAATAAGAAATTTTGCTTAGTAACCACTGGCCGGTAGGTTTAATTATTTTAGTAGCCAGTTACCAGCTAGTGAAAATAATGTCTTCATTTGCCAGTAAATATATTTATGCCACTGAATATTTAATTAAAAAATATGAGTTTAGAGTAAATAAGTAATTTGTGTACTATAATAAAATATTTAATTCGTGTTTTTTTTTTTTGCGATCTTTTGACAAGATTTACATTTTTTTCGTGATCTTTGGACATAATGCAAGTTTTTTCATGATCTTTTGACATAATTCATGTTTTTCATGATTCTTTGACGTAATTCGTGTTTTTTCTGCGATCTATTAAGGCTGTTCTTAACTGCTCGGCTCAACAAATTCATTTTTTAATGGAAAGCTATAAAATTGGAAAGCCTGACCATGGAAGCAATTTGGAATTGAACTGTTTTTTACATTTTTTGATCAATCAGTTACCTATCAAGTTATAAGCGATTTCGATCACATGACAAACACGCTTTTTGCCCGCTCTTGAGTGCTCTTTCTCCCTTCGTGTGGAAATTTGGTTCAAAATGTCCACTTTGACACTATTTTCTGAAAGATCTATTGCGTTTGCAAAAAAATGGTAAAAACAGCTCAATTACATAGTTTCTGAATAATAACACCAGCTGGTTCCATGCATTTTCGAACAAAAATAAATTAAAACTTATGTCAGAAAGTTGCCCTTTTGGATTTGAGAATACCCTTAACGATATTTGCATTTTTTAACAATCCTTTAACAAAATTCGGGTTTTCCAGGATCCTTTGACAAAATTTGCATTTCTTTTGTGATCCTTTGACAAATTTTGCATTTCTTTTGTGGCCTTTGACAAAATTCGTGGGTTTTTTTTGTGATTCTTTAACAAAAATTCACAGTTTTTTTGGGGTTCTTTTTTTGATGAAATCCCTTTTGAAAATTCTCACATTTAACCGGTTCTTTCCATATTTTTAATCCCCAGTTTTTCCCATTTAATTACTGAGTGGCGACTGGCGAGCACTTATTTTCATCTTTTATCCATGAACTAGATTGCTTTGAGAACAAACTTGTTACATCCTTTTCTATACAGATAACAATAATAATATCAACAACAATGGAAAAAGTTTAGTCAATTCACTGTAGTCACAGCTGTAATTTCTTGAAATTTCATGATTCAGTCGATGCATTCATTCACTATGTCCACACATCCACTATGTTGTAACTCTTGTGGTTTTGGCATGGAAATGAAGCAATTTGGTTGGATGGAGTTGCAATTCACTTAGTGAATTCACGGCTATACAAGCCAATGAATGAGTTCAGAATATAGTCAGACTAACAGCTATTTACAAGATAAACACAACATTTCCTTCTAATGAATGCAGAAATGCCTTAAATATTTCTTAATAAATTCATCTGATCGGCCAGCTTTTATTACGATCAAAGTCTTTATTATCTTGCTTAAAAATGACTAAACTGTTTGTTTACATCTCAAATACAGTGTGGATGTGGATTAGACGGAGTGTATGTATTCCAGCTTGCATATTAAACAAGAACTATCCTTTATGTATAAAATAACTAGGTAATTGGTTCTTTGACAACTTTAGTTGTCTTGTTAATTATTCGTAAATTTAAAAAATTTCCGGTATTTTGATATATATCAGATATTTTTGATATAGAGGATCCAATATTTTCAAAATAGTCAATCGATGATTATAAATATTTTCAGACCAAATATAAATTAGAAACTAAAATATGTTGCACTTAGGATAAGAACTTAAAACAATATTATAATTTTTTTTCCTCACTTACGTAACAAAATTGAAAAACAACTAATTGAAAACATACACAACCTGCTGTTTACACTTACAGAAAACAAACTAGAATATTTATTTTTGAGTATCAAGAAAATTTTATGTTTTATAACAACAAAATTAAATACAGAATAATTTGGTTTTATTGAAAAATTCAAACATACATGTAAGCTTGTCTTCTTTTTCATTCCCTAACCTGTTGTGTAGTTTAAACTTCACAAAATCAAAACCAGAAAAATTTGTTTCTAACAAAGCTATAAATAACTTAATCTAAATTAGGCAGGCAGCCAGTCTTTCCATAACTGTTCTAAGTAAATAATGCCTCACATAACTACTGGTTCTACATTTGAAAGTTCAGCTTCAAATGTAAAGTTTGGAAAAAGGTTTTATTTTTATTTTTTTTATGCAAAAAAGTCACTGCCAGAGCAAAAATTCGTTTTATACTGAACGACACAATCAATAACAGTTAAAAAAAATTAATTTGGAAGTGATGTCGCTAGGCTTTTGAAATCAGGACCCAGATACTTAAAAAAAAAACTGGGTCCTTTTTTACAAAATTGTGTCCTTGTTTAGAAAAGAAATAAGTTGGATTTTACACAAATTATGCCTCTTCTGCTATCCTTGAAAAATTATGAATCCTGAAGGACCTATAAAAAATATTTTTTTATGCATCCCTTCTCTAATTTTTTGCTGAAAGGATGCATTATAGCATATCCCAGGTATCACTCTTTACACTTATTTTGACTTAAAATATTTTTTAAAAAATCAGATAATATTTAAAAAATAAATATTGGATATACAGTAGAAGATCTTTATAACGCAATTCTATATAATGCAATTCTCCATATAATGCACAACTTCTCAGTTGTAAACAATGATTTTTGCAGTTAAAAAGCACCTGCATTTTCACATTGTAAAATACTGCTACTCTCTAGAGGACCCAATTTGATACATTAGTTCAACTTTATCTTCTAATTTAAGACTTTTTTACTGAAAAAAAAAATGCTATTGTTACAATAAACATTTTTGAAAATGTGTAATATAAGGGATGGCTGTGTCAGTTATATTTGGATCATATTTATAAAGTAAATTTAACAATGTTTGACCTATATTATGTAAAAATTTATAATTTGGATAACTCTTGGTAACAAGGAATGAAGTATAAAGATATTCTAATGTATTTTGATATGTTTCAGACATATTTGGCCATGTTTACAAGGTGAATTTAATGATGTGATCCATATAACGCAAAATTCTATATAATGCACAACCTTGTGTTTTTAGGTTTGCATTATAAAGATCTACTGTATATCAAGATATATAGCTATCCATTGATATACATCAACAAACCCTGCTTGTTATAAGTCAGATCATACTTTAAAATGATTAAATTTATGAAAGTTTCAGTTTAGTGACGGAAAAGTTCTCTGAAAGGTCTATTTTTAAGACAAACAATTTTGTGAAGTGGTGGTTTTAGGTGACAAAAATGGTGAAGAATCTTTTTAAAAGATCCAAATTTCTTTAAACAGATCCCTGATAGTTAACAGCTTTATAAAAGGATAAATTAAATCTAAATACAGTAAGCATCCTCTAATCCAGCACAACTTTCAGAAACACAACTGAATCAAGAAGAAATAAAAGAGTGAATTGCAACAGACAAAATTTTGACAGAAAAGACCATCATTCAGAGTGTTATAAACCCAAGAGCCCAGGCTTGCCGGCTTTGTTTTTGGTTTTAACCACTTTTAAAAAACTGGTTTTTGTTTTCAAAAAGTTAGTTTACAGGTAATTCATATTAAATTTGGATTAATTTATTTTTAATGCACTTATAAATATTTTCTACTAAAACAAATTATAAATTTCTAATAAATTTGTCAAATAAATAAGTCTTTATAACCACTAGAAGGTAACTGTGAAGGCATTATGACTGAAAAAAAAAATTATAAATATTGAAAAGAATATAAATTATACTCCAAAGTGACATTTTGAAATTCTATATTACATAGCTCTGCATTATACGACATATGTTAAAGATTATATTTAATTAAAAAAATGACAAAATGTAACACATCAAAATTGAAACATTTTTGCATGTCTATACTGAAAGATTAAATCATAGAATGAATAATGTTGAAAGAGAAATTAAGAAGTTTGTAATATTTGAGGAGAGTTTACTACATAAGTTTATAAAATAAAGAAAGCAATTAAACAAATAAAATTTGTTAAACTAAAATTTTGAAAAGCTTGTTGCTATTTAAAAGAGTGCATATTCTTGCATAAATTCTTGCATCTGCAATTCATAATACTGTTTATAATAGTGAGAAATGGTGTTTATATTATTAATTATATGACTTTTTGTATGATTTTAAATGTTTGAGGAATAAAATAAGACATATATTAATAGCTCTTAAAATTAGTTAAGTAATAAAATATGTAACTAGGTAACCATTGTCCTTTTTAATTTTATAAAGCAGTAAAAATGGGGGGAGGGGGGGGGGGGTTAAAGGTCAATTTAAACCAGATAAAGCAGTTGGTTTAAAATTTAGCTGACATATTTACAATTCTGACTACAAATCACTAGCAGTTCCACCTATGTTTCACAGGGTTATACTCATTTTCAATGATAAAATTCTTACCCAATTACTTATAGACCTTACCCAAATTTCAAGCACTTTTCCAGAAATGAAAATTTTAATGTTACAAAATACCATACTACAAAAGTATCTAGAGAAAAAAAAAATATTTTTCATTTTCACATATGTTTGTGGACGAATGCCATACATAACATACAGTAGCAAAGGCTTAAATGTGAAATGTTAAGAGAAAGTCTTCAAAAAATAAAGAAAATCTTTTTGCAGTCTACTTTGAAAGTCATTTGTGCTAACACTAAACAAACTAGACTCTTGATAATTTTACATTGTTGTGATATTAATCAGGGGTGATCAAGTAAAAAAAAAAAATTCTGAAAAGTTACAGCAGGTAGGGGACCACACCCGGCACTAACTATGCATATTTTTTGCGGCCCCTTAACAAAATTTGTGGAACTTTTTTTTTTGCGATACCTTGACGAAATTTGCATTTTTTGCGATCTTTTGACAAAATTTGCAGGTTTTTTCATGATCTTTTGATGAAATGTGTGTTTTTTCGTGATCTTTTGATGAAATTTGTGGCTTTTTTCATGATCTTTTGACAAAATTTGTGTTTTTTTTCATGATCTTTTGACGAAATTTGTGGGTTTTTTCGTTATCTTTTGATGAAATTTTTCTTTATCGTAATGTTTTGATGAAATTTGTGGGTTTTTTTTGTGATGTTTTGACGAAATTTGTGGGTTTTTTCATGATCTTTTGATGGAATACAGTCAACTCCCTCTAATCTGCAACTATATAATCCGCAAACGCCTATAATCTACACACAGTTTCAGATGTAAACATTGAAAATTCAGTTACTATAAAATTTGTGAGAAAAATTTTAAATTGCGGCAACTTGATATTCAGTTTTTTCTCCCCTAAATTTTTGTTTTTCAATGAACTTCAAATGGAAAAAAAATCAAAAATCAGATTTTTTTTGCCAGCATTTACACAGTGATGGGGATATTGACTTTGGTGGCTTCAGTTTGGGTAGTGCAAAACAAAAATCTGCAGATATTTAATGTTTGCAAAAATTTCCCTAACTGTTGTGCCTGATTTCTTGAATGGAGAAAATATAATTGAATGGATGTCCCCCCAAGATGAAGCTTTAGATATGGAAAATTTCACAGATGATAACACTGTAAGTACTACTCTGTTAAACTCTACAGAAAATCAGGATAATTCTGACAGTGAAGGTGAAATAATAACCCTTAAGCAGGGTTTGGCAATCGGTTATAAATATCTGGATTTTCTTCAGAAACAGAGTTTAGTTTCAGAACAACAAATAATGACTATGCATAGACTCCAAGAAAAAATGCTAGACCGAAAATCAAAAGTTTCCATACAAATATATAATTGATACTATGCTTGATAATTATAAAAATAGACAAAAGCAATTATAAAAAAAAAATATTTTTTCCTTAATTTTAAAGTTTCTTTCAATTAACCTTTTCCCGTGGGCTTCCAATCCAGCATAGAGTTCTTGTGAGGGGCTATTTGTCTCGCGGGGGTCGAAAATACTCAGCCTCGTTTCTCTCTCAAAGATTTTTGAAGGGAGGCAATTACAAGAGATTTCTCCTCTCTTTTCATTCTTATCAGCAGCTTCTGTAATGCACCCTCTCTAATTCTACACCAGTTGGGGTTCTGTAGTCTTCGCGACCCAATTGAAAATGATGCTTTTTGAATAAAAAATAAGGTTTTGATAAATCCTTAGAAAAGCCTTTTTTAAAAAAAAGCATTATTTGTAAGTTTTAATTCACACAATTCTAAGAATTTTTTCAATTTTATTCTGAAATTAAAAAAATTAATTAAACATAATAAAATGATTCTATAAAAAGAATAGATTAGTATTAGAATGGACAGACTTTTTATCTATATTCCAGCTTATTGCCAATGTAAATTGAAATTCCTTGTAATCATCTTTTTAGATTTTAAACAGGAATAAACAGTAGTGTTACGAAACAATACGAAAAACAAGTGCATTGTCAGAAATGTCCTGTTAATATGCCTTTTAAATAATTAGAAATTGCATGTACATTTTCCGCATACAAATGTCTTAAAATTTTATAATACGAGTTTTTCTTTTAGGGAAAAAAATAAAACACAAACACAATAGTATTATTGTTACTGTTGTTTCTCATTATCGCTGATTTTTTTTTTAAATTTGCTCTGACTATTGAAGAAGAGGGCTCCTTTTATGAAGCCTTGAAAAATCTGGATGTGACCCCCCCCCCCCTCTTTTCAAATTAAAGATCCTATGTGCAGATAGACACAAAAAATATGGGGGGGGAAATGGAAAAAAACCTTACATATTCAATGCCTTATAGTTACAACTTCAATAAGAGTACGAAATGTAGATATTTATCGGATACTAAAATAATAATAAGAAGAATAAATAGTTGCTTAATTGCTTATATAAATTGCATCCTGAATATTGAACAATTTATTTTGACATTCACAAAAATACAATTATCGGTAAAGAAAAAAAAAAAAAAAAAAAAAAAATCAATTGCTATTATTTTTTTTAGAACATAATTATTTCTTCTGAGTAAACAAATCAGTCCCTCTCATTCTTCCTCTTTTCTTTCTTTCTCCCCCTCCCCACAACCCCCGCTTGCGAAAAAAAAAAAATGGGATAGAGAATTTCCACAGACGTTTCATGATATTAATCCAAACACACAACCTACTATGTATATACACAGGGCTTAATACGTAGTAAAAAAAAACAACAACAACAAAAAAAAATACTCTAATATTTTGCAATAATAATAAGCGCAGTGCATATACACCCTACCTCTGCCTCTTCGCCCCGTATATTTTGTTGTTCATACATTATCTCCATTTTTTTTTTTTTAATTTTAATTAGATCTATATAAAATTATATATATATGATCTAATAAATGAACAGCGTAATATATATATTATATATATATATATCAGGAGTGGGGAATTTCCAAAAATCACTATTCGCAAAATTTTCATCTTCGGATAAATCGTCCCACCTTGCGACAATATCTTCTATGTCTTTTTGAGACAAAATTTTCCTCTTTTTCGACATATGGTAATCCAAATAAAACTTAAAAATATGTCGAAAGCAAGGCACTAACAAAAAAATAACATACGCTTAAAAGAGAATTATTACCTCAACTGGCGTGTGATTGAAAGGAGAATATCTGGTCATTCTGGACTGAGCGCGCGAAGTCATTACTTACGGATTTGACACTTTTACGACACTAATCTCCGCCCTCCTCCACTTTCGTTTTTGCTACCCCTGTTCCAAGAGAAAGTGTCACGAGCCCCTCAGAAGATCCCTTTCTTTCTGGACACATGCTGTCACAGCCCCCGAGAATAGGTTAAATAACAGTGTGTTGCAATATACTTATTTTTAACCAATTAACTTATGCATTAATAATTAATTTACAAGAGCAAAAATGTAAATAATGACCTATAATCCGCAAAATTCTATAATCTGCTCAACCTTTGGTCCCACGCTGTGCGGATTAGAGAGAGTTGACTGTATGTGTTTTATTTTCATGATATTTATGGGGTTTTTTGCAATCTTTTCACAAAATTTACAGGGGGTTTCATGATCTTTTGACAAACTTTACGTGGGGTTTCATGATCTTTTGACAAATTTTATGGGGGCTTTGCGATCTTTCGACAAAATTTATGAATCTTTTGACGAAATTTATGGGGTTTTTCATGATTTTTGGACGAAATTTTTGGGTTTTTTTGTATGATTCTTAGATGAAAATTTTGGTTTTTTCCACGATTCTTGGATGAAATTTGCATTTTTTCTGCAATACCTTGACAAAATTTGCATATTTTCTGCAATTCTTTGACAAATTTTGTGTTTTTCCGCAATTCTTTGACAAAATTTACGTTTTTCCCGCGATCCTTTGTCAAAATTCATGATTTTTCTGCAAATGATTGACAAAATTGTTTTTGGCGACCATTTGTTGAAATTCGCTATATTTTTTATGTCCCAATTTTAGGATTAACGACATTTTTAAATTTTCAGAAATGAAGGATTGCCTTAAATTTTCGGAGCAGAATAACCCCTATTAATACACAATTTAAAATTTTATAAAAACTAAATGATTTTTTTCACAACTTCTCTTAATTTGAAAATATCCACTAAATCCTTTTCAAAAAGGTATATTAAACACTCACAAAATAGAAAAATTTGCATATTTCAGCATGAATAATTTATTGCATTTTAAATAGACTTTTTTTCTCAATTTAAGCTCTTTAACTGCATTTTCTATTTTTTTTTAAATTTAAAACTTCAGCCTTTTCTTCTTTTACAGTTTATGTGGTCCACATTGCCGTTTTCTCCATTGTCCATTGGGAGGGGATTTACATTGGAGGAATTTCCAACCTTGCGATCGGCAGTAGCAACAAATATGCATGTTTTCATTTTCTTTTGTAAAAACTTAATCCTAGAGAGGGAAGGGAGAAGGGAACAAAGCGAAATACAAATGCTCATTTTCTGACCTCCTGAAAGGAAAACGATCTCAGACCAAATATTTTTGCCTCATTGATTAACTTTTTATTTTATTTTTTTTAACACTTGCAACTCTTATTTTATTTTGAACATCTGAATTTAAAAAAAATTAAGCACCTATAAAAAAAAGTACTGAAGATTAAGCACCTTCATTAAAATTTAAACAAATTCAAGCACTTTCAAGGACCTTTTTTCTCTCTTAAAAATCCAAGCACTTTTAAGCACCGCATGAACCCTGTCTTATGTCCATGCCACTAACCCAAAGGGGGTGCAGGAGCAAAAAACATTCTAAAAATGCATTTTTTGTGTTATGGAAGGACCTAGAAGCATGAAATTTGGAATGGTAGTTACTTATAAGATATAAATGATCTCTAAGAACATTTCTTAAAACATTTGAAATTTAAAGGGGGTGAAAATGTGCAAAAAATGCTTTAAAACATATTCTAAATGGTGATTTCTATGCATTCTCAGTGAGTAACAAACAGATTTAAAAAATAATGGTATCAAAATGATGGTGACAGCCCTTGCTCCAACATAGGCTATATTTTATGTCGGTGCCACAACCCCAAAGGGAGTGCAGAGGCAAAAAATGTTCTAAAAATGTGATTTTTGTGTTTCTGAAAGGCCTAGAAACATAAAATTTGGAAGGGTAGTTACTTATAAGATATAAAGGATCTATCTCTAAGAACATTTCTTAAAACATTCAAAATTTAAAGGGGTAAAAATGTGCAAAAAACGTTCTAAAAATCATTCTAAGAGGCGATTTTCATGCATTCTCAGGAAGTAACAAACCGATTTAAAAAACAATGGTGTCAAAATAATGGTGACAGCCCTTGCTCCAACATAAGTTATATTTTAGGTTGGTGCCAGTACCCCAAAGGGGGTGCAGGAGCAGAATTTTTTATTTAAATATTTGGTTATAAAGCACAGTTTGAAAAATATGCCATTGATATCTACTTTTAGATTACAATAAAATTCAGTTCACTACCTTAATAACTAATTAACAGCATGCAGTTTAACATATAAATTGCAGAAAAATGGATATAAAACAAAAATTTTACAGTTTACTATATGTGAAAGCAACAGTTAAAAAGAAAAAGTGCTCAATGACTTCAGGAGTAAATATCAAAATCAAACTAAATAAAAGTACCTTAAAAGAAAGTAAAAAAAAAAAGTCAAAGAATACTAAAATACAAATTACATTGATGATAGAAGTATAAATTACAGCAAATGAAATGATTCAAGTTTTATCAGATTTTCATTTTATTTCAGCTAGCATTAACAAAATTTTTGCAGGTAAAATTACCATCAATTAAACAAAATTCAGTAGTGTTATGAAAGAAGAAAGTCAATTGGATATCTTCTTTAATCATTCTAATGACATAATAGTCAATAAGTCTTAGGAAAAAAAAAAATTAAAGATCCGAGAGGGAGTCCGAGATCCGAGAGGGAGTCCGAACCATAGCTCCAAGCTGCAAGCCTGATGGAGTGTTTTCTTATAGATGGCTGAAACCCATTTGTTAGTCTATCCTTTTGGCAGCAGTTAAAAAAAAAAGTTCAATGTTTATATTTATGTCTTAGTAATTAAAAAAAACTGTAAGATTCTCATAGCTGCCTGGTTTATTTCAGGACGAATTATAATAAATGCAAAATATTAGTAACAAAAATACTACTTGTAAAAACTATAATACCAATAATAATAATAATTAATATATATGAAAACTATTTACAATGGAAACAGAATATCATAAATCATCATCTGAAGAAGAGTCCGAGAGGTATGGATAATTATTTCTGAAAATGACTTCATTTTTCTCTATAAATCTAATTAGTGCTGATATTCTGTTCATTGGAACAGGACTTTCACTAATATAATTAATCCAATCCAGAATTGCCATAGCTCTGTGTTTTTTAACATGGTAATATATTGTTAGAGGACAATCTAGTACGTAGTAAAACATTTTAAAAGGAGAAAGGAGCAGGACAGAGTATGAAAAACTGCTCTGAAAAGGTATAGAAGAAATATATATTTAAAAAAATGTTAATCTACCAGGTGGCCATAATTAAACTGACATATCTCAATGTTCTGCAGTATAATTTAATTGCAAGAATGGAACCAAATTTTCTAGGATGGTTAAACAAGTTGTGGAATGAAGGACTCTGCAAAAAATGCAACATATAGCTCCTAGTGGTAACTGATGAAACCTCATTTTGTTTTTGCAGAACCTTTTTGTCCCCCTGTCTTGTTTACCCATCGACAAAATTTGGCTTCATTCTGGCAGTTAGACTGCTCTACAGAACATGCTGAGTACCATGAGTTTAATTATGGTCATATTGTATATTAAATTAATTAGAAACTTTCTTTAAAACAAAATGTTTATTTCTAAGTTCAGTTTATATGCATAACTATTGTTTTGCAAGTCAACTTCTCCAGTAGGACTTCCCTCAGACGGATTAGTCTGAGCGATGTTAGTGAGAACATAGATTTAATAATAACTCGTGACAAGAATAGAAAATGAGATGCAATATTTAATTGACAATACGTGGCCTGTCAGAAAAATATTCAACCTTTGTCCGAAAAAAATACATAAGTTACCTGACAGGATTGGTACCCTTATTCCTTTCAAGGTAGGCCCCTTCCGCTTTCACACAAATAAATCGACATTGACTGCAGCGTAAGTTAAGACATGAAATCTAGAATATCTCGTAAGCATAACCTTTGAGCTGTGGAATTGTCATTTTGAGTAATTTACAAATCCATACACATTTTTCCAACAAATCGTGCAAGCTAAAATACGTCAATATTAACCTGATTAAAACAATTTACCCGAATAAGTTACTATATAAAAAATTGTCTAATGACAATTGAGAAAATGACCTTGGAGCATCTTGGATCAAGAGGTGTCACCATCATTTTTACACCATTATGTTTGACATCGGTTCAGTACTTCTTGAGATTGCATAGAAATCGCAATTTAGAAGGTTTTTTAAAATGCTTTTCGCGTATTTTCACACTTTTTAAATTTCGATTTTTTAGGAAATGTTCTTAGAGATCATTGATATCTCATAAGTAACTATCATTCCAAATTTCATGACTCTAGGCCCTATCATAACACAAAAACTGCAACTTAGAATGTTTTTCAATCCTTCAAGCTCCATGTGGTAGTGACACATACATAAAATAGAGTCTATGTTAGAGCAAGGGCTGTCACCATCAATTTATAACCATTAATTTTGAAATCGATTTTACACTTCCTAAAAATGTGTAGAAATCGCCACTTAGAATGTTTCTTAGAATGCTTTTTGCACATCTTCACCCCTTTTAAATTTCATTTTTTTTTAGGAAATGTTTTTAGAGATCATTGATATCTTATAAGTAACTGCCATTCCAAATTTCATGATTCTAGGCCCTTCCATAACACAAAAACTGCAATTTAGAATGTTTTTTGTTCCTGCAAGCCCCAAGTGGTAGTGACACAAACATAAAATAGAGCCTATGTTAGAGCAAGGGCTGTCACCATCAATTTACAACCATTACTTTTCAAATTGATTTGATAGTTCCTAAAATTGTGCAGAAATCACCATTTAGAACGTTTTCTAGAGCACTCTTCGCACATTATCACCTCATTTAAATTTCGAATGTTTTAAGAAGTGTTCTTAGAAATTTTTTATATCTAATAAGTAACTAATATTCCAAATTTAATATTTTTAGGCCCTTCAATAACACAAAAATCGCATTTTTAGAAATTTTTTGCTCCTGCATCCCCTTTGTTGTAGTGGCACCAAGATAAAATATAGCTTATCTTGGAGCAAGAGTTGTCACCATCATTTTGACACCATTATTTTTAAAATCGGTTTGGTATTCCCTGAGATTGCGTAAAAACCACCATTTAGAATGTTCTTTTAGAATGCTTTTTGCGCCTTTTCACCAATTTTAAACAGGGTTGTTTGATTTAAATCAGCTTGATTTAAATTGCCATTTAAATCATGATTTAATACAAATGATTTTTTTTTTAAATCATTGATTTAAATCAGTTTTTTTAACATTGATATTTACAGGTTAAATAAGAATCAAATTCACCATTTATGTTATTAAAAAAGTAATCATTCATTTCAGATTAAAAATTACCTTGTAATAACATTAAATAAAACTTTTATATGTTCAAAATACTATTATTTTATGAAAGTAAATGCAATTGTATTAAAAATATCATCAATCCATAGTGTATTCCTCAAAAATATTGATAAATGCTCTCTCATTTTTAAATTGTTTTCTTTTTTAAGTGATCAGTTCATGATCAGTTCACTTTTGCAAGTTAAATGCTTAAGCTATAGTTAGTACCTTATTCATGCATCTGTCCAGGATTTATGTCCTGTATTTGTGAAGTTTTTTTATTGAAAAATCTAATCACAATTTTGTGAATTTGAAAAAATCATTATATGTAGATTCTTGTTTATGTTTTTAACAGGATCATTTGTTTATATTTATATATAAAAAGAGTATGTAATAGATACTTTGTTGACTTCAACTGTTTTGTGACAGGTTGAATTTTATTTTAAAATAATTAATTTGTGAAAGTTTAAGTCTGGGGATAGAAAAGTTTAGGGAAAGGTCTATTTTGAAGACAAAGAATTTAAGATGAAAATTTGCGTGAAGTGTCCTGTCTAAATATTTAAAAAATTGTGAAAGGTCCTTTAAAGGACCCAAATTTTTCCTGAACAAATCTCTGTTATTTCTAGGCTACACAGCAATTCCTACTGTCAGTAAGCATGATTGATTGTTGATATTGCCAACGGCTGAGGAGATAACGCTGACAATTGATAGTTTTAGGTTTTCATCTTATAACTATTTTGTCAATTATTATATTAGTATAGTATTGAGTGAATCAAAAGTTGAAACAATAATGCAGGGCTCCCAAATGATCTGCCAACTGAATACCAATAAATTTTAACAGTAAATTTTATGGTAGGTTTGCGCTAGAATTAACTTTCAAAGGTGACTCCAGGGCGGTTTGTAAGGAAAATCTAAAAAGAAAATTTTTCGAAAATAGTATTGGTATTCAGTTGGTATTCATATTGGTATTCATATCATTTACCAATACTAGGTATGGTTACAGAGAGCTTTTGGATTTTTTGATACATAAGAAATGTGGTTCACAGAAAAAAAGATCCAATGTGGCTTTATTTTAAAGGGAAAAATACTATTTTTGGAAGAGGTGTAATATTAATATGCAAATAGTGTACAGTCTGTTACAAAATTATAAGACCACTTAGAATTTCACCTTTTTTCAACAAAGAAAATATTAGTTTGAATTTAAAAGTAGTTGTATGGAAAGAAATAACTCTATAATGTTTATTTACTTCAGGAAAAAAAAAGTTTGAATACTTTTTTGTTTCATGCCAAATGATTTTATGCAAACTCTTTGTTTCATAAATATAAGACCACTCTTATATTATTAATAAAGCAGACGATTTTATGTTGAATTCAGAATTTAACTGTAACCTAAACAATCTGTAAAACTTAAAAAGAAGAATAAAGTGGAGAAATTCTGAATTGTATCTTATTCTTTGAATTTATTAGTAAAATGCCTCGTCGATGTGATCTGTCTGAAATAGAAGTGAGAAGAGCGTGGTTCTACAAAGGAAAAGGAAAGTCTGAACATGAAATAAGTAAGATACTTAATCGCTCTAAAACTGCGATTCATAATGTTTTAAGTAAAAAAGAATTGTATGGAACGTATAAACGATCTGGTCATAAAAAGAAGTTATCAGATCGTGATAATAGGCGGATTGTCACACTGGCAACGAAAAAATACCAGTCGACTTGTAAAACAGCACAACAGATGACTAAAAAGGTATCACATACAACCATGTGGCGAAGTTTGAAATCTAATGCTAGTGTTATTCGTTGCAAATTAAAAAGTAAACCACAGCTACTGAAGTGTCAGAAAGAAGCTCATCTTAAGTGGGCAAAAAATGTCATGACCTGGAACTCTGCATAGAGAAATATATTGTTTTCAGACGATAAAAAATTCAATCTAGATGGTCCAGATGGAAATAATTACTACTGGCATGACTTAAGGCAAAGATCTCGCGAGTCCTTCAGTAGGCAGATGGGAGGCTTCTTCGTTATGGTGTGGGGCGCATTTTCATATGCAGGAAAATGGGATCTCCAAAGAGTTGAAGGGAAAATGAACTCGGACAGTTACCAATGGATGCCATTTTGAAGTCAATACCCTTCGGGCCCATTTTAGGAGGTGCAAAATGGAAGTTTCAACAAAATAATGCTCCCAACCATTCATCAAAATCAACAAAACAGTGGCTTAAAAGAGAAAAGATTGATGTTTTACCTTGGCCAAGTCGAAGCCCTGACCTAAACCCCATAGAAAACTTGTGGGGTTATTTGTCTCGCCAAGTGTATGAAAATAACAAACAATATCATTCAGCATATGAATTAGAAATGCCCATTATTGAGAAATGGGGCACTATTCCCGATTCGTTCCTTAAAAAATGAATAAACTCTATGCCATATCGTGTGTTTCAAGTTATTCAGCCAAAAAAGTGGAAGACCCTTATTTTCATGTCGAGAAACAAATCAGAGCTATCAGTAAATCACTTGACCTCTTTCTCTTGATCTCTTTCGTCTGGCTAAGTGCAGTAGGCAGGCACTACCATGTTTTTCAGTTATTTCAGAAACTGTTGGGTTGAAGATGGAAAATTTATACATTGATACATCCATTGCTTCCATTTTACATAAATGTGTTAGTGATATGATACACGCATACCATGGAAAATGTCGGCCAATTATGAAAAATATAAAACGTCTTGAAAAAAGGAAGACTACTCTTGAAAATATTGAAAACTTTGAAACGAAAGCAAAAACATTTTTTGACATATCTGCCTGTAAATGAGTGATTTTTAAGGAGTGTATCTCTTCGAATTAAAGCAAAGTTTCTGCAACAGAACAGGTGTTCCTCATTGACAATGAACAGAAACAAAAATGTTCGTTGGAAGTGTTAATGTTCTAGAAACGTCAAATTTTAAAGGAACAGGATACTATTCGATCTGCAAAACAGACGTTTCTTGCTTCTGCTTTAAGCTATTCAGTGGAGAATGAAAGAGAAAATAAAATAGAAGATATATGATAGAGGTGAAGATAGGGGGAAAATGGGCACACATGTCCTATACAACGTCTCTTCAGGAGTCAACTGGGAGCGTTCAAATACGTTTAAAACTGAATAACTTGTCGGTAAAAGATATGGTATATCCAACAGAGCCACGGCTGCTATTGCATTGAGTTTTATGCAAGATTTGGGTTTAATATCGGAATCATATACCAGCTTCGTCAGAGACAAAAATAAAATATGAAGGGAAAAATTGAGAATTTACAAAAAATTGGTCTCAAAATAAAATGAAAATTGTTCCACTCTATCTGGTCTTTCTTTTGATGGACGGCATGACTAAACTTTAGCATCAGAAACACTCGAGGCCAAACACTTCCATAGAACAATTGTAGAAGCACATTACTGTATTGTATCGCACTGGTTCTACGTACATCGGACATATTACACCTGAAAGTGGATGTAGTCTTGATATATCTAATAGCACTTACGAATATGTAACAAGTGCTTTATTGAATGATTTTAGCAACCTTATTGTTCTCCGGTGTAACGGCACTGTAGTGAACAGAGGTGTGTCTAATGGTGTAATTCACAGGCTTGAATTGAAACTTCAGAGACCAGTCCAATGGATTATCTGTTTATTTCTGCTTATTATCTGCTTATTTCAAATATTTACCCATATCTCTTCTTAGAAAATGATGATGAAATTAAAAAAAACAAAAGACAAATTTCTTTTAAAATGACTGCAGTGCAAGCAATTATAAACACCGCACACTAATTAAAAGTATACTTCTTTAAACGAGTTAAAATTGGTTGCTACTCGCAGATGCTTGTAGCGCCTGCCTACTGCGCTTAGCTGGACGAAAGAGAGTGGTCAGGTGATTTACTGGTCGCTCTTATTTGTTTCTCGGCATGAAAATAGGGGTCTTCCACTTTTTTGGCTGAGTGCCAAACCCAGTCTGTCTGGATTGTGCATTAAGCAAGCAGTAAACCATTATGCAGAAAAGTACCAAATTGCGTCAAAATTTCCAAAATTCGATGCCGATGAGGCAGCAGAAGATATTACGCTATAATTCTAAAAAACAATTTGGTTGTTGTTGTTCAAACATAGTACCTTTTAAGCACTACCTCAAACTGATCAAAGAAATCTGTAATCATTTATTAATTTTTGTATTTTAATCATTTTTAGTCCAATTTTCAGAACTTTCTGCCCACTGAGGCGATAGAAGATATCAACCCATGGCTTTAAGATTCTGCAAAATTTTTAATGAAGGGACTTCACAAATTTTCTGCACTACTGCTAAAAGATTTGAGAAATTTCGATTTTTTCGATACACCCTAATATACATTTAAAATTCTTTGTTATGTGTTTATATATTATTGGAGTAACACATTAATGAAAAATGAATAACTTTAAATTAATTAGAAATTTATACACAGAACATGCATAGACTTATGTATAACAATTTAAATTTAATAGTAGAATAATAAAAGTTTAAGTTTTAAGTGAATCTTTTAAATTTGTTTGCAACAATTTTAATTTTTATTTAAAATATCTTGAATTCGTATCTAGGAAATGTAATGAAATTAATAGATATGTGTAAATCTATGCAGAAAAAATAAATAAATACATGCACATACATAAATAAGTACACAAATAATATTAATAAAAAAAATCTGATTTAAATAAAAAAAAATCTGATTTTTTTTAATTTTTTTTTTTTAAATCATGCTTTTTAACAACCCTGGCAATAAATAGCTAATCCTATTAGCAAATTTCTAGTCTGCAACAATTCACATTTGGAATTTGATCCTTTAAAAAAAAAAAAAAAAAAAAAAAAAGGCAGATAATGGGAAAAGAAATTACCATTGAACTTAGTATCATTATAGAAGCTGAAGCAGTAAATGCCTGGAAGGAAGGAAGGAGATGTAGCAAAATAATTTGATGTTTGTACTTTTACATTATTTACAATTTTAAAAGAAAACAAAATTTTGAAGCTTTCTGAGGTGGTCTAATATGTACTCAGACAAGAAAGATTGGCATCTTGGAAACTATAAGTGATTGATGAAGTGATGATACACTTGATATGTAATAGAAAAAAAATTCTGCTATTTTCAAAAACCACATTACAAGATAAAGCCAAAGAATTGTCAAAGCTCATAAAAATAGATAATTTTGAAGTAAATTACAGATGGCTATTTCATTTTTATATATAAAAAAAATATGACCTAACATGAAAACGAACTTCTGGTGAAGAAAAAAGTTCTGCTGGTTCAGCTGTGAAAGAAAAATACTTGTGGAAATACTAAAGAAATATCCACCAGAAATCATTTTCAATGCCGATAAAACTTTGCTGTAATTCTACCAACACCAAAAAGCTAAAGCTCTATGTCACTGGAAAATTGACATTGCTTTAAAAGTGTGAAAATTATTCCATGCGACTATAAAAGTAAAGTCTGTGCCCAGATTGACTCAGAAACTCTTTTTTATTTATGAGTTTGAATGAATAAATGAACAACTTGAAAAGAAAAATAATTTTTTTCATAGATAAATGCTTATGCTACACAAATTTATCAATGTAAAAGTAGAATTTTTTCCACCTGATTGTACTGAAATTTTACAACCACTAGATCAAGGTGGTATAAATATCATTAAAATAGATTTTTGAAGTCAATTAGTAGAATAAACTCTTGTAAATTTTGCCAGGAAAAATTTATCTTGTACCACAATTAAAAACTGTTAAAGAAAATTCGATCTTGTACATAGTTTGATCTTGTTTAAAGACTATAACGAAGAAATACTAATTTAGAATAAAGTGGTGAATAAATAAATATAGGGTTAATCATTTTTTGTTAGTTTCCTAATATTTTTTTTTCCTTCAAATTTTCATGTGTGTTATTATACAATTTTAAAGAAAAATTTATATTTCCATGCTAAAAATCAAGGTGCATTTTACATTTTAGTAAATATGTAACTGCAAATAATTTTACAAAATTGTATCGCTTAAAGACTTCGAACACTAATTTTAGAATGATGTAACATTTTTATGAGTAAAAAGTAATATAATAAACTTACATTTTCTAATAATACTAAAATTTCTGCAGCTCATTTATCTTAAGTGCTTTTTGAGTTATGCTTAAAAAAAGTCTGTTTTACAATTATTAAAAATGAATTTAAGAATGAAATTTTACTTAAAGAGTCCAAATATGATGTTCAAAATTAAGTGTTCATATTTTTAAATTTTGTTATGTGACAGTGATTTCTTAATTTAAATATTTTCTAATAAAATCTAAAATAATCAAATTAATTCAATAAATATAATTGAATTTCAAAATTTTAAATTATTTTTCTATATATTTTACAATTCAAGAACTTTCTTGTAATCGGTAATCATCAAAATTCATGAATAATAATAAGAAAAACTTGGACTTACGCTGTCAAAATCTAATAATTAAAAATCTTACGATACTCATCAGTGTACATGTAAATAAAAACTATATTAAAAATTTATTACAAATTATTCCCAACGTTTCGTGCTCTTTCTAACAAGCCATCTTCAAAGGAGAGAGTCCTTGACCTCCTTGGAGCGAAGTTTCCAACAGCACATTCACTTTCACAACATCACAACTGAAAACAATACGGTAACTAAGTTTCCAACAGCACATTCACTTTCACGACATCACAACTGAAAACAATACGGTAACTCAGAGTTACCGTATTGTTTTCGGTTGTGATGTCGTGAAAGTGAATGTGCTGTTGAAAACTTTGCTCCGAGGAGGTCAAGGACTCTCTCCCCTGAAGATGGCTCGTTAGAAAGAGCACGAAATGTTGGGAATAATTTGTAATGTATTTTTAATATAGTTTTTATTTACATGTACGCTGATGAGTATCATAAGATTTTTAATTATCATGAATAATAATATTGTTATTAAATTATTATAAAAATAATATCTTTATTAAATAATGTTAAGTCTATTCAAGAAAGAAAAATAGTTATTAGTTCATTAAAATTCAAAGGTAAACATACTGAGTTGAACATGCTCTCAAAACAACGCCATCTGTACAGCTGCAGTCCAACCGTCCAACCACAAAAGAGAAAAACTTGAAGAAACCAGATTATCACAATAATTACACCAGGTTTCTTCAACTTTGAGTTAAATTCTACCTTCATTACAGACTTCTCCATTTCGATTTCTATGTATTCTCTAATTACACTTTTTTGCAAATAAGTGCACAGCCAAATAAGTTATGCATTGTTATAATCTATTGCTTTAATCTGAGTTTTAGAACAAAATCTTGCAAGGACTGTGGATTGTCTATTATATCTTATATCTTTAAATAGTTAACACTATTTCTACCGGTGTCAAATGACACCTCTTAAAAGACTTCGATTTATGTTTTTTCATTTGTAATTTTTAGATTGAAACAATCACAAATAATTTTTAATACACGAGATTTTTTTTATGCTTATTACATTAAAAAATCTACGAGCAAAATAAACATAAATCAAAGCTTAAAAAATGGTGTCATTTGACACTGGTAGAGAAAAAGGGGAGAAATAGTTGAATGTAAGGAAAAAGAGGAGATAATGTATCAAACCCTTGATAAAAAAGGAGGCTTGGCAGGCACACAAACTAACAATATTTCAACAAATAAAAAGTAAGAATACTATCATAATAATAACTCACCAATTTGTATTCGCTCCAGATGAACAAATGGCTGCCACCTGGGATCTGTAGCTGGATTCGTTCTGGCAGATGGCTTTAATAAAAAGTCAAGAATATTCGTGATACATGACCGTTTATCTCCTTTTCCAATATCCAGGAGATGACATGTTTGGAAAATTGTTTTTGAAGACAAGCTGGAAAATAAAATTTAACTTAGTACCACAAGAACAGAAGCAAGTCTTTATAACAACAAACAACATTCCATTGATGAAATAGGATGAGAATTTTGTTACTTTTTTTTGCTATATAAGGATAATTTTGGCCATACTGTTATAGGAGGGATACCTTCAGGAAGATCTTTCAAAGAAAAAGTGACCCAAATTATCATACTTGTAAAACCATAACTCACAAACATCAGCCCCAGCTCCTCATTTTGTGGCTAGTATGTTAACTACTACACTGATATAGATAAAATAAATTAAACATTAAAACTCAATGTATTTTTACATGCAGACATTATTTTAAAAGGCATTTGTTTTAAAAATATCTAGAAATTACTTTTGTCATATAGACAAGCTTGAGCCAAGAGCTTGTACACTTGTAGATATTTATTTCATTTATAGCTTATAGCTGACATAGGGTGACTCAGCCAGTAGTTGATCAAATAAAGTCAGTGCTATGGGTTTTTTATTATATTTCCTTCCTTTTAAGTTTTAGAAGTAAATTAACATGATTGCAACAACCCTTAATGAATGTCCTATAATTGGCAAAAATGAAATCTGCTGAAATTAAATAGCAACCAAATTATAAATAAATAGTTTTCTAGTCATTTTCCCAGTGGTTGATCAGGCAAAAGAAGTCAATCGAAAATCTAAAAATTAATCTTTAAAATATCATCCCAAGGCTGTGATTAACAATAATTCTTATAAAAATATTAATTGAAATCAGAAAGATGGAAGTGGATTATTTTAACATACCGTAATTGTCTCCAACTAATCAAAAACTAAATGTTTACACTTTCTTATAAAAAAATTTCATAAAATGGCTTCTCTTAGAGCAGATAGCTGACAACAATATCACAACAGGTGCACCAACATACAAACAAAAATATTATGTCTAGTGCTACGTATAAAACCCATTTCTGTCTGAAATGGCATAATCAGGGTTCATACAAAGTTGGGAAGAAAAAATCCAAGGAGTACCCAAAAAATCCAAGGAGTCCAAAAAATTTTAAAGATTTGCCATTTTATTTTGTTGTCGATGTTTTTATTTGCTGCATCATTATGTAGTATGCACACTCCAATTTTTAATGCCCAATTTGGAGAAAAGAACATTTCAAAAACAAATTTTACTCTATTGGAATCTAATTGTTAGTGCTGAAATTGCACAGTATTCACAATATATTGCTTATTCATTTCGTAAGTTTGACAATCTACTTTTTTATGCAGTGACCAAGGGTCATGTCACAGGGGTGATTTTGAGTAAAAAAAAATTCTGAAATTCACAGGAAATCTTCTGAAAAGTTACACCAGACAGGGGGGGGGGGGGGAATCCACTCCCGACACTAGCTATGCATTTTCTCTGTGATTCTTTGACGAAATTCATGTTTTTTTGCGATCTTTTGATGAAATTTGTGGGCTTTTTCACTATCTTTTGATGAAATTTGTGGGTTTTTCGCTATCTTTTGATGAAAATTGTGTTTTTTTTTTCGCTATCTTTTGACGAAATTTGTGGGTTTTTTTTCGCTATCTTTTGACGAAATTTGTGGCTTCTTACGCACTCTTTAGACGAAATTTGTGGGTATTTACGTGCTCTTTTGACGAAATTTGTGGATTTTTTTCGCGATCTTTTGACAAAATTTGTCGTTTACTCGCGATCTTTTGATGAAATTTGCCGTTTTTTTCGCGATCTTTTGACGAAATTTGCCGTTTACTCGCGATCTTTTGATGAAATTTGCCGTTTACTCACGATCTTTTGATGAAATTTGCCGTTTACTCACGATCTTTTGATGAAATTTTCCGCTTTTTTCGCGATCTTTTGACGAAATTTGCCGTTTACTCGCGATCTTTTGATGAAATTTGCCGTTTACTCACGATCTTTTGATGAAATTTGCCGCTTTTTTCGCAATCTTTTGACGAAATTTGCCGTTTACTCGCGATCTTTTGATGAAATTTGCCGTTTACTCACGATCTTTTGACGAAATTTGCCATTTACTCGCGATCTTTCGACGAAATTTGCCGTTTTTCCGCGATCTTTTGATGAAATTTGCCATTTACTCGCGATCTTTTGACGAAATTTTTGGGTTTTCGCAATCTTTTGACGAGACTTGTGGGTTTTATCGCGATCTTTTGACGAAATTTGCGGGGTTTTCACGATTATTTGACGAAATTTGCCGTTTACTCGCGATCTTTTGATGAAATTTGCCGTTTACTCACGATCTTTTGACGAAATTTGCCGTTTACTCGCGATCTTTTGACGAAATTTGCCGTTTACTTGCGATCTTTTGACGAAATTTGCCGTTTACTCGCGATCTTTTGACGAAATTTTGGGGTTTTCGCAATCTTTTGACGAGACTTGTGGGTTTTATCGCGATCTTTTGACGAAATTTGCGGGGTTTTCACGATTATTTGACAAAATTTGCATTTTTTCACGATTCTTTGACAAAATTTGCGTTTTCCCCACGATCCTTTGACGAAATTGGTGATTTTTCTGCAAATAATTGACAAAATTTATTTTTTTCGCGACCATATGTCCGAATTTTCGGATTGGTGACCGATTTTTTAAGTTTTCGGAAATGAATGCCTTACATTTTCGGAAATTTCGGACTAGAATCACCCCTAGGTCATATAAATAGAGATGTCAAACCCTAAACACTTATTATGTATATCACATACATGATACATTTTAAAGAAAATTTTAAAAGACAAAAAAAAAAAAAAAAAGAATGCTAAATGCAACATACAAGAAAAAATATAACAAGTTTTGAATTTATTCTTTTAGAACAGTGGTAATCGCTTTCTTTGAAGGTGAAATTTTGACGAATTCGCATTGTTTTCGCGATCTTATAATGAAATTCGCCTTTTTTTTTTTTTTTGCGATCTTCTGGGGGGAAATTCGCGCTTTTTCTCGCGACCTTCTGGGTAATTCGCTTTTTTTCAAGATCTTTTATTGGAATTCGCGTTTTATTTCGATTGTTTAACGAATCTGAGTTTCTTTCGCGATCTTTCGATGGAAACCGCGTATTTTTTGCGATCCTTTGACGAAATTTGCGTATTTTTCGCAATCCTTAGACAAAATTTGGGTGTTTTTGCGATCCTTTGACGAAATTCGTGCGTTTTTCAAGATAATTTGAGGTAATTCGCGTGTTGTTCGCAATCCTTTGAGGAAATTCGCGTGTTTTTCGCAATCTTCTAGGGAAATTCGCGTTTTATTTCGATCGTTTCACGAAACTAACTTTTTTTCGTGATCTTTTGATGGAAACCGTGTGTTTTTCGCGATCCTTTGAGGAAATTTGCATTTTTCACGATCCTTTGAGGAAATTTGCATTTTTTAGGAAATTTGCATGTTATGCGATCTTTTGGGGAAATCTGCTTTTTTTCTCGATCTGTAACGAAATTCGTGTTTTTTCGTGATCCTTTGAGTAAATTCATGTTTTTCGCTGTCTTTTAAGAAATTATCGTCTTTTTAAGAAATCCGAGTTTTCCCGCGATCTGTTGCAGAAATTCGTGTTTTTTCACGATGACAAAATCTTGACCTTTGACAAAATTTACGAATTTTTTTTCCGCGATCGATTGACGAAATTTGGCGGTATTTTTATTTTTTTTTTTAAACATATTTGCGAAAAACGTGATTTTTCCCAGATTCTTGGCTAAATGCCAAACATCGATAAAATTTAAAATAAAGGTCGGCTAACAGTGTCGAAAAATGGTCTTTACAGACCTAATAATTGAAAAACGGACCTAGTGGGAGCCCTGCTATTAAGATTACCCTACCCAATCAATGTTGTGCTTCAGATGAATGATGTGCATAAAGGATTTACCGTGCGTTTTTCAATCACGATTTTTTTTCCCTTGGCAGCAATATCGCTTGTGTCTGAAGCCGCAATAGAATATAAGGAGTTTCTGAGTAGTGGTTTGCTTATCTAAGTAGTTCTAAGTACTACCTGGGAATGTTTTCATTTCTAAGGAGTTTCCAAGGAGTCTAAGGAGTCTGTGCGAAACCTGCATAATATTTCAAAAAGCTGATCAACTACTGGCATGGTCACCCTCATTATACTGTAATATATCATTATACTGTAAACATATGGAATTTAACCATCATATCAGTAATTCAAATTAATTTTTAACATTTTAATAACAAGACATTCAGTTAACTATGGAAGAAGAAACTAATCCTTCGATTGAATACCTGAACATAAAAATAACACTACAGTGTATAAAAAACTACAGCGAACCAAAACATAATTTCATACAAAGTCAATACACTTGTTATCATACAGATTAAGAGAATTGAATACATACACAGGGTTCATACTCTATTTGAATAACAAAATTCCCTGACTTTTCCAGGTTTTCCAGGCTATATTTCCTACAATTCCCTGACCACAATTCATGACATTTTTAGAAATAAGAATTAAAATGCTAGACTTATAGACAGTTCTGCTATCATATCATTTATTTGTGTTGTTTCAAAAGCAGTTTGTTGTGTACAGTTCTTTTTCTTTCTTTTTTTTCTTTTTGGTCTTTTAGCATTTTAATTTCAGGTACAGCTTTTCTTTTTTTGTTTCTTTTTTGCTTGCTTCATAATTTTCTTTTTTTTTATTTAAATAGTCATGACATCTCAACAAAGAAATTTGTTGAGATATTTCCTCACAGCTTTATGCTAAAAATGTGAATTCAGCAAAAATTATAAGTGAATAATCAGAACTTTTTTGCAGATGGACCTCAGAAATTGGGAGATTCTTGACACATGATAACACATAAAAAGAAAAATATCACCAACTTTTCCAGGTTTTAGAAAAAATTGTAATTTTCCCTGACTTTTTGAGCACTTATTACTTTCCCGGACATTCCCTGTTTCCCAGTTGCGTAGGAACCCTGATACATTAATGGGACTTTAAATGTTTGCACAACTGAAAAATCATAAAAATTACATAGGCATGACAAAAAGGAAGATAGGGAAAGGTTGAAAGGAAACATTAAAAACCTTAAATTGAATAAACTAAACATACTACAGCCTTTCTAAGAAAAAACAGTATAACCACCATAAAATTCAAAACTTTGAAAATCGAAAGTACAGCAAACTATGATAATATGTAAAACACTCTGATATGTGAAGCCGTTGAGATCAGTGCATCTAAAGTAGAGGTACATAATGATATGACACATGCAATAATTAACTCTTGGTGGAAGGTTAAGAGACAAGGAAAATGAAAGAGAAAAACGTGGGACTTTAGGGAAACTATTAATCTCAAGTCAGACAAATAAGGGAAGGAAAATACTTCAAAATTAACAACTGAAGATGCTCAAGTCAGAAAGAAAATTTTTTTGGATATTGCAAAAGCAAGGCATATTTCTATGATCATACATCTAATACTTGAAGTATTTTTTATAAAAAAAAATGCAACATATTTTAAAAAACTGACCAGCTAATCTTAATGATAGTAGAAGATTTTAAATCTTGAGTTTGAAAAGCTGACTGATATAAAGAGGGGTAACTGCCCAGTGGAGAGACTTGAAATGGCTGTGTGGGTATTGATGAAATAAAAAATTGATTTGTTTCTGTCATACATTATTATGAACTATAACATTTTACTTGATTTTTTTTATGGCATAACAATGGAAATAACACATTCAAACAAAAAAACCCATATGTAATATTGCTTGGTAATAAATAAAATATTAAATACAGACACTAAAGATATAGAATGTTTCTTTTTAATACTGATATTTATATTTGGATAAATTTTTAAAAATAAATATGTATGACAATACACTTTTAATATTTTGGGAGATATTTTAGGGTTTTGTTCATCTGATGTAACCCTATTCATCTCACTCCTCTGCCTGTCACAGAGCGTGTTCTTAGAAACTATATATCGCTCACCCGCAAGAAAAGTGACACATCTCAACCAAAGTAAATTTCACAGAAGAGGCAAAAGAAAATTTGCATGATTTTACTGTAACATGACATTACAGCACTTAGTTCTGCATGCAAGAGTAAAAACCTTAAGAATGAAGACGTAGGATGAGGTTGGGAGAGTTTTATAATTTTACCTCCCCGCATAATCCACCCCTCTTCTATGGTCACAAATGGACATATAGCATAATTAGGTGATTTTCCGTACAACTACACTCATGAAACTTTTTGTGTAGCAAGACGAAACTATGACAGACTTATAAATGGAATAAAATGCAAAATGAATTTTTGCGAGACTTTTCTTGCATGTGAGCGATATGTTGGAGACTTGAAATTTTGCATACTTACCTCACATCAAACGACAAATCATAAAATTTTCAAAAAGTCTTATACTTACCCCTCTGGGCTCTAGCTTATGCATTTTAAACATTTTTTTTCTAACTGAGCCCCCAATTAAGTTGGACGACTTGAAATTTTACATACATATAGCTGAACACTTGTGATCACATAACAAATCATAAAAATTTCAAAAAGTCTTATATCTACCCCTCTGGTCTCTAACTTGGGAATTTTAAGCTAACTCAGCCCCTAATTAAGTTGGAGACTTGAAATTTTCCATACATACAGCAGAACACTTGCGATCACACGGCAAATCATAAAATTTTCAAAATCTCTTATATCTACCCCTCTGGTCTCTAACTTGTGTATTTTAAACAATTTTTCTAACTCAGCCCCTAATTAAGTTGGAGACTTGAAATTTTGAATACTTTTAGCAAAACACTTGCAATCACATAAAAAATCCTAAAATTTTCAAAAAGTTTTATATTATTTACCCTTCCGGGCTGTAACTTGTGTATTTTAAGCAATTTTTCTAACCTCCCCCCTTTCCATCTGGGAGGCACTTTTCTAACTTTTGCTGACACCCCTCACGTAATATATTGTTATACAGCCTTTTGACCATTCTTTCATATTATGTACCATAGTCTTACATATTTAGTTCCACTTTTTACCACCAGCAGGCACCTACCTATCTCGGGTGGTATGGGCCTGATCCCCTTGATTAATATATCTACAGATAGGTTGTAAAACAGAGTTTTGTTCGAAAAGAGGTTTGTTTAGAATAGAGTGCGCTCCCTAGTTGCGAAATGTGGGACCAACAGATTTTGCAAAAGGATAAAGTGTTTTGAAAGGAATATTAAATGAAACCCTCTGTGATCATTCTTATCCACTCGTTTGTCTTTAACAATGCTTGAAACAAAAATAAATTTTTCCAACTACACAGTATTGGGTGAATACACAGACAAAATTTGGCTAAATACAGTATACTCGGCAATTGGCTGAGCAAACAGAGTACTCAGCATGCTGCAAGTAAAACCTCTGAATATTGGACACCTTGAGACACTGAAAATTGTTTGCTATTCAAAAGTGAAAACCTAGATCACGGATGGCGAACCTATGGCATGTGAAAGAATAATTTTGGCACGGTGTTGCTTGTGGCTCTAAATTAATATACATTATTCCATATTGCACAAAACATACAAACTTAGATGTCCTGATCTTGTCAAAACTGGATTAATTGGAAATTGCAGAATTTTAACTGCGGCTATTTAAAATACTGTAAATTACCACATTATTAAAAGTACCAATGGTAAAATTATGGCAACTTAGAAATTAGTTTCAGAACTATTTAAAGAATCTGGTGTTTGATCTTTTAATATTGTTTAATTACCATTGTTCGCAAATGAATAATACAATAAATTATATAAAAAGCAGTTGTCAAATAAATCCAGTTCAGTTTGCATTCTGTTGAAATTAACTGAGTATGAACCTGATATTAAAGTTTTTTCTTCTAAGATGCAACAATACAGTTAATCACATAATTTTTTTAAATAATTTCTAAAATATAATTGTTTTTAAGAAGATTATTATATTATAATACTATTTTTTTTTTTTTTTTTTTTTTTTAATAAGACGTTTTTATTTATGATTTTAATCTCCACTTAATTTGTTTATTAGTTGGCATGCCAAGGTCATGTAAAATATTTTTTGAAAAAAATTGGCATGTGACTATAAAAATGTTCGCCAACCCTGACCTAGATGTTAAGAATTGAAAAATGTATGCTAAATAGATGTAGCACTGTTTGGGAATGTCTTATGGAGGTTTTACTGTAATAGATTATTTTCTTGAAAAAAAATAAATAAAACTGAATATATTTGTAGGAAAATGTTTTATTTAATACATTTACATTCCCCTTTCTCCTCTACCTTAAAAAAGAAACACTTGTTTTTGCTTATTACTAAAATAACAAAAAGAGGTTTCCTTCTTTACTAAGTCATTCTCCCATTTGCCTTTTTAAATGTGTCTATTGCTCATATATTCAGGTACATTTTGTATTAATAGTTATATTCTTGTGTAGATTTAGAAATACAATTTATCATAAATATCAGTAAATTATTTTTAGTTCAATAAAATAATGCATTACACTTCGGTTTCACAAGTTTAAACTATCAGCTTTAAAATATGGAAATTTTAACAATGAGTTCAATAAACAATAAAAGCATAGTATAGCCTTATAATTTTAGGCCAGATGTGCTAACTAGTTAATCATAATATTTGGTTATTAACTGCTGCCCGGATGCAGTATGTTTGCCTAATATCTACTGCATCCTTAATAAATATATACAGTAAATAGATGGAATTTCATTTCAATTAAACATATTTGTTTAACTTTTGGAAAATAAGAAATATTTATAGAAATAAACACAAACATCATAATATAAGTCCATGCACTCATTCTTAAGAAAAATTACTACTCACGTTTCCATAAGGCTCTGGCGTTTACTATATTCATCAGAAGGATTATTAAATGGGAAACCGTTAAAATTAAGAATGTCTTCAACTATATCTTGACCCTTTTTCTATAAAAATATAATAAAAAATGAATAAATAATTCATAGAAGTTTAAATAACAGAAAAATAATATGTTTCAACTTTTATGTTGAAACATAAAATTTTCTGAAAATAGAACCATATTACAAAAATAACAAATAATCTAATTACCTATGTTGCAACAATATTTCAAATGAAAATTTAATTTGAAATTATAATTTAATATAATTTGAAATTAAAAAATATAATTTGAAATTAAATTTTCATTTGAAATATTTTATGCAAGGCGAATGTTTCTCTCTGGAAAAATTTCCAATTATTAATATAAATTCAATTGATGCTGGATTTAATTAAGTGTCTGTGTTTGCCCCATGTTGGTGGCTCACGGAAAATATTCCATCTTGTGCTGCGTTTGTAGCCTTGCCAAACTGTAATAGTGAGAAGTTCCAGGCTGGGTATCGTTCCATGTGGTTTAGTCGGTAGAACGTCAGTGCACTATACTGATGGCCCGGGTTCGAGTCCCGGCATGGAATCTTTTTCACTAGGTTGGTCTTTGTGCCTTTTAAGCAAAATATAATTTGAAATTAAATTTTCATTTGAAATATTGTATGCAAGGCGAATGTTTCTCTCTGGAAAAATTTCCAATTATTAATATAAATTCAATCGATGCTGGATTTAATTAAGTGTCTGTGTTTGCCCCATGTTGGTGGCTCATGGAAAATATTCCATCTTGTGCTGCGTTTGTAGCCTTGCCAACCTGTAATAGTGAGAAGTTCCAGGCTGGGTATCGTTCCATGTGGTTTAGTTGGTAGAACGTCAGTGCGCTATACTGATGGCCCGGGTTCGAGTCCCGGCATGGAATCTTTTTCACTAGGTTGGTCTTTGCGCCTTTTAAGCAAAATATAATTTGGAATTAAATTTTCATTTGAAATATTGTATGCAAGGCGAATGTTTCTGTCTGGAAAAATTTCCAATTATTAATATCATTTTCTATTTTAATGCAACGTTAAAAACATGACTTAATGCATACTATAAATCAGATAATGCAGACAAATTTTTTACAATTAGCCAGGCAGAATTGAAATCCACTTGTTTTGCACATTACTTTTTAAAAAGAAAGTTTGGTGAACTTCTTTTAATGAGAGAAAGAAATTGTTAGTGACACTGGAGAAGAGAAAGATAAATTCCACAACGATAATATGAGAGGTTCAAACAATGTTGCTAGTTGTTCGCTAGTATTAACAATCAACATTTCATGCAACAGTCCAAATTTTAAGATCCTTCACAAAATTAGAAAACAATGTGACAAAAAAATCATTTGTTCCACAATTGCAAAGGAAGGTCACATAATAATTTAAATATATTTAAATTATGTAAGTCCAACAATTTATTTGTAAGTTTTATTGGTCCAAAGTAATTAGTTCTTTAGTATCTGTAAGAATAAAAACAGACATTTGTCTATCTTTCTGCCTCTGTGTTCTGAAAAGACTGCTGCACATAGAGCTAGAAGATTTAGCAGAAAGATGTAAATTGGGACCAAAAATTTGGTCTGACTTTTGTACATTATTTCATGTCAAGATTTGGCCCAAATTTTGGATTTTTGGACCAAAATTTTGAATTAAAAAGAAAAAAAAATTCTTAATTGCAAATCCCTTCCTCAGAATGAGGGCCAACATTTCAAGAGTTTCTGAGGGGGGGGGGGGGATGATGGCCAAGTATTCTTTGAGGGGCAGAGTTTTAAGTAGCGTGTGGGACTGCATGAATCACACACAATATAGGAAAATCACACATAATAAAAAATGCTGTAAGGAACTTTTCCTTCATTATATTCTTTCACAGGCATGAGAATCTTTCCAAAATATATTTTAATTTTTGCAGAAGCCTGCAATTTTTTTTCGCTTTTGCAGAGTTTCACAAAATTAGTTTGCAAATCAATTGTAGAAAAAATCGCAAATATCTTTCAACAATTGTGGAAAAATATCATGAATTTCATCAAAGATTTCAAAAACAAAAAGCTATTTTCTTCATTTGGACACTGAAAAAAAAACAAATTTCAATAATTAGTTCTGCAAAAAAAATTACAAATTTTATCAATCGGTTGCAGGGGAAAAAAAACATGAATTTTGATTAACAGTCTCGAAAAAAAATAATTTCTTTAATCAATCAGGGAAAACAAAACCTCTGATGTTCAATCGGTCACAGTTAGTGAAATCACGTAAAAGTAGAGTCTAGCATCATGTCTGGTAATTTAATTTTACCATGGACTTTTTTTTTTCTAGTATATTTTTGATTATTGTAGTTTTTCATTCATAATTTCCATGAAATTAATTAATCTATATTTAAGTGAAATCCTGCATTGTGTAGTGTAATCCAATGTTAACACAGGTTGGTTTTTCTTTCTTTTTTTATAAGTACATTTTTAATCATCTTTGTTTTAATTGATAATTTTTCTGGAATTAAAGTATGGAAAAGTAGAATCTTGCAAGATTGGAACCAGGACTGCAGAGTCAGAGTTGGGCCCATTTTTGAGCGAAAGAGTCGCAGTCGGATCTGTTAAAATTCCCAGAGTCAGAGTCATCCATTTTACAAGCAGGTCTGCATTGTAGGAGTCAGAATTGGACCATTTTACAGCAAAAGAGTCGGAGTCAGATCTGTTAAAATTGTCGAAGTCAGAGTCGTCCATTTTTCCCACCAACTCCGCAGACCTGACTGGAACAGAGTTTTGAGTGAATCCGCAATACATATTAAAAGTCAACTCAGATGCGAAGTAAAAACCTGTCAAATTTTTTTTAAAACCCAAACTCGGCATAAAAAGTTTGGAGATCTGTAACTCATCCAGAACTTGATAAACACATTTGCATCAATCCACAATCTGACTCGAAATACATCCAGCCAAAAATTATTTTAAGTCAGCCCACACTGCTATCCGAGCACAGAAAAAATAATTCATTAAACCAAAACCTGATTCAAACTAGACATACTTTAATTCGAAACTGACACAAAGCAGAAATGAAAGAAAATTAATCTATATTTTAATACATTTAAGGAAAAATAATCAACAATTTTATCTCTAATATCAATTTTCTCTTGTGTAGAAAATGAACACATATATACTCATTAATATTCAAATGCATAGTTTTTTCATTTGGAAAATAGTTTTGAAAAATCAGATGAACCAGAACCCGACATGATACAATTGGTCACCCAAGCAGAACCGAACAGTGAGTCATGTCATAGTAAGATAAAATAAGTCACTCAATCTGATGCTACTTGAAACCAAAAAAATATAAATAAAAATTCTTTTATCAGAAACCCAGTATCAGAGAAATTGATCCACTATCTAATTTAATGGAAAACTAGTTTTTTATCTTATATATCTAATATTAATTTTATATTCAAAATGAACATGTAAACAGTTGTTCACATTGAAATACATTTCTTTACCCCCATCTGAAAAAATATGCTGACCTTTCTTTTGAAAAATCAGATTAAATTGAACCTAATCCTCAAGAATCAAAACTCAACACAAAACTGACCCAAAGCTGAAACAATTCAAGTCAATCCAACTTAACTGAACCCAGCAAAAATCGCTGATCAGGTAAAATGAGGTTACCTGACCTGATGCAGGACTCTAGGTCAGACAATGCAATTTACTTGCAGGATGAATTTTCTTTTATAGGTACTTTTGTGATCATTAGATTTTTAATTTATAATTATTCTGCAATTAATCAACCTCTCTGACATTGCAGAAAAAATCAAGTTGGATAAGACGATTTTTCCATGGGTCGGGTTTCTATCATTGAACTGAATAAAAATACTTAAAAATAGAGTCATGCATCGGGTTGAGTAACCAGATCTTACCAATGCTCTGCAATACTTCAGATTTCACTTGATTTAAGACTGGAGTGGGCATAGCCTGCATGAGTGTATGCTGCCAAAGACAGTGGGGCCCCCAACACCAGGTTTGCCTGGGAAAATGACCAGTGAAGCAGGCAAAGATTCAATAGTCAACAATATTGTCATTAATTTTCATTTTTGACTAAAAATACTATATTAAAAGAATGTTTCTTTCAGATAAAGTTTAAACCCACTAAATGTATCAAAATAACTAATTAAATAATAAAATGAATTCAATGTAAGAAATTATTCTTATACCATTCATATGTTTACCAGGGGTCTGCCCAGGCTTTTCCCTCAGGGTCCTGTTTTTGTGAAATTGTGAAAAGGTTTTTTATAATTGTGAAAAATCTAGTCATAATTTTATGAATTTTTATTGATCGTTATATTCAGGTTTCTTTTTATATATTTTTAAGAAAATATATGTATGTAAAATACATATTTTCTTTATATATGTAAAAGTGACAGGTCAGATTTTACTTTTAAACGATTAAATTTGTGAAAGGTTTAGTGGTTTAGAGCTGGAAATTTTTTGTAAAAAGCCTATTTTTAAGGCAAAGAATTTTGTGAGGGCCCTTTTTTAAGGTAAAAAATTTTGTGAAGGGTTCTGTTTTGAAATGAAAAATTCTGTGAAGGATCCTTTAAAGGACCCAATTTCTTCCTAAACAGATCTCTGTTTACATCGTTTCATGTGGACTTGGGTTATGTGGATGAAAAATGGCCTCTCTTAAAACTCACACTAATTAAGAATGCACTGTAGTTTAATACAAAATAGTTTCATAATAATTAAAACTAAAAGGCCTGAGAGGTAAAATTAATTTTAAGTACAATTTCAAATAACTAATTGTTGCCTTAGAATGACAAGGTTATAATTAACAAAAATCGTATAAAAGGAGATGGTGTCATCTACTCTACTTAGTACCTTTAGTCTTGTCCCTCAAAAAGAAAATCAGCACTGGTTATGGGAAAATGAAACTTTCATGGTGTTCACTTTCAAGAGTTTCATTTAAAGAGTTATTACAGTTCCATTTAAAAGATTTAGATGTTAATGAAACTTGTTGCAAAAAGTATAATACTAATTTTGCGTAACAGAATCCCATTTAGAAGTTTATAGAAAATACTAAAGTTTTGTTATTTTAATCTAAATAATATAATGAGAATGATAGTATAACTTGAAAAGCACTTACTGGCAATTGGAAAAATATAATTCTGTAGAGTTCAGAAATATTTTTTGAATTTCTGATTTGTCTTCTTACTAAAATAAAAGACCTTTTTGTAACATTTTTAACAAAAATATAATAAAATCAGTTCATAAGCAAACAACAAGCAAACAGACGTATACACAGGGAAAAAAAACTTACTTTCTGGTATATTTCCAAGTTTACAACCTTGTCCCTCCCCAACACCATTCAACCAGGACACTTTAGGCTTTAAATCAGGTATATTTGGAGCATCCTTATTTCTTCTAAATGGTAACTTCCCTGAATATTTAAAGTAGTACATATAAATTTAATAAAATGAATAAAAACTTTTTAAAATGAAACAGCAATACTTTAAATTATATAACACATTTAATGGATAAGAATAATTCTGCTTTTATCGAGCAGGCAAACTACCAAATACAAAATTTAGCAGTTCATATCCTTAATTATCTTAATCAGAATTTTATTCCTCTAACAAAACTTTGACTTTTCAAAAGCTTCTGCTTATGATCCACATAACCTAAATTACTCCTCTTTTTTTAACATATTAATACATATGTTAAATATAGCATGATATTTTACAGCTAATTTATCTTTTCCCCTATAAAAATTTACATTCATTTTAATGATTTTTTTTTCTTGGAATTTTTCATAAAAAGATTTTATTATATATATTTTTTGTTGCATGTTAAACAGGGTTCCTACACATTTCTGGTAAAAAAATTCCCTGACTTTTCTAGGTTTTCCTTGACCTTTTTCAAAAATTTTCCTGACCTTTCTAAATAAAAATTCAGCTTATATATTATTGTAAAACCCTCCACAATGGACAACTTTAATCTAGAACAATGCCCGAAAAAGGATACACTGTATGAATCAGATTTTTAATTTTTTTCATATATGCTATTGTTAATCCCTAGCCTTTTCAAGCTGGAAATTTGTGAAAACCTGGACTTTTACAGGTTTTTACTAACTTCCAGATTTGCCAGTCACGCTGCAAAAACATAGTTGAGTTTTACTCTTCAATTTAATATTTCTGATATGTGATATTCCCTACTACATACTTTCTTTTTTTAAACCATTTTATATGCATTTATAGGATCATTACTTGTAAAAGCCTGAAATATGTATGCAAGAGTAATGAAATGATTTGGAAATTTAGTAACATTTTTAATTTTTCAATAAATGTTATGTTATTGCATCTTGAGTTATAAGCAATTGTTCTTTGATTGCTAGCTTTTCTAAACTGTCAAAAAAAAAGAAGGCTTAAAACACTAGAAAATCTTTTTTTAAAAATAGTTCACCTTTATAGAAATGCTATTTAAATTTAATTTGTTAATATCTAATTAAGAATACTTATTTTTAAAATAAAAAGAACTTTGTGAATATGCATAATATAATAATTATGAATATGTATAATCAGGGGTGATTGTGACTCAGAGTCAAAACCCCTGAAAATTAATTGATACAAAGTGAAAAAACCTGAAAATTATCTATGCAAAATATACCAATATCAATTTACATAACAAATGATGCTGCAACAGCATGACAATCAAATGACATATTTCTGCTATTGTTTGAAATATACAATTGCAGAAAAACATAATTTGTTAAACTTACATTAATTTCACTGGAAGCTAAATGACTTCATCAAATGGAGAGTGCAATTTATCTTGCTAAATATGCAAAGTATGAATTCTATAATCAGTAAATAAATTTATTTCCAGTACTCACAAAACAAGTACAAATAATGTGTTAAGAGTGGGATGACTTAGTGGATTTAATACATCTAGTTATTTGAAAACAGTAAAAAAAAAATTGTCAAAACCAACCCAATTTTACTTCTAAGTGGCTAAGTATTAGAGAAAAAAAGAAAAATAAATAAATAAAAGTAGAAATTTTGTTTGTTTTTTTAGCTTTGCTCTTACATAAGGTAAATTTCCTTTTCCTGCTTTATTCCTGGGTATTACATTACAGATAAGATATGCAATTCTGGACATTTTTGTACTGAGATTGAGATGGATGACAATACCAGTGGTGATTCTGACTAAAAAAAAAGATTACATCAGAGGGGGAGGGGGAAGGAATCACTCCTGGTTCTAATTATGTGTTTTTTCTGCAATCCTTTCATGAAATTCACATTTTTTATGCGATCTTTCAGCGAAATTTGCATTGTTTTCGCAATTCTTTAAAGAGATTCATGTTTTTTCCCATGATCCTTTAACAAAATTTGCATTTTTTCTGCGATCCTTTGACGATATTTCAGTTTTTCCAGTGATTCTTTGACAAAATTATGTTTTTTCCTGCAATCTTTTGACAAAAGTCGCATTTTTTCTCCACAATCTTTTCATGAAAATTGCATTTTCCCCGCAACCTTTTGGCAAAAATTATGATTTTCCCACGATTCTGGGGGCGGAGGGGGGAGAGGAGGAGGAGGTTTGGTTTTAATTGTGTTTTTTTAGTGGTCGTTTGAAAAAATTCGCGCTTTTTTTTTTCATGATTCTTTAAAGAAATTGGTTTTTTTCTATGATCCTTTAATGAAATTTGCGTTTTACCTGTGATCCTTAGATAGACCTTTCACAGAATTTTTTCACCGTCAAATTAACTTTTCACAAATTTTGTTATCTAAGAATAAAATCTGGCCTGTAAGTAAATAGATTAACTCACCAAAAAGCATATTATTTAGCTTTTTATATAGGAAGGATAGAAAACGAAGACATTGATAATTTAAAATTCATAAAATTATGGCTAGAATTTTCACAAAAATAAAAAAAACTTCACAATTTCACAAAAAAAGGATCCTGTGAGAAAAGTCTGAACAGACCCATGAGAATTATGTCCAATTTGATAATCAGGAAATTAAGTCAAATACCGGAAGAGGCTATAGGAAGGCCAGGAAAAATACAAACAATGTCCCACTTCTTACGTGTCCTTTTCTTATGTTTTTTACATAAAAATACTTATAAATCTTAATTCACACTTTCAGATTAATTTTGTATGCATCTGAAAGATATAAAAAATCTTTTGATAAACTTCATTCCATAAGATGTTCTAAACGTATTTTAGTGAAATTTCGTGAGAATGCTTTCCATATTATTAAGTTCTGTAATAGAATATAAGCTCTGTGTGATAATGTAATTATTTTATAGATACTCGAATATTAAAAAAATGGTAATTTTTAATAAAAAATACGTATTTGACATGTATCATTTCAGTTAATATTTAAGATACTCTAAAACTCAATGCACAGGAAAGTGCAATAATAGTAGGTAATAGAAAGGAAATTAAAATATATTTTGTTGAATTGAGCATATGCTGTCTGGAATAAGCATGAAATTTTCTTAAAACTGATTTTAAAAAGTTATGAAGATATTGCTAGGACTTTGTTTTTTCAACATTCTTTATTTCAATTGAACTAAAAATGTGTATTTATTCAATATTGAACATTTAAACTCCAAACATACGTAGCTACCTTAAATCCATCATGAAATATCAAACCTTTACACCAAATTCTGCTCAATAACAATAAAAAATAAATATGGCTATTCTCCATTACCTATCGAAACCCATGCAACTTCATGTTCACTTGGGATTGTGATTATTCCCACATATGATGAGACGTCCAACCGACTCACCAAATAAGAGAGAAAAATGTTCAGGAGTTCTTATGAAAAATGGGTTGTTGACTGGTCCCGCTTTAAACATTAATGACAAGAATTTTCAAATATTTGAAAAGAAAAATTTGAGAAAGCAAGAGAATGATTAAAAACGAGGCGACATGGCAGGTGAGATTGTTTCTATTTTGATTTAACCAAATGGAAAACAAAAATCACACACACACACACACACACAAAAATCTTTGAAAATGACACACACACAAAAAAAAAATATATAAAAGGAGGGGGGTGGGGGCAACAAAAAGTGGAAAATCACTTATCTGCGGAAGAATCTCATGTTTGTTGACTAAAATTTTTAATAGGCTACACATTTTAACAAGTCAAAAAACTGATTTTATTTAAAGGAACTGAAAATTTAAAAATTCTACGACATTCCATCTAAGACAAGAAAAAATTTCAACAGTGGGCATATCGTCTAACGATCTACCTGGAAACAATTCATGAGCTGCAGAAAATTTTCATAACCTATTTCACTGACTATTAAAAATTTGAATGTATATGTTATAATGTTGACTAATTACCAGAGTAAGACAAGATAAGTGAACATTAAATTGTCATTAGCTGAATCTTTTATACAAAAAATAACACTTCCTTCCCATCTCATTTAGTAACGGGGAAGTGCAAAACATTCACCATATGCAAATAAAGCTGAAAACTGACCATAAAAAAATCAACTTTTTTTTTTTTTTTAAGAAAAACATATCTTAATATTTAGAAACTTTTGTCATTGAAGAAACAACAACAACAAAAAAAAAGTATGGAAAACATAAAAGTACACCCAGTATATGTAATAAACCTTGCTATTAATAGGCAACTGTTATTCATTTAGACCAAAAAATCTTCTAAAATCTCTCAGAAATAAAATCTTAGCTGTGACGATGAATTTTTTTTCATAAAATTAGAAAAATTTAAGACTAGAAATGAACAATAGCAAATATGATTTAAAAATACCTAATGATTTTTTATCTTTTTTCTCAGACTTGGCAGAAGCTTGTGGTGTTTTATCTTTACCCTTTTCAGCACTATTTAAAACTTTTTTTTCTGGGGACTTTTCTAAATTTTTTGATGGGGTCTTATTTTTTTCAACATTATTCTGTTTCTTTTGAACACTGTTCATTTGTTTTTGCTGTGAATTTTGCATTTTTTTAGGGGGTTTTCCTTCTTCCTCATCATCTTCACTATCATCGTCATCATCATCATCATAGTTATCAGCTTGTCCCTTTGTGGGTTCTGAAAATAGTAAATGAAAGTTTTTTTAGAAAATTGCAACAAACATATACCGCACAAAACAGACATTTTAACATTTTGCACTTTGATGAGTTTGACTCGGCTTAGTGATGGCCATTGAATACAGTGAACTTAGCAATCACCTTTTTAGGCTACAACAATTTCTAAATAATCTTCGCACTAGATTTCCACAACATTTGAAAATGGAAACCCATTACAAAGATTGTTTAGAAACATATTTTTTACGTGATCGATTATGAAATTCAGAATTTTCCCCTGACCAATCCAGTTTTATTTGTTACGAACATTGAACAATTTTTGAGAAACATAATTCAAACATTCACAAATTGTTGAAAACCAAGATATTTATTCCAAGGTTAATGATTCCTTGACAACCCTATATTTTTTAATGAGGACATCTAATTACATTCTAAACATTTTCCTAATACACAGTTTTAGCATCAGGTTCCATCCATTTTATCCAATCAGGAAGAAATTGTTTATCACATCAAGTCACAATACAGAATTGCTGTGCCATATTAATACAAAAAATATTTTACTTATACATAATATACCTGCTCTGTAACTAGGGTATTTTTTTTTATTAAAAAAAATTATTTTTTTTAAATTTAAAATCAGATTTTTATGATTATTTTAGTGTTCAAATATTGAATAGCTAACAAGAGTTTTAGGTTTCCAAAACAATTAAACAAGGTTCATACTCTATTTGAATAACAAAATTCCCTGACTTTTGCAGGTATTCAAGGCCATATTTCCAACAATTCCCTGACCAAAATTCACAGCATTTTTAGAAATACGAATTACAATTCAAAATCTTAATGATTAAACTTACATCTGAAAATTAAAATAACATATAAAACTGAAACTAAAAATCTATATAATTTGACATTTACAATATATATATATATATATATATAGAGAGAGAGAGAGAGAGAGAGAGAGAGATAAAAACAAGCAAAACTAAAATACAGCTCAGATGGATTCAAAGTAACTTTTTATTTATATAACTGAATTTACACATATTAAACATTTAACTTTTTTCAGACTTCTACTATCATGTTATTTATTTGTGTTGTTTCAGAAGCAGTTTGTTGTGTATAAGTTTTATTTTTTTTGTCTTTTACCATTTTAACTTCAGCTACAGCTTTTTTTTTTATCTTTTTTTTTTTGTCTTGCTTCATAATTTTCATTCTTTTTCTTATATAATTATTCATGCTATCTCACCCTAGCATTAACAAGGCTCAACATTTCTTTCGCTTAAGTACTGACTATTTGGCGACAAATTTATATAGCTAAAACATCTTTATGTTAAAAATGTGAATATAGCAAAATTTCTCCTTTTAAGGGAAAAATTGGATCTTTTTTGCAGACGCACCATGAACTCGGGAGAGTGTTGATGCATGATAGTGCATTTAAAAAAAAAAATCCCTGACTTTTCCAGGTTTTAGAATTTTTTTTTACCTTTTCCCTGACTTTTACATGACTTTTTGAGTACATGTCATTTTCCCTGACAATTCCCTGTTTTCCAGGCTTCCTAGTCGCGTAGAAACCCTGTTAAATATTAATTGCTAACAATCTATGTTTTTAAATGTTAATAAAATTTTAATTATCAGTAATTACAGAAACTAATTTTATTTGGTGTACATAAGTTGTTAGAAAGTAAAAGAAAAAAAATAGATCTATTCAACATTTACTGAAGAAGCTCTTGCTGTGTTTAATATTTTTATATCAATTAGGTCTTTTTTCTCGCATACATTTTTTTACAATAATTGTTGTGCAGATGACATTCTTTCATTCTTCTCCAGCTCCAATTTACTATAAATTTATTATTGCAATGTTATTACAATGCATATTATTAAAATGTTAGACATTTATATAAATTAATAGCTATTACTTGTGGCTTTTTTCACGCAATATTTAAAGAATAAACACATTAATTAAACAAAGAAAAATTCACTCACAATATTTAAAAACATGTACAATTAACCAACTCTTTATCTCATTTTAAAGTAGATAAAACTTCTGACGATCCCAGTTTGCATATTTGTTTTTATATATAGGATCATATAAATACCTTCTTCCAACAGGGTTGCTACTCATGTAGGAGAATGAAATTCCCTGACTTTTCCAGGTGCATTTTATGAAAACTTCAGACTATCCATGTAATGTGAACTGGACAAGACGACAGTAAGATAGGGTCAGGTGGGGGAAAATGGGTCTAAAATCAAGCATTTTTCAAAAAATGCTTATATATCAACCTTTTGTAATTTTCTTAATAAAACTTTTGATACATATTATATACATTTGGCTTATATAGATTACAAATATAACATTATTTTTCACCATAATTTAAATGTTATTTTTCAGTACTTTATTTAATAAGTATTTATAAGCCCATTTTCCACCATGGGGGGGGGGGGGGGAAATGGGCCTAGTATTAACAATCTAAGTGTTTGGGGCGTAATATTCCGTTCACTAAGCTCCAGGTTTCACAGCAATACAAGCAATATTTAAGATAATATAATTCTATAGATTTAATGAATTTTAAATATATTGAAGAATGTTTAATACTCTCAAGGATTATATTCATATTTGTAATTGAGATTTTTTTATAATGTTGAAAGAATCATATTTTCTTAGCATTTAGAACAAAATGCAAAGAAAACAACATTACAATTGTGCCCTTTTGCAAGACGCTCGGAGGGTTAAATCTACAGAACACTCATTTTATTGTATTAAGTACATATTTAAATAGAAACATATCATTGAAAAATGTGTTTTTTTTTTTTTTAAATATTCAATTAAAGAAATAGTATTTTAACACAATCAAACTGATTGGTAAAGTTATCATACGAATTGAATATTTCCAACTGAGCGAAAAAATGCCCAGGCTGGGCATTTTTTCGCTCAGTTGGAAATATTCAATTCGTATAAAGAAATAGTGTCCACAGTTGTCAAATTTTGGTTCCTTTACTATGTGGCAAATCTGACTGAGCTCCACATCATCTTCGTCATCAATATCAGAAAAAATGTAACATTTCCCTAATTTTGATTTAGACTAATGCGATAAATTTCATAAAATAAAACTTTTATTTTATGTGATAAAATTCATTAATTTTTTTCACTTGGCCTATGACTTTATTTCTTAAGTCATTGCAGTATTTAACTTCTACCCAAGAACCTTGCTTTATTTCTGAGAGTGGTGCTGCTACTTTTAAATTGGGACCAATTTTACTTTCAAGTTCACCAGCTTCATTTTTCCTTTTTATAAAAAAATTCTTATTTTACTTGAGTTTTGAATGACCCTTCTTTCTCTTTTGATTGCATTTTTTTTTTTTTTCAAAATATGTGATGAAAATAGTTTTTATGGGTAAAAAATTTCTAACCTAGGTTAATAACACAAGAACTAATGATGAAATAATTGTTATTTATTTTATTTTTTAATACTTCAAAAGTAAACAGAGTTAGAATGTGTTGCATCTTACAGCTTTTAGCTAAGCCTAACTATAGACCCATTTTACCCAACCCCAGAAAAAAAAATATAAAAAATTAAAATGATGAGAGTTATTCTTGCCTTTTTATACAATTATGTTCCTAAAAGGGTTCTCTAATTGTCTGTATCAAAATAAAACAGTATTTTCACTATCTAAAGAAGAAGTAAGAAAGTTTTTCACAACAAATTGCAATTGGACAATTCAGTGAATGTAAACAACAATATTTAAGTATATATAAATTTGTTTCCAGATCCTAAAATTTGATTAGAAATACTTGGCATAATCTCAGAGAATGTTTCTACAGAAAAAAAATTCTAAAACAAGTAAATTTATGTGGTGAAAAGGACTATTTTTTAATATAGACCCATTTCCCCCCACCTGACTCTATTGTATCACGTGAAAATATAAACATTTTCAAATATATATCACAATTAAAATTTTCACATATGCACCTCATACACAAAAAAATGCTCTTAAGACTGCAATAGAAATTGCTTTCCTTAATAATTTCTGAGTATTTCAATTTTCTGAGTGTCTTGTATAATGAAAAAAAGTATATATACATATAATATTTTTGCATCAAATGATAATTTACTTCACCATCTATCACAATCTCACTTAAGTTCAACTTTACGCAAAGGGGGTTGAGAAGCAAGCATTTCAGGGTGGAGGTTAAGCAGATTTGAAATGATTTATTAGTTATATTAAATGTCAATTAAAAAAAAATATTGCAGAAAAATTTCAAAAAATTATATTAAACAGTTAAAATTTTTAAAGTATGTGTGGAGATGACAGTTGGAAAAAAGAAAAGAGAAAGAAAAAGGGAAGAGGAAATTTTAAGAGGTGATTAAATAAAACTTATTTGCAAAAACATGGAAGATTTTTCTCATTTGTCATGGGACAAAGGTTGTACTTATTTGCCAACCTCCAAGAAATTTTATTAAATTCCCTGACTTTTCCAGGATTTTGGATAAAATATAGAAATTCCCTGACATTTCCCTGACTTATTAGACAAATTTCTGAATTCCCTGACTTTTCCAGGTTTTCCAGGTAGCGTAGCAACCCTGTCGGTATATTTTTTATGTCCCAACTTTCGGATTAACAACCTACTTTAAATTTTCAGAAATGAAGGAATGCCTTAAATTTTCAGAGCAGAATCACCCCTATTAATACACAATTTTAAATTTTATAAAAACTAAATGATTTTTTTCACAACTTCTCTTAATTTCAAAATATCCACTAAATCCTTTTCAGAAAGGTATATTAAACACTCACAAAATAGAAAAATTTGCATATTTCAGCATGAATAATTTATTGCATTTTAAATAGACTTTTTTTCACAATTTAAGCTCTTTAACTGCATTTTCTATTTTTTTTTTTTAAATCTAAAACTTCAGCCTCTTTTTCTTTTACAGTTTATGTGGTCCACATCACTGTTTTCCATTGTCCATTGGGAGGCGATTTACATTGGAGGAATTTCCGATCTTGCGATCGGCAGTAGCAACAAATACGCGTGTTTTCAGTTTCTTTTGTAAAAATTTAATCCTGGAGAGGGAAGGGAGAAGGGAACAAAGCAAAATACAAATGCTCGTTTTCTGACCTCCTGAAAGCAAAACGATCTCAGACCAAATATTTTTGCCTGATTGATTAACTTTTTATTTTTTAACACTTGCAACTGTTATTTTATTTTGAACATCTGAATTTAAAAAAAATTAAGCACCTATAAAAAAAAGTACTGAAGATTAAGCACCTACATTAAAATTTAAACAAATTCAAGCATTTTCAAGGACCTTTTTTCTCTCTTAAAAATTCAAGCATCGTATGAACCCTGTCTTATGCTCGTGCCACTAACCCAAAGGGGGTGCAGGAGCAAAAAACGTTCTAAAAATGCATTTTTTGTGTTATGGAAGGACCTAGAAGCATGAAATTTGGAATGGTAGTTACTTATAAGATATAAATGATCTCTAAGAACATTTCTTAAAGCATTCACAATTTAAAGGGGGTGAAAATGTGCAAAAAAGTTCTAAAAAACATTCTAAATGGCGATTTCTACGCATTCTCCGGAAGTAACCACCGATTTAAAAGATAATGGTGTCAAAATGATGGTGACAGCCCTTGCTCTAACAGACTATATTTTATGTTGGTGCCACAACCCCAGAGGGGGTGCAGGAGCAAAACACGTTCTAAAAATGCGATTTTTGTGTTTCTGAAAGTCCTAGAAACATGAAATTTGGAAGGGTAGTTACTTAAAAAATATAGATGATCTATCTCTAAGAACATTTCTTAAAACATTCAAAATTTAAAGGGGTGAAAATGCGCAAAAAATGTTCTAAAAACCATTCTAAGCAGTTTCCATGCATTCTCAGGAAGTAACAAACCGATTATAAAAATAATGGTGACAGTCCTTGCTCCAACAAGAGCTATATTTTATGTCGGTGTCTCTATCCTAAAGGGGATGCAGGAGCAGACTTTTTTATTTAAATATTTGGTTATAAAACATAGTTTGAAAAATATCCCATTCATATCTACTTTTAGATTACAATAGAACTCAGTTCACTACCTTAATAACTAATTAACAGCATGCAGTTTAACATATAAATTGCAGAAAAATTGATATAAAGCAAAAATTTTACAGTTTACTATATGTAAAAGCAACAGTTAAAAAGAAAAAGTGCTCAATGACTTCAGGAATAAATATCAAAATCAAATCAAATAAAAGTACCTTAAAAGAAAGTAAAAAAAAAAAAGTCAAAGAATACTAAAATACAAATTACATTGATGATAGAAGTATAAATTACAGCAAATGAAATTATTCAAGTTTTATCAGATTTTTCTTTTATTTCAGCTAGCATTAACGAAATTTTTGCAGGTAAAATTATCATTGATTTAACAAAATTCAGTAGCTTTATGAAAGAAGAAAGTCAATTGGATATCTTCTTTAATAATTCTTATGAAATAATAGTCAATAAGTCTAGGAAAAAAAAAAAACTTTAAAGATGGGGGAGGGAATCCAAACCGCAGCTCCAAGCTGCAAGCCTGATTGAGTGTTTTCTTGTAGACGGCCGAAACCCATTTGTTAGTCCATCCTTTTGGCAGTTGTTATAAAAAAAAGTTCAATGTTTATATTTATGCCTTAGTAATTAAAAAAACTGTAAGATTCTCACAGCTGCCTGGTTCAAATCAGGACGAATTATAATAAATACAAAATATTAGTAACAAAAATACTACTTGTAATAACTATAGTACCAATAATAATAATAATAATAATTAATATTTATGAAACTATTTACAATAGAAACAAAGAAGATAAAAAAAAAATTCATAAATCATCATCTGAAAAAGTGGCCGAGAGGTATGGATAATTATTTCTAAAAATGACTTCATTTTTCTCTATAAATCTCATTAGTGCTGATATTCTGTTCATTGGAACAGGATTTTCACTAATATAATTAATCCAATCCAGAATCGCCATAGCTCTGTGTTTTTTAATATGGTAATATATTGTTAGAGGACAATCCAGTACGTAGTAAAACACTTTAAAAGGAGAAAGGAGCAGAACAGAGTATGAAAAACAGCTCTGAAAAGGTATAGAAGAAATATATATTAAAAGAAACGTTAATCTACCAGGTGACCATAATTAAACTGACATCTCTCAATGTTCTGCAGTATAATTTAATTGCAAGAACAGAACCAAATTTTCTAGGATGAATAAACAAGTTGCAGAATGAAGGACTCTGCAAAAAATGCAACATACAGCTCCTAGTGGTAACTGATGAAACCTCATTTTGTTTTTGCAGAATCTTTTTGTCCTCCTGTCTTGTTTATTCATCGACAAAATTCATTCTGGCAATCAGACTGCTCTACAGAACATGCTGAGTACCATGAGTTTAATTATGGTCATATTGTACATTAAATTAATTAGAAATTTTCTTTAAAATAAAATGTTTATTTCTAAGTTCAGTTTATATGCATAACTATGGTTTAGTAAGTCAACTTCCCCACTAGGACTTCCCTCAGAGGGATTAGTCTGAGCGATGTTAGTGAGAACATAAATTTAATAATAACTCGTGACAAGAATAGAAAATGAGATACATTATTTAATTGACAATACGTGGCCTGTCTGAAAAATATTCAACCTTTGTCCGAAAAAAATACATAAGTTACCTGACAGGATTGGTACTCTTATTCCTTTCGAACTAGGCCCCTTCCACCTCCACACAAAGAAATCGACATTGACTGCAGCGTAAGTTTAGAAACGAGATCTAGAATATCTCGTAAGCTTACCTTTGAGCTGTGAAATTGTCATTTTGAGTAATTTACAAATCCGTACATATTTTTCGAACAAATCATGCAAGCTAAAATATGTCAATATTAACCAGATTTAAAAAATTTACCCAAATAAGTTAGTATATAAGAAATTGTCTAATGACAATTGAGAAAATGACCTTATAATTAAATTTCTAGATTAGTGAAGCTGAAAAAAAAAAAATCAAATTTAAACGAACAGTTTTCGACACTTTTGAGAAGCAACATTTTGACAAGTACTTTCTTGCAAACTATTCGCTGTTTCATACCGACATTTATTCAATGTTAACACAACTTATTCAATGCTAGATAAGTAGACAATGCTAGACACGTCTTGTTGAATTTAAGTTGGATGTTTGTTTGTTTTTTTGGTGTGGGAGGTGGGTGTAGTTTTATTAAATATTTAAAGTTTCTATACCTAACAATGCAAATGAATGATAATTTAGAACATTTTCCATTCATTTCATCTTTTTAAATTTTGCATTTTTTAGAAGCGATTCTTAGAGTGCATTTACATCTTTAAAGTATCCCATCCAAAAATTTCAACCCGATAAAAAGTTTTTAGATCAGCAGTAGCACAGAAATAAAAAAAAATTCAAAAGTTTTTTGTTCCTGCATCATTTTTACGTAGCAAAATTTTCAGAAATTGTTCTATTGCGAATATTTATGTCTTAAAAGCAACACTCATGCAAATTTTCATCATTATATTCCTAATAATTCCATGTACTTTGTTATTTAGATCATCTTTAGAACTTTGTCTGCTTTATTTAGTCTTCTTAATTTTTTTCATTCTTTGCGTAATGTCAGTCTAACATTACGCAGATGCTCAGCAGTTTTTATGCAAGCGAATCAAACAAACTATAAGCACAGGTTCAATAGCACCTGACTAAGTAGAACTACATTCAAGAAACACTCGAAACATGCACACTCAGCTAATTACAAGTGACAGATCAATTTAATCACAGAGCAAGACTGACCCACTGCCCTCCCCCCCACCCTTTATCGCGATTATGTAATAGCAGAAGCCTACGTCATGAATAAATCTGAAAAAAAAAAACCTGAAGTCCAGTCAGTGGTCACGTGATCAGCAGGCTGAAAATTGGACAGGATATGTAGGCGTGATGTCAGAATCTGGACGGTGCAAAGGTCACTTGGACATTGGACGTCTTCCAACTAAGGTAATACTAATCTTAGTTGGAAGAAGGGGTCCCAGCCACTTATCAGATTATCTAGATGTCCAAGATAGCAGCCGTTCAAGGATTATGCAATCCAAGATGGTGGCCATCTAACATGTTGGTTGTCCGGGGGGGGGGGGGGGGATCTAAAATCCAAGATGGTGGATGTCCAAAGTCCATCTACGCATAAAAAACACAAGTTTTTTAAGTAAAAACTTGATTTAACTCACTTGGTTCCAAGCGAGTAATTCTAAGTGTACTGTTGCGTGTGAGTCTCGTACTGCAGTCGTCCGCTCGAGATCTCCTGTTCCTGGCTGTTCCCATTGGCCCGTATCTAAGGGTTCATGTGAGAATGATGACAGCGAGGACGACTTTTTGCCTAGCCCGAAGCGAACCAAATAGCTTGGAGATGTTCGCCCAGTGCTTGCACGTAAATATACCAGTTATTTTACAAAGCCTGCTTTTTTTCTAGAAAAAATATGTAAATACTTAAATTTTCTGTACATAGTAATTTGATATTGTAATATTTATATATATCTTTGTGACATTTATTTTAAATAAATGCTTGCAGTAGCACTTTTAAAACTTAAAATTTGTTTGTTTCTTATTTAATTAACAAAAATTTTAATTTTCAGATACTTTTATAGTTAAAAAACTTATGTTTTTCATGCGTAGATGGACTTTGGACATCTGCCATTTTGGATTTTATATCCACCACAGACGACCAACGTGTTAGATGGCTGCCATCTTGGTTTGCATAATCCCTGGATGTCCGCCATTTTGGACGTCTAATAAGTCTGGACATCTGATAAGCAGCTTGGACCCCTTCTTCCAACTAAGATTAGTATTACCTTAGTTGGAAGCAGTGATAGAAATTGGAAGATGAAAGTAAGGCGTCAAATGACGCCTACTATAAACATCTTAGGCATCAAATTAAAATTTCTAGTCGTCATTTCTAAAATTTATTTTTAACATAACTAACATTATACGCTACTTTATAAAAACTAATATATATATATATATTAAATGATTGAAGTTTTAACCTCTAAGATTATAAAAATTGAAGCATTTGTAAAACTCATATAAAGCTTTTTTAATTATTACTATTTTTAGCAATTGAAAGAAAAATGTAAAGCAAAATTAGCTTTCCTCCAAATCCAAACGTGTGTCTCAATATCAACTTGTTATTGAACAAAAAGCATTACCTTTTTTTTTTTTTTTTTTTTTTTAAGAAAAAACCAAAAATGCTTAGTTTGTTATTAAATATTTTTTAACTTATTAAATTTTAAAAAGATGAAAATACTCAAATTTAAATTAATGAAAATTAATAACTATATTTACTATTTATTGCACTCCTTATTTTCTTACCAAAAAAGTACAAAATACATTCAAGTTGATATGGTAATCAAAATAACAGTTATGAAATTTTAAATTATGGCTTAGAATTTTTTTTATTAATTTCAAGACAACACAAATAAAGCTGTTTATGACTGTCATTTTTATCTATTTTCAGATTTTGAAAAATAAAATTATGTTAAAAAACTGCATTAGAAAATGATTTAAATTTTTTAAACTATAAACAAAACAATATATAGAGGTATTTCTGAGATTATGTGTTTTCTTTGGCCCCAGATTCAGCCAGATTTAATTCCTTTTAGCCACAAAAATTTTAATATTTACTTTTACTTTGGTTAATTAGCTAAAATAAAACCATAAGAAATGTTAAAAAATTCTAAGTAATCATATTAACGATCTATCACTCTAAAATATTAAAAAAATAATTTAAATAAAAATTGTATTTTTTTTATTTTATCAACATTTTTTATAGTTAAAAGTTCATAAGAAAAATATGGGACAAATATATTTATTTCTTTGAGGTAAATATTTAATGGGTAACTTCCACATGAAAAAAAATTGACAATTAAAGATTTTTTTTTTTTGTTCATCCAGCTTTTGCCAAAAAATATATAAATAATAATAATAATAATAAAAAATAAAAAAAAAAAAAAAAAAAAGAGAATCGGCACTTTGGTCGCTGCCTGGAACCACCTTACTGTGACTGACAAGTGTAAGGGGATTACCACAGACAATAGAACCTTCTATGAAAAGTCTGGACTATAGAATAGTCGTGGTGGGGATTACTATTAAAGAAATACTTACCACGTGTCACGTACCCCACCCCCTTCTCTCTCTTTTCAAAAGCAGGTGCTCAATTTTGGAAGTACCATCGGCGGCAGAAAAAAAAAAGTACGAACCGGGAGCTTTCAAAGTTAAATTTTAAAAAGCTAGGCGTCAAATTTGACGACCAGAAATAATTTTGTAGTCGTCAAATACAATAATTTAGTCGTATTTGACAACTAACGACCGTTAATTTCGAACACTGGTTGGAAGACGTCCAACGTCCAAGTGACCTTTGCACCGTCCAGATTCTGACGTCACGCCTGCATATCCCGTCCAATTTTCAGCCTGCTGATCATGTGACCACTGACTGGACTTCAGTTTTTTTTCAGATTTATTCGTGACGTAGGCTTCTGTCGCGATAAAGGGCAGGAGGTCTGTGGGATAGTCTTGCTCTGTGATTAAATTGATCTGTCACTTGTAATTAGTTGAGTGTGCATGTTTCGAGTTTTCCTTGAATGTAGTTCTGCTTAGTCAGGCGCAATCGAACCTGTGCTGATAGTATGTTTGATTCGCTTGCATAAAAACTGCTGAGCGCCTGCATAATCTTAGACATTCTCGATTTTTTTAGAATTCGTTCTAATGCATTGCAGTTTGAATTTTTTCTATAACGAGCATTTAGATCTTATAAGTTACTACCATGCCAAATTTTAAGTTTCTAGACCCAACCGTATCACAGAAATTGCAAATTAGATCTTTTTTTATGGTACACCCATTTAATTTTTTTTTTAAACTGACCGGCATTAACGACTTAAAATTAATAGCCATGTGAAATTTCAAAATTCCTTTCTCTAACAATTCCAAATAAATCTTATTTAGAAACTTTCTAGAACATTTTATGTTTATTTCTAACTTTAAAATTTCGAACCTTGTAGAAAGAGTTCATAACGAGTATTTACATTTTAAAAGTAACCACCACACAAAATTTCAAATTTCTAGCCCAAACAATATCTCAGAATTTGCAATTTTAGAACTTTTCTGCTCATGCACCCATGGAGGTTTTTGTACCGACATAAAATATAGTCTTTGTTAGAGCAGAGATGGTCACCAGCATTTTCAAAACATTATTTATTAAATCGACTAGGTAGTTTTTGAGATTACATTCCACAAACACACAAATGTTACTGTTTTATGATATTAGCATACACGTAGATAAAGGTACAGTTTAACTTTTATTATATAAAACATAAATAATTTTTTTAATACATATTGACAGATGTATTTATTAAAACACATACATAAACCAGTTTAATACTTTTTCAATTTTATTTTCATAGTTGTTTATATCATTTGGCAAAAACATCTCACTTTCTTAAACCGAATTGGGTCAAACTTTTTAAAAAAGTGCCAAGGTCATATAACAACAAAGTATTGTGAAGGATATTAGACACATGGTAATAAGGCAATTAGCCAGATACAGAAGATAAATTGGTAACTTTCGTGACGCATTCTTTTCATTTGAAATACATAAATTAAATACATTTAAAAAACATGACTTTGAATCATTGATTTTAAAATAAAAATAAGTAAAAATAATAAAAAGAGATAATAAGTCAAAACATTTTCTTTCAACATCAAAGAATTGTTTCTAAATTACTCATGCGAAAAAAAAAAGGTGCTTTTGATGAAAAAATATGTTCTTGTTTAAATTTTAACCCTGCTAAAAATAAAATACCTTGATTAATTCAAATGTTATAGGAATGTTCCATAATCTGGTTTGCAACCAATATCATATTTTAAAAAGCGTCGCTTAATGCCAAGTTAATTTCCTTGTGGTAACTTTTTTTTTTTTGGTGGAGGGTTGGGAGGGGGGGACGGGGGGGGGGGGGAGGTTGCAAATATTTACATTTGAATTTAAACTTTTGCTTATATATCTGTTGCTTGTATAATTAATTAGTACCTTGATGATCGAGCTTCACTCAAAACATATGTAAAATACTTCTTCTGTGTTTGTTTGCTCAAAGCCAAATTTATATCGCTATTATAACTCTCATACAGTTATAACAATGTTGTTGTTAGTATTATTCTAGTTTGACGGAAACCTTACCTGTGTATCTGAATGCGGATTATTGGCCATTTTTCTTGTACTAAGATTGGCTATAACATATTATTTAATTTCACATACCATGAACCCATTGCTGCACAGATGTCATATATGCACTACATTGGCACGATTTTTTCTGTCACTAATGTCATATATGCACCGGGGTACTTAACTGGCACGAAAGTGTCATTATTTTGCTTGATATGGTAACCCGAATGTTGTTGTTTATTTATTAATAAATTGTTTATTTACTTTTATTTTATTTTCTAAAATTATATATACTTTTTTGTTCTGTATTTATTAATTAAACTTTTTTATTTATTGTTATTCCCTTTTTAAAAATATATATGTAACTAGTATTCGAAAATGAGGTATTCACAAAATTGGTGTTATAAAAAAATCGCGTCAATGTGGCACATATATGACATCTGTGCCCCAATGGCAATACAGTACAGGACTCATTATCCGGAATTCCAAAATCCAGAAAAAAAATTTGAAAATTTTCTAAATTTGAAAATTTTTACTAAAATTTTGCAATTCCTGAAATTTTTCGAAAATTTTACTGATTCCTAATTTTTTTTGCCTATTGTGTCGCAATGTGTAACCAATAAAATATGTTACATAAGTGATCAGGGAACATGATGCCCCTCCCCCTCCCACCCATGAAATTAGAAAAAAGTCATTTTTCTGTCAAATTTTAGTTTAAAATTAATTTATATTATGATTTCTTTTTTAAAAAAATCATCAGATATTTCACACCTTCCCTCTCACTTCAACAAAATATTATGACTACACAATTGTGACTACAAAATAGTAGGAGTCTTTTTCGATCCCTTGAAAAAAAAAAAAAAAAAAAAAAAAAATTCTATATTTCGAAGCAATTTGAATTTTTTTTTGTGGTCCTTGGAAGAAATTTGTGTTTTTTCACGATTCTTTGACGAAGTTTGTGTTTTTCCCACGATTTTTTGATGAAATTCAGGAGGACCCGAAATTCAGAAAATTCCAAAATCCACAAAGCCTTCGGTCCTGAGGATTCTGGATAATAGGTCCTGTACAGTATTGATACTTTTATGTTAGCCAAATGCAGGTGATAAATGATCAAAAAATTTTCCCATACCATATTCATATTTCATTCATTTCATTTAAAACATGCATAATCATTTCATTTAAAATGCAACAGCAACATAAAATATAGCCTATGTTGGAGCAGTGATTATCGCCATCAATTTGCAACCATTACCTTTAAATCGGTTTGATATTTCCTGAGATTGTGTAGAAATCGCAATTTAGAACGCTTTTAGTGCATTTTCATCCCTTTTAAATTTCCAATTCTTTTAAACTGTCCTTAAAGATAATTTATGTCTAATAAATATGTACCGTGCTAAATTTCAAGTTGCTAGCCCCTACCGATCACAAAAATTGCAATTTAGAACGTTTTTGGCTTTTGCAAATTCCAGGTGGTAGTGACAGCGACATGAAATAGTGTCTATGTTAGAGCAGAAGCTGTCAGCTTCAATTTTCAGCCATTACTTTTAAAATCAGTTAGATTCTTCCTCAGATTGTTCACAAATCGGCATTTAGAATGTTTTTAGAACGCTTTTCACCCATTTTAAGTTTCAAATTTTTAAACAAATGTTCTTAGAGATCATTTATATCTAATAAGTATATACTTTGCCAAATTTCATGAATCTAGGCCCTTCCATAACACAAAAATCGCATCTTTAGAATGTTTTTTGCTCCTGCACTCCCTTAGTAGTGGAAATACACATAAAATATAGCCTATCTTGGAGCAAGAGCTGTCACCATCATTTTTACGCTATTATGTTTGACATCGGTTCAGTACTTCTTGAGATTGCATAGAAATCGCAATTTAGAACATTTTTTAAAATGCTTTTCGCACATTTTCACTCGATTTTAAATTTCGCACATTTTAAATTTCAATTTTTTTTAGGAAATGTTCTTAGAGATCATTGATATCTTATAAGTAACTACCATTCCAAATTTCATGACTCTAGGCCCTATCATAACACAAAAACTGCAACTTAGAACATTTTTCGATCCTGCAAGTCTCATGTGGTAGTGACACAAACATAAAATAGAGTCTATGTGCTGTCACCATCAATTTATAACCATTAATTTTGAAATCGATTTGATACTTCCTAAAAATGTGTAGAAATCGCCATTTTGAACATTCCTTAGAACACTTTTCGCACATCTTCACCCCTTTTTAATTTCGATTTTTTTAAGAAATGTTTTTAGAGATCACTGATATTTTATAATATCATTTTAATAATATGATATGATGAATAATATGAATGTATATATATAGTCATAATATAATATGAATATGAATAATATGATAAATAATTTAATAATATTATTTTATAATGATATTTTATAAGTAACTGCGATTCCAAATTTCATGATTCTAGGTCCTTCCATAACACAAAAACTGCAATTTAGAATGTTTTTTGCTCCTGCAAGCCCCAAGTGGTAGTGACACAAACATAAAATAGAGCCTATGTTAGAGCAAGGGCTGTCACCATCAATTTACAACCATTACTTTTCAAATCGATTTGATAGTTCCTAGAATTGCATAGAAATCACCATTTAGAACGTTTTCTAGAGCACTCTTCATACATTATCACCCCATTTAAATTTCGAATGTTTTAAGAAGTGTTCTTAGAAATTTTTGATATCTAATAAGTAACTAATATTCCAAATTTCATATTTCTAGGCCCTTCAATAACACAAAAATCGCATTTTTAGAAATTTTTTGCTCCTGCATCCCCTTTCTTGTAGTGGCACCGAGTTAAAATATAGTTATCTTGGAGCAAGGAGTTGTCACCATTATTTTAAAAATCGGTTTGGTATTTCCTGAGATTGCGTAAAAACCACCATTTAGAACGTTTTTTTAGAACAATTTTTGCACCTTTTCACCACTTTAAAATTTCAAATTATTTAGAAAATGTTCTTAGAAATCCTTTATATCTAATAAGTAACTAATATTCCAAATTTCATATTTCTAGGCCTTTCAGTAACACAAAAATTGCATTTTTAGAATGATTTTTGCTCCTACATCCCCCTTGATGTAGTGGCATCAACTTAAGATATAGCCTATGTTTGAACGTGGACTAACACAATCATTTTGATACCATTACTTTTTAAATCGGTTTGGTATTTCCAGAGATTACCTCCTACAAACAAACAAACTTTACTTCTTTATAATATTAGTATAGATAGACTAAGATATTTTGACATTTTTCTTTTAAAGAGCAAAAAAATTCATATTTATATTCCTGTTTAAACAGGTTCTATTATACTTTAATATTAGTGTGTGCATATTTTCTTTGCTCCATGTCTGTCATCCGATTTTTTTTAAAAACATCCAGCCAGTGAGCGTACGCTAAATTTCTGTGACGTATGTAGATAAATTGTGCTTTTTTATCAGTTTTTTTAATATAATTTTTAAACGGTTTTGATCTTATTTTTGATAGTGGGTCATTTAGTAGGTTACCCTCATAGGTACCTTCTGGTGCAATCAGAAACTAAATCCGACAAATATTTTTTTTAGTTATGCTTGACGAAAGATTTTTATTAGGCATTCTTTCAGTAGGCCATAGCTTTAATATCCATCGTAGCTGCTGTACGTGATTGGAAAGTAATAATGCGCTGTGTATTAGCCTTCGCTTCGATTTTACAATAATTTGTTTTCAGTAAGAAATGATAAAAATCTAACACAGACTTAGCATTAAAACAATAGGTTAAAAAACTGATCTTATACTTACCAGAGGCAGTGTTTGAAATTGCATACTCCCTAAACTCCCTCAATAGACACGCTGTAATTACTTGCATATCATCATCCGAGTGAAACTTATTAGCTGTCAAATACACTAGAAGCTCTGTGGGAAGTTTTTTCTTCCAAACAAGGTAGTCCATAATGTTACGACCAGTCTTTAAAAGAAAGTACTCAGCTTGTTGGTGATAATACTTACATTTCAGTAACTGTACGTTTTTTACAAAATGGTCCATTATTTTTTTTCTTTTGTTAATATCCTCAGTTATAAGCGGTTTATTTAGTTCCATTTTTTTCGATTTTGGGCTGCTTGGAATGCTACAAATTTTTCCATCAGATTTTTCCACCAGGCCGAACAGTAACTTCTTCACAAGAGCAAACTTAGACACTATATCCATGACAGTATTTATAGAAGATAAAGTATCTAATTGACTGGAAGCCACAGAAGCTAATCTCTTGGTACCAGTTCTTATTTGTGTGTGAGCAGCTGTAGTCAATATACCTTTATGGGGTAATCCAGTACCCTGTAAATGTTTTCCTTGTGTTGATATTACAACCTTTTGCATGTTGCGACTTGAAGATAAAGCAGAAACAGCAGCACTAGCTAAACTATATGAATGGACCTTAGTTACTTCACTAGAAGGAATTAAGCCAGATGCAGACTCTAGGACCATGAACTGTGGTGATGAATCACTTGATCCAGTAGAGGGTGCCAAAGGCAAAGAAACATCCGACCTTTCACTGTTTAATACAATCTGCTGAGGCATGCAGGTTTGAGGAACTGACTGAGCAAGAATGGTCTCACCAGCAGCCGGCTGATTACTTGTAGCAACATTTGCAATAGTCCCAATAGTTTGGGCTTGCTGATGTGTACCAGAACTTACAGTAGTACAATTAATACCTAAAAAATAATAAAAATGAATTTTTAAACAGAACAATCAAAACTGAATGATTAAAAAAGAAAATCAGTAAATTAAAAAGAAAAGCTATGCTTAAAAAGGATACTTTTAGTGCTCGCTAGGCACAAATCACACCAATAGCAGCTTTATTTTTTGAATAAGTAAATTAGAAACAAAACTTTGGAAATGAAATATTTTGATTTATGGTATTATTTATTCCATTTTTTCTTTTTATTTACTTTTTACTTTAAATGAAATGAAAGGGTTCCTACACAATTCTGGTAAAAAGAATTCCTTGACTTTTCTAGATTTTCCCTGACTGTTTTCAATAAAAATTCAGCTTATATATTGTTGTAAAATCCTCCACAATGAACAACTTTAATCTAGATAGATGTTAAAAAAAGTATGTGTCGTAAAAATTGCCCGATTTTTAATTATTTTTCAAACAGGGTGTCTACTTCAGATTAACAGCAAATTTTCCTGACTTTTCCAGGTATCAAGATGGTGTGATGTTATACGCAAAAGCTCTCCAAAGTTGTGAATTGAGAGTAGAACTTTCACAAAAGTAACAGCTAGTAAATTGTCAAACAAATTCTGGCAAAATTTACAAATTGTTGAACATTTTACATGGTAAACATTTTGCTAAATACACACTTTCAGCATCAGGTTCTATTCATTTTGTCCAATCAGGATGAAATTTTTTATCACATCAGTCACAGTAAAATAGATTGCTTCAACATATTTTAATACAAATAATAAATATTCAATAAATTAAGCTAAAAATGTTCAGTTCCAAAACAAAGATAAGTAATTTGACTGAAACATCTAATCAATTCAGTAGAAAGTTTCAGTGAACCTGGATTTGAAAATTTCTGAGTTACAAGGAATTATTGAAAAAGGGTAGGCAAAATTATTTGCATAGTAGGTTGAAATACTCTTTACAGTACTTATAAAGAAAAAAAAATTGATTTTCCTAGCACTGCAATTTTAAATTCTTAGTTTTATAATAATAAAATTTTTCCGAATTTTTTCTTGTAAGTTTCAAAATTTTGTAGCTCTTTTTCAGAGTTTTCATATTTCCCTGACCTTTTCTCAGGAATGGTAAATTTTCCTGACTTTTCCAGTCATTATAAATATCCCTGACTTTTCCAGGTTATCCAGGTGGTTAGACACCCTGTTCAAATTATGCTATTGTTATTAGTTTGCATTTAATTTTATACAAAAATTTTAGATTGGATGAATAAATAATTTCTTCATTTATGATAATAATCGAGATTCTGATGGAAAAGTAGTACATCAAAAATTCCCTGACCACGTCAATTATTTAAAAATTTCCTGGATGTTTTGCATAAATTTTCGAATTCCCTGACTCGTAGGAACCCTGAATGAGTGCAATACATGTATTTTAAATATATGTAATATATGTACAATACAGAACCTATTATCCAGAATCCTCGGGACCGAAGGCTTTCTGGATTTTGGGTCCTCCCGAATTCCGTCAAAAAATTGCAAATAAAATGCAAATTTTGTCAAAGAATAGCGAAAAAATACAAATTTCTTCCAAGGACCACAAAAAATATGCAAACTGCATCAAAATATGGCAAAAAAAAAAAATTCTTCAAAGGATCGAAAAAGACCCCCGCAATTTTGTCATAAGGTCGCTAAATAAATCGCAAATTTTGTCAAAAGATCGCGAAAAAAAAAAAAAAAAACGCAAATTTCATCAAAAGATTGCAAAAAAAAAAAAAAAAAAAAAAAAAAAAAAAAGAAATGAAATTTCATAAAAGGATCACAAAAAACACACAAATTTAGTCGAAGGATCGCAGAAAAAAACAAAATTTTCGTCAAAATCTCACGAAAAAAATGCAAATTTCGTCAAAAGATAGCAAAAAATATTTTTTTTTTAAGGATCACAAAAAAACCCATTGAGGAAACCATAAAAAATGCAGCATAACAGCACCACCTGTTGAGCGATTTACACCAACATGTAAACAGCATAAATTCATGTCCAGTGTTCGAAATCCTTGGTGGTCCGCTGGTCCGAGACCACTAAAAATTCAATCGGACCACTAATTTAAAAAATTTAGTGGTCCGAAGGACCAGTAACTAACAGTAACTTTTTCCCCTCTCTGACAGGTAAACATAAATTTTCCCATCCCTGAGAAAACTGCAACCAAACATTACAATAAGCATAAAATTTGCATAAAAACTTAGTTAAAATAAATAGACGGAAATAAAAAACATAATAATTTCAGTTTTTGTTTATGTACTATTTATTTAATTTTTAGCAAATTATAATTTTACATTTTATTATGCCGAAAATTTTGGGTAACTGAAAGGAAGTTTGGTTTATATTCTCGGAAGAGGAAGGGGGAAAGGGGGGGTCACTCAAAGGGTGAAGGTACTTATATAATTTTATGTAGCAGTCTAGTGATGATGTCTGCAGACCAGTAAACTCTGATGTTTACTGGTCCTTGGGATCAGCGATTTTTTTTTAATCAATTCTACCACAGAAAATAGTCAGGGTTGCAAAATCGCTAAAAAAATGTCGTCATAACAAAAAAGATGACAGACGATCAAGGGAGAATATGCAAGGGATATACAAAAACTCATTCAATTTCATTATAAAAATTAACATAAGGTTAACAGATGATAAGATTAAAAATTCAAAACAATATTCTTGTATTTAATAACATTTGTTATAATACTTGTCCCCAAGCAGCATTAGCGATAAATACAAAATATTATTTTGTCTTCAAAAACATCGGTAAATTAGAAAAATTTTGGTTAAAAAAAAAAAAAAAAAAAGACCTATTCAATCTATCTTTTAACATGCTTTTACAAACAAAATACCAAAGTTCTCCAAAATGTTATTTATGAAAAAAGAGAGAGAGAGAGAGAGAGATGGGGGGGGGGGGGGAGAAATTTGTAAAAAGCAAATAGTATAAAATTTTGTAATGATAATGATTCTGAGATTCATATAAATATTAAAATTGATCTAAGCCCAATAAAAAACAATGATGTTTTCAAAACAAAATACCAAAATTTTCCAAACGTTATTTCTAAAAAAAGAGAGGGGAAAAGGAATTTGTAAAAAGCAAATAGTAAAAAAATAAACAAAAAATTTTGTGCATGCATGTGGCAGTAAGTAAAAAATACTGCATGTATGAGCACTGCATGCCCATAAAGCAAAAATTCAAAACAATATTCTTGTATTTAATAACATTTGTTATTGCTTGTCCCCAAGCAGCATTAGCGATAAATACAAAATATTATTTTGTCTTCAAAAACATTGGTAAATTAGAAAAATTTTGGTTAAAAAAGAAAAAAATCTATTCAATATGTCTTTTAACATTCCAATGAAGCAAGTAACTTTTTTCCCTCTCTGACAGGTAAACTTAAATTTTCCCATCCCTGACAAAAACTGCAACCAAACATTACGATAAGCATAAAAACTTAGTCAGTTAAAATAAATAAACGGAAATAAAATACATAATTAATAATTTCAGTTTTTGTTAATGTACTACTTATTTAATTTTTAGCAAATTATAATTTTACATTTTATTATGCCGAAAATTTTGGGTAACTGAAAGGAAATTTGGTTTATATTCTCGGAGGAGGAGAGGGGGGGGGGGGTCACTCAAAGGGTTAAAGGTACTTAATATAATTTTATGTAGGGGCCAGTGACGATGTCTGCGGACCAGTAAACTCTGATGTTTACTGGTCCTTGGGACCAGTGACTTTTTTTTAATCATTTCTACCGCTGATGTCAAGGAGTAACTGAATCTAAAGTTTCATGAAAATCTGTGCATTAGTTCTTGAGATAGAGACATTGCGAAAATCGTAAATAACGCAGAATAGCAGCACCACCTATTGAGCGATTTGCACCAAAAACTAATCAGCATCAATTTGTATCAGGGACTAACTGAATATCAATTTTTATTAAATTCCGTGCATTACTTCTTGAGATAGAGCAGCCACAAAATTTGTGTCACACACACACAGACAGACAGACATTTTGTACAAACATGTTTTTTGGGTTATCTGAACCCTAAAATGTGTAAATACGCCGAAAACCAGAATTCAAAAATTTTCATGAATCCAATACTTTGTTCTTGTAAAGATAGAAAAAAGCAAAAATCAAACAATGTGTTTTACTGTATGCAAGAATCTAAAAAAATACACCATTCATCGCTGTGTCTTTAGTATGTACAGAGAAAAAAGGATATTAACAACAAAAAAATACAGATATATATGATAATTTTTACCGAATATATGGCCAAGTTTTAGGCTGAATACTGACTTAAAGAGAAAAAAATATTTTTATTATTTATTTTATTTTTATTTTTTTCAATTTTAAAATAAAAAATTAAATTAAGGGCTAATTGAAATTATTTTTTTGTCTGAGTGTTCAAAAATCATAACAACTGAATGGATTTTTTGTAATATGTTAAATACTTTGATGCCAATAAGATAACATATGACTTTCAAAAATGTAAATAATAATTTATATTCATAATTTTTTATTTAATCCATAGATAGTTCTAGTAATTTATATACATTTTATCTAATATAGAAATTCATTACCTCTGTAAAAATGAAACTTTTTTTATTTAGTACAATCATTTCATACCTAAAAATGAGAACTTGCATGTGTCCTCTGTCTTTTTATATCCTTTCTCATTTAACTCAAACTTAGTAAATTTACATTCTGTATGTAAAGAAAAAGGTTGTTTTCTTAAAATATAATTAGTCATTCCATTAAAATATATATATATATATTTTTTTTTTTTTTTTTTGCTACCAAGATATACTTTTCTCTTTTCTTTCTCTCAAAATTAACAGACCCCTCATAATACTTCCTCCACCCCATATTTCACAATGAGATGCCTCCTGAAGTTTACGTAATATCATTATATACAGTTATTTATAAATTGTCATAAGCATTAAAATTGAGTAAGTATTAGGATTTCTTTTTCTTATAATAATTAATGTATTTAGATATAATTTTTTAATATTGTTTTTTTAAAATATTTAAAATCATAGTTTGTTTTGATTTTCTGGAACATATTTAACCAAATATCTTAGAATATTCGGCCAAATATGCAACTATTTGGCAAATTATCTAATTATATTTTACAGAATATCTGTTCAATATTTGGCACAAGGGCCGAATATTCGTTACATCCCTAATTTTTTAGCTATATAATGTACACCTTTCCCAGTTTTAAAGATATATTTTTATTTTATTTCTTATGATACATACTACTGAAACTAAACGCTAAGGATTTATAGAAATTTTTAAGAGTTGGGACAGTAAAAATTTATACCTAAAATTAAAAATGTATTTTGGAATTCAGCGTTACGAAAGCTTTCACATGATACCCTACATGATATACAAAGAAAAGATTTTTTTTCAAGCAACTTAATTTGCCCTATACATTTTTACTAAATATATTTATAAATGTTTAATAATCTGAAAATATGTGGGTCAACAGTCTTCATTACTTCCCCCAATTTGAAATTTCCACGTTGCATAGTTTACGAGTAAAATGGCTGTGACAGACAGACAGACAGACAGACAGACACAAGAGTGATCTTATAATGGTTCCGTTTTTACTTTTTAAGTACGGAACCCTAAAAATAGTAAATAGTAGAAGTAAGTTTTTATGGAAAGGAATTTTGTGAAGGGACCCATTTTGTCAACCATTTCAACGGCTGCCCCGGTTAAGTCGGGGGTAAAAGCAATGTTTCCCTATACCCGTCACCGGTGAAGTGGTAAGGTGATTTTTGTGAAGGTGCCCATTTTCGGCGAGCAAAATAGTAAGTTTTAGGTCGAATACCAAATATTCAGCTGGCCAAATACTTTTTATATTGCACAGTTTAAAGGTATAAAAATGTTACTTTTTAAACCAATTTTACATAATATTTAATAAAAGAAATTTACATTTTGATAAAGAGCTTTTTATAAGTAAATTTTTCATTGAAAAAGAATCTACTTTGTGTTATTTAAGAAGGATAATTATAAGACTTTTAAATAATAAAATTTTAAATTTTATGGTTTCTTCTACGAATTAGAAACAAACATCTTAAAATCAAAAAGAAATAGTAAAAAAAAATTGGAAAAAAAACTTTACACAGTTATACACTGTTTATTTGTCAGAAAGAGACTAAAGTAAAAATAAATAAATAATTCAATATACTCAAATAATGGCAGCTCAGAGAGAATCATTTTCTACTCCCTTTGATTTAGCAAGGAAGTTTTTAAATGTACCATAGATCAGTGTCTGAAGTGGGTGATCATTTTCAGATATTGTAAACATTTAGGTTGTTCCTAAAATCTTTAAACAACCTTTCAACGGGGATAACATGGTCAAGACAAACATTTTTTTTTTAACAAGAAGTAATATCTCAATCTTTTTATTCCATCAGAATTACAATACATTAAATAAAATATATTGGGTGTGAAACAAGGCAGAACTGAATTTTTATTCACAACTGTGAATGACAACAATGTTATCATTTGTTTCATATTAATTTTGTTTGTATTAAATGTGTGGATATCATTGAAAATGACTCAATTTTGGTCAGTGACACAGTATAAATACAATCAACTGAATCCTGAATAAAGGAATGTCCAGCGCATAGTTTTTTTTTGCTATGAATGGTGGCATTTTCCAGCACTTCTCATCATATCATACTTCACAGAAATCAAAGCAAGTCAGTTGAAAATATAGTTATGATATCTTCATTATTGTTAAAGTAACAAACGGAAATCCAAGCTTGACCTTGAGTGAGATCAAATACAATGTATTTATGACTCAATAAGTGAATTACGATTATGGTTTCCTGAACAAAAATTGTCTGTCTTGATACCTATTATCAACCCCAAAAGTTTTTCTATTTTGTTTAGAAACTCTAATTTGTGAAAAAGCAACAAATAGGTTATTTACTAAACAAAGTTTAGGAGCTTGCATTTGAGCGTTATTAATTCCTTTGAAAATCCTAATTAATCATCCCCATTATTCCTCATATTTATCCTCCTCATGGTTAATTTTCTTAAGTTACACTTTACAAGCAGCAAATAATCTAAAAACATTCTTTTTTATTTAAATATGATTTTGTTTCTCATTATTTTAAATATATTTATAAGTTGACAGTTAAAGTAGAAATTGTGGAAAGTTTTTAAAAATTTGTTTTAAGAGGTTTTTAAGTATTCGGTTTGACTGAATACTTTGATATTCGGACAAACCGAATACTTTGATATTCGGCCTAACCGAATATTATGTAACATGGCCGAATACTGAATAGATACCAAATATTTGGTGCATCCCTAGCTAACACTTGATAATTTTGCTTTTTATGATATTAATACACAATTTTAAATTTTACAAAAAAATGATTTTTTTAATAACTTGCCTTAATTTGAAGACATCCACTAAATCATTTTTTTAAAAGGTACATTTAAACACTTACAAAAAAGAAAAAATTGCATATTTCATCATGAATAATTTATTGAATTTTAAATAGACTTTTTTTCACAATTTAAGCTCTTTAACTGCATCACAGTTTTTTTATTGGAAGGGGATTTACATTGGAGGAATTTCCAATCTTGCAATTGGCAGTAGCAACAAGTACACGTCTTTTGTTACACGACATTTTCTTTTGTTAACTTAATCCTAGAGAGGGAAGGGAGAAGAGAACAAAGTGAAGTACAAATGCTTGTACTTTAACCTCCTGAAAGGAAAACGGTCTCAGACCAAATATTTTCACCTGATTAATTAACTTTTTTTTTTTTAACATTTGCAACTCTAATTTTATTTTGAGCATCGGAATAAAAAAAAAATCAGCACCTATAAAAAAAGTAATGAAAATTAAGCACCTTCATTAAAATTTAAACAAATTCAAGCATTTTCAAGGACTTTTTTTCTCTCTTAAAAATTCAAGCACTGTTAAGCACAGGATGAACCCTAACGTACATATACTATACACGTCACAGTATCAGCACTAATCCTTGTTCCTCCCCCCGAATTTTTTGTTTTCCTGATTTTTTTAATGTGTTGATTAATGTTTTTCCGTGATCCACGGGGATTTTTTTTTTCTTTTGACATTGGTAAAAGAAATCAACTTAAAATTTTCAGCCTAATATAGTAAATTATTTCTTCCACGATTTTTGAAGTCTTAGCAATTTTGAATTAGACTTTTAACGTGATTTTAACCACTTTTTCGCATTTTCTAGCGATTTTTTTTAAAAAAATCTTCATAAAGGTTTATTATGGTTCCAAACTTTTAGCATACTATAGAAAATATTTCTATCTGCGATTTTTGAATTTTTAGCTATTGTTAATGTGATTTCTCCTGAGATTTTCAGCTTTTTTTCACATTCAGTGGCGATTTTTTGACATTCGTAAAAGGAATTCAATTTCAAACTAGGGATGCACCGGATATCCGAAGTTCCTTTGCTTGCCGGATTCAGATATCTGGCCAGATATCCGGCACTAGATATGTTTTTAGTTATATGGTGACTTATTTCTTTATATAATGCCATCTCAAAACAATAAATAACAAACATGTTTCACACATCATTAAAACATTTTAAATATATTGAGATATAATTTGCAAAAACTATATCTTTTTGAATATCAGGGCTTGAAATTCAAGTTTTCCCAGAAGGGGAGTTTCCTACCCAACATTTAAAAATGCAGGAGAGTTGAACTGTTAGAAAGGAAAAAAAATATCTTTAAACCCCGTTATTTTTTATGTGCCACTTAAAGAATTATATTTATGCAGACATGACATAATATTGAAATAATTTAAATTAACAACTCAAGATAATTACCCGAAATGTTTATTTTTATTAAAACAAAGGAACAGAATCAAGTTTTATATATACCATATCTATTTTTCAACTTTCACGTAACGTTATGGGCAATTAACAATTGGGTTGCTAAATGAATTTCATAATTTAGATTTTATCCCATTTTGCCTGATTTAGCCTCTTTCACAAGTTACACTTTTGACAAACGGCACAGACCATCTTCTATAACTTTAGAAATTATTGGAAACACATGGTTATGCTGTTAAAAAATTTTAGAAAACTGCAAAATCTGATGTGCATTAATTTTTAACTTACTTGCATGAATAATGCATATCGGTGATTCTATTGTCAATATCCTATGGTGATTGTATGTCACTTCTGAACAAACTTGTTTTATTATATCCTTAATGGAATTATAGTCAAAACTGTAATCCCAGGTATTTTTGTTAATTGAACTATGTTCTATGCATTGGAATTTTAAATCCATATCCAAAGTTTGAAAAGGAAATAGTCAATTGATTCCTTCTACTACATGATAAAAGGTTGATTTCAAAAAGTCGTCCTAACTTCTGTGAATTGCAAGAATCAACTAATTTGTTATTTCTAAAAATATTTTTTTAAGTTCACCAAATTTTTTTTCTTCATGTGCACCACAAGTGTAATCTCATTTTGTTGAGTGCTGACTATTGGCCAATTTGGTAGGGCTTAGTCTCCGGTGGCCATTATTGCCCTTTTAGTTATTTCCTATTTTGGGCACAGGGAAAAAAAATCGCAAAATACATAAATCGATCATAAAAATATCGCCGATTTCTTCAATCATGGTGAAAATAAATAAAAAAATTTGCCAACCGGTCACCAGAAGAAAACTGAAGTTCATGGAAAATCGGCAGTGGGAAAATATCACAAAATTCGTCAGTTGATCAGGGAAAAATATCGTGAAATTTGCCAGTCCATCACGAGCAAATATTATGACATTTCTCAGCCGGTCACAGAGAAAAAATGCAAAATTTTTCAGTCGGATGCAGAAAAACAATAGTTACTTTCATCAGTATGTCGCAAGAACAAACAGGGAAATTTGCCAATCGGTCACAGAATAAAATTGCTATATTTGTCAATTGATCTCGAGAAAAAAAATTATGAAATTCACCAATCAGTCTCTAGAAAAAATCATGAAATTCATCAGTTGGCCATGGAGAAAAAATGCAAAATTTTTCAGTCAGATGCAGAAAAACAACCATGAATTTTGTCAATCTGTCGTAAGAAGAAACTGTGAAATCTGCCAATCGATAGCAGAAAATATCACAAAATTTGTCAGTCGATCCTGAGACTTGATCATCGTTTTACAAAAAAACATTTTCGGAAAATGATTTTTTGGAAACAGGAGCCGCCCACCCACAATAGGGCATAATAAATAGGGCACAATAATAATCTTTAGGGCATGAATCCTGCCATCCCGTCTTGAAATTCAAGCCCTGCAATGTATATTAATAACATTGCATAAAAAATGTAATTTAGACATAAAAATATTCTGTTTATTTGTACAATCAAATTCTGATATTTGCTACTGGATTTGAATATGGGATTGACTATACTGATAATTGCTAATAATTAATTAATTTGTACAATGAAATGCTGATAATTTGTATAACAAATTTTAACCAATTAATATGCATATAATTGTAGAGTATTTTTACAAAGAAATACTGCATACTTTCTTTTTATAATTTAAACATAAAATATCTACTAATATACGCATGATTAAAGAGTTATTTTCTCCAAACATAGGTTTAGTCGATGCCCTTTTTCTGTTTTAATTATTTAATATTGTTTTTGCTCTAAGTCACATTTAGTTTTATTTTAAGTTAAATTATTTTGATATTTATAAAAAGAAAATTACTTTTAATTTTAAATATTTATAATGAAGTTACAAAAATAACTAGTTGAATTTGCCAATCTCAAAACTTTCTTCTGTCTCATGCATCTTAATATTTGAAAAGGTAGTTATACAAATGTAAGTACTTCAATATTATTAGTTCAATATTATACCATTTTTGATTTTCATCTAAAATTTCTGCTCCAGTCAATTAATCAGAATAAGTTAATCTTGATCATGATACTTATTAAAATCAATAATTTTTTCGTTATTCTGTTGTACATCAGCTGTTTGTGAATAGCCAGCTTAGCAGGATGCGAAGTTCCTTCACTTCATGAGCTGCTAATATACAGTAAAAGAAAAACTGTGAAAAATCGAGAAAATTTTACAAAAATCTCTGTTACAGTGCCACCTTCTGGCAGAATATTTCCAAATTCAAGGAGAAACTGCTGGCCATAGCCAAAATTATCTGCGCAAAATTGGTTCAATTCTATGCTTAGCTTCATACACTTTTCAATGGTAAAATAATGAAAATAACACAAAAATCCGTATTACAGTGCCCCCTTCCTGCAAAATATTTTCAAATTGAAGGAGGACCTGCTGGCCATAGCCAAAAACATACCCCCCCCCCCCAAAAAAATTGGTCCAATTCTATGCATAACTTCATACACTTTTCGATGGTACAAGAATGAAAGTGGAAAAAAAATCCCTATTACAGCGTCCCATTCTGGCTGAATATTTCCAATTTAAAGGAGAACTTGCTGGACATAGCCAAAAACAAATGCAAAAAATTTTGTTCAATTATATGGATAACTTCATACACTTTTCAATGGTACAATAATGAAAATGGCACAAAAATCGCTATTACAATGCCCCCCCCCCCCCTCCAGTGGAATGTTTCCATATTAAAGGAGGGCTATAGCCAAAAACATTCACAAAAAATTTGGTTCAATTCTATGAATAACTTCCTTCACTTTTTGATGGTACAATGGCGACACATGGACAGACAGACATTTTGTATAAACATGTTTTGGGATATCTGATCCCTAAAACATCTAAATCCGTCGAAAACTGGAAATCAAAAAAAATTCTGTTACAATACTTTCTTTTAAAAATAGGCCTATTTAATTCTTAAACTTAAAACAAAGAAAGAAAATTAATAAAGTCATACTTCAATAAACAACTTCAAATTTTGTTTTACATATTCTGAAAGTAAAGGTACAATTTTCTAAAAGAGGTAAAGGTAAATTCTTAAATTTATTATAAAGAGTTCAAATATCAAAGTTAGGAAAGCTGGCAATTCTTTAAACTTTTGAGAATTACCTTTTACTCATGAATAGTGAACTTACTTTCATATTTTGCATTATAAACAAAAGTGTTCGGCATTGTTTGAGGTCAAACGATTTCTGTTATCTTTATATATTCACTTCGCTGTGCTCTGCCAGATATCTGGCAGACAAGTCGGATATCCAGTGATTGTGATTCGGATATCCGATGGTATTTCGGATATTGAAAAATCAGCCGGATATGCCGGATATCCATTGCATCCCTATTTCAAACTTTTACCATATATGGTTCTCTTCTGAATTTTTAGCAATTTGCAGACCTTTTGATTTTTTTCTCATTCTTTAAAGGAATTTGGTTTTAAACTTTTAACCTAATATAATGAATTTTGTCTTGTGCGATTTTTGATTTTTTAGTAATTTTAAATGTGATATTACTGTTTTTTCGCGTTCAGCTGCAATTTTTTTACACTCGTAAAAAGAATTAGGTTTCAAACTGCCTAATATGCTAACTTTTGTCCTCTGCGATTTTAAGTTTTTTTATTTTTATTGTTATTTTCACTATGATTTTCAGTATTTCGCATTCCGCGAACATTTTTTTTTTTTTACATTTGTAATAAGAATTCGGTTTAAACATTTAGCATAATATAGTACATTATATCTTCTGTGATTTCTGAATTTTTAAGTAATTTTTCATGTTAAACACTGATTTTTTTACATTTGTGAAAAATTCCAGTTACAGTGTCTCAGCCCACTGTACTAAATTTTGCTTCTGCGATTGTCTAATCGATTTTTTGCAGGGGTTTTAAGTTTCATGGCAATTTTCCCACGCTAGTAAAAAAAAAAAAAGAAAAAAATCTGTTTTAAACTTTTAGCCCAATATAGTAAATTTTGTTCTCTTTTCAATAAGGTTTATTTGGAATTTGTGCAGGGATTTTAAAATTGTTCATGATTTTTATATGGGTTCGGGCAACGCCGGACGAGTCAGCTAAACAAATAAAAATACATTTAAGAATGGTAATGAATTCATATTTATAAGCTGTATTCAAAACATTTTTTATAATTTCTAGTCAATATTTTTATGCAAAAAATCCTCGCTTATATTTTTCCATTATTTCTTAATCTGGGATACAACCTTCCACATTTTAGCAGGTTTCTGATTTTTTTTTTTATGTATCTAACCTTTCTCCTTTCTAAAATTTCATTTCCTCCCTTTAACCCTTTATGTCCCAAATTATTAATTGGTAAAAATTTCATCTTCTAAAGCATTTTTCGCAAATTTTTGAAACTACATTAGAAGATTTACACAATCATTTAATAAATTTTAGAAAGATTTTGCTAATAAAAAATAATTAAATCTGAATTTATTGGGATTTTGTGCAATATTTATAACTCCACTCAAATCTTTTATTTATAATATACCATATTTACTCGTGTATAACGCGCACCCCCTTACTTCACAAGAAAAATGGCGAATTTTTTAAATCTCGAATATAACGCACACCATAAATTTGAGAAGGCCATTTACGGCTGGGTGCAATGCTTTATGATCCGTAACAGTCTCTCTATCAGGAGAAAAACAATGCCATTGCAGAAGTTCTATTTATTTTGTCCAATCAGGATGAAATTTTTTAACACATCAGTCACAGTAAAATACAGATTGCTTTGAAATATTTTAATACAAATAATAAATATTCAATAAATTAAGCTAAAAATGTTCAGTTATAAAACAAAGATAAGTAATTCGACTGAAACATCTAATCAATCTTACTCCATTCAGTAGAAAGTTTCAGTGAAGCTAAATTTGAAAATTTCTGAGTTACAATGAATTATTGAAAAAGGGTAGGCAAAATTATTTGCATAACAGGTTGAAATACTCTTTACAGCAGGGGAGAGTGGTAATAAATGGGCCAATTTTTGGTTTTTAATTTTTTTATAATAATTTTTTTATGCTCAGAATTGGCTCTTCGGTTACTTTACTTATTTGGTTATAGAAAAAAGTCATAAAAATTGGATTAGAAAATGTCTATAATGAATAATAATAGAAAATAAAAATATAGAAATTTGGCCCATTCATCAACACCCATGGGGCTGAATGGGCCATTGAAGGTAATGAATGGGCCACTAAATGAATTCAATGAAAAAATGTGGAATTAATCTTTTATTCACCAAATATGACAAAATGAATGGGTACTTGACATGATATGATCAAAGCATACTGAAATAGTAAGTAATACACAATGCTTATAAAAATTTATGAACATCAAAAGTGATATTATTAAATCACATAATTGTAGCAGAAAAAATGACAAAATAATGAGATTATAAGAAAGAAAGAACATAAAATATACATAAAAATAATAGATAATACACATTTTGATTTAATAAAATTTATATTTTTCAAAATTAATATTAAACGACATGGTTGTAACAGGGTTGGAACTGCCTATTAATTGACTATTTAGTGTAAATTTCTGGTATTATTTATTCTATCCATCAGATTCAGAATATAAACAATTATTCTAGTTTTATATCAAATGGAAAAATACTGGTAGGTGTGGTCAACAACTGGACAGTTCACCTTAATCATTTATACAATTTAACTTATGTTTCTAATAAATAACTGATATTTCTTAGAGTGAAAATGTGCAAAATTTGTTTTAGACATCACTATAAACCTATTCTAACTAGACAGTAATTTAATCTAAATCCATTACAGTCAGTTATGTTTCATATTAAAGAGAAAATCAGAAAAAAAGAAAGAAAAACCATATTTTCATGATCAGGGCAAAGGTGGCCCATTCATGACCATGATATAGTGACCCATTCAGCCCCACCTATAATTCTGGAATATATTCAGGTTTTTTTAATACATTAAATTCAAATAACATCTAAATACATCCTAAAATTAGTTTATAGATATGCAAAGACTTGCTAATGCACATATCTACAATGAAATAATAGATACTTTTTAGCTTATTTATTTTACTGAAAAGGGAAAAAATTTACTTTTCAATCAGATTCTTGACCATCCTACTCAGTGGGAAAATGGCTTCTCCCAAACAACGGAAAATTTGATGAGTTTGGTAGAACAAATAGCTTCATCTATTGGTGGCATCTAAAATAATTTTATGCAAATACTTTTTCACATTTTGTTAATGGCCCATTCATCCCCATGGCCCATTCATTACCACTCTCCCCTACTTATAAAAAAAAATTTCCAATACTTGCAGATGCAGAATACCGTAACTAATTTCCACATTTAAAACGGTAAAAGAAGATATCAAAGTAAACAATGTTGAGAATGCATAACACATTTGTAAACCAGATTTCAGCAATTACTGTCCATCCATAGCCAGAAAGATAGTACAGTAGACTCCCTCAAATCCGCACAGCTTGGGACCAGATGTTGTGCAGATTTCTGATCATTGCTTTGTTTACATTTCTAAACAGTAATTTGAATGTAATAACACAATCAAAATTATAATGAATGCTTGGAATATAGTAAAATATTAAAATAATTAAGTAATAAACTAAAATGATAAAAAGTAAGATAATTTTTAAAATGATTAAATTATTAAAAGTAAAGGTTAAGTAAATAATTAATAATGCATAATTAAATATGCATAATACAAATCAGATACATTTTCCTTGAATTATTCAATAAAACTTTCTTCATAAATGTACCGCCCCACCAGTGGCCGAGAGGTTCTGCTCTCGAAGCTGGTAGACGGGAGGGGCTGGGTTCGAATCCAATTGCGCCTGTCGGCCTAATCGTTCGGAGTTCTCGTGGTTTTCTTCGAGCCATGGATTTTCCATGTGTAAATATGGATTTGGTTCCCTTAGAAAGACCCTCATGGAGGGCACTTCCCCCCCTGGCCTATATCCCCCGTGTAGATAATCGGCCGTCAAAAATCAAGCCTACCCAACCCATAAATGTACCCTATTAATTCACATAAAAATCATAAAATAAGAAAGTTTTATTTCAGGTTTAGTCAGTCTTAATTAGGGTGTAAATGATTTTAATCAATTGATTTAAATTGGTGATTAAATCATGATTTTAATCAACTATTTTTTTTTTTAAATCATTCATTAAAATCATAAATTTTCTAAATGCTTAAAATTACATAAAAAAGTATTGAAATTTAAGCTGAACATAATTGGGAAAGTTCCTTTTGTTATTTTGCCTTATGAATAAGGTATATTGATCGCCAGACTGCAACAAAATGACAATATTGGCCCATTTATAAAGCAGTTTTCAGTGCTGATCGAGTGTGTTACAATTCCAATTGTGGCACTGTGTTAATTTCACATTTAAAATTCAAAAATATCAAATAAGTTATTTTTTTACACGAACACTAACTAAAATCATTAAACATAAGGGAGGGGGGGTGGATGATTTTTTTAAAAATACATGGTATAAGTCCTGTTTCTTAGTAATAAATTGTCTTCAATGAAAATACTGATGGCACATGTATTCATGTGGTACTGGTAAAGTGCCCCAGGAAATATTTCTAGACATGACAGTCAATGTGTTAAAGAGAAAATTAAGCAATTTGCAGATTTTCAAGCAAACTGCTTTTTTATCAACAATTAAAGATTTTATTAAAAACATTTTATTGAAAGAAAATAAAAGATTGAAAGAAAAGAAGTTAAAAAATTCAGTAACATAGTTAATCTACCAATTACTAAAAATCCATTCGAGTTTCAAAATATGAACAGACTTTTAATAAACCTTAAGTGGAATGGCTAACTATACTTACTGTTATTACCTTGAAATCCACTTCTTCCACCAGGTCCGCCATAACCCGTTGGACTACCATAATCACCTCCAGGTCGACCAGGCATTCGACCTGGGCCACCAGGAGCTGGAGGACCACCATATCTGCCGGGAGGACGGTTATAATCTGCACCAGGTGGAGGTCCACCATAACCACCAGGAGGTGGTGCCATACCATGTCCAGGAGGACCATGAGACAGAGGACTAACAGGAGGTATTGCTGGAAAACCTGTTGAAGGAGGAGCTCCAGCACCATAAGCAGGAGCTGATGCAACTGAAGAACCTACACCACTATTAGGTGGTTGACTACCATAGCCTGAAGGAGCAGCGCCACCATAAGATTCATAACCTGGAGATCCAGAGTAAGATTGGCTTTGAGGAGCAGAAGCAGAATAACATGCAAAAGTGTTTCTAGTTTAAATACAAAGATATTTACTTAAATTGAAGAACACTTTAAATTAACAACACCTTGATATAATCACATTAAACTTATAAAGTAGGGTCAGGTGGAATAAAATAATGAATCCAACTGGTGCTAAGGAAGTAAATATAGTTACATGAAATGCAAATGTAAGGTGCAGCAAGTATGGAAATGATGTATTCAGTTTTTCAGCTAATATTACAAATGTGAGATGCTATGTAATACCTGGACAAATCTATGCAGTTTGGATTTTATTTTTCTTTATTTTTTTCACCTACTGTTCATGTTCAATGAAAGATAATATATTGAGAAATGTTTCAAAATATACATTAATAATGTAAAGAATTATAACATCTAAATACATCCTAAAATTAGTTTATAGATATGCAAAGACTTGCTAATGCACATATCTACAATGAAATAATAGATACTTTTTAGCTTATTTATTTTACTGAAAAGGGAAAAAATTTACTTTTCAATCAGATTCTTGACCATCCTACTCAGTGGGAAAATGGCTTCTCCCAAACAATGGAAAATTTGATGAGTTTGGTAGAACAAATAGCTTCATCTATTGGTGGCATCTAAAATAATTTTATGCAAATACTTTTTCACATTTTGTTAATGGCCCATTCATCCCCATGGCCCATTCATTACCACTCTCCCCTACTTATAAAAAAAAATTCCAATACTTGCAGATGCAGAATACCGTAACTAATTTCAACATTTAAAACGGTAAAAGAAGATATCAAAGTAAACAATGTTGAGAATGCATAACACATTTGTAAACCAGATTTCAGCAATTACTGTCCATCCATAGCCAGAAAGATAGTACAGTAGACTCCCTCAAATCCGCACAGCTTGGGACCAGATGTTGTGCAGATTTCTGATCATTGTTTTGTTTACATTTCTAAACAGTAATTTGAATGTAATAACACAATCAAAATTATAATGAATGCTTGGAATATAGTAAAATATTAAAATAATTAAGTAATAAACTAAAATGATAAAAAGTACGATAATTTTTAAAATGATTAAATTATTAAAAGTAAAGGTTAAGTAAATAATTAATAATGCATAATTAAATATGCATAATACAAATCAGATACATTTTCCTTGAATTATTCAATAAAACTTTCTTCATAAATGTACCGCCCCACCACTGGCCAAGAGGTTCTGCTCTCGAAGCTGGTAGACGGGAGGTGCTGGGTTCGAATCCAATCGCGCCTGTCGGCCTAATCGTTCCGAGTTTTCGTGGTTTTCTTCGAGCCATGGATTTTCCATGTGTAAATATGGATTAGGTTCCCTTAGAAAGACCCTCATGGAGGGCACTTCCCCCCCTGGCCTATATCCCCCGTGTAGATAATCGGCCGTCAAAAATCAAGCCAACCCAACCCATAAATGTACCCTATTAATTCACATAAAAATCATAAAATAAGAAAGTTTTATTTCAGGTTTAGTCAGTCTTAATTAGGGTGTAAATGATTTTAATCAATTGATTTAAATTGGTGATTAAATCATGATTTTAATCAACTATTTTTTTTTTAAATCATTCATTAAAATCATAAATTTTCTAAATGCTTAAAATTACATAAAAAAGTATTGAAATTTAAGCTGAACATAATTGGGAAAGTTCCTTTTGTTATTTTGCCTTATGAATAAGGTATATTGATCGCCAGACTGCAACAAAATGACAATATTGGCCCATTTATAAAGCAGTTTTCAGTGCTGATCGAGTGTGTTACAATTCCAATTGTGGCACTGTGTTAATTTCACATTTAAAATTCAAAAATATCAAATCAGTTATTTTTTTACACGAACACTAACTAAAATCATTAAACATAAGGGAGGGGGGGTGGATGATTTTTTTAAAAATACATGGTATAAGTCCTGTTTCTTAGTAATAAATTGTCTTCAATGAAAATACTGATGGCACATGTATTCATGTGGTACTGGTAAAGTGCCCCAGGAAATATTTCTAGACATGACAGTCAATGTGTTAAAGAGAATATTAAGCAATTTGCAGATTTTCAAGCAAACTGCTTTTTTATCAACAATTAAAGATTTTATTAAAAACATTTTATTGAAAGAAAATAAAAGATTGAAAGAAAAGAAGTTAAAAAATTCAGTAACATAGTTAATCTACCAATTACTAAAAATTCATTCTAGTTTCAAAATATGAACAGACTTTTAATAAACCTTAAGTGGAATGGCTAACTATACTTACTGTTATTACCTTGAAATCCACTTCTTCCACCAGGTCCGCCATAACCCGTTGGACTACCATAATCACCTCCAGGTCGACCAGGCATTCGACCTGGGCCACCAGGAGCTGGAGGACCACCATATCTGCCGGGAGGATGGTTATAATCTGCACCAGGTGGAGGTCCACCATAACCACCAGGAGGTGGTGCCATACCATGTCCAGGAGGACCATGAGACGGAGGACTAACAGGAGGTATTGCTGGAAAACCTGTTGAAGGAGGAGCTCCAGCACCATAAGCAGGAGCTGATGCAACTGAAGAACCTACACCACTATTAGGTGGTTGACTACCATAGCCTGAAGGAGCAGCGCCACCATAAGATTCATAACCTGGAGATCCAGAGTAAGATTGGCTTTGAGGAGCACAAGCAGAATAACATGCAAAAGTGTTTCTAGTTTAAATACAAAGATATTTACTTAAATTGAAGAACACTTTAAATTAACAACACCTTGATATAATCACATTAAACTTATAAAGTAGGGTCAGGTGAAATAAAATAATGAATCCAACTGGTGCTAAGGAAGTAAATATAGTTACATGAAATGCAAATGTAAGGTGCAGCAAGTATGGAAATGATGTATTCAGTTTTTCAGCTAATATTACAAATGTGAGACACTATGTAATACCTGGACAAATCTATGCAGTTTGGATTTTATTTTTCTTTATTTTTTTCACCTACTGTTCATGTTCAATGAAAGATAATATATTGAGAAATGTTTCAAAATATACATTAATAATGTAAAGAATTATAACATCTAAATACATCCTAAAATTAGTTTATAGATATGCAAAGACTTGCTAATGCACATATCTACAATGAAATAATAGATACTTTTTAGCTTATTTATTTTACTGAAAGGGGAAAAAATTTACTTTTCAATCAGATTCTTGACCATCCTACTCAGTGGGAAAATGGCTTCTCCCAAACAACGGAAAATTTGATGAGTTTGGTAGAACAAATAGCTTCATCTATTGGTGACATCTAAAATAATTTTATGCAAATACTTTTTCACATTTTGTTAATGGCCCATTCATCCCCATGGCCCATTCATTACCACTCTCCCCTACTTATAAAAAAAAATTTCCAATACTTGCAGATGCAGAATACCGTAACTAATTTCCACATTTAAAACGGTAAAAGAAGATATCAAAGTAAACAATGTTGAGAATGCATAACACATTTGTAAACCAGATTTCAGCAATTACTGTCCATCCATAGCCAGAAAGATAGTACAGTAGACTCCCTCAAATCCGCACAGCTTGGGACCAGATGTTGTGCAGATTTCTGATCATTGCTTTGTTTACATTTCTAAACAGTAATTTGAATGTAATAACACAATCAAAATTATAATGAATGCTTGGAATATAGTAAAATATTAAAATAATTAAGTAATAAACTAAAATGATAAAAAGTAAGATAATTTTAAAAATGATTAAATTATTAAAAGTAAAGGTTAAGTAAATAATTAATAATGCATAATTAAATATGCATAATACAAATCAGATACATTTTCCTTGAATTATTCAATAAAACTTTCTTCATAAATGTACCGCCCCACCAGTGGCCAAGAGGTTCTGCTCTCGAAGCTGGTAGACGGGAGGTGCTGGGTTCGAATCCAATCGCGCCTGTCGGCCTAATCGTTCGGAGTTTTCGTGGTTTTCTTCGAGCCATGGATTTTCCATGTGTAAATATGGATTTGGTTCCCTTAGAAAGACCCTCATGGAGGGCACTTCCCCCCCTGGCCTATATCCCCTGTGTAGATAATCGGCCGTCAAAAATCAAGCCAACCCAACCCATAAATGTACCCTATTAATTCACATAAAAATCATAAAATAAGAAAGTTTTATTTCAGGTTTAGTCAGTCTTAATTAGGGTGTAAATGATTTTAATCAATTGATTTAAATTGGTGATTAAATCATGATTTTAATCAACTATTTTTTTTTTTAAATCATTCATTAAAATCATAAATTTTCTAAATGCTTAAAATTACATAAAAAAGTATTGAAATTTAAGCTGAACATAATTGGGAAAGTTCCTTTTGTTATTTTTGCAACAAAATGACAATATTGACCCATTTATAAAGCAGTTTTCAGTGCTGATCGAGTGTGTTACAATTCCAATTGTGGCACTGTGTTAATTTCACATTTAAAATTCAAAAATATCAAATAAGTTATTTTTTTACACGAACACTAACTAAAATCATTAAACATAAGGGAGGGGGGGTGGATGATTTTTTTAAAAATACATGGTATAAGTCCTGTTTCTTAGTAATAAATTGTCTTCAATGAAAATATTGATGGCACATGTATTCATGTGGTACTGGTAAAGTGCCCCAGGAAATATTTCTAGACATGACAGTCAATGTGTTAAAGAGAAAATTAAGCAATTTGCAGATTTTCAAGCAAACTGCTTTTTTATCAACAATTAAAGATTTTATTAAAAACATTTTATTGAAAGAAAATAAAAGATTGAAAGAAAAGAAGTTAAAAAATTCAGTAACATAGTTAATCTACCAATTACTAAAAATTCATTCTAGTTTCAAAATATGAACAGACTTTTAATAAACCTTAAGTGGAATGGCTAACTATACTTACTGTTATTACCTTGAAATCCACTTCTTCCACCAGGTCCGCCATAACCCGTTGGACTACCATAATCACCTCCAGGTCGACCAGGCATTCGACCTGGGCCACCAGGAGCTGGAGGACCACCATATCTGCCGGGAGGACGGTTATAATCTGCACCAGGTGGAGGTCCACCATAACCACCAGGAGGTGGTGCCATACCATGTCCAGGAGGACCATGAGACGGAGGACTAACAGGAGGTATTGCTGGAAAACCTGTTGAAGGAGGAGCTCCAGCACCATAAGCAGGAGCTGATGCAACTGAAGAACCTACACCACTATTAGGTGGTTGACTACCATAGCCTGAAGGAGCAGCGCCACCATAAGATTCATAACCTGGAGATCCAGAGTAAGATTGGCTTTGAGGAGCAGAAGCAGAATAACATGCAAAAGTGTTTCTAGTTTAAATACAAAGATATTTACTTAAATTGAAGAACACTTTAAATTAACAACACCTTGATATAATCACATTAAACTTATAAAGTAGCGTCAGGTGGAATAAAATAATGAATCCAACTGGTGCTAAGGAAGTAAATATAGTTACATGAAATGCAAATGTAAGGTGCAGCAAGTATGGAAATGATGTATTCAGTTTTTCAGCTAATATTACAAATGTGAGATGCTATGTAATACCTGGACAAATCTATGCAGTTTGGATTTTATTTTTCTTTATTTTTTTCACCTACTGTTCATGTTCAATGAAAGATAATATATTGAGAAATGTTTCAAAATATACATTAATAATGTAAAGAATTAAATGTTTATTTTCTATATGTAAAATCAGGGCTGTCGTGGTTGTTAAAAGTGGCATGGCAGAAACACTACCAGTAAGTGGCAAAAACTGGCATAAACTAAGAAATAATACTAATAAAAACTTTAATCTGCAATGATTCATAATTCGCACATGTATTTGATATGTAATCAATTAAGTTAAAAATTAAAACTAAAGATTATTACTGTTATTCAAAGTAGCAAAAAGTTTCAAAATGATCATATAAAAATACTTTGTATATAATAATTTTCTTTCACTTGAAAAACAGAAAATTTCATAATGGTAATCTGATGCTGTACAAGTTTAACTATTAATATTATTGTTTACAGTTTAATTTCTATTTAAAAGTTTAAAAAAATTACAAAAAATTCTATGATATTTGCAACAAATCACTTTTCAGAGTATTTTTAAATAAATAATACAACGCAATAACTTAAGAGATTATCTACTATATACAAATAGAAATGCTTGTGAAAATATATAAGTAAATAATTGAAGCACAAAAAATATTTTTTTTTTTTAATGAAATATCTTGTACAATTTTTTTATAATATTGAAAGAACAAAATTACCATTCAAATATACTACTATTACTTTTTCTGTGGAGCATTCCATAACAGACTAATTTTGCTAATATTTTCAGTGTTTAATTTAAAATAGGTATTGGATAGTTTTCTATTTTTGATTTTTAAATTAAAATTTTAAAATACTCTAATAATTGTTTATATATAAAATTACACAACCATACAAACAAACCCAACAAACAAAAATGTGTTAGATTACTCATTTTTTCTAGAACAAATTTATTTTTCAATTAAAACTATCCACAATATTTTATTTGTTACTTATCCTGAATAAAATGTACTTCATTAATACTTCTAAAAAAGGTCTCAGATTATGTCACAAAATGTGTTTATGCCAATTAAAACTAGTTATAACCCCTTTCTGCCACTGACATGGCAGAAACCCAGACCTGTGTAAAATAGGATGGTTCATAGTAGCAATTTAATTTATAGTAGAACTATAACAAAAATTGACAATGAGATAACATTAAAAAGATACTCATACATATCTTAAAAAGAAGCAACTTAATGATGAGAAGAAAAGGAAGGATTGGATAGTTTTTAAAATTGTTCAAAACAAACAAAAAGACATCAGTTAATTATGCATGAGTTCTTATGTTAAAAAAATATGTATCTTTTCTAAATGAAAGGATTTCCAAATTATATCAGGAACAAATGCAATTTTTTATAGACTGTCATTAAATTATTTATGAAATCAGAAATTCTACAAAATAAGGAGATGACAAAACTGATTTAGATATTGGAAATGATTATCATGTCTTGCATACTTCCAAAATATATTCTGGAAGCTATGCATCCTCTATAATCTCAAAACACAGGTGATGTGCATGCAACTGAATTTTTAGAAAATACACAAAAATTGTTAACTGAATAAAGCACTGCCCCCCCCCCCCCCCACCCACACCAAAAGCTTTGCCCTTAAGAAAATCTTTGTTGTTGAAATGCATGTCAGCCATTGATCCAACTGCAAGAGGACACCACACAACTTTAGCTCAATTAAAAGACTTCATGAGTTAGTGAAAAAACTGTTGATCAGCATTGCTTTATCTCAAATCAATCAGCACAAGTGAAACAGTAAAAAGAATGTTGTTCTGCACTAATACAGTATGGGACCCGTTATCCGGAAATCCCATATCCAGAATGCTCCGAAATCCGGAATGCAAAATGATAACTAAAAAATAATTTTTCCTTTCAAAAACGTAAAAGCCTGCAATATTTTTTAATGGTGTAAATGAGCATGAAGTTGAAGACTTTAAAATTTAAAAAGAGAAAGAAATTATTACAGATCTGCTGGACTAAGCTATAGAACTTTCATGTTCAGAAACTCAATTGTTGGCTCAAAAACCAATAGAAGATTGTCTAATTGCTGCTGATGATATACTCCTGTAAGTAATCAGGTGACTGGCAGAGAGATTTGTGACATAATGCCAAGGAATATTTCTAATGGAAGTGAAGATGATGGCAGGCAAAAGGTGGAAAAAAGATTTCAATGAGGTATTAATGTTTTTCCATTAAACAACTGATTTGTGGAATGCAACAAACAAGGTACTCCTACAAACAGCAAATCACAACAGTAGACAGAATCAGTTAGTGCAAAAGACACATTATAAGCAACTAATCTTAATAAAAATGTTCTAAAAAACCAAATCAAAGGTTTCTGCTCTCTTCTATGCTAATTTGAATTGTAATTTAGAAGGTTTTTTTATTTTGTGTAAATAAGTTATTAAATTAACTAATTTATAATTATATATTTTCATATATTATTCATATTTTATACATTTCATACCATTATTTTATACTATTCTTAACATTTATAGTAAAGTGTTCCAAATTACGGTAAAACCCCTTATTCAGAATATCTCAGGTCCCAAGCATTCTGGATAACGTATCCTATACTGTATTCCAAAAGAACATTCCTTCAAGACTGACTGCCTTGTCAGGGAAAGGCACATTTGGAGAAACTGGGAAGATTTGCTTTTGTTGCATATTATATATATATATAAAAAATCAGATTATAAAGCAAAAAAAATTTTTTTTTTCATTAATTCCTTTTCTGCATGTTTTCCACTCATAATGTGTTCTGTAATTGCAAGAAAGCCTCTTTTTCCATACCATAATATAACACATCTGCACACAGTATGCATCTCACTTCCAGTAATATTGATTTTCTCTATAGAATCTCTTACTGGGTCATTCTCCCAAAACAGGCAACTTTTCAATATTAAAACATTTTTTAAATGATGCTGTAAATGTATGGTATATATTTTCTTGTTATTATTTAGGTTTTATGCAATAAGAAAAAAAAATACCAGCATCGCAAAAAAATGTTTCTTGTGAGGAAGAAAAAATATTTTAAAAATCATAATGCCAGGACAATGACTGAAATGAAGTAAAAAAATTTTAAAAAACATTTCATAGACATATTTAGTTGAATATATATTTATTCTTGATTACATATGATAAAAATTAACTAAACAAAGCAGAAAAATAGAATAAGGGTGAAAAAACAAATATTTTATGCTAGCTTAAACTAAGGGAAACTATTAAATTTTAATTGCAATGCTCGATTGCCACATGTTTCTGGAAGTTCAATCTTTCTTATTATGTCACTATTGTTGTATGAAAAGATGTCCTGCTTTCTGGGCCATTTGTAAGTGCTTTCAGGAGCAAGCTCAAGCACTAACTTCTACAGGATAGAACTTTCCATCATATTGTACAACAGTCGAATCTCTAGGTTTGAAATTGTCCAAAAATTTAGAATTGCTGCTGGAACTTTTTGATGTATCATAATCACTAGAAAAGCTGTTTTTTAAAGTTTTCTTTTCCAGGTCAAAACCATGTTCACATCTTAGGGTAATTGCGCAATTGGAGCTTAAAGAAAAGATCTAAAGAAAATTGTGTTTTGTATGCTGAAGTCAATGAGAGCTTGGTGTACTTTCCCAGTTCCTTTAAATGTTTCTAAGGATTGACTATCAATTACATAATTTGTTTCAATATTATACCAATGTCTAAATAAGCAGAAAAAGAATTAAACAATTGTTTCCAAGCTTACTCTATCCCTTAGACTTAAGTCTAAGGGATAGACTAAGAAAATTAAGTACTAAAAAAATTAAGTACAGTAAGTCTGTAAAAAGCAAGTTTTTATCTGTCTTAAAAAGTATTTCAATTAAAAATGATATTTAAATCTAATATCAGTAATTTGCAATGTCACTGTTTTCTAGTGTTGAATTCAGGAAGTGGCCCGGGGGGGGGGGGGGAATTCCCCCCTTCCCGGGAAAATTTGAGGTTTTGTGTTTTCAATGGTCAAAAAGTGCAATTTACCCCCTGGAACTCTATAATGTCCCCCCCCCCAGAGCCACAGATATCCCTCCTGGAGAAAAGTGTCTAAATTCAACACTGTTGTTTTCTTTAACCAATCAAGTTATTCTTTCTTTTCTATAAAATAAGCATAGCAAGTATAATAAATTTCTGCAAATAAAAGAATAAGCAGCCAGTATGTTATTTTCTCATTCTACTTTTGCAATAATCAATTTATAGCAAATTGGAGCTAAAGAAGAATGAATGAATAACACCTGCTCAACAACTATTATAAAAGAATGTATAAGAGAAAAGAACTAATTGGTATAAAAATGTTAATCTCAGAAAGAGCTTCTTCAGTAGAGGTTGAATGAATGTTTTTATTTTTTTACTTTTGAACATTTAAGGGGACAAGGGACCTTAAAATCCTTAAAAATATTTTTTATATTTTTTGTAAATTTCACCTAAATATTATTCAAGGGTACATTATATGCATTATGGCATGCATTTATCACAAAAAAAAATTTTTTTTTAATTATTTTTGAGAAAAAATGGAATTTTGCGCATTGTCTTAGAAATCTTTGAAATGCCCTCTGCATATTCCATATCAATGAAAATCCCCAATATTTTTTATAAAAGTTTGTTTTATATATATACGCAGGGGCATTTCGAAGATTTCTAAGATGACGCGTAAAATTCCATTTTTTTCTCAAAAATAAATTTATTTCTTCTTTTTTTTGTGCTAAATGCATGCCATAATGCATATAATGTACCCCTGAATAATATTTAAGATAAAATTTACAAAAAAATAAAATGAAAATTTTTGAAATTTTTTCGAAAAAATTTCAAAATATTTAATTTTTTTTTTAAACCTTTAAATTCAAATATATAAAATTCAATGTTCTATTTTATTTATATATATGAATCAAACTTTTATAAAAAATATTGGGGATTTTCATTGATATGGAAGATGCAGGGGGCATTTTGAAGATTTCTAAGACGACGCGTAAAATTCCATTTTTTTCTCAAAAATAATTTTTTTTTTTTTTTTGTGATAAATGCATGCTTTAATGCATATAATGTACCCTTGAATAATATTTAAGGTGAAATTTACAAAAAATAAAAAAAATTATTTTAAGGTCCCTTGTCCCCTTAATAAAGAAATTAGTTAGGAATTGGCGAGGCAGTTTTTTTTTTTTTCAAAACAAGATATTGTTAAATTGTGTCATTATTTAAAGGTATTTTTCAATTTGTAATTCATAAAAGTCTCTAAAGTTGATGTCACTTTATTTATCCTATTAACAAATTATATACTTTTCCTTATATCATTACTAAAACTCATGAAGTAATGCTCTCTTTTTACTGAACCAGTGCCTTTTTTGAGAACTAGCATCTCTTTTTTTCTAGAATGAATACTAAATTACAATTTTAGGAATTAAAGCATAAATGTTTTTTTTCCTAATTACAGATTTAATTGTTAAATGATTAATTTCAAGCATTGTTAACAGTTTGATATTAAATGCAGTGAATAATAATTTTAATAACTGTAAATATCAATAGTATTTAATTTTAATAAATATCAATAGTATTTAATTATAATAAATATCAATAGTATTTAATAGTATTCAATATTGCGTTATATTCTGCAACCGATTGATGAATTCAGAACTGATTCTGTTCCGAATTTTCTGAAAATTTAAGGCATTTGGTTCCGAAAATTATGAAAAATCGGACATGAAAAAATATCGTGAATTTTGACAAGTGAGAGCCGAAAAACACAATTTTCTCAATTGTTTGCAGAAAAAATCGGCTATTTCATCGCAAAAGGTCATGGAAAAAAGTGAATTTCGTCAAATTCCAAAATTCATGAAATGATTGCGGAAAAAATGTGCATTTCGTCAGATCCTGAAATTCATCAAGGATCGCCAGAAAAGGGTCACTGATAAAATGAGAATTTCGTCAAACGATCGCAGAAAAAATGCAAATTTTGTCAAGGTATCGTGGAATGAACGCAAATGTGGCTCAAGGCATGCTGAATAAAACACGAGAATTTTGTCAAAGATTGCGAAAAAATGTGAATCTTGGCAAAAGATCATGAAAAAATAAATAAATTTTGTCAAAAGATTGCAAAAAGACACAAATTTCATTAAAAAATCGTGAAAAAGATGCAAATTACATTTAAAAAAATCAGCAGTTTCATTAGGTAGTTCATACAATAATGTTATATACATTAATACTGTAATAATTATGTAAAACTTTATTAAATACTAGATGTTTAACATTTATTAAAATTATTAATAACTGCATTTAATATTAAATTGTTAACACTACTTCAAATTAATAATTATTAAACAATTAACTCTCTAATTAGGGACATATTATACATTTTTCAGCTTTAATTATTAAAATGATAATGTAGTATTCATTTTAGAAAGAAAAGGGGGCAGGATGCTAGTTCAAAAAAAGGGCACTATTTCATGAGGAAATATATTAGTAATGTGTTTAGTAATGATATAAGAAAAAAAAAAGAGAATAATATTTAGTATGATAAAGTGTCATTAATTTTTAATAATTTTATGAATCACAAATTGAAAAATACAATTAAATAACATGTTTTAATAATATTCTGTTTTTTCTAAAGGAATAAAGTTCTTTTATTTTTGCAAGATCTTGGGCTCATGAATCTAGAAATACTGTTGAATAGGGAAGTTTTTTACAAGAAATATCTAGCTATAACTACGGGTGAATTTAATTTTTTTTTTATTTCAAAGCAGGGTGCATTTTGTGCAGTAATGCAAGAATTAATAAAAACTGCAAATAAGTAATTTCATTAAATAGTAGCACAAATAACAAAACTAACATACATTATTTGCAGCTCGTTTTGCCTTTGTACTTAGAAAAATTACTGTTAGTCACCAAAATATAAACTTACACACATGTATGGTTATGCTAACCAAAAAAATTATGAAAATGAGTAAACCTATTCACAGATACATACAGAATAAATATAAGGATAGCCAGTTATATCCAAAATCCTCAAGATATTTAAATAATAGCATTATTACCTCTCAGTGGGGATTACTAGTTTTCAATGGTTCAATTTTTTTTTTGTTTTTTTTTTTAAGAAAAGTTTTGCTATCTTTTCAATACCTAATTATTTTTTTTATTTAGCATATATGAGTTACAATGTTAAAATATATATATATATATATTCAACCTATACCGAAGAAGCTCTTGCTGTGTTTAACAGATTTTATACCAATTGGTTCTTTTTTTCTTATGCATTCATTTACAATTTAGCTGTTTAACAGATGTCACTCTTTCATTCTTCTTTACCTCGAGATTGCTATTAATTTATTATTACAAAAGTAGAACAAGAAACTAAGACACTGGCTATTTATTCTTTTACTTACAGAAATTTATTACACTTGCTATTTTCTTTTTATATAAAATAATGCATAAATTGATTTCCTAAATGAAATTATGACATTGTAAATTATATTAGATTTAAATATCATTTTTAAATGAAACTGTTTTATGTTGGATAAAAACAATGCTTTTCACAAACTTAATTGTTTTTAATTTTTTACAATACTCAGGAATTAAGCTTGGAAACAATTATTTAAAGCTCTTTTTTTGTTTTTTCATAAGTCAAAATACCTGTAGAAACTTTCCAAATTATGTTCATCTTAGATTTTAATAATTTTTTTGAAATTTTAAACATTTAGAAAATTTTTGATTTTAATCAATGATTTAAAAAAAATTGGTTGATTAAAATCACGATTTAATTGCTGATTTAAATCAACTGATTAAAATCATTGACACCCTAAATTAAAGATAACAATATTTAGATTAAAGATAACAATATTTATTATTCTGATATGACCATTAACCCTTACCGGCACAGAGTAATTCTGTTTATGAACTGATGAAATAATGGACTGACACTGCAATTTATAAACGAATTTATTAGAAAATACGAACTTGCTTATTTTCATGTACATTATAATAGGAAAATTTTAGTTAAATATTCTTGGGGCCATTTGTCAGTTTTGGAATTAAAATTAGGTGCCCTTTTTTAAGGACACCACACTGGTAAGGGTTAAAGTGAATTACATAATAATTATATTTATCTAGATTTAATTAAGCACTCACAATAAGTAAATGTTTCTTGAGAATTTTCCTCATCTGATGAAAGGTTGATAATTTCAAGTGCAGCTTTGTCAATAACCTAAAAAATATATGAATAAATTAGTAAAACAAAATGAATAACAACAACACAGTTGAAAAGTGTTTATGCATTTGGTTTGTCTGGTGTTCTGTCCACGCTCTAACTTCCACAAATACACTGAGATTTTCATGAAATTGATAAACGTTATTTAGGGTCACCTAAGCATGTTTGGTATTGTATATGAAGCATTTGGGATTAATAGTTCATTGACAGGGGCATCCAAAAGAATTCCATTACATTATGGTATATGGGGAAAAATCGTTTGCAGAGAATTTTAATGACATTATGCTATTTCATATGTATTGAAACTGATATAAATCACTGAATATTTCACTACAAGATGATTACAATAGAATGGGGCATTCATAGCATTTGAATCCATAGCATCTGCCTCTACCCTCCCCTAGTTTTGGCCCTGTTTAATTCACCTATGATATGTATAACACAGGTAAAGATTCCCTTCAGCAATTTCTGTCAACAAAAGAAAATGTTCTTGAATTCTGCTGTTGAGCACTGTATATAATATATAGAGTTTATACACAGCAAGTAATATGCAAAAAATTAGTTCTATTTTAAAATACAGACCACAATTAAAAACAGACTTCCAACAATTATTATTCATTGAGATTATTGTAGCTGAATTATTTTGTGTGTCCCTGTAAAAGAATGATAAATGTTCATTTACAGGGACACACAAAGGAAATCGATTACAGTACTTTTCTTTGCGTAATAATGGCTGGAAATGTGTTTACAATTTCGGCATGCGCTTTTAAATTTAACTATTTTTTTTTTCATTACACTGGGCTGCTCAAAAGAATTCAAGTGCCATTCTCCTTATTAGCAGAAATTGTTGGAGGAAAAATTTCAACTAATGTATATTTGTATTTTTTAACTAAACTAAAATCTAGCATGAATGTAGTTAATAGATACAAATCTATAGAATTAGGATCATTTTCTGATTGTAGATGGGAACAGCTGAAATTGGGTTTTCAAGTGTGCTATGATAATAATATTTTAACTTATTAAACAGTGCACTTTTGTTACATTATTCTGAATGTGTTTCACAATCTATTCTTGAAGCATGATTTTTTCTTTTTTATATTCGGACACTTTCATTTTTGGAAAACTGTTTGTAACCGGTTCTGAAATTTAAAGTATCCTCATATTAAAAAAATGCAACCAAAATCGAAAAGTAAAAATGCACAACATTGGATATCAACCTCATGTATCATATGAAAAATAAATTAAATTTTTTTTTTTATTAAAATTCAAGCAAGGATTCTGAAAAGAATGCTCCCATAGGTTTAAGATTAGCATACGAGTGTTTTCACATGAGACTACACTAGTCACGCGAAGAAACTGGAATGCTTCTCACTTGCATTTTAATAGTTTAAATTTTTTTTTTTTTTTGCTTAGAATAGCTGAGGTTTTCGGTTAGTTTTATGTTTGAATTTTCTGACTGCGAGACAATTTTATTCAAATTTCACATACATACAGTTGACTCCTTCAAATCCGCAACCCTAAAATCCACAAACGTCTAAAATCCACACATCATCACAGATGTAAATGATGAAACTTTTGGTTCAGATGTAGGGGCAAAATTACAATTTTTTTTTTATATCATTTTGTATGTATTTTAATATATGATTCTCGATAATATGACTGAACTCAAGGTTTTTCATGAAGGAAGTATAAATTTATTTCTCAAAAAAATCAACATATTGCTGATATCAATGGTAATCACAATCTTTTTACCAAATATATTTGTATTAATCAAGCTTTTTTGATTATTAAGACTGGCTAAACCTGAAATAAAACTTCCTTACTTTATGATTTTGATATGAATTAATAGGTTAACTTTATGAGGAAAGTTTCATTGAATATGTCAAGGAAAATACATCTCATCTTTATTATGCATATTTAATTATACATTATTAATTATTTACTTGAACTTTACTTTTAATAATTTAGTCATTTTTAAACCTATCTTACTTTTTATCATTTTAGTTTATTACTTTACTTAATTATTTTAATAGTTTACTATATTGCAAGCAGTCATTATAATTTTGATTGCATTATTACATTCAAATTACTGCTAACAAAATGTAAAAGCAATGACCAGAAATCCGCAAAATTCCAAAATCTGCACAACCTCTGGTCCTAAGCTGTGGAGATTTGAGGGAGTCTACTGTATATACATTTTTGTATTAAACGACAGATAAAATCTTCATTTGGCACCCTCTTCGCCTTTTGTTCTTGCACCCGGGGCACATGCCGCCTCTGCCCTCCCCTAGTTTTGGCCCTGTTTAATTCACCTAGGATATGTATAACACAGGTAAAGATTCCCTTCAGCAATTTCTGTCAACAAAAGGAAATGTTCTTCAATTCCACTGTTGAGCACTGTATATAATCTATAGAGTTTATACACAACAAGTGATATGCAAAAAATTTGTTCTATTTTAAAATACAGACCACAACTAAAAACAGACTTCCAATAATTATTGTTCATTGAGATTACTGTAACTGAATTCTTTTGTGTGTCCCTGTAAAAGAATGATAAATGCTATGCTAGTGTTGACTTTAGGTCAATTTCGAAAGGTGCAGCATCTGACAGCCCTTTTTAACCACTTAGCATGCCTGGCAGCCCTTTGTAACTACTTTAGGTCCCCGTTATGCTTACTTTAGGTTAAATTAGTCAATTAATCATAGAAAATATCACGAAATTCATAAGTCACAGGACAATATTGCAAAATTCTACTGATAAAAGGGGACTTTAACCTTCTCACTGCTGCAAACTGACATATTTGTTCACTAAGCTGTAGGTTTCATTGCAACAGAAGCATTATTTAAATTAATATACACTGACGGAAAAAAAAATTCCCAACACCAAGAAAGACTTGTGTTAGATAAATGAAATTTGGTAGGCGTGTTTATACATCTGAAAGATGACATCCATTGAAATTTCGTGCCTTCCGCATAAGTGTGGCGCTAGTAGCGCCACTCAGAACTTGCAGATCAGGTTTACTTTAAATGCGTGCTGTAAAGTTCGTGGATGTTATTTAGCTTCAAAATGGGATGTATTGAGTTGATGTTAGCCAAGATTGCCTTTAACAAGATGAAGAAGCCATTGTCAACAGCTCACCGAGTTGAAATGAGGTCGCATACTCAGGCTACGAGAAGGTGGATTTTCTTTCCACGATATTGCAGAAAGACTTGGCTGTTTTTGGATCTGTTGTGTTAACAGATCTCCACTCTGTCCTCCAATGAGCTCTGGCTTGACACCAATGGCGTCGCAAATGGCAATGGCTTGGAGTAAGTAGAATACACACTACAGTGTGCCTGGCTCGGAGCTGTCCTTGAAATAACCGATTTCTAACAGTTCGTTGTGTCACTATGGTACCAACTGCAGCTCAAATTTGATATATGTAAATTACCCTCTTCTGTCTTGCCACTGTCCGGGAATTTCCCTCTACATTATACTTTTACGTAACAATATATCATCTCCTCTATATTCACTTTTATTAAATAATACATTTTATTTCTTTCAGATATAACATCTAATTTAAATATCATTCTATTTACCTTAAATTAACTTCTGTCATCATCCCTTTAATTTATCCACTCTGTTTACATTTATCGTACTTTCCGTTTTCCATCTGTTTCTCCCACGCTTTCAACGGCACGTAGCTTTTTCATTTGACGTATGGTTTCACAGTCGCCACTAGATGGCGTCTTTCGTTCGAGCCTACGGCACATCGGATGTACGACACTTCGTCACGATGTCGTCACTCTGGATACATCATTAGCTGCCCGTTGAATTGCGTGATGAGTTATTATTCTTTCTCCCAGTTTGTATAAATATGAATGTTTCCTTGGCTTACTTCACCTCTTCCTCGTCTTCGCCTCTTCTCCGATTCTCAGTCACTAACAGCTGGTCGTCCCTTAATTGTTGAAATGGCATTTCACTTGAAACTGAAAGTTCTGCACATCTTAATAAGCTGACATCTGAATGATTTACTTTGATTTTAACGCTTCGTATTACCTTTTCTGAGAGTTGGATAGTTTTTGACATCGGCTCCGGATTGACGTGTGGACTCTGTGTTAAGTGTTTCTAAATAAACATCGTTGTTAGAGTCACGTTACGTTTGTCGGGAAGTTCAAAGCTAAATCATTTATGTTTTCGTGCAATGTTTATTGCTACGTTCTTCATGGAAATGTCATCTGTTATAAAGAAGTTTCTCATCAATTTAATCGTATTTATGGAAGCATTAGACTCAGCATGATTTAAGCAGTATATGGGATTTTACATATTAGCAGTCACTCTTTGATACAGTTCATTTCCCGAATGTCATGGGGTCTGTTAAATCACTTTTTAATCTTGTTACTGTTAATTATATTTATGAATTACTGAATGCATATAAAGTTAACTTATATATTGTTTTATCTTTTGCCCAATAAACGTTAGATTGTTTTTACATTTATCTTGTAATTATTTCGCCACCATATCTTTTATTCTCCCTTGACTATTTAATATACACAGGTTTGGGGTTATCAGCTTAAGTTTCCATTGGGCATTTTAACTCACTCTGCTAAAACTAATACCTATTTAAATCTAATCCCGTCAGGTTATGGGCCTGCCCTAACTGTGTTGATAGTTTAATATAATAGAAACATTAAAAAAAAAAAAAAAAAAATCGTTTTTCATTATAATAGTAAATAAATAGTAAGTTATTTGATTTTATGAAATTTTTTTTAAGATATTGTTTTATATTTCTGTTTTTCTTTATAATTACCGAATTTAACCCTTACGGGTTCGGCATTATGGTGGTGAACGCTGACCTCATCAGCAATTTAGCGATGCTTTGCGATGGGGGGGCGGTTAATTTATATTACTTTTATGTTTATTAGTTATATGTTTTAAATTTTTGAAAAATTTTTTTTAAAGTAATTAAAGTTAATATGGCTTATTTCCAGTTTTTTTTTAAAAGTAACTTAGTTTTTAGAATAAATTTTAAATAGTTTGAAATTTTTTTTGACCTCATGACATGAATACTGCAAGTTTTTACGGCTGAAAAGATGAAAGTTTTCTATTTTCAAAGTGTGGACATCGCTGAAAGTTGTTCTAAAATCTGCATGAAGTGATTCAACTGCTGTGGTTTCAACTGTTATGCTTCTTCATTTGGTGATATTTTTTGGTGTGAAACATCGTCATATTTTTAATTAAAGCTGTCCCATCGAAAGTTCATCTATATGGTTTAGTGCAATATTTTTCAAGATATGCAATTAGTGTTCCTACCAGTGGCGCAGTGGTTGCGTGCTGGGTAGAAGTGATGGTAAAGATGGAGGCTTTTCTACAATGTATGCCTGTTTAGGGGCTATATAAAAGTTAAACTTTTGACTTTTCTTTTGCTGATAAAAGAACTTTCGGTATACATCTTTGACTTAAAGTTGAACAGTTGTGTTCCAGAGTCATCTTTGGCCAACATTATTTTCAACCTTTCAAGGACGCCACAACAATTTTTCAGTCCCTCACTATTTAAGTGTTTCACGTTTTTAATGAGTCTTGGTATTTTTATTGTGTACTCCATCAAGTTTCATCTGCTGATCTTCAAGTTTCTTCTGATTGTTTTCTGCTGATTTTTAATGTGCTTTTCTAATGTATAATTAAATGTTTTTCAATTTTCGGGATCTTTATACTGTAGATCAGTGTAACAGTTTTGCATTTTATGTAAATTTTTAAAAGGGGGGGGGAAATTTTTATGATCAAATTTTTTTATGATCAAAAATTGATGTTTAATTGATCAGGGTAAAAATCATTTATTAAGTTATGATTTTTATGTTACAGATTTCATTAATAAATATACTATCTTGTCAGGTTAAATCTAAATTTTTTTAAAAATGGGGGCAATTCTTTAAAAGTAGCATAATTTCTGTTCACAGATTATGCATGTTGCCTATCTGCCTGACTTAAATTAACTTTAAATTTATATAGTTTGTTTTATCTAAATTAATTCTTGGCCTTCTTAAATTATTTATAGTTTAAATGTACATTCTTAAACTTAATAGATTGATTAACAGTTGTTTGTATTTCTTTAATTTTTTTTTAATTATTTTCACCTTGTTTTCTTTGCCATTTAATTTGATTATGGGAAATGCAGGCGGTTTCTACCTGACTTTACCTCTGATCGTCCTATCAATATTGGATGGTTTTATTTCTGTCAATATTTTTGGAAGTTCGAAAAACAGGGCCGATTACCCAAAATTTGGATAGTTTTTTACAAATAAGTTTGATTTCCTATATCTGTAAGAGCTAAGAAATTTTTTTAACTCATGCTTACCTTTTGCTTTTAATTTATCAGAGGGTCAAGTACAATAGATACAATTATTTTATACTTTTCTTGAACATTTAATCTAATTTTTTTTGAAATTTTTTTTTTTGTCACTGAATTCTTGCAAAATTTTTCAACTTAGACTTATCCTTTTTAATTAGTCATGTGCATAGCTGGGCTATATGAGAAGTCGGTTGATTAAGATGCTTTTATTTTAAGTGACATAATTATTTACTGTTTCATGATTATGCTATGTTTTGTTAATAAAGAAAAATCTGATTAATTTATTCATGCTGCTTTATTTGCCCTGATTAATGTTCTCCTCCCCAATATAAATGTGCATTTTGATATGTTCTCTTTTCAGCTGTCCATAACAATGGAATCTTTTAAAGCAGTGCTTATATATACAGAGTTTTTATTGATTCATGCTTAAGATCATGAATTTTTGGCCATTATTTGGGGTTAATTATTTAAATTTCTCTTTAAAATCTCCTTTTTAGTAACCTATTCATTTTGAATTTAATATAATTTGTAATAGAAATATTTAATTTTCTTTTTGGCATTGTCTAAATTTTAATGGGGTTTTCTTTAAGATCTTTTGAAATTTTTAAATTTAAGTGTAAAGATAAGTAATTTGGATCTTCACTTAATGTTTGAATCCTATATCAGGGTTCTATTTGAGAAACCTTTTTACGGCAATGTTTTAATTTAATTATTTTATTTTTATTTAAATTAAACTCATGTGACTTATGCTGGCCATGTTAGTTTCCTCTAGTCATATACATTAGTTTTCTTGGTATAAGTATCTTGTGTCATGTACTATTTTAAGTCACTGTGATTTTTATTACCTGAGGGAAACATTATTTTGATTTGGGGGGGACTTTTTGGTTTTAGCTTTAAATGTTACATGTGCAATATTTATAAATGTTTAAGTTTTCATAAGTTTTAAAAGATTTTCTTTTTAACCTTTCCCCTTCTGGCCTGTATATTCATTGGTATATGGATCTAGTTTACCTGTTGAGACTTCATTATGAAAGGAGAGATTCCGGAATTTAACTTCATTTTAAATTAAAGTTTTAATGTTTATGAGATAGAGCTCCAGTAATGTGTTAAGCCCTGGGAACTTGTGATTCATTGGCTTATCTGAAGTTAACCTCCAGCAATTTTGAAGTTTTTGGATCATCTGTCAATCCATGAATAAATTTTAGAATTGAATCGCATGTTAACCTTTTAGTGATTCAACTTCACTTTTAGAAATGATCGACAGTTTATTTTATAGGTCTACTGGTTAGATTGATGGAATATATTTGTTGCTTTGGAGGGTTAGATCATGAAAGTGAGAATACTTAGTGTATTTGAAGTTTTTTTTAGAGTTTAAAGCGGTTTAAGGTCCTTTTCCCAGTGGTTATTTTTGTTATGGTAGCTGTTGCCCAAGGTTTATGTAATCTTTTTAAATTAGAGAAGGTTGGCTGCTGTTTTAGAATATAATCTTTTTAGGGTCAAGTTTGCAAAATTTGTAAAGATTTGGTTCATCTAATGATAGAAATTGATCAGCCTTTTGCACTTGATACTCAATTACATGCCTTCCTGGAATGTAAATCTCCTTTTCTCTCATTGATGTTGTCAAGATGTAAAAATTAGTTTTCCATGGATGGAAATGCAGATTGCTCCTTTAGTTGAATTCTGATATTTATTGATTTTATTAAGGTTTAGTTGTAACTTCAAGGATCCCTCTTTAATCGTATATATACCTGTGTGTTTATGTGGTATGGGTCGGCGTGAGTGAAGACCATTGGCCAATGGCAAATTTCTTTTCTAGGTGCACTTGGATAAAGAAATTTTTAATTTACTTTTTGGAATGAGTGCGTGCTTCGGCATTTGAGCTATTAGGGAATGCTGATACAATTTTTCAGCATGTTGGTAGGCCCTTTGGAAGGTGTCTTACTTCACCAGTCTAGTTTTTTTTGTTGTTTAAGATTCATTCTTTAGTTCCTCAGGATTCTTAGGTATATTGTAGTGATCGGAGGAAGTCTGTTGAAGTTTTTTTTGTTTTAAAAATAGAATTTTTATTTGATAAATTTTAAAAAGTAAAGTTTTATGGAGCATTTGTCATCTTTGGAGCATCATCGACTTTTGCCAATGGGTGCCTTTGAGTAGCTAACAAAGGTTACCTGTTTGAAGTAAGGTTGGTTTTTCTTTGACATCATGTGGGATGAATTGTGTTTAATCCAAGTTCGTTACTTTTGGGTAGAGCCGCCACATATATTGAAATTTTTCTTGCGATTGCTTTTTATATAGATATAAGTGTGCATTTTTTTTTAATTTTGGCTGAGGCAATTTGTGGTTACAATCTTGTTAGGTGGAGGTTTACACATGCAATTTCATTTAAAATTTTTTTTTAGAAATTGTACAACATTATATGCCTTGATTTCATTACATTATAAAATTTTAAATCAATCATGTTGAATTTGTAATGATTGAATTTTGTGATGATGAATCAAATATGGGGGGATCTGAGAAATGTGTTTTTACTAATATTTTATGTGTATTATATGTTGCATTTATCTTTTAAGGTATATAGATTCATGTTACATCATTGAGTGGCTGCCGGTTCTGTAATCCCAGGGGGGATTGTGTTTTCATGGATATATTGGGTAAGGTTAAGCTTTACTGTTTTTAAGTAGTTGGGGTGTTTTTGGGGGGGCGTATTGTTAGCTCTGGTGGACACTGCATGCCTCGTATGTTGTTAGGTCATGGTAGTGGTTCTGTGAGCATTTGCCCTTCTCTTCTTCCGTTCCAGTGTCAAGAGGGGGGGCATTTGATATATGTAAATTACCCTCTTCTGTCTTGTTACTGTCCGGGAATTTCCCTCTACATTATACTTTTACGTAACAATATATCATCTCCTCTATATTCACTTTTATTAAATAATACATTTTATTTCTTTCAGATATAACATCTAATTTAAATATCATTCTACTTACCTTAAATTAATTTCTGTCATCATCCCTTTAATTTATCCACTCTGTTTACATTTATCGTACTTTCCGTTTTCCATCTGTTTCTCCCACGCTTTCAACGGCACATAGCTTTTTCATTTGACGTATGGTTTCACGGTCGCCACTAGATGGCGTCTTTCGTTCGAGCCTACGGCACATCGGATGTACGACACTTCGTCACGATGTCGTCACTCTGGATACATCATTAGCTGCCCGTTGAATTGCGTGATGAGTTATTATTCTTTCTCCCAGTTTGTATAAATATGAATGTTTCCTTGGCTTACTTCACCTCTTCCTCGTCTTTGCCTCTTCTCCGATTCTCAGTCACTAACAGCTGGTCGTCCCTTAATTGTTGAAATGGCATTTCACTTGAAACTGAAAGTTCTGCACATCTTAATAAGCTGACATCTGAATGATTTACTTTGATTTTAACGCTTCGTATTACCTTTTCTGAGAGTTGGATAGTTTTTGACATCGGCTCCGGATTGACGTGTGGACTCTGTGTTAAGTGTTTCTAAATAAACATCGTTGTTAGAGTCACGTTACGTTTGTCGGGAAGTTCAAAGCTAAATCATTTATGTTTTCGTGCAATGTTGATTGCTACGTTCTTCATGGAAATGTCATCTGTTATAAAGAAGTTTCTCATCAATTTAATCGTATTTATGGAAGCATTAGACTCAGCATGATTTAAGCAGTATATGGGATTTTACATATTAGCAGTCACTCTTTGATACAGTTCATTTCCCGAATGTCATGGGGTCTGTTAAATCACTTTTTAATCTTGTTACTGTTAATTATATTTATGAATTACTGAATGCATATAAAGTTAACTTATATATTGTTTTAATTTTTGCCCAATAAACGTTAGATTGTTTTTACATTTATCTTGTAATTATTTCGCCACCATATCTTTTATTCTCCCTTGACTATTTAATATACACAGGTTTGGGGTTATCAGCTTAAGTTTCCATTGGGCATTTTAACTCACTCTGCTAAAACTAATACCTATTTAAATCTAATCCCGTCAAAATTTCTGTCGCAGACGCAGGACGATGCGCCACAGTCGTACGCCAAATATGGCAATCTTCCCTCTCAGGAGTGCCATGTGGCTGCCTGGAAACCCGTCTTCTTGAGGCAGTACCATCCCTTGACCTCTGCTTCCAACAATCATGCACAGTGGATACATTCCAGCCAAGTCTTTCTGCAATATCACGGAAAGAAAATCCACCTTCTCGTAGCCCGAATATGCGACCTCGTTCCAACTCGGTGAGCTGTTGACAGTGGCTTTTTTGTCTTGTTAAAGGCATTCTTGGCTAATATCAACTCAATACGTCACATTTCGAAGCTAAATAATGCCCACGAACTTTACAGCATGCATTTAAAGTAAACCTGATCTCCAAGCTCTGAGTGGTGCTACTAGCGCCACACTTATGCGCGAAGTGCGAAATTTCAATCTATATCATCTTCCAGATGTATAAACACACCTACCAAATTTCGTTTATTTAACACAAGTCTTTCTTGGTGTTGGGATTTTTTTTTTCATCAGTATACTTCTAGAGATAAAACACAGTTTTGAAAAATTAAGTTATGATTAATATTCTCAAGGCTTACATGCCAATACATAATAAAAAATTTTATATCATGTTGGAAAAAACATCTTTTTTTACCATTTTTAATAAGTTACAGAAAAAAAATTTAAATTTTGCCCTTCTGCTCAGCGGTCAGGGTGTTAAACAAGCCAATTCAAAATATATTTTTGAACAATGTGCAGCCTTTTTCAACAATGCACCCTTTTTCAGAACAATATACCTTTTTAAAAAAATCCCAGCCCAGCAGCCCTTTTTTTTTCTAGAATCAACACTATATGCACACAACATTTTACAGTTAAGAATCTTGTAGTGTATTTACATGATGTATATCAATTTCAGGAGGTTTGAAATAGTGTAACATCATTAAAATTTGTTAAAAACAATTCTTCTCCATAGACCATAATGTAATGCAATTCTTTTGAATATCCTTGTAAAGGAACTGTAAATGCTACACACTTCATTTTTTATAGCAAACATGCTGCAGTAAAGCTTAATAACATATATTAATTACATGACAATCAGAGTTCATTTACACAAATTAGAATGAGAGCAGATTGACAGCTAAAGAAACAGAAATCACAAGCACTTTTCAACTACAGTAGACACTATCTCATATCTAGACTGATATAGCTCAATATTTATTGCATGCTTGTAAATTCAGTAAAAAAAAATGTTTTGGAATTCTGCCTACTTGTTTAACATGTTCATGAAAGATGTCCAAACAAATTTTTTGCATCTTTGCAGCCTTAGTGCATATACAGGCTGCGGCAGGTATTTGAGAAAAAATCAATGCCTGCTTTCAAACAGGAATATCACTAGAGATAGGGAATTTTCTTTTATTTTAATGTTCGGTATAGGTGACCCCATACACACTGAATGATGTCATTCATTGAAGTCACTGCCAGCTGCAATAACCTCCTACAGTCTGCCAAAATTGACTGCATGTAATGATCAGATGAGTGTTGGGAACATTTGCCACTGCATACACAAAGGCTGTTATTTTTCCCTAATGTTTTAAACTTTTTTAAGTTGCCGTTGAATATTATATATTTTTAATTCCATTTTATAAAGGGTGCTTTGCACTTCGTAGAACAGAACAGCAAACCAATTTCCCCTGACATAATTATAATGAAGCATTTATGTGAGTTGGCAGTTCATCAGCGAATCCATCAAAAGGGAAAATAAATTTAATGCTATATTTAAAAAATAAATTTATGTACTTCAAATTGTAATTTCAAAAATAATGTGTAAATATAATAAAAAATGAAAATAAATGTTTTTATATGTTGAATAGGGAGATTTATAACTCTTTTTTAATGAGAAATATATCCCTCTCTCTTATCTGGATTACTCCAGTCCACATTAATTTGTTTATAGGAGAGTCTACTATATGTGGGAAAGCATTAAAAATTAAGTAAAATAATAAGAAAATGCAATGCTTTTATGATTTATTTTTATTGACTAAATTATGCATGTCAATTTTCTTTTAAGGTTGTTCTCAAATCCAAAGGGGCTACTTTCAGACACATTATTGAATCTTTGTTCAGAAACACATGAAATTTGCAGGTATAGTTATTCAGAAACTATGTAATCGAAAGACATTTTCCATTTTTCAGTACACAAAAGATCTTTCAGAAAATATTGTCAAAGTGGGCAATTTCAAACTGAATTTCCAGACAGAAAAAAGAAAAAACAATCATAACCTGACCCAAGATCACTTATAACTCAATAACTAATTTATTTATCAAAAAAAGGAAAACTAGTTTAGATATCAAATCGCTTCTGCCAATTGTATGCCTTTGCATTTAAAAATGAGTCCGAAAATGCATCAGAAAGTTTTGCATTGTTGAGCAGGGAACTTAAGAACAGCCTTAAATCTTTATTCACAAAACTCATGGATGCATAAAAAGAGGACTGGGCTAGCAATATAATGAAAATGATTCATTTTCAATATCTACATATGCTACAGTCTATCTATTTAGGCCAAAAGCTATTTATTGAAAATAACTCTCTGATAGGAAAAATATGCTTTTCCTTGATTCTTATCACCTGGGGTTATGATATGTGCCATCAAGGATCAAACCGGGAAACTCACAGTCAGAAGGTAAGATCTTTAGTGACAAGCAAGAGGCTAGCTCAATTGCTTTCTGCGAGAAGCTTGTTTTACTGAATACAAGATGGCATCGCAACAAAAGGATTTTTAATGTTCAATACATTAATTAGAAAAAAGATTTTGGTCTCCCCTGCAACTTAAATAGGAAGAAACTACTGTATATCCCGGCGTATAACACGCATCACTGATTTGAGAGTATATATTTTTATTTCAAGCATATACTGCTGTATAACACGCATCAAGTTTTCTTCACAAAAACCAACCAGAAATACCAGATTCGATGGACGAAAATGAGTTAAAATTATGGATACAAAATGGTTGGGAATAGCGTCCGGGAGCTTTAAGAAATCCATAAAGTCTTTTAGCTTGGGATATATCTAGATCCCATAGAAAAGATGCCATTAAAAAAGAGTAATCCAATCTAATACAGATTTAGCAGTAATTTCAAGTGGACTGACTTCTATAGTTCAATCTCATTAGATGTTTCCATAAACAAACCTTTCAAAGAAAGTTTAAGGTGGCAGTGAAACACATGGAATCTAGAAGGAGAAAAACATTTCAGAATGGAGGAAATATGCAGCATACATCATTAACGCAAATGAGTGAATGGATTATAACATCTTAGAATAAAATCAAACCGGAAGTAACAGTAAAATCCTTTAAAAAATGTAGAATATCAAATGAATTTGGAGGTACCAAGGATGACTATTTATGTCTAGATGAATGCGACAGCAGTGATAAAATACATGAAAGTGACAGTGGGGAAGAAGATGACATTCCCGAAAATCACAAATGAGGGTGAGTACAATGAACTTTTCATGTTATATGATAAGGAAGAATAAGTTTGTTAGAAAATATATATTGTAAGTTTTTTTGTTTATATTGATATATAGATGCTTTTAATATATTCCTAAAAATTTGGAAAGTTTTCTTCTCATGATTTTACACCAAGCATTTTATATTCGATGTATAACACACACATGAAAAAATGAAGTGATTTTTTAGATTTTAAAGTGCGTGTTATATGCCGAGATATACGGTATTTTGCTTAAACTTTCCTTGGTTTCGACCTTTTTTTTTTTTTTCCCTTGTAAAATTTCTCACATTTTACTTTTTTCTTGAATGCCTAGTTTGATTTGATAGCTTAGAAGAACTTTCAAACTTGATATGATTGTGAGCAATTTTTGTAATAATTATTATAAATATAAAGCTGTATCCTACGACTAAAGAATTACAGATCTGCCAAGTTTCCAAAATGAAAAAGCCTGAGATATTTTACTAGTTACTTTATTGACATACCAACATTTCCAGCTTCCCAGATTAATGCTGTAAAAATATATGTAAAGCAATTTACAATTTTATCTCCCCCCCCCCCTTTCTTTACCTGTTTCTCATAACTTATGAACAAGCAGAAATAAATAAGATGGGTATAATAGCTGCCAACCTTTTACGCTTTTATGTAAGACAAAAATTTCATAGTAAATTTTAACTTTTTGAATCGCCATAATCTGCCAATTAAAGAAGACAAAAATATCTGTTAAATTTTTCTAGTACAAAAAAGCGTAAGAGTTGGTAGCTGTGGTATAGGTATTATTGATTCACTCTATTATTTTTCAATTTAATTTATGTACACTTGGAAATATCTACACTGGTGTTTGCAGTGTTAATTTTTACAACTTAAACTGCACAGAAAATCTTATAAAATAACAAAAAAAAAAGTAGCAAACTTAAGTAAATAATTTATGCAATATCATTAGAAAAGTATCTTTTTTAAATACAAAAACAAGGATTTTTATTTCATGTTTCCTGATAACAATGAAAAATTATTCACAAGCACACAGAGCATTCTTTTAAACATAGCTTTACATAAAAAAAAAAGAAACATAAAATACATGAACAAACTTACCTTAATATTAATAATCACAAAATATTTCAGCGTTAATTTTGGATGTTCTAAATTTGGCCCCATACTGAAACAATAATTTATATTTCTCAAAAACTAAAAATCCATAGTTGAAATTTTAAATTAGAGGCCTGCATCTGGGCAAGAAGATTTCACTCACCACGGGTTAACTATAATTTTTTCGTTGCAGATCAAGTTTTTATTCTTTTGGGTCAGGTTCGAATTAACCTGATTTAAATAAACAAAACAACAAAAAAAAACTACACCGTCTACTAATTTTTTGATTAAAAATATGCATATATTTGAATATTAATGAGTATATATATATGTTCATTTTTACAGAAAAAAGATAAAATTGGTATTAAAGATATAATTGTAGACTACTTTCCATAATTGTACTAAAATGTCACTTAATTTTCTTTCACTTCCGGTTTGGTTTGAAGATTTATTTTGTCAAATTTCAGGTTGACAGTAACCAGAATTCTTAGGTTCAGGTACAGTACCTGTATTCCAAATTACTCACTTAAAATCTGTGACCAAAGCAGGACGAAAATAGAGACAATAGAATTTTCTGGTTATGGCAGGTAAATAAATTCTAAATATTAATGAATATAAATAAAATCTCAATAAGTTTTACAATAAATAAAACAAATAAGAAGATAAAAAGAATTCAATGCTCAAAAATTAAACACTCATTATGCAAAATACATGGTTCTAACTATGCAATCTAGTAAATGTGATTTCCCTCCCACTTTTTCATTTAACTTGTTGTCACAGCAGCTCAAAGTGACTGAGCATATTGTTTTGCACATTCAAGCAGATTGCACCAGAACAAGTGCTTTATTTTCATTGGATGAATTTCTAATGCTTCACTTTTGAAGAAAATGATTCTCTGTGCCCAAGAACTTTATGCTAACAGAATGAAGGTACAGAAGAGATTACTGAATACAGGCTGCATGAAGCACTGCGAAAGAAGGGAATGTGTTTCGCCGAAGATTCAGAAATGGATTTGCATCTGCAATATGACCGTAGATTGGGAAACAGCATTGTCTGGGCTGTTTTTGTAACAAGAAATGGTAAAAAATCCTAAAATTCTAACTATCACAACTTAAAAAGTCATGCAAAAATTTGTCTTACTTGTTATAACAAGGATAATGTTTTCTAAATCTATTATTAAGGCCCAAAAGACCGTATAAAAAATTAAATTTTGTAACTTTTTTCTAAAGTAAAAATGATTTCCAAGATGATGAAGGAGCAACATTTGAAATATTTTTGGAATTAGAAGTATTCTAAATTTAACAATTTAGAAAATAGCTCTTGGTCAGCGATAAGAAAAAATGCTGTACATACAGGGTGTGGCAGGTATTCGAGAACAAAATAACACCTGCTTTCAAACGGGAACAGACTCTACTAGAGATAGATCACTTCTGACATTTTAATATTTTGTACAGGTCACCAGATACACAATGGATCATTGAAACCACAGTCAGTTGCAATAACCGTGTCTACATACTGTCGAAACTGACTGCACACCATAATCTGATGGGTGTTGAGAAAGTTGTCATCGCATACACAACGATTGCTCCGAGAACCACAACAGTGCTGATGTGGATGACTATTGGAGTCCCTGTACACCATGGCGCATACGCCAAAGCCTATCTGGTTAGTATCTGAGGAGTTGGGATAACAAGTTAAGGATGACACAATCATGAAAGTTTCTGGCCATCCATTATTAGGTTTTATGAGCTGTATGTGGGGCAGAGTCTTGTTGAAATATGTACACCCTCCTATGTGCTACAAAAGTAATCCAGATATTTAACATCTCAGTATAAGCAATGGCGTTGACTCTGGCACCTTGAAGAAAGAAATGTGGAAGCATCAGGCCATCTTCATTGCTTATGGCCCTCAGAATCATCAGTGAGGGTTCAGTGACGCATCAAAGTTTCTGGCCATCCATTACACTGTACAACAGTAGTTTTGTCCTAGAACTAAAATTAGTTGAGTCTAGATCAGTTTCTCGTGCTGATTCCGAATATGCTTTCAGTTTATCTCTAGGTGGTCCAGGTTTTGAGAGATTTCCATATTTAAATTTATGCAAATTTAAGCTTTTTTGTGCTATTTTATGCAAATTTTAGATACAATATATGTCACATCTAATTATATTTTCCAGATAATGACTAATTGACTATTTGCTTCAGATAAATGCCACAATTTGCATATTCTTAACATTTATTTAGCCTAATTTGCATATTTTTCAATGGTGTAATGTTTACATCGCTATCAACTTTAAAATAGTTGCCACAGAATTGACGTAATGTTTTTCTAGACTAGATTTTTATGCTGATTTCAAATCTGCAGTCTGTTTTCTTATGTCATGTCCAGTTTTTGAGTAAGATGAATTTCTACTTTTGCACGGCATTAACACAGGATTGATATAAGATGCTTTTTAGGGGTGTGCAATTCATTGACAAGAAGGTGAACAGGGTCAGATTCATATCAGAGACATAAACAAAAATTTATGTAATCGAAAAAAAAAATAAGTAGTAGAATCTATCCTAACTAGTTGAAGTTTATCATACAAAGTATCATAAAAAGCTATTTCTGGCTTTTTTGACCAAAAAAATAAATTTCACTTTCTTCAAAAACTAGATGTGATAGATTAAATTTCACTTTCTTCAAAAACTAGATGTGATAGAAGAAAACAGATAGAAGATTTGAAAACAGCTCAAAAAACTGGTTTAGAAACATATTAGCGTACTTGTGCGGCAGAAATATTTGAACGTCAAGAAACATTATAAACATGAAAAATATGCAAATTAGGTACAATATTTCACAGTCACATGTCAGTATGATCGAAGAAACAACGTTTTTGTGAAGTAAATTAGGTAGTAATCATAACATAAAACAAAAAACCCTGTCTGATATTGCTTTATATCTTAAATTTGCAAATAATTATATAAAATTGACTAAATTTGCATAAAATGATATATGCAAATATCTCTCAAACTTGACGTGCTGGGGTGAATCTAAAAGATTCAGAATCAGCACAAAAAACCACATAAAAAACAACTAATTTCTGTTTTAGGACAGAGCAAAAGTTCAAATTTGCTGACCAGTGTTATTAGGTTTTATGATCTGTATGTAAGGCAGAGTCTTGTTGAAAAATGTACGGCCTTAAAATTTTCTTTCTGAAACATTACTTCTTGAGTAAATTTTAATATCTTTAATTTGAGTAAATCTTAAAACTTTCTTTCCTCTTTTTTGTACTTTCAGAGGTTCAATTTTTTTTTCAAGTTTATAGACAATGTAGAATTAGCTATTATATTTTGAAGACTATAATGGCTGGAATTTTCGAAATCTTTCGATAGGTGACCAGGATTTCTATTAATTTTTTCCATCATTTATCAAGAATGCATGAAGTCAGATGTATTCTAGATAGCTGGTTTATCTGGATAATAAGTTTGAGCATTCAAACAACATCTACTTGATCAGATTCGTAGAATATATGTGGCTGTGGCACTGCTTCGGATTTTGAATTAATTATTAGATTACTCAGATTAAGAATCAGGTCCAAAAAAGATTAAAGATTATTCAGGTTTGAGAAAAGGCAATTTATGAGAATTCCTTGGAAACAAAAATTCACCTGCTTCCTCTTCATAAAAATAAAAAAGTCAAATATCTAACTAGACTTCCATTTCAAACTTAGCAGTTTGCATCAAGTAATTTCATGCATAATGTAATTTTTCAAGCAACGCACTCATCAAACTGGCACTGTATGACACTTTTTTTCTGAAAAGACTCTGAAATCAGTCAATTGGAAATCTCATTCTGGATAACTGGTTTCCAGATAAATGGTTCTATGTTGTTTTCAGAATTAAAATTCTGAAGGAAAATAAAAACATAATTATAGAAGATTAAAGAAATATATAGAAATAAACTTACATTGACCTTCTAGATTCTGCAGCTACAGCATCCTCCATTATTAAGCCTTCACACTGAGAGTGAGGTTTTTTCTTTTTCTGATTAAACTCAAACACGATAAAACATTAAAATAACACATATACAATATTACACTATAAAATGATCAAGCAATCCAAAATAATAATAGTAATAATAAATTCTATTCTAATTTCAATAGAATAAAAGCTAAAATTTATCTGCATATATGATGATGATGATGATGATGAAGATGATGATGATGATGATTTATAAAATGAGATATTTTTCAATGTATCAAAAGATTGTGATTTTTATATTTATTTAAAAGTATCTGCCTAAATATCGGATTTGAGCAAGTACCTAAAGTACGTTCTTCAATCTGCTCCTGTCCCTGCCCACTGTCAACTCTCCACTATTTGTTCCTTGCGTTTTTCCGTGGCTGCACAATAATGAGAAACGAGAAACACTGGTTTTTTTCTCCAAACAATATGTAACTGCTCCTCTGATTGGGCATCATTAAACAGGTGGTTTATCTACTTTTCTGGCATCTTGCAATTGATACTTTAATGATGTTTCTCATTGTTTGGTAGCCTTTTGGCAGCATCAACCAATTGCATGTAAAAGAAAAATGTGTTAAAGTTTGGTTTGGTGCCAGATAAAATTTTAGTTCAAAAAGAACAGTTCTTTTTGGCGAAGAGTAACAGTTCCTTTGCTTTTTCTCTAGGAACTGTTCTATATTTTTTCTACCCATCCTTACTTCTTATGCGATGCTACAGTCTCTGTGCCACTGAATAAACTATGTGTCAAATTATCTTTCCCTATGCATCCATATCCCATCTCGGCCAGTGCAAAAACTGATAAATAAGATTTACTGCTGCCTGAGTCAATTAATATTCTTATATATTTCACCTTATTATTACATCTAAGATGGACAATAAGCATTTGTAAAAGTACATGGCGAGTACTTGTTTTATTGGATAAAGCAGTGTCTTTTTTAATTTCGATATCTGATTTTTCCATAATTGGGTTTTCATTATTATTTTTCGCTGGACACATTATTTTGAAATGTAATCTGAAAAGCAATCACAGAGTGGTATTTTTGTTTTACAAAAATGGGATATGTGTTTTCTTATCTCTAAACATTTAAAACAAGCCCCTTTTTTCATTAGTATTTGTTTTTTCTCTTCATGAGATAAACCATTAGCATGATAAATGTGATTTGTTACAAAAAACACATGTTTCCCTTTTCATTTTTGATGAATTATATAATTTCATAACCATTGGAATATCTCTTTTTCACCTACTTGATGCAGGATAAATATTTTTGTTTACATTTTCTAGATTAAACCCACTTCTCGCCAAACGGACTTTTTCTTCGCTTTCGATTTCGTGCCGTAAAAATTTTATCAAGGAATCTAACTTATTATTATTTTCATCTTTTGAATTTAAAGTAATAGAATTTAAATTTCTTTCCCAAATTCTCAATATTTCAACAGGCAAGCACGATTCAATCAATGGATAAAGAATTGCAGAATAATGTTCGCTTGAAACACCTAATATTTTTAATGATCTTAAATATGTTTCAATTTTGTCGTACAATTTAAAAAGAGGAATTCTTAGACCCTTTCCCATTGTATCATCCATCATTAAAGCAAGCACTTCTCTTATATAAACTTCTATTAGCATATCAGTACGGCCAAAATGAGCCTTTAAACATTCAATGACATTTTCATAACTATCACCAGTAGCGGGATAAGACTCGACAATATCTCTTGTCCTTGAACCCTTTAACGTTGCCTGTAACAAATACTGATATTTATCTTCTTTCACGATTTCAGAATCATTATATATTTTTTCAAACTGAGCCCAAAAGGCATACCAATCTTTAATATCTCCCCTGAATAATTTAAATTCTATCTTGGGAAGTTTAAACTTCCGCTTCATGATACTTTCAGTTTCAGAAACCTTTAAAATTTTTTTAACTTTAGTTTTTAACTTAATAAATTTCTCTTCATACACGCTAAATCTTTTGTATTCTTTATCATAATTTTCTTGAGAACATGATTGATCATTTAAAAGAAGATCTAACATTTCTCTTTCTTTTGGCTGTAGATCTGTCCCGATCAAAAAATCCTTATCAGAATTGGTAGATGATAAAGTAGTGATGGGCGATTCTCAAGAATTCGACAATCGAGAAAAATCGACATCGTAAAAAATCACAATCGATACAGCCATCGATTAATTCCTAGAATCTACAATCGAGATGTTTTGCAATCGATTATAACGAGAGAAGCTAAAAACAGTTGTTGGAAAACTTAGCTATTATTTTGGCCGAAAATTTCATAGTAGTGATAGGGCTTTCTTGATAATTCTGCTATCGCAATTATTTGCTCGTGATTTATGCTTAAGGGGTTACTTCAGTCGGCTCACTAATTCTAATCCCATGGAAGAAATTTATAAAGATATCTCATTTGAATTGCAACATTTTTAAAGGATTTTCTTTGCATTGAATAGCTGAGGTCAATCTGTACAAAGGCCGTTTTTTTACTTTTTCGATTTTGATTGCAGATTTTTTCTATAAGGATGCTTTCGCTTTCGAAACCGGTTTCGAAAATAAAAGTGTCCTCATTAAAAAATACCTTTAAACAAAATCGAAAAAGTAAAAAAATATCCTTTGTACAGATCGATCTCAGCTATACAATGCAAAAAAAAATAAAAATAAAAATAAAAAATATTGAAATGCAAACGAGATATCTTTATAAATTTCTTCCATAGGATTAGTATTAGCAAGCGGGTCTTGTCTTTTCGCTTGACTGAAGTAGCCTCTCAGTGAAAAAGAGGAAATAGCTTGACCTTCTGACCCGACCCGTGTAGTCGAGTGTGGGTAACATCGGGTTGCTCGTCCCGATGCAGGACTCTAGTATACTAGGGTCAGAGCACTAAGACTAATGTTGATGAAATGTGCTGCTTTTGCTTGAAGCCAAAAATGCAACCCTAAAACCGGTTACAATTCGGCCCAAACACTTACGGCTCATTTTGAAAACCTTACCCTGTCCAATGAATCTCCTCGTACTTGTCTTGTTTGGGTCGAATGATTTGAGCGATAAACGGCTTGATATTGTAAACCATTTTGATGGTGTATAATGCATTTTTACTATACTTAGAACTCTGTATCTGTGGTACTATACTGTGATACTAGCTGATTCAAATCAGAGGTTATAGTGATTATCTCTCAAACCTCTGATGGCAGAAACATACATCCAATTAAAAAAAATATTCAAATCAAGAACTCATTCAATTTCAAGTATAAATTTAGATATGGTTTTACAATTTGCTGCATATGTATTAAAATACAAAATTTAAATTTTTGCACGGTTCAACTTTTATAGGTGTAAGTTATAGTTAGATTTTTTTACTGCGTGCACCTCTAATAAGCAAAAAAAGAAAAAAAAATGCTTTCATGTATGTTCAAGCTTACTGAGTTATGATATTTTAAATTTTATTAAATTAAATTTTGGGCTATACTATAGTAAAAAAAAAAAAAATCTGTGTGTTTTTAGTATATTTCAAGCGTGCACGCTCAGAATGCAGTTTCAAGAGTTACAGCTTTCTTCATGTTAGCAGCATTATCTGTTACAACCGTAAAAACTTTCTCATTGATTTGCCATTTATTTAAGATGTTGTCGCTTGTGAAATGCTTACAGCTGAATGATCACTTTCAATTTCTTCCGTAGATAAAACTGGAGAATGCATTTTAAAATCAGAAATAAAATGCGCAGTGACAGTTAAAAAAGATCTATTGCTATCAGATGACCACATGTCAGTAGTTATGGATAAATGTTCGATGGAATTAAGCATGTTTTTAAGTTCAGAACTTAATGACTGATATACTTCATGTAATACATGCTCTGAGATTAATTTATGAGATGGGATCTTGAAATGAGGCACATATTTTTTCATAAAAAAAAATAAAATCGCGATTTTCTACTATAGAAAGAGGTTGGCAATCAATGGCAATCATGTACACTAAATCTTTTTCAAATTCATGGCATTCTTCTCTAGAAGGTCCTGATTTTTGGGCTGCGCCATACAAACGCATTTGCTTAAATTTTTTTGCAGGAAAAGCAGAAACGTTTTCTGTTGCAATTGTGTGTTTGCTGATTTTTGAAGTACTTGTATTTTGTTTACATACTCCCGAATTCAATAATTCATCACTATCAGTATTTTTTGTGGGATTCTGTTGTGCTTCAACCTCTGATAATTGAACAGGATGTTTCCTTTTTAGATGATCCTTCAAATTTGTTGTATTTCCAAAATACCTTAAAATTGCATTACATTTCATGCATTGCACTGATATAACTTTATCGTTTTCATAGTTTTTATTAAAAAATTCCCAAACTATAGATTTTTTAAAGCAACGTCCCATTTTCTTTTTCAAAAAAGTATTAAACTACTACGAAATGACTCGATAAATTCTTCATTACGTTCTGCTTTTTTGAGGTTTCACATTTGAAGTTAACGAGTTTAATGATGACGTCTCCTTATCTATGGGATACGACGCATTTCTTATTCACCCACCGCTAACTACAGATTTTAGCACAGAACGTGCAAACAGATATATTGTTTGTTGTTGTTTCTTGCAACGGCGCAGCTGGGATCTTTTGAATCGTCACTACTCCTAAAATAATAACACTAAAAAATCATTGCTTTTACATGCATATGAAGCAGTTTTTACAGTAAATACATGGGAACTGAAAACGGGTGCAATAAAAACTTAAGCAATCAATGTAAATTTAACATTTAGATGCTCGATGACTTTATCTTCTATAATCTTCATTTAAAGTTAATAGAAAGGAGGTGGAAAAAATAAAAGCAGTAATTTAATTTGCTGTTATTGTCTTTCATTCAATTTTCAATTGATGGAGGGGCTCCTAATATAGGGCTGTGCATATATAAAGTATCATTTTAGAGGAGAGGGGAGGGGGGGGACGTCTGGCACATGATATCGTAAGATATTGCTAGGGGGAGGGGGGATTTGTCTTTTGATATCGATATCATTTTTTACCCAACCAGAATTTACATTTTTTATTTGTAACTTGGTCATTACATCAAAATTATATGATATCTTTTTTTAGTCTGTTATCTATATTTATGAGAATACAAAGTTATTATTAAAATCTTTAAATGATTATAAAATTATTTAATTCCAAAATATGGAATGCCCCAACGTTTGGCATTCCTATTCTTCTGTAATATATGTATGCATATATAATCCGCTGTTAGAGAAACCGCATGCGAAGTACGTTTGAAATTATATTTTGTGTTTAATAGTAAGTAAAAGAGAAAGAATTTTGTCCGTCTGCTTCGTTGATAAGAAGTACTGTTCCCCCCCCCCCCCCACACACACACACCGTGCGGGGTCAAGTGCAAGAAGACATTATTATTGTTGAACGCATTATGCGAAAAAAGCTATTATTAAATTCTTTTAAATAGTAACTATTTTTTTAAGTGTTATTTAATTTGATATAAAGTTATTTTATATGTAAAATGATATTTTATTGACTTCAATGTGAATCAATAAAGTATGAGAAAAATAAATGTAACCATACTTGTATATCACTCCAAAAATCAAAAGAATTTTTAGACATTGATAACGATATCATTGCCAGGGAGGGGGTCCAAAATTATCAAAAAGTTGATACTGTTATATAAGTACAGCCCTTATGAAGTCTTCAAAAATCTGTTAATCATGTTAATATAATGGGTTTTGTATATATCTTAATAGTTTTAGAGCGTTCTAAAAGCGATATTAATATCCCTAAACCTACCTCCTTCTCTGCACTAGCGGTTTTAATAATTAAATTGTTATTGAAAATGCGTTCTTTCAAAACTTCAAATCAACTTTAATATTACACCATCTTCGCTATAGTATTTATCCTTCGAATTTTATGTGCCATACTAGATTTTAATACAATCCAATAAACTCTAAAGGATTAATATCTAATTATGTTCTATATAAATTTATTTCATGAAATGTGCATACTTACTAATATTTGTTTTAAATGCTGTAAAATTCACATTGTATGAGCATAGTAATATGTATTTTGAATTTTGCATAACTTATCAAATATTTTTTCATATATGCGTAGGTCCAGATGCCAGCAAAATGAACACCACCCCTCAGAAATATTCAAAATTCTTTATTTCAAATATAAGATCCAATATGCTGTCAAGAAACATGCTTCTTAAAAGATAACGATCGATTGGGACGTTAAATACATTAAGAAAATACTTTCAACTCATTTATCTATCTTTAAAACATTATTTAAATGTTTTAAAAGATTTTATTGTCTTTTTATAAATTTGGCTTTGGAATAAATTCCTCTTTCTTCTTTATGAAACTGCAATGTCCAAATCGCGTAACTATGGCGCATTTGATGAATCAAATAAGCTTTCCACTCTTTCGATAACTCAAAAAGTTTGATACAGTTTAAAGTTCCCCTAAATGTCAAATGCTCTGGAATTTCCCCATTGATCGAAAACAAAAGTTGCTTTCGAAAAACGTAAGGATAGTACGATAAAGATACCTGCTAAGAGGGAACCTGTCTAACACGGAAACTGTTTTCCAGTGCCTAGTGATTCCAACATGACTCTTTAAGTCTGTATCGAAATCCAAAGGCGCTATTTTCTGACACACTTACAAACTTATTTTTTATTTTAGGCGCATTAGCTAGAATCGATTAGCATTTCCCTCTTTTTGATAAAGGTAAAAGGTTTGATACAAGTTAAAGGTCCCTAAATGTCTAAAGTGAGTCTAATGCTGTTGAATTTCTCCGTTTATCGAAAACAAAGGAGTGTTATCGAAAAATAGAAATGTAAACAGACAAATATATCGCTAATAGGGAATTCTATAACTAAAATGAAACTTCAATGGACTTCATTTTTGGTATTTCGGATAATTTTAATCTTCCAATCCTTACCAACGTGGTATTAGATGATGGGTCTGGAAAAGGTAGAAGACCCCCCCCCCCCCCCGAAGGGGCATTAGGCCCCAAATTGACAGTAGGGCAGACCAAGGATGGAAGTTAACTTGATGTAAGAGAGGACTAGGGGAAGTTGAGAATGGTAAAAAAAAAAAAAAAAAAAAAAAAAAAAAAAACGAACCATTGAATAAGAAAAAAATTGAAGAAAATGAATAAATGGTAAAAGAACAAGTGAAGCGTGTGATTAGAGCCAGACAAATGAAGGGGGGCCCGATGGGCCACAGCTGGTCCAGAATGAGTGCCCAAATGGTCAGAATGGGTCAAGAACTTAGAGAATAGTATCTACAAGGAAGAAAAATAATGAGACAAAATATTATGAAAAACAGATGAAAAATACCAATAGCCTGAGGCTAAAAGTAAAATGTTTCACTGGGCGGCGTCCCCTGGTGGTAGTAAAAATAAAATTGATACGAGAAGATAGGGAACAGTGAAAACACTTTATTTTGTGAATTTTATAATTTTTGGACAAACAGTATACTAAAGGTTTGAAGAAACAAAACTTTAAAGCGCCCTCTTGAGGCGAAGAAGGGAGTTAAAATTAAGAAACACATGTCCATATTTTTTATTCGATTTTAGACGCAATTTTATGTTAGTCTTATAATTTTCCTATGAGTGAAAGATACCGTACCAGAGTACGAAAAAAACCACCGCTAAGTATATTCCTTTAGAGCATTTTAAGCCCAGGGGTCTAAAATTAACAGTGGATTGACAAAAGAAAGGTAGATTTAGAAAGGTTATGAAATTACCCTTATTTTAATATATTACATGAGTGGGGTAAAATAATTTTGAAAAATCCTCTTCCCTGAGGCGACACTTAAAATCTTGAAAACACATATTTTGCAGTGCAGTTTTGTTTTAACAATAGCATTCTAATATTAAGAGATATGGGACAGCTTAGGAGGGCTAAAATAAGAGAAACATTGAAAATCAAAGACAAACTGGCGCCAAATTCAATAGAAAACTTCTATATCAACAAAAACTCGAACTGATAACTTAAACCACTATGCCTCCTAACCCATATCGGTTAATAACAAAAGCGAATGGAAAAAAACATGTACTCCTTTGGGAAATCATGACTTACACCAGAAGCGCGGTAAGTTTGACTCTTCTGAAAGCTTCCTTTCTCTTGAAGTGCGAGAGAGAGCTCTCGCACTTCGAGATCTATTTTCTGGATGCAAACTGCTCGTTTATATCGAGGAGACATTCTGCTCGAGGGCAAACCTTTCGCTTACTTCGAGATATCTCACCGATTGCTTCCTTCGTCACTTCTCGTTCCTCGCTCTCGGTCTCTGTTCAACATTTCATATGACATTGTCGAGAATGAGAAATCAGTTTTCGTCCTTTCTCCGAAATGTTACTCTCGATGATTGTCATTTCACGCTCAGCCAAGAAGGGCCGAGAAGAGATATCGAGGGGCAAGCTGGAGAAAGAAATAGGCATGACAATGAACTATGAAATGAAGCTTTAATTTTCAATGTTTTTCTTATTTTAGCCCTACCAAGCTGTCACATACTTGGAGCCCTCCAATAAATATTATTTATTAAATATAAAAATTTCAAAGAGGAAGGTGGGTCGGGTGAGTTCCGAGGACGTGAGAGTGGGTGGGGCGCAATTTAAAAAAAAAAATTACCGAACTCTTCCTGTGACATATAATCGAAAAGCCCTTTGACAACTCTTTCATATTATGAACCTTTCTTCCCCCGAAGGTGAAATTCGGGGGGGGGGGGGGGGCGAACAAATTTTTAAAACCCTTGCCGATTTCTATAATAAATTTAAATATCATTTTAGATGTAGGTTTTTTATGCAGTCTTCCAATAAATATTATTCATTGAACATAAAAATTTTAAAGTGGGGGCTGCGTAAATTCCGGGGCGAAAGAGTGGGCCCAAAGGGGGGAGGGAGGGGGAGCAATTTTCAAACTTTTTTGGACCCGTCATGTAATATGTTATCTGAAAGCTCTCGGATGACTCTTTCATATTATGAGACTTTCTTCCTCCCCTCCCCAATTTGGCCCCCACTGCGGGGGTTAGTTTTTTCCGTTTTTATCATTTTAGATCGGATTTTTTTATGGAGCCCTCCGATAAATATTATGTATAATATATGAAATTTCAGGACACTTTTCTAAATTTAGCCAAGACCCTTCATGTAACATATCGTTGGAAAGATTTGTGACTACTTATTGATGTTATGCACTTCCGGGGGACACTTTTCCAAATTTAGCCAAGACCCGTCTTGTGAGATATCATTTTAAAGGTCTGTGACTACTTATTGATGTTATGCACCTCCGGTGACAGACCCCCCCCCCCACATTGCCCCCCAGGGGACATTTTTCCAAATTTAGCCAAGACCCTTTATGTGAGATATTGTTGGAAAGGTCTGTGACTATTCATTGATGTTATGCACCTATGGTGTCTGTCCCCCCCACTTTGCCCCCCCCCCGGGGGGCACTTTTCTAAATTTAGCCAAGACCACTCATGTGAGATATCGTTGGAAAGGTCTGTGACTACTTATTGATGTTAAGCACCTCCAGTGACAGCCCCCCCCCTTTGCCCCCCCGGGGGACATTTTTCCAAATTTAGCCAAGACCCTTCATGTGAGATATCGTTGGAAAGGTCTTTGACTATTCATTGATGTTGTACACCTATGGTGTCCGTCCCCCCAACTTTGCCCCCACGGGGGGCACTTTTCTAAATTTAGCCAAGACCCCTCATGTGAGATATCGTTGGAGAGGTCTGTGACTACTTATTGATGTTAAGCACCTCCAGTGACAGGCCCTCCCACTTTGCCCCCCCCGGGGGACATTTTTCCAAATTTAGCCAAGACCCTTCATGTGAGATATCTTTGGAAAGGTCTGTGACTACTTATTGATGTTATGCTTCTCTGGTGTCTGTCCGCCCAACTTTGCCCCCCCCGGGAGACACTTTTCTAAATTTAGCCAAGACCCCACATGTGAGATATCGTTGGAAAGGTCTGTGACTACTTATTGATGTTATGCTCCTCCGGTGTCCATCCCCCACTTCCGGGGAGACACTTTTACAAATTTAGCCAAGACCCCACATGTGAGATATCGTTGGAAAGGTCTGTGACTACTTATTGATGTTATACACCTCCGGTAATCGCCCCCCCCACTTTTCCCCCACGGGGGACACTTTTCTAAATTTAGCCGAGACCTCTCATGTGACATATTGTTGGAAAGGCCTATGACCACTTACTCATGTTATTCACCTCCCGCACCCCTCCCCCCACTTTGCCCCCCCCGGGAAGGGCATTTTTATAAATTCAGATCCAGACCCGTCGTGTGACATATGGTTCGAAAGGCCTGAAGACCTGTGACGGCTTATTCATATTATGCAGCTACTTTGCCCTTCCGCTCACTTTGACCCCTCCCCCAAGAGATCCGGTCCGAGGTTCGTTCGTTTCAAGATTATATTTTTTTACAAGATTTTGTAGTGCATGCACACCACGCCTGCTATACGGTGTCGTATATAGCGGGTATCCTGTTCGTGATTTCATATTACAAGATTACGTATAACTTAGGGGCCCGATTAAAGGAGGGGCCCACTAGCGGGCGACGTAACCTTGTCTTTATTAACACCGACTCATTCCAGTTCACCCGCAGACGATTCTTGATAAATGTATGACGTATATAATATATAATATATGATGTATCAAAGCAATTGGCAAACTGGAGTCATCGAGAAAAAAATTACACAATCGAAAAATATCGAGATGTCCATACAATCGAGACAATCGAGAAAAACATCTCGTTATCGCCCATCACTATGATAAAGCATGTAGTGCATACAAATGTATTCTGTATGCACTAATGTTAGATAATGACAAAAGTGTACTGTACAATGTATATCGGTATCATGCTGATCGACAGAAAAGCGCTTTTAAGTTATTTGCATTGAAGTACATATGGATTTTTACCACTAAAAACAGCACATGCTTACATGCATAGATATATAAATACACTATTTTTTTTTAAATTACACGGCGTAAATCAAACATCTTTATACTTATTGATTGCAATATATAATTTTTGTTTTAACCCTCCAAGTGTCTTGAGGGCTTTCCTGCATTTTCATAAAAATGCTTATAAAAATAATTTTAATTAAAATTTTCTTTCCCTATTTGTTTCTAAAATACACTTCATGCCTCTTTATTTGATAGACATCTTGAAATACAATTCTGTTGAAATATTTTTGTCTACAATAGATTAAAGTTGTTTTTGGGAAACTGAAAAATACACCCAAACTGCTCAGAGGGTTAAAATATTTCTTAATTTATTTCTGAGTAATAGTGTACTGAGTACTGTTTTGGGTCAGGTGTAGTGAACTCAGCAAATACAGAATAAATAAATTAAAAAAAACATTTGTGTACACATAAGTGCACTCAAATATTAAAGTATAAATTTTAAAAATATAAACAATGATTAAGATGACCTGTAATATGCAAAATGCTTAAAAAACAAACAGTGCAGATTAATTTTCTTCTTTTACACAATATACAGTATTCTGTTACTTTTTGATAGTGTCTGAACCTGTAAGTTCTTGAATGAATGCACCCAACACATTGCTGCATGGTAAACTGGCCACATAGCTAAAAACACTCGAGAAATAAATCTCTAGTTTGTTAATGTATTTTGTTGACTATTTACTGACATAACAACCAGTGTTGTAGTCGTAAAAAAAGCAGAGTATACGGTATAAGCAGAGGGTATACACCGACATCATGAAAGTTCATAGATAGGTCAGTGTTTGCTCATGCACTGTTTACCCGGATGATGATGATAAATGGAGTAAAAGGTCTTACTCTGCGAGATGATGTGATGATGATTTTCTGTCTATGGTGAATCGTTCACTTCAGTGCATGAGATAGGACCACCCGGAAGAGATTTTAATGCATACACAGATATTGCTTTTTAATGGTCTTAACTGAAATTTCGACATTTCTATTTTAATATATAAGATTGCAGAGACAAACTGTAGGCATAACAACATTTATTTTAACATCACAAATACAAAAACATAACGTTGGTGTACATACTTTTGTTCAAAAAAATCTTACATCAAAATAGTTCACAGCTACATTTCAGTTCATAAAGTTCTAAAAAACACAAAACAAATTCATTTGCCAACAAGAAAGTATTGTCTGTGCGAGGCGCAAAATAAAAACAATTATAATTAAGACCATGGAAGCAGCGATAAAACGCATCAGCTGATAAATCGTTTTATTTGAGGATTTTTTTTTTCTTTCTGTGATATCTTTATGATGGGCAATAAAAGGAAAGTCTAAATTCTGAGTAAGAAATACACTCATATTCAAAATTAAGATAATTTTCAGATTTGGTAAATTATCTCCAGAACTACTGGACAGATTTTAATGAAATTAGGTATGTATATAGGTTGATATAATGCAACAAAAATAAACATTTAACAGTTATAATGTGCACACATGATTGTGTGTAAGAATCATCAGCGTTGGAAGGTATAAAACAGGAGCATATAATATTGAACTAAAAAATGGGTTAATAGGGGGTATGGTCCTTTCTTAAAGTTATACAGCTCTCACAATGTGAACTCATACTGAAAATCAAGCAGTTTATGAGTCCCTGTGGCAGTTAGTCTCACTCCACCAGAAATGATATTTTCAGGCCATGGATGAATTTTTGAGGTGAAAAGTGCGTTCCTATTTTCCTGCCCAGAACATTCCAAACATGTTCTAGCTGGCCAATCCATCAAGCAAACATCCTCACTTTCAGAAATTCATAGACCAGATGAATTTCTTACTTCTATCTGGAGACACATTGTAGTCCCTTAAGGCTGTTCTTAACTGCTCCGCTCAACAAGCGCAAAATGTTTTGACACATTTACAAATTCATTTTTTAATGAAAAGTTAAAAAATTGGAAAGCCTGGCCATGAAAGCGATTTGGAATCAAACTGTTTTTCCATTTTTTGATCCATCAATTACCTATTGAGTTATAAGCGATTTCGATCACGTAACAAACACGCTTTCTCCCTTCGCGTGAAAATTTGGTTCAAAATGCCCACTTTGACACTATTTTCTGAAAGTTTTATTGCGTTTGCAAAAAAAATGGAAAAAACAGCTCAATTACATAGTTTCTGAATAACAACACCAGCTAGTTTCATGCATTTTCAAACAAAAATAAATTAAAACTTATGTCAGAAAGTTGCCCTTTTGGATTTGAGAACACCCTTAAAATCTCTTTTTTTCGTATTTCTGCCCCCCCCTCCTCCCCTCAACAGCATTCTTGTCCAAAGTTGCAAAAAAATATAGAAGCAGGTTTATTTCTACCTCCTCCCCAATCGTGGTCACCTCTTTTTATCAGACATTTTCCCAACCTACAACATTTCTACAACTATTGCCTAAATCGAAACCTTCCATTTATAGAAATTCATATAAGAATTACAGAATTTTACCAATATCAAGAAATGCTAGCTCACAAGTTCCAACAGTGCTTGTAATAAAACATGCTACTAACTAAACTAAAATGTTTTTCGCTGAGTGAAAAGCTTAACGTTTTACAAGAATTTGGCAAAAACGTTTTAGCAGAATGCCTTGAAATCTCCAAATCGACATTAGCAACAATTGTTAAACAATGAGCAGAAATTGAAAAAGCATCAGTAGAATGTGATAAAAATTCATCGAAAATAAGAAAGTCATTGAAAGCCACTCCTCTTTCTGTTTGTTGAATTGACCTAGTTAGTGGAATGGTTCAACATCGTTCGTGTCAAGAAAATAGTCATTAGTGGGTTTCTGATCAAAGAAAAAGCACTTCAACTTGCCGAAAAGCATAATTTGAAAGATTTTTTTGCATCCAATGGTAATAGACTGTTTTAAGAAAAAAAAGTTGAGTGTCCAAAATATAAACATTTTATGGTAATACAGATATTAAAATATAATTTTAAAAAAATATCGAGTTTCCAGCCAAAAGTCTAAACAGTCAAACCTCCTTAAGATGCTCATGGTCAATACGCAATCCCAATCAATACGTGGATTTTTTTTAAACCTTGAACATTGCTTATAAAATTAATGCAAAGATATGTTTAATATGCGAACAGTTATTACACGCTTAATACATGATAAATTTCAGTCTGTTGAGACCAAAAATCTCACTTCATATGCAAATTCAAGCATCATAATGCCAATTTAGTGGGATTTTTTAAAATTCAGATATCACAATTTCCGAATAATAAAATTTGCCTTATTTAATACAGATTAATTAAAGCAGTTATTAACCATAAAATGTGGTAGCTATCTGAATAAAAAACATCCTGCTGATTTGACAACACTGCATGTCTTGTTTGATTCTGCATCCTAATATTCTTTCACTCTTACTTTGTGTATTTGTTTTACTGTAGAAGAGAAAGATAGGTGAAATTTTGTTACTTTTTTATTACTTATTTTTCCTTCATTGTGTGGTATATGTTGGCTATTCTGGTCTTTTCCTTTGGTACACTGTAATAAATAAATCCTCCCTAGTACTGTGTTCTTTTGAACACATTTGAAGAGAAAAGGAAATGACATCATAGTTTAGTTTCTCTGGGTGATATCATATGAACACATTAAGTGCAGAAGAAAAATAGTAAATGATAAAATATATTTTTTTAAAGAGTCACATGCCAAAATGATAAATTGTTACTTCATTTAACCATATTTAAGAAATTATATTAATTACATTAAATTATCATGTTAACGTATTTCAAATGCTTTTATTTTTAAAAATGCCAGGAAGAAAGGAAAAACATTTTGTTCTGCAACGAACAAAAAATGTGTTCACAAAAATGCACATAAGTGCATAATCTGTTCAGCCTACTAACATTTTAGAGTAAAAAGTCTATCCTTTGAAATTATCATTTCTTTCAAAAAATTTAATCTTCATTAATGGCCATCAGACTATTATTTTTACTTTTAAATTATTATATGAGCTAAAGACATTTCACAGTAGAAAATAAAAATTATCTTTAAAGACTGATTTTGTGGCTGGCCTCCAAACTTATCAAGAACAGCATTTTCAGCTTTAAAACTCTTGTTTTCAAATACCACACTGCACATGGGTCTCGTGTATCAATTTCAGTTACCTGCAAGATGTTGCCTGATGCTGAAAATAGCCACTTTTAGTTGCATTTTAGTCATAATTGGCAGCCCTGTACTCTAAGATTGAAATTTTGTCTGCAAAAATCATATGCCAGCACTAAATTTGTAAGTCAAATAGATTTAAAAATAGAAAAGAAAAATGATAAAAAGAAAAGAGAATAAAGAAACATAATTTCCCTATAACACTATAGAGCTAAATACACTGAGTACACGTTATCTAGAGCTGATTCACCAAATCTGTTACCTGATTTGAAAATGAATGTGCCTCAGGAAGCTTTAACACATTAACAGATGGAGATGGGGCTAGAGGTGAATCTAGGAAAAACAAAAAGACATTTAATGAATTCCTTAAAAGTAATTGAGCTGTAAAAAAATAAACATAGCAAATAAATCATATCTAACGAATGTAAACTAAAAATACATAAAGTATGGAAGCTCAAGAAGAAATATTGAAAATTAACAACTTCAAAGTTGCCAAGTCTCCAGCTTTTTGCACACCAGTATTATCTTAGAGAAAATGTTCTTTTAAATCCGCAGAATGTTCCAATTCAATAATACAACATTTTCTGTATTAAAATACCGGTATCCAAAAAGCCGGAGTCTTGGCAGCTCTGCAACTTTAAAAGATTGACCATAAAAATTTTATAGTGCAAATAAACTGTATATTATGCAACATAAAATAAGAAAAAACCTTTAAAGAATCATAATAAAACACAGTGTGATGAATTTAGTACGACCTCATCCAAACAATGGATTACTTAACTTGCTGCTGAGAAAAGAGAAATACTGAAAAATATTCAGACACGTGGCTTTTTGGATATAGGGAAACTCGGGGTGGAATGAAGTTTGATGTTTTTCAGTATCAAGGAGGTGCTGCCAGTGAGCGGCAATAAGCAGAAGTAAGAAAACCTGTTGCCATCCAACTTCGACAGCCATGTTTAGTTTTCTCGAGCATTGGTGCATGAATTTTTTGCTCTTGTGTTGTAATTTCTGATGATTTTGTAACCAAGGTACGGCATACATACTTGTTTATATTACAACTATAGTTAGTTCATGCTTGAAGTATGTTTAATTGTCTTTAGTTTTGGGTAGTTAAACGTTTGTTTACATATCTTTCTTGAGTGACCTAACCTCCCTAACCTAAATCGTGTCCCCGGGGCAGAGTGAGCAAGTACCCCATTCTGCCCTGAAATGTTTTAACTAACTTGTTTTGACTGTGAATGTTTATACTGCAGTGAATTTTACTGAAAGCCAGTTGAAGGTTGGGTCACTTGTTCCATGAGCAAAAAATGGGCACACAATTCCTGTACGGAAATAGACAGTGAAGATGATGAGACTGTCCAAGTGTGTGAATTTTGTCAATAGGCTTAAGAAAAGGACACAATCAATGAAAACTGTAGTTAAACCTTTATAGTCACTTAAAACTAAAGGAATACAGAGCAAACTTGTGTTTTTTTTTGTTTTTTTTTTTTTCATTTCCACTAGTTTTATATGTTTTTATAATTACTCTCCCCACACCAGGGGCAGAACAAGGCAAATGATATAACGTTCTATTTCTGAAAAAAAAATTGATCTTTTGCTTCCTTACAATGTATTTAAATTTTCGTGATTATTGCATTTTAATGTGTTCACAGAAAATTTTGCAGCTCTGTTAATTAACCCTTTTGTATTTACCCCGTTCTACCACAGATTGCGCTACATTTTAAAATTTGCAGGTTAAATTTCGGTAAAAATATTTCTGTAGGTATACTTTGTTTTTATTGGGTCAATCAGAAATTCGTGTCGTGTTGGGAAAATCAATTCGTACCAGAAAATTCTGCTCCGTAATTATTAGACATCAGATATTGGAATCAATGTCTAATAATTAAATGATAGAATTTTCCCGTATGAATTGATTTTCCCAACACGACACGACTTTCCGATCAACCTAATATAAGTTAATAAAAACTCTTATTTACTGTGACGTTTATTTTATCTTTATGCATTATAACTTAATTGATTCCATTTTTTGTTTTATTACAATAGAAAATATATTTTTATTTGAATTGATGGTGGTTAAGCATAAAAAGTATATATAAAGTATACATATTATAAATTTAATTTTTATTAAATAAGTTTATATTTAATTTTATAGATTGTCCATCAGTATCATGTAGTTCACAACAGATGTTATGCAATAATACTGTGGACACTGCTAAACAACAAAAAAAAGAAAAGCCTCTGAAAATAAAATGCAAACTACAAGCAAAAAAAAAAAAAAAAAAAAAAAAAAAAAAAAAAAAAAAAATTGATAGCTATGTATGTAAAATATCAAGTAATCAAAAGAACATGATTGATAAACAGGTAGCTAGATCCGTTTATACAACCAATTCTTCTTTCCGCAGAGTGGAGCATAAAGAATTTAAAAACATGATTGCTATGCTACATCCTGGTTATACTCCACCAACCTGTAAAGAAGTTGGAGGTGTTCTTTTAGAAGAAATTTATAAAGAAGAGAGACAGAAAAGCTTTAAAGTTCTTGAAGGCCAAACAGTCAGTATGAGCTTAGATGTATGGTCAAATGTCCACAATGAGCCAATCATTTGTGCAACTGTCAGTACTTGTGATGGGAATTTATATCTGGTAGATTCGATTGACACATCAGGTCATCCTCACATAAAAGAATATCTGGTTAAAAATGCTCAAGAAACAATATCCAAATGTCAGTCAGAATTTAATTGTTTTATCAGCAGTCTCGTAACTGATAATGCAGCTAACGTTAAAAGTATGCATGAAGAGTTTGAAAAGGATTAAAATTATGATATTCTTACTTATGGCTGCTCTGCACATCTTTTAAATTAATTAGCCAGTGATTTGCAAATTCCTGATGTGAAAGAACATATTGTTTATGTGGTTAAGTACTTCAGATATAATCACTTTGCAGCTGCTAAATATAAACAAGAAGGTGGCCAAAAGTTAGTAATGCCACAGGATGTTCGCTGGAATACAATGTTTGACTGTCTATCAACTTATATAAAACACTGGTCAACATTAATGAAAATATGCGAGTAACACAGAGAAAAAATTGATAAAGTTGCCAGTAATAAAGTGTTAAACTACTCTATTAAAAGAAATGCAGAAGACTTGATAAACAGACTTGAACCCATTACCATTTCCTTAGATTCTGTACAGAAAGATAATTGTTCCATTGCTGGTTCTGTTGATATTTGGAAAAAACTTGAAGAAAAATTCATCGAGCAAAAGCATGAAAAAAAATTTTTTAAGTGTTTCTCAACTCGATATGATCAAGCACTTGGTGCACCCCATTTTCTTGCATACTTAACAGACCCACGATTTTGTGGAAGCAAGCTAACTGAACTGGAAAAAAAAAAGGCGTTTGAATTTGCAAATGAAAAATATTCAACTTCCTTTATGCCTTTAATTATGAAATTTTTAGCTAAGGCAGATCCTTTTTATCCTTTACTTTTCGAGGAAAGCATCACATTATGTCACCTTTGGAATGATGGAGGGTGCATTTCAAAACAACTGTTTGTGTAGATGACCAAAATGCGATAGAGCAACTACTTTCTGTGGTAGCTACTTCTGCTTCTGTAGAAAGAATATTTTCTGCTTATGGTTTAGTGCACTCTATGCTTCGAAACAAGTTGGGTCATGAAAAAGCAGGAAAATTAGTTTTTCTCTACAAAGCATTAAATTTGCCTTAGTTACCTTGATACCTTGTCCAAAAGAATTTGTATTTTAAAATAACTTAGTTTTTTATTAAAAATTTCATGATTACATTTCCTGATTTAAAGAAAGTAAATAAATATAATTGGTTACCTTGATAACTTGTCCATTTTTTTCTTTAAAAATGTCAGTATTTTATGAATTTGTGTTATAAGAGTTTAACAGAACTTAATTTATTATTATTTTAGTTAACACCAGTTTGTAATATGACCAGCTATAAAATTAGGATTTTTAATTTTATTTTGAGCTTTAAACATGTGAAAATATATATTAGCTAAATTGAGCAAAGAATGAAAAAACAAAAAAAAGAAGAAAAAGTACATTTTCAATGCACTCTGAAAAAATGATCTTTCATTTTCAACAGAACCTCTCTGAATGCTTTTCTTTGTAGTCACCTGGAGAGATAAGGGACTTCATTGAATGGAATAACAAAGGTATCCCAGAGTAAATAGATAAGAATTTCCTCCTTTTGTCCACTGACCAACAGGGATTAGTTACAAATCTGTTTTGGATGAACGCTTGGTCTAAAATACTTGAATCAACTATTACAAGCTGTTTGTCTGAAGTTACAAGTTAGTGAACTGTAGATAGAGAAATATAATATAGTATAGGACAAATTGGATTAAGAAAAAAAAATGGCTGTTAGGAAAAAGGATCCCATATGGATTTATTTTTCAGAGGTATCAACAGTTTCAGGCAAAGGTCTGAAAGCTAAATGCAAAACATGTGGGAAAGAAATGATGCGATTGGTTGCAAGACTGAAAAAACATTGAGATATGTGAAAATCCTATTGATGATGGGTCATGAAAAAGCAGGAAAATTAGTTTTTCTCTGCAATGCATTGATTAAATTTGCTTAGTTACGTTGATGCTTTGTCCATTTTATTCCTTTTAAAATATCAATGCAAAGAATTTGTATTTTAAAAGAACTTAGTTTTTTATTAAAAATGTCATGATTACATTTCTGGATTTACATTTCTGGATTTAAAGTAAATAAATATAATTGGTTACCTTGATAACTTGTCCATTTTTTTCTTTAAAAATGTCAGTAAAGGAATTTGTATTATAAGAGTTTAACAGAACTTAGTTTATTATTATTTTAGTTAACACCAGTTTATAATATGATGAGCTGTAAAATTAGTATTTTTAATTTTATTTTGAGCTTCAAACAGTGTTGATTTCAGGGGGGGTGACATCCCCCCCCCTGGAAGATTTGAGATTTTGTGGTTTCAATGGTCAAAAGGTGCAATTTCCCTCCCCCGGAACCCCATAATATCCCCCCCCCCCCCCCGGAGCCACAGAAATCCCTCCCGGAAAAAAGTGACTGAATTCAACACTGGCTTTAAACATGGGAAAATATATATTAGTTTTGTTAAATTGAGCAAAGGAGTCACTAGTACTTTATTGGATGCTTATTCTGGGTTTAGTCTTGCATTTGTTACGAGTATTAATCTTTTTATATATTGTACTAATAACATATATTTAAAATAATATGTAATGATGGGATTTGTTTTGGGAAGTGGTGCATTAAGACAATGGATGGTACTTTGAATGGTGTTACTATCTTATTGACAGCTCTTAAGGTAAGTGATGTAATTAATCATTACACAAAAAATTATAAATCAAGTATAAAGATTTATATACAGTACTGGACCTGAAATCCGGAATCCTAAAATCCGGACAACCCAAAATCCGGAATGGAAAAAAGAAACTGAAATTCTGCGATGATCTCGAATAAATATTTCGTAAAAACGTCCATAGATGGCGCTACGCGTGCACGTAACACAGTGCCGAGCCAAACTAGACTCAGCAATTTTATTTTATTGCAATGTTTTTCATTCATTCATTCATTAGTTTTAATCCAAGTTTTCTAACAGAATTTAATATGTTCAACAAATTTCATTTTTCGAAAAACTTCTGTTTGTAAGCACCGTACTAAAAAAGTCTTTTCTTTAACTCAAAGAGAAAAAAAAAATCTACCCAAAGTTCCTTTCTCCATAACAAAACAAGCTGTCCATCGAAAGCTAATGATCTCATTCTGATAATGTTGACTTTCCACCTTACGCAGTTAAATAAACATGTTGAATAAGCAAAACAAACAGCGGATAGATATGTCGTTTTTCTTTACTTTCTTTTTATCTAGTGGTTTTTTTTTTTAAGAGGTACACTAGCTTTCTAATAACTTATCATAATTTAATAAAAATTTGTTACGCAAGCTAATTCACTATTATTGTAACTTGCTGAAAATTTGAAAGAAATTCGTCAATTAGCAACGGAGATAATTATTTTTAAGGAAAGAAACTGTGTCGCTGGGAGCTCGTTACTATGGTTTCAGAGCAAACTTAGGGACAAATGGCGGTTAATAAAGAGCCTAATTCGGCTCTCGCAAACAACGATGTATTTTCATTTTTAAAAATGTTTTTATGTTCCTAATAATGTGATGTACAGGATTTAAAAAAATTCTTATCCTTAATTAAAATTTTTTTTTTTTTAATTTATGTTTATGTTTGTTTACTTATACCTCATACGGCAATCCACAATATAAATTCCTGGGCCTAACTCGTGAGCAACAATGCATTTTCATTTTCTAAAAAATGCTTTAATATTTCTAAGAATATGCAGTAATAGTATTTTTTTTAAAAAAACTTATTTTTATTTTGAATTACTTTTTGTAATTTGTATTTTTGGCTTTATTTACACTAAGCCTAACATGGCAATTCGCGGTATAGATTGCTCCGTGGCATGTAAAATTTTGCCAAGGGCATGTACTGTATCTGTTTATTTATTTTGGTTGAGGACCTAAAATCCGGAAAATTCTGAAATCCGGAACGGGCGTGGTCCCGACCAGTCCGGATTTGAGGTCCGGTACTGTACATAAAATTTTTTGAAATACTATTTTCAAGTGTCTATCTAAATTGTATTTATAAAATAATTGAAAATGACATGTTATAACCTTCAAAGTTTAAAATAATGTCGTTAGTTAATTTTAATCAAAAAAATCCGATTTAAATCAAAAAAATCTGACTTTCTTGATTTTTTTTAAAAAATCGTGATTTTTTCATACCCTGATAAAAACCTCAAGCATGAAACATTATTTGACAAGGATATAATTAGGGCAGTAACTGGTGTTGTTCAATACGAAGACGATCTTGATGATGATCCAGTTAAAGTTGACACTGCTAAAATTCTTCATACGGAAGGGGTAAAAGCAATAGAGTTGGCACTACGCTATATGTTGAGCAGCGTCTAACAGCTTCTCGGTTAAACTTATGATGTTAAAGAGATGGGAGAGATAATGCTGCAAAATGACGGGCCTCTTGCCTTCAACAGAAGAAGGTCGCTGATTTCTTTATGGTTGATTAACATAAATATACATAATGTAGAACAATTTCAACTTCTTATAAAGGTGTGTGACACGATTTTCAACAATTTCATTTATGTTAAATATTTTTCATTATTTGTTATCAGTGACATTTTTCTTTCAGTTCTGTTAATTATAACTAATATTCATTTCACAAAATATAGAAAATATGCTCTTTTTTAAAACTACCCAAATTTAAAAACTAGATGCATCCTTACGGGTTTAATTAATTAAATTATGCAGATATTATTTGAATTTTTTTACTTCTCTGCTTTAACCGGTTTTTCTCTTAACCGGCTTACCCTCAGTCCCGTGTAGGCCAGTTAAGCGGGAGGCTACTGTGCTTCATTTTTTTTTCAGAAAATTAATTTATAATTTTTTTATATGAATTGTAACATATGAATCTTTTTAACAAAAATAGATTTATGAACGTTCCAAATATGTGAATTGTAAAATTATAACTTATTCTGCAAAGCAGTTCTGAAATTATACTTTAAAAACATCAAACAATGCATTGCAATCTGTTTTATAATGATTAAAAATGGATTTGACATTAGGAATTTCAAATTTTAAATCTTCATAAATTCTAAACTATTCGACTGAATGATTTTCCGTTTGGTGTCCTAAAGTGAAATTTAATGACAAAGCTAAATATGATGTCAAAATTCGTTGTTTGTAATTGAAAATTTTAGAGTTTGGCACAATTTCAGTATAAAGCCCTAAGATTTTTTTTAAATGTAAAAGGAAAGAATAGATAATTTCTGTTGAAGGGCTATTTTAGTTGTTTTCTGGGGAAATTTTGTGACTAAAATGCATGTAGTGTTTTTTTTTTTTTTTGGCCCAAATGTACGTAAAAACCATCAGATGTATGTGAAATTTATTTATGAAATTGGTCATCATTTGAAATTAGATAGCCTCTCAACTTAAGACATATGTATTATTTGCAGGGAAAAGGAGTGTATTCGAGAAAAAAAAGTTTTGTGAGGATTACAGAATATATCCCCTTCACTGGAGTAACCAACGTAGTACTAATACCTTACTGAAGTAACATTGGGCACATTAAATGCACCTGTTACACAAATTCAATTATAATTATCTTTTTAATAAAATTCCTGTGAATAAATACATTAGCTTTTTTATATTATTCATTATAATTTTTAAAAAAACATTTAAATTCATTATTTAAATGCAAAATATTCAGTTTCTTTAAAATTTAAAAGATGTATTTTTCTTTCTTTTTCAATAATCCATCATAACTAGTAGCAATATGTTTTTTTTTTGTTTTTTTTTCACAGCTATATTTAACTGGAGAATAAATACCCAGGTTTATACCCAAAATGGGTATTGACCCTTAAAAATAAATGCAGTAGACTCCCTCAAATCCACAATCCTAAAATCTGCAAATGCCTAAAATATGCACATCACCACAGATGTAAACAATGAAACTTTCAGTTCAGATGTAGGGGCAAAATTACAATTTTTTTTGTTTTATTTCATTCAGTATGTATTTTAACATTTAATTTCCGATACTATGACTGAACTCATGGTTTTTCATAAAGTATAAATTTATTTGTGAAAAAAATCAAGATATTGTTCATACCACTGGTAATCACAATCTTTTTACCAAATATATGTATTAATCAAGCTTTTTTGGTTTTTGAGACTGGCTAAACCTGAAATAAATCTTCCTTACCTTATGATTTTGATGTGAATTAATAGGTTACCTTTATGAGGACAGTTTCATTTAATAATTCAAGGAAAATGTATCTCATCTTTATTATGCATATTTAATTACACATTATTTACTTGACCTTTACTTTTAATAATTTAATCATTTTAAAAATTATCTTATGTTTTATCATTTTAGTTTATTACTTTATTCAGATATTTTAATGTTTATGTATATTGCAAGCATTCATTATAATTTTGATTACATTATTCCATTCAAAGTACTGTTTAAAAATTGTAAACAAAGTATTGACCAGAAATCCACAAAATTCTAAAATCCACACAACCTCTGGTCCCAAGCTTTGCGGACTTGAGGGAGTCTACTGTACTGTACCTGGTTATTTTACATCACTGGCCAGGATACGCAATTTAAATACTACTAGCAAGATTTAACCATTACTGATTTACAAAGTTGAGATGCAAGGTTTACAAAGTTGACCCTTAAATGCACGATTTTTTATTTTGTTTTGAAAAAATTATATATGATTATCTGAAAGGTTTATTACACAAGAAAAATAATGAAAAAAAATCAGAGATACATTTTTCATATACAGTATAGGATCCGTTATCCGGAATCCTTGGGACCTGAGGCATTCCGGATAAGGGGTTTTTCCGTAATTCAGAACACTACCACAAATATTTTCTAATGTACATAAATATGAAATACTGGTTAGCATAAATAATATTAAAAATACTGTGTTACACATTTGTTGAATTAATTCAATAAAACACAATTAAGGAAAAGTTTAATTTTTATTTTAAAAAAAAAAAAAAAAAAGTTAAGTAATAATTTTAAATTATAATAAAACTTACAAATGAACAAGATCAAAAATAAAATTTAGTTTTGGGGTTCAGATGCAGATGCTTGGGAATTAGTTTTTTGGAAAAATCCTTTTAAAGTTGGCTGCTTGTAACGTTTCTCTTTTACAATCTGGTCTTGAATTTTATATAACAACATTATTTGTTGTTCATGGAAATAACTTATTTTGTTCCATGCCTTGAATTAATTGTTGAGTGTAAAATATCATTTGTTCATTAGATATTTTTTCTACCTCCTCATTCTTGTCGTCATCATCACTACGATCATCAGATGCCTCTTTAGTCATCATTTCACAAATTTCACTGTATGTCATCTGATGACTAAGTGGAGCATTATTATCTATATTGAAACAAACTTGAACTGCATCTTCATCCAATAATTGGGGAGGGAGGGAGGGGAATATATTGAAAGTTGACTTTTTATTTATTTTTGTTTTGTTTATGAATTTATCGCATGGAAAGCGGGCAGAAAAATATAAGAGGCAAAATTATCAACACTTTAAATGCAGATTTCTGCAAATTCGTGGAGATAAAGAAATGCATAATTACTGTAATATTCCATTAACCCACCCTCCCCTATTTTGTAAACAAATTTGATATTTTAAAAAAATCCCACGAAAGCCCCCCCCCCCCCCTCCCTTTCCAAAAAAAAAAAAAAAAAATATCGCGCGAAGCGCCATACCACCTTTCTGTCTTATCCGATTCAGAATCTGTGCTTTTCTACTGTTCGATGGACGCAGCTGAAAATGGTAAAATGAACGTTTCTCTCATTCTCCTAATTGGCCGAATTGTAGGCGCGCCTTTAGATGACGTCAAAGGTCGGAGATTGCTAACAGTTTTCGACCGCGGAAAACGCATTCAAATTCTAAGTGATGTTTCGAAAATATTTTTTTTCAAAAGGTTAAAATTAAATTTTTTTATAATGGATTTTAGCGTTTGAAGCAGAATATACGAAATTTAAGAATATGTAGTTAGTTCTCCCATATTTCTAAAGGTTACGCCGATGCGAAGTCATAAAAATGATCAAAAAGAGAACTTATGTCCGATGATTGCGTACATTCAATTCTTATCTTTCACGGGAGCGTCATAGTGGGATCGTAGGGAGAGAGTACGCTTTTAAGTTTGCGCTTTTTAAGTTCTGTTTTTTAATTATCTCTGTTAACAAAAAAAAAAAAAAAAAAAAGAAAAATCTGAATATCAGGGCAGGCTTTGGACTATTCTTATAAACATTTTCGGATTTCAACAGGCAGTAGATTTTGATAACCACTTTTAATCCGTGTAAGCGGCCTCTCCGATTACTTTACGATTTTTTGCCGCGTTTGGAGGGGGGGGGGGGGGGGAGGAAATTAAGAGGATATTACGGTACCTGAGGTGTATGAGAAAAAGTTTAAAATATTTAAAATATCGATTTATAAAGCATGTTAACTCTTCAATAAAATATGAAAAAAAAAAACTGCAATTTTTTATGAAATGAAAGTTTTCACTAAGTTTCGGTTTTGGATCGTTTACCGTTCCGGTTTTTAGAGCGTTCCGGATATCCGGACGCCGGATAATAGATCCTATACTGTAATACATCAATTTTTTCTTCTGTTGCACATCTGCAATACAAGTAAAAACTACTGTCGTGTGGCTGTTTTACGCTAAAATAATACAAATTAGTAAATATTTTAATAAGTATGTCTCCAAATACCTTATTTTATAAAATTTAACCTTTAACTCTAATTCCCATGATAGAATACGTTCTAGAAATTACGTAGTTCAGAGAATCTGACTTTACAACAGAAAGTTTCAATAGTTAATTTCGCTTTACTTAAAAACGGAATGTCTGTTATTAATTAAAGCAAATATTGCTATTTTAATTTTCTGGTGTGAATTAGGTACGTACGAATAAGAAAATCTATTAAATTCAAAACACTGTTGTTTGCATATATGCAAAGCTGCACACTAAAGGGTTAACATGTAAAAGATATGGTTACCTTTATGATGACATTCTGGTTCAACACCATGCAAGTTACGCATATGCGAATTTAAGTGTTTTATATTGTGAAAAGTAATTTCACAAATAAAACATCTTAAATCCATTGATGAATCCATTTGAACTAATACTGGGAAAAGAGCAGCGGGATTATAATACATCTGTTCCCTGTCGGAACTAATAAAGCAAGTTTGAACCGCTGCTAAATTCAGGGGCGCGCCAGCAGTATCCAGCGCCTGTGTGCAGAAATTTAGTTGGCGCCCTATATCCTGATTGATATTTAATCTGTCTGTAACTTTTAAGACTACAGAACAGTTTTCTTTTTAAATTCGAAATTTAAAACGGTGCATGATAAAAAAAAGTTCTCAACTTACGATTTTTCTGATACTGAAGGGACTAGAAACTTGAAATTTTGCATGGCAGTTACTTTTAGGAGTCAAATACTCACTAAGAAGAGTTTGTAAAAAAATCGAAATTTAAAAGGGTGAAATGACTGGAAAACGTTCTAAATTATGATCTCTATGGAATTGTTAGAGAGAGAAACTCAAAGTTTGACACAGCTGTTACTTTTAAAATACAAATGCTCGATAAGAATGGTGTATAAAAATATTCGAAATTTCTGTGAAATGGGCGAAAAGCATTCTAGAAACATTCTAAATTACAATTTCTGTGGAACTGTTAGGGATAGAAACTTGAAATTTGACATGGCTGCTACTTCTAAGACGCATTGCATACACAGAACCGGTCTTTTTTTTTTTTATTATTCGAAATTTAAAAGCCTGCAGGCAGGAAAAGCTTTCTAAGCTTATGATTTTGGTGATACTGAAGGAACTAGAAACTTGAAATTTGACATGGTGGTCAGTTTTAAGATACAAATGCCAGCTAAGAATGGTTTCTAAAAAAAAAATCGAAATTTAAAAGGTGAAATGAACAGAAAAGTTGTAAAAACATTTAAGTTGCGATTTCTGTTAAATAGATAGAGATAGAAACTCAAAATTTGACATGGCTGTAATGTTTAAGCATAAATACTTGTACAGAACATTTTTTTAAGGAAATAAAACATTTAAAAGGGTGAAATGCACGATAGGTGTCCTAAAAACGTTCTAACTTGTGAGTTCCATGGAATTGTTAAAGATAAAAAAAGGAAAAACGATATGGCTGTTATATTTAAGACGCAAGTGCACGTACAGAACAGTTAAAAAAAAATCGAAATTTAAATGAGTGCAGGGGGGGGGGGGTGGACATTTGAAATATACGATTTTTGTGATACTGCGACGGCTAGAAACTTAAAATTTGGCATGGTGATTACTTTTAAGATACAAATGTTTGCGCAGGACAGTTCTTAAAAAATTGAAATTTAAAAGAGTTAAAGGCGCAAAAAGCGTTTTAAATTAAGATTTTTATGGAATTAATTAACAAATGTTACGTAAAATTCTATAGTAATCTTAATTTAGAACGTTTCTGGAAAGTTTTCCACACATTTCACCCTTTTGAATTTCGCATTAAAAAAAAATCATTAGCGAGCATTATATCCTAAAAGTAACCGCTATGCCAAATTTCAAGTTTCTAGTCCCTTCGGTATCAGAAAAATCGTACGTTTAGAACGCTTTTTTTTTTTCCTTTTTTTTTTTTTTTTTTTTACTGCACCCTTTTAAATTTTGATTAAAAAAAAAAAAAAAAAAAAAAAAAGCTTCTGTGCTTGCGCATGCAAAACAACTTGAAATTTGACTTGGTTGCTGCTTTTAAAAGGCAAACGCACGCACAGAACTTTTTTTTTTCCATCGAAATTTAAAAGGGTGCAGGGGAAAAAAAGTTCTAAACTTACGGTTTTTCTGATATTGAAAGGCACTAAAAACTTGAAATTCGGCATGGCGATTACTTTTTGGATATAATGCTCGTGAATGATTTTTTATTTTTTTAATTCGAAATTTAAAAAGGTGAAATGAGTGGAAAACTTTCCAGAAACTTTCTTAATTACGATTACTATAGAATTTCACGTAAAATTTGTTAATTTGTACATCCATTTCAAATTTAGCTGACATATTTGCAATTCTGACTACAAATCCCTTTGACACCAAACTAAAAATTTGCATACTCCGAAGTTTCAAAATGAGAAAAATTTGCATATATGACTCTCTTCTGCCATTTTCTGCAAAAGAAATTTTGCTTATACTGTTATTTTATATATGACTTAAAATATTTGTTTTGAGCAGTGTATTTGAATGGGGTTCTTTTAATTGTTACCAGTGACCGTTATTTATTATTAATTATTTAATGTTATTAATTTGTTATTTAGTGATTAAGGTTTTTGGCCCCTTCACCTACAAAACTTTTGAGATATGTTGCCCCTCTGAAAAATTTCATTTTAAATTTACTATGATTTATATTAATTATTTTTACATAGTTTCTAAGTCGTAGAAATTTACTATGATTTATATTATTTCTACAAATTCTTTTTACATAGTTTCTAAGTCGTAGGGACTTATGGCTACCACCATAAGATGTATTTGTATTACATAAGACGCTTGTGACGCATAAGTCTACCTATATTCATGGACTGATTACTGCAGGGAAAACTTTTACCAGTATTTCCGAATAGTAATTTTCAACTTATTTATGACAGAAATTCTGCAGTAAGGCGTCGATTGCTATTTAAAAATAAAAAATAGGTGGAATTTAGCTTTTGTGGTAATAAAACTGTACTACGCTCTAACAGTGCAGCAGTGAGATAATAGTTTTTACCAGGGCTGTAGCTAGAAGTGAATAATAAAGGGGGCTCAAGAAAATGCTCATATTTTTTCTCTCTCTCTGGCACATACACGCATATATGTTCCAAGTATTATATAGAAAGATAAATTAGTGCATATTCATATTGTAGGCACTATGTTTTTTATTAAACTGTTTATAATAACTTCATTTTATGGTAAGAAAAGGACAAGCTGCATAATGAAAATTTCCAGTGTACTGGTATATATAGTGTATAATTATACTGGTGAAATAATAAGTGATGTCAACAAGTAAATAAAAAGCTTACAGTTCACCCGTTTCAAAAGAGTTGCAACCTTTAATTTTTCTCTGAATATTCCCTGCCCTTAAAGATTCTAAAGTTGTGTTTTTATATGATAAAAACATTAACAAAATCAAGGATGTATTTTGCATTTTAAAATTATTATTGTGTCCATTCGATTGCTAAAAATATTTGCATTTAAACTGTCTATTAGCATTTTTCATTAGCATCATTTATAAATCAAGGATCCTAAATATATACATATATATATATTTTTTTTAAACTAGAGTGACTCAAATACGCAAGCATCATATTTACTGTCAAACTCATTACAATAACTTCGTTTTATGCTAGTAATAGCAGGAAACACTGCAGAATGAAAATTTTTAGTATATATAACTAATGCTGATAACTAATAAATTATGCCAAAAACTGCAGTTTTTATACATATACTACAATTTAGTATTTGTGCAAAATTGTAAAAGGACCCCAAAACTAGGGGGGGGGGCTAAAAAATTTTTCGGGGGGGCTGAGCCTCCCCTGGCACCCCCCTAGCTACGGCCCTGGTTTTTACCCACGTGAATTACGAAGCCTTTCATTGTTTGTAACTACATGAGGTGCGCCTCTGATTATAAAGGTTGGACTGATCTACGTCTAAATCACTTTTTAGGAGACTCAGAAGTACATAGCATAAAACGAAATAAGCTTTTTAAAAAAGAATTGAATATTTATAAGAAAGTTTGTCTCAGGTAAATCTGCAAAACATAATTCAGATATTAAGAAAATGTGATTTTAGAATAATTAAATAAAAGATTTTTTTTTTTTAATATTTGCTCTTTAACTGAAATCTTTGGCGCCTTTACTAACTTCGGCGCCTGTGTGCGTCGCACACTTTGCACATTGGGTCGGCGCGCCCCTGGCTAAATTTACATATTAAAGTAAAAGATTTGGTTACCTTGTGGTACAACTTTATGCAGATTGCGGAGATGACTGTGTAAGTCCTTTTTTTGGTTAAATCTCCTCTCGCAGAACATACAAATGTTATCCATCTTAATCAGATCGATCAATGCCTGTCTTTGTTTTAAACTTAACCTCCTACCTCCTAACTACTCGACATACCGTTAGATATACATACATCGCCGCGTCACGTGACTTTCGAAGCTTACCGTTAGATATACGAAGGTCGTTGCATTTCTGTCCGGAAAACTTGATCTGAAGAGCCAATCAGATCAATGCTAACCACTATATCTAGCTGCCTGTCGCTTCATCCGAATACGAAATTTTGGCGGAACCCCTCCCTTCGTGACATCACTTTGACGTCATCGTGGTTTCGTATCTGGTGAAAATACGAAAATTTATTTCGTAGTAGGTGAAACGAGGGTGAAAAGCCCATTTCGGACGAACTTTTATGATTGTTTACATTTGATAGGACATTTTAATAAGTAAGTTTCTAGTATGTTTCAATGTGAAGAATATTATAGAGTATTTATTGGGAATTAAAACGGCCTATAGAGGCGCTGCTCGCAGCCTTCGTTTACAGGAAAATTATCCCTTTAACTAATGCTAAAGTGCCATTGAAATAATTCTTTATTGTAAATGCATTCGAAAGTTTTAGATATTCAAATTTGGATAAATTTGAACTTTTTCATATAAGACAGAACACAAATGTCACAAGAAATCTGAAATTGTGCAAAAGAATAATCATTCTGAACCTGAACAAATTTAAAATACATGTAATGCAATGCACTTGCACGGTACTATACTGAAGCGAGAAGTTACATCTTTTCTCCACCAGATGGCGTATTCGAGCGCTTGAATCGCCAATTCTGTTACTTTGATGGGTGGAGGTTTTGTTGATATTTTGCTTCCAATTATCTGAGGTTTGGTAAACAAAATTCTGTTTATTTATTTATTTTAAAATAAATTATTTACATTATAAAAAATACTGGCCTAGATGTATTATAATCCCGCATCCGCCATCTTGGATTTTTTTTCTTGCATGAAAACTCCTTTTTCACCAAGTGGTAAATGTTGGCAATGATTAAATATTGTTGATAGATTAATATAATCATGAACATAGAGTAGAATCCCTATTCTATGTTCATGAATATAATATTCATGGTATTAGAATAGAATCTATAGCTCCGTGATAATATTGAAAAAACTGGAATATAATAATTATAACTATTAATTAAAAAACAATTTTTAATTCATGCCAAGAAAAAAAATCCAAGATGGCGGATGTGGGATTATAATACATTTGTTCCAAAATACTTTTATTTAAAAAAACCCAGATGTTTGGAGATGATTTTAAAGTTGTAGAATTCTTTTTAAATAGAGCACTGATTGAAATGCATAGCATTTATAAAATAAAAATTGTGTGTGTGTTTATAGACAATTACTTGAAAATAATAAAGTTTTTTATACATTTACGGGATATAAATATGAATTGAAATAGTTATATAGAGTTATTCATTAAAATATAGAATAAATCTTCATGGATTATTTTTAGCCAGGAAAAGATTACATGAATGTCATAAATCTGGCATGATCATTTGAAAATCTCATGTTACTTACAGTTACATAATACGTTAGATTAATTACTATAGAACGGTAAGTTTTTTCGCCACCTTCAATTTAATCTTGTGAGATAATAGTATACAATATACAGTTTAAATATTTATTAATCTATAGGAAAATGCCTATTGGCAATAAGATAATGGTTTTTACAAATGTGCTACTAGTTAAATAATATTAAGAATCTGAGATGTTCTGATAGCATCGATCAAAATCCAGGTCAACAAATTGATGATAATTATTATAATAAATAAAAGCACTTTGCTTTCAATTATAACTGCTTTATCTATATTTAATTATTTTAATTCAAATAAGCAAAATAAATTTAATCTTTTTTTAATAATTGAAAAAAAAATTAAATTTCAAAGTTCAAGTGTTTGCAGTTGATGCTCTCATACAAATACAGCTTTACAAAGAGTTTAATAACTTAATTGTTATGTGCTATACAGTGATGGAATAGTGGCGCAGCAATTGAGCGATTGTCACCACTAAATTTTTATAGTATTCTTCTGTTTCAAAAATCTCAGAAACTCTGACCTGAAGTTAAATGAAGAATACTGATAAAATTTTGTGGTGTCAATTGATTCTCTGCTGCTACACTGTTCCATCACTGGCTATATAGTTTCCAAGAAATAAATGCTATTAATATCTAATTTTATTTACTTATTTTACATATAACCTTAGGTTTTGATTAATGCTTAGCTGAAAATGTTTTGTATGGTAGGGTAGATGCTCCAGTTGTGGCCACATTGGATCAGTTTGTCCAATATTTAGGCTGTGAATTGATGGAGACAAATAATATGTATTCTTACACCTTAAGCAAACACCCTTTAGTAGATATAAAAGGGGCGTTCTGCATCAGAGGCACGCGAGACAATGTTGAAGGTCATTCGTTATCGTCTTACAGTACGATAATGAAAGTGCAGCGCGATAAGCGAAGGGGGAGATAAGAGAATTCTGATAAGGATTTTTTGAGATAAAAGTATTTTTAGCATAGGATAGTATTTTTTAGTGAGAGAAAGGATAATTTTTAATGAAGCGTTTTCCGGAATTTTTATATGTAGAACAAATGAAGTTTACTCAATTAATTTTCGGGGGGGGGGGGGATTTTTTTTTTATTGTGGACCAACATAGCCACCCATTGTGAAAAATATTCAAAACGCCACAATTTTTTTAGCAATTCTACACATCCCTTTAACGGAAGCGACTCAAGAGTGAAAGGTTCCATTCTCTCATTGGTTGATCAGAAACCGGTCTTGGCTTGCTTCGCAGGGATGATTTGGTGATGAAATGCAAGCACTTTGAGAAATATCGTACCTAGTTAATTCATGCTATTTTGGTGAGAGTTTTGTGTGGATGATGTTGTCTAGTGGTTAACGCGCTTGTCTAGCAAACTTAAGTAGGCGAGTTCTATCCTCTCTGTTGCTTTTGTGTTTTGTTTCGATTTTTATTAAGTTAGTTAATAAAGATTTGTAGACTTCTATTATCAGTTCATTTCCAATTTTTTTAATTGTCAGTTAGATAATTAAATAAAATTTTGATTAATAAAATTAAATAAAGTTTTAATTGTTATTAAATAAAATTGAAATTTAATTTTTATTAAATAAAATAAAATTTAGTTTTAAATAAATTTCGAAATTCATATAAGCTATTTTTTTATGAATTAAAGTGAGCATTTATTGTAATTCAATAATAATATCTCCTAAACTTACATTATTTTTTCCCTTATAACTTTAGTATCAGATAAATATTAAATTAGCAAAATTAATTTATCAAAGTTTTCTTTTACAATTAATTAGTATTTTTCATACAGAAAAACTTTATTACTTTATTATCAAATGCTTTGTAATTTTTTATTATGTATAAAATACTGTTAATGAAATTAATTTTTAAAACTCATATTACTTAAAAGCTATTTATTTCAATTCCTTAAAATGAATATTTTTGAAAATATGATGTTATTTCTTACACTTATATAAAATATTTTTATTTTTATGTTATATTATTTAACAATATATCTGAATACATAACTATATTCAGATTATTTTATTTGAAAGTAAAATTTTATTAATTTATGAATTTATATTTAATAATATTATTAACTTAATAAGTAATTAATTATTTAAATCAATTTGTAATGGTTAATTGTTAAGTACTTTTTATTAAAATTTGCTAAAAAAATTTTAATTGTTTTTATTAAAAAATTCTAATAAACTACTTTTTAAAACAATACATATATTATTTGAAAACTCAGTCAAAAACATAAATTATTTTTATTAAAAAAATTATCATAAATTATTCCTTCACTATTACCACCCTAAATATTTGAAAACTAAGTTAAAGGCATTAGTCCAAGTAATCATTAACTAGAAATATTTAATGCAACAAAATACATTATAAAAACTTCTTATAGTTTTTGGTAGTTATTGCTCAGATATTATTGTTTTGGGTTCCAACTTTTTTTTTTCTTTTAAGTGAGTAAAAAAAAAAAAAAAAGTCATTATTATTTAATTTATTTTTTCATTATATTTCACTACAAGTGTGAACTATAATTTATTTTAGCTTGACCTTTTTCATTCACTATCTAACTATCTAAGAAATACTTTTTTTTTTTTTTGCCCTGTTTCTTATTTTGCAGTAATAATAAATAGATATTAATATTGCAAATTACTATACGGGCAAGGTAGAATTTAGATGATCTAAATTCCTTTCTGACAATTTTGATTATTTGAGTACTAGTTTGGCCATTTAATTATTTATATTTACGCACACAAAGTGCCATGAAAAAAAAATGGATAAAATTTGACTGAGTATTTTTATTAATTGTTTTATATAGTTTTTTATTTTTAAAAAACACATCAGCTATCAAGGAAGGGGAAGGGGTGCTTGAGTTTACTGTTGCTTTGCACACATAACTACAGTCAAAACACATAGGTAATTAAATGCAGTTGCGTAGCCAGGATATTATTTCGGAAGGGGGGGGGGGGGAATCCCGTAAGCTTCTGTCCTCCTGATGCAAAGCTATAAATAAAAAAATATTAAATTTTACTTTTCGTATAAATATCAATTTTATACTTTTAAAATATGGGATATGTTTTTTTTTTTTTTTTTTTTTTTAGTTTAAATTTACATACACCTGTATATACAAAAGGAATATATGTAATGAGTAATTTAAAAGTAAGTTACAAAATAATAAGTTTAAAATATTTAAATTGGTTACTTTTTTAAAAGAAAGTCAGTTTTATCAATTTTTTGCAGGGAAAAAAGGATATTTTAAAAAATACCATATCATTGTTATCCGTGAATCCTTTTATATGAGAAATAAATAAATTAAAATTCCTTACATGTCGTAAAGAAAATTTAATATGATTGCAACTTAATACTTCAAATAATCTCAAGTGACACTTGGCGATTTGTTTTGGTCATGAACATAGAATAGAGAAGGACTTCACACGAAATAGTGTGAATATCGTGTCGCGATTTTGGTCTTGAATGAAGGGATGGCAACGGTTAGAATACAACCGTGTACATACCAGCGCCTCTAGCGGACAACGTTCATTGGCTGGATCTCACTGATCAAAGAAGTTATTGGTAGAGCAAATTGAAGCAGACGAAACCGAGTACAACCGTGCGACATAGCGCCATCTATTAGACAAATTTTCAAGGAACGGTTTTCTTCTTCTAAAACCTATTTCGTGAGAAGTCCTTCTCTATTCTATGTTCATGGTTTTGGTGGTGAAATGCTATGTGTTTTCTGATTTGTTAGTTAGAATTGTCTACCACTGCTCAATTATCAGGACTTGTAACCTTGAGAATCAATCGCGGGATTCTTGTTTCTTCTCAACCAATGGGAGAATGGAACCTTTCACCCTTGAGTCTCTTCCCTTTTAACAAGGTTCAGCAAGGTACCTGTAAAGAAAAGAAAATACAGGGTGGCCATAATTAAACTGCAAGTATTCAAGGGGTGCTGGAGAGAAAACTACCGGGAATATTCCAGTAAAATTTGGTATCTACACGTTTCAGAACATGCGCAAGTCAAATATGCAAAAAAAAAAAAAAAAAATCGCCATTTTCACCCGATAGATGGCGATATACCGTGTTTCAAGGCTTATCGACGGCATATATGCAAATTTTAAGGACATCGAACAGTATAAAAACATCTATACATTGATTAAAGGCCAGTCATGACTCTGAATAAGAAGGAACGTGCATTGTTAGTGAAGATATTCTATCAGAATGGTAGCAATTATTCAGCTACTCTGAAAGAATACCGGCGTATGAAACGATTAAGAAGAGGTCCAATGAGTGTCAATGGATTGAAATATATGATTTTAAAATTTGAAGAATCAGGAGAATTGGGCGTTATTCCAGGCACGCCCAGGCACAAGCTGGGCGTTATTCCACACTATCAGGTAGTGTAAATGCACATAACTGCAGGATATGGGGAACAAACAAACAATACGCTAAACGTGAAGAATCCCTCCATTCCGATTATGTAACTGTATGGAGTGGAATGACTTGTGATTTTCTTGTGGGCCCATATTTCTTTGAGACCCCAACTCCAAGTGGTCCCAAACGCTGTAGTGTTACAGGCACTAGCTACGGTGCGATGTTGAGACAACAATTGATTCCAGCATTTCAAGAGAGACATTGTTTAGAAACCACGGTATTTATGCAGGACGGAGCACCCCCTCACATCGCTAAAGAAGTTAAAAAATTGCTGCATGATACCTTTGGTGCGGACCAAGTCATAAGCAGAGGTTTCGACAACGCTTGACCCGCACGTTCACTGGACCTTAATCCTTGCGATTTTTATCTGTGGGGGCATATGAAAGATATGGTTTATAGAGAACGACATGCTTCTGTTGCTGAATTGAAATCTAGCATAACGAGACACGTGAGGTGTGTTACACCACAGATTTTAAATGCGACGGTGGACCATGCTGTTTACCGTTTTCAGCATGTGGTTGCATCTGGTGGTTCACATATTGAGCACATCATGTAATAATTTCATTGGATAAATAATGGCTTGTTTTCCAAAGCGTCTTTATGGATTGTTTAATTTGTGATCTTATTTACGCTAATTTTTATTACATGATACTGTAAAAATTTAATTACTGAAGCGAATTGTATGGTATTTTGATAGACTGTAAATGATATTTTATATTGTTTATATGCCTCTTAGAATGTCATTATGTTCTGTCTATCGATTTTGGAGGTTGTATATGCCACCGGTGAACGTTTAAATACGGTACAGCGCTATCTATTGGGTGAAAATGGCGATTTTTTTTGCATATTTGACTTGCGCATGTTCTGAAACGTGTAGATACCAAATTTCCTTGGAATATACCCGGTAGTTTTCTCCGGACTGAACACTTGCAGTTTAATTATGGCCACCCTGTACATTTTAAATATCTTGAACATAATTTTTAAAATTGAAATTTTAAATCTCTTTTGAAAATTTAGTTACCTTATTTTGCAAAACAGACTGCTTTTCCTTCAGACGATCTCAGCAAGGGATTCTATTTTTGAAGACTCCAGAACGGTCCTTGATGAAAGACGTTCTCAGCAACGTTTGTTGATCACAGCAAGGTTTGTTGATTTCAGCTAGGTAAGTCATTCGCAGCAATTTTTAAGAGTAGCAAATGGTTTTTTAAGCTCACTTTTAAAGCACCCTAGTTATGATTATTTCAGTTCTTGGATATGCACCACGAAAATTAAAGTTCTTGCATTGCACCACGATAGTTCTTGATTTTTCGCCATACATGAAATGCAGTTCTTGAAGAAAAAATCTTGGAAGATTTTTGATGAAGGAAGACATATTTGAAGAAAAAATTATTTTTATGAATTGTGCCCATCCGTCCACCCGCCATGTTTAATCATGACTCCACAATTTATTTGAGGAGAAGAATTTTTAACCACCCGATGCTTTTATACACGGCCACTATTTGAAGATATATGACATTCATTTTTCGACGACCACACTTTTAAGAGACTTGATTTTTTTGAAGACATGAGAAGACTTCATTTTTGAGAAAAGAAAATATGTTTCTATTGAGTGTCCGTTGCATTCTCTCCCACAGCCGCTAGCAACTCATGAAATACTTATTTTAAAATAAATATATAGTATGGGCTAATGCACCCCGTATGAAAAAAGTTCTTGAGCTTGAGGAAAAGAGTTCTTTAACTTGAATAAAATCTTGATTTGAAGAAGAAACTTGATTTTTATATTAATTTGAAGAAAAAAATTATTTGACTTGAGAAGAAAGGATTGTTATTATTTTGGAATTTTATAATGGCCGTGTGCGAGTGTATGAACACCATCTTCTAAAATATAACGTTTGTCTTCAAAAGCCGACAAAGCTGTTTTGTTCACTTGTACTGTGTGAAGATGGTGCCTCTCGCTTTCAATTCGATATTGCATCTCTCTCGCAGAATTCAGACTCTCTAAGCAGGTCTTATAATGCTTACGTTTAATTTTATTTTCAACGACACTTTTGGCCACCCCCTTAGCTCTTTTCTTCTCCTCATCGACCAACATGATGGAATACATCTTAGCTCGTAGCCCGATAAATTCATGAATCGATCGACTCTTGAGCTCGTCCTTAAATTTCCCGATCACCTTCTTATTTTTATCACTGTATAGAGGGGGATTTTGGGGATAATCAGATGTATCCAACATGTCGGAAAATGCCTGCATATCCGTATAAATATTACGTGTACGGATTTCATATGTTAGAGAGTCTGTATCTGTGAACATAAGGCTTGCATTATTTTGATATTTTTTCTTGATGATGTTATAAGGAAAATTATACATCAAGATCTTGCTCAGCTCCAAGATGACGAATCCTACATATATGGGTTTATTTAAAGTGTGAGACTGTTTAAGTCTCTCAGCAGCAACTAAATTAAGATCAAAAGGTAGAAATCTTTGGTAGGTAGGAGCTGAGACAAGTTTTTTTGCCTTCTGCCCACAGTTTACTAGCTGTACATCTTTATGCTTGCGGATGTTCTCCAGTGACTTGCCATACACCGCATTATTCATCAGTTTGAAGAAATCTTTGGCGAAGGGGGACTTTACTTGTTTTCGTTGCTCGGTGTTAAAATCGATATATTCTTTCAGCCACGGCTTTTGCTTGAATTTTAATACTTTATGTACAGTTAGTAACTGGAGGCCTTGCTGCAAATAGAATTGTAAATTTTTATGATAGGTGATGTAATTTTTTTTATCTATTAAGTTGGGGACTAATTTCGTGACTGGGAAGTATTTATTGTCGCGCAGAGCATTAATTGAAAAAGGGGAGAGATCTTCATATTTTATTTCCATTTTTTCGGGCGCAAGTGGATAACAGTTGCGGTCGTCGTGTAGCTGCTGGGGGTATTTCAAATCAACTTCCAATATGTAAACAACGGGGCTATTATCGGGGAGTGCAAGTATTTCATCAATAGTAACTTGATTCTTCGAGACCCATTCAAACTCCCCGCATAGCAGATTCTGTGACATGGCTCACCCATACAAATTATTAGCGTCTACCCAGGTAGCACAGCAATATCGGCCAATATCGGGAACAGCGATTTCGCAATATCGGTATACCGATATTGGCCGATATTGCATGGCAAACTTTTTTTCCAATATTGGCCTATATCGGCACCCAATACCGGCCGACATCGGGAAACGCCGGACCGGCCGATATCGGGAAACGTCGGACCGACCGATATTGGGAAACGTCGGACCGGCCGATATTGGTCAAACTGAATTCGGCATTACAAAACGACAAAACTTTTGTTTCTTAATATAGGGAGATATCGATTACCTGTCTTGACATAGTATTGGTAATAAATATCTCTTTATATTAGGGGGGAAAGTTGGCCATTTTATATTGATGAATCCAGGTTTGAAAACATATGCATATAAATATATATTTTTTAACTATTTCAAATATTTTTTTTTTTTTTTGCTATTATAGAAATATATATTTATATATTGTTTATATGGAAAATCATAGCTAAGTTCACTGCCATGATAATGTAAAAAAATATTTAAAAGAAAAATTTTTCATGATTATGTTGAAAGTGGTAACTCTGAAATAACCCAAAAATTTTGGAGAATTTTTTTTCTTTTATTAAAAGGTGTATCTTTTTACGAAAATTAATTATATCTATAATACCAATTTATGGAAATGGTAAAGTTGAAAAGTGTTTATATTGTATTATTTGAATAAAATAACTTTTATTACCATATAAGCAATTTTGATATTTTTTTTTAATATAATCAATAAAAATATTAAACATATTAAAATAAAAAAAAATATTTAACTGAAATGATTTATTCTTTTCTGCCTTTACCATAAATATAGATGTTCAAATTTGTTTAACTGTATTGATGTATAAATTTTGCAAGGAAAAACAAAACTAGTAAAAGTTAGTCAAAAACAATTTATGTTGGGGGACACAGTACCCTTTAAACTACTTTTTCAATTTTGAATAATACTGTAATATCTGTAGTGACATTATATTTAATACTATAAAGCAAATTAAATTTCATGTAATTTCAAAAAATCTTGCATATTTCTATTTAACTAAAATTCAAATTTAAAAAAAAAATATTTTTTTTTAAAAATCCCAACTGATTTTTTAAATATCAATATTTTCGTTTCAAATTTTTTTCTCCACATTCCTTAGATTATACTACATAAAACTGTGCCATGGATTTTTAGATGTATGGGATATTACATTTAATATAAATCTTTTTCTCTTTTGTATAATAAAAAATCAAGGAAATTCAACAAACTCATAATAGAAATTACAGAAATTTCTGAAGCAAAAAATATTCATTTTAAAAAAGTAGTAGGGATTTTTAAAAAGTTAAAAATTATTCAAAAAATTTAAATTTTAGTTAAATAGGCATTTTTGTAAGATTAAATATATATATATATATATATATATATATATATATATATTTGCATTATAGTATTAAACATAATGCCACCACAGATATTACAATACTATTGAAAACTGAAAAATAGTTTAAAAGGTACTGTGTCCTCTTAAGTTACATATGCAAAATTCTACCTTTGTTCTTTTTTCAAACTTAACTTTAATTAATTATTCCTATCCAATTAACTCAGAAGAAAATTTATATTTTATCTGTATGGCCATCATCCTGAATTAGTGTATGAACTTACCGATTCTATAGTGTTGGAAGATGAATACTCTCTTTCTTATGTTCACTCTACATTCCGGTGGTTTCTCTTTTTTTTTTCTTTCCAATGTTCAATGTTCTACATTGAAACATTAACTTTTTGAAAAACTCATAAGTAAATGCTACTTTCCTCATTAAAAATTCATATGTAAAATTATGTCCGTAATACCAATTTGTGGTTATAGTGAGGTTGAAAAATTGAATATTTAAAAAAATCAATTTATCATAAGCAGATTTCCATATTTTATTTTCACATAATCAATAAACACTTAACCATTATAAAAAAAAATAATAATAAAAATAATGTAGATGAAATGATTTTTTTTTATGTCTTTACAATGAACGTTAACATAGTATTTATATGCAGTAGAAGATCTTTATAATGCAAACCAAAGCATGCAACATTTTGCGTTATATAGGTCATTTCACACAACATTAAAACTTACCTTGTAAATACGGCAATATACAAAACAATCGCAGTAGATATTTATATTGCATTCCTTAGGACCAAACGTTGTGCAGGTTAAAAAATTTTTGAATAATATTGATCATTTCACATATTGTTAAATCGCCTATAAAAAGTATCCAAACCTGCTGGGACAAAATCATCACATTACTTAATCCCAAAATTTTTACATTTAATAATAGCAATATTTTCATTTTAAAAAAATCTGAATTAAGGAAATAAAGATGAAATAATGTTTTAAATTTAATCCTCTAAAGGCTGTCAATATTTTTGCAATATGGATTACAGGTGCTTCTTAAGTACAAAATTCATTGCTTACATCTCAGAAACTGTGCATTATATAGGATTATAAAGATCTTCTGTATAAATGAAATGTTACTCCCTCTCTCCACCACACCTGAAAAAAAAAATTGGTACTTTTTGGTTAGCCAGGTGCCAGTGTTATATTTACATACACATATATGCGCATGCGTGTGTACATATATATGTATGTAAAAATAACACTCCCATACAACCAAAGACTGCCTCCGGACGTCCTATATGGTCCTATACAGAGCCGAGAGGTCCGATACCCGTCAGATCCTGTACAGAGCCTAATTTGGACGTTCGCAGGACGCCAGAATCCGGACGAACCATCCACGATCGTCCGGTGTTGTCCTGAGAACATCCGTGTCACCTGTACGCATGCGCAAGAAATTCTGACTTCAACTGCTCTGTCCGGTTGTTGTTGAAACGGAAGATTTTTTCCAAACAACTGTGTTCTATTACTTATTTCTTTTAATGAGGATTGAATTTATCCTAAAGGTAAGTAAACTTTCGAATCTTAACTTTTTAGAGTGAACTTTTGAGTTTTGCACTAAAATATAAGGCTTTTGTCGTAATCTATACCATGAGACAGGCAAACTTTCATAGAAAACATATAAACAGTTATAAGCATTTTTCATATAAATACTCGAAATAATAATGTTGTATGATCGTAAAACAAACCTTTGTTCATTATACTTTTACTGAAATAGTATTATTTTTAAAGATTGATCATTTCGTGAGTCATCGAAACATTGTTTATGACCCATTGTTTGGGTGTTGTGTTAGATATAAAAATACATTAAACATTCATTTTGGTGATGATGAACAAGTAAAAATATTCATAAAGCTTTAAATTCAACTTTTAAATATATTTAACCATTAAATTTATTTATCTTTAAAAAATCTAATAAAAATACTCGTAAAGTATATTTCATTCTAAGAATAACCTGCTTATAAAATTCATTTTGTATAAGATAAGGATTTTTAAATTTTCTAACTAAGCCTACATGTGGCCCAATAGCAAAGATCCCTGTGTGACACTTTAACAGCTTCAATTTGCCTTCATTTATACATATGTACTGTATTAAAAAAGTATATATAGCTGGTTTTTAGCTTGCTTTTTTTTGGATGGGGGGAGTTCAGTGAGACACACAGCACCCCTGAAAAAAAGATAAAGTACACTGTTTTAATTCTTCATTTTAAAAAATGTGTCACAGTTGCTTTCTATTGGGTTTTTATGTTGCATTTCTGTGTTGTTTGTTGTTTTGATGTCTTTAAAATCTGTCGTATTTTCAAAGAAAAGATTTTTAGAATAGCTTATTTCATCTGTTTTTCATTATAAATAACATTTTAGCCTTGTCTGTGTTCCCTCTAAGTCATTATTTAAAGACGCTGCACCTGTCTTTTTAAAATTGGCAAAATACACCTTGCTTTCTTTTTTTAATATAGTGAAATGTACCCCTATTTTTGCAAAAATATCTCAAAACTCTTCGACGAATCGCAGTATTGCAGTATTTCAAAATCCATGTGCCCTAGAGCTTTCAAAAATTATAGAACTTCCTTATTTCTTTAGGAAAACAGGTTATTCAATCATCGTAATCCAATTGAATGTTCCAATTGAACGTGATTTTTAAATTTTTAATCCATAAAATCATTTAAAGTTAATGTTTCTTTGTTTACCATACATAAAAATCACATTTTTTTTTTTTTTTTAACAATCACTACTATAATGCAATTTCTCTTGAAAAAATAGTTCAAAATATAAGAAACACTCTATATCTCAAGTTGAAACATCATGTAGGTGCAAATATTTGCACCTGTTTAGTAATAAATGTTTTTGAATCATGTAATAATCACATTGTTTTATTTATTTTATTTAAAGTATTCTTCCCTGTATTTATTTTCTGTTTACAGTAGTAAACACTAGGCCTGGTAGCAAAATTTTTTCAAATTCTTGCTCCATCCCATATATTTTGTTAGTTCTGCAAGCCCATTAGCAGAAACAGTGCAGCACGGCAGTGGGCATTGTAGATTATATTAAACTTTGCAGATTAATCCACCAAGTTAAAAAGAAATGCCGGGGTTAAAAAATAGCTGAAATTTGCTTAAGTTGCTAGATTTATTGTATTTATTGTGTCCTTATATTATATTTTCTTTATAAAGGGAAATTTTGATTACTTTAAGTGTTTTTGTCATTTCTTATGATAGTAGGCTTATTGAGTTGCAGATAAATTTTAGTTTGCTGCAGACTGACGCAGAAAATTCTGCTTCTGGGTCTGCAAGTGTACATGATCTTAAAACTGAAAGTAAATAATACCATTTTTCAGACATAGCATTTTTATTTTTTAATTTTTATTGGTACTTTTGTAATAATTTTAACTTGATGTCTAAACTCATTATTAATTTCAGTACTTCTCTGTTATCCCATCAATCACTTTTCTTAAAAAAAAATTATTGCCAAAAAATTTCAACAACTAATAAATAAAAAGTAAGAATGTTATCATTGAAGTTAAAAAAAAAAAAAATCAGAAAAGCTCTGCTTACTAATTTGCTAACTATCAATTTTAAACGATATATTTTATGATATACTATTATTGAAAACTGAAATAAAAATCTTGGATATTTAATACATTATTTTTCTTAACTGCCCCTCTCGTCTGGTGAATGTTTAAGCGATATCTATTGAAACAAATCTATTATATGAAACTATGCATCATAAAATTTGTTCAATAGTTTTTCCTCTTTTAATATCATTTTGTTGCTGTTTAAGAACGTAATTGTTATTTTAATCAACAAAATATCTAATAAATCAGTAAAACATCATTAACCCTAGATCTACCGGGAATTTTATTCAAGTTTTAATAAAACGTTCTACACCAGAATTTTTATTTAAAACTATTTAACTTATTTATTTACCTTATTTTTGTCTGGTTTATATACTTAGTTTATTTTAAAGAAATTTCTGGTTTGAATGAATATTTTGTATGTACCTGTCGGGTCCAATGGACCCGTCTGGTAGACGGAGGATTAAAAACACATATAAACACATTTGACATCAAGTAAATGTGCCGCTACGATCATGTAATTTTGGCATTCAATTTTATAGTTTGATGGTAGCTTTTTCGGTACTCCTCCATTATCTTGTCAACTGCTTTCAATAAAAATAACTTTGGCTAAAATAGGATTAAATGCCAAAGATATATGATTGTAGCGTTACATTCACTTGATGTCAGATGTTATTTTAATCCATAATATTATATATGATGTGTTTATGTCATCTTATATGTGTTTGTCATCAGGGAATTTTTAATTTGACCTTTTTCTGTATTTTTAATGGTGTTTTATTGGTTTACTAATTATTTCATTAATTAACATAAGAGTAAAGCTTTTAAATGGTGGCACTATGATATTAAATGAGAAAGAGCTTGAAAAATTTGTGATTCATAGTTACCTACAATAGATCCATTTCAACTGACCATTACAAACATTCACTAGCCGATAGAGATAATTAAGAAAATAATGTAAACAAATAAATATCCAAGATTTCTTTTTCTGTTTTAAGATATTGTTAATTTATTATTTAACATTATTGATAGCTGAAACTTTAGTGAGTGAGTCTTTTCCAAATTTTTTTGTTTTTGTTTTATTTTGGGTTTTTTTGTTCAGGGGAGGGGGGGGGGGGGGGTGTCCAATGGCTTCATTCTTCCATTTGTTTACTGTGTATTACAAATTTTAAAATTGGAGTTTGTTACGATAAAATAGTTTCTTTTTAATTTTAATGAAAAGGGTCAAATATCCAAGATTCCTTTTTCTGTTTTCATTAATTTTATTGTTTAAAATTATTGATAGCTGACACTTTAAAAAGTGGGGCTTTTCCAATGCGCTAATTATTTCAACCCTGATCGTGAAAGGGATTTTTATTGAAAATAACCATGCGATATTTCTAAGATATTTGTAATTTTATGCCAGAAGTTTAATATGAGTTTTATTTTATTACTTTATTGAATAACAGTTATTTATTCACTTATTTTAAGTATATATTTGTGATTTAATAAAATAGTTTGAAAAAGTCTGTAATTTTCAAATGTTATATTTTTAAAATGCTCACCGTACTATCAATTTTTTCTTTAATTTTTCAAATGTTTCAATTCACGTGATTTTCATTTTGTGCCAACTATTATGCTTGGCGACAGTGGTGTCTGTATAATGGAAAAGTACCTCCATTTGTTTATTAAGCATTACATACAGTTTGTTAAGATACAATAGTTTTTATTATTATTTTTTTTTTTTAATGAAAAGTTGTCAATGGGTAGAGCTTTTTATTTATTTTTTTTTTTAAACCTCACACAATATTATTATTTTATGACTTTATTTATAAAATTATATACACAGACATGAAAATTAATGGTTCAAATTTTAATGTAATAGGTATCACTAAAGTTAAGAATTTCTTTTAAGCAAACAATAATGTTGATTATTTTCTCACAGCTTGTTAGTTTCTCTCCTGCATAATGCAAAAGATGGGATAATTAATCTGTTAGTCACAATGCTTGTTTGTAACGAGCAAAGTCATATAATTTTATTTTACTTAAACTTGCAGAAGTTTTTCTAAATACTATATTAAGTAATCAAAATAAATATTCCTATATTTAATATATTCCTGCTTAGATTTCCTTACTGTTGCTAGTTTATTTTACAATTTGATTCAAATTAAATTTGAAACCATTTTTTCTATTACATTGTACTTTACTTGACAAAAATTTTAATCTTATACAGCTTAAAAGCCTTATCTTTCTAAAAACTGATTCATTATCTGTATTATATAAAACTAAATATATTTAAAAACATTAATATGTTTGTTTACATCTTGAATTTATTTAAACATAATTTTAAAAAAAATCCATTGATTTAAATCACGATTAAAACTAAATTGATTTAAAATAAATGAACCCTGCGATGGAATAATGGAGAAGTACTTTAATTTCTTTGAATTTGTTTAGATCAAATGTAAAGATAATAGAAGCTGCTTAATGCCACGTGTGATCATTTATATTAAATTTTATTTTGAATTGATTTGACTTTTGTATCTTCAGTTATTTTATTTATTTTTTGTAGGCACAAACTGTAGGATCCAAAAAGTCCCAGCATGGATAAATGAAGGTTAAAAAGATACTGCAAACATCCAGCATTCAAAGCTCAGTTCTACATAAAATGTTAAAGAAATTAAATTTCAAAATTGGTAAGTTTTTTTTTTTTTTTTTTTTTTTTTTTTTTAAGTATTTCTGAATAAGGGTCCATAACAATAAAAATTCATATCAAGTCTATGCATATTTGTATCTCCCTGTTATATATTCTTTAATTATACTTTTCTGCAGCAAAATTATAATTGATATTTTTTATTGATTTTTTTTAATTGATTATAATTAAATTACAATTGATTTTTTTTATTGACATAACTGCAATTTTAATGTAATCAAATGATAATCATAAAAAAACATTTAACTATTTTTAGTTCAAATGTATCTATATATTAATTAAATTAAACTTTACAAAGAAAATATAAACAGTTTTTTGCAACAAATTTAGTCGAAAACAACTTTTATAGGTAAGTGAAAATCCATGTTTTATAATTTTCATTAATAAATATATTGAGAAAATTAATTATTATTTATTAACATGTATATTGAGAATCTAAAACTGAAAGTAAAATGTAGTTTTGGTTTGTTTTTAGACTTGGCAGTTATATCAAAACTAAATATGTGGGAATTGAAAATTATATATTATAGGCGTTCAATTGTGGTGTCATTTTGGTGAGAAACCAGGTTTGCCGGCTTTTTTTTTTTGGGGGGGGGGGGGGTTAACCCCTTTTTAAAGCTGGCTTTTATTGAATAAAAGACGGTTTTTATTTTTTAAAGTTGGTTGACAGCTAATTCGTTTTAAATTTGGATCAATTAATTTATAATACGTTTATAAATATTTTCTACTGAGTAAATTATAAATTTCTATTAAATTTTCTCAAATAAATAAGTCTTTATAACTGCTAGAAAGCAACTGTGAAGGAATGTCTGAAAAAAATATATACATAAATATTGAAAAGAATATAAGTTAGACTCCAAAAAAATAAATAAAATTTCTCTAAATAAAATTTTGAAAAGCTTGTTGCTAAGCATATTCATGCATATGCTATTCATAATATTTTTAATAGTGAGAAAATGACGTTTTTATTATGACTATGCATAATTTTAAATGTTTACTAGAAATAAAATAAGACTTGTATTTTAATAGTTCTTAAAATTAATTAAGTAATAAAGCATGTAACTAAGTAACCATTGTCCTCTTTAATTTTATAAAGCTGTAAAAATGAAAAAATTCGGGGTGGGTGGGGGGGTTAAGGGTCAGTCAGTGTAAACCAGATAAAGAAGTTGGTATGGCGCTTTTCAAATTTACCTAACATATTTGCAATTCTAACTACAAATCACTCGCAAAACCATCTAAGTTTTATTCCAGTATTAATGTCTTCATTATTGAGAAATTGGGTTACTTATTAAATTCTAAATCAATTAAATGTCATTAAAACTAATTAAAAACACTTTAAAATGTGTAGTGTATAATTACAATGTTTCATTGTATAAAAGCCAATTATGGCCAAAAAAAGCCGGTTAAAACCAGTAAAAGCCACCGGCGTGGCTTTTTTTAAATTTTAGCCGTCTTTTTTGCAGCCCTGTTAGTAGCCTACTCTAAACAAACAATTGCTAGATATTGTATTTTCTATTTTGATATCTCACAGCTAAGTGTTTTAATATTATATGTGGGGGTAACATTTTCTATGATTTATAAGAAAAAATGAAACACAGCAAATGTTGTTTGAAGTCGGTTTCCAACCAAAATGTTAAATACTGACATCATATTAAAGCGTCTTTTGAAAGAGGGGTGGGGGTGGAGGGGTAATTTGCTAATTTTTATAGAATGAAAGATTTAAAAATAACATTTAGAATAATGCCAAAACCACAATAATTTGTTCCTTTAAAATTGCATCATTTATATACTTAAAAAACAATATTATGTATATGAGAGATCTATAACACAATCCAAATTTGTTTTTGAACTGCAGGGATATTGATTGAAAACTTTGTATTATTATTATTTTTTTAACTAGTTCTCCTGGAAATTAGTCAAATGCAACTGAAAAATAGTTTTAACAGAGACATGATATATTACAAAAATTGGTATTAAATTAAGTTGGAAAAGCTACTCTCAAAATTCTGAGACTGAAACGCTAAACTTTTAAAAGTTTTAAACTTTAAAAGTTTAAACTTTTAAAAGTAACTTTTAATTTTCTTCTTTTTTTAGAATACATTCATATAAAGTGAAAATCATTTTGTTTTTTGAGAAATTTAAAAAGTTTTTATTTTATATTTTTTTAATTAATTTTAATTATGATCATGACGGCGCAACTTACAAATAAACTGTTTAAGATAAAAGTTCCAATCAAGGGGGAGGGGCGAAGTGATAGAAAATGTACGGCAACTGGGAACCTTAAGGCTCCTGTCCCTGCCAGCGGAGGCACTCAAGAGCTAATGTGAATCATTTGGGGAGGGATTTTTCTAATATCTCGTTTGCATTTCGACATTTTAATATAATTTTTTTTGTATTGGATAGCCGAGTTTCCATCTCTACATCGCACCTTTTTTTACTTTTTCAATTTGAGTTGCAGATATTTTTTAGAATGACACTTTCATTTTCAGAACCGGTTTAGAAAGTGAAAGTAACTTTATAAAAAATTTTTGAGACCAAAATCTATGATTTATATTTAAGAAAAAATGAAACAGAGCAAATGTTGTTTGGTCAGTTTCTAACCGAAATGTTAATACTGACATCATACAAAAGCGTCTTTTGTGAGCCGGGGGGGGGGGGGGGGGGTTAATTTGCTAATTTTTTATAAAATTTACCAATTTTTGTAGAATGAAAGATTTAAAAATAACATTTATAATAATGCCAGAACCACAATAATTTGTTCCTTTAAAATTGTATCCTTTATATACTTCACAAGCAATACTATGTAGATGGGATCTATAACACAATCCAAATTTGTTTTCAAACTGCAGGGATTATTGATTAAAACTCTTTGTATTTTTTTTTTTTTCTTTAACTAGTTTTGGAAAATAGTCAAATGCAACTGAAAAATAATTTGAACAGAGACATGATATACTGCAAACATTGGTGTTAAATTAAATTGGAAAAGTTACTCTCAAAATTCTGAGACTGAAAGGCTAATTTAAAAGCTGGCTTTTTCTTCTTTTTTACATTCATGTAAAGTGAAAATCACTTTGTTTAGATTAAAAAAGCTTTTAATATTTTATATTTTTTAAATTAATTTTAATTATGATCTTGATGACGTAACTTACAAATAAACTGTTTAAGATAAAAGTTCCAATCAAGGGGGAAATAGAAGATGCACGTTAACTGGGAGCCTTAATGAAGCATAATTAATTTGATTATGTGAATAACCTTAAATATGGCAAAGCAATTCAAATTTTCTTACATATGTTAATTCTCAAGTAATTTTTTATGCATACTTTTTTTTTTTTTTATTTAAGTAAAAACATTGGGAACTTTTATGTTTGCCAGGTGCAAATCCTGCCAACCGCAATTTTTTTCTCGTCAGTGACAGCTTTTATTTTTTGCTATGGAAATTAGAAATAATACTTTGATCATGAAATAAAATATTTTGCTTTGTGGTCTTCTTTATAAATTTTTTGTTTTTATAAAACTTCTTTAAAAAGACAGTGTGAGAATTTTTTTATTTTTTCTGTATTTTAACTGATATTAGTAAAAGGCATGTATGTAATTTAATGAAAATTATGTATTTTAAATGAAATAAGTGAAGGGTTTATATTTAAAATTAAATGAATTCAACACAAAGTAGGGCTATAAAAGGAATTTTTGTCAATTTATCACCTGATATACTAACATAAAAGTAGTACCAATACCAAGTTAGAAATTAAAAATTCTCTTATTTTCTTTTACACAAAATTTTGTTTAACTCCTCTAGCCATGATATTTTACTCTGAATTTTTATGTTTTGAAAATTATTTGTTTCAGATGCTGTTGAGAAAGAAACTTATATCAAGGGCACACATTGAAAGAGTATTAAAGGCATAGTTACAACATGTATAAGAACGTAAATGTTATGTAAAAAAAAGTCTATAAATGTAAATTAAAGTACTTTAAATGTATTTGTTGGTGTTGTTATTTTACAGTATTTTTTTCTTTCTTAACAGTGATTTAAAACGTATGTACTTCAGCAATTGCATTGTTTAAAACTTAAAATTCATGTATTCTAAAGCAGCGAGTAAAATAATTGTATAATTAATTTAAAATATTACATCCATACTGGAATAGAAGATGTAAATAGATTTAGTTACAGGAGTTTATTAAGTATTTTGTAAAGAATATCATGATGTGAAGTGATTTTAATATATTTTTTATGTGTTTAATGGCAAGCTTTTCATTTATTTACTATAAAAAATAATAAGGAATTCAATGGATCTCAGACATAGAACAACTAGATTGAATGTACTATTTATTATTTCATTAAAACCAAAACTTGACAGAACAAGTTATCAGGTAAGAAGTTTTAGATATAATAGAATCTAATGGTATAAATATTATGAAACTTTTATGATCTTGTGTGTTTTTACTTCAAGCTAAAGGGAAGAGAAAATATACCTAATTCTACCCTACCTAAAAAGAGAAGTTTTTATTGCACTTGAAAAGAATGCCTATTTAATTGCTTTCGTATTTAAAATCTGACATCATAAAATGTTATTATTTTCTTTTGATTTATCCTAAAAATTAAATACTAAAAGTTTTTGGCTTGTTTAAAGTAAATGTAATATATATAATTGATTATTAACAGAACTTATTAATAGATTATTAACAGTAAATATTGAGCTAAATGCTTACATACTTTTAAAAAATGCAATGTATTTCTTTTGAATTTTAATTTAATGAAATGTAATTAGTTCAGAAAAAATATATAACAAATACAAAACATATTTGTTACTTGAGAATGAAGTATTTTCATTCTGAGTTTTCATTATTTCTTCGCCATGGAGTAGGTAATGTTCTTTATCTGTTTTTATAAATCATGAAAAAAAAAAAAAGAGTATGAGAAAATTGATGCTGCAGAAGAATCGATAAAAATTCTGAGAATTTTTTTGCTAAAATGTCATTTAGTGCATACTCAAATTTTTCATTTTAAGTGAAAACTTCTTGCACATTCACAATTTCAATTTTGAAACTAAATACATGAAATTTTTAAACAAGTTTACTACATTTTTCAATTCTCTCAAATGAGACATGTCTTAAATTGTGGTTGTCTAAATACACGTACACACATGAAGTTTGTAGACATTATTTTAATACGAAATTTTATATCTGTTAAGTAGGGTCTGTATTAAGTTGTAACCGATGTTTTAGATGGTGGCCTTTCCCCTGTTGTATCTCAAAAATCTGATTAAAATAAAAAATTTGACAGTGTTAAAAAACAAAGATTTTACCCTCTTATTTATTTATTTTTTTAGAAATATTAAAATTGCTATTTAACTTTATTTTTACCTATATTAAATAAAAAAAACTGCAAATTTGATGTATTTATGAATTTAAATGACTGTGGAAAAGTAAGAGGAATATCAAAAGAATGAAATTAAATTTATTTAATACATATATGACAATTGGTGTTGAATTCAGAGGGTGGCCCAGGATGGAATCCTCTTCCCCATATAGAAGGTTTGAGATTTATCCCTTTTAATGAACAAAAGTGCAATTTGACCCCCCAGATCTCTAAAATACACCCTCCTCTCCTGCCTGGAGCCACAGAAATCCCTCCCCGAGAGGTCTGAATTCAATACTGATAACAATATTTAACAATTTTTTAAACTGTTCTAAGAAAATGAGGAATTTTTTATGCATTCAGCTATTACTGATAAAATTTGTTACTTTTTCAAAAATTTCAATTCGGTTACTTTTTCATCACTAATTTTAATGCAGATTTTGCTTAGGAGTAAAATTCATTTGTTAGAAAAGTATATTAAGTCTAGACCAATAGACCCTTGCAAAGCTTTCGCACTGTAATCTTTACTGTAAATTAAGTGCATTTTTCCTAAATTTGCAATTTTTTTTTAAACCAAACAAATTGTACTAATAGGAGCTATGTCAAGAGCTTTTCGTATAAAATCCAACTCAACTTTGTGTATTTACCTAAAAAAAGGGGGTGTTGAAATCAGAAAAAATGCGTATGATGATATTAATGTAAAAGTATAAAGAAAATTCAGTTTGTTATATTAGATATGGGCGAAGAATCCTATCCAATGATACCCCATTCATCGTATGCTACTTATTAGTTGAAAAAAAGAGATGTTGATAACAGAAATAATAAATAATTTTTCTCTTGAAATGAACTAGTATTTTCTTCGTATTCATTTTTCATGCTTATTTTTAAATATTTTTAGTATAATTTATTTATATTAAAGGATTCCTATATTTGCGAAAAACAACAGGAAAAATAATCATACAAAACGAAATCTATTAAAATATATTTTTCAATAATATAAATATAAGATTTTAAAAATAAAAAAATGAAGGGGGGTTGCAATTGCCCCACCTGTCCTTTCTAAATGATGCTTCTGATTTTTATTAATTTTATTTTACACTGACATTTCTATTAAAAAATAGTGGTAACCTGGACAACAATTGTCCAGGCTACCACTATTTTTTAATAGAAGTCTTTCAGTGTGCGCCGTCGCTCAGTTTAAGATAAAATTAATAGAAATCTGAAGCCTCATCTAGGAAAAACAGGGTGGGGCAATTGCCCTCCCTTCCTATTTATTTTATTTTTTTATATAAAGCGTCCGCTACTGATCCGAAGAGCATCCTATGAATGCCGCATTCCGGACGAGCAGAGGATGCAAATTCTATTTGTTTTATCTGGTCCTATGAGCGTCCTACTGTCATCCTATGAATGGCTGAAAATGACGTCCGAAGGACGTGATTAGGTGTCTCTTTCTGCTCCCCCGCGGACGTCCGCCGGATAACGATGGGATATTGTAGGACGTCCGACGGACGAGGCAATATACTGCATAGGACGTCTTTCGTATGTCCTCAGGACGTGTTTGTGTTGTATGGGACTGGTGCCCGGCTAACCAAAAAGTACCTAAAAATGCAAGCATGTATTTATAAATACATGATATAATTATCATTTTCACCCCCTTCGCCATTTTTAATCACTTCATTTTTTGCTTCGGCCCAACGCTTTCTAATCACAGAAATACCCCCCCCCCCCCACCCTAATTCCTTGTTCAATAAACAAGTGCATGTTTATATCTGTGAACAATTCGAGGGGTTCATTTGTCATTTTCAGACAACTCTGCCATGCTAGCCCAGGGGCTGTTAACAGGTGCACACAATCAATATTATAATGATCAAAAAATATTTTTCTGAAATTTTCAAAGACATCTGAAAGCTGGAGAACATCCGTTTGTATATAGAGAATATGAATGCGGCCATGTTTTTAATCTTGAATGCTTGCCAAACATTTTGAGCATGTTGGTAATCTTCTGGAGAAATTTTTTCACCAGTTAAAGTGCTGGTGAAGACATCGAGTGATGCAGCTGTGTTTCCTCAAACTTTGCAAAAGAGTCCATATGTTCGTATGGATTAAACCCCTTCCTTAACAATAAATCGGTATGTTGAGGAAATATTTGCCTTAATGAATGAAACTTGTCTTTGTCTAAATTAGAGACAAGTTTTTCTAAGGAGGTGGCCATAAAAGCATAACTATCAATAAATGTTAGCGATACTCTGCATTTTTTAATTTGTTTTGTAAGGAAAAATAAATATATTTTTCCATCGTGGATGGAATGACTGAAAAGGAATGGTCATCAATACTGCCCAGTTGCTGCTTGAGTAAGTGCCCGTCGTAGTGTTTCAGATTGTGAAACACGACGGGAATTTTCTTTTGAAGTCTAAACTTCAAATTGCAGCTATCATGCAAGGCCCCCGATAGCGACCATCTAGATGGTCATGGTCGCGAATTTTGTCCCCATTGAATTCTTTTTTACAGAGATAACAGTGCGTGGCTGATTGAAAATTTTCTTCATCTTGAGGCGTCATCTTGATAGGTACAATAGTCGTCAATATGGTAGCAAGTTCTTTTTCTTCTTCTAACAATGCCTTCAAAAATTTTTGTACAGCGTTGGGCCCGCGATATACAGTAATGGGTTTAGTGGGTTTCACATTAGGACCGATAATATGATAAGCATAAAAACATGCTTCATGGTGGACCATTTTCTTTGTTTTTGAAACCATTTTCTTTGTTTTTTTTGCCATTTGTGTGCACCTGATCCATGCCGACAATCAAAGACTCAAAGTCTGCATAGATAATATAGGGGACCGGATGACTAAATTGATAATTATTAAATTGGAGAATATGGACCTCCTCTTCCGGCATTTTAATTTTTTGTGGGGCTTGCTTCTTACAGAGTGGCGAATGCTGTTTTAACAAGTCTTCTCGAAAAAATCGATGCAAGCACCTATAACAATAATATGCATTTGGGTGATGGTTTGTGAGATCCCCCAGCAGCCGTGAGAAACTTCGGATTAAAGTATAATGGTAATTGTCTTCTTTGGTTATAAGCAGCAAATTGATACAGTCTTCAACTTCTCTGTCTGATATGTAGAGTGGAAATACTTCGTCTTCATAGCCGAAGACATTTATGCGCAAATCATTCAATTCTTCTATCTCTGATATTTTGTTCAAAGGAACTGGGCACTCAATATTTTCTAATTTGACTTCGTGTTCATAGGGTTCATAGTTGGTGACTCTATTCGCATTTTTTATTCGATCGAAATTGTATTTGTGGGCGAGAATGCACCACACTAAGCCTTTTTGGTCTTTTTCGTTCTTGATTTTTAGTACAGCCCTTTTCTTATAAATTTTAGGAGGAACTTCAATGTAGCTGCTAGCGGCGAGGGGGTGGAACTTCGCCATCCATAGTTCTAGTTTCTCAATGCGTTCCATCGTCCACCCCGACCCCATTTGAACGAATGACTCGAAAGATTTTTGGACTTTAGCAAAGGCTTGCTGCAAATTAGATCTGATTGAAAAATCTGCCAATTCAATCATGACATTGGAACGAAAGTGGGCTTTGATCATTTCCAAATCCACCTCTTGGGACTACTTCGACAATAGAATGTGTGTAACAATGTACCATTTTATGGAGCGTTTTTCTTGTAGTTGGAATTGGATTTTTTCCTCCAAAAGTGGCGTTGTATGTTCAAACAATAAATTGAAATCATGCTCATTGTCCTCATTAGATTCAAATGTCACGATCGAAAACACATCTAACGCTTCAAAACGTTTTTGAAGTCGTAATTTTTTACTATGGGGTGCAATAGTATCATTAGTTTTACCTTTTGTTGAAATTTGGTGCATGTTACGCATATGAAGCGTAAGATCTTTTTTTAGTTCAAATTGTTCGTTGCATTCAGTGCATGAAATTTTTTGGTGCACGTTTAAATGTCTCTTCAAATTACTTTGACGATTGAACGATTCTCTACAGATCTCACATGTGAAAGATTTATCACCACTATGGATTTTCAAGTACCTATTGAGCTCAGAATTGCGAAAGAATGACTTCTTGCAAATAGAGCAAGTCTGTAAAGATAAAAAGCCCTGCGTTAGAATTTTGTTTGCTGAACAACTTTTAAATTGTTTAGAAATCCCTTCAATATATTTTTACTTAAAAAGTATTTAAAATAGATTAAAAAAATATTTAAATTTAAAACAGATTTTTAAAATATGTAAAGTTTAAATTTTAAAATAAATTTAAATTAAAAAATTGTAATTTAAAATAGATTTAAAAAATATTTAAATTTTAAAACGGGTTAAAAAATTTTCAAATTAGAAATCGTAACAACTATTAAAAACGATTGTTCCACAAGTTAGAAAATATTGTCATACATTTTAACATAAATATTGAATTTCAGAAAATAACTCCTCCAAAATAACATAGAAACGCAACTCAATTATTAAAACATGACTCGATTCCCCCTAACAAAATAACATAGAATCACATAAGAAGCTAACTCAATTATTAAAACATGACTTAATTTCCCCACTAACAAAACATAATCTATTTCAAAATAACATAGAATCGCATAAGAAGCTAACTCAATTGTTAAAACATGACTTAATTTTCCCCTAGTCCCCTAACAAAATAACCCATCCAAAATAACATATAAACACTTTGAATATCAATATGAAAAAGGTTTGGTATTTAATTATATGACTTTATAAAAAGGAAATCAATGTAAATCATTTTAAGTAAAAAAAAAATTTCCCCACTAACAAAACATAATCTATTTCAAAATAACATAGAATCGCATAAGAAGCTAACTCAACTGTTAAAACATGACTTAATTTTCCCCTAGTCCCCTAACAAAATATCCCATCCAAATTAACATATAAACACTTTGAATATCAATATGAAAAAGGTTTGGTATTTAATCATATGACTTTATAAAAATGAAATCAATGTAAATCATTTTAAGTGAAAAAAAAAATCTTAAACCGTATGACTTCATAAAATTGGATAATCTAAAATAATTTTTCTCACAAGTGTTTTATAAAAATTTATTAATCTTAAACTGTTTTTTTACAATTACTTTATAAAAATTGTATCGTTTTGAAGGGAAAATCTTGACGTACTGCTTAAGAAAAATTGAATAACCTTCAATCATTTTTACTTTAAAAAAGGGGGCTCAAATAAGGTTCAAACTTTGTTACAAAATTTCCTATTAACAATACTAAACCTTTTTCAAAGCAATGGACTCTATTCAGGTGACGTCAGACGCCAGAGCTGGCGGTATGATGATCTGTTATTCTAGTTACTGCACCGGCAGAATACCGGAATGCGCAGGCGCAAACACCGCTAGCAGACGACTTTAGCCTTGACCCAGGTTGAGTGTATATATTTTAACTGAAAATTTGCAAACTTAGGGAATTTTTTCGCATACAGAACAACATTTTGAATTTAGATTATATGCTGCTGCATCAAAGAATTCTTTTGCGGTATTTTTAAGAAACAAGCATTAATAATTCACACTCCATACACTGCTATACTAAACACCACCAGTAAATACCGCCAGCAGACAAATTTTAGCCTCGACCTCAGACCGCGTGCATAAGGTCCATTAAGAAAATATAATTGTTTTAAACAATAAATTCTCACCGGTGATGACTTCAATAATCCTCAGGATTATTAAGTGTACTTGTTGAAGCCAAAAGCCCCATGGCTTCCAATGATGGGTCCACACCATAGCATTTGCAGCTCCCGGCGCTACGAGCATTTGCTCAAGGAACGATGATCCAGGCTATAAAATAAAAAAATTTAGTTAAAATCAAACATTTTAAAATCATTTAGAAAGGAATAAAGCTTATAAATATAATGAAATATAGAATGATACTAAACAGTTTTTCAAAAACATTTACTTACTAGATTTTGAATTTCTGAATTAAAATCGATCGGGAATGAATTCATCTTTTATTTATTTCTTTTTCAAAAATGAATAATTTAAAATAGACTGAGTGCTAATTTTAACGTCTACACTCTAGGACAACTAATTTAAGAATAAATCCTCTTACCCACAACGGTACGCTTATCTGATTAATCAGATAAGAGAATCTTATCTAATCAATGACGTCATCGGGTTTTCCCAGTTATGACTCATAGGATTTCCCGAAGTGAATCATTACAAGATAACACTACTAATTAACTAAATTAATGAATTTAAAAAAAAAAAATAGAACGCTTAATAAGCTTACAAAATTTTTAATAATGTGAATATCAAGTTCCGTCACAAACATGGAGAATTATTTCAAATGGGATAATATTTATATGTTTTTATATGGAGAATATTGAACAGGTTACTTAATTCAGGACGAATTGTGACTCATAAAATAAATTGATTTTACTAGACTGACATATCTTTCATAAATTTTCAAAAATAAAATCCCTTCTTAGAATATAAATAAGGGTATCATTTTAAATAAATTTTAAACATTGGTTTATTTAAATTAGTTAGAATGAGTCATCCTTCATGTTTTAACATGATTAAGACAATTTTAAGTTTTAATAGTATCCAAATGATAAATTTTATGGAAAAAGAATTTTGCAAAGAGTCAAGGAAATAATAATGAAAGTCCATTTAAAATAAATTGTTAACATTGCTACAATGAGTCATCCTTCATGTTTTAACATGATAAAGACAATTTTAAGTTTTAATAGTATCCAAATAACAAATTTTACGGAAAAAGAATAATAGCCAAGGAAATAATAACGAAAGTCCATTTGAAAATAATTTTTTAACATTGCTACAATGAGTCACCCTTCATGTTTTAACAAGATTAAGACAATTTTAAGTTTCAATAGTATCCAAATAACAAATTTTACGGAAACAGAATATTTCAAATAGCCAAGGAAATAATAATGAAAGTCCATTTGAAAATAAATTTTTAACATTGCTACAATGAGTCATTCTTCATATTTTAACAGGATTAAAACAAGTGTAAGTTTTAATAGCATCGAAATAACGAATTTTATGGAAAAAGAATTTTGCAAAGAGTCAAGGAAATAATAATGAAAGTCCTTTTGAAAATAAATTTTTAACATTGCTACAATGAGTCATCCTTCATGTTTTAACATGATTAAGACAATTTTAAGTTTTAATAGAATCCAAATAACAAATTTTATGGTAAAATAATATTTCAAATAGCCAAGGAAATAATAATGAAAGTCCATTTGAAAATAAATTTTTAACATTGCTACAATGAGTCATCCTTCATGTTTTAACATGTTTAAGACAATTTTAAGTTGTAATACTATAGAAAGTTAGAGAAAATTTTAATAACAAGTAAAATATAGCGTTTTATACAAACGTTTAATTAAATACCAAAAGACTCTTTATATATTCATCGATTAAAAAAAGAGAGAGAGAATCATTTCTTATTAAATAGATTTTAAGTTTAAAATAATTGGAAAGCATATATTAGACATTAAATCAATCGTTTATTTAAAAGAGCGATTTTATAAATCATTAAAATATAATTTGATTCTATTATTTGAAAAAAACCTTAGATATATATTTCTTCATTTAAAAATAAATTGTTTATTAATGAAGCGTTAAAAAGTATTGATTAATGGCTCTAGTTAAAATTAATCAAATAAGCGTTCAATTTAAACAGCTTGCAAATAAATCGTTTATTTATTTTTTTTAAAGCAACTTTGCATAGATACTATTAAATATAATATTAACAAAACGTTAAATTTAGTGTATTTAAAATAATAATAATTCATGTACAATAATAAATATAATGAAATGTGCTTACTCGATTGTTTGAAATATCCATAAAGAGCACAATATAACACGTCTTTACTACACCAGAGCTAGTCTAAGAATGAGTTCGCTCGTCTAGGTACTACGCTTTATCTGATAAATCTGATAAGGGGATCTTATGAGATCTGTGACATCATTAGGTTTTTACAGCCATGACCTCATTCTTAGACTAGCTCTGTTGTAGTAAAGACCTGTTATATTGTGCTCTTCGAAACCTTATTCTTGTGTAAGTGATATGAATTCTACTGGGTCATCTCAAGAAATTATGGATATTTCAAACAATCAAGTAAGCACATTTCATTATATTTATTATTATACATGAATTATTATTATTTTAAATACACTAAATTTAAAGTTTTGTTAATATTATATTTAATAGTATCTATGCAAAGTTGCTTTAAAAAATAAATAAACGATTTATTTGCAAGCTGTTTAAATTGAACGCTTATTTGATTAATTTTAACTAGAGCCATTAATCAATACTTTTTAACGCTTCATTAATAAACAATTTATTTTTAAATGAAGAAATATATATCTAAGGCTTTTTCAAATAATAGAATCAAATTATATTTTAATGATTTATAAAATCACTCTTTTAAATAAACGATTCATTTAATGTCTAATATATGCTTTCCAATTATTTTAAACTTAAAATCTATTTAATAAGAAATGACTCTCCCTCTTTTTTTAATCGGTTAATATATAAAGAGTCTTTTGGTATTTAATTAAATGTTTGTATAAAACGCTATATTTTACTTGTTATTAAAATTTTCTCTAAATTTCTATAGTATTAAAACTTAAAATTATCTTAATCATGTTAAAACATGAAGGATGACTCATTGTAGCAATGTTAAAAATTTATTTTCAAATGGACTTTCATTATTATTTCCTTGGCTATTTGAAATATTATTTTACCATAAAATTTGTTATTTGGATTCTATTAAAACTTAAAATTGTCTTAATCATGTTAAAACATGAAGGATGACTCATTGTAGCAATGTTAAAAATTTATTTTCAAAAGGACTTTCATTATTATTTCCTTGACTCTTTGCAAAATTCTTTTTCCATAAAATTCGTTATTTCGATGCTATTAAAACTTACACTTGTTTTAATCCTGTTAAAATATGAAGAATGACTCATTGTAGCAATGTTAAAAATTTATTTTCAAATGGACTTTCATTATTATTTCCTTGGCTATTTGAAATATTCTGTTTCCGTAAAATTTGTTATTTGGATACTATTGAAACTTAAAATTGTCTTAATCTTGTTAAAACATGAAGGATGACTCATTGTAGCAATGTTAAAAATTTATTTTAAATGGACTTTCATTATTATTTCCTTGACTCTTTGCAAAATTCTTTTTCCATAAAATTCGGTATTTGGATGCTATTAAAACTTACAATTTTCTTAATCCTGTTAAAACATGAAGGATGACTCATTGTAGCAGTGTTAAAAATTTATTTGCAAATGGACTTTCATTATTATTTCCTTGGCTATTTGAAATATTCTTTTTCCGTAAAATTTGTTATTTGGATACTATTGAAACTTAAAATTGTCTTAATCCTGTTAAAACATGAAGGATGACTCATTGTCGCAACGTTAAAAATTTATTTTCAAATGGACTTTCGTTATTATTTCCTTGGCTATTATTCTTTTTCCGTAAAATTTGTTATTTGGATACTATTAAAACTTAAAATTGTTTTAATCATGTTAAAACATGGAGGATGACTCATTGTAGCAATGTTAAAATTTTATTTTAAATGGACTTGCATTATTATTTCCTTGATTCTTTGTAAAATTCTTTTTCCATAAAATTTATTATTTGGATACTATTAAAACTTAAAATTGTCTTAATCATGTTAAAATATGAAGGATGACTCATTCTAATTTAAATAAACCAATGTTTAAAATTTATTTAAAATGATACTCTTATTTATATCCTAAGAAGGGTTTTTATTTTTGAAAATTTATGAATGATATGTCAGTCTAGTAAAATCAATTTATTTTATGAGTCTCAATTCGTTCTGAATAAAGTAATCTATTCAATATTCTCCATATAAAAACATATAAATATTATCCCATTTGAAATAATTCTCCATGTTTGTGACGGAACTTGATATTCACATTATTAAAAATTTTGTAAGCTTATTAAGCGTTCTATTTTTAAAAAAATTCATTAATTTAGTTAATTAGTAGTGTTATCTTGTAATGATTCACTGCGGAAAATCCTATGAGTCATAACTGGGAAAACTCGATGACGTTATTGATTAGATAAGATTCTCTTATCTGATTAATCAGATAAGCGTACTGTTGTGGGTAAGAGGATTCATTCTTAAATTAGTTGCCCTAGAGTGTAGACGTTAAAATTAGCGCTCAGTCTATTTTAAATTATTCATTTTTGAAAAAGAAATAAATAAAAGATGAATTCATTCCCGATCGATTTTAATTCAGAAATTCAAAATGTAGTAAGTAAATGTTTTTGAAAAACTGTTTAGTATCATTCTATATTTTATTATATTTATAAGCTTTATTCCTTTCTAAATGATTTTAAAATGTTTGATTTTAACTCAATTTTTTTATTTTATAGCCTGGATCATCGTTGCTTGAGCAAATGCTCGTAGCGCCGGGAGGCATTTTAACTCTGTTTACTCTACTCGATTAGAGACCACATAGAAGTTTCCGGCATCCTGATTGGTTAGTTTCCCTGTCGTCTTTTATGATGCTTAAGGTCTTTAGAAACTGAAATTTCTAATGACGTCAGTAGTAATATACCATTCTATAATTATAATTATTATTATTTTTTTTGTATATAAGTGAATCATTATTTAACATTAAACATTTTAATCTAACTCAGCACTTATCAAAAGTATAATTAATTCAGATTTCCGCAAAATGTTATTACATTAGAAAACAGGAATTAAATGAAACACATTATAAAAATATGTAATGGCGCCATCTGCTTTTCTTATACTAAACTTAAGCTTGTTTTTTTAGTCAACGTCTTTTGTGTCTTTTGTTAAATCTGATTTTAGATATCAGCTTCGAAAACGTTTTGCGCTGTATGTATATATTTTACGAAATATATACATTCATACATGTAAAAAGTTTTTAAAATTCTAGTATTTTATACAATAGGGAACGAAAGTTTTTTTTTTCTAATAAATAATCTGGACAATTACGTCATGAAAAATATTACTGAAAATTTTATCGTGAAAATAAAATAAATCACAAGGTTCCTAAATGCTGAATACAGAATGTTGTAAAGTTATGAACTAAACAAACATTAAATTTAAATATTAAAAATCGGTGTTTACGGTGTTACATTTACGATGTTTACGTTTGTTTAGTTTTTAACTTTACAACATTCTGTATACACCATTTAGTAACTTTGTGATTTATTTTATTTTATCGATAAAATTCTTAGTTGTATTTTTTTATGTACAAAAAAAAAAAAAAAAAACCTTTCGTTCCCATTTTTATTTTGACAATTTAAACGAAATATTCTTAATTTTTAGGTGGGAAAGGAACTAAAAAAATTCTTATTTAAAAACTAAAAAAATTATGTTTTGTACATATATGCATCATACTATGATTATACTTTTTCATTCTTTTTTGATGATTTTTACCTTTGAGCTGTTCAAAAACATTTTAACATTAAGAAAAGCTGGGAGTACGAACATGCATATTTTTTAATTTAATTTAACGAAGAGTTGGGGAATGAACGTAAGATATGCTATAAGACGCAAATATCCCCCAAAAAATCTTCATAACTTGTAAAAGTATTAGTTTTGTAAATAAAAAACGCAACAAAAAAAAATAAAGTTGTTAATTTTCTCTCTTATCTGGATAAAGGGTTCTTAAAATTGGTTTTTAACAGATAAAATCGATTTTTTTTGTTTAAATCTTCCCGTAAGCTTAAATGAGAAGGGGGTTTCAAATCGTTTATTTTAACAGACGAAAACGGGGATAAAACGTATATTTTTTATGTGCACTTTAAACTGCTCTTATTATTTATCATTATTATTTAAATCTGCAACTAATTAGGGAAATAAATAAATTTTTTATTAAATAACAAAATAGTTTTCACATGAAGCAATTTAATAAAAATAAAAAATATTAGAAGGTAAAATTAATTTTAAACAAAATGCATTCAGAACAAAATAAAATTGAGGCACGTTTACTAGTAAATATATGCTCATAACAGCGAAATCTAATGTCTATTTGCATTTGGCTGGTTTAATTTAACGTTTTTTGACAAGGAATGTTTCCTTTTTTTGCTTGACAGAGTTTACCTTTGTACACAAGGCTTTGATGATCTTTAATTCGATTTTCTATTATTCAAATTTCCGAATTCTTTCACCCATTTATTGCACTCTGCTAAATTTTGAACATTACTGCGAACTGAAATTAAATTTTGGGAAATTGATTCGATTTCATTAAAATATGAAGTCGGAAGTTTAACTTCAGCAAAAACAAACATTTCAAAAAAAGGAGAAGAAAAACTGTTAATGAGCAGTTGTTTCTAAGTCAGTGTTTTCCGTTTTCATAATAGCGCTAAAACAAATCGCTTAAAAGAAACCAACCAATTAGGAGGCCGGAAACTTCTCTGTGGTCTCTAATCGAGTAAACAGAGTTTAAATGCCGCCGGGAGCTGCAAATGCTATGGCGGACCCATCATTGGAAGCCATGGGGCTTTTGGCTTCAACAAGTACACTTATGCTGCGTTTACACTATGGCTTATCAGGTCTACAAGGTCTGCGAGGTCTGCCAGGCGTGGGTTTAGCCTGGTTTAGGAGGGTCTGCGTGGTCTGCGAGGCTTGGTCTCTGTGGTCTAGGCCTTGGCTTTAAATTACTAGACCCAACCAATCAGCGTGCTTCATTTTTCTGTATTCCGCCATTTTAAAAGATTGAAGAAGCAGACGACAGCTTATGATTTGAAAGATTATTTGAAATTAATAAGGGATTTACAAATTAAAGGTACGTAATGGTTTTTCAGATGTTTTTTAACATTTCTTTACATTGTTTCATAACTGTAGAAGTTTCTTTTATAAAGCTATACAATCGTAAGTTACTATTTTCATGTATTTACATACTACGCTACTAAAATTAATTTGTTAACTATGTTACTTTTTAATATTACCAAACTCTATAAAACGATGTATTCGTAAATTCTTTAATTTGCATCTCCCTGTATTTACATACAACGCTGCCTATGCATTTGTTAATAGATAATTATGTTCCTCATTTCCAAATTCTTTAAAATTAACCTGGTTTCATATGCATGAATTTAAAACAAATTTGATAGTATATGAATACAAATCAATATAATACGGTCGTCATTCTATTATAATGTACGGTAATCTCTTTTTTTGTGAATAAATAGTTTCATTTCCTTCAGGAATTTATTTGATATTCTATTTCAATGCATTTTTAGTACTGACAATTTTTTAATTTATCCTAAAACTAGCAACAAATTTTTAACCATAGAATTAATTTTGAATTAACTCCAAAGTTTTCTCTATTATTTTTATATAATTGACTGATCATAGCAAACTCTGCATACATGATTTACATTATTATTAATCAGTTTTAAATGTGTTAATTTTTACAATGATACGGTACTATCTAAAAAGTAATATGAAGACTTTGAATTGTATTTAGCTTCTTATCCTCCCCCTAAAAAAATTCTAATGACATATAAAATTTAACTTTTTTTAAATTGAACAAACTTGTTTTTAAATAAAGTTTTTACTTGTAATTATTATTAATTTATAAACCCTCCCTTATTCTTTTTAAAATTTTATCTTATATGTTTATCTTTCTGTAGTTTTCTTTAATAATTAATCAGTAGTAGTATATTAAAACTGTAAAATCTAGAACATGAATTTTTTCTCTCCACTTCCCCACAAGAGATGATTTACGATTGAAAAGTTCGTAAATTATTATTATTTTTTTTTTTCATAAAGAGTTTGAAAAACTTTCAAACCTATAAAAGTTATACTTGAAGTAGAGATTAGAATCTGCTGGTGCCAAGATAAATACATATTTTACCAAGTTTGCTCTCAGGATATCGCAGGTGTGTAGTCTTCTATAATAAGTGACTACCATTTGTGATCTTCTGCAAGAAAGTGGATTGTCTGATGCTCTTGGACTATGTGCTGTTTTGTTGTTTTCTACTTAAAATTCATCAATCAGGAACTCTCGTATAAATAAAGTATTACTAACTTGTATGACTGACTGTAAGTATGTAGTTTTTTTATATATTTATTTTCTGTTGCTTAGAACGAGAGATTTTGAAATGCATTCTACATTGTTTTTGTTGTTTTTATTAGTTTATACTCCTTTTTTTTCTATTCATTTACATTGCAGGATGTTTTCAATGGGACATTTTCAACAGTTATGTGAATGTTTGTCGATTGCCTGTTGACCTGACTTTTACATGAGATTTGCATGCTTTTTTTGAAGATATGAATCTTCAATAATATTCGTGTATGATTGTAAGTAAGTCATTTTTCTCAAAAGTACATGTTCTGTATTTTATTTATCATTGTTTTATCTTTTATATATAACGTCATTTTTCTCACAAAATCAATCTGTATCTAAGAAAACTTTATTCTCAATACAATATTTATTATTTAATTCCTTTTATTCTTTAATCAATGTTTTCTTCGCATTAGTTTTTTTAATTTATAAAATGGCGTTAAATGATCAATTAAAAAAATGTAGTTTATGTAAATATGTAAACTATGTTTTATATAAACATCGAGTATATGAGTATTCTGTTAGTGGGAAGCAGTTAACCTCTACCTCCCTCCCTATACACACTTTTCAAGGATTTGATATTGCAAAAAATGTGTCGCTCAGACTTAAAAAAATTCTGAAATTACACGAAAGCTAGAATAACTTATCAGATTTGTCTAAAATAAGATCACAGTGTTAAATAAGCAATTTAAGCACAGTAATTAATTAGTAATAATGTATATATTTGAGAATATGGTTATGTATATTGCTTTGTAGCTGTGAACTATGATCAAATGATATCTCTTCCATTTCTAATTCCTTTTTCTTCCATTTGGTACACCTGGATAATTTTAATTTAATATCAGCTTAATAATTATTAATATATTATTAATTATTAATATATTTTATTTAATATTGAAATAATATAAAATGTATTATCTGTGATAGTATCATGGTTTTTATTTGTTTAATAATTATTAAGCTGCATATGTAATAATCTAATGTATTTGATTTAATATTTGTTAATGTTGAACTAATCTAAAATGTATTATTATTAATGTTGTTGTTGTTGTTTTTTTTTTTTTTTTTTTTTTTGTGATTTGGGTTGTTTATTTACAATTCTTTGAAGTGATATGAATTATTTATTTCATTAGTATAAGTTATTGAAATTATCAGGAGCATATGGTGTATTTTAGAATTTAATTAAAATGTGTCAACATTGTAATTAATTTTGGTACTTTTCGGTTAGCCAGGCGCCACTGTTATCTATACATATTTGTATACATACATATATGCAAATATACACATGTATACATATACATATATTGCATATATACGCACTTATATATATGTAAATGTATATGTATATATACATACATTTATATTACATATATATGTATATATAACAATGGCGCCCGGCTAACCGAAAAGTACCTTAATTTTTATAAAGCTTCAAAATAAAATAAGTGATATTGTTTGTTTCGCTCAATCAATGTTTATAATTCACTGGGTCATTCGATGGTAACTTACGTTACATTTAGAACAGTTTACTTCAGTAATTTTAGTAATAAAAGACAAAAGAAAAAAAAAATATTAACAATGCAAAGTTGACATGATTTGTTAATTAAACCTATTCAAAGATAAATTTAGATGACAATGGCCTAATTTTAGTGTTTTTCCTTGAACTCTGCCAGTTATATTTATTATGGTAACTGACATTACTGAAAAAGTAACGTAAGTTGCCATAAAAAATATAATTTTCATTTTCTAGGTAATTTTTATCCAAATTGGCCTTTGAATAGGTTTAATTAACAAATCATGTCAACTTAACATTTGAAAATTTTTTGGTGTTATATTACTGAAATTACTGCTGTAAATTGTTTTAAATTATAACGTAAGTTACCATGGAATGACCTTAGTATTCAACGACAATCAAAATTGGAATTAATACGTATCCGGTGTCATAAAATGCTATAATTTGAAATAAGTCTTCTAAATTTTTGGGTCAAAATTCATTAAACAAAAAAAAATATATATATATATGAAGCCATGCTTTTATGATTTTTACGCTTTTAGATTTCGCTCACAAAATTTACATTTTTCCTATAATATATTTTGTAAGTAAGCTGCAGCTTCATACTTTATTTTAAATATGAATTAACTAAGAAATTGTGAGCATAGCAAGTAAAAGTTTTTTAAATGTTTTTTTTTTTTAGCTCAAAAGATTAGTTTTGAGATGTTAATGATAATATTCATAGCTGCTGAATCAGAATTTAGTTCAAAAGCGTTTTGAGAAATTTAAATGACCATAGGTATAAAATTTATCACTTGTATGGTTTGGTTATTTTATTTAGTTGTAATTAATGCAGTTTATAAATATAACATATGGAAAGTAATGATGTTTATTAGTAAAACATATTGCGCATTAGCTGCGTTTGGTTGTCCCCCCCTGCTTTTTTTAGAAAAATAACCTTTATGTATAGTGCGTAATATAAATAAGTGTGTTTTATTGAATTCTTCTACGTGCGGAAAGCATATTCTCTTATTTTTTCTATTTAAATTATTCTACACTGACTATTACTCATGCTGGTTAAGCTATTTAATACTTATATTTAACTTCTGAGTATTTTTGGTACTTTTATGTCACTCGTGTACAAATCTTTCCAATAACACTTTTTTTTTTACACACATGAAAATTAGAAATAATATTTTGATGATATATTTTTTTTCTGCAATTGAATCAAAATGAGTGAAAGGCATGTATTTAAATGCGACATATGTATTAGAATGAAATGAGTGAATGGTTTATATTTAAAATTAAGTGAATGCAATGCAAATGATGACAAAGGAAAAATATTTGTTGATTTATCGCCTGTGCCGACTAACAGAAAAGTACCATATTTTTAAATTATTTTTTATATTACTATGCAAATCGTGAAATGAAGAGTTTTAATGTTATTTTGATTCTGGGTTTGAAATTTTAAGTTTATTTATTAATTATACTATGTTAACTCTCATGGAAAGATGCTTGCAAACTAATATTAAACCAATGGTAACTTTACAAATTTATCATTTGCTTTTGAATATTTTTAAATAATTTTTTCTGTTTTGCGTGGGACATATCTAATTGGGTATCTTTTTGCCCTTGATTTCAGGTGCAGTTTTTCAGAGGAAAATTTCAGTTTCAGAACTTGTTTCAAAATTAAAAGTGCCCTCAGAAGAAAAAAAAACTGCAACCAAAGAAATAAAAAGTAAACATATTTGGTTAGACATCAGGTGCAGGTTGCCCAGGCCAAAAAAAAAAAAAAAAAAAACCCAAAGTATTGAAATGCAAATAAGAATTTTGAAAAGAACATTGCCGTTGGTTTAACATTTAGTTTCAGTGTTCTTGTGTTACTACTAGAGATGAGAGATATGGCCCTGGGCTCGATTTTTGTACCATTCTTCGAGCTCGGGTGGGCCCGAACTCATTCATTCTGAAATTAACAATTTTATTTATTCTCATACAGAAAAAAATAACACAACTTTTTTCCCTTAAAAATTACTTATTCCATTTCAAGTCATTTTAATGTTATTTTTATCAGAATGAAAGGGAAACAGAAATAGTGTTTTTTAAGCTCTTTTTAGATGTGTTTGTAACTATATAAATACGAAGCACCTATAGTCTTCATCTGGTTTGTCCATCTGTCCGCATATAACAGCGCAAAAAATACCCAACCAAATGGTTTGAAATTTAATATATATATATATAATCATTGCAGAATTTTGTCAAGTCATTTCAAATTTTAAGAAAATCAAATCAAAACTTAAAAAGATATTAATAAAAGTTTTCTTCATTCTATTAAATCCTATCGTACATAATTAATTCAGTGATATCCCATGACATGTAATGATTCTAGGTTGCCATGTTGATTACATCATATTTAAGATGGAATCCTATTATTTCCATATTACCTCCTTTTTTTAGGTATGTCAAGAACATGCTTTTTGGTTTTGATGCACTATTTATTACTTCTTAATTATTATACCAACTGAAAGTTATTAAATGATTATCTCGCTTCTTTCCAAAAAACTGTCTTAATAGTTCACAATTTAGCTAGTTACACAGTTTATTTTTACTCAATTTTTACTAATGCATTATCTTCCTTTCAGATTGAAATATAAATACCTTTTTCTTCAGATCAATAAAATTTTCTGCAAAACATTGTCATCATCATAGACCATTATGATATATATTAATATTGTTTCATTTATTATACGTAGTAATCATTATATTCAATAATATTTATAATATAAAGAAATTTTATTTTGTTTCTGTAACTTGTACTTTCAAATAAAAGAAATTTATTAAAGATTTGTTGTCTTTTATTTGACTATATATTTTTATTAAAAATGGTATTTCAGGTATTTGCTTGTTTTGTCTATCATGTAAACCTTGATTTAAGAATTGTTTTTAATTATCTATTTATTTTTTATTAAAAAAAATGGCTAAGATATAAAATGAGAAAAACACTTTCAACATGGTTGAAAAGTATTTATGAATTCAGCTTGTCACACTTGTAAATATACTGTGATTGCATTGTAATTATTAAATGCTAATGATGTTCGCTATAGAGGGTGCTATTTAAATGTGAAATTCAATAAATAATATGCATCAAAAAGTGTTATGGGGACAACAAGTGCTGAAAATGCATTTTTACTGAGTTACGTGTTTTTAAATGGCACATTTAGATATTTCATTTCATTGAATGAAAATATTAAATTTCTTAATAGCTACTGTTGGAGAGTATTTCATAATCTATGCCTAATTTTTCATAATTTGTGTATATTCCTTATACCAGTGGTGCAGCCAGTATCCTTATTTGTAAGGGGTTTTGGAGAATTATTACTCCTTGTGGGATACAATATGTGACAAATAAAAACCAATGTAATGAAAAGCAAACATAATAAGTTTAGCATTTATGTGTTTAAAGGTTTCATAGAAAAGCTTCTTTATAATATAAGGTATTTTCAATACAACTTATTAGTTTTTTAAATACTGTGGGAGGAATTTTGAAATGTCACCTTCTTTTGCTGCTGCAGTGTTTATACAAATTAAGGGCTGTGCATATATAAAATTATCATTTTAATGTATGTGGGAGGGGGGGGGGGGGGACCTGACGTTTGATTGTCATAAGATATTTTTGGGGAAAGTTTTTTTTTTTTTAAATCCAAACGATATTTTTTGTTTTAGTGCTTTAATTTTTTCTTTACATCAAAATAGTCTTATACCTTTTTAAATAGTAAGTGTAGTTAGATGTTAATTGATATACAGTTGTTTAAATGTAAAATCATATCTTTATGCAAACGCAAACATATAAAAATAAAAAGGATTTTTAAACATTGATGATGATTTCATTAAGGTGTGTGTGTGTGTATGGGGGGGGGGGGGGGGTGTCGAGGAATGATAACGTATGATATTGTAAGCAATGGGGTGGGGACTAAAATTACCTAAATGTTGATAACATTATATATGTACAACACCATACAATAGTTTTAGAACGGGAGTAAAATTATTGCAAATTTAAAACAATTATCAGATTTCTCAGCCCTATTTTCAACCATCTGCTATAGTTTATAATTTTAAAAAAATGTTATTTAATTTTCTAATGCAACTTTTTCTTTTATATTGCCACAAAAAGAAAATGGGTATGAGCATTATTTTTATAAATCAATTAAAAAATCAGACTCACTGTATTTTCACATGCAAAAATGGCATCATTTTGAACAGATAATGCATATTTTTCATATATAAATTTTTAAGCCTTTACTATAAGTGTTACCATAGTACCTTTATTTAAATGTAACATCACGACTAAAAGTATATAGAAAATGGCGTCATTTTCATGTAATCATTGTAGATTTAATTTTCACAAGCGATAATGTAAGTTTCCATTTAAAAATATTGTTTTATCATCAGGTGAGGACAATAATTTCTCTTCTGAAATTAATGTCCATTATCTATAAAGTAAAAGCTTTATTTTCAAACTGTCCAAAAGTAAAATTTCACGAAATGTTACATTTAGTTCCTTTTTTTTCCAGTTACATGTGCCAAAGAAATTCTGTATTCTCCCTTCTAAAACAGCGGGAATTTACTATTATTGTGTCAAAGTAATTAATTTTTTCCTCATTGTCGTTTTAAAGATTTATTGCTCAGAAGGTAGTGTCACAGATGATAATAATATAAATAATGAGACAGGCAGTTAACTGTTGCACCAGAGAGTGGTGTTGCCGTAGCAACATCATACGCTCTGCTGCAATGTGAAATGAGTGGTAACCTGATTACTGGTGATGTCTTCGATTAGGTTTTCCATCAGTGTTGGTATTCATTTCACATTGTAGCAACATAATGTCAACATTAAAGCCAAACCATACATATAACAATTAAGAAAACAAAAGTAAGCTCCTACTGTCATTTTTTAAATGAAGAATTGAAGCAGTTATCTCTTTTGTCAGGGGGTCGTCCTTGCCCTCCTGGACCCCTGTTTAAGGTAATTTCTGAACACTTAAGGGACAGTTTCCCTTTTCAACAATTTTCTTTATTTTAAATATGATTCAAATGGTGAACTCACTGAATTTCAATGTTCAACTAAAAGTACATTTTGAAAAAATTTTATAAAAATTTGAATTTTTTTAAATCTCTACTACTTTTTAAAAAAATTGATATTTTTGCCCTTTTTTTTTTTTTAGATTTTCAAATGTGTACTACACAAACTTGCACATGGATTTTTAGACATATCTAATATTACATTTATTATGATTTTTTTTACTGATATATATATAGTGCAAAACGATGAAATCTAACATATGTTCATATATTTTTTTTTTTTTTTTTTTTTTTTTAAATAACAAAAAACCTAAATGCTAATTCCATGCGCAGATTTATCACATATGTAATAAAGAACATGCACCAAAAAAAAAGCTTAAAAATCTCTATCTTAAATACAGAAAAAGCCTTAAAACATGAAAGTGAAGAAAATATGAAAATGGAGAAAAAGCATTTAAAGTTTTAATTTGTGTGGTAATTGCGCTGAGTGTTTTAACAAAATTTACAATACCTCACGATATATTCACGGTATGGATAAAAATGAGGTATCAAAATATTCACAATTAAACAGGATTTCATTTAATATTAAAAAAGAAAAATCAATTTTTTGACCAATTTTAAGGTAAACTGCCCCCTTCAATCAAAGGGAAAAATAAATGTAAATTTTATTTTGTGGAAAGGAGGGATCGTACCCCTTTCCCAGACAACAACAACAAAAAAAAGATTCATTTTCTCTCTGTGATTCATTATTTTAAACTGTTTGAAAAGAATAAATTTTTTTTTTTCAGAGAAAGAGAAAATTAGGGGGCAATTGCATTTTCTTGCTTCCCTTGTGGGCAATGGGCTTAGAAAAACGCGTAATTTTTATTAATTTACACGTAATTAATGTCTGTGCAAAAGAAATTACGGCGCAAACAATTCTGACACATTCATTTCGATACGAATACGAACGTAAACAAACAAACACGACTGTCCCTCCCTTCCCCCAAACTGCAAATATACGCATGCGCAAGCCAAGTTCTTATGCCGTAGTGTGGACGCAATTTTTTCGATTCTTGGACCTGAAAGACCCAACAGACCTGACAGGCCACATAGTGTAAACGCAGCATTAATAATCCTGGAGGATTATTGAAGTCATCACCAGTGAGAATTTATTGTTTAAAACAATTATATTTTCTGAATTGCTTTGAAAAAGGTTTAGTATTGTTAATAGGAAATTTTGTAACAATGTTTGAACTTTATTTTAACCCCCTTTTTTAAAGTAAAAATGATTGAAGGTTATTCAATTTTTCTTAAGCAGTACGTCAAGATTTTCCCTTCAAAACGATACAATTTTTATAAAGTAATTGTAAAAAAACAGTTTAAGATTAATAAATTTTTATAAAACACTTGTGAGAAAAATTATTTTAGATTATCCAATTTTATGAAGTCATACGGTTTAAGATTTTTTTTTCACTTAAAATGATTTACAATGATTTCATTTTTATAAAGTCATATGATTAAATACCAAACCTTTTTCATATTGATATTCAAAGTGTTTATATGTTATTTTGGATGGGTTATCTTGTTAGGGGACTAGGGGAAAATTAAGTCATGTTTTAACAATTGAGTTAGCTTCTTATGTGATTCTATGTTATTTTGAAATCGATTGTGTTTTGTTTGTGGGGAAATTAAGTCATGTTTTAACAATGGAGTTAGCTTCTTATGTGATTCTATGTTATTTTGTTAGGGGGAATCGAGTCATGTTTTAATAATTGAGTTGCGTTTCTATGTTATTTTGGAGGAGTTATTTTCTGAAATTGAATATTTATGTTAAAATGTGTGACAATATTTTCTAACTTGTGGAACAATCGTTTTTAATAGTTGTTACGATTTCTAATTTGAAAAATTTTAATCCGTTTTAAAATTTAAATATTTTTTTAATCTATTTTAAATTACAATTTTTTAATTTAAATTTATTTTAAAATTTAAACTTTACATATTTTAAAAATCTGTTTTAAATTTAAATATTTTATTAATCTATTTTAAATATTTTTTAAGTAAAAATATATTGAAGGGATTTCTAAATAATTTAAAAGTTGTTCAGCAAACTATATTCTAAAGCATGGCTTTTTATCTTTACAGACTTGCTCTATTTGCAATAAGTCATTCGTTCGCAATTCTGAGTTCAATAGGCACTTGAAAATCCATAGTGGTGATAAATCTTTCACATGTGAGATCTGTAGAGAATCGTTCAATCGTCAAAGTAATTTGAACAGACATTTAAAAGTGCACCAAAAAATTCATGCACCGAATGCAACGAACAATTTGAACTGAAAAAAGATCTTACGCTTCATATGAGTAACATGCACCAAACTTCAACAAAACGTAAAACTAATGATATTATTGCACCCCGTAGTAAAAAATTACGACTTCAAAAACTATTTGAAGCGTTAGATGTGTTTTCGATCGTGACATTTGAATCTAATGAGAACAATGAGCAGGATTTCAATTTATTGTTTGAACATACAACGCCACTTTTGGAGGAAGAAATCCAATTCCAAGTACAAGAAAAACGCTCCATAAAATGGTACATTGTTACACACATTCTATTGTCGAAGATGTCCCAAGAGGGGGATTTGGAAATGATCAAAGCCCACTTTCGTTCCAATGTCATGATTGAATTGGCAGATTTTTTCAATCAGATCTAATTTGCAGCAAGCCTTTGCTAAAGTCCAAAAATCTTTCGAGTCATTCGTTCAAATGGGGTCGGGGTGAACGATGGAACGCATTGAGAAACTAGAACTATGTATGGCTAAGTTTCACCCCCTCGCCGCTAGCAGCTACATTGAAGTTCCTCCTAAAATTTGTAAGAAAAGGGCTGTACTAAATATCAAGAACGAAAAAGACCACAAATGCTTAGTGTGGTGCATTCTCGCCCACAAATACAATTTCGATCGAATAGAAAATGCGAATAGAGTCACCAACTATGAACCCTATGAACACGAAGTCAAATTACAAAATATTGAGTGCCCAGTTCCTTTGAACAAAATATCAAAGATAGAAGAATGGAATGATTTGCGCATAAATGTCTTCTGCTATGAAGACGAAGTATTTCCCCTCTACATATCAGACAGAGAAGATGAAGACTGTATCAATTTGCTGCTTATAACCAAAGAAGACAATTACCATTATAGTTTAATCCGAAGTTTCTCACGGCTGCTGGGGGATCTCACAAACCATCATCCAACTGCATATTATTGTTATAGGAGCTTGCATCGATTTTTTCGAGAAAACTTGTTAAAACAGCATTCGCCACTCTGTAAGAAGCAAGCCTCACAAAAAATTAAAATGCCGGAAGAGGGGGTCCATATTCTCCAATTTAATAATTATCAATATTGTCATCCGGTCCCCTATATTATCTATGCAGACTTTGAGTCTTTGATTGTCGGCATGGATCAGGTGCACACAAATGGCAAAAAAACAAAGAAAATGGTTTCAAAAACAAAGGAAATGGTCCACCATAAAGCATGTATTTATGCTTATCATATTATCGGTCCTAATGGGAAACCCACTAAACCCATTACTGTATATCGCGGGCCCTATGCTGTTCAAGAATTTTTGAAGGCATTGTTAGAAGAAGAAAAAGAACTTGCTACCATATTGACGACTATTGTACCTATAAAGATGACGCCTCAAGATGAAGAAAATTTTCAATCAGACACGCACTGTTATCTCTGTAAAAAAGAATTCAATGGGGACAAAATTCGCGACCATGACCATCTAGATGGTCGCTATCGGGGGGCCTTGCATAATAGCTGCAATTTGAAGTTTAGACTTCAAAAGAAAATTCCCGTCGTGTTTCACAATCTGAAACACTACGACGGGCACTTACTCATGCAGCAACTGGGCAGTATTGATGACCATTCCTTTTCAGTCAATTCCATCCACGATGGAAAAATATATTTCTTTTTCCTTAACAAAACAAATTAACAAATGCAGAGTATCGCTAACATTTATTGATAGTTATGCTTTTATGGTTATCTCCTTAGAAAAACTTGTCTCTAATTTAGACAAAGACAAGTTTCATTCATTAAGGCAGATATTTCCTCAACATACCGATTTATTGTTAAGGAAGGGGATTTATCCATACGAACATATGGACTCTTTTGCAAAGTTTGAGGAAACACAGCTGCCACCACCCGATGCCTTCACCAGCACTTTAACTGGTGAAAAAATTTCTCCAGAAGATTACCAAAATGCTCAAAATGTTTGGCAAGCATTCAAGATTAAAAACATAGGCGCATATCATAATCTCTATGTACAAACGGATGTTCTCCAGCTTTCAGATGTCTTTGAAAATTTTAGAAATATATGTTTTGATCATTATAATATTGATTGTGCGCACCTGTTAACAGCCCCTGGGCTAGCATGCCAGAGTTGTCTGAAAATGACAAATCAACCCCTGGAATTGTTCACAGATATAAGCATGCACTTGTTTATTGAACAAGGAATTCGGGGTGTATTTCTGTGATTACAAAGCGTTGGGCCCGAGCAAAAAATGAAGTGATTAAAAATGGCGAATTGGATGAAAACGATAATTATATCATGCATTTAAACGCTAATAATTTGTATGGGTGGGCCATGTCACAGAATCTGCCATGTTGGGAGTTTGAATGGGTCTCGAAGGATCAAGTTACTATTGATGAAATACCTGCATTCCCCGACAATAGCCCAGTGGGTTACATATTGGAAGTTGATTTGAAATACCCCCAGCAGCTACACGACGACCACAACTGTTATCCACTTGCGCCCGAAAAAATGGAAATAAAATATGAAGATCTCTCCCCTTTTTGAATTAATGCTCTGCTCGACAATAAATACTGCCCAATCACGAAATTAGTCCCCAACTTAAAAAGGTAAAAAAAATTACATCACCTATCATAAAAATTTACAATTCTATTTGCAGCAAGGCCTCCAGTTACTAGATATACATAAAGTATTAAAATTCAAGCAAAAGCCGTGGCTGAAAGAATATATCGATTTTAACTCCGAGCAACGAAAACAAGCAAAGTCCCCCTTCGCCAAAGATTTCTTCAAACTGATGAATAATGCGGTGTATGGCAAGTCACCGGAGAACATCCGCAAGCATAAAGATGTACAGCTAGTAAACTGTGGACAGATCGCAAAAAAACTTGTCTCAGCTCCTACCTACCAAAGATTTCTACCTTTTGATCTTAATTTAGTTGCTGTTGAGAACTTAAACAGTCTCACACTTTAAATAAACCTATATATGTAGAATTCGTCATCTTGGAGCTAAGCAAGATCTTGATGTATAATTTTCATTATTACATCATCAAGAAAAAATATCAAAATAATGCAAGCCTTATGTTCACAGAAACAGACTCTCTAACATATGAAATCCGTACACGTAATATTTATACGGATATGCAGGCATTTTCCGACATGTTGGATTCATCTGATTATTCCAAAGATCACCCTCTATACAGTGATAAAAATAAGAAGGTGATCCGGAAATTTAAGGACGAGCTCAAGAGTAGACCGATTCATGAATTTATCGGGCTACGAGCTAAAATGTATTCCATCATGTTGGTCGATGAGGAGAAGAAAAGAGCTAAGGGGGTGGCCAAAAGTGTCGTTGAAAATAAAACTAAACGTAAGCATTATAAGACCTGCTTAGAGAGTCTGAATTCTGCGAGAGAGATGCAATATCGAATTCAAAGCGAGAGGCACCATCTTCACACAGTACAAGTGAACAAAACAGCTTTGTCGGCTTTTGACGACAAACGTTATATTTTAGAAGATGGTGTTCATACACTCGCACACGGCCACTATAAAATTCCAAAATAATAACAATCCTTTCTTCTCAAGTCAAATAATGTTTTTCTTCAAATTAATATAAAAATCAAGTTTCTTCTTCAAATTAAGATTTTATTCAAGTTAAAGAACTCTTTTCCTCAAGCTCAAGAACTTCTTTCATACGGGGTGCATTAGCCCATACTATATATTTATTTTAAAATAAGTATTTCATGAGTTGCTAGCGGCTGTGGGAGAGAATGCAACGAGCACTCAATAGAAACATATTTTCTTTTCTCAAAAATGAAGTCTTCCATGTCTTAAAAAAAATCAAGTCTCTTAAAAATGTGGTCGTCGAAAAATGAATGTCATATATCTTCAAATAGTGGCCGTGTATAAAAGCATCGGGTAGTTAAAAATTCTTCTCCTCAAATAAATTGTGGAGTCATGATTAAACATGGCGGGTGGACGGATGGGCACAATTCATAAAAATAATTTTTTCTTCAAATATGTCTTCCTTCATCAAAAATCTTCCAAGATTTTCTCTTCAAGAACTGCATTTCATGTATGGCGAAAAATCAGAACTATCATGGTGCAATGCAAGAACTTTAATTTTCGTGGTGCATATCCAAGAACTGAAATAATCATAACTAGGGTGCTTTACAAGTGAGCTTAAAAAAACATTTGCTACTCTTAAAAATTGGTGCAAATGACTTACCTAGCTGAAATCAACAAACCTTGCTGTGATCAACAAACGTTGCTGAGAACGCCTTTCATCAAGGACCGTTCTGGAGTCTTCAAAAATAGAATCCCTTGCTGAGATCGTCTGAAGGAAAAGCAGTCTGTTTTGCAAAATAAGGTAACTAAATTTTCAAAAGCGATTTAAAACTTCTACTTTTAAAATTATGTTCAAGATATTTAAAATGTACAGGGTGGCCATAATTAAACTGCAAGTATTCAGTCCGGAGAAAACTACCGGGTATATTCCAATGAAATTTGGTATCTACACGTTTCAGAACATGCGCAAGTTAAATATGCAAAAAAAATCGCCATTTTCACCCAATGGATAGCGCTGTACCGTATTTAAACGTTCACCGGTGGCATATACAACCTCCAAAATCGATAGACAGAGCATAATGACATTCTAAGAGGCATATAAACAATATAAAATATCATTTACAGTCTATCAAAATACCATACAATTCGCTTCAGTAATTAAATTTTTACAGTATCATGTAATAAAAATTAGCGTAAATAAGATCACAAATTAAACAATCCATAAAGACGCTTTGGAAAACAAGCCATTATTTATCCAATGAAATTATTACATGATGTGCTCAATATGTGAACCCCCAGATGCAACCACATGCTGAAAACGGTAAACAGCATGGTCCACCGTCGCATTTAAAATCTGTGGTGTAACACACCTCACGTGTCTCGTTATGCTAGATTTCAATTCAGCAACAGAAGCATGTCGTTCTCTATAAACCATATCTTTCATATGTCCCCACAGATAAAAATCGCAAGGATTAAGGTCCAGTGAACGTGGGGGTCAAGCGTTGTCGAAACCTTTGCTTATGACTTGGTCCGCACCAAAGGTATCATGCAGCAATTTTTTAACATCTTTAGCGATGTGAGGGGGTGCTCCGTCCTGCATAAATACCGTGGTTTCTAAACAATGTCTCTCTTGAAATGCTGGAATCAATTGTTGTCTCAACATCGCACTGTAGCTAGTGCCTGTAACACTACAGCGTTTGGGACCACTTGGAGTTGGGGTCTCAAAGAAATATGGGCCCACAAGAAAATCACAAGTCATTCCACTCCATACAGTTACATAATCGGAATGGAGGGATTCTTCACGTTTAGCGTATTGTTTGTTTGTTCCCCATATCTTGCAGTTATGTGCATTTACACTACCTGATAGTCTGGAATAACGCCCAGCTTGTGCCTGGGCGTGCCTGGAATAACGCCCAATTTTCCTGATTCTTCAAATTTTAAAATCATATATTTCAATCCATTGACACTCATTGGACCTCTTCTTAATCGTTTCATACGCCGGTATTCTTTCAGAGTAGCTGAATAATTGCTACCATTCTGATAGAATATCTTCACTAACAATGCACGTTCCTTCTTATTCAGAGTCATGACTGGCCTTTAATCAATGTATAGATGTTTTTATACTGTTCGATGGACTTAAAATTTGCATATATGCCGTCGATAAGCATTGAAACACGGTATATCGCCATCTATCGGGTGAAAATGGCGATTTTTTTTTTTTTTTTTTTTTGCATATTTGACTTGCGCATGTTCTGAAACGTGTAGATACCAAATTTTACTGGAATATTCCCGGTAGTTTTCTCTCCAGCACCCCTTGAATACTTGCAGTTTAATTATGGCCACCCTGTATTTTCTTTTCTTTACAGGTACCTTGCTGAACCTTGTTAAAAGGAGGTGTAGAATTGATAAAAAAAATTGTGGCGTTTTGAATATTTTTCAAAATGGGTGGCTATGGTGGGTCCACAATTAAAAAAAAAAAATCCCCCCCCCCCGAAAATTAATTGAGTAAACGTCATTTGTTCTACATATAAAAATTCCGGAAAAACGCTTCATTAAAAGTTATCCTTTCTCTCACTAAAAAATACTATCCTATGCTAAAAAAACTTTTATCTCAAAAAATCCTTATCAGAATTCTCTTATCTCCCCCTTCGCTTATCGCGCTGCACTTTCATTATCGTACTCTAAGACGATAACGCATGGCCTTCATTTGACTTTCAACAGTGCCTCGCGTGCCTCTGATGCAGAACGCCCCTTTTATATCTACTCCCTTTTATCATTTATAATCTCAATTTTATTTTTTGATAAAATGTGACTTACAAAAAAAAAAAAAAAAATGTTGGAAACTGTAGTGTGTGCTTATATGTATTAAGATTTTTGCTTAGCTGACACGTTTTCCAAATCTTTCAATATTAGGCACTTGTTGTGTTCTGTTTGTCCTGAAACAAATTGCTATTAGGTTTTATGAGGTAAGCTTCCTCTCTATTACAATTTCACATTTAAATTAATTAATTTAACAGTTTAATGGGGGGTGGCCACAACTGGTGCTTTAAATTTGCTATATTTACCAGTTATGGCCATGGAAGTTGGAAGTGGCAAAAAGGGTACAACTTATGTTCCACTTTTGGCCACATAATTCATTATAGTGAAAATTTTAGCCATTAAATAAATTTAAGAACATCTGGATAAAACAAAATCAATTTAGTTTTGTTTTTTATAGTAATGGCTTCAATTATAATAAAAAAAAAGCAAGGCTAATAGCAGTTCTATTAAAGAGATTTTGTTTTCTCTGTCCAATAGATAATTCACTTTAAAAAGGACACTGTCCTAGTAACTAAAGAATGATATTTCTAAAGAAAATATTGTATATTATGTTTAGTATTGATAAAACCAAAGGGGAGGGGCGATATGTTCTATATGATAAATAAATTAAAACATAAATTTTGAAAGATTTTACAAATTATAAATTAAAAAGTTTAATAATATTACAGCATGATTTCTTGTATTTTCCCGATAGAAATGAAGAAGTTCCATAATTTTTGCCAGATTTTGGGCAAACAGATTTAGAAATACTAAATATTGTGAAAATCTTAACTAGAGATATCTAAATACAAACAAGAATGTATTTCGCATTATTTAAAAAGTACAGCAGGGTTTATAGGATAAGAAGTAAAATTAAGGCCATTCAAAATGTATAATGTCAGCACTACAAGCTACCAAAGTTTTGGAGCACCAGAAATATAACTCTTTGGTGGCGATTCAAGTGTTTTAATCAATCCACAATCCATTGGATAATTATAAAACTGATTTAAATAATTAATCTTGATGTCTTACAGGCACTGTTGTCCCTTTTATGAATCAAATTAAATATATTTTTTGTTTTTTTAATTGAAATTTTCAGTTAAAATCAACATAAGTATATTTTACTTGATGTTTTTATCAATTCATAAAAAAAAAATTGCAAAATTCTTTTAATACAGCAAAGAAATATATGTGTGGTAAAATAGATGTTGCATAAAAATTCTTTTTTTTTTATACTTATTATCAATTAAAATGTTTGTTAAACTACATGATATTGGAGTGGCCACAACTGGTGCATAGAGATGGCCAAAACTGGTGTAGGGGTGGCCACAACTGGTACAAATTGAATAAATTATTTAATGAGTTATTACTCACAATCTAAAATATTCTGTTGAAAGTTATTATAATTCACAGAAAGACAATTAGATTTGCTAAATAATGATGTTATTATGATTTAATATGCTCCAATCGGTCAATAACTGTAAAATTTAAATTTCAAATTTTCTCTAAAGGTGGCCAAAACTGGAGCATCTACTCTATACCTCTTCCCTTTGAAACTGCCAAGAATATGAAATAATCTGCACTGAGGTGTACATCAAACTGACTGAAATAATTTTTAATATTAATATAATTTTTGAAATTGTTATATCTATGTGTAAGAAAAACATGTACTGTTACTTTCTTGTATTTTTGAAAAATGGTGAAGAATAAAATGTTTTTTTTTTTTAACTTTATTTTATTTATGTATTACAATTATTTTTTCATTATTACGATTATTTTTTTCTTTGTTACTGATTAATAATGCATTAATTTGAATTTAACAAATATAACTATAAACAAGTCTACTACTGATGACTTTTTTTAAAAACTACTTCTATTTCTAAGAAAATCTATTCCAAAGATTAGCAAAGTTATGCCATGGTCATTGTTTTGAAATAGTTGTGATCACCATAATATAATAAAAATAGTTGCCAGTGGCAGTGCTGTGTATATCATATTGGAGAATTGTTTTCTTTATTTTTAAATCCCCAACCATGTATCTATTGCTGTCTTACACAACTTCTGCCTTTTTCCCCCCCATGAAATCATCTTTTCAAATATAGTAGCAATTTGGTACTGCTATTACTAAATTTGAATGCAGAAGGTTTATGGACGCCGTCAGGTGCCCGTAAAAAAGTGTTTATCAGTAGTAAAAATTAATTATAAAATATTTTTTTTTTAAATGTAAAATTACAAAGTGAGTTACTTTTACATACAAAACTTGCATAAGGTATTTAATTTTAGACCTGTTACTTCCACTACCCCCCCCCCCCTATCCCGAAGAAAATTTATACTAACGGAATGAAAAAAATTGAAAGCAGGAATTGTAATTAATTGCAGGATAGAAATACAATTATTTCCTGCTTATCTCGGTAGTTGTTGGTCACCCTTGGCAGTAGAAGGAAAGTAGAAAGAAGTACCTGGATGGATTAGAAACGTTCGTAGATGTGTTCAGTAGTAGGTGCCACGAAGCCCAGTGGCATAGTGGCCAGAGCATCTGTCAGCCGCGCTGCAGGTCGAGAGTTCGACTCCCGACTGGATAAGCTTTACTCAGCCTTTCATTCCGTTGGGGTAGATGAAATGAGTACCAAGCTTGCTTGGGGATTAAACACCGAGGGTCCCGCGTTTGGTTGACCACCTGACCGGGACATATGCTGCATAGCACCTCGAGGCTCAGGGTCAAGAGAAAAAGGATGGACGGTGTCGGCCCAGATCCTTCATGGATTGTATAGCCACAGAGATTAGTTTAGTTTAGTAGGGTGCCACAGAAGGTTTAATGGCGCCGTCAGACACCTACAAAAAATGGATTTAAATTACTACATCTATTTCCTAACGAAAATAATTTATATATATGCGGAAGAAAAAATTCCGAAAACAGGAATTGTAATCAACTGCTGGGCAGTAAATGTAATTTGATCCTTAGAAATACAATTACGGTAAAACGTCTTTTAAAGGCCACCCCTATTTAAGGGCCAATATTTTTAGGAACTTAAATTTTCCCCATAGACATAATGTTAAATTTACTCCTATTAGGGGCCGCACCTACCTCTCATAAAGGCCATTTTTTTCACATGTGCCTTAAATACTAAATAGGTGTATTGAAATCCTGAACCAAAAGATAAGAGTTCAGCAAACAACTGCACTTGCAACAATGAAGGGAGGGGAGGATTTAATAGCACAATGGAGGACCACAAACTTTTCCGATAGTGAGACAATCAGGTCTTCCTCACACTTTGTTTGACCTTTCAACCTGTAGGGCTTGGGTTGGAGGGAGACTTGACACTTTGTTGTGGGCACATAAAGTATAACAGGTTATCTAGAAAAACTGATTCCACATTTACTAAAACTGTGAATGTATATTGAAGCACAATTTTTACACTAGAAAATTTATGTTCAGGCTTATATAAAATTTAAAATTATGGCATCTAAATCAAGCCAAAGAGTACATTTGGATTTGAATGACAAAGTTCTTAATTGCCATGACCAAAGAACATCTGCAAGAAAATTAGCTTCACAGTTTAATTGCAGCAAGAATCAAATAAACAATATTGTTAAAAACAAAGAGAACTTACCCTGAAAGAATATGCAGACTTTAAAAATCGCGGGATAAAAAGAAAGAGAAATGAAAAATTTGGTCACCCCTATTCAAGGGCCACCCCTTATAAGGGCCAATTTTCAATGGAACGGAAGGTGGCCCTTACAGAGAGATTTCACTGTATTTCCTTCTCGTCTAGATTGGTCACTTTTAGCAGTGAAAAGAAAGTGTGGAAACAACTGAAAGTGACAGTAGGGGATGAGAACAGTTTTCTAATATATTCAAGTAGTAGGGCGCCATAGGAGGTTTAAGGGCGCTGCCAGGCTCCCTCAAAAAAAAAGTGTTTAAATTACTACCTCTATTCCCCAACAAAAGCAATTTATACATCCAGAAGAGAAAATTCTGAAAACAGTAATTGTAATGAATTGCGGGAGAGTAAGTGTAATTCGAATCTTCTTATCTCAGTAATTGCTTGTCACCGTTGGTAGTAGAAAGAAAATGAAAAGACATGGAAGTGACTGGAGGGGATTAGAACGGTTCACAAATATGGTCAAGTATAGGGCGCCACACAAGGTTTAATGGCGCCGTCAGGCACCCATAAAGAAATGATTTAAATAGTAGTTTGAATTATTTGTACAAGCATTTTACTTCAAATGGTAAATTATAAAGTAAGTTAATTTTAACATACCATATTTGTATAAGAAATTTAATTTTAAAATTGTTATTATCTCTATTCCCTAACAAAAGCAATTTATATATGCGGAAGAGATAATTCTGAAAACAGGAATTTTAGTCGATTGCGAAAGAGTAAGTGTAATTCGATCCTTAGCAGATCATTTTATCCTTATCCCAGTAGTTGTTGGTCAATCTTGTAGTAGAAAGAAAGTGGAAAAAGTTGAAATGGCTAGAGGGAGTTAGAACAGCTCAGAGAGGGTGGATGTTCTCTAGAAGACTCCACGGGCCGAAATTTCTAAGGCCGGACACGCCCCAATACAAAACAAAGCTATCTTGGTTGGTTTTAAAAACTAAAAGCCTAAACATGGAGACTTTAAAAAATCAAAAACCCAGAACGGCTCAATTTTTACAAAAAAATCCGATTTTTCTTAACATACAATTAAGATTTTCTTTTAAAGAATACTGCATGCATATTTATGCGAAATTTTTATAGTAAGATAAGGTGGAGCAAGAGTGCGCGATGTATAAAAGTACGCAGAGCGATTATCTAATCCCAAAACAGAGTTTTGCATTTACCTACGGTAATGACTGTCATTACATCGTTTACAACTGTAGCTAAATGCAAAACTCTGTTTTGGGATTAGATAATTGCTCTGCGTACTTTTGTACACCGCACACTCTTGCAGCATCTTACCCTATATTTCAGACTATAAGTATGCAATCCATAGAATACAGAATAGCAACATTAAGGAACACTTAAACTCTTCGACTTTTACATTCAAATAAAGACTCATTAAAAAATTTAGTTTGGAATAAATGTAAAAATGCTTAAAAAAACATACATTTTGAAGCTGTATTGTAAAAAAATACACAAAATATTTCTTCGTAATTCATTAAAGTATATTTCCAAAGATTCCATTATCACTATTCTTTTTGAAATATATATATATATATATATAATAATAATAATAATAAAAATAAAAAAAAGTCCTGCCCGACACGTCCTAGTAACAATTAAGTCAAAGTCCAGCCCGGAACAAGTATGTAGAAAAAATGTACGCCTGAGAATGGCCCAAGTCGACAGGTAAAAATAGGCCCGGGCTAAGACACAATGCAGCTGCCCAATGCCGATTTCTACGTTCGGAATGTTAAATTTCTGTACTGTGCTGTCAAACTAGCATCGGTTCGGGCAACACATTTACAACCTATTTTTGTTCCAACCAAGTTCATTGAAAATTGTTCATATTTCGTCGTTTTAGTCCGATCCCTTTAAATTTGGTTAAAATGAACATGCCTTACGCAAGTCACCTCGCCAGTCTAAGCTCTGATGAGCCCTTATGTGCATCGTGTCAAGCAGGACTGTCGTAAGCCAGTGATGCCGCCATGACACATTCTACAGGCCAAAGAAGAGCACCGCTGAACGCACGTCACTTTCCCTGCTCCCCAAACACCATTGGACGGTCTGGTCGCAACGACAGTAAAACCTAAGTACAGTAGAACCTCGACTATCCGAAGTCATTGGGACCGACCCTCTTTCGGAAAATCGAAATTTTTAGATAATCGAAAATGCTTCAATTTTAAGATTAAAGAGAAATATATGCGCTATTTCTTATCATGGTAACAAGTGCTTAATAAAAATAAAGCAATAGCAAAATAGAAACAAGTGTAAATTACCCGAGCTTTAATTTTGAAATTAAGTACCTTTTACATATTTCGCAAGGATTTGAAACAATATTTTGTTTGTCGCAGTTTGGATTGCCTTTGCTTTGAAGCTGTATCACAAAGTTTTTAAATATTATTAGTTCGCTAGTATTACAGTCTTTCTGCAGCTCTAGCCAAACAAACCTTTTGTAAAACATTCAAAAGCTTGAGAATCGCTAATTTGTTCATTTTCTTCATTCTTCCACTACGCAGATTATGGGAGCACAAGTTCAATTCAAAGGAATTCTAAGAAAGGGGATAGAAAATATTTATATGTACTCGTGATTCGGAAAGGACCGCTTGCACACGAGGAATATGATAGTTAAGAAAAAAAAAGTTTTCAAAATGGATTTTGCACACAAGGAATGTGATAGTTAAAAGAAAGTCTTAAAATGGATTTTGGTTAACCGAGAGTTTCGGATAAAAGAGGTTCTACTATACTTGACGATTAAGCGGCGTAGTTTAGGGATCACACCTCCGAGTCCCCCGAGAGTTTTGAGTGTACCAGATACTTATAGGAGCGCCGGGCCCTCAGTCATAACCCCAGGTTCCAAGATATGCTATTGCTTTACCAAGAGCTTCTGGACGTAAAAATCTACAGAGGTAGGCAAAGGCCCATTTCTTTAAAACTTGGTACATCAAGGTCCTCTTATTTTTTTTTTTTTTTTTTTTTTTTTTTTATCTGCCCGGCCCGTTTGAAAGTTTGACTTTATTTCGTCCGTCACCGGACTCCGGCCGTTCAGATGCAGACCTTTAAGAGGCTACTTCAATCAAGTGAAAAGACCCGTTCGCTAATGCTAATCCTATGGAAGAAATTTATAGCGATATCTCGGTTGCATTTCAATATTTTTAAATGATTTTTTTTGCATTGAATAGCCGAGATTGATCTGTACAAAGGCCGTTTTTTAATTTTTCGATTTTGTTTACAGATATTTTTAATGAGGACGCTTTCATTTTCGGAACCGGTTTCGAAACTGAAAGCATGCTCATAAAAAAATCTGTAATCAAAATCGAAAAACTAAAAAACGGCCTGCATACAGATCGATCTCAGCTATCCAATGCAAAAAAAATCATTTAAAAATATTGAAATGTAACCGAGATATCGTTATAAATTTCTTCCATAGGATTAGCATTAGCGAACGGGTCTTTTCATTTCACTGAAGTAGCCTCTTAAGGTTGTCATATAGCAATTCCCCTGAAAGAATCCTCTGAAAGAAAATTCCTCCACCTAAAGTATGAATTCCTTAAATTCCCTTCTTGTGCAAAATGTGACAAAAGCGCTTTCCGGTCATTTGAAGGATTGGTGACTTGTGTTTCTTGAAGTGAATGTATATATTTATTTTAAATTGTTGATGATTGAGCAGAATGTAAAAGCATTTACAGTTGTTTACTTTAGTTAAACCTCAAATTCCTTCCAAAATATTACTTTTGACACATTCCTAAAATCATCATCATCTGTTCGCATACAACATTTCACGCATTTTTAACCAGTTCTCTAAGAATGAAACAGCACTGGAATTTTTCTGTAAAAAGAAAAACTGATATTTTAAACAGGCTTTCGAGACGTGATAGTGAGAGAAGTGATCACCAGGTAACAATAGAGCTACAATTCAGTGCGTGTTTCACATATTTAAAAAGGAAAGAAAGCTTTCTCGGTTCGTCGGTTCGTTTGATGAAAATCTGAAAGTTTGATGCATGTAGACATGAAATCAACATTCTAACTGTGTTGCATCAAGCATTTTTGCCCTTTCGAGAGGGGGGAAAAAATCTAAAACAATTCTTAGAACAAAACTCATTTAACACTTTTTAACTTTCTTCAAAAGTTTTTGTATTTGCTGCATAAATGCAATTGAAATGGATTAATGTCTGCTAAATGTGGCGGGCGGTAAACTTTCCAAAATTTACGGTATATCGTATTAACTTTACCCTTATAATAGATTATTTACAATACTGCTTTGAGTTAATGAGGAATGTCTAAATATAATACCAAACTAGTTAGATGCGCCATGCCAATCCCAAAACTTTTTTCTATCTCATACAGCTTAAATTTCAAAAAGTAGCTACATATGTTAATTACTTCAATATTATTAGTTCAATACTTTGATTTTCATCTTAAATTTGTACTTCATTCAATTAATCGGAGTCGAAACAAGTTCATCTCGATCACGATATATATTAAATTGAATCGTTTTTCGTTATTCTTTTTTACATCAGCTGTTTGCGAATAGCCGGCCTAGCAGGACACGAGTTCCCGTTGCTGCACGAGCTGCCAATGGACAATAGAACAACAAAAATCAAGAAAATTATACAACAATCGCTATCACAGAACCCCTTTTCAGCGGAATATTTTTAAATTCAGGGAAGAACTGTTTGCCATAGCCAAAAGCATACACAAAACATTTGGTTCAATTCTATGCATAACTTGATACACTTTTCGATGGTAAAAAAATGGAAATGACACAGGCATCGCTACTACAGCACCCCCTCCCGGTAGAATATTTCCATATTGAAGGAGGACATGCTGGCCATAGCCAAAAGCATACGCAAAAAATTTGGTTCAATTCTATAGATAACTTTAAACACTTTTCGATGGTACAATGGCGACACACGGACAGACAGATATTTTGTATAAACATGTTTTTTGGGATCTCTGACCCCTAAAACGTGTAAACCAGACGTAAAAAAAAATTATATTATAATGCTTTCTTCTATTGAAGATAGAAAAAGTTAAAAATCGCATGTGAACCTAGTTTCTGAGCTCTTTTCTTCCGGATTTTTGAATTTTTAACTAATAATACAGATACAAAATGTAATCAATTATGAACAATCTTATCGCTTGGAGTCTTTACATCCCCACACAATATAATATATCTACATTAGGTAGGTATATATTGTGATACACTGATATATCTACATATATAAATCAACAGTGCGAAAATTGTTTTGAAAAGGTGAAAATATTAATCAAGGTAATTGTTGTGTAAAGTATCACAGAAGTTGAATTAGACATAAAAGGCATGATGATAGCACGGATTAGAGCTACTATATTGTGAATTGTAGGAACCTTAGCACGGATAGAGACAACATTGGTGGGAAGCAGGGGGGGGGGGGAGACATGAAATTATAAAAGGGCGCCAAAGTCAAGTCCCCCCCCCCCAATAAAATTTTCAAGCTACGCCCCTGATTTTCAGAACTATCAATCACTATTTTAATAAGATGAAAAGGGCTGACAAGCATTTATTTACATGTAATATAATGTTAGGCTGATAAGGGGTGGGGGGTGTTGGTGTGCTGTAATATTGAAATAGTGATTGAAATTAAAAGCTTTCTAGAAAATCAATTTGAAAGCATTTTCTATCTTACAAATCTATTCAGTGCTTTATTCCTTGATTTTTCACAGAAATCTTAAACATAATTTGTATTTTCATCACAAGGTTAAGCGAAAAAAAAAGACAACTTTATTCATTTATGAAAGTAGCATTATAAATTAAATACATTTCTTTATTGTCTGTTTTTAAAATGCATATTTAAGAAATGGAATTTAAAGAAAGAAAAGAAAAAGAACTAATTTGTGATTTATTTTTATTTATTTGTTTTTTTTATTTAATCACATTAGAAGAGATACCTTTGGTAATAGTAAAAGTTTCTTTTTTTTTTTTTCCTTTTTTTTTTTAGTTTCTTTTAATGAAATATTTAAGACTCAGAATTACATTCTACTCACTATGTACATGTTTTCCTTCTTTATCAGTATGACTAATATATTTAAATTCATAAAGTTTATTTTTACTCTCTAAGCAGGGTTTGTGATATTTTTTTATCAAAATTTAATTTTAAAATAAAATACCCTTTACTAAATCATTAAAATTAAATTGATAATTAGAAAAGCTTATTAATCAGAGAAAAAAAAAAACCTCATTCACTTTGTTAATTTGAAGTATTTTAAGCATATAAAGATTAAATATGGTAAAAAAAAAAAAAAAAAAAAATAGAGCAATATAAACAGAGATTTGAAAATGTGAATTCACTTTTACTTTTGAAAGCATGAAATAAATAAAACAAATTGTCTTGTGTTGTATGAACACCCCCACTTACTAGGTGCAATTTAACAAATATCCTATACTATATAAAACAACCTATATTTAATATAAAGTAGCTTTGCAGATAACTATGATCATTTGTATATTATGTTTATAATTCACACATTCCATTTTTCAGTCTAAACTGCAAAAAATACTCTTATTAAACAATGCTAAAATTAAAAACTTCTCCTATAACAGTAAGATTTCTCGGCTTTAAAATAAATAATAAAAATGCATATGCTGGCTTCCTACCTATTAAGGTCTGTATAACTCTAGAACAAGTCCTCCTTGTAAAATGGCATAGAACAATTTTATAATTATCTTGTTCCTGGTGCTGGAGAATCATTTGCAGGGGCGCGCCGACCCAGTGTGCAAAGTGTGCATCGCAGCGCCGAAGTAGTGAAGGCGCCAAAGATTTCAGTTGAGGAGAAAATACTTTTAAAAAATCCTTAATTTAATTATACTAAAATGTATTATATTTTCTTGACATCTGGATTATGTGTTGTAGATTTGCCGGACACAAACTTACTTATAAATAATCAATGCCCTTTTTTAAATTTATTTCGTTTTATTCTACTTCTGAGTCAACTAATAAGTGATTTAGACGCATACATGTCCAACCTTTTAATAAGCAGAGGCGCAGCACCCCACGTAGTTGCAAACAATGAAAGGCGCCATAATTAACATGGCTGAAAACATGCAACATTTATCTCACTGTTAGTAGTGGTATAACGTAGTGAAGTTTTCTTACCACAAGAGCTAAATTCCACCAGTTTTTGTAATTTTTAAATAGCAATCGTCGCCTTACTGCAGAATTTCTGTCATAAATAAGATGAAAATTACTATTCAGAAATACTGGTAAAAGTTTCTTCTGCGATAATCAGGCCATGAATAGTGGTAGACTTAGTGGTCACAAGAATCTTATATGATGCAAATACATGTCAACGGTGATAGCCCTAATTCCCTTCGACACAGAAACTCTATGTAAAAATAATTTTCAAAAATAATATAAATTTAAAACTAGATTTTTCGGAGGGGCAACCTATCTCGAAAGTTTTGTAGAAGGGGGCAGAAACCTTCAAATTAACAACATTAAATGATTAACACTAAATAACGGTCACTCGTAACAATTAAAAGAACCTCATTCAAATATTATTGATTTTAAAGAAAGCATCCTTTAAAATGGATTTTTAATTTTAAAAATAGCTAGTAAGCGAGAACATTCGAATGGGCGCCACCATGGCGTCCGAGGGTGACGTGTTGAAAAACCCTGAATAGAGAATCGATGTAAAACCAGAACTCGACCAGAACATAAACTTAGATGCTACAGAGAATAGAATAGCAAAAAAAAAAAAAAAAAAAAAAAAAAAAAAAAAAAAAAAAAAAATTCAATTTAGGCATAAATAAGTTCGGAGCTACAATGATGTTTCTAATATGAACAAAAAAACATACATTTATGAAAAGAGAGTTTTAAATTCCCGTGCACTTTATGCCCTACTTCCCTACTAACCGATCCGCCCGGCATTGCTCGGGCTCGGGCCAATGATAAGAACCTTAAATATGCCTGAAATCAAATGTTGAACAATTTTATATTTTTTCCCAAACGAACCTATAGATGGGTGGGGTGGGGGGTGGGGATTGTCTTTAGCAGCATATACACCAGACGTGCTACTCACTGTCAGGCTTGTTTTGATTTTATATTTTTAAGTGGAAATGTTTCCAAACGAACGTCAGCAGAACTACCTTCGGCAGGATACAACCTCGAATTTGTATGATTTTCATTTCTAAACGAAAATCCATTCAAAGGAAACTCGAGTTGAACCCCCGCTGCATTCAGCAGCGTACACCTGTCGTACTATCCACGCTCTGGTCTGATTTTTCAAGCTAACCTCGAATTTGTATTTAATTTTTGGCATTTAGACTTCAAAACTTTCAAAAATTATTGATAAAACATAAATATTACAAAATGTGCACCAGCCCTCGTTTTTTTAAAGCACGAAATGATATGCCTTCGTCAGCGTACACGGGGTGGTGCTAACCATGCTCCGAACTGATTTTTTATGCGAACCTCGAATTTATATTTAACTTTTATATCTAAGACTGCGAACAACAATAAATTGTGTAATACACTGCTCAAAACAATTAAAGGATATTGCAGTTTTAGGTGGATTTTGTATCTGGTAAACTGTTTAGCTGACTGATACATGGTCGACAGACATAGTAGGTTATATGAGAATAAATTACACATGTTTGGCAAAAAAAATGCATTTTATTGCGCATTTGTGTACTAAAGGAAAAAAAACACAATTTGTACATATGAGAAAAAAAAGAATAAGAAAAGGTGTTTTCTTCAAAGAAAATCATTTTCAGTAGGGGGTATGGTTTCCACGGGCGGCCAGCAACGTTGAACACCTTTGAGGCATGGACTCAATGAGGCTATTAATGACGAGTTGGGGTATTCTGCCCCACTCTTCCAGAAGAGCTCTTTCCAGTTCTTGGAGAGTTTGTGGGGGTTGTTGGCGACCAGAAACTCGTCTTCCTAGAGCGTCCCAAACGTGCTCGATTGGATTCATGTCTGGAGAACACGCTGGCCATTCCATTCGAACGATTCCTTCCTCGAAAAGGAAATCCTCCACCAGGTTTGCACGATGTGGCCTGCAGTTATCGTCCATTAAAATGAAGTTATCTCCGATTGCTGCAGCGTAAGGGACTACAATAGGTCTGAGGATCTCATCCCTATATCGGCGACCAGTCAGAGCTCCATCTCGAATGATGTAGAGGTCAGTGCGCCAGTCAGTGGAGATGCCACCATACACCAACACTCCTCCACCGCCAAATCTGACACTTTCGTGCACGAACGCAGGATTATTCCTACTGCCACGGTCCCTCCAGATGAAAATACACCTATTATCCGGATGCACAGAAAAACGGGACTCGTCAGAAAACAGAATATTGCTCCATTCATTTCTCCTCCAGTTGACATGCTCGGTTGCCCACTCCCTGCGGTCGCGACGATGCCTTGATGTTAATCTAACACATACCATCGGTCGGCGAGCATACAGACCTACAGCATGGAGCCGGTTTCGGACAGTCTGAGTTGAAATCGTGGTGCCTGTAGCCGAGCGAAGGTGTTGTTGGAGAAGAGTAGCGTTCATGGTTCGGTGTCTCCGAGCTTTTAACGCTAAATACCGATCTTCATTGGGCGTTGTTGCCCGTCTACGACCTTGCCCTGGTCTTCGGCCTGCACATCCACTCTCCAAAAAACGGTTCCAGATCCTGGAAATGACACTTTGTGACACTCCAATGGCTTGCGCTACTTCGCCTTGAGTTTGGCCCCCTTCTAACCTACCAACAATTCTCAAAGCTTCTGAATCTGTCAAATGACTTCGCTGAGACATCGTACTCATCGAAACAAAGCAATCACTGAATGCCGATCATCCTTGTCTTCATTCTTTTTTATCCAGTTGAAAGTCAAATTTCATTCGCTACCGCTGAAGCGACGTTTTTGACGTCGAACTCAAAATTTGCATACTCCACAGTTTGAAAACCAGAAAAATTTGTATTTGTGATTCTCTTCTTCTATTTTCGGCAAAAAAAATTTCGTTTATATCTTTATTTTATATAAAACTTCAAATATCCTTTAATTGTTTTGAGCAGTGTATATAATGTACTGTAATGATCGATTTTTTGATAGAGGCAGAATATATTTCAAAAAATGATGTCAAAGTGGGCATTTTGAACGGAATTTCCCGAAGCGATTGTGTTAGAAATGAAAAATATTGTTCTTCTGAGAAAATAATTGTTTATATATCAAGTTTTAATTAATTGAACAAAAAATAAAACACAGGTCGCTTATAAATCTCTTCAAAAATTACTTCAGCAAGTTTCATATTTTTTTTTATTAAAAATGAATCCGGAATTATGCCAGAAAATTTCGAGTTGTTGAGCATGGAAAAGTATTTTTTTGAATACCGCCCTAACATGATTCTTATAAAATCAGCTATTATATAAAAAGGAAATAAAAACTCGTCAAAAGCGGCCAGATAAAATTGTTAAAGTGGATTTATCTCTAATCATGATTTAGTTTTTGTTTGTGAAATTAGTATATTTGACTTCGAAATCTACCTCTGCCTGTAGGCCGGGCCGGCAGGGATTTTTTTTTTTTAAATTGCTGTCACCATTTGCAAGTTACTGAATTTTAAAATCAGTCATTCCATTTTAGGACACCCGGTATGCTTTTTAAATAAGTCTCAAAGCATTATTTACTGAATTACAGCTGATCATAGATATAAAGAGACAAGCAGTGTTATACCAAATTAGTATTTTTTACATAATCCTGAAGAATAAAAAGTATTATTAAATAATTGTTCGGGCGTGCCCGTTATGGAGCTTTTACTGTATATAGTTTTTATCTTAAAAAATATTTAGACTTTCTTTTCAAAATTCGGGCCGGCCCGAACCCTTCTCGCCAGAGTGAAAACGCAATACGAAACTGACCCAATCTCGAAATAATGTATACCAATCTTCCCCAAACCCAAAGCGCAGCTAAAAAGTAGTTCAACCCGACCCACAGCAGAAAAGTAGAAGTCAACTGGACCCAATTCCGATCCGCAGCAAAAAGTAGAAGACAACCGGACCTAAACGTGACCCACAGCAAAAAGTATAAGTTAACCCGACCAGCAGCAAAAAATAGAAGTCAACCGGACCCAAACCCGACCTACAGCAAAAAGTAGAAGTAACATGACCTGCAGTGAAAAAATTTAGCCTCGACCCGCCCATCAGATTGGAGTCTCCAAATTTCTAAAATCGCCCGCTTCTTGAGGACTCTCCAGATCCGCCCTTGTTCAGTGGATATGGTATATGGTAAGCAGTGTCAGGTAATGAAAAGTTTAAGATGAGGTGGATGAAATTGCAATAATCAGTTTAATCGCAATCCAATCCTTAACAGCTTTTTATATTTTTTTCATCTCTTGGTGTTTTTTAAAAAATTCATACTTTTCACAGAGATTTAAGGGAGCACTGTTAAAAATTTCCGTAAAATAATGATGCGTCAACTGTATTTTTGACATTCACTTTATCATTTTTCTAAAGAATTGTAGAAACGCCATTAATTTACAAATATTTCGTTCGACCAATGATAAAAAAATTACCGTTTAGTAGTGATTCCTGAATACGGTAGGACGAGAGTATTTTTACGGAACATTACTTTTGTATCTAGCCAATGAGAACGTTTCTCTTCCTTCTTCATCTTCAAGGATCTAGATTTTCGATTGGCATGGCAACATCAGAAAGTTGTTTGTGTTTTGGCGGGACCGTGAGCGTGAGTTATACAGCCATGGGGATTTCCTGCTGGTGGAGGACGTCCGGCTTGAGTGCTGCACGGTTGACGGTCTCTGCGGAAAAACGTGGGGGGCGTGTACTGAATAGTAGCTAGGTGTGTTGGTGTTTTCCCTGGTTTTGAAGTTTGCGTTTTCTTGTCTTGTAGTAATTTCTTGTCTCCAACGGGGTAAGTCTGCTGAATTGTTTCTTGATAAGGGTTTTTTTTCTTCTTGTTTCCCCTGTTTTCCTGGTGTTGTGTTATTTTGCTGAGTCATAGTTGCATGGTATTTTGTGTCTGTAAAAAGTGTATCTCGCCGGTATGGCGAACTCAATTATAAATATAGTAGAAGATAGTACTCCGGAAGTAGAGTCACTAAATATTGAAATGGTGGAAACATATGAAAATAATGTGCTATTTACTGATATCAACCCAAACGTGTCTCGCAACTCAGCTTCGGCTGAAACATTAATAATGATGGCGGCAGAAAATGGTGCAAGGAATTTTAATATCTTCATAAAAAGTGATGAGTCTAAGAACGTTCCTAAAAGGGACCCACGCGCTGTTCAAATAGAATTACAAGCAAAAACTGTTCATTTCAAAAAGATTGAAAATGTGAAATTTACTCGCACAGGTGCATTTATAGTAAGCACGAAAAACCCAGAGTGTGCAGTTGATATAGCTAAAATAGCCACATTTCTCGGAGTTAAAGTCTCGACTAGAGTGAGTTGGGAGAATATTTGTAATAGATTTTTGCTATTTAACATGCCGGTAAATATTTCTCTGGCTGACATTGGGCAAGAGCTGTCTACGGAAAATAATCTTCAAATTTTGGAACTGCGAAGATTTATAAAGCGTGAGAGCACAAATGACGTTTCTCCCGTGTTAGTCACGGTTCTTGGTACCTCTATCCCCCCTGAAGTTAGGATTTGGCTCTCAATACAGAGAGTGCGACAATTTATTGACAAGCCCAGGCAGTGTAAGAAATGCTTTAAATACAACCAGTCCCGACTAAAATGTAGTTCTGATCAGTTATGTGTGAATTGCAGCCTCCAACACTCTGGTCCCTGTACAAACCAAGTTAAATGTGCTAATTGCGGGTCTGAACACAGATCAGACTATAATCAATGTTCGGCTCGACTTAAAGAGGCTGAACTGTTAGAATTTAAATCTAGAAACTTATTAACTTTTATCGAAGCACGTCGGAAGTTTACGTATAAACCTGAACAAAAATCCTACGCGACTATTACTAGTAAACAGACAACTGATCTGGATCAGTTACAAAAAGCATTTGAAGCTCGTACAAACAAGATGTTAAAAATTATAATCGACCATATCTCCAGTCACTCGGAGAAAATTGTTGAAGCAATAGCTTCTCTAAGCAGTACCATTATGAACTGTTTTGCAAAAATGAGCGACAAGTCACCGGAAAGGCGTAATAGGCCTAACAAGCATGCGAAGACTCAAGGACACATGACCTAAAAAAAAAAAAAAAAAAAAATTGTTTTTATTGTTTGATTTGCTTTTGGATTGTTCTCTGCTAGGGGCAGTTTGTTTTTGTTATCTGGTTCTTGGTATTTTTGTCTCACTTGTTGCGCCTGTTTTGTCTTTGTTTCTGGTTTGCTGTTTTTGATGGGGATAACTATTTTACAATGGAATTGCCGCAGCCTGTTAAACAAGCTCCCCTGGTTTTATTTCCCCCCCTTCTCTACTGCTGATATCCTGGTCCTTCAGGAGACCTTCCTTACCCCTGAAAAGTCTGTTGATATTCCTGGGAAAATAATTTATCGTTTGGACAGAATGGGTCGCCCGGGGGGTGGCCTGATGATTGCGATTAAGGCTACTTGGTCTTCTAATCTTCTTGACCTTGGTTCCCTAAACTTCTCTAATGAGGTCTTGGGCATTCAGGTGTTTTTTGGTAACATGTCTCTTAATATCATCAATCTCTACTCCTCTTCGGGCTCAGTGGTAGAGGATTTAGACAAAGTGACGCAGTACATCTCTGGGTCTTCTCTCATACTTGGAGACTTTAATCTTCATCATCGCCTGTGGGGTTCCCTGGTGTCCTCGCGTGACGGCGAAGCGTTCATTGACTGGATGGCAAACAATTCGTACTGTATGATGAATATAGATACTCCTACCCATGTCTCCCCAAGTGGCTCTTGTTCCTTGATAGATATGTCTATTTGCTCTTTGGATATTTTCTCGAAGACTGCCATACAGGTGGATGAGGACCTCTTTGACAGTGACCACTTACCAATCATCATATCTGCGGATATTAGTACAGGCTCCCATAATAAGCCCGTTCTTTATAGATGGCCAAATATCTGTCGAGAGATCGATAACAAGCTTCCCCCAGTTTCTAATGTTAACTATGACTCATTTCGGCAGATGGTTCAGAGTGCGATGGAGAAGCATAGCACCACCCATAACAAGTCACAGAAGACCCTCCCGGCCTGGTGGAACTCTCGTTGCAGTAATCTACGAAAGCAAAAGTTATTTTTTCTGAGGAAAGCTCGTACCCTGGCCTCCAGTGAGTATTGGGTTAAATTCAAAAGGACCTCTGCTAAGCTCCGTCAAGTGATCAAGGAATCTAAACATCACTTTTGGGATGCTGTCTGTAGAGACGCAAAAGACCCCAGATTATTGCACAAAGTCTTCCGAAAAATTTCAAGTAGGTCCAGCTCCCTGATTGATTCTCACCTTACCCTTCAAGTTGATGGTATGTCCAGCTCTGATGCGGCGTCTCAAGCAGAACTTTTTGCCGACCATTTTGGCGAGGATTGTGTCCATGAACCAATACCTTTAACTTATGGCTCTGACAGCGAGTCCAACCTTAATAACCCGTTCTCTCTTGCTGAGCTCAAAGACGCCATCCGACGTACCAAAACCACCTCCCCGGGAGAGGATAAGATCAGCGCTGCTCTGTTCAAGGGCTTGGGTGACCGGTCCTTGAACAGCCTGCTTGGCATGTATAATGATATATGGCTTACGGGCGACATTCCTCCTGACTGGGTCTCTGCTGTTATTCTGCCCATCCTTAAGCCAGGCAAATCAAAGAAACTGGTTGCTTCCTACCGGCCGATTGCATTGACTGCAGTTGCGTGCAAGATTTGCGAGAGGATGATCGCCAACCGGATTAATCATTACTTGTTAAAAAAAAAAATTCTTGACAGCCGGCATTTTGGGTTCCAGCCGTTTCAGGATAGTCATGCTACCTTAATCAGGCTTCATCATGACATTACCAATGCTCGGAGAGAGAAGAAGTACATCCTTGGCATCTCCCTTGATATCCAGGCCGCCTACGACTCAGTGTACATTGACGGTTTAATATACAAATGTTCTCAAATCGGCATTACTGGGAGAACTCTTCGTTGGCTCCACAATTTCCTCTCAGAGAGGTCCATAACGCTCGTATTCACGAATAACTTCGACCCGGAGTTATGCAGAAAACCCGGGTTGAAAACTCAAATGGCATTCACCGTCAAGCCCACTGAACCGGTTCGAGGTTGCAATCTAACGCCGGGTTCAGTAACCCAACCTTGGTCTACAGGTGGTTCAACCCAGGATTTTTCAACCGAGCATGCGTATTAACGAAAAACAAGCGGTGAGGAGAGGGAGAGGACCGCCATTTTACAATGGCGTGCTGAAGCTGATAGAATGTGCTGTGTAAAATATAGAAGTTCTACTATTAAATAAAACGGAATAACATAATGCAAAGGTATGTAATCTCATATATATGTAATTATCTTCAATATTTTTATCTGATTTGTTTATATTTATGTATATAGCCTCTATATATTGAATACATGTTGAATTGTTTGTTTACATAAATACGCGTGGTCGCGAAAAATTTATTTGCCTTAAAAATAGCCAATATTACTTAAACAGCCGAATAATTGCTTCTAAAGTAACAACTGTCGCATTTAAGGTCATTTATTTTTTGCAATTTTGATGTTAAAAAATTCACAAATGTATTTTAACAGGACCGAAATAAACGCCATACTTGCATAAGTTCTAGTTAAAATGTGGGACTCAGGCTAATTTGCATTTTTGTTTAAGTAAAGAAATACACAGATTATCTTAGAATATCCATAGATTCTCTGTAGATTTTTGATCAGTACTTATAGAATGTTTTAAAATTAAATTTTGGGTCTGTTGTGTAAAAGATATATTATTGTTTATGTACAAACTGAGATAAATACCCAGATAGCATTTTTTGCTTTTTAAAGCCTTTTTACAACCATGCTACGTAAATGTTTGAATGCTTTTTAAAGGCTTCGCATGAAAAGTTTGTAAATGTTTTGTAAAGCATTGAAAAAGGTTGCTAGTTGACGCTATCTGAGGGAGTTTTTAAGTGTTTCATGATAAGCATGTGAAAAGGAAGAAACGAAAGGGTAGTTAGAGGAGTTACAACAATCAAAGATTGATGAAAGGCTTTTATTACAAGCGTGTATAAAAAAAAAAATGAAAATGAGGTTTTTATAAATCATAAAATCTTATTTGATAGAAAAATGAGATAAATAACTCAACTTAGAATTTTTCTGAGCTGAGCATATTTTTTTGTTGTTGTTTGTTTGTTTCTGTGGAAAATTAAATTTTAGTCAAATATTATCTATACATTGAAAAAAACTGGTTTTTATTAATCCACATGTTTATCAAATTGCTTATTTTAATTAATATGTTCATTTTTTACCTTGAAAGAAATTCTTACATCCCTGTCCTTTACTATGTATGTATAAAATATATGTTTAATTTTTATCAATTCGCTACATTATTAGATCCTATTTTAATAATAAAAAAAGCTTAATAATGTTAAGAGGATACTTCACTCGCACAGAAACACCTGATTGCTAATGTTAATCCGCTGAAAGATTTTTTTTTTAATATCTCGCTTGCTTTTTTTTTTTTTTTTTTGCATTGCATACCTGCAGTTTTGATACAAAGGCCATTTTTCGACTTTGTTTTACAAGGTTTTTTTGCTTATTAGGATATATTCAGAACTGCTTTCAAAAGCGAAAATACTCTAGTGAAAAAAAAAAAAACACATTGCAAACAAAACTGAAAACTTAAAAAAAAAAAAAAAAAGGTGTTTGTACAGATTGACAAGTAACAAATAATAAAATTTACAATATTGAAATGCAAACGAGATATTTAGAAAAATTCTCCCATAGGATTAACATTAGCATGCAAGTGTCTACGCATGAGGGATGTGTAATCCCATTAAAAAAAATTTCTTAAGGAAAAACACTTTCATTTGAATAAAAACCATTCCAAGTAAAATTTTAATTAATTATCAGCAGTGAAATTATTGAAGATTAAATACGTGAAATTTTTTACATTGCTAACTCGGCGCAAATCAACAGTGCATTGGAGCACTATTTCAAAGATCAGAGTTCAACATTTTTCACTCTGTTTATTTACGCTTAGTTAGCAACTTGAAAAATTTCACGTATTTAATATTAAAAAATCATTCTTATACACATAGGCATAGAGTCTTGAAAATTATTGATAACTTAAAATTAAAAAAGCAAAGGGATTTTTTTTTTGTCATTTATCCTTTAACAAAAGAAAAAGGAGAAATTCAATAAAATAAAAAAACTAAAAGCTTTTTTATATTAGAGGGTAAGAAAAAGTATTTAAAATGTTACAGGGACTTGAGAACATACAACTCTATGTCTATGCTTATACATAGTAAATTTAATTATACTTTCAGTTACTTACCTTTTGAATCCAGTTCACTATTCAGGATCAGATAATTTTTTATTGTATACATATATAATGAAATCTTGTGTTTACCTACAATAAATAGCACATCAAATATGTGGAATTCCAATATACTGTACATTTAATGACTTTAGAAGATTGTATATTTTTTATATTACTACTTCATTAATTTTTTAATTCTTTCATTTATTAAACTTATTTCTTAGAATTTTCAATTATTATTTAGAGAATATTGTCAGATTTATAAAATAAATCCTCCATAGGATTCTGATTGATGACCACAGGAATATATTTAGTCTTTTCTCTGAAAATAGTTTAATGATGCAACATACAAAAGAATTTTTTTACAAATTCATTGATCTTTCCAGCATTTTTACATAAAAATAGTAATTTCTTGCTTGCTTAACAATGTAAATTACATATTACAATAAGACAAATTTTTAAAATCATCTGCCTTCCTCCCTTCTCCAATGTTTTTCTTTTACCAGAGAAATATTATCCTATGTACAACAGAGCAAATACTAAACTAACATTATTTTTTTTTAGTTTTTTAAAGTATAATTTAACTCACTTAAATTGTTCTTTTTCTGATTGTAATTATTTTTAATAACTTAAGACTGAAGCAATGAAAAATATTTCTCAGTATCAAGGAAATAGTCTTGAAAACAAATGAAACATCATTCAGTTTATAAAATTCTATTTATTTACATATAAAGAATTAATATAGTAATTTATTTACATATAAAGAATTAATATAGTAATTTATTTACATATAAAGAATTGATATAATTAACAGGTACTTCATTAAAATTTTTTTCTTGATTCATTCTTTTCTCTCTAGAAAAAAATAAAAAATAAAATTATAAACACAAAAATCACATACGTATAGTAAAAGTAAATAAAGTACAGTGTGACCTCGAAAATCCAGCATCAAAGTCATCTCGCCGCTTTTTTTTTTTTTTTTACACTTCCACCTTATAGGAGAAAGAATAATAATAAATCGTTAAACAATTAAAAATTTCGAGATTGAAAGCAATGGATTGGCTGACTGTGAGATAGCAGATGCTATGCTAAATTGAATCCCTTCTGAGTACAGAAGAAAAGGTATCAGTGGAAAAATGCTTAAATTTGACTGGAAAACTAACATCTGCTTTAGATAAATAAGACTATATTTTCAATATTCTACATTTGTGTAAAATTAAAACTTGTTAAAAAGCTGTTCAAATAATTGAAGCAAATAAAATTGACATCGATGTTTAGGAAATTACACGAGAAGAAATGATATATACTAGATTTTTTTTTTGTAACACAGAAAATATGAATAGAAACTTTTAATTTTAATATTTTTTAAAATATTTAATTTTCTATTTTTCTCACATAACTATTACTTGGGTATGAATTAAATTACGAATAACGGCACCATTAAGACTATTAAAAGTATTTTTGAAGTCAGAAATTCGGCATCGTCATGGTCCTGACAATGCCGGATTTTCGAGGTTATACTGTACACAATAGAGAGTAGAGAGTGACACAGACAGAATCTTCATCTGGGATTGTTACTCATAAAATGAACGTTTTGATTTTGTGATACAAAAAAAAAAAAAAAAAAATCCCTACATAATGAAAAGCACAAATAACCATAATAAATCTAGCCTTTATGTGTTTAAAGGTTTCATAAAAGAGCATTTTCTTATATCTTCAGATGATGGGGAAAAAAAAAAAAAAAGATTATATTCTATCAGCAGCGGGAGTACTGAAGAGTGTATAGTGTACACTAAAGAGTAAACACTATAGCTACAAACAGGATGGTTCAGTGATATATATAAATGGATACATATCCGATATTTATTTTCAAAATATCATGAAGTTTGATATTTATTTTCAAAATATTGTGTATATTTTCAGTCGAGCAAGAGTAAATGGATTTTTCGACTTTGTCGTTCTGTAGATAAAGAACTTTTGCTCTGGCAATATGACAATTTCAGCCCCCCCCCCCCCAAAAAAACCCCAGTAAAGTACCAATTATATGTCTTTCAGGAAACCTTTCTAAAACGATGCATAACTGAGAAAGGTGTATAATCGAAATTTTAGTCGGCTAAGGTGCAAAATCTTTGACTGTAGAAATACAATGCTGCAATCGCACAAATTGAATTTTGATACCATTTTTGATTGTTTTAAATACATTATATATTGAAAAAAAGTTAGCCCTTTGCACTCGAGGACTCCGGAGCAGAGCCATTTAAAATTTGTCTTCAAACTTGAGGGCTCCACTACGGAGGCAATAAAAATAATTTTGTGATATCTGTCTAGAAAAGCCAAGATTACATATTGGCAATTGCTTCAAGAGGTATCACACTTTACGATTACAAAATGTAATAATTTTATAATTTTTAGTTTTTTTTTTTATATATCATAAATTTGTATTCGTATTCATAAAGAATTTAAAAAATAATAAGATATAACTAAAATCACTTTGAGTTGCTGGTAATACAAATGAAAAAAACCTTTGAGTGCAAAGGGTTAAAATATTAAAAAAAATAATTAAATAATTTCTAAAATTGAAAAATAAAAGTTAGAATTATCAAACCTTTCATATCAGTTGCATACCTTGTTAATTAAACTAATTTTTAATCATCGTTTGACAAGCCGATTTACTTTAAAGACTTAAGCAAAGCATTATTTCAAGAATCAGAAGTAAATTTGCTTCATATACTTTTTATGCTTTCTGTATATTAGTAAAATATAGTAGTATAGGCTTGTTTACGCGTAGATGTAATAGTTTTTCTATTTATTGAACATCATACTGTAAACTAGACTAAAAGTAGAACTTTTGTTTATACAAGAAGTTTAACATAAAAGAAGGTAGAGGGAGGAATGGGACATGTTTAATTCTTTCTTTTTAATAAGATGAATGTAAACTGCTAACATGCAAATATTTTTAGAAGGTAATATATTAATTATAACATTATAAATATATTCATTTACTTCAAAACATAAATAAATTGAACTGATGATTTTTTTAATGCTATCTCTGATTGACAATCCTGAATTTTCCTTCCAGTGATGAAGTTACTGAAATTTGATATTGTAGCACAGACATCAACCTACAATCTTTGTTAGACTGTATATATAGCCAACAATAGACTATTTGCCCCTTATCATACATTGTTTTATAGCTGTCCCATACCTCCCTGTTAGTGGGAAGGTATGGGACACATTTTGAAATTTATAATTTCTTTATAAAATTGTTTCTGAAAATTATGTTTCTATATTGTTCAAGGACATTAGAGAGTGTTTCATTTTGTATTCTATATATCAAAATTTTGTTTATGTGTCAAATAAAGTTGATTTTCTTATTTTTGTAAAAAGCATCACATTCCTCCCCACTCTCCCCTCAAGGTCAAGTAAATAATAATTAATGTATAATTAAATATGCATAATAAAGATGAGATACATTTTCCAGGAATTATTCAATGGAACTTTCCTCATAAAGGTATCATATTAATTCACATCAAAGTCATAAAGTAAGGAAGTTTTATTTCAGGTTTAGCCAGTCTTAATAATAATAAAAGCTTGATTAATACATAAATATATTTGATAAAAAGATTGTGATTACCAATTATCAGCAATATCTTGATTTTTTTCAGAAATAAATTTATACTTTCTTCACGAAAAAACAATGAGTTGTCATATATCGAGAATTATATACAGTAGACTCCCTCAAATCCGCATAGCTTGGGACCAGTGGTTGTGCGGAATTTAGAATTTTGCACATTTCTGATCATTACTTTGTTTACATTTTTTAAACAGTAATTTGAATGTAATAATGCATTCAAAATTATACATAATGCTTGCAATATGGTAAAATATTAAAATAATTAAGTAAAGTAATAAACTACAATGATAAAAAGTAAGATAATTTTGAAAATGATTAAAATATTGAAAGTAAAGGTCAAGTAAATGATCAATAATGTATAATTAAATATGCATAATAAAGGTAAGATACATTTTCCTTGAATTATTCAATGAAATTTTACTCATAAAGGTAACCTATTGATTCAAATCAAAATCATAAAGTAAAAAAGTTTTAATTAAAATCTTAAAGTAAAAAGTTTTCAAAAAAATGGGTTGCTCATGGAGGGAGTTCAAATGGGATGGTCTCTGAATGGAGGTAAGGGTAATTCGCAATATACTCTCCTTCGATAACTGCGCCAATGTGGCAATCGGGCTGCTCCTCGGACGTCACAAAATATGGCAACCCTAAGATTTCTCCGGAGAGAGTTGATGGTTAAACTCCTTGTTTTCTAAGCTGCTTTCTAATTGGAAGCTTGTTTTTTTTGTAAAAGGCTTTCTTATTGGACAAAGAGGAGAATCAAGGAACATTTTGAATTTGTTTGGAAAAACGTTGATATTGCTGCAGTGGATTTTCCGTTGAAGAGTTGTCACTCTGTGTCGCAGTCGCGTGTTTTTATTATTTGTTTTCTCAATCTTGTATATTTTGAAACAAGTACTTATCTGGATAAATGCTTGATAGGTGAGAATAAATATTCGATCAGTTATTTTTCTTTTATTTTTACCTGTATTTTTGAGCATTGATTGAATTCTGTACGAAAGAAAGGTTGATTGTTCCAAGCTATGAATGACTAAAAGTGACAGATTGAGTGATGCTTTTGAATGACATCCTAGAGCACAAGGTAAAATTATGAATAAAAAAACGGGGGTTCAGGGGGGCGGTAGCCCCCCTGATTAAAAAAAAAAAAAGGGCCCCTCTGATAAAAAAAAAACAACATTGTTTTGCTCCCATTACTGTTAAACGCTCTTTTTTAATAATTTGGGTAAGTGAAAGTTTTGTTTTTAGGTATATTTTATAAAATGTATTTTTAAAAATATGAAATGTATGTTTTTTTAAATGTATTTCGAAAAAATTTGAAATTTTATGTATTATTTTTACTCAAAAATACAGGTTAAAATAAGAGAAAAATGACTGATCGAATATCTATTTTCACATTTTAAGCATTTGTCTAGATAGGTACTTGTTTCAAAACATACGAGATACGAGAAGAGAAAACAAATAATAATTTTGCGTACTCTCTCCCGGATGTTGCAGCGCTCCGGGAGTTAGTACGCGAAAATGTGCCAATTTGGCGATTTTTGAAAATTGCACCAAGAAGGAGAGTAAACTGCGATCGCACCGTAAAATTAGTATTGAGCCTATGGGAATAAATTTCGTTCCATGAAAAAATGATCGGTCAAGGAGGTGGTCGCACAGGGAGGTTTCACTATATATATATGTGTGTGTGTGTGTGTAAATATATGTATATATTTAACACTGGCGTACAGTTACAGAAAAATACAAACTTTCATAGGAAAAAGAAAACATTATTCGTACCATTGAGCATGAACTCACAAAAACAAATTTTGTTAAAATATATAATAACCAACCTGTTAAATTAGAACAACTGTCTGTTCCTCTTCTTGCTGGGCAATTTTAGATTTTGTACCCTCTGTTAGGACTTTGTTCCGACATCATCTGTAATTTTCTCAACATGCTAGCAACCATGACTTCAGCATCTTTACCAGATGATGTCATTAGTTCTTGAAACTAAAAAATAAAACATAAAATAATAACAATGAAGAAAAAACTTTTAAACCCTTCATGACAAGCCTCCCTTGTACCACTATTTTCAAATAGTGACTTTTTCCTTATTTAATAAATTTATATTAAATAAGGTAAAAATGGTACTTTTTAGTTAGCCGGTCGCCAGTGTTATGTATACAAGTATATATACATATATATGTATGTATGTATATCTAACACTGGCGCCCGGCTAACCGAAAAGTACCGTAAAAATTACCATTCCGATATAGTAATAGTTACAAGGACTGTGTACACACTTTATATCACACATATGTTGTCACGAAGGGCTTAACATTACAATACATTTTGTAATGTATTTTTGTACCAATTTATATTTATTATTTATTATCAACTACACCGGTAGCAGAAAGTTAGAGATGGGAGTCGCAGATTTTCTTTTTTCGTTTGCAGGTTATTTTTCTATTGAACCCTTATTTCGCTTTATATTATGTTTGGCTCTTTCTTACTTAATACAAAAACTTAAGATTATTATTAGTAAAATTAATAAAATGCATAATAACATTTTTAAAAAAAGGTGATCGTTTGATTAACACTTCGATTGTAAAACTTGCAACCTGTCAAACCTGTTTTACCTGCAGATTATTTTCTGCCTCTGAAGTATCTGTTGCAAACACTTGGAGGATTTTCTGCTATTGGGTCAACTACTAAAAGTACACTTATTAAAAGTATGTACTAACTTTATTTGGTGAAATTGGTTGTCGGGATAATCAGGTAGTACCAAAAGAAGTAGTAGTATGAATTTCCTGCCCTGTCAGTTTTCACACTGATCACACTGCCAGTACAGATAAAATTATGGGGGGAAGGGACAAGAAGGGTAAGGTAATTTCATATTTATTAATTAAACAACAATAATAATAAACCAAGTTTTAATTTGTATGAATTTACAAAACATTTAGTTTTTAAATAATTCTTATTTTGATTTCATTTTTTCCAATTTACTATTAATAACTAAAAGTATTGATGGGCAATTTAAAAATTAACAAGCTAACTGATAAGCATTTAAGGCTCATGATTTTATAGGCTGTGCTTAATATAACGGTATCACTTCAGGGAGGTGGAGTTTGGCACTTGATATCTTAAGATATCTCTAGGGTGAGGGAGAAAATTCATTTTCGATATTGTTACCATTTTTGATCCAACCAAAATATTCATTTTTCTATTTGTAACTGTTTCTTTACATCAAAATATTCAGTTATCTATTTTTATGAAAATACTAAGTTATTATTAAAATCATTAAATGATTATATATACAATTATTTCATTCTGAAATGTGGAATACCTCAACGTTTGGCTTTCCTATTTTTTTTTATATAGGGTAGATGTGCCAGTAATGGGCACCCTTCCAGTAATGGACACCCCTTGATGTTTTTGGTTCATAAAACAATAACTAATAAATATTTAGCTTTAATTATTTTTTTTATAATTCCCCCTTGTATGTTTTATAAAACTGGGTTATTGTTGACACTTTTAATCAAACCAATCAGGAAGCAGAAAATAATGTTTCAAAGTTTCGCTGTTTTTCTGTGAAAATCTTAATGAAGAGGCTAAGAGTTGGCTTCGTTTAATCAATTTATATATTATTTATTTTCTTGCAAAATTTAAATGTTTTTGTTTGAGTAGCAATAGAAAACTTTGAATTTTATATACCAATGGCCATTTACAAAATTTCATTTATTTTTAAGATTTTAAGAGGGGTGTCCATTACTGGGATGGTTAATTAGTCATTTTCCAGTAATGGACACCCCATGTAGACATTGCTAAAAATGCAATTTTAGTAATGTTTATAGTGCATAAAACACTTTGGTTTAACTGCAAACCTAAATAATCAAATTTAATTTTTAAATTATACTTACCAAAATGTAATAACACCAAAACTTTTATAAATAGCTGCTTTTAAGTTATTTTATGAAATTTCAATATTTTATTTTATTTATTATTATTATTTTTTTTTTTTATGTAGTACATATACCTTGCATATTTTGTAATCCGGCAATCAAACCAGCCAGGAAGCAAAAAATATTGTTTAAGAGCACAGTCAAAGAGGGGCTCATACGGCTTAATCCCTCTCCGTTTAAATAAAAACAATTAAGTTACAGAAGCTATTAAAAATCTATTTTCTGTCTTAAATGTTTCCTTATTTAAAAAAAAAAAATGTAATACTATTAATGAAAGTTGCAGGTAATATTCATGAAACTATAGTAAATCTGCAGATCATTGGCCTCAAACATCAGTACTACAGTTTTATTTTGAAATTATTTTATTTAGTATTTAAAATATTCAACTCACAATATCATTTCTTTCATATTTGTAATATTAATTATTATAAATGATATATCAAGTAGAGTCTGGAAGATTGTTAAAAATAGTGACACAAAACTAAACATTTAAAAATAGTGGCACAAAACTAAACATTAATATTCCAAAACTTTTTTTTAATTACCCTTTAAATCCATCACTGTTACAATAATTTGATAGCTGTAATTGCCTGATATTTAGTATTTTAATCTATGCATCTAAAATAATTAAAACATCGATCATCTGATAATTTCAATTATTGATACAAACAATAAATGATTATCACAAATACTTTATTAATTACTGGTATCCTAAATGTTAAATTTATTTGAAAATAACTATTTTGTTTCATTAGTATGTATTCATTAAATTCTGGTTCTAAATAGTCATAAAAACAATTATATTTATTACTTTTTATGGGGTGTCCATTACTGGAACAGAGGGTGTCCACTACTGGGCCAGAGGGTGTCCATTACTGGGCTTTTGGGTGTTTTGATATATTTCTGTTATTTAAAATTAAATTTCTATTCATATTGGGAAATGAGGCTATAAGAATGGTTAAATATTGTCGATAGATTAATATAATATTGAAAAAACTGGAATATAATAATTTTAACTATTAATAAAAAAATAAATTTTAAAGAAATTCCTTAAGGGTGTCCATTACTGGCACATCTACCCTATATTTGCATATAATCTGCTGTCTGAGAAACCAGATAGTACGTTTGAAGTGATACTTGTGCTTATTAGTAAAATAAAGAGGAAGAATGTTGTCTATCTGTTTTGTTGATAAGAGCGGCAAGAAACAATATATCTGTTGAATACATTATGTAACAAAGAGCTATTTTTAAATACTTTTAAAAAATTTTATTGATATAAACTTATTTTATATTTAATATAGTGATATTTTACATACTCTTTCTTCTTTATTAGAAAATTTTATAAATAACAGATATATAACAATATGTTTACATATAACTGAAAATATGTAAAAATAAAATGAAAGGAAAAAAAAAAGAACTTTGAGACACTGATAACAATATGATTAGTGATGGAAGGGTGGGACATAATCCAGGAATGATAATGTAAGATATTGTAAAGGCCGGAAAGATTACAAAATTACTATAAAGTTGGTAACGTTATATATGTACAGCCTCTTAATATTAAAAGCTTTGCCGATTCTCAATCAGCTGGCAAAATGACATACGAAAATTAATTTCTACTGTAAATATATGTTTATTTTTAATAAATAATTGTTTTATTCTTCACTACACATAGCAAATTTATTTTTTGAGATGTATACATGCACATGATTTAGTGGGGGTTTTTTGCAGAAAAACTTTTAAATAATTACTTGTGTTTGAAGACAGTTTTTAAATTTTACATATAGCAGCTACTATAAATATAGGAATAGCGAAAAGGGTGTTTGTGCAATAAGGATAAGATATTCTCAAATAAATTTAATGAAGGACATTAAAATTATACAATTATTGGCACAGATGTCATATTCGCATATAATTGAAAAAAAAAAAAGATTTCTGTTTGGATGTTATTTTAAAATTACAACAGAAAATCATCTGTAAATATATATATAGACGCTAAAAGGGATAACAAACAATATACCTACATTTTGATAAATACATTTAAATGAAATGATCTACGTGTTTTATACGCTATGCATGCATATATATTTTCAAATGAATGTAATTTGTTGAAGGTCAAAGTCTGTTTTGATTTGTAAATCAGTCCACAGCAAGGGGGTGGTGGTGATTTTAAAACTTTAAGTATACATTCCTTATTTTTTGAAGACTTTAAGAAAAAAAGATAAAATTTATTTTTACAAGTTTAAAATAATTAAACATAAAAACAAAATTGTGTTTAAGACTTAAGTGTTTTTAATTATAAAAACACTAGTTAGCCTCGATCATAATTAAAAATGTTTTATTATAATAAAATATGTTCCTAAACACTTACTCCTACAAAAAACTCCTTACACTTTCTCGATTTCGTATTTTATGGTTCATTTACATTACCATTACGTCAATCCTATGTGTTAAAAGTATATATAACGGAACTGCAGTTATGTTATCAAAATACATTTGAAAATTCGCGATGGTTACGAAACGTGAAACGATACGTTATAACATGTTTTAAGTAAATCATGTTTATAGAAGTTAGTTTAATTTAAAGATGTAGCATGCTGTATAACATAATTAAACAAAATAGCGTTGAATCAAATATCATCTTTTCCTCATGGGTAACTTACACAGAAATCTTAAATATAAGACAGTACAGAAGAAAAAAAGACTACAGTAAGAACGATTTAAACAATAATGATATATACTAATAAGTAAAAGTAATGGCAAACTTACCGCATTTTCTGTAAATGTTAGAAACTTGACACAACGAAAGCTTTCAAAACAGACGCCATTGGGAGGCCGCCATCTACGCTGGCCGTGAAAAGAAATAAGTTGCGCATGCGCAAAAATCGTACGGATCATAATGATTTCCGAACATGGGTTGGCTACACGATTATCACGAAAAGCAGGATAGTTAGAAAGTAAAGCAAAAACGACCCTTTTCGGAAACCTTACATGCTATCTGGGTATAAATCAGATCTATAAATTAGATATTTTAACTTAAAATTTAAACAATTTGAGTTTTATTTCTTTATTGATTTTTTTTTTTTTTTTTTTTTTACGATTGTTTGTAAGCTTCTACGTATGTTTCCCAATTTTTGTGGAATTTGAAATATTTATTTTTATTGCATTTATTTTTCAACTGTATTTTAATTTCAAAATTATACATAATATAAAATATTGCATTAGTATTATTTTATACGAAAATAATAATAGTAATAATAAATCCTAAAATGAATAACTTTTCAATGTTACCTCCTGAAATTGTGACTTTTTTTAGAGATCACTTATAATTTTTGCTTCTTAATTGACAGCTAAATTAAAATAAATTACTAAAGGGTTGAAATACGCTGGTAAAAAAAAAAAAAAACTTTACTTTTTTAAAAATAACCCCACACCAAAAATATTTTTATCAGCCCTTTAGACTATTATGATGACTATTTTTAAGGTAAATAAATTCTTCGTGATCATGAGTATTTATGAAAGCAAACAATTCAAGATGTAATGAAGGAGATATAATGTATAAATATGAACAAACCAGCCAAAAAATGTATAGATAACATATATATGTGTGTATGTATGAGATTACATATATTCTTCTATTTTTGGTAATATGTACTTTAAACTTTCTTTTTATTTCTATATCTTACACAGCATCTTGAGAAACGTTTAATTAAAGAATGACACCAAAAAAGAGAAAAAAAATAGAGGGAACGGGTAGGGTGGTACAAATGGGAACTTGTTTTTCTCCACTGATTCACAAACAACAGACAGTTATTTCATTTATTAGATAATGTAAAATTATATGAAATTATTAATAATTAATTTGAGTTGTTTTGTTAGATTACAAACTATCATTATTCTGCTTATTTAGTCTAGAAATCTATCATTAATCAGTCATCAAAAAAAAAAAAAGAATCCCACTTTTAATTTCTATTCTGAATGAGATTCTTATTACATCTAATGAAGTGATATCTAAATGAGTTAAAAATATGAAATTAAGAAGCTGGAAAAAATATAGAAAATAACATTTTCTAAATAAATACATTTTTTCAAATGCAACACTGCAACCAAAAACAAGTGTCTTCGTGCATGTAATAATATTTCGTAATTATTAGGCTAATTTATCAAAAAAAAGTCAAAGATAATCAAGTGAATAGTTTTGATCTTGTAAATGTGATAATAGAAAAATTCTCATACAAATGGCTGGAGGGGGATAGGTCCTAAAAGCTGGTCGATAAAAATTCAACTTTCTGTAATATTTCACATTTATTTGTCCAGATAGTATTCAGAATACATTTATAATGATTTAGGAAAGGCCTTATTCGATTATATGTGTTGAATGGAAATTCATACTCTAGTAGTCTTAAAAAGTTTAAAATATTTGTGTTCCTTAAAATAATATCTTATAAAATATCTCCACTGCACACAGTTTAAACTTAAAGGAAGTATAGAATTTTATTTAGCGACTAGTTAAATGAAAAATGTTTATCAATCGCTCGGAAGTGATAACTATATGCGCCTATGGAGCGCCTCTGCGGCTTGGTACCTGGTGCCAGGGCACCGCTAGGATCACCTGTTCCGCTTTTTCTGCAGTTCTGTTAATATTATTTCGCTACTTTTTCCTGTCAACCTGGAATATTAATTACTATCTAATTTAATTAGAATTAAACATTTTAATTAGCTCGCTGAAAATCCAAACAATAAAATTAATACATCTGGGATATCATCTATACTAATAAAAGAAATAGTATATATAAAGTACAACAGACTACTTTCTTAATTTTTTTTTCCCTTTTTCTCCATTTTAATATTTTCATTATCAGAAATTATTTAATTGCTAACTAGAACTATTAATAATAGAAATCATCATAATTGCTGTTGAAATAAAATTTTAGTTTTTATTCAAATCAAGTTTCAATAGTTTTGGCCTAAATCAAGTTCCATTTTTTAGCAACTATGCGGAAATTTATTTTGAAAAAGAACCTTTTAACATTTATTTTAGCAGTTGACACGTTTCATATCATTAACCTAACTCATTAATAAATTTAAAAAATAATAATTGTTTAAAAAATATTAAAACTTTCAAGAAATTAAATTAAGTTGATCCATATTTAGTGATTACAGGTTTTTATTTTGTCCATACATTTTGTGGGATAAAAAAAAAAAAAAAAACACTACATTGAATCGTTCATTTCTTTCTTTCTTTTTTTTTTCTTTCTTTTAATCGGCGTTTTTCTTTCAAAACATAAACAAACGAAGTCTCGACGCGAAACCGAACAAGGCATGTGATTTTTTTAACCAATAAACACATTTCGTTCAACCTAGGTCGAGAAACCCTGAGTTGGGTAACTTTTCATCCGAAGTAAACGGTGAATACGAGTTTTCAACTCACGGTTGAAAATACCAACCTGGGGTTACTGAACCCGCGGTTTAACCCTCGGTCGAAGTTATTCATGAATACGAGCGTAAGGTCCGATGGAGGAACGTTACGTCGACTTCAAGAGGTATTGGGAAAGGCGTCCCGCAAGGGGCGGTCCTTAGCCCGACTCTTTTTACCATTTATATGTCTGATTTCTTTGAGGTCTTAGAGTTCCTCGGTGTAAAATTTTTAATCTACGCGGATGATATAATTATCTACTGTGAGGATAGCTCCCTGGACAGCTGTAGAGATAAGTTACATGAAGCGCTCCGGCTTATTTCCCAATGGTGCTCTTATTGGAAGTTATCAATCAGACCGGACAAGTGCCATGCAATCAACCTGTCGAGACGTCTCTTAGAGTGCGATTATGAATTCAGCATTAATGGTGCATTAATAGAGTGGTGCTCAGAGCTTAAATTCTTGGGCTTCTACTTTGCTCGCCGTGGTGGCTTTCGGAGACACATAAGGTGCGTTTTCACTGGTCTACCCAAGGTCTAATTTACCTAACTTTTTACCTAAGCACAAGATTTTAGGTCGTTAGAACGCGATTTTGTAGGTTTGATTCGTGATCAATCCTAAGCACGGCTTACCCAAGCGCATATAATTAAAATAGAGTATTTTGATAATAATGGCGGTGTTGTCAATGTATTAAGTGATATTTATATTTTATATCGTTTTATTTATTTAAAATTATTCTGTTTTTACGTCAAAGAGGAATCTATTTTTTGTGATTGAACCAAAATGGTAAGTTTTATTGACATGTTGGATAGATATCATCTTTTATTATTGTCTTTTAATTTAATAAATTGTGGGTAATCCATATGGATTCTTTAAATTGTTGTTACTTTTGATAGGATAAATATCGCTATTTTTAGTAATCATTCAGATACATTTTATTAATATTAGAATACTAATTAAGGATTTTGTTGCGGATATAAGGATGAAGATATGTCCAGTTCTCAAAATTATTTTATTTTTATTGAACGTTAATAGTATACAAAGATTAAAAGTGTTTTTTAAGAATGTTTGTTTCTTAAAATGAATTACTTGCTTCATTGATTATATTTGGTTACTTGATAGGGTATTTCTGATCAATTTAGATTTAAATTTCCCTTTACTCACTTAAAATAATTGTAATCGTTAAGAAGGATATTGTTTACTGTAGCCCATTGATTTTTAAATAGAAAATTTGTTACAGGCAAACTTCAATTCAGTTTTGCTAATAGTAGGTATTTGATTATGCATGTTTAAGCGAGCATGTAAACAAAGTTTCTATAAAATAAACAAGCCATTGTATTTTGTATTTTCCTGTTCTCTTTTAAGCAAGAAACATCTGATTGCAAAACAGTTTGCTCTTTACTCCTTTTCAGATATTTACTTGTGAACTTTGTCGTGTAAAGAAAACACTGCTAATCTATTTTCAATTTTAATGTTTTTCACCTGCAGATGTGCTATTTTTCTTTTTGTTGTTAAGATTAATGCTGAAACTTTAATGAAGATTTATAACTTTGTATGAAGTTTAAATCAATTGAGAGATATTCAGACCATGTGTAGCTTTTCTATGTGCCCATTTTGAAGAGTTTGTACACATTACCATTCCAATTCGATAAGCAGTTATAAATGCATATTCAATGTATTTTAAGTTAAATCTGCATGTGTTGTTGGCGATTATTTTCATTTATTAAAAAAGTATTGCTACCAAAATAATAGGAGATTCTCCATTTGAAATGCATATTTATAAAATTTTGTTTAAATTGTTATTTAGGTGCATTTCTTTTACCAGTATGGCTACAGATTTATCTTACAGCATAGGTCATCAGTTTAAATGTACCTATTTATCTATTAAAGTAAAGAACTATTTATTCATTTATTTATTTTTTCAAAAATCATTACTTATTATTCTTACTATTTTTGAAAATGGAATTCATTATCAAAAAATAAAATGCTCTCTGTGGGAGATTCTTTGAGTCTATATGTTTGAGTGTATATTAGAGTTTTAGAGGAATCATGAATTCATGATATATATAAATTCAGTGCTCAAAATAGTATATTAGAAGTAATGAAACTATAGTAGGTCCTAGTTTTGTCATTGTTTGATGTGTAATATGCTATTTTTTGGAAAATATAATTTTGTGAGTAATGTAATAAAAAGAAACTTGTTTGTAAAAAGCATCCATATTTTTGACGTTACATCCAGAAACTGTATATATCAATCAATACAAAGTATACCAGTGGAAGTAAGCGTCTGGCAGATCAGCTGGTGCGGGGATGGATCTTCCAATTTGAATGCTTTCAGAAAATCACAGGTGTGTAGTTTTATTGTATAAGTGACTACCATTAGTGATCAACTGCAAGCAACTGGACTTCAGCCCTTGGACTTATTACCAAGCCCTTGGACTTCAGAAAAGAAGATTGTAAAAAATCTGAGTACCACTTCTATGTCAAAAGAGGAGACAGTAAAGTAAGTTTAAGTAACATCAAAAATAATATTTGTGCTCCTTACAAACTAGTCTGTTTTTAACGAGTAATTAAATTACATTTTCCAAAAATAGCATGCTGCACTACAAACTATGAGAACACAATATATTACTCAAAGAGTAAGTACAAAAATTACTTAGCTGAAAATATTTTTAAATGCCCATATTGCAAATATAATGTAAAATAAATATTTATATGTTTCAGTCTGGGGCATAAATAAAGTCTGCTGCTAAGTAAAAAAAAAAAAAAAAAAAAAAGTTTGGGCCAGCCTTACGTATATCTTCATTTTATTTGTTATCAGGGCAATTGCACTATTTGGTTTTATTTTAAAAGATGAAAAAAAAAGGGGGGGGAGATATGTTTTTAGATAATAAAAGTTTATAGTGTTTTCTTTTTTAAAGTATAAAAGTGTTCTTAAAAGATGTAAAAATGGTTTGTTGTTTATATTCAAATGAGACTAAGTGTTTTTGAAAGTAAAATAATAATAATAAAAAAAAGCATTTTTAAAAGATAGAGAGTTTGTTGTTTTAAGACGACAAAGTGTCTTTGTGATTGCCACTTTAACGAGTTTTATTTATTATTTACATTTTATTTTCGTTAAGCCTAACATGTGTATAAACCGGTGATTGGCGACATTTGCTACTTGGCGGAAAAGGGGTTTTCCCTCCAAGAAAAATTCCAAGATGGCGGCCCCGGGAATTTATGACATCTGTTTCTATAGTTATGATGTCTTCATTATTGTTAAAGTAACAAATGAAAATTCAAGTTTGACCTCGAGTTAGATGAGATATAAAGTATTTATGATGACTCTATAAGTGGATTATGGTTTTCTGAACAAAAATTATCTGTCTTTGTACCTATCATGAACCACAAAAGTTTTTCCATTTTGTTTTAGAAACTCTTTTTTGTGAAAAAGCAAGAAACATATTATTTACTAAACAAAATTTAGGAACTTGTATTTGTACATCATTAATTCCTATGAAAATCCTAATTAATCATCATTTTAATCCTCATCTGGTTAATTTTTTTAAGTTATAGCAAACAAATGATCTAAAAACATCCTATTTTATTTAAATATGAGCTTGTTTCTAATTATTTTAAATATATTTATAAGTTGACAGTTAAAAGTAGAAATTGTGAAAAGTTTTTGAAAATGTGTTTCAAAAGGTTTTTTTAAGTATTCTGTTCGGCCGAATACTTTGATATTCAGCTTAACGAGATAGTTTGATATTCGGCCTAACTGAATATTCGGTGCATCCCTAACCAAGAGTAGACTCGTGTTACCTAATACTCCAGAACTGTAAAAATTGTGTGCGCCTGAGTGCCTCTTTTGGCAATAAATTTTAGTATTTTTAGGAACTTAATTATAAAGTGATTAATGAATTTTAATGCATTTTTCTGTCACAGGTGATAAATCACCAAATATTCTTTATGGTTAAAATAACAGGGTTAATTATGCATAAAATCGTGTCATTAAAATGTGCCAACTGGCAGTGAAACTGTAGCAACGAAATATTAGGTAAGAAATGAAATATAAATAAAAAAATAAAGAGAATTTTTAATTACAATAATAAAGAAATATTTTTTTAATCTGCTTTTATCAAATGATAATTTAATATTAAGTAAATTATAATTAAACTTCGAAAAAATAATTTAAAAATTCTCAATACATAGTTTCAAAAATGTTTTTTTCGCCTTTTCTGTTGTCATACCTGAAAAAAAGGGGAAAAAAATAATTATTTTAATAAATTCAGTAGTTCATGCTTTCCACCAAGTCAAAGTGTTGAATTTTCCATAATTAGTCATGCCAAATTAATGTATTGTAACACAAGTTTTTTTAACCAACATGAATTACAGTCCTGAAATTAGGGATGATTTTTATAAACATTTAATGTTTATAAAAAAAGTGGTTTAATAAAAACTATTTGTACTTTTATACTTATTTAGTAGTAACTCTATCATTTTTATCATAATTTAACGTTTAAACTTACAGAGAGGCAACACAATGTGTTTCATTGGCATGTTATGGTTGGAGATATATTTATTAGTGAAATCATTGCTATGCCATTTGACACAATTATCCATTATAGCCATTGACCCAGTGAAATTTATCAAATTCACAACATTTTGGGGTAGGTACTTCATGTCAGCCGGGCACATGAAATAAACCAGGACTGAAACTAGCCTTTTTTCATCCTGGCGTAAACATAAATTTTGCCCCCCTTCCTTCCTGGCTTATGCAAAGTAAATTTAAGAAGAGAATTTTAATCGCTGACTTATTTCAAATTTAAAATACGTAATACTGAATTACATAATCAACTTTGTCAAATATTGATTCATTAAAACTTAGAAAACGATATCCAAGGGAAGTCACATGAAGAAACTCTCAAGCTAATGTTAAACTTATAGGAGCATTCTTTTCAAATTTCTCGCTTGCACTTTAATATTTTTAAATGATTTTTTTCCGTTTGGGACAGCTGAGGTTGTTTCTAACAGGATAAATGTTTACTTTTTAAATTTTGGTTGCATTTTTTTTAATATATATATAAAATTACTTTCACTTTTTGAACCGGTTCTAAAAGTTTAAGTAGCCTCATAAAAAAAACTTGAACCAAAATCGAAAACATACAACCTAACAATGTTAAAGATCAAACTCAGCTATCTTAAGGGGAAAAAAATATATAAAAATGCAAGAGAGAAATTTGAAAAGAATGCTCCCATATTTAACATTAGCTTGCGAGTTTCTTCATGTGACTAGTGTAGCTTCTTAAGAAATCAAAAACCAAAATTCATTTGGCACCCCCTTCGTTTTCCTTCCGGCGACCAGGGAACATGCTTCCTCTGCCCCCTTCTAGTTTCAATCCTGAGATAAACCATTAAATAATGTTCCTATTGTCATCATTTGTATTCATTTTTTTTAAATATAAACCTCTCATTCATTTTATTTGAAATACAAAATTTTCATTTAAAATACATATATTACATACATTTAAAATAAGTGCCTTTCACTTATTTCATAAAAAAAAGGAATAAAATAATAAGGAGAAATAATACGACGAACCAAAATTGTTATTTCAACCTCAGTACAATGTTTCTAATTTATACAAGTGAACACTAAAAGGTATTATTGCCCGAAGAAAAAAAAATCCAACATAAAAGTGCCTTTTTGTGATCTATTGATAAAAACAGAGATCGCCCCGGCAAACATTTATACCCCTTTATTCTTCGTAATAAAAGAAGCCCCTTCACAAAATTATTTTCCATAAAAGCAACTTCACACAATAAGAAAAAATTGTTGGGGTTTAAAATGTGTAATTTCTAATATGCAAACAAAATAAGCTCACAAGAAAAGTATAGCAGGAAGACATTTAAAAAAGGGATGATTAAATGTTTACTTTAAATTTAAACAACTGAATTTGATTTTTCTTTACAGAAATTTATTTTTCTCAAATCTGTAACAAAAACGCCCCCCCCCCCCAAAAAAAAAAAAAAAAACTTTCACCCCTTATGTGAAATCATAAGGTAAAACTTACAATTTTAAGTACATTTATTTTGCATTTTACTGTTTTTTTTTGGGGGGGGGGGAGAGGGGTGTCACAAAAAGTAGATTTAACTAAATTGGATAATTTTATACTGATTGTAGTGATGATATGTATAAGAGAATCTGCCAGTGTCACATAGGCATACGGTTCAGGGATGTATGGAGGGTATATGGTGGTATATGCCATATACCTTCTGGATTTTTTTAGGAAACACCGTATACCGTCTGTTTCTCAAAAAAGTTATAGTATATGCACTGTAGGGTATACTCTCTGCCTTGAGCATATGCCTTCTGCTTCTTTTACGACTACACCACTGGTGCAGTTGTATGTGCTCATGGGTCCCAAGTTCCACCACTAATTTCTAAAATATTCTTTTTCACTCTACTATAAAAAAGGTTTTATTTTAGATTTTATTTAAGTTTTAAAGAATTTTTTCACACATATTTTTTTTCCTTAAATTTTGTTCTTTTTCTTTTGTTACAGAGATAAACATTATTAGGAATTTCTATTTCTCTAAATGTGTCATTTTTTAAAAAATATAATAAATGTTAAACGTTTAAAGTTTTGCAAAAAAACTAAAATAGAAAAAAAAATCCATATGTAAAAAAAATAATAAAATAAAAATAAACATTCTTAAATGTTAACTTTTCTTGTGAAATATGAAAAACAATTCACAAAAAATTTCATTTCAAAATTCACAAATTCACTTCACAAGTGGGTCAGAACATTAAAATTTTTACATTGCCTTAATGTTTTATTTAATTTGCTGATTTATTTAACAAATATAATTCTACTGAATTTCTTTAAAAGGAAATGCAAAAAGCAGCATTAAATTTATAGTCGATCTCTATTACACATGTGCCACTAACATACGTAACGTTTTTCACACGTACTTGTGTGAAAAAGAATTTATTCAGTATGTTTTTAAAATCATGGTAATCTAGTGTTTTTATTTAATTTAGGAGTATAAATCCATTGCCACAATTTAAAGTTTGAATAAACAATGATTTGTGGGGCATTTTTTAAGACCCTTTAGTGGGGAAAACGGTCAAAACTTTCGATTAATTTCTATACAAAATATTTGCTACTACTAATTAAACTGACAACAACAAACAACAATTATTTTTGACATCTGTTCGATCTGCAGACAGTAAAGCCGTAAAGTAGACGCTTGCGCAGTAAAAACTTGCCTTTGATTGGTTGCCGTAAGGATTTTATATGTAACCAGTGAAAACGCTCTTAGGTTAAGGTTTTAGGTCACTAGGATTTTTTAGGTCGTTAGAACGACCAGTGAAAACGCACCTATAGAGTACCATAGGAAGAAGGCGTTCAGCAAGCTTAACATCCTCAAGGCATTGGCCCACAAACGGTATGGGGCAAGGTCCCACCATCTGCTCACTCTGGCCTTCTCTTCGATTCGAAGCTGTATCGAGTACGGGGCAGCGATACTCAAATCGGCATGCAACTCACTTTTTCAAAAGCTGGAGGTCATTCAAACCAGTGCCATCAGAATTGCTTTCGGTCTCCCGAAGTGGACACCGAACATCATCGTATGGAAAAACGCGGGCGCTATCCCCATGACTGATAGAATTGGCTGTCTTGCGGTCAGTTTCTGGCTAAAGCACCTGTCACTGGGAAGTTGGTCTCCGCTCGGGGACATTCGGGGAGACGGACTGGAACCGTTGGTTACAGATATTCATTATGTTGCAGATTGGCTCGGAAAGCTTGGCAGTACACCAGACCACCTTCTTCGGTTTCAAATTCCTCTTCCCATGAACATGGAGGCTGTCAGGTTTGTCACTGGGGGTCTCCCTTTCCAAAGCACTGACCTGGATGCGAGCATGGTTCCGCAGTATTTTGCTGATTTTATTCAGGATTACTCTAACTCTTGGAACATCATTGGTACGGATGCATCAAAAACGGATTCCTTTACCTCAATAGCAGGTTGCTCCTCAACGAACCATTTTGTGTACAGAGTCCACTCAGCCAACTCAATTTTTACAGCAGAAGCCTTGGCGATCGGCACAGCGCTGGACGAGCTGGCCCACCAGCGGATGCATAGCGTCGTTCTTACCGACAGCCTGTCAGTTCTATCTGCTTTACAGTCTGTTAATTTAAAGTCTTCAACTGTCATTATCTGGCTTCATAATAAGATCAGTAGAGTTGCAGGGTTTGCCTCGAACATTCGCCTCTATTGGGTTCCGGGGCACCGGGGAATCCCTTTAAATGAGAAAGCTGACAGCCTTGCTAAAGGAGCGACCTTTTCTGATGTTTTGTTAGATTGGATCTCTCCTGAGGACATCAGCCATGCTTATAAGCAGGATGTGTGGGGATGTTTTAATCAGTCATATAGGAATAGTAAATACAGTACCTCACATGGTGACATTCCTTCTATTAAGAATTCTTCGGTATGGGCTCGGAACAGAAGGGAAGACGTCTTGATTACCCGACTTCTTTGTCGGATGTTGATTACTCCTGGTATGCTGGCGAGGTTCAACTTGATTGATGATGGTAGGTGTAGTACATGTGGTGTCACGGACTCCCTGTATCACATTCTGTTCACATGCTCCAGGTATCACGCTCATCGCAAGCGTTGCTGGGATAACAGTGTTTTGAATAGTGGGTATTTTGGTTCTTTTGAATGGTTTGTGAGCAAGTTTGCTTCGTCCGATAATTTTCGTATGGCTACGATGAGGTACCTTTTTAGCATTGATCGTTTTTAGTTGGCGAGGGGTCTCTCAATGGGGTGTAATCTCATACAACCGTTCCTGTAATCAGTGAAATCATACTGTAATCAAGTCTTAATCATGCGTAATCATGTCATCACATGTAATCGGTGGTAATCAATGAAATCTTAACGTAATCACATGTAATCAATATAATCATAGTATAATCAAGTGTAATCTCCGAGGTAATTTTGAATTAAAAATCTCGAGAAAAATCTATTTTGTCGCCATTCTGTCTTCTTCCTCTCGCTGTCTTCAGTTTTGACGGAAGTTGGGGAAGGGGGGGAAGGCAAAAGCAGAAATGAGAAATGCCCTCGGAAATGGCAGAAAGGCGAGCTCACAAATGAGGAAAGATATAAGCTAGATAAGAAAGTAGTCTGTGTGTGGAGGTGGGGGGGGGGGCTTTCTCAAGAATTTGTTTGATTTTATTCAAAGAACGTTTAGTGGTCGGCATGGGGCCATCGTAATGGAGGGAAACTTTCAAACTGGTCAGCCCGGCAGCATTAGGACATATTTTTAATGGGCGAGCTGGGGCAACAACAACAAAGAAAAAAAAAATCCATGGGCTGTCGAACCCGATTTAAAAATTTAAACGAAACAGATAAAATATGAATAATTTTCAATGGATATGACCAGTGTTGGGGCAGAATCTGATTACAGAGTAATGAAATTATTGATTAAATTAAAATACATTATAATCACCTCATAATGCAATTGATTAACACGCAGAGCACTGAAAAGTAATTTCAATTTAAGCTTTTGAATTGTATAACCCGATAATTGTGTAAAGGATCACAAATCAATTCTTATTTAACATTTTAAGATTTAATTAGATTAATTTTAATCGATTACGTGCGGATTTCGATTACTCTTTTAATTATATAATCTAATTAACCTGCAATGGATTAAAAGATGATTTAAATTACGTTTTTAATTGTATAATCCAGTTAACCCGTAATGGATTGTAGGTCAATTCCAATTATATGTATTTTAAATATAACTTAGATTACATTCTAATATATTACAAGTTAATGTCGACTAAGTGTATTTAAAATACGCGGGAGATGAGAGGGACCGCAAGCAAATTTTTTTAATCTGATATATATTATTTATAACATATAAAAAAAATTAAAGATAGGAGGGAGTGATAATTGTCACACGGGGGGCAATTTTCTAACTTTTTCAGGGTAGTAGTTTAGGTAATAGTTTTTCTAGTTTAGGGCAGAGGGGGCGGCACTTGCTCGGGCGTAAGAACGAAAGGCCAGGGCCGAAACTAAGGTGTGGCAGAGGGGGCATGTGCCCCGGGCGCCAGAACGAAGGGGCGCCAAATGAAGGCTTATACCTTTGGAATGGATCATTTTCTTCTGGTGGACTGATGGCTTCTATTATTACGAAACAGCCATTATAAATGAAGTGTTAGGTGAAGATGAAAGAGCAGTCGTAAAAAGTTAGAACTCTGATTTTCTGGTCAGAATGGAAAAAAAAATGGCCATATTTTTTTTTTTTTTTTTGCCAAAAAAAATTATGGCCATTTTTTTTTACATTCTGACCAGAAAATCAGAGTTCTAACTTTTTACGACTGCTGTTTCATCTTCACCTAACACTTCTTTTATAATGGCTGTTTCACAATAATAGAAGCCATCAGTCCATCAGAAAAAAAATAACTCTGTGAAAGTGGAAACTCGGTTAAGCAGGACTCGGATAATCGGGACTCTAACTGTATATTTTATTTTTAAAATGATCTATAGAATATTTTTGTTGGTGTTTAGAGGGGAGTCATGACACCCGTGACCTCCCCCTTGGATCCGCCATTGTAGATTACGTAGTTCAGTATTACATATTTTAAGATTACATGTTTTAAATTTTTAAATAAGTCGGCTATTAGAAAATTAGTAAAATTCTCTTTGTAAATATACTTTGCGGAAGAGGGGGGGGGCGCCAAAATCCATGCTTGCCCCGGGTGTAAAAAGGTTAGTTTCGGCCCTAGGCGAAGAGGGCGCCAAATGGAAATTTTGTTTGTCGTTTGATACAAAAATGTATATATATATGGAATTTTGATAAAATTGTCTTGCAGTTAAAAAATCCAAACACGTAAAAATAACCAAAAGTAAAATTTAAAAAATATGCAACGAAAATAGAAAAAAAATCATTTAAAACTATTAAAATGCAAGCGAGAATGTTTTTTAAAGAACGCTCCCATAGGTTTAACATTAAGGTTGCAGTCAGGGGCGGCGCCAAAACTTGCTCTACGGGGTGGGGGGGAGGGCATAGTATCCCAACAGGGTGGCCGGATTAGAGTCCTGCGCGGGTCGGGCATATAATATATATATATATGTGTGTGGGGAGGGGAATGGGTAAAAAAGCGCAAATTTTCATGTTTTAATAAAAGATAATCAAGGGAAAAATTAGTTTAACTCACAAGCTCATAACAATTTTGAGAGCATAGAATCCTGCGTGATTTGGGTCATACCCGACCCGAACCTGTAAATTATATATCCACTCAGCCTGAACCAGTTTAAAAAAAATGAGTTGGATTAATTGATCCTAATCTGACAAACTTCGACCCAGAATGGACAGGTTTCAATCCGAACCCAATCCCACCCCAAAACTGAAAAAATAAACATAAAAATCCACAATAGAATAATGGAAAAGTAGCCTACAATTGTATTTCTAGTATCAATTATATTTTTTATGAAGAAAAAACAATATTTCTGTATATGTGCTCCTTGATACCCAAGTAATATAATGTTTCATTTTTAAGTATATTTTGGAGAATATTTTGAGAAATCGGGTAGAATCGAACCCACCCGCCAAAAGCAATTTAAGTTAACTCAACTCGTAAAATATAAGTCAATTCGAACCTCTCTGAAAAAATATTCAGTTTAGCCGGATCCGATTCAAACTATCAGTCGGGTTTAGTTTTGTTTGCCCAACTCGATACAGGGTAGATTCGAACCCGAAATGAGATCTGAGCACGACAAAAAATTTCATCCGCCACATTTCGATCCGAACCCAAAATACTCAAACCTCAACTAAACCCCACCTCTTAATTTAAAAAAAAAAAAAAAAAAAAAAAAAGTTTTCTACGGAAATAAAATGTAAATAAGTGTTAAATAACCTAGATTGTTTCTTAGTAGTAACATACCATGTATTTCAGCATTTAACACACAGCTCAAACATAAATCCAGAATATTTGTTAATGCAAATGTTACTTATTATTGTGGCATAACTATTTCAGTTATTTATTAAATAACATTTCTGTGTGTAAATATGTTTGAGCTTTGCGATATTTGCTAGAATGTACAGCATATACAAGTATGCTCCCCAAATGTGTATACTTTAAAGTAGAAAACGACAACTGTTTTAGAAGATATTGCAAAAGAGAAACTATTTATATATTATAAGCTTTAACTAACAAGTTCAATAAAACTTCACAATAACTAGTCCAACAATGACATTACTTTTTTCTATTTCAAGTAGGAGATTTAAATCTATTGGTGATAATTCTCGATATAGAATTATAAAATAAATTAAGATTCACCAAATTATGTTAAGTGTGCCGCTTTTGTATTCATGAAAACGTTTTTTTTTTTACCAGGGCCGAAACTAGCCTTTTTTGAGCCCGGAACAAATATGGATTTTGACGCCCCCCCCCCTCTCCTCACACACAATAAAAGATATCAACCGCAGATACCCTATGCAAAAGAAAAAAAAATTCTTTAAAAATAAAAATCATTTAATAATAATTAAAATGCTACAAGGAAATATGTAAACAACGCTCCCATAGGATTAACATTAGCTTGAGAGTTAAGAGCTTACACTATTCACGCGAAGAAACTGGACCGCTAATGTTAAACCTATGACAGCGTTCTTTTAAAAATTTCTCACTTGCATATTAATAGTTTCAAATGATTTTATTTTCTTCTGTAAATAGCTGAGAATGAATTCTACAAGGGCTACAATCACTCTACCAGGGAGCCAACCAAAAAATGGCAAATGCATGAACCCCTGGCAGAAGAAACCCTTCCGCCAATCAGCCAAGAAAACTGACCCAGAAAACAGCGACACATATATTGAAACAAAGTACAGTCGGCCCCGCTTAATTGCATACAGTTGGTTCCACTGAATTGTATGCATTTAAGCGGGTTAAGCGTTTAAGCGAGGACAGCAATTAATGTTAGCAGTATACGTTATCAATTGATTATATACCACAGATATGATAAATATTAATGAACATCATTTACCTAGTACTTTAAAAAATATTCTTTTAATAATTTAGATTTTAATTATTAATTTTAAATAATTTATTATTACTCTCTATATAACAATATATGGAATAAGGTATAATGTATTATTACACTATTTACGTTACATGGTTTAATTTTTCATTATAATGTATGTAAAATTAAAATGAAAGTAAAATAAAAAAAAAATTGTTTTAAATCATACCTTTGAAAATAAATAAATTCTGCATATATTAATTTTATTTTTCAATTATTTGTCAATTTATCACTTTTTTTTTTTCTTGTTGTTGTTGCCTACACAAAAAATCTTTTAGGGAAATTTGTTTTTTCCTACCTCGGATACTGTATTTCTCAATTTCCGGCGCTAAATATCGTTCCTTTATTCTCTTGACCATCCCGATTGTATTTTCCCCCGATTCCAGGATTTTCCAAAAAGTACCCCCAACATATTGAGTCACTGTATGTACGACAAGCTTTAAAAGACAAGAAAAACATAATTGTCCAAATTCAACACTCCTATGAGTTTCCTAGAATTTAGATAATAAAGTCTTCTTTCACGACGATTTCTGTTCTTCGATCGTAGATATAACAAACCATTGTTACAACAACAAAAAGTTCTTCCCATTCATCACTATAACAGGAATTTATAAAATGCGGATTACTAGATTGGAGATATTTATGCAATTAACCGGGGATTGTTATGCGATAAAACGAGTATATTTAACATTAACCTTATTGGGAGCGTTTTTGTTCCACGGCATTCTATGCATATAAGCGGGGTATGCAATTATCCGTTCCCCGATTAAGTGGGGCCGACTGTATTACAAAACTATGGCATCCAAGCACCATAGATAAAAGTATAAGAAACAGCAATTATAGTCATTTACAAGCATATGACTTAGAAGTAAACACAAAATCATAAAGAAAATGGAATAAAAACAAAGTATAGACATGGGGGCATGTGCCCCGGGCGCCGCTTTAACAGGAGGTGAAGGGGGCGCCAAAATGAAGATTTTGTTTGACGTTTGACACAAGAATATATGGTATATATATATTATGAAATTTGTATAAAAATGTCTCGCAGCTGGAAAATTTAAAAGGAAAAGAACCAAATGCATTAAACTTTACATATAGATAAAAAGATTCATTACAATACAAAATTTCAAAGTATCTTGCCTATGCGTTTGCTTTCTATCTTTTAAATCACTTCCTGTGAGGAGAATCATTACCGTTTTTCAAGGTCAGTCTCTATTGTGGGACACCCTACTGTCCACTACGGATAACTACCAAAGGAGAAGTCGAGGGAGAAGTGACCCCTCAGCCTGATTTTTCTTGTAGATAAAAAAAAAAAATTCATGAAAGCTGTATGTTTTTTTTCCGCTGAACAGTGTTGAGCTTCCTTTCTTTCTTTCTTTCTTTTTTTTTTTTCGTCTTGCCATGGGCGCTGACTGCCCAGGACAACGGGGAGGGGAATGCACAGAGTAAAATTCTTAGTAAAACCTTTCTTTTTTAGATATCGACCTCATTTAGACTATGCAAAAAAAAAAAAAAAAAAAAAAAAAAAGTTTAAAAAGATTAAAATGCAATTCTTTTCAATAACTTTTCAAAGATTTTAATGGATCAATGTTTGACAAAGCTGATTACGTAGTTCAGTTTTATATATTTTAAATTTAAAAATAAGTTGTCTGTTAGATATTTAGTAAAATTCTTTTTTGTAAATTTACTTTGTGGTGGAGGGGGTGGGGGGCGCCAAAATCTATGTTTGCCCCGGGCACCAAAAAGGCTAGTTTCGGCCCTGTATACAAAAATAACACATGACTTCTATGTAAACACAAAAATTAAAATAAAAACAAAATGAAAACAGTGTTTAAAGTTATTTACAAATACGAAAGGCTTAGGAATGAGGAAAATAATAAAGCTCAATAAAAGTTCACGAAGATAAACAGGCAGAAACACCGCAGAAAAAAAAGATTCTTTAAAAGCGATATTTGATGAAAGAGTAGAGTTTATTAAATTCGTTGTATAGGATGCAGAGTTTTTTTATAATTTGATTTGGATAACAAAACGTTCTGAAGATTCCAGTTCAATGTTCTATTGCAGACAAAATTAAAACAAAAAAGCATTAAAGGACATTTGCCGAAGATGTAATGTTTGAAAACCAATGATTGAATTCTAACCGGGTTAGTGTTTAATTTTTCGATTTTGGTTGCAGATTTTATTTTTTATAAAGTTACTTTCAGTTTCACAAATTTGAAAAGAATGCTCCCATAGGTTTAACATTAGCTTGCGAGTTACTTTGTCTTTAATGTATATATATATATAATATACATACATTTTTGTATGAAATGGAAAATAAAATCTTCATTTGGCGCCCCCACCCCTTTCTTCGCCTTTCGATCTGACGCTTGGGGCACATGACCCCTCTGCATTCCCCTAGTTTCGGGCCTGTTTTTTACTGTAAGTTTTAGCAACATTGGTCACACCAAATTCTCCGTTGATGAAGTTTTACACTTTATCTAGTTACAATAACATCTCTCAAAACGGAATTACTAGAGATTGGAAAAATACTGTTTTAAACAGGTATCCGCTTTAGCCAGAGTATTTCTATGATTATCCATCCTTTCGTAATCGGGATCATGAAATGTTTCTGTTTTTAATTTTCCACAGGCTTTACTGCTACAAAGAAGGAATCGCAAAGGTCTGGATAAATGTTCCATTTTACATAGATTTTTATATTAGCGGGTATAAATTGTACAGTGTTAATTTCGTCAAACTTTAATTTTTTTCCATTTATGGCACGCTTCGTTAATGACATGTTCTAATGTCGTAGATTTAACTATAGTACATTTATGCTCTCAAGCGGTTATTATCAGTGACGGATCCAAGGGGAAGGAGACGGGGTCATGACATCCCCCCCCCCCACCTCGTAAACAACAGAAAAATGCTAAAAGTTATTAAAAAATGAAATATATCTTAAATTCTTTCAATCCCCCTCCTCCGAAGTTTGTTCAACAATGCGAATCTCTCTGACTCTTTAAACCTCTACTCAAATCAAAATTAGGTAATTTCTGATACATCTGTGAAAATATTTCTAATCTCAAGAAATTTGAAAGTGCACTTATTCGGAAACTATGTGATCGAAACTGTTTTCCATTTTTCAATAAAAGCGAAGAATCTTACCAAAAATTCCATAAAATTTGGCATTTTAAACTAAATTTCCAGACGCGAATGCAAATTGCTCTCTCATGATGACATTTCTGTGGCTCTCAAGTCCTAAAAATTGGCTTAAAATGCTAACTTGACAACATTTCTGAATCATTCTTTGTATTTATAAGAAAATGGGAAATGCTACGATTTCTTGGTATCTCAATGAAATCTATATATATATATAAACGAATACTACTGCAAATATTTTGTATTTAGGAATGAAAATGATTTCGCGAAAGTATCAGAAAAATCGTCAGTTTTAATTTGAGAATAGCCTTCAATATAAAAATTGATCATGAAGTGGTGTAACCCCCCCCCCCCCCCCCCAAAAAAAAGAGCCATGACCCCCTCTAAATTGAGTGCTGGATCCACCTTTGGTTATTATAGAGTGGATAAATTTTAGAGAATACATGTGAAAACATCTATAATGGAATCCTGTTTTAAACGGAAAAAAATAATGGTTCCGGCGAAAGAAACACTTTAAAATTATACCTGCTAAAATGAAAAATTTCGGAATTTTTGCTGTTTTAGCAGATGTTACTACTTTTTTATTCATGATTTAGTGTACGAATCCATCGTTAGGGGGGGGGGGGACATTCCGACCCCACCCAGGGCCGGCCCAAGGGGTGTGCGAAGTGTGCCATCGCACGGGGCGCCTAGTCGCAGGGGGCGCCAACCGGCGGTAGGAGTAAAGAGTGGCGATAAATAATTTTGGATTCTACGTTTTTTGTTTTGTTTAACATTTTCTAAAACCAGGTGTGAATCATCTGTTGGGTCTAAGTAGATCTGCTGAGCAGAGGACCTTCTTTGTGCTTAAAGGCGCTAAACTTTCACATGCAGCGATTTCTGTATTCTTTACTTGAGTAAAATACAAAGAATTTGTGATGAACATAACAGAGGAACGTAGGATTTTAGGATGCGTTCTTTAAAGAAATCCCTTTATGATAAAGGCTCAGATTACCTTCCTTTAATTTGGAAAAGTGACACCACCTATTCAACTCTTCCGCTTCCTTATGGAGTGAAAATTTCTTTTGACTGATTAATTGCGCCGTAGCTGAGGGGCGCCAAATTTAGGAAAGCTCTAAATCGAAATTATCTCACATATTTTGACGATAAACAAAAATTGCAGACTTTTTTTCCCCTTGTGTATGTCTGGATGCATTCTTTAGTAAAATATTTTATTATGTCCGAAAAATGAAGAAAGAAAAATTTCTCTAAATGTTACTAAGGATAGCTCAAACCCATTTTGTACTTTACATGATTACATACCTGACAGGACCCTCAAACTGATTAAATGGAGGAGAGGGCACGCCATATTTAGGGAGGCTTTAAATCAAAATTATCTCACATATTTTGAGAATAAGCAAGAATTGTAGACCTTTTATTCCCCCTGTGTATGGTGTTTGAATGCATTCTTTAGTAAAATATTTTATTACATGCGAAAAATGAAGAAAGAAAAAGTTTCTCTAAACTCAATTTGTTCTTTACATGATTACGTACCTGAAAGGACGATCCAAATGACTAAATGGAGGGAGGTGGGGGGGAGCATATTTAGGGAAGCTTTAAATCGGAATTATCTCACATATTTTGAAGATAAACAAGAATTGTAGGCTTCCCCCTCCCCTTGTATGTCGTATGTTAATGCTTTCTTTAGTAAAATATTTTATTATATACGAAAAATGAAGAAAGAAAAAGTTTCTCTAAACGTCTAAACCCATTTTGTTCTTTACATGATTACGTACCTGAAAAGGGGATCCAAGTGATTAAATGGAGAGAGGGAGGCGCCATATTTAGAGAGGCTTTAAATCGGAATTTTCTCACATCTTCAACAAGAATTGTAGACCTTTCTTTCACCTTGTGTGTGGTGTGTGAATGCATTCATTTGTAAAATATTTTATTATATTCGAAAAATGAAGAACTAAAGAGTTTCTCTAAACTCATTTTGTTCTTTACATGATTACGCCATGTTTAAGGAAGCTTTAAATCGAAAATATCTCGCATATTTTGAAGATAAACTATTGTATAGACCTTTTTTCCCTTTATGTGTGTGTGTCTGTAATCACTACTTAACCGGAATGTATACTATATACTGTGCTTCAGATTCTGTGTTCACATCTTAATTATTTTAAAGACAAGAATTTTTTTTCTTTTTTTTCAAATGAATTTTTATAGAGATTAATGAATTTTCTAAAAATTCTCATTATGATAAGGGAATCCTTTTCAGAATTCAAAATTTTAGTGTAGTGATCACGATCATTTTTAAACCTTAAAAAATCGATTTTCTTGTTTTCGATATATTTTTTAATTTTTTAACCTATAAAAAGAAATTGCGTGAAAATATTCAAATCAGAACCGGGCCAATTTGAAGCTAATTGATAACGCATACTTTAACACAGATTCAAATTGAATTTAAACTTTGCGTGGGTTTTTACTACTTGTACACATTGTAAAAAAAATAAAAAATAAAAAAATAAATAAAACATATTGAAAGATAGGTAATTTATTTTCAACATATATGGGGCATTCTCACAATCTTTTGACTTTTATGTCCCTGAATAATAATTTTTATTTTAGTACATATTCTTGCGGGTTTTTTTTTTATTTCATATACTGGGGAACATCCCATTGCATAACAATATTAAATAGATAAATACGTTTTAGATGATGTTGTAGGTCCAAATACCAGGAAAACTTCTATACCGTCCCGTGTTCCTGATGTTGATATTTAAGTTTGGAACTGTCTGTGTAATATTGTTTCAATAAAAATAATTCGATGTAATTTTTTTCCGAAACTGGAACTCTTTTTTCACATAAATATGTAGCAAAAAATGAACCTGCACACATTTTTAGGGTTGTTATTATTTTTTAAACTCTGTTCCTGGGTTTTAGATTCTTTACCGTCCCTCTTGTAAAATTATACAGAAAATCACTTCGGATGCAGCCACAGAATATTTTCAAGTTTTTTCTCAAGCAGAAGTATGCTAGAGAAAGAAGGTCTAAAATTCTTTGACAGGAAATTTACTGCGGAATTTAAATAAGCATATAAATATCAATTTGAAGCATCGTGGCTTTATGGGTAGTCTTATCGCCCCCAAGGTTTATTACAGCAATTTTCGAGGTAAATTATTATTTTTATTAAAATTTAATCCAATGTAAATAATTGTTTCTAAAAATCAATGAACATTGTGGCTACCACTTAGTCTTAACATGATGTGCCTAAAATAGGTGGTAATTTACCTTACCGTTCCATCCACACCGTCCTATTTTTCCCACTTCGTCCCTGTTTTCCCATACCGTTCCCCTTTTTTTACCTTACCGTCCCTTCTTTAACACCCCTTTAAGACAATGTTATACCAAAATTTTGTACTAAAACTAATACATTGTTATTATTTCTTATTTGAATGTTCTGTGGGTACTATGCAAATTCATAATAAGTAAAAATTTAGAAGAAAATAAAAAGCTTTAGTGGTCAAATGGTAAGGAAAAATAAACTCGCAAGTTTAACTTAAACCTCAGTTAAATAAAAAAATTTTCGCTGCTGACCATTTTTTCTTTATTTTGAATCTTAAGGCATTCCTCTATCAGATTAAAATGTTATTTTAGCAAGTTTAATTTCACCAGATTTTTATTCCCGAAAGTCAAAAGATTGTGAGAATGCCCCATATGTATAAAATGATTATAGTAAATTTTTTTACCTACTTTTTTGACTACTTAAAAGGCGTAAAATTTATTTGTTGCAATTAGAACGTGTTTTCTGTATGTGATACACCTTTAAAAAGCACAATCTAACACCCTCCCCCCCCCCCCCCCACCAAAAAAAAAGAAAAAAAAAAAAAAGAAAGAAAATGCGTTGTTTAACTGACACAAACATTGTTAGAGTATGTAGGTATAATCATTTTATAATATACCTATATTCCAAAGAAATGATGATCTATCTGCAATCTATTATTATTATTATTTTCAATGTATATAAGTAGCAAAAACACAGTTTTGGGGAAACATACCCAGAGTTATCAATCGGAGTCTGCATTAAAGTCTTGCATTTTTAATTTCAAATTGATCTGTTTATAATTCGAATATTCTTATGTGGTTTTTGTTTTGCTTTTTAAAGAATTTAAAACTCACGACTCACCAAATATAAAATTAATACATGCTACTTATTAGTACTACTCTGTGGAACAATGGAACAATAAAGCAGGTGTATGGATTCCCTAGTTGCTTGGCAACTTTACATCCAGGCTAAGAATATATCATGTTACAATGCAATGGGAGCTTTAGAAAAAAGAGCGTTTAAACGCGGCTAGTAGCCACGAAAAAGAGAAATTAAAAGCTAAGAAGATAGACAATTTTTAAGAGTATATTCCAAATAATAAACATAACTATTCTAATAAAATTTCTTCTTTCAATAAATTAATTATTGTTATTGTTGTCCTATACCATGGTATAATGAATGGCGTTTAATTTTTGGATCACAATGTTACATATTGAGATTGATATTCATTATAAAATTCAGATTTCAAAGATAGAATTAAATATGGATATGTTTATCTATTTTATAGTCTTTTTAAATAATATCTTAAATAATTAAGAATAGCATGTGTAAAAGTTTATGAACGAATAATTTACGAATATTTTAAAAATTGTGTGAAAAAAGTCAATAATTTGAACAGGTATGATGTTGGGGGGGGGGGGGGCATGAGAATGCTCGCACGGGCGCCAAAATTGTCTTGGGCCGGCCCTGCGGCACCCCCTTGGCTACGCCACTGTCGGCAGAACGGTGATAGGCAAATGACCGTCCTGCTTGATACTATTTTCTTATTTTGGACAAATCTAAAAAGTTAACATGTAAAAAAAAAAGAAAAAAAAATTGCCGTTTTAGCAGAAGTTACTACTTTTGTTATTCATGATTTAGTGTACGGACCTATCGTTAGAGGGGACCTTCCGACCCCACCCCCTTGGCTAAGCCACTGTCGGCAGACGGTGATAGGCAAATCACCGTCCTGCTTGATACTATTTTCTTATTTTTGACAAATCTAAAAAGTTAACATGTAAAAAAAAGAAAAAAAAATTGCCGTTTTAGCAGAAGTTACTACTTTTATTATTCATGATTTAGTGTACGAGCCCATCATTTGGGGTGAGATTCAGACCCCACCCCCTTAGCTACGCCACTGTCAGCAGAACAGTGATAGGCAAATCACTGTCCTGCTTGATACTTATTTCTTATTTTGGACAAATCTTAAAAAAAAAAAAAAAAAAAAAAAAATAGATTTTTGGAAGGCAATAAAATCGAGTAAAACTGTTGTTAAATCATAAATTTTAGCAATTTAATCACGTATTTCCAAGTGAAATCAACTGTAATCAAGTGTAAACAGCTGTATCTAGGTGTAATCAGGTATAATCACATGTAATCTAGGTGTAATCAGGTATAATCACATGTAATCATAGTAATCAGCTGAATCAGCTGTAATCAAGGTGATTCCGTAATCTCGTACACGATTTCTCCCATTGAGAGACCCCTCGTTAGTTGGTCTGTATCTTCCCCAGGTGGGGTTTCCGTGTTTTGGTTTGTTATGTTGTGGATCATTCGAGGCTACAGCCGTGCAGCTTTAGGCCTCAACCCCCACCCCCCTTCAAGTTCAAGTATACAGCCATGCTTTCGTAGGGATAAAACGAGATCTACTTCATGTTTCAAGTAAGTTATTTTACTGTTTCTTTTCAGTGTCATTTAAGTAGATTTAAATGCGAAATAGTCGCATGTAAAATCGATTTGAAAAGTTGTTAATTTTTTCTTATTAATAGGGGTCCTCACTAGTCTAATACATTAAAAAACAGTATGTTATAGAGCATAATATTCCAAAAAATTTAATAAATAAACATTTATAAATTTTAGCAAAGGCAACAGATATAAGATTTTCAGAGTAATTTTGCACTAAAATGCCCCAGATTGCTTTCCGGAAAACTTCTGTGAAAGTGAGGGGGTAGGGTAAACTGATTGTTTATTTTTAAAAGGTAAAAGTTGCTTTACTTTTTAATTATAATGTAGATTTTTATTGAGGAACAGTTTATTAAACTCGTAATTTTCCGTGTAGGGTTTTTTTTTATGTCTGGTTTAAAGTAATTTTTTTAACTAAATAAACAGCCACAAAAATTGTATACACTGCATTCTTTATTTTTTAATTTTCTATTAAAACAAGTGTGGCTCTTTCATTCTCGTAAAATTCCTAATTTTCTACACTAAAATTCTCCAGCTCCATCCTCTAAAAAAATCCATATTGAGTAGATGTGCCATTAATGGACATTCTTTAGTAATAATTTTCTTTCTAATTAATAGTTATAATTATTATATTCCACTTTTTTCAATATTATATTAATCTATCAACAATATTTAACCATTATCATAGTATCTTTATCCAATATTAATCAAATTTTTATTGTAAATAACCGAAATATATCAAAATACCCAAAATTCTAGTAATGGACCCCCCCCCCCCCCCGAAAAAAAAGAAGATATAACTGTTTTATGATTGTATTTAGAACCAGAATTTAATGAGACAAAATAGTTATTTTCAAATAAATTTAACAATTAGGATATCAATAATTAATAAAATATTTGTAATATTTATTCACTCTTTAAATTTATTATATTTTGATTATCATAGGATCAATATTTTAATTATTTTAGATACATGGTTTAAAATACTAAATGTCTGGGAATTACATATGTTAAATTGTTGAGACAATCTGGGGTTTAGAGGTAAAAAAATCTGAGAAAAAAAAGTTTTGGTGTATTAGTTCATAGATTCATTTATTTTTCAGAATTTTTAACACTTAAACTCCCAGAAATTATACAAATATGAAATAAATAATGCTTCTGGTTGAATGTTTTAAATACTAAATAAAGTAGTTTCAAAATGAAACTGCCGAATTGATGTTTGAGGCAACTGATCTGCAGTTGCTGTTCATTACTGCTATAAATGTAATTAATATTACTTTTTTTTTTCTTTTGTCAAAGATGAATCAGCAAACATTTAAAACAGAAAATAGCAGTTTTATTTTTATCAACTTCTGTAACTTGTTTTTATTTAAATGGGAAGGGATGAGTCCCTCTTTTCCCTAAGCTCTTAAATAATATTCTCTGCTTCCTGATTTGTGTTATTGATTGCCAAATTATAGGCAAGGCAGAGTTGTATATAAAAAAAAGCTTAATTTGATTAAAATATTAAAAATTTTATTAACCACACAAAATTAATTAAAAACTGCTAGTTATGAAAATTTTGATGTTATTACATTCTGGTAAGTGCAATTTAAAAATTAAATTTCTTTTGTTTACTTAGGTTGTTTTCAGTTAAGTCAAAAGATTTTATGCACTATAAACAAATTTCCTTTTTAGCAATGTATACATGGAGTGTCCTTTACTGGAAATTAACTAATTAAGCATTTCAGAAATGGACACATGTCTTAAAACGTTAAAAATAAATGAAATTTTCTAAATTGCCATTAGTATATAAAATTCAAAGTTTTCTCATGCTACCAAAACAAAAATGTGCAAACTTTTCAAGAAAATAAACACTATATAAATTTTTAAAGTGAAGCCAGCTCTTAGCATGTTCATTGACATTATTACTGAAAAACAGAGGAACTTCAAAACATTATTTTCTGATTGGTTTGATGAAGACTGTCAACAATAACACATATTATAAAACACGAGTTATGAAAAAATAATAAAAACTAACAAAAATGTCAGTTATTTTTTTAGAAGCAAAAAACATTGAATGGTGTCCTGTCCATTACTGGCACATCTACCCTATATTTTCTCTAACTTCTTTTTTTTTTTTTTTTTACAAAGTATCATATTTATCGAATACATCTTCCACGTTGCATTCCTCCACAATAGAAATCTTATTCAAATTTCCACATAAATTTCAGTTCACCCTCCTCTTTGCAATTGTCACTCCTTCGTTTTCTCTCCCAGCATGCAGACTATAAATCTTTCAATTTTATTTTGTTTTTCAAACAATATTCTTGCCTAATTCTGACTTTGTTGGAAGTATCCTTAAATCAATTATCTAAATTTTCTCTAAAACGTATACTTCATCCTCCTTTCCTCCAGCATACATTTTATTTTTTTTTAATGAAATAGGTTTTTAAATATTTTTTTTTTTTTGCTCTATTTCTGGTTATTTTTCAGCAACAGTAAGCAATTAATCATAACATACTGCAAAAATAAATTATCAAGGAATGTTATGCATCGTTTAAGCACATGTCTTTTTTCTACTTGAATTGTTGCTTACACCATTGTCTCAATAATCATACAAAGATATAAAATCTTTAAAACTCTTCCATTTTAAAATTTTTCTACCCTATTTTCTACTTGGTAGTGACAATAAACTAATAATAAATCATTTTGAGCCCTCTTCCCAAAATGTCTGTCTGTATTTGTATGTATGCCCCCCCCCCCCCTCCCCTTGCTAACAAAGATTTCCTGCCAAATCTTTTAAACTTTTTTAATTTTTTAAAGAGATTTCGCTATTTTTTTGTTTGCTGATAAAATTAATATAAATTCCCCTAAATATTTTCTCCTTACCCTCTCTACACAATATTTAAAATTTTAAAAGCTTTTATTTTTAAATCTCTAATTATTTCTTTGCAAGTACAAAAAATAACATAAGTAAAAGTAAAGAGCAAAGTTAAAATGATTTGCATCTGGCAAATACCCCCTCCCCGAAATCACGTGAAGTTTGAAATATTTAGCATATTTTTAAAGCTCTCTGCTGTATTTATTACATTCAGTAAAAATAAATAATCAATCATTTACACCCCCCTCTCCTTTTCACTAGGGATTTACTGAATACCAAATAGTTGATTTGGTATTCAATGATTTGGCATGTAAACCGAATATTCGGTTTGAGTTGAATACTTTTTAAGATTATTCAGCTGAATTTTACAGTATGTAATTTAAGAAGAATAATAGGTAAAATATTACTTGTTTTAAATATACATGATGACCAATGCTCATTTGATGCTATTTTAATATGTGATCATTTATAAAAGTAGGATACATTGCTACTTGTAATCAAAATTTAACATGGGCAAATTACTGTGTAAAAATAATAATTTCAGAAAATAAATGTTTGCTATAAACACTGCTGTTAAGTGCGGATAAGTATTTTCTTGGAAACGTAAGAATTCCCCTTTTACTTAGAAGTAGAATAGGCCAAGTAACAAGTGTCATTATTATGTATGTGAGTTCTCTGCAATAAAAACAAGTCAATGGCCATTTTTTATTTATTTATTTATTTATTTTTTTTTTTTAAGAGAACTTATTCTTAAAATAGTTTAGGGGTAAAATCAAAACAACTGGAAAAAAAAAAGTAAAGAAGATGGTCTATCTTTCCTTTATAATTTAATTTCAATTGTTTCTACATTATTTTTTTAACATAAATTTATTTAATGTGTATTTTCATTTTAGTATACACATCAAATAAATATATGTCTATGCCTATCCTATGGCTTTTGTATCCATTAAAATTAAAACCACTGATTTTCTTTTTCTTCATCGCACACAGTTAATCATTAATAACATATAAAGGAGCCCAGAAAATAGTTAAATGTACAAATTCATATTTTATCTTTTGTATTTGAAAACATTTCTATTCAATGTGTTTATAATAATTAGACATATAGAATCAGTATAATCAGCTTAATGATAACATCAGGTTTCTTTTTAGTTGAATGAACTTTAGTTTTTCTGATAATACTTTATCCTTTTTTGTAAGATTAATATTTTCATAATTTATTTTTGGTATTGACTAGTGATAAAACAATAAAGAATAAGTGATGGATAAATGAATTTGTGAGTGAAAGAAGTCATTCAATTTTTTGTGTAATTAGATTTAAGAATAAAAATGTACTTCAATTAAATTAGGAATTTAATTTAATTTAAAGTTTGTTAAAAAGCTACTATATACATAAATGTTTATTAAAAATTTTTAAGTATTCGGCTGCCGAATGCTGAATATTCAGTGGAATTCCTGCTTCATTCTGGCCCTATTTTTCACCATACAGTTTCAGATCACTTTAATAATATTTTGAATTTTTCTGCATTTTTTGTTATTTTTCATTAATAATAGATAAACATCTATATCTTCTTTAACTGAAATATTTGCTCTCTCCCCCCTCCCCCCTCTTTCAATGAACAAATTTAAGTACTTTAAAACTAACTTATTTTTTGTCTTACTATTTACTTTGTGTAATAGTATGTAATAACTCATGTCAATTTTTTCTTCTTTAAATAGGTATATTTTAGATCATATACAATAGTGTTTTGCAAGGTAATGCATTCTTTAACTGCTTCCCTGATTACCCTGAGTTATCTCAAGTTCATATATATTAACAATTAATTATTATCCCGATGGCATAATTTGTCACTACGATTTGTTTATCACAATTTTATACGGCCTGAAACTTAAAAATGAAGAAATATAAATAATATAATAAATTATATATAATATTTGATTGGCAGTTTTTGAAGTTTTGTTATGTGAAATGCAATGATGCGACTGCAAAAAATGTGATGATTTTTTAAAGCGGTTAAATGTGTCAATACATAGTACCAAAAATATCCTTTTGCATTTGTAATATAATAATTGCCCAAAAATTTTATGTTTTTAATTTCCCTTCTTCTCTAAAATGTTACAAAATCTTACTACCTGCTCTGGGGGTATTAAAACTACATTCTTTATTATTATTATTTTAATTTCTCCAAAAGGGGTAATAGATTGAACTATACCAGCAGTTTGTTTACATTAAAAATGAAATAATTTAAATTTGTTTGAATTTAATTTTCATTTTCAGACTAGAAATGAATATTTATTTTTAATGTAAGTTATTTTAAAAAGAATTCATCCCAAAAATACTGTGACTATCACCTTAAATAGTTTCCATTGATTCACTGCTCGTATAATTTTCAATTTAAAAATAAGATCAGAACTCATCTGAATAGAAATTTAGACATTAAATAAATAATAAGTTGCTTTATAATTTTTTTAATTATTTATACTATCTCAAATTGATTGTTATATTTCTACTATATAAAAATACTGTAACTTTTTCTGGTATGTAAATGCTCAATGCTGAAATTTTAAAGGTAAGCAAGAAAGTGAATCCACCAGAATTGATATAGGGGAGACCAGAGTACAGTGGTCCACTTTTGCAGTTAACATTTTTTTTCTCTTTAATGGAGAGACCAATTTACCTGAAAATATTTTTGAATATTCTTTAAACCTTTCTACATGCCTCATAATTTTCACAGAGCATAATTTCCAATGCATTTTTCAAAAAAATTTTTTTTACATACATTCGTGAAGTGGACCAGTGAGCGAGCAGGGTACACTGGTCCACCCACTGGGGCACAGTGGTCCACTATTAGTTATTGTCAAAAATATAATATAAATCTATTTATAATTAATCTAATTCTTTTTTGTTTCCCCTTTACCTCCAAAATAATATAATAATACAAATTTGCAAGCAGCATTTTGAAACAAACAATATATAAAACTAAAGAATTATCAAAAAATTTATTATATTTTGAAAATAACAATATAAGATACAGGAGTGATGGCAAACAAGTTATTAATAAGTACAAAAAAATCAGCAAACATTAAGACAAATATGATGATGAAAAATTTATTAGAAGCTTAAAATAGTCAGGATAAAATAGTTTGAGCTAACCAGGTGCTCTGAAGTTATAAATAACCAATCCAGTGACGTCATCTATTACTTATTAGGCTACAGTTATATTTTTCAAAGGCAGTAAATACAAAACAAAATATTTCTTAATATGTTAACTCTACAATGCATGATTTTCATTTCTCCCCCCCCCCCCCCCCAAAAAAAAAAAAAAAAAAAAAAAAAAAATGCTACTATATTGAACAAGAAAACTTATTTTAAAAATCACATGTGAACTGTTATCCATAATTTAGGAGAAAACTAAAGTGTCAGATGGCTACATTATAATCTGAACAACATAATAACATGAAATTTAAAGTGTGCCAAATGGCTAATCTATGCATTTTAGGGTTAAAAAATTTGTCATTTTTCTTTGTTTACTTTATTTTATAGTTAAATAACTATTTTAAAACAATATTTCTTTGTAGAGAATAAGTAATTATTAAATATTTTGAAAATTCTTCATTACAGGAGCAATATTCATTGTGGACCACTGTACCCCAGCAGTGGCCGGTCCACTGTGCCCCGTGTTAAAGTTCAATACATACTGATAAAAATATTATTTAAAGTTTTCTTTTAAGCATATAAGCTTTTAAATTTAATAAAGACCAGTGTTTTACCTTTTCGGAAAAGTTGTTTTATCTTATTTATTCATAACCTTACTCAATAAAGAAAAGTATGATGATGAAAAATTTTACTTTTAGGAGCTCAAAACAACCAGTCAGGATAAAAGGGTTCATTCTGAGCTAACGATGTGTTCTGAAGGCTATACATAATCAATCCAGTGCTCTTACCAATTAGCCTAAAAGAAAAGCTTTAAAAATTTAAAAATAAGTAAAATATAAGGGGTGGTCCACTGTGTACTTAGGTCCACTGTACCCTGGTCTCCCCTACATCAGATTTTGACATGGAATTTAAATTTTGGTTGAGAAATTCCTTTTTAACTTTTTTTAGAGGGATGGGGTGGAGGGAGGGTACTTAATAATTCAGGTTTTTATTTTATTTGAAGTTTTTTATTAATGCCATTGCATATTATATTATTTATATCATAATCAGTGTAATGCTATTCATAACAGTGACAGTACTTAATATAAGTTTTGCTGCTTGCATTATGCTTGTGTTTTTCGGGCTTTTTTCATGTATTTTCTAATAAATACTTTGGTAGGTTTGTACTATTTGAGTAATTTTAAACAAACTAGTCTTGCTTGTCAAATATGCCTAGCAGGGATTTCTGATTTTTAACTGTTCAAGTACAATTTAGTTGAAATTATTCCGATTCGCTTTAAGTCACACATAACACTGTCTGCTTTTATAAATTCAGTTGACATGGTCAAACAATCAGGGTTGCAAAAAAGCCGTCTAAAAATTAAAAAAGCCAGGTCAGTGGGTTTTATTGGTTTTAACCGGCTTTTTTTTTTTTGGTCAAAATTGGCATTTTTTTGGCTATAATTGGCTTTTATACAATGAAGCATTGTAATTATAAACTACACATTTTAAAGTGTTTTTAATTAGTTTTAATGACACAGAGTTTCTCCCAGGTTTAAAAAAGGGCAGGGTGCTGCTTGTGGGAAAAGGGCACTTTTGGATTCTGAAGGCCATGTTTTGGATTCTTAAGGGCATTTCTTAAAATTTTTAAAGGCATTCTTTTGATTTTTAAAACTACTTTTTAATATTTAATAGACAAAACACTATTTTAAAGACAGCAGTGAGTCAATTTTTCCTATGCAAGTAAATTTTTTAATAAACAAACGAGTAAAGACACTTTTTTCAGGTGGGGGCAACAAGGGAGCTAATTTTTTTTAATGAGGGGCACGAGGGGTGCTATTTTGTAAACCTAAGGGCAGGCAGGGTGCAGCACCCTCCTGAAACTGTCTGGGGGAAACTTTGATGATATTTAATTGATTTAGAGTTTTATAAGTAACCCAGTTTCTCAATAATGAGGACATTAATACTGGAATAAAATTTAGATGGTTTTGCTAGTGATTTGTAATCAGAATTGCAAATATGTCAGCTAAATTTTAAAAGAGCCATACCAACTGCCATTTTTTTCATTTTTACTGCTTTATAAAATTAAAGAGGACAATGGTTACTTAGTTACTTGTTTTAATTACTTAATTAATTTTAAGAGCTATTAATGTACAAGTCTTATTTTATTTCTAGTAAACATTTAAAATTATACATAGTCATATTAATAAAAACACCATTTCTCACTATTAAAAGCATTATGAATAGCATATGCATGAATATGCTTAGCAACAAGATTTTCAAAATTTTATTTAGGTAATTTTTATTTATTTTTTCTTGTTTTAATTGCTCTATTTTTTATACACTTATGTATTACTCTCCTCAAATATTATATCCTTTCTAATTTCTCTTTTAACGTTTATAACTTAATCTCTCGATATAGACACATGAGAATGTTTCCATTTTGATGTGCTACATTTTGTCATTGTTTAATTAAATATAATCTTTAAAATGTGTAATATATGTGGAGCTATGTAATATAGAATTTCAAAACACAAGTTTGGAACCTAACTTATATTCTTTTCAATGTTTATATATATATATATTTGTTTCAGACATAATCAGGGTTGGCAAGGTTTTTCCCACCCCTGGTAAATACCATGGTAAAAACCGGTATTTACCGTCCTGGGAAATACTATGTTTTTCCCACATGGGAAAAACTGATTATTAAAAACATAAATATAAATTCAAAACAACCTTTAAAAATGTCAAAAATGAGTTCTAAGTAAATAGCTTGAAAGGTTAAAAAAAAAAAAAAGTAAGATCTGCAAAAACAGACAATGAAGTGCATTTATTTAAATATTTATACACCACACATATTCCCAAGCGTTTACCAATCATAATCATATTCTTCGTTTGCCCCTTCCACATTGGATTTTAGCATCATATAACAAAATACTAATTTAGAGACCTTTTGTAAACCAAGTCTATTTCTAATCTTGTTTTGGATGAAAAAAAAAAAAATTAGAAAAAATACACTCCAGAGATTTTGATGATGCAGGACATCCCTGAAGATGTTCCATTAATTGGAGAAATTCTGCATCTATTCCAGTTTTACTTAAATTCTTCCACCACAGTGCAGGTGAAATAGTGTTTGTAATGACTTCGGAAAAGGTGCATCTTCTCACTTGAATTGTATTGTGAGTACTTTGGATTTAAAGTCTGTAAATATTCACGAGCAGATTCCTCCTGATCCTGTGATAACTTTTCACCTTTATATTTCAGATTCATCAGGTGTGCCAAAAAATGGACAGGGGTCATTGCTTTATCAAAGTTAGATTTCACTTTGGTGAAATGTGGATTGAGTTCTTTATTTTGAAGAAGCTCTAGGTAAATTTCACAAGCATCAGCAATATTGGCATTATTATCGAGTTGCAACTTTGTAAGAGCTTTTTTAACTGGTTCCATTTGGTTGTACATATTTTTTCCTTCTTTATACAGAGATAATTTACTAAGCACTTAATGTCTTTATCAATTTCATCTTCATGATTATCGACAATTTGAAGATAAAAAGTCCTGTTAGTAGTAAAAGTTTTTAAACATGCTGTTTGTGAGTTCCACCTGGTTTCACGTGGAATTTGTGGTTTAACTGAATTGGCATACTCTTTCAATAAACTCCCAGGGTTATGGTGATTTCTAAAAAAATTCTGAATTTTGGCAACATTAGCCACAACAGAATCAGTAGTCACATTCTTGCCAAGAATATTTAAATATGCATGCGATGCAGATCCGTATGTAACTGGTATATCTTCCGTTTCAAGATTCTACCTTATTGTAAGCATTTTCTGTTCATTATCCGAACCGAAACTTTTTACAGTGCATCCATATGTAGCTGCTGCTGCAATTTTTGCCCCACGAGCAAGATTTGTACAATACTCTCTTGTTTTCTTATTTTTCCCGAAATCTATTGCAGAAAGAATACTTTTTCCATTACAAAATATGGAATTGGCTATAAAAGGGTCATTATGGACATTACTCCATCCAACTTGCATGAGAGTAACAGTTCTCCCAGCTATTTTCTCAACAGCAGATTCTTGAATTTCTGCTTTATTCAATAATTCTTATTTATTTATATTCCTTTCCTACAAAATAATTTTAAACCTAAGGAAAATTTGTAATAACTATGTATTTCTATCTTTAATTTTACACATCAGATTCAGAAAGCCAGAATATTTCTTACTTATTGTCATTTGGAAGTTTTTCCCGGTATTTACCAGTTTTTCCCAGTGGGATGGGAAAAACAAGTTTTGGACGGGAAAAATCCAACCCTGGACATAATGCTTTCACAGTTGCCTTCTAGAAGTTATAAAGACTTATTTATTTGACAAAATTGAATAGAAATCTATAATTTTTTTTAGTAGAAAATATTTATAAATGTATAAAAAATTATTCATCCAAATTTAAAACAAATTAACTGTAAACCAACTTTAAAAAATAAAAACTGGCTTTTTCCAATAAAAGCCGGCTTTTTTAAGTGGTTAAAACCGAAAAAAGCCAGCCGGCTTTTTTTGTCCTGGCTAAAAGCCGGCAACCCTGTCAACAATACTCTCTTTAGATTGTAATGTGCAGTTTGGATACGATTCTGAATTCAAAGGGTTTCTATAATTTTTTTTCTGACAACTTCATTTAACCTAAAAAAATATGTATATAGTAAGTATGTTCATTTTCACTTTTTTCTGTTTACATTTTTTTTGTACTAAATTTGTCATATATTGATTCTAAATTTCCATTGTATAAATAAAATATATTTGAGATTCAGCTTGTCGATTATACTAGGCGAGAGGTAAGAGTACTTCAGTGTTGAAAATGAGAAATTTTTCTCTGGAAAATATTTTTGAAGCTCGAAAGGGACATTATTGATTCTTTTACTTTAAGAAGAGGAACAAAAAGAAAATTTTTAGTACAAAACAACAAAACAGATTTTTAATTGAAAAGTTTTAATATAAATCCCTGTAGCAGAAACAGTGCAGCACGGAAGCGGGCGCTGCAGATTAATCCACCAGCTTAAAAAGAAATGCTGGGCTTAAAAAATAGCAGAAATTTACTTTAAGTCTTTTAGATTTATGGTACTTGTTGTAACCTTGTTATATTTTCTTTATAAATGCAAATTTTGCTTATTTTATCGGTTTCTGTTTCTTCTTAAGATAGTATAAGCTTAGTCTAGTATTGTTAAGCCGCAGATAAATTTTAGTTTGCTGCAGACTGATGCAGAAAATTCTGCTTCTGGGATATAAATGTAACCTGGTCTTATTTTTATTCCCTAACATGTTGTTCAGTTGAAGCTCCTCAGCTAAACAGAAACCAGAAAAGATTATTTTGTAATGAATTAGATTATAATCTCAATTATACAGTTTATCTTTAAATGTCTGTTCTGAATTAATTGTCCAACAAAATCTACATTTAAAAATAAAAACTTCAAACATAAGGCTTGGAAAAGATATTTGTTTTCTTCTTTGGCTAAAAAAGTCCCTATGAGAGACAAAAGTTCTTTATCCAGAGTACGACACTGTCAATAAGAGTTGAAAACTTCATTTACACTTATTTTGATCGAAAATAGCAAAAATATCTTGCACAATGAGATTTTGAACATAAATATCAAACATATGAAAATATCAAAAACTTTGATATTCTGGTAATAAATATCAAATACTGAACTGTTTGATTTTTTTACATTTTTATTTCATTTCTTAATACCTGAATGTTTTTTTTCTTTAAAAGCAAACCAATATATGGTAACATTTATGAAAATTTCCTCATAAAATAAATGTTTTTTTCATCTGAGATTCCAAAGTGTCTTCAAGACAGAGTGGCCAAGAAATTGAGAAATTTTAATACTTATTTAACTTAAATCCTTTACAATCAAATGCTTTGAGGATTTGTATATCACCCACTTGTTTAAAGGCTTTAAATTTGTGATTATGTAAATTTAGGTTAGTGATAATTAAATTTATGTTTTAAGGGGATTTGTAATTTTAGATTCCTATTTGTGAACCTAAATTACTAACTAGTCCCTTAAAGTATCAATTTCCGAAAAGTTCTTTTTTCTGTCATCTACGATGTCACTTTGTTTGTTTAAAACCAATGAATGAGTATTTGTAGTATTACTTTAGCTTTAAGAATGAAGAGGTTAAATTAATAAAACTTATTAAATAAACAAATTCTCCTGGGAAAAGTTAAGTTTAATTAATAAAACCAAAGAACTTTTATAAATAAAAATAAAGGAATGAATTTTTCTTATTTTTTAAAACTAATATTTTAAAATGAAATATAATTTTTAGAAGAATTTGAAGGAAATTTTTGCATTCATATAGAAGGTCAGAAAGTAACCAAAGTAAAAAAAAAAAAAAATTGCAATCTATTCAAAATGTTGCGATTCAGCAACAAAAACTTCTCCCTCCTTTTGATTTATCAAGGAAGTTTTATAATAGATCAAATATAGGTCTGAATAGGTCAACTGCAATCCTGATTTTCCATACAAAAAATACTTGTCTTGATGCATATTGTCACTCTTCAATGTTTGTTTCTTGTTGTTTAGAACCACCCTATTTCTGAAGAAGCAAACAATATTACCATTACAATATGACCAGACAATATTCAGGAATGTGCATTATTTGTACATTAATGCTTTTGAACTGTCTTCATTAAATAGTTAATCTTCTTAAAATTACTTTTCAAGTGCAAAATAAATAATGTAAAATTAATATCTTTATTTATTAATACATTTAAAAATAGAAGTTATCTAAGATTTAAAAAAGTTGTTTGATTTAATATTCAGTTTGACCATATGAAAATATTCGGTGCATTCCTAGTGTGTGTATTAGTGGTGTACCTAGTAGTGCTTTGGCCGAGTACCGAGTACCAAATACCGAGTAGTTGGGTAATAAGGAAAAAAAAACTGATGTGCACATAATGTGAGCTTAGGTGTACATATGTGTGTACATATATATATATATAAATTAACTAATTAAATTTCAAATTTATTTGTGCACCTTTTAAAGACAATTTTTGACAATTCCAAACAGTAGCAAAAAAAAGGAGAATCGACACATAACAAGTACAATTATTAACCAATATAAAATTAAAACATTCTTCAACCCTCTAATTTATCCCGATACCTGAAATCGGTCTATTAAAAATAAAAATTTTTATTGGTTACTGTAACAATTCATTGAATAATGCAAAACATTTCATATTTATTTTGTAACTGTACCTTATTTTCTTTTGATTGAAAGTAAAAGAGAGAAAAATACAATGAGAGGTACAAAAAGCGATACAGGATTTCTTAACAGAAGACTTATGTAAAACTGACACTCCATTTGCATCGGGGGGGGGGGGGGGACTTTTCCGATTATGTGCAACCTTGCAAAAAAATTCTTATGTGCACCTTCAACCACTGTTTATTCTGAACATATATTTTCAGAGGTAGGCCAAATTTATAGTAGTAAAAGAAATGCCCTGTCTACTGATAATGTAGAACGTTTGGTGTTTTTGTACCATTATTTGAAATACAATAAATTTAATTATTAATTTTTTTATTAATTTATTGTATTTTCAGTTTCTTTATCTAAAATAATAGTATTTTCTGTTTTCCTATATATTTAAAAAGAACTTATTTTTCTTTGGATAAATGTGAAACTAAATTTTAATCTGGAATTATTTTATGAGGGTTTTTGTTCTTAACTTTTTCTATTTTGTAGACATATTGCTAAATACCAAGTAAATAGTTTTATGAATTTTTGCATATATTATACATTGATATTCGAATAACTTTTTACAGACAGTTTTAAATTTATATCATATGCTTAAAAAATGAAATTCTTACAACTACTCGGTATTGGCCGAGTACTCGGCCAAAATTTCACCGAGTATCGAGTATTTACCACATACTCGGTACGGCTCTAGTGTGTATATATATATATTATATACTGTTTAATGTTTATTACCATTTACCAATAACTTTTTTAAGGTTCATCTTACTGTACCTCATGATGAATCGTCGATGACACTGATGTACTTTATGGGACATTTAAAGAATTTCACTTTGAAGTTTTTTTAGAGGTAAATTAAATTTTGAGATAATTCATTATATAGTATGTTAAATATTTACTAACTACCATACTGCATTTTATGATTCTACCTTTTCTATATACCTCATGGTGACGCGGTGATATTATCGCAAAATGGGAAATATTTCTTGTAAGAAAACATTTCTAATTTGGAAAAAAAAAAAAAAAAAAAATATTTTTTAGGGATAAAATATGTGCAATGGCAAAGAGGATCCTCTGTATATGTTTTAATTCTGTTCAACAATATTGGTAAGAATCTTATGCATTTTAACAGATTTTTGTCATTTCATCCCTTTGTTCACCCAACCCCTATCCCCAAGCTTTAAATTCTGACCAGTTTTTAAATATTGTTTTGCCTTAATTGTTTTATTGCTAGTTTTAAGGGGACAGTTTGCGTTTTCAACAATTTTGTTTATTTTTCAAAAATATCGTTCAAATGGAATGGTGAACTCTCTGCATTTCAATGTGCAACTAAAGGTACATTTTGAAAAAAAATAAATAGCTGTATATTTAATTAAAAGTTTTAAAAAATTTTTTAATTCCTACTACTTTTTTAAATATTCACATTTTTGCCCATTTTTTTTTAAAAGATTGTCAAATGTGTATTACACAAGACTGTGCATGGATTTTTAGATACATCTGATATTATTTTTAATATAATTTTTTTACTGATATGTATAGTGTAAAATGATTAGAGATGCACCGAATATGCGGTATTCGGCCATGTTACTGAATATAAGGTTTGGCTGAATATCAAACTATTCGGTATGCCAAATATTGAAATATTCGGCCAAACCGAATATTTAAAAAAATTTTAAAAGCATATTTTTATAAACCTTATACAACATCTACGTTTAACAGTCATTTTATAAAGATATTCAGAATAATTAGAAACAGAATCATATTTAAATAAAAGAGGATGTTTTAAAATTATTTATTTGCTGTTTGTTAAGTATTATTTAAGAAAATTAACCAATCACAAGGACTTTCATAGGAATTAATTATGTACAAATGCAAGTTCCTGAACATTGTCCAGTAAATAATCTGTTTCTTGCTAAGATTTTAAGAACAACGTTTACAATCTCTGAAAATGATTGCCCACTCCAGACACCGTTCTAGGATACATTTAAAAACTTCCTTGCTTAATCAAAGGGAGTAGAACATTTATTGTTGCTAATTTGCCACCATATAAAATTTGAATAGATTGTATTATTTATTTACTTTTACTTTAGTCTCTTCCTGACAAAGAAATAATATATGATCCTGTACAATTTTTCTTCCAATGTTTCACAATTTCTCTTTGATTTTAAAATGTTTGTTTTAGAATTCCGAAGGAACTTTTCCGATTATGTGCAACCTTGCAAAAAAATTCTTATGTGCACCTTCAACCACTGTTTATTCTGAACATATATTTTCAGAGGTAGGCCAAATTTATAGTAGTAAAAGAAATGCCCTGTCTACTGATAATGTAGAACGTTTGGTGTTTTTGTACCATTATTTGAAACACAATAAATTTAATTATTAATTTTTTTATTAATTTATTGTATTTTCAGTTTCTTTATCTAAAATAATAGTATTTTCTGTTTTCCTATATATTTAAAAAGAACTTATTTTTCTTTGGATAAATGTGAAACTAAATTTTAATCTGGAATTATTTTATGAGGGTTTTTGTTCTTAACTTTTTCTATTTTGTAGACATATTGCTAAATACCAAGTAAATAGTTTTATGAATTTTTGCATATATTATACATTGATATTCGAATAACTTTTTACAGACAGTTTTAAATTTATATCATATGCTTAAAAAATGAAATTCTTACAACTACTCGGTATTGGCCGAGTACTCGGCCAAAATTTCACCGAGTATCGAGTATTTACCACATACTCGGTACGGCTCTAGTGTGTATATATATATATTATATACTGTTTAATGTTTATTACCATTTACCAATAACTTTTTTAAGGTTCATCTTACTGTACCTCATGATGAATCGTCGATGACACTGATGTACTTTATGGGACATTTAAAGAATTTCACTTTGAAGTTTTTTTAGAGGTAAATTAAATTTTGAGATAATTCATTATATAGTATGTTAAATATTTACTAACTACCATACTGCATTTTATGATTCTACCTTTTCTATATACCTCATGGTGACGCGGTGATATTATCGCAAAATGGGAAATATTTCTTGTAAGAAAACATTTCTAATTTGGAAAAAAAAAAAAAAAAAAAAAAATATATTTTTTAGGGATAAAATATGTGCAATGGCAAAGAGGATCCTCTGTATATGTTTTAATTCTGTTCAACAATATTGGTAAGAATCTTATGCATTTTAACAGATTTTTGTGATTTCATCCCTTTGTCCACCCAAACCCCTATCCCCAAGCTTTAAATTCTGACCAGTTTTTAAATATTGTTTTGCCTTAATTGTTTTATTGCTAGTTTTAAGGGGACAGTTTGCCTTTTCAACAATTTTGTTTATTTTTCAAAAATATCGTTCAAATGGAATGGTGAACTCTCTGCATTTCAATGTGCAACTAAAGGTACATTTTGAAAAAAAATAAATAGCTGCATATTTAATTAAAAGTTTTTAAAATTTTTTTAATTCCTACTACTTTTTTAAATATTCATATTTTTGCCCATTTTTTTTAAAAGATTGTCAAATGTGTATTACACAAGACTGTGCATGGATTTTTAGATACATCTGATATTATTTTTAATATAATTTTTTTACTGATATGTATAGTGTAAAATGATTAGAGATGCACCGAATATGCGGTATTCGGCCATGTTACTGAATATAAGGTTTGGCTGAATATCAAACTATTCGGTATGCCAAATATTGAAATATTCGGCCAAACCGAATATTTAAAAAATTTTTAAAAGCATATTTTTATAAACCTTATACAACATCTACGTTTAACAGTCATTTTATAAAGATATTCAGAATAATTAGAAACAGAATCATATTTAAATAAAAGAGGATGTTTTAAAATTATTTATTTGCTGTTTGTTAAGTATTATTTAAGAAAATTAACCAATCACAAGGACTTTCATAGGAATTAATTATGTACAAATGCAAGTTCCTGAACATTGTCCAGTAAATAATCTGTTTCTTGCTAAGATTTTAAGAACAACGTTTACAATCTCTGAAAATGATTGCCCACTCCAGACACCGTTCTAGGATACATTTAAAAACTTCCTTGCTTAATCAAAGGGAGTAGAACATTTATTGTTGCTAATTTGCCACCATATAAAATTTGAATAGATTGTATTATTTATTTACTTTTACTTTAGTCTCTTCCTGACAAAGAAATAATATATGATCCTGTACAATTTTTCTTCCAATGTTTCACAATTTCTCTTTGATTTTAAAATGTTTGTTTTAGAATTCCGAAGGAACTTTTCCGATTATGTGCAACCTTGCAAAAAAATTCTTATGTGCACCTTCAACCACTGTTTATTCTGAACATATATTTTCAGAGGTAGGCCAAATTTATAGTAGTAAAAGAAATGCCCTGTCTACTGATAATGTAGAACGTTTGGTGTTTTTGTACCATTATTTGAAACACAATAAATTTAATTATTAATTTTTTTATTAATTTATTGTATTTTCAGTTTCTTTATCTAAAATAATAGTATTTTCTGTTTTCCTATATATTTAAAAAGAACTTATTTTTCTTTGGATAAATGTGAAACTAAATTTTAATCTGGAATTATTTTATGAGGGTTTTTGTTCTTAACTTTTTCTATTTTGTAGACATATTGCTAAATACCAAGTAAATAGTTTTATGAATTTTTGCATATATTATACATTGATATTCGAATAACTTTTTACAGACAGTTTTAAATTTATATCATATGCTTAAAAAATGAAATTCTTACAACTACTCGGTATTGGCCGAGTACTCGGCCAAAATTTCACCGAGTATCGAGTATTTACCACATACTCGGTACGGCTCTAGTGTGTATATATATATATTATATACTGTTTAATGTTTATTACCATTTACCAATAACTTTTTTAAGGTTCATCTTACTGTACCTCATGATGAATCGTCGATGACACTGATGTACTTTATGGGACATTTAAAGAATTTCACTTTGAAGTTTTTTTAGAGGTAAATTAAATTTTGAGATAATTCATTATATAGTATGTTAAATATTTACTAACTACCATACTGCATTTTATGATTCTACCTTTTCTATATACCTCATGGTGACGCGGTGATATTATCGCAAAATGGGAAATATTTCTTGTAAGAAAACATTTCTAATTTGGAAAAAAAAAAAAAAAAAAAAAAATATATTTTTTAGGGATAAAATATGTGCAATGGCAAAGAGGATCCTCTGTATATGTTTTAATTCTGTTCAACAATATTGGTAAGAATCTTATGCATTTTAACAGATTTTTGTGATTTCATCCCTTTGTCCACCCAAACCCCTATCCCCAAGCTTTAAATTCTGACCAGTTTTTAAATATTGTTTTGCCTTAATTGTTTTATTGCTAGTTTTAAGGGGACAGTTTGCCTTTTCAACAATTTTGTTTATTTTTCAAAAATATCGTTCAAATGGAATGGTGAACTCTCTGCATTTCAATGTGCAACTAAAGGTACATTTTGAAAAAAAATAAATAGCTGCATATTTAATTAAAAGTTTTTAAAATTTTTTTAATTCCTACTACTTTTTTAAATATTCATATTTTTGCCCATTTTTTTTAAAAGATTGTCAAATGTGTATTACACAAGACTGTGCATGGATTTTTAGATACATCTGATATTATTTTTAATATAATTTTTTTACTGATATGTATAGTGTAAAATGATTAGAGATGCACCGAATATGCGGTATTCGGCCATGTTACTGAATATAAGGTTTGGCTGAATATCAAACTATTCGGTATGCCAAATATTGAAATATTCGGCCAAACCGAATATTTAAAAAATTTTTAAAAGCATATTTTAAAAACCTTATACAACATCTACGTTTAACAGTCATTTTATAAAGATATTCAGAATAATTAGAAACAGAATCATATTTAAATAAAAGAGAATGTTTTAAAATTATTTATTTGCTGTTTGTTAAGTATTATTTAAGAAAATTAACCAATCACAAGGACTTTCATAGGAATTAATTATGTACAAATGCAAGTTCCTGAACATTGTCCAGTAAATAATCTGTTTCTTGCTAAGATTTTAAGAACAACGTTTACAATCTCTGAAAATGATTGCCCACTCCAGACACCGTTCTAGGATACATTTAAAAACTTCCTTGCTTAATCAAAGGGAGTAGAACATTTATTGTTGCTAATTTGCCACCATATAAAATTTGAATAGATTGTATTATTTATTTACTTTTACTTTAGTCTCTTCCTGACAAAGAAATAATATATGATCCTGTACAATTTTTCTTCCAATGTTTCACAATTTCTCTTTGATTTTAAAATGTTTGTTTTAGAATTTAAGAAAATTTTATTCATTTGTTTTAATTCTCAGAAGAAGCCATGAAATTAAAAAAGTTTTATAACTATCCTTTTCTTAAATAACTCAAAGCAATTTTTTTTCAGCATAACGTTTTTTTTTGAAAAAAGCTCTTGTTTATTACAATAAAAGTTTCTGTTTTAAATATTATGTAAAATTGTTTTAAAATTTAGCATTTTAATGCCTATAAACTTTGAAATATAAAAGTATTCGACAAACCAAATATTGGTATTCAGCTGAATAGTTACTATTCAGTTTGCCTGTAGGCCAAATATTTAGTATTAGGTTCACCTGTAAGCCAAATATTCGGTATTCGGCCAAAATCCTATTCGGTGCATCTCTAAAAATGATGAAATCTAACATATGTTCATATACATTTAAAAAAAAAATAATAACAAAAGAACCTGAAGGCTAATTCCATGTGCAGACTTATCACATATATAATAAAAAACCTGTACAAAAAATTTTAAATCTATCTCAAATACAAAAAAAGCCATTTAAAGTTTTAATTTGTGTGAGTAAGGTAATTGCGCAGGGTGTATTAACAAAATTTACAATATCTTATCTTGTGATATAATTGCCGTATGGGTAAAAATGAGGTGTCAAAATATACACAATTAAACCAGCCTTCATTTAATATTAATAAAAGAAAATGATTTTTTGACCAATTTTAAGGTAAACAGTCCCTTTAATATAAATAATAAACCATTACATTTGAAGTGAAATTTCCGATCATAACTCACCCAAACCCTCACACACACATTGTTCAAAATCTTTAAAAATGTGAAAAAAAACAAAACTGAATACTATTCCTGTTCTAAACTTTACATACAGGGCTATTAAAATTATAATTCACTTATTGAGAATTCTCATTAAGTACTAGAGCTGCAAACTAAGCAAAATTTCACTGGTATCTATAATTAAGCTGAAAACTGAAACAAATAAACAACAAAAAAGAATAATGAATGGTCTGTGAGACTGCTAAAACAGTTAAGGGTTTAATTGTTAATCTTAAAAATTTCTCAAGTTTTATTTAAAAAAATCTCTCTATTTTTTCTTCTCTTAAAAAAAAAAAAAAATTCTTTGCATTTAGCATTATTTCTATAAAAACAAAAAGTACAGCAGCATGGCGAGGAAAAAATGGCATGGAAGAGATGAAAAGGAGCACTGAGAAGAAGAATAAAAGCATCATGAGAATAAAAAATGGCATTGAAGGAAAACAGTATAAATAATGCTAAAAAAATAAGTTTGGTAAACATTGAACAATATTGCATAAATGTACTTAACACGACCTCTCCCCTAAAAAAAAAAAAAAAAAAAAAAGCTCTATTTAAAATATAGTTACCTAAAATATACTACCCATACCTTTTAGAAATTTTCATTCAGTTCAAGGATAATTATAAACACAAAATAAGATTATCACAAACATGCATATAAAAAAAAAAAAAAAAAAAAAAAAAAACCTGTGGAAAAATTTGCTTATCTGACTCTATGAATATTTCGCAAAATTTATGAACTTTTCCCACATGATCATTTCACAAAATTCCCGCCTTTTTTGTTGTGCTGCTTTGACAAAATTCACTTTTTTTATTTTTTGAGATCAATTGATGAAATTATTTTTTTTCCACAACCAATTGATAAAATTTCTAATATTTTTTTCCTTGACCAACTGACAAAATTTATTTGCTATTTGTTCCTGCATTTTTTATGAAATTCGTCCTTGATTCTTTATTGATATTCGTGCCTTTTTTTCCACAAACAGTTGACAAAATTAGCGAATTTGCAATTTATTTATTTATTTGTGGGGGATCATATATCTAGCATAAAGTGTAATATCTAATTGCCTCAATATTTTTTAATGTTTTAATAAGTACTTAAATTTGTGAAAAAAAAATAATTATTTTGTATAAAACTTTTTATCAAGAATTATATTGTCATTTTTTATTTATGATTATCCAATGACTTAGTTTATATATGTATATATATATAACCATTATATAATATTACAATTCATGATCTTCTTTTAATACAAATTAATATCATTAATTAATAATATAATTGAGTATCAGCCTTTTGCTTGCTAATTAAAAAAATATAATTTTTTAAACACCTGAATTGGTTGCTATTTTCCTTGTTTCTGACAGTTTATTTCAATTATTCCCTTGCTTAAAAACTTTATATATTCAATTAACTATGCTGGTGAATTGTGTATTAATAGTTTAGGTTGCTAGGCTAGGACTAAAATTTTTAGATAAATGTTGTTTCAGTTACAATAAGGAAGAATACATATGTTAAGAAATAGCATAAATGCTTCCAATTGTGAATTAAATATATTATGATCTGAAATTTTCATAAATTTTGTATATTAGAAACTTTCTATTTTTAAATTACATAATGTAGATTATGTAAACTGTAAATATGTAGAAACACTAATTTTACTGTGTTCATTTTTCTTGTATGTTAACTGTAGCCACACTTGACTGACAGTTCATTCTACCATGTCATTTAGACTTAAATTTATATCATTTTCTAATTTATCAATCTGATACCTCCTTTTAAGCTTAAAATATTCTATGTATCTAGCCCCCTACACACACACACACACACACACAAAAAAAAATTCTGTGTGAAATACTCTATAAAATAGACTTGTTGCTTCGAGAGATTACTGCCTTTAAGTTCTTGGATCAAAGCTAGATCAAACCTTTTGATTTGATACTTTGGTACTTTTCGGTTAGCCAGGCACCAATGTTATACATATATACACACACAACATATCCATACATAGGAATATGTATCCATGTGTAGTTTATAATTTAGAAGTTATAATTATTTGAATTCTTTAGTATATTCTCACACGTCACTTCTGCTATTTATTGTTGAATTATAAGAGAAAATATTTTTTAATTGATAGAATGAATGATTAAATGCTGATATTCTTTAATTAGGTATAAATACACTCAGTTTCTGAATATTTAAAAAACCGAAAAGTACCGATACTTCTGATATTTTAATTCAAACTTAAATTGCTCGTTTTCTGCTTAAGTTTACTTTTAATCCTAGTATCAATCTTGGCTTTTTTTTTGTTTTTGTCTCATTAAGAAATTCTTGTTTCTGTGAAGGTAAGGAAAAATAATTTGCCTTTGTTTAGGAAAGCTAGTTGCATCCAGACTTTAAAATAACCGTGTTAATTGTTAATTCTTAAAATATTGCTGCATGTTACTAATGTTTTATTTAGTGGCAAATGTAACCTTCTAAACTCTAAAATATTTTTAAAAAGAAAGTCAAAGTGATCTCTTTATATCTGGTAGTATCTCTCTATATAGTAAGATATATAGCTATGCAAAGAGATATTGATATAGAAATACAAAGATTGTTGGGCTGTTCAACCCATTGGTTCCATGCAGCTTAGCAGATAATCTTATTTCCTTAAGATATTGAAATTGTCATCTATCTTAAATGTATATTTATTGAAAATATTATTTCATGGTGTGAAAATATACTTATTGATAAATATTTGTAACTGTGCCAATTGTATATTGGGAAGATTTGTAATTGTAGTGTTTTCAATAAAAGTCACTTTGTAACAGCAATATCTAATAAGTTGATAAGTTCCAATTCAAAGATGCAAGTTTTTGCATCACTAAGTTTATGTAACCATAAAATTATATATGAAAATCACTTAAAATCCACAAACTAAGTTAAAATACTTGCTAAAAGTGATAAAAGATATCTCTATTCAGTTTGACATATTTCATTGCTCAGATGGCGACATTCTCAAGAGCTATAATGATAGAAATATTTTTGCAAAAGAATTTAAAAACTGGTAAACAAAAATCATGAGATCTCATGTGTAATGTAATCAAGTAGAATAGTAATAAAAATAAAATGGATATTTGTGAACATGAATTTGCAGAATAAGAAACAATAGTATAAAATAATTCATGTTCTCAATTATCCATTTTTTTTATTGCACTTGATTTCATTATACACGAGATCTCATGATTTTCGCTTACCAGTTTTACAAAAAAAAAAAAAAAAAAAAAAGTTAAAACATTTCTATTAAATAGCTCTTGAGAATGTTGCCATCTGAGTGATGAAACATGTCGAGCTGAATAAAAACATTTTCTATCACTTTAAGCAAGTATTAACTTAGTTTGTGAATATGTAACAAGTCCAAATGTTGTGACTTGCATGCTAATAAATCTTAAATTATAATTCTTTTAAAAAGGAAAGCTTAAGATTTTTGCTTAATAACTAATTAATATTAGTAAAATATGTAACACAGATGTGGCTCATTAAAGTCAAAAAGTTGCACATCTCTGATATAATTATTTAATAAGCATTTTATATGATTAAATAAAATATTTCATATTAGTGACTTTCTTTTTTAAGGTTCATCATACTTTACTTCTGAGGAATATGCTTGCTTATGGATGGCTTAGTAGTAAATTCGTCTATTAAAGATCCGACTATAGCTCTAGCAATACTGTTTGCTACATTTTTCATTTTCAACAGAGAAATCCAGTTGACTTTGAAGCTTTTTCAGAGGTAAAGGAACATGTTTAGATATATTTTTTAATATAATGTATACTTATAAGTTTAGAATGTATAACTGTAATGCATAGTATAAAGACAGCATTTTAAAATTTTTTGAAATGTTTTACTTAAAGATTCAGTTGTGCTAACAAATGTATAAGACTGTCCAGTTAAAATTTGGATCTGTAGAAACCATTTAACTATTCCTGTGTTTAAATATTAAGATTCCTGTGTGCACAAAAAAAAGCATTCTGTAACTAATAAAATTGTCATGGTTCATCCGAATGACCTGATTTATTAAAATTGTTTTATCTTAAAACTAATTCTTTCTCTTTCTCATATATCTGTGTACTCATAAATAAACAGAACCTTTTTTAAAGTGTCAATGGAATAGCTAGTTTTCAGAAACTACATTTTATACTAAAAAAAAATATTTTTTTTTAATTATGATGAATGCAAATATACAGGACTTTTTTTTAAATATATATAAGCAATAGTTATGAAACAAAGTTGTATCCCATTGTTGAATATTTTAATGTAGTTTAGAATATATTTCACCAGTCTAATTCATCTCAAAAAATCAATTTTGTCATTTTGGATACATTTTTAAAATTATGATTGTTACCACCATTTTGAAATGGTATTATTAGCCTCATTTTGTAGATTAAATAAGGTAAGTACAAGATAAATTACACTATCTCAAAAGTTGTAACAATCAACCAAACTGATAACACTGCATTTGTTAAATGCGCAATTGTATTCAGCCTGGTGGATAAGCTGATATTTTTATATTACATTTATATTTTTAGTTTATTATAGGCAGGGTTGGAAAAAAACCCATTAAAAAAAAAAAAAAAAACGGTTTATTTGGTTTAAACCGGGTTTTTAAAAATATAACTTCCTATTGCATATGGATGCATATCTGTTGATAAAATAAACATTTTTGGATATTATATAAGAAATATAACTTTAGAAAATATTTAAATTAAATAATTACAGTCAATTATATAGAAAATTGAAATCATTTCTAATTTAAACATTATTAGTAACAGCTATGTCTTATGTTCAAAGTAAACTGCTCTACACGGTGAAACATTGATACCTTGAAAATCGCATGAAGAATCCTTTGATTAATAATATAATAATCAATCAATAAACATTTGATGCAGTTTCATGAATATAATATATTATTCTGTGGTTGTTATTATTATTATTATTTTTAATATCCAAATACTTCTAGTTATTTTGTTTTCTGAGTGATAACTCCAAGTGCCCAAGTCAACATTTTTGGCCATTAGATTCAGCAACTAACAGAAAAGATTGATTGGTATTATTGAAATGCTATAACTAGCATTTTATTTTTGCAAGCTGTGTTATTCAATTTGATATCTTAAGTTACTCTTAAATTCTTTATGGATAAACTTCCCCAATCCCAATCCAGAAAATTTTCTTTTACAACTTAACCAAAATCTTAAAGATCATTGTATTTTGTTATTAACTGTTGTAAATAATCTGCATTTTTTAAATGAAAATATTTTATGCTAAATATTGAATATTATTTATCTATTTTATCTTTTCCAATTTCATGTGTTTTAAGGAAAATTTTTAGGGTACCAGATATGTTCATCAGCACATGCTAGTTTTCATCCTACATGCATAGAAACATGACTAGGATCATTATGTCTCATGCTGACTGCTGAGATGAAGTGTTAAAAGTAGAAATTACTTCTATCTATAATTTAAAACAATTAAATTACAAAAAAAAAGAAAATATATTAGATTTTTTCTAAAAAAACCAAATGGTTTAAACTGTGGTTTAAACCATGGTTAAAACCATTTGGTTTAAACCGTGCCAACCCTGATTATAGGGTAGTGATCGTTAACACTATATTCACTATGTTAAATATGTGTCATTAAGTTTGAACTCCTTGCATAATCTGGATATGTACCAATTTGTAAGCATTTAGTTGTCATATGCTTTTTTGGAAAAATCTGAGAATAAAGGTAACAGAAATATTCTAAGATAATATAAAACAAATATAATTTTTAACTTACAAAGAGCAGTTATTTGTATTTTAGTGTAATCCATCATAATGGTTCGTACGCTTTGGAAAAAATAGAAAAAGTGCTGGAAAAAAAAGTATTCATTTTCAAGGAATGAAAAGTGCTGGAAAAAAAAGTATTAATTTTCCAGGAATGAAAAGTGCTGGAAAATATCGCGAACTTTGACAAATGGTGGCCGAAAAATGTCAATTTCAATAATCGTTCGCATGAAAAAAAATCGGTAATTTCGCCAAATGATCGCTTAAAAATGCGAATTTCGTCAAAAGGTCGTGGAAAAAACGCGAATTTCGTCGAAAGGTCGCGGAAAAAAAGGCGCGTTTCGTCAAAGACTAGAGAAAATAACTGGAATTTCGACAAAAGATCTCGAATAAAGCAAATATTTCGCCAGAGGATCGTAGAAAAAATGCGAATTGCATTAAAAGATCACAAAAATACGCGTGTTTTCATCAAAGGATCGTGCAAAGAAACGCAAATTTCGACAAAGGATCGTGAAAAAAACACAAATTTCGACAAAAGATCGCAAAAAATTGTGAATTTCTACAAAGGATCACGTAGGGGTGATTCTGTTCCAAATTTTCCAAAAATTTAAGGCATTCATTTCGAAAAATTTTTAAAAATCAGTCACCAATCCGAAAATTCGGCCATAAAAAATCGCGAATTTCGGCAAATGGTCACCGAAAAAAAAAAAATGCCAATTGTTTTCAGAAAAATTGCCAATTTCGCCAAAGGATCGTGGAGAAAACGCAAATTACGTCAAAGAATCGCGGAAAAAATGCAAATTTCGTCCAAGAAACGCGAAAAAACCGTTTCTTTCGTCGAAATATTGCAAAAAAAACCCGTAAATTTCGTCAAAAGATCGTGAGAAACTGAAAATTTTGTCAAAAGATCTCGAAAAACCGAAAATTTCGTCGAAAGATCGCAAGAAGATTGGCAAATTTTGTCGAAAGATCGCGAAAAAAATGTCAACTCTTGTCGAAAGATCGCGAAAAAATGGCAAATTTCGTCAAAAACCATAGAAAAAACGCATAGTTAGTGCTGGGAGTGGATTCCCTCCCCCCCCCTTCCCCCCTCTGCTGTAACTTTTCAGAAAATTTGAGGTGAATCACAGAAAAAACTCTAATTTCCTCAAAGGATCGCGAAAAAAGGGAAATTTCGTCGAAAGATTACGAAAAAAGACTAAATTTGTCAAAGGGCCTTGAAAAAAAAAACGCATAGCCAGTGCTGGGAGGGGATTTACCCCTTCCCCTATCTGCTGTAATCTTTCAGAAAATTTGCTGTGAATTTTAGAATTTTTTAAATTCAGAATCACCCTTAAAAATTTCATCAACTATATGCTGAAAAAAAATCACAAATTTCTTCAATCTGTCATTGAAAAAAAATTGCAAATTTTAAGAATCCACCGGGGAAAAATACGACAGACGAACCACAAAATTCGTCCATTGGTCATCATTAAAGAATACAAATTTTGTCAATTTGTCGAAAAAATTGTGAAATTCGTCAGTTTGATGCCGATTTCATATATGCCCCCCCCCCCCCCCCCCAAAAAAAAAAAATCCGTCATTCATAAAATTTGCAAATTTTGTCAAACATTATGTCCTGCTATTTATTGAACGCGAATCATTTTTCCATAATTTAATCATAACGATGTAAAATATCTTAATTTGCTATTTTTTAAATCGAAAAATATTTTTTATAACTTATAACTGACATTCTTCTCTGATGAGATGAATTTTACCATTTGACAGTCCAAATTTTTCACTGTGTAACAGATAAAAAAAATTTATTTCATTTTTATAAATCCATTTAAAAAAAATCTTTTGTATTTAAAAAGTAGAAGTAAATTATCTAATCTTTATTTTAATTATTTTTGTATGGATAAGTGCAAATGATGTAAGGTTTGAGAATTCAGAAAATACGTATTAAAAAATATAACTTGTAAAAAATTGTTCACAACTTCAGAAATGATAATATTTGACTCCTGGTGAGTGTTCAGAATTCCTAAAATTTAACTGGTTTACTCCTGTCTTCTACTCTTGTAGTGATACCATACCTTTTATTTATTTTTATTTTATTTTATTTTTCACTTTTAAAGAATAAAAATCAACACTAGATTAATTTTAACACAATTATTCTAATTGGTAAATAAATCATATTAGATGTAAATTTCCAACTGGGTGAAAAATGTCCGGACCAGGATTTGAACCAGGGATCTCCTGGCTGAAGCCGCCAGTGCTCTACCATCTGAGCTATCCCGGACGAATCTGGTAGAACTTTTTTCACCCAGCTAAACTTAATGATTTATAGCATCTGGTCTGAAACCTGGTTCAGCTCAACAGAATAAATCTCAGGTATTGGAACTCCAATACGTTAGAGCACTGGCGGCTTCAACCAGGAGATCTCTGGTTCGAATCCTGGTCTGGACATTTTTCGCCCAGTTGAAAATTTACATCTAATATGATTTATTTACCAATTTAGAATAATTGTGTTTAAATTAACCAAGTGTAATTACGTATCCAGCAATTTCTGGAGTTCCATTACCTGAGGTTTATTCTGTTGAGCTGAACCAGGTTTCAGACCAGATACTATAATCATTAAGGTTAGCTGGGTGAAAAAAGTTCCACCAGATTCATCCGGGATAGCTCAGATGGTAGAGCAATGGTGGCTTCAGCCAGGAGATCCCTGGTTCGAATCCTGGTCCGGACATTTTTTGCCCAGTTGGAAATTTACATCTAATATAATAAAAATCAAGCTCTATTTTCTTAACTTTTTATTATATATGAAATTTCTTCCCATGGTACCTTACTAAGTTAAAACACATTTTTCTTTAAAAATTCTCTAATAATGTCTTGAAAATGCCTGTTATAAAAATTCAAAGATTTGATAAGATTTCTTTGAAATAGATAATCAATGGGGTGGCTGTTTTCCTTATGTGTTATTCTACGCCATTTTTATGCATGTATCTAAACAGTCCTTGAATAGTGCTTGAAAAGTGCTTGAATTTTATTTGTTCTCGAGTGTATGAACCATGATCATACTTTTTCCCCCCTCTCCCTATTTTGAAATTAAAAGATAAATGTTTAATAGGGAAATTACATAGTGGAATCTGAAAATGATGTGCTGCATTGTGTTAAATATACTTAGAATGACTAATTAAATACAGTGGCTATTTTGCAAAGCTAGATGCATTTAAATACAGAGAAGCATAAGATAGCATAACTTAGTAAAGTGGATATAAAATGTTTTCAAGAATCTCATTTCAAACAAAATATTCATTATCAGGAAAAAATTTTTATTAATATAAAATTGACTGAATTTTGGTGTATTAGAATAGCATTGTGAAAAGTGTTGCCTATGAAAATTTCATTATGCTGCTTTCGAAATATCGAGAAATTTTAAAAAGATATTTTACCACCTTATTTGTTATGTCGTGATATAATACTAAGAATTCGATGCACAAAGAAAGCATTGAATAAACAATTTTCTAATCAGTTTAACACTATAATTTTGAAAAAAATAGCAATTGAAAAAAAAAAACTGAGCATTAGACACTATGGGTGAAGAGATTTCATTTTTATGCATGGGTGTTATTTCATATATTTTAGCAATTTTAACATCGAGAATTTTTAATAATTTTCTTATATTTCTTGCATCTACGTTTTCATGAAAATTTCAATATACTTTTGTATTTTCTTGGAAAATATATTTGAATGCTTATAATTGCTTTATTAATAAGTGTAACTACAGATTTTTTTTTTTTTTTTTCTTTAGGTGTCTTGTTGGTATTAATGTAATGTCTGGAACAAAATATGCAAAGCAAGGCACTTGAATTCATCATGGACTGGTTTAATTTTGTTTTAATTTTGTTTATACTGGCTTGGTCTTGTTTATATTGTATGTGCGACTTGTATACAAAATGGTCTAATAAATATTTCTGTACCTTATTCACTCATGTATTATTTAGTTTATTGGTACATAATGCATTAATCTTCATTTTATCTACAAAATGCTATATCTTTAAGGATCTAATGAATAATGGACCTTTGGCTGAAAATCGATAAATATTTAGTTGAATTAATTCAGGTTAAAAAAAAAATTCAAAATCTACTTATAAGACTATTATATAATTATACTCTAGTAGTGCTGTTTTTCTCAAACTGTTTTTTAAATCGTTATCTCAAATTGTTTTTTTTTTCTTTCGAAATATATATGCAACAATATTTTTACTGCCTTTTTAAAACTGGTTTAAGAAGGAAATTTTCTTTAATTATTTTAAGAAATATGTAAAACTTTTTTTTATTCTATAGAAGATTGTATTTTATTTAACAATTTGTAACTTTTACCCTCCCCCCCCCCCTTCTTTTTATTTTTCTAAAAATTGTCTGCAAAACTTGCATATTTCTTTTGTTAGTACCTTTTGGGTACACAAGTAAATATATATACATACATTTCAATTAATTGATGGTTGTTCAACAACTAATTATTTTGAGTCATTTCTGGAATAAATTTCAAATATTTACAAATTGTCAAATTTTTTGCAGATATACTAAATTTGTTAAGGAAAGAAATAAGCAAAGAAAGTATGGGGAACACAATTTTTTTTAGCATGTAGACATTCAGAAATATTTTTTATCTAATTATGGTAAGTCCTACAATACAAAGAAGTACTATATTTCAGCAGTCTAAGAAGTTGTTTACCTTTGTAAATAAGGCTTGAACAGAATTTTTAAAGAATTTTTTCTTTTGAAGTATCATTGAATTGATTTGAATAGGTTTCAAAATAGTTGAAACTTCTTCGGTTTTACATAATTATACAGTTTTAAAATGCCGAATAAAAAAAAAAGTCTGATTAGAAACGTAAAAAAGTTTACTAATTTAAGGAAAATTTATGATTTTTTTTTTATCCTCGATTACAAATCATTTTTCAACATACTGGATGAAATGTGGTTCGACTTGTACACAAAAATTCAATTTCTTTCAAAATTTTGCTTAAGAATTGGGGTACTCGACTTATACACGAGTATATATGGTACTTATTTTTCTATACTTAAAGACAAATTTTATTTTCCATGTCAAAAACAAATTTTGCATAAAAAGATGATATTGAGTCAGACCCGACACATAGGAGTGCAAAGGATTAAAAAATTTTCAGATTGATACCACCGTAGTTATGGACACTTTCATTAAAGAACATCAATGTTTTTTTCTCACCAAAAATGCAGAAACAACTCATATCTCATGCTCGTTATATCTTTCATTTTCCTATAGATTCCAATACACTTTTGACAGGATTTTTTTACAAACTACTTTGTACATGTTACTTTATATTTATAATGTAACATTGCTTTTAGGATTTTCAGTAGATTGATTTCAGGAGGGAAAAGCTATTAAAAACATCAGAATTTGAATAGTTTTTAAATATTCAATGGTTATGCTACAACTAATTATTTGTGTCATTTATGGAATAAGATGTGATATTTAGAAATTGTTTAATTTTGTACAGATGTATTGTCCGTTAAAAAAAAAAAAAAAAGTGAGTTTTTGAATTTGTAGCTATTCAGAATTTTTTATCTGATAGATTTGTTTAAAAAACCTAGATATGATTTGTGTATTATTTCTATATCAACCAGAAAACTAAATATTCATAATTCATTCGGCTAAAAACTTATTTTAAAATCTAATTAAAGTCTATTATTAGTATTCTAAGTTTTAAATTATATATGAAGTTTCTCAAGAAAAATGAAACACCATTTTAAAAAAATTACAAAAGAGGTGATTTGCTGGACAATGGCAGTTTCTTAAATTTATATAGGTTTGTATGTTAAGAGAAAAATAAAAATTTTCAAAGTAAGTAACAAAAATCTCGGAAGTAATAAAATTTTGGTCAATTTTATTAATTTTTATTTATTTTTTTGAAAATATATGAAATTTTTAAGTACATTGAAGTTCTTGTTTAATAAATGTAGGTATTGTAATATGAAAAAAAGCCCATGTTATATCATGGATAATAATCTAGATTGTATGATTAAGAAATTCCAGTCTAATGCAGTAATGAATTTATTGTTATAAAGCCAAAAGGAAAGTTTGCTCCTGGTCAGGCATAATCAACATTATGTACTATTATCTTTTTATCTTTTTTAATATTATACTATTTATTTACTATACAAGAACTGCTATTTTTTATAAAGAATTTTTATGCACACATTAGTAAAGAATAAAATTGATTTAACCAATTTGACACATTTTTACATGTACTTCCAATATTCTTGTTACATGAAAATCAGAACTTTTATTTCCCATGTATTGCATACTTTTTTTAATTTATAGTTTTATGGCTAAGATATATATGTATGAACTTTTGATTGTTTTGTTTTTAATATAGTCAAAAAAAATCACACATATATATTGAAAGGTTATATAACAAACTGAAAATATGGTTAAGTAACTGTTTTAAAAATTATAGTCAAATGACTGAACATATCCAAAGTGTTGCTGAATTTCACTGACAAATTCAAAGCATGATAGTGGTTATTTAACTGTATTATGATTTTATTAACACATGACTGTAAAATATCTATATATGATCATTTGATTGCATTATGGATTTATTAGTATGTACCTGTGATATATACAGGGTGTTGCCGAATTTGGCTGACACATTCAGAGGGCTGATAGTAGGCATCGAGAGGATGAAAAATTGAAATAGTGCATAATGTGGTCACAAACCACATTAAGGGGGAGAAAACTGCAAAAAATAGTTATGAAGAGAGGAACATTGAGTGGGAAAAAAAAATAGAAAAACACTTATTTAATTTAAGCAGAATTACAATGCAGTACAGTTAAATGTCAAAGGATACGAGGCATTTTTATAGGAATTGTTCGAAGTTTCATGTTTAAAGGTCATTGCACAACAATCCTTCTGTAGATATCTGCTATGCAATTACTTTCGTGGCCTCAACTTCAAACAATTCTTATAAAAATGCCTTGTCATGACCTTTCTGATGTCGACTGTTATGCATTGTAATTCTGCTTAGGTCAAATAAATGTATTTCTACTTATTATTTTTTTCACTGACCGTCACACCCTTCATAACTATTTTTGTGGTTTTCCCTCACTCAATGTGGCTTAGAACATGGAGTGGTTGCATGGCAATTTTCCATCCTCTTGATGCCTACGATCACGCCTCTTTATTTGTTGGTCAAATTCGGCAACACCCTGTATATTTTACGGTCATTATTAATAAATCCATAATGCAATCAAGTGACCGTATTTTACAGTCATAAAATCATAATACGGTTAAATAACCATTTTTTAAAAATACGGTCAAAGGGCCATACCATGTATATTTCAAGGTCAAATGCAAATTTATTCTTAATATGGTTATATAACCGTCTTCTAAAAATATGGTAAAATGACCATATATATATATATATATATTGTACGGTCAAACGATTACTTTATACATTTACGGTCAAATGAGCATTTTGACCATTTCATAAAATTAGGGTCAAATGACCATATATATATTTTTTGCGGTCATATGGGAATATACGTATAATATGATTAAGTAACCGTTATCTCTAAATACGGTCGAATTTCCAGACAGAATGCTGCCGTTCAAATGACCGTTTTCTGACGATGAAATTTTTAACAGTGAGGGGTCACAATCCTCTCCATGCTTCGGAATTCTAATACACAAAAATGTCAGTAGGGTATCTAGGATTTTCGGTTAGCCAGGCACCAGTGTTATATATACATATATGTGTACACTTATATATTTACACACATATATATATATATGTATATATACATAAATATGTATACATAACACTGGCGCCCAGCTAACCTAAATGTACCGGATTTTCTTCCAAGAAAGAGGAGAGCTGCGCTGGGAAATGGTCTTGTGTACAAAATTATGTAAAAAGTACAGATTTTGAGGAGAGGAGGGACGCGGCTACCGTAGCCTCTCAGCTCCCTTCTTCTTGAGTATGTCCCTGATAAATGCACGGAGTAAAAGAGGTGGAGAGGAAACTTAATAGGCATTACTTGCCGAAAATGCAAGTTGCATTTTGGTAAATAATAGGGCGCTGCAATCCGCATGTTGGCCATTCTTTTAGCAGAATATCATATGATTGTATGCATAAGAGCCGTATTCGTTTATTTTTTATTATTGATATTACAAAGCATAAATTAAGATGGGGTATAAGTATGATTTGTAAGAAAACAATAAATGTTTATGATGTATTACCAGTTAGATGTATTACAAATGACTTATAAATAAACTTTTTTAATTCAATCAAAATTTTAGTTTTTTGTTTTTTGTGTTTTTTCTGGAAAAGAAGCAGGCTAGAGAAATTTTGTCAATTACATTTTTTGCGAGAAGAAATTTCCATACAATTTATCCATTAAATAAATGGCAAAGAAGCTGTTATTGAAAGAAAAAACCTCTTTAATGATCTATGCTGTTTCTACATTATTCATTAATTTGCCTATTTGAGTAAGCATAAAAGGAAGAGGAAATTTCCTGTTAAAATAATGTGCTTGCACAAAAAACAGAAGTCACTGTTGTGCAAAAAATATCCCGGTTTACATTTGATGGTTTATTTACAAATTTCAACTACACCACCAACCAGAATAACCCATATCTATCAACATTGTAATGTGCCAGATGTTTACATAAAAATATTACAGTATATGTTGCTTATACGAAATACAGTAAAACCTCTGAATACCCTTTTCACTGCTGGAATCATGAAAAACCTGACAGTTACTTGAGAAAAGTCTATTATTCAGAACTTCAACATTAAAAAAAAAAATAAATAAATAAAAATATATATATATATCACATAGCATAAAAATAACTTTTTTTTTTTTTTTTTTGTCTTAAAGTTCATGTTAATCAAAGACAGAATGCTAAAAAAGTGTTCTCTAGTTTAATAAAATCCGTGTTAAGTGAAAGATCTGGACCCAGTGACTTCAGAATCATTATTTTATTCACCGAATGGTTTGAAATTTAGTATATATAATCATTGCAGAATTTTGTCACATCAAATTCTGTGAAAATGGAATCAAAACTTAAAAAGATATTAATAAAAGTTTTCTTATTCTATTAAATCCTATCATATGCAATTAATTCAATGATATCCCATGATAGGTAATGATTTTAGATTGCCATGGCGATTATTCTATTAAATCCTATCACATGTAATTAATACAATGATATCCCATGATAGGTAATGATTTTAGGTTGCCATGGTGATTATTCTTTAAATCCTATCACACGTAATTAATTCAATGATATCCCACGATAGGTAATGATTCTAGGTTGCCATGGTGATCATTCTATTAAATCCTATCATACTTAATTAATTCAATGATATCGCATGATAGGTAATGATTCTAGGTTGCCATGTTCAATGATATCCCATGATAGGTAATGATTCTAGGTTGCCATGATGATTACGTTCTATTTAAGATGGAGTCCTATTATTTTCGTATTACTGAATTTAATGTATATAATCGTAATAAACTTTGTAACTTTTATGCATTTTTGCATAACAGTGAATCTAAAGGGTTATTAAAATTTTATATTCTGTATGCTCTGACTTAAAAACATATAGTAATCTAAAATATACTGTTACATTTTTCCATAAATATTTATGAAGTATTCTGGAAAATAATCTTAATTGTATGTTAAGAAAAATCGGAATTTTTTGTAGAAATTGAGTCGGGTCTGTTTTTTTTTTTTTTTTTTTTTTGCAAGAGACGGGACGGGCCTCTTTTCACTGATTTTTGCATGGGGCGGGCCGGGGCGTGAACTGCAAAAATACAAACGGGCCAGGCCGGGCCGAACTTTTAGTTTTTCCACCCGCCCGGTCCAGGCCGAGCCTAATTATTTCTCTTTACGAGCGGGGTGGGCCCGGGTCTAGAAATTCCGGTTCTCTACCCCCCTTTAAGGCCAAAACTAGCCTTTTTTACACCCGGAGCAAACATGGATTTTGGCACCCTCCCCCCTCTTCCACAAAGTATATTTACAAAGAGAATTGTACTAATTTTCTAATAGCTACTTAATTAAAAATTTAAAATATGTTATACTGAACTACGCAATCTACAATGGCAGATCCAAGGGGTAGGCCACGGTGGTCATGACTCCCCTCTGAACACCAACAAAAATAGTCTAAAGATCATTTTTAAAATGAAATATCCCGTAGAGTCCCGATAATACGAGTCCCGCTTAACCGAGTTTCCGCTTTAACAGAGTTATTTTCTTCTGATGGACTGATGGCTTTCATTATTATGAAACAGTCATTATAAATGAAGTATTAGGTGAAGATGAAAGAGCAGTCGTAAAAAGTTAGAACTCTGATTTTCTGGTCAGAATGGGGACAAAAATGGCCATAATTTAAAAAAAAAAAATTATGGCCATTTTTTTTTTTTAAATTATGGCCATTTTTTTTCCATTCTGACCAGAAAATCAGAGTTCTAACTTTTTACGACTGCTCTTTCATCTTCACCTAATACTTCATTTATAATGACTGTTTCATAATAATGAAAGCCATCAGTCCATCAGAAGAAAATGATCCATTCCGAAGGCATAATCCTTCATTTGGCGCCCCTTCGTTCTGGCGCCAGGGGCGCGTGCCCCCTCTGCCCCCCCTTAGTTTCGGCCCTCCTTATAAGTAAGATTATATTAAAATCATACCTTACGACTTTTGTAAAAATTAGTTCCTGAACAATGACCTATAATTTATACGTTTTCTTCCCCAAATAATTAAGATAAAAAATTGTTTTAATTCTACGTTTATTAATTGCATAGATATCAAAAGTTATGAATTATTAAATTATTCAAAGGTTATAAAATATACGCGACATTAAAATGTACTCCAAAAAATATTGAATAATACTTTTAATTTTTAAAAGTCATAAGTCCATTTATTTCTTCGCGGCAGAACAATCCCCGATATTATGTTTTTAAATAGCCTGTCTTTGCTTTTTTGTCAGAATGATCTCTGATTTTAAGTGTCTTAAGAAGCAATTGAAAAGCCAAGTGCCTTTAAAAAAATATGTATCTTATGAAGAAAACTGTAATTAATCAGATTTTTACTTGTAGGACTTTCTTAAAATTCAAATTTTCTACTAAATTTTTTTTAAAAATCAGTGCTTTTCCCATTGAAAAGCATTGTAGAACCATCGATCAATAGCCTACATTCTACGGTGTTGCCACCTAATGGGGGAAAACTGCATAGCAAAATTTTAACACTAATTTCCCTTCCACCTTTTTTACTCCGTGTTTACTGTTTATATTGGTCACGGAAGAGACTTCTAATATAACACAGACTTCTTATATTAGAAGTCTGTGGTTCACGGAGCTATAGAAGGAGAAACTTTTGTTATGGCACAGGTCCTTAGCTAGACCATACTTCCAGGTAGGGCAAAGGTTTTTCCAGGGGTGGCAGATTATTTCATCAATTTTTTCTGGTCTCTTATTCGCATTTCTTCAAAAATATGTACTGCGATTTTAGGGAATTTTTTTTTCATGTAAAATATAAGATATTTCTAAAGTCAGTATGAAATTTGTAAAGTTTCTTCAGAGACATAATAAAATTATATTAAAGTTAAATAAGACATTTGCCATAACCAGGGCCGTCTGAACCTCCCCCATACCCCCCATTTGAGGGGGGGCAGGGGCGGATTTATAAAGTGAGCGACCCCTCTGACTGGAACTTTTTGGGGCCCTTCCATCTTGCAAAATTTGGTATATTTACAGTGGTGGCCAAAATTGTGGACATTTTTCGAAATTTTCATGCTTTATAACTTTCTGTGCTTATAGATTATTATAATTTTCACTTAATTACAAATGTTTACATATCAAATTCAAGAAAATGTAATGTAGAAAATAATAAAAAACAGAATTAAAATATCTGCATTATAAAAAAAGTTACACATACTTTAGTCCAAAATACAAACACAATTAGTCATAAATGATGAAGTGTATTGTAATAAAAGCTCCCTAGCCAATCACAATGATTGTTCTGAGAACAAATCAAATGTCAGTAACTAAACTGTAGTATGTTTTGATTTATAAAAGCGGTATTTTGCTGGTTTATTGTTAGAAAAAAAAAAAGCTAATGAATCGGACCATTTTTAATGAAGCTATAATAGGAAATTCGAAAGAGCCCAACTGATAGTTGAGAGCAGGACTCTAAACTGAAAACATTTTAAAAGGTCTTAGTACTTAGTGCTTTGGGTCTGCAATTAGACGAAATTAAGCATAGGTATGAATTAATCATTAGAATAAAATTTTAAAGAACTGCGCAAAAATGGGGAGAAATACTTTAAAAAGGGCCCTAAAGGCTCCAATAAAAATATAAGAGTGTTGGTCCGGGGACAGGAGTCCAAGAATCAACTTTAAAGTTATGTATTGAAGTGACACAATTAGGGAGTGAAAACGCATGGAGAAAATAATGCAAGGATTCCGGGACAACCGGGGCCTAAGGGACCAGGGTTTTAACTGGAATGTGGAATCGGGGGAATAACTAAATTTAAAAAGGGCACCAAAAATGAATATTGGATTAAAAGGGGCAATTTATTAACAATTTAGGGTAAAAACTTCCAGGGCCCTGTACAGACTCCCATGAGGCCGGGGTTTTAACTGGAATGTAGAATCGGGGGGGAAATAACTAAATTTAAAAAGAGCACCAAAAATGAATATTGGATTAAAAGGGGCAATTGATTAACAATTTAGGATAAAAACTTCCATGGCCCTGCAACGACTCCCACGGTGCCAAGATCTTAACTGAAATGTAGAAAGTTGGATAACTAAATGGAGAAAGAGCCCAAGAATGAAGAAGATCGGATAAAAGGGGGGAAAGTTATTAAAATTTAGGGCATAAAATCTTGAAGCAACCCAGGAAGGCCGGGTCTTAAAGAAAAATAAAAATCTGGCCCTCAAATGCATCAGGAACTGACTTAGACTATCCTCACCGTAATTTTCAGACTTCTACGTGCGGTAGATTTTGCTAGACATCGCACACAGACACATCACACACACACAGCAAAACTTTCTTTTATTAGCATAGATAATCTGTAACAAAGTAAAAATGCATTTAAAATATCAGCTTTATGAAACTGCATACCAGGTATGGGGCCCCCAAAATCAGGAGCCCCAGGTTGATGGCCCATGATTTAATCAGGCCCTCAATCTGTATAATTAAATCATCATAGAATGTCTCTAATAGGATCCCTTTCGGCTCAGACCCAAGTTTCCTTTGAATCCCACCCCATCCCTCCACGACCGATCATAATCCTGATAATTCATAACGAAAAAAGATAAGGGAAAGCTAAAACATTTCTGGTAGTAGCAAATGATAGAATTTTTTTTTATTTATTACAAGAAAATGATATTGCAATATTAACTGAAAAATTAAAAAAAGAACACTAAAAAAATCCTTTTATCAAAACTTCACATTTCTCTTTGAAGTCAAAAGAAGATGTTAGGGCCCTTGAGATGCGGGGATCCTCGCGATTGCGACCATCGCGACCCCTTAAATCCGCCCCTGGGGGGGGGGGGGAGGTGAGCAAAGTCAGCTGCCCAGTAGTAAGTTATTGTAACTTTGAGCCGAATAATGTTTTTTAACTTTTATAATTATTTTTTAATGTATCTTTTAATAACATTTTGTTTTATCCAAATTCATTTTTTGTCAAAGATCTTTGTTAGATTTAGAAAACAGATATGCGCTTTCCTTCTATATCCACTATTCTTTATAAAGGTGCCCAGATGGAAGAGCTTTTGAAGGCTCTAAATTCTATTTTTAAAATATAATGCTATTTTAGTCTTTTTGGGAGCCCCCTATAAATGGGAGGAAAAGGTGAAACAAAAGGATCAAAACTTCATTAATACTAGTATTTCCTTCAACCAAAACAGATATGCACTTTCTTTCTACAGCCACCATTCTTTTTAAAGGTGCCCAGATGAAAGAAATTTTGTAGGCCCTAAATTCTTTTTGAATTGGCTTTTTTTGGGCCTTCTATAAAAGTGAGGAAAAATTGGAACCCAAGGTTCAAAACTTTTAGGCCAAATTTTTCATCCAAATCTTTAAAAAATATGCTTTTTAATCTCATTGGGGGTCCCAATAAGTTTCAAAACTTCCTTAATATCATTACTTCCTTCAAAAAAATTGTGCTTTCTTTCTATAGTCACCGTTCTTTTTAAAGGTGATGAAAGAAATTTTGCAAGCTCTAAATTCATTTTAATTCTTTTGTTTTTTGTTTGTTTGGGGGGGGGGGGGCTATAAAAATAAAGAAAAGTTAGAACTCAAGATTCAAAACTTTTAGGCCCCATATTTTTATTCAAAATTTTAAAAAATATGCTTTTTAATCTCGTTGGGGCTCCCAATAAGCTTCAAATTTTCCTTACTACTATTACTTCCTTCAACCAAAACAGATAATGTACTTCCTTTCTGTAGCCACATTTTTTTAAATGTGTCCAGATGAAAGAAATTCCGCAGGCTCTAAATTAAAAAAAAAAAAAAAAAAATTATTGGGGGAGGGGTGGAGGAGAGGGCTATGAAAGTGAGGAAAAGTTGGAACCCAGGATTCAAAACTTGTAGCTACCACTTTTTTATTCAAATGTTTAAAGAATGTGCTTTTTAATCTTGTTGGGGGCCCCAATAAGGTTCAAAACTTCCTTAGTACTATTACTTTCTTCAACCAAATCAGACATCCGCTTCTTTCTATAGCCATCATTCTTTTTAAAGGTGCCCAGATGAAAGAAATTTTGCATGTTCTAAATGCTTTTTAAAATGTCTTTTTTGGTGTCCCTATTAAAAGTGAGGAAAAGTTGGAACCCAAGATCCAAAACTTTTAATCCTCATTATTTTTATTCAAATGTTTAAAAAAAAATGTGCTTTTTAATCTTATTGGGGGGTCCCAATAAGCAGGCATCTGTGTGCCATGCATTTTCCACCTATCCCCTTATGTTCGACCTGTTTCTTTTTTAACGTTTCATTTATCTTCTCTCGATACATTACCAATGTTAATTATACATAATTTATATTCTGCAATTATTTAATCTAGTAGCAGAGCTTCGCTTGCTTTGCTGGTTGGTTTTTCCAAAAAAGAACCTATTTTGTGGGGTTCCCCCTTGGGGGCCCCACTGCCTTCCGCAGTGTAAACCCGTTCGGGATATCCCCAATTTGATCTTGAATCAAAAAATCTTTGAATTATTGTAATTTTTCTTTCGATAAAAGTGATAGTTTCCAGGTAAAAGTTAAATTTTGCAGCATCGTTGTACACGTTCCTATAGGAGCCGATTTGTTATTTTCCCACCTTTAGCTTAATCATGACAGCAGCAAAATCTACTGGATAATTCTTCGGTTTCAGAAAAACTTGTCAAAAAGTATCCGCAAAATGCGAAAAAAGGGGTATAAATCGCATAAAACATTGGATAAAAATAGCCGAGAGCAAAATTTACTATATCGAGCCATAAGATTGAAAGTGGGATGTTAAAAAATACGCTAAAAATCACATAAAATGTTCGTAAAAAATTCCGAAATTGTAAAGGATAAATTTTCTATGTTGAGTTAAAAGACTTAAACCTGATTCCTTTTAGGGATGTTTAAAAAAAAAAACCGTGGAAGGTGAATAAAACTCCGCAGAGGGCAAAATTTACTATATTGGGATAAAAGATTGAAACCGGATTCCTTTTACATTCTCAAAAAATAAATAAATAAAATAAATAAATCAGTGAATTGGATGTCTTTTCAGTTGCTTTTTCTTCCGTTCAAACACACGCTAAAAAAAAAAAAATGCTTTCATTTGTCCATTTTTTGCAAAAATATAGAAAGACACTAATCTAACGTAAAAATTACCTAACATCTTCTAATATAAAGATGCATTTTTGTCAAATCAAATTCAAATAGTGTTCCGTCAACTGTGTTGCATTGTATTTTCCCTATTAGAAACTGAACTTTTACACATGAATATTTTTTCCTTCATAACACCAAAAAGTCACGAATCAACGATCAAAATTTCTAGAAATTTTCCATTCAAAAGACGAAAATTTCTTCAAATATGAGAAAAAATCGCTTCTAATCGCAGGGGTCTTAAAAACGGGAAAAGCGTTTAAAATCGCATAAAATGTTCCCGAAAATTTAAAAAATTGCAGAGGACAAAATTTTGTACTATGGGCTAAAAGATTGAAATCTGACTCTCTTTACTAATGTCAAAAATCCTGTTGGAACGTGAAAAAAAAAGTTAAAAATCACATAAAAGACTTCGTGAAATATTCAAAAATCGCAGAAGACTACTTTACTATATTCGGCTAAAATGGAAAGATAGATTGAAAATGGATTTCTTTTATAAATGTGGGTGAAAAAACACAAAAATAGCATAAAAAATTAAATAAAAAATTATATATAAAAAAAAAACCTGTATCGAGATGCATAATTTCAGGCATACAAGTATCCTTTGTAAGAACTTTACTAATTACCCCTAAAGACTATTTATTCACGAACTATTATTCGAGGGAAGATTCCTCTGAAAGGATCTTCTAAACTTTCCCACGCTAAATCTCATCGGTCATTCCTGAACAAAGCTATGGTGCCATCAAGGCTAGAAATATAAATGGAGAAGACAGTACAATTTCGTTCCGGCGCGAGTTGAACATTCCGTGGAATCACAGAGAAAGCAGGAGCTTCAGCCGTCCAGTAAATGAGCGGTGGCAACGGCTGAGGGGGAGAAAAGACGATTTCTCCTAGGGCGGCGAGCTTCAGCCTTCGAGAAATAGGCGGTGGCAACGCCTAAGAGGGAAAAAGACTAGTTTTCCCTAGGACTGGGAGTTTCAGCCTTGGAGAGAGGCGAGGTGGCAACGCGGGAGGAAGGAAGAAGGAGTTGAGAAGTGAGAGAGCGAGGACGCTGGTGAGGAAGTCTTGCTGGACCTAGTGGTGAAGGAGCGAAGCGAGGAGATGAGATAGATGGTCATCCGATCAGTCTTCTCTCCGATTGAAGCACTATATCTGTGGAAGCAGCCCATTGATGGAATTTTTTATCCTGTTAAAATGACGAGAACCCAAGACTAATATTATTTAAGTTGTATATACTCTTATTTAACCTAGATATCAATGTAAATAAAGGACTTAGATTTTAGTAACTTACGCTACCATAGACTCTTGTCCAGTGATATCTAAGTCCCTACACCTTCTATTCAAATCTTGTCCTGAACAGAAAACATCTGGTCAGACAAAAAGGACAGACAAATATCTGTCTTTATTATTATCTACTGGAAACCCATCTTCGTTGCCCCATAGATGACATTTACAATGTAAATATAAAACCCTTTTACTCTGAAAAACCCTTTCTGAATATTGCAATTCTGTGTGGCACTGATCGATTTTACAAACTTTTATAATTTGCAATAGTGTCAAGAAAGCTGTTAAAGAACATTTCTACTTTTGTTCAAAAGCCCCCAAAAGCAACTTAGTGAAGTTAACAATGACAAAACCACATGATTGCAACACATGATAGTTGCATATTTTGTACAACCTGTTTTGTCGAGCCATAAAATAGGTAGCCAACTGCAACTGAAAATGCATATACCTTTGGTTTCCCTAACCTGATAACAATAAATTTCATGTATGACAGTTGTACAAAGAAACCAATTTTCGCGGACATCAGTTAATCAGTTTGAGGAAAGGAGTTAAAAGGATAATCTCTAAAACGTATTATTCTCTAAAGTCTGTAGTTTGACTGTTTCGGGAGCAAGTAAGGTAAATTTCTACAAAGCAACAAAACGAAAAATGTCCCGCAGTTCTTGGAACAAAAGAAAAAAGTCTTCACAAATGAATTTTTTGTTTAAATTGTTTTGTTTGAATTTAGAAATTTTAGGAATGGGTGCCTGTTAGTTAAGTTACGGTCTATTTTTAAAAAAAGTTTTTCTTTTGATTGAGGCAAACAAAAGTTCAGAAATTTAATGTGTCGATCAGGGTGTCCAGTCAATTGTGCTAGGACGGGCAAATATTTTTCCAGGTCAGGCAGTGCCCGACCCGGGCCTGTTATGGCATCTTCCAAGCAAACTTGACCCTAAAGCTGAAATGGCCGCGTCACGGCGCTGTGCACCTTACCTGCATTACTTTAACACTGTTTTCAATAGAAGTGTGTTATTATTTCAATTATAAATTAATATTTTTACATTATAATTTGATATGGCGCGGAAATGTTTCGGGTATGCATGTGACACGGGCTATAGAAAAGCCAAAAAATGGACTAAAGAGTTGGGAAATAAACGCATTAAATATTTAACTTCCCTATGGAATATGTCTTATATTAAACAATGAACCTTCTATCTGCATTTCTGTAAATGAAAGATTGATATATATACATTAAAACTAACATTTAGTGAAATTTAAATTCCAAATTTGTAACTAAAATATTTTATTCTGTTATATATTAATAAATATTTAATGATAAGTGATTTTTTAGTAAAGTCTAGAAAAATCAATTGGAATTTGCTGGAGCTGCCGTCTGTCGTTCAAAAGAAGAAAAAAAAGATATCTTATTAAATAATATTCTGCTGTTGATTAATTATTTCGTAAATAAAGAATATGTACATTTTCTTATGTAATCTTTATTTAAATATACACACACAGAGCTTTAATTTATCAAAATACATTTATTAAATGCAATATAAAAACATCAGCTTATATTTTGATTTCTGGGAAAAAATTGTCAATAAATTGACTTTATCCTAATGGAACAAGAAGTTATTGACGAGTTTCTTGATTATTCGAAATGATTCATACTATACACTTTCATTAATTTTATGCTACTTTAAAAATATAAAATCTCAGCATTAACTTGATACTGTATAAATTATTTTAAAAGAAATCTGAGTACAGTAAAACTGAAAATAAAAAAATAGGTGTCTAGGACTTGTTTTAAAAAAAGAATTAAAAAAAAAAAAAAAAAAAAAAGGTTTTTACTTATTTGCAGTTTGTCAAATTTATTACAAATTGTATTCTTGTTTTTGGTTTTCAAATAAAATGAAAAAATGAAAAAATAAAACATCGCAGTATTTATTTATTTTTTTAAGTTAATCTATAAAATATTTGCAAAAATTACTTACCAAATCTAGAACACGATTTTTATGTAGATACACCCTTGATTACTTTGAATAAAGAAAGTACAGTAAAATTTAAAAAAAAGAAATTTATTCTAGATTTGTCTTGAACAAGAATTGATATTTATTCATTTATAATACGGCTGAAAAAAAGTTAGTTTTTAGTTATTTGCAGTTTGTCAAATTTATTATGAATATTTAATAAACAATAATAATTCATAAACTAAATTCTAGTTTTCATGGTTTTTAATAAAATAAAAAATGTAAACAAAAACATTGCAGCATTTAATTAAAAAAAAAAAAAAGTTAATCTACAAAATATTTGCAAAAATTACATGCCAAATTCAGGACACAATTTTTATATAGATAATCTTAATTTAAATAAATCTTATTTAAAATAGTCTGGATACAGTAACATTTAAAAAGGGAAAAAATGTATTCTAGACCTATCTGGCTATCTTGAACAAAAATTAATATTTTTTGTTCCATTTAAATAACACAGCTGATAAAAAGGGAGTTACTTTTAGTTTGTAAAATGTATTATGAATAATTTACAAAATTTAAAATAATTTGTTTGATTTTTATAATAAAAAAAAAAAACAACATTCACATTAGAAAAAAAAAGCTACTTTATATTAAAAAAAGGTTCTCGTTTCTAAATTCAAATGGAGATAATAGATAGCGCTCCGGACAGTACATGCATCATTCAACTTCTCTCTTGCGGTCAATTCACAAACACAGCGTTCCCCTACCTTCTATTCTAATACCATGATACTGTTTATGTTTATAGCTGACCATAGATATAGGATACATGAACATAGAATAGACTGTATTATAGATATTCTATAGATTCTATATTCTCTATTCTATGTCCATGATAGGATGCTAATATCATCATCATCATCAACCGTTTTCAATCCACTGCTGGATGTAGGTCTCCCCCAGATTTTTCCAATGTTTCCTGTCTAGTGCTTTAGTCATCCAATTTACACCGGCTACTTTTCTGATTTCATCACTCCATCTTACTTGAGGTCGTCTTCTTGGCCGTTTTACATCTCTGGGATACCACTGTAAGGTGTTTGTGCTCCATCTATTGTCTTGTCTTCTTGCGATGTGCCCAGCCCATTTCCATTTTAGCCGTTTAATTCTTTCAATGATGTCAAAAACTTTCGTCTGACTTCTTATCCAGGTTATTCTTTTTCTGTCTCTTCTAGTTATACCTAGCATACATCTTTCCATACTTCTCTGTGTTGTTTGTAATCTTTGTACCATCCGTTTTGTTAGCGTCCATGTTTCTGCTCCATAAGTTAGGACAGGCAAAACACATTGGTTAAATACCTTTCTTTTCAAACACAGGGGCATGCTACTCTTCAGAATAATATTGTTCTTCCCAAAAGCACTCCATCCATTTCTTATTCTTCTATTGATTTCATTCATGATACTATTATCAGATGATATTTCTTGCCCAAGGTACACATAACTTTGCACTTCTTTAATTTCAGTGTTCTTGTAGACGATTTTCTTTTTTGATGCAAATGAATTGAACATCACCTTAGTCTTTTCCAAGTTTATTTTTAATCCCACATTAATGCTAGCTTCTGCCAAATCTTTTAGCATATTTTCCAATTCTTCAGGACTGTTACTGAAAATTAAAATGTCGTCAGCGAATCGGAGATGACTTAAATATTCCCCATTTATTCTAATCCCTTTGTTTTCCCAATCCAGCTTCTTGAAAATATTATCTAAGACAGCAGTAAAAAGCTTAGGCGAAATGGTGTCTCCTTGTCTTACCCCTCTTCCAAGCTTGATCTTTGCTTTTCCTTTGTCCAAGCGTATGGTTGCTGTTGCTTTCTTGTAAATCTTCTTTATAATATTGATGTAAGGTTTGTCTATACCAATGTCCTCCAGAGATTCTACTACTGCTGATGTGTAGACCGAATCAAATGCTTTTTCATAATCAATAAAGGCAAGGCAAAGAGGTAAATTATATTCCTTATGTTTTTCTATGAGTTCCCTTACCGTTTGGATATGATCCATTGTGCTGAATCCACTTCGGAATCCTGCTTGTTCTCTAGGTTGAGCCGAGTCTAGAGCTGATTCAAGTCTTGTCGTTAAAACTTTGGTGAAAATTTTATAAATCACTGACAGTAAGCTGATTGGACGGTAGTTTTTAATGTTTTCCTTTTCTCCTTTCTTGTAAAGTAGCACCATCACAGCATTATTCTAATCTTCTGGTACATCTGACTTCTGGAGACATTTGGAAAACAGTAAGGATAGCATTTTTGCAAATTCTTCTCCTGCTTCTTTGATAAGGTCAATTGTAATTCCATCTTCTCCGGGGCATTTACCTTTTTTCATAAATTTAATGGCTTGTAAAACTTCGTCTGTCGTCACTGGGATTATGGCATCGGTTTCTGTTAAGTTTTCTCGTGGATCACATAAGTTGATTTCGCTCTGATCTTCACATTTATATAAATCATTATAGAATTTTTCGACAATGTGTACTATTTCTTTATTGATTTTGGTGATTGTTCCATCTGCCCTCTTTAGTGCAAAAATACCTTTTCTTCCAACACAAAGTTTTCGCCTAGCTGATTTTAAACTTTTGTTATCTTCTAGAATTTTCTTGACAAGATCAGAGTTAAATTTTCTGATATCTTCTGTAACACATTTTCTTACCGTTTTACATAATTCAGCATATTCAACTCTTGATTTAGGATCATTTTTCTTCATTTTAAATTCTCTGCGTTTCTTCATCAATCTTCTTGTTTCTTCTGTTATTTTCTTTGTCTGCTTTACTTGTGCATCACCGGCTATCTTCTTTGCAATATCTTGTAGAGTACTGGTTAGTTTCTTGTTCACTACTGTAACATCTTGCTCTTCTTCTAAAGCTGATTGAAGTACTTGGAAACGGTTTTTAAGTTCCAAATGGAATTCCTCTTTATGTTTCTGGAGATTTATTATATCGATTGATTTCTTTGAGTGTTGCAAAAGCTTCATTCTTTCCACTTTAGTATTTAACAGCAGTTTGCATCTAACCAACCTGTGATCACTTCCTGTATTGAAGTTATTGAGAACGCTGCAATCCTGAATAAGATGCTTTTTGTTTGTTAAGATGTAGTCGATTTCACTTGTTGAGCCATTTGCACAACGCCATGTCCATTTTCTTTGTGGCTTTTTATATATATATATATATACTCATACAATAAAGAGGTAAAAATTGTTTATTTGTCGGAGGTAAGCTCTGGAACTACCGAACCGATTCCAAATGTAATGGTATCAAAATGATGGTGTTAGTCCAACTTAGAACATAGGCTATATCTTATGTCCGTGACACTAGCCAAAAGGGGGTGCATGAGCAAAAAACATTCTAAAAATGCGATTTTTGTGTTACTTAAAGGCCTAGAAACATGAAATTTGGAATGGTAGTTACTTAATAGATACTAATAATCTCTAAGGACATTTCTTAAAAAAAAAATCGAAATTAAAAAAAGGTGAAAATGCACGAAAAACGTTCTAAAAAATGTTCTAAATGGCGATTTTTATGCAATTTCAGGAAGTACCAAACCGATTTCAAAAATAATGGTGTCAAAATGATGGTGACAATCTTTGCTCCAACATAGGCTACATTTTATGGCGGTGCCACTACCCTAAACCGGGTGCAGGAGCAAAAAAAAAAATGTTCGAAATTGTGATTTTTGTGTTACTGAAGGGTACAGATACATGGAATTTGTCATGGTATTTACTTATTAGATATAAATGATCTCTAAGAACATTTCTTAAAAAAATCGAAATTTAAAAGGGGTGAAAATGCACAAAAAGCGTTCTAAAAAACGTTCTAAATGGCGATTTCTACGCATTCTCAGAAAGTACCCAACCTATTTCAAAAGTAATGGTTGGAAATTGATGATGACAGCCCTTGCTCCAACATAGGCTGTATTTCATGTCGGTACCACTACCCCAAAGGAGGTGAAGGAGCAAAAAACGATCTAAAGTGCGTTTTTTGTAATACTGCAGGGGCTAGCAACTTGAAACTGGGCGTGGCAGTTACTTATAAGATATAAATGATCTCTAAGAACATTTCCTAAACAATTCAAAATTTAAAACGGGAGAAAATGAACGAAAATTTTCTAAATTGCGATTTCTACACAATCTCATAAAGTACCCAACCGTTTTCAAAAGTAATGGTTGGAAATTGATGATGACAGCCCTTGCTCCAATATAGGATCTATTTCATGTCGGCGTCACTACCACCTTGCGGTTGCAATGATACTCAAGGGGCTAGCAACTTGAAATTTGGCATGGTAATTACTTGTGAGATGTAAATACTCCCTGAGAAGAGTTCCTTAAAAATTTGAAATTTAAAAGCGGTGAAAATGAACGAAAAGCGTTCTAAAAACTTTCTAAATAGCGATTTCTATGCAATCTCAGGAAATATAAACCGATTTCAGAAGTAATGGTTTCAAATTGATGGTGACAGTCCCCGCTCCAACATAGCCTATCTTTTACGTTGTTGTCACTACCACCTGGGGGTTACAGGAGCAAAAGAGGCTCTAAATTGCGCTTTTGTGTTACTGAGGGCGTCTAACATTTTAAATTTGGAATGGCAATTACTTCAAAGATGCAAATGCTTTCTAAGAACTGTCGAAAGAAAATTCCAAATTTAAAAGGATGAAGTGAGTGAAAAGTGTTCTAAATTATGATTTTTATGGAATCCTATGAAATACAAAACCGATTTCAAACATAATGGTTGCAAATTGATGGTAATAGAACCTGCTCAAACGTAAGCTATATTTTATGTCGAGGGTTGCAACAGCAAACAACATTCTCAATTGCCATTCCTGCGGTACTGAAGAGGCTAGAAACTTTAAATATAGCACGGTAATTACTTATAAAATATAAATGTCCTTTAAGAACAGTCGAAAATAAATTCGAAATTAAAAAGCGGTGAAGTGAAGAGAAGGAGCGAAAAGCAATCTAAAAGAGTCCTAAATTACGATTTCTATGGAATCTCAGTAAATAATAAACCGATTACAGAAGTTATTGGTGTCGAATCAAGAGTGATAGCCCCTGATCCTATACGGGCTATATTTTATGCCGGTGTCACTACCACCTGGATGGCAGGAACAACAAGAAAACCTTTAAAAACATCTAAATTCTGTTTTCTATAGAATATTAGGAAATAAAAACAGATTTCCAGGTTAATGTTGGCAAATTAATGGTGACAGTCTCTGTTTCAACATTTTTCGAGACCATTCTATTTGAAGTGGTAGACTGTTAGACAAGAAGCTTGGAATTTGACATGTTGGTTAATTTTAAGATGTAAATGTGTTAAGATGGTTTCTAAAAAATTCAAAACTTCAAATGAATTCTGAAATGAGCGTATAAAATGAACATAAAAGTCTCAAAATACTTTCTAAATTATCATTTAATTGGAATTAGTTTTAGTTCTTCTTATTAATTAAAATCTCATTTCTGTCTATTCACTTTTATAATGATGTTTAGTCAATCTGTGGTTTAATTTGTAATTTTTGAATTATTTAAAAGAGTGTTCATTACGCGAGCAAAGCCGCGGGGTTTGCTAGTATGTTTATATTCCTTATTCCATGTATCTGACAATCAGTGTTGCCAGATAATCGAAAGTCAATTTCCCCAAAAGTTCTGAATTTTTCTCAAAAAGTCCCCTTTACTAACATTAACACTATAAAAAATATTTAACTAATTTAAGTTTAACAATTTTTCTCAAATCAAGCCTTTTAAAAAAATCCCATTTGCATAAAAGAAAGAAAAGAAAAGTAAAACGAACTTTCGAACTGACATTTGAGAATTAGCACATGACGTCACATGTCTGGGGTCTGACATCGCTTCATATGGCGCCCATACATTAGGAGAAATGTGGTGCTCTCCATTTGACTTAATAGGCTTATTTGCACTATAATAATAAAAATAAGAAAGATCTAAATTAAACAGAAAGGCAACATGTGCCAGGGCCGAAACTAGCCTTTTTTGCACCCGGGGCAAACATGAATTTTGGCGCCCCCCCCCCCCCCCACTTTCTTCCTCAAAGTATATTTACAAAGAGAATTTTACTAATTTTCTAATAGTCGACTTATTTTAAAATTTAAAATATGTAATACTGAACTACGTAAATTCAGTGTGACGTTTGTAGCAATTATAGTTCGTTCACATAAAAGAATTCACATGTATTACTGGCTATTTACAGTGTTTGCTTATAGAGTAGCGTTCCGATTATCCGAGTCCCGCTTAACCGAGTTATTTTCTTCTGATGGACTGATGGTTTTCATTAGTATGAAACAGCTATTATAAATGAAGTGTTAGGTGAAGATGAAAGAGCAGCCGTAAAAAGTTTGAACTCTGATTTTCTGGTCAGAATGGGGAAAAAAAATGGCCATAATTTTTTTTATTTTTGCAAAAAAAAAAAAAAAAAAATATTATGGCCATTTTTTTTTCCCATTCTGACCAGAAAATCAGAGTTCAAACTTTTTACGACTGCTCTTTCATCTTCACCTAACACTTCATTTATAATGGCTGTTTCATAATAATAGAAGACATCAGTCCATCAGAAGAAAATGATCCAGTCCAAAGGTATAATCCTTCATTTGGCGCCCCTTCGTTCTGGCGCCCGGGGCACATGCCCCCTCTGCCCCCCCCCTAGTTTCGGCTGGCCAAATATTCGGTATTTGGCTTGATAGTCACTATTCGGCTAGCTGAATATTCGGTTTACCTGTTGCTGAATATTCCGTATTCGGCCAAAATCTCTATTTGGTGCATCTCTAGAAGAAACTCATTTAATTTTAATGAAACTGGTTTCAAATGTTGTTTCAGATTATCAAAAAGAGGACACTCGACTGTTATGCGAAGAAAAAATTATTAAAAAATTATTTAAAAAAAATTATGGCCATTTTTTTTTTTTTAAATTATGGCCATTTTTTTTCCATTCTGACCAGAAAATCAGAGTTCTAACTTTTTACGACTGCTCTTTCATCTTCACCTAATACTTCATTTATAATGACTGTTTCATAATAATGGAAGCCATCAGTCCATCAGAAGAAAATGATCCATTCTGAAGGCATAATCTTTCATTTGGAGTCCCTTCGTTCTGGCGCCTGGGGCACATGCCCCCTCTGCCCCCCCCCCTTAGTTTCGGCCCTGACACGTGCTTTTAACGGCAAATGGGCAGTTTTGTGCTCCAGATGCAATAGTATCAGTCGTTGCTAATAGCAACATGACGCAAGCCATCTATAGAGATGCTGCTCACAGCCTTCGGTACAGGAAAATTGTCCCTTTAACTAATGCTAAAGTGCCATTGAAATAATTCTTTATTGTAAATGCATTTGAAAGTCAGATATTCAAATTCGAATAACTTTTACTTTGTCATACAAGGCAGAACACAAATGTGACAGGAAATAAGAAAAAGAATAATTGTGCAAAATAATCATTCTGAACGAATTTAAAATACCTGCAATCAATGTGCTTGGAATTTTCGCCGATACCAACAGTTATAGCAAAAATAAGAAACTGCGCATGCGTCAAGACTTAGATTGAAAGTCTCTTACTAGGAAACTTGTACTGGGTTACCGAGATTGCTATATGTCATCATGCTAAATTGGCGATTACTTTTTGGCGTTCGAAAATATTTCAATTTCTCTTTATTGTGAAACATGTGTTACTGTCACGGAGTAAAAGAGGTGGAGGGGAAACTTAATAGGCATTACTCGCCGAAACCGCAAGTTGCATTTTGGTAAATAATGAGGGCGCTGCAATCCGCACGTTGGCCATTCTTTTAGTAGAATATCATATGATTGTATGTATAAGAGCCGTACGTTAGAATTAAAAAAATATTTTATGTTATTCGTTTATTTTTTATTATTGATATTACAAAGCATAAATTAAGATGGGGTATAAGTGCTTTGTTCCTGGATGCAAAACAGGTTATACCAGTGACATAAAAATAAGAGAAAAAACGAAGGGAAAAATAAATTGAGCTTGTTCCGTACTCCACAGGTGAGAGATTTTTTTAGGCTTTAATATAAAGCTATTTGCTTGTAATTATGTTTAAATTGAGAAATTTTTATCTTAAATCTATCTTAATGTATATGTTTTATAAATGTTATACTTAATGAACACTAAAAATTGCTGTGGGTAATTGACATGTACCTATCTGTCAAATACCATTTAAATTGAGATTAAACCATTTAAATTGCAGAATTTTGTCATGTCAAATTCTGTGAAAATGGAATCAAAACTTAAAAAGATATTAATAAGAGTTTCCTTCATTCTATTAAATCCTATCATACGTAATTAATTCAATGATATCCCATGATAGGTAATGATTCTAGGTTACCATGGTGATTATTCTATTAAAGGAGGGATTCTGGCAAATTGTTTTAGATGAAGCTAGCTCAAAATTGTGTACTTTTAATTCTCCTTTTGGTCGTTACTGCTTTCATAGATTACCTTTCGGAATCTGCTCCGCACCAGTGGCATTCCAAAAAACTAATTTTAAATTGTTTGGTGATATACAAGGTATTGAAATATATTTCGATGATTTAATTATAGGAGGTAGAACTAGAGAGGAACATGACCAAATTCTTTTGAAAGTTTCAGAGAGAGCATAATCAAATAACATAAAGTTTAATCCTGAAAAATTTCAGTTTAGAGTAAATAAAGTTAAATATATGGGTTTAATTATTTTTAAGGATGGGATTAAAGCTGATCCTAGTCATGTTAAGGCAATTAATGAGCTTGAGAAGCCATCATGTAAACGGGATATCAAAAGGCTATTGGGTATGCTTAATTTCTTAAGTAAATTTTTACCCAATATATCAGCCGTAACAGCCCCAATGAGAGAATGGTTAAAAAAAATAATGTAGAGTTCTAGTGGAACCATGAACAACAAACTAGTTTTGAAAATATAAAAAAAAGACTAATAAGTTCAGCTCCTGTTTTCAAAGTGTTCAATCCTTCATTACCTATAACTGTTCAGTAGGGTGTATCGATTTTTAACTTTTTTTTTGTTTCCAAATTCCAAGTTGATAAAAAGTTGCTACTAGACACTACAACTTACCACAAAAAATTTTGGATTTTTAAAAAAATGTTTAGGTCTCTCGCACAAGACCTAAAGTTTAGAAATTTTACTTAAAAAGTAAATTTTTACAAAAATTTTTTAAAAACCTAAAACACTTTTTTTTTAAATTGCAAGTTAAAATTCCGCTAACAATAAGCATGAAAAACGATAGAAAATGTATTTCAAAAACTTAGCACAACATTTAGGTCTGCCGCACAAGACCTAAATTTGTTAATTTTGACGAAACTTTCGTAATTTTTAGTGTAAATGAACCATTTTTTTTCGTTAAAAACACACAGTGTATTTTTGTTACAGGAGTCATAAAATGAAACAATATATATATATATATATACTACATAAATAATATATAAATGTTGTATACCTTAAAAAAGATAGTTTAACGATGTAAATTGTTTGATAATTTGTAATAGATATTTCGTACAGATACTTTTGGTCTGTGCTCAACTCTTTAAGATCAACTTCTGGTATATCGCTTTCAATTGCAACAAAATTGACAACATCCACATTTTGGCAGCTTAGAAGTTGTTTACGAATAGGCCCGCTAAATGTGTTTGGTCCAGAAGTTGGCCCATCAAGAGCAACCATAATTTTTCTAAATGGTAACTCATTCAAATGTAGTAGACACACAACTGCCTGCAGTGGCTGTTGTATTTTATTTTCAAATAAGGTGATAACTCCATTTGAAGTGCCTGTGTTTGCTGCCGTACCATAACAACCAATAGCTTTTAGTTTTTTAAGATCGACAGTTTTTTCTTCACAATACTTTACAAGTGATGTAACTATTTCCTTTCCTTTTCCATTTATGGGAGTTACATGACCGAAATACTTGGATCCAGGTTCTTCAACAATAGATATGTGTTCTTCCATTAAAGTTTTTCGGACACTTTTACCAGCTACAATTTCTTTTGTTATGGTTTCATCTTTACGACCATCAAAGTAAATGGCCAACAGATCGGAGGTTCGAGTTGAGCTTACTTCTTTACGAGACTTAAGCCTTTCACTTGCTACTTTTGATTTGTCGATTACTGTTTCTTGGTTCTCCGCAGTAACGACATTTAAGTCTCGCAAAAGTGCAGCAGCTAACTGAACTCCAGCTCTACTAGAAATGCCCCTGCGGTCACAAGCTCGTGAAAACAAAGACAAGCGTTGTGGCAGTTCTTGTTTTACTTCTACACTTGAAACACTTTTTTGACTCGTATCAAGTACATTTATTTCAAAATCACTATCTTGACATGATGTGTGAGGCATTGAATCATCTGTACTATCACCAGAATCAATGTTATCAACAGATTTTAAGTTTTCATCCTCAGTCTTTTTTACAACTAACTGCATTAAAGCTTGTGACCTAGATTTTCTTTCTAATCGCTTTTTAAGCTTTTTAGTCTCGTTTTTGTCACACTCTGCAATTGACATCAATCCAGGACCACGTTGGTCGAGCAAAAACTCGTGTTCTAGTGACGGGACTTTTTTGCCAATAGATCAAATACAGTTCCTGAGGTCACATTTGCAAGCACAGATATCAAACAATGCAGTTTCAGTTTTTGACTGAAAGCTAGTTACTGCATCTTTGTAGGAGTTAGGATACTTCCTTTAAGGCCCTGAATACATTTCAATTTTCTCAAGCTGCTCATGCAGTTTTAAAACCATAAATATTGTGTTTTTGGTGCCAGAAACAGGAATTGAAGCCCTTTTCCATATTTCCTCACGTTTTAAAGCAACTCTTAACGCAATTACCTTCTTTAAGGCTGATGTATTCCCTCTTGTTTCATTTCAATGCGTACCCACTCAAAATACTTCAAAACATCCATCTCGGTTGGCAGAACATTAAACTCACTCACATCAATAGGTTGCCCGATAACTGGCCTGTCGGTAGTTTTTCTAGTTAGGTGCGGTTTTTTACTCATAATGAACAACAACAACACTCACTCAATTGATTCTTACAACAAGACTATCGCACTAAAACACAACCGTAATGCTCGCTCGCGGGCAGACAACTACTGACAAGTGTGCACGGTGATTCATAGGTGCCGCGTCACCGCGGCGCGACAGTCTGGCCTTCACCCCCCATCGCTTCAAGTTGACGCTTGACGTATTGAAATGTGATTTATTATTTCACTTATTTCAACAATTCCAATCAAGCCTAACGAGGCTTTAGTTACATTTAATTTTTAAACCAGCAACAACACAAATATCAAAGTACTGAAAAATGTTCAAAAATTGCCTGAAATTTACGACTTGTACGATTTGTGCGGGAGACCTAAATGTTGTGCTAAGTTTTTGAAATACTTTTTCTATTGTTTTTTGTGCTTATTGATAGTGGAATTTTAAATTGCAATTTTTTAAAAAATGTGTTTTAGGTTTTTTAAAAATTTTTGTAAAAATTTACTTTTTAAGTAAAATTTCTAAACTTTAGGCCTTGTGCGGGAGACCTAAACATTTTTTTAAAAATCCAAAATTTTTTGTGGTAAGTTCTGGTGTCTAGTAGCAACTTTTTATCAACTTGGAATTTGGAAACAAAAAAAAAGTTAAAAATCGATACACCCTACTGTTCAGTGTGACAGTTCACAAGGTGGATTAGGTGCCTGTATCTCTTACAAGAGGGACACCCAATCTCATTTGCATCTAGAAGTTTGAGCGAGTGTGAAACAAATTATGCTCAAATTGAGAAAGAATTGCTCGCAATTGTATTTGCATTTGAAAAATATCATAATTTGTTGTATGGTCACAAAGTAATAGTTGAAAGTGGTCATGAACCTCTAACGTCAATTGTGCACAAGCCCATTGCTAAAATTACCACTCGCTTGCAATGTACGTTGCTTAAATTGCTTAAGTATGATTTTACTATAAAATATGTCCATGTAGTAAAATGTACCTTGGTAGTAAATGTACTTTGTCAAGATCAAGTTTAAAAGATGTGGGTGAAGAAGACCCCGAAATGCTAAATGTGGTACACTCTGTTGAAAAACTCTTGTCAATGAGTGAAAACAAATTCAAACAGTTCCAAAAGTTAGCTGCTGAAGATGAGGAACTTAAGTTAGTTTCCAAAAATTTTAAGGAGGGTTGGCCTAAAAGTAAAAAATTAATTCCTAAAAATCTTCTTTGCTATTATAAAGTTAAAAACAGTATATATGTTGCTGATGGAGTAGTATTTTTAGAGGATAAAATTGTGGTGCCAAATGCACTCAGGCAGGATATGTTATTTCTTATTCATGAATCACACTTAGGAATAACAAAATGTAAAAGCAGAGCTCAAGAAATAATGTACTGGCCAGGCATCACCAGAGATATTGAAGAATTAATCAGTAAATGGAGTATATGTGAAAAATTTTCAAAAAACGCAGACTAAAGAACCGCTCGAACCTCATGATATTCCAAATAGGCCTTTCGAGAAAATAGGTATTGATCATATGTATTTACAGAACACAGATTATCTTGTAGTAGTTGATTATTTTTCTAAGTGGATAGAGATAGTAAAAGTTGATAATAAGACCAGCGAGGAAATTATATTTAAACTAGAGGTTATTTTCTCAAGATTTGGTATCCGTGAAACAATAATTTGCGACAACAATCCGTTCAATAGTTACAAATTTAAAAACTTTGGGAAGGAATGGGACATAGAAATTTTCTTCACTAGTCCAAATTTTCCACAAAGTAATGGGATAGTAGAAAAGGCAGTTTCATTACTGTATTTGTATAGTGTAATGATCGTATTAAGTTATTTATAATTATAATGTATTCTATAATACATGCCTCTTTGAAATTAAAAAGAAGGGTGTAATATATGTATACTTGTGGCAACACCTATTTAATATTCAAGTTTTGGTATGTAATGGCAACACTATATTTTAGACAGCTGAATGGCAACGCGAATTTATTATAGATGCTTTCAGTGTGATGTCAGTCATGACGTTTTGGTTGGAAACTGACTCCAAACAAACGGTTGCTATGCGTCATTTCTTTTTAAATATAAATCGTGGAAAATGTTACTAGTACATATCAAGTATTAAAACACTTAGATGTGAGATATAGATATAAGATATAGCTGCAACACACAAACAAAATAGAAAATACAATGTAGCAACCGTTTGTTTGGAGTCAGTTTCCAGCCAAAACGTCATGACTGACGTCACGACTGAAATCATCTATTATGATGGTATGTGCTGCAGCTGTCAGTACTCTCTTATAATCACGATGCATGCCGTGATCTTAGCCCAGATAATATGCTACTAAATATAAACTTATGTTATTAATAAATTTAGTTTCATCTCAAGATATCTCTTCGTCAATAAATCCAAGCATGCTACTGCTATGAGTTGCCCATTTATTAAGAGCCTATGCAGTAACATGAAGACATTCAAAAGCTAAATGTCAAACCAATGGAAGTGCTTTTTTCAAATTTCTTGCTTTCATTTCAATATTTTGGATTTTTTTCCCCCATAGGATTTCTGAGGTTGATGTCTAACCGGGTAGCTTTGCTCTTTGATTCTGGTTGCTTTTTTTTTTTTCCCCTGAGGGCTGCTAATAATGAGCTAGAAGCAGGTAGGAGTCGTTCGGTAGCTTCATCGCCCGGAGCCCAACCCTTCCCACTTTTTGGTGTCTTCAATTTGTGTAATTTCCCTTTTAAATTTGTCCGGTTTCATTTTTTTTTTTTTTTTCAATCTGGCTTTCGTTAGAGAGTCTTTCATTTGGGACGTGGCTGGGGACATAAGAATCTTGCTTCCGCAAAAGAGTTGAACCAGAGTAGAAGAATAAATGGCTGCGGATGAAGATGGGCTGCTCGCCGCGGCGGTTGACCCCCCCCCCCCCCCCCCGCCCATCCCCAACAACCGCCGAGACTAATAATGAGCTAGAAGCAGGTAGGAGGCGTTCGGTAGCTTCATCGCCCCGAGCCCAACCCTTCCCCCTTTTCGGTGTATTTAATTTGTGTAATTTCCTTTTTAAATTTGTCCGGTTTCAATTTTTTTTTTTTTTTCAATCTGGCTTTTGCTAGAGAGTCTTTTATTTGGGACGTTGCTGGGGACGTAAGAATCTTGCTTCCGCAAAAGAGTCAAACTAGAGTAGAAGAATAAATGGCTGCGGACGAAGATGGGCCACTCGCCGCGGCGGTCAATCTTCGTCCGCAGCCCTTTCTTCTTCTACTCTAGTCCGACTCTTTTGCGGAAGCAAGATTCCTAGGTCCCCAGCGAAAGACTCTCTAGCGAAAGCAACGTTTGAAAAAAAAAATCAAAAATTGAAACCGGACAAATTTAAAAGGGAAATTACACAAATTAAAGACACCGAAAAGCGGGAAGGGTTGGGCTCGGGGCGATGAAGCTACCGAACAACTCCTAGCTACTTCGAGCTCATTATTAGTCTCGGCGGTGGTTAGGGGTGAGCGGGGGGGGGGGGGGGGGGTCAACCACCGCGGCGAGCGGGCCATCTTCGTCCGCAGCCCTTCATTCTTCTACTCTAGTACTACTCTTTTATGGAAGCAAGATTCTCAGGTCCCCAGCCACGTCCCAAATGAAAGACTCTCTAGCGAAAGCCAGATTGAAAAAAAAAAAAATCAAAAATTGAAAGCAGACAAATTTAAAAGGGAAATTACACAAACTAAAGACACCGAAAAGCAGGAAGGGTTGGGCTCGGGGCGATGAAGCTACCGAACGACTCCTACCTGCTTCTAGCTTATTATTAGTCTCGGCGGTGGTTGGGGGTGGGCGGGGGGGGGGTCAACCGCCGCGGTGAGCGGCCCATCTTTGTCCGCAGCCCTTTATTCTTCCACTCTAGTCCTACTCTTTTGTGGAAGCAAGATTCTCAGGTCCCAGGCCATGTCCCAAATGAAAGACTCTCTAGCAAAAGCCAGATTGAAAAAAAAAAAAAAATCAAAAATTGAAACCAGACAAATTTAAAAGGGAAATTACACAAATTAAAGACACCGAAAAGCGGTAAGGGTTGGGCTCGGGGTGATGAAGCTACCAAACGACTCCTACCTGCTTCTAGCTTATTATTAGTCTCAGCGGTGGTTGGGGATGAGCAGGGGGGGGGGGGGGGGATCAACCGCCGCGGCAAGTGGCCCATCTTCGTCCGCAGCCCTTTATTCTTCTACTCTAGTCCTACTCTTTTGCAGAAGCAAGATTCTCAGGTCCCCAGCCACGTCCCAAATGAAAGACTCTCTAATGAAAGCCAGATTGAAAAAAAAAAAAAAATCAAAAATTGAAACCGGACAAATTTAAAAGGGAAATTACACAAATTAAAGACACCGAAAAGCAGGAAGGGTTAGACTCGGGGTGATGAAGCTACCGAACGACTCCTACCTGCTTCTAGCTTATTATTAGTCTCGGCGGTGGTTGGGGGGGGGGGGGGGTCAACCGCCGCAGCAAGCGGCCCATCTTTGTCCGCAGCCCTTTATTCTTCTACTCTAGTCCTACTCTTTTGTGGAAGCAAGATTCTCAGGTCCCCAGCCACGTCCCAAATGAAAGACTCTCTAGCGAAAGCCAGATTGAAAAAAAAAAAAAAAATCAAAAATTGAAATCGGACAAATTTAAAAGCAAAATTACACAAATTAAAGACACCGAAAAGCGGGAAGGGTTGGGCTCGGGGCGATGAAGCTACCGAACGACTCCTACCTGCTTCTAGCTTATTATTAGTCTCAGCGGTGGTTGGGGGGGTCAACCGCCGTGGCGAGCAGCCCATCTTTGTCCGCAGCCCTTTATTCTTCTACTCTAGTCCTACTCTTTTGCAGAAGCAAGATTCTCAGGTCCCCAGCCACGTCCTAAATGAAAGACTCTCTAGCGAAAGCAAGATTGAAAAAAAAAAAAAAAAAATCAAAAATTGAAACCGGACAAGTTTAAAAGGGAAATTACACAAATTAAAGACACCGAAAAGCGGTAAGGGTTGGGCTCGGGGCGACGAAGCTACCAAACAACTCCTACCTGCTTCTAGCTTATTATTAGTCTCGGCGGTGGTTGGGGGTGAGCAGGGGGGGGGGGGATCAACCGCTGCGGCAAGTGGCCCATCTTCATCCGCAGCCCTTTATTCTTCTACTCTAGTCCTACTCTTTTGCGGAAGCAAGATTCTCAGGTCCGCAGCCACGTCCCAAATGAAAGACTCTCTAGCAAAAGCCAGATTGAAAAAAAAAAAAAAAAAATCAAAAATTGAAACCGGACAAATTTAAAAGCAAAATTACACAAATTAAAGACACCGAAAAGCGGGAAGGGTTGGGCTCGGGGCGATGAAGCTACCGAACGACTCCTACCTGCTTCTAGCTTATTATTAGTAATTAGTATAATTAGTAATTTCCACACAAATTCTGAAAGTGATTATTTTCTCTAAAAAGGAAAAAAAAACTGCAACTGAAATCAAAAAAGTAAAAAGATAATTAATTAGAGGATGACCTCAAATATCCTATGGAAAAGAGTAAAAAAAATTCGCTAAAAATATTGAAATGTAAAAGAGAAATTTGTAAAGAATACTGCAATTGGTTTAATATTAGTTTGCGAGCATCTTTGCATAGCTAGCACATGAAAAGCATCAGTTTAAAGTACAGTTTTTCAGAGGGAAGAAATGTATACCTGTTACCATGTTAAGGGAGAGGAGGGATCTACTAGATGTGAGATATAGATATAAACCTCTTTGAACTTCCCATTGTCACTAACTTTATGTTCTCAATTTCCATTGCATTATTTTTAGAATTAGAGTATCAGTTTCAATGTGTTTTCCTATTGTAATTTTACCAGATTAACAATTCCTGTGTACAGGAGATTCTATTTTCCTTTTAAAATAATTCTTCTTTTCAACCACAAAACATCAGCATCTGTTGCAAATGAACATGTAAAAAATATACTTATATAAATATGAACTCCTCTTTTGAGATTTACATTCAATCAGGTGAAGCGTTTTTATAACTTTTGTTTGAAAAAGCTTTGTGATCTTACTAGCAGTCGATAGAGAACTTTTATCGAAATAAATTTTCATCTACTTCAATGGAAAAAAAAAATAACATGCTATAAAACATCCGAAAATAAGATATTTTAGGTAGCTTTCATTACAAAAAGCTACCTATTGCAGCCGTTCGGAGGAAAGCGATTTCAAAAAATTTTGGTATATTTTCATCAATCATGACCCCCGGACCCCGAAACCACCCTCCGTTCAAAATTGACATATACACTCTAAATAAAAAGGAGTGAATAGTCACTCTATTGCAGAGTCAAAATATGCCCAACCTCTTTAGAGTGACTATTCACTCTGAGCAAAAGTGAAATTTTTGACTCTCTGAAAGAGTGAATAGTCACTCCTGGGAAGTGAATATCCACTCTAAACAGGGGTGGATAATCACTCTTTTGGAGGAGTGACTATTCACTCTTGCTAAAGGAGTGTGGTTTTTCACCCCTGGTAGGAGTGAATAGTCACTCTTTCATAGAAGTGAATGTTCATTTTTTATGGAGTCAATTCTTTTTTTATTTTGCTTTTATGGGCATTTTAAAAGAATCACATCTTTTACAGCATGCAATGAAAATAGATACAAGCGTGGTAAAGATTAGAATAAAATACTTTATCAGCAATATTTATTTAATTCATAGTTTGTAACACTAATTGAACTTTTAAGGAAAAAATCAGTTAAAGTTACATATGAATTTAATTTAAATTACTGACAGAAATAAACTAATATATTTTATTCCAATTTTATCCTTTGTGTTTGCTTTTATTGCATACCCTATAAAAATATTACTTTTAAAGTTTTATAAATAACTTTTTAATAGGTGGATATTATATGTTTAACAATGTTTGATGTCATTTAAATTTTGGTTTTAAATATAAAACCGTACTTTTCCCCTAAATTATTGCTATTTTTGCAAAGTCCTATTGTTCTAAAATATTTTTCATTTTTTTACTTAAAAACAATGCTTATAAACTTACATATTTTTTTAAAAATGAGTTCTAAGTATGATTTAAATATTAAGAATGTGTATTTTTTTCCGCTGTGATTTGCTTTTGTTTTATTTAATATGATCATGTAGTCTAAATTTTAAGTTCTCTGGAATATGTATATATATTTCTTTTAAACATATTCCTTAACTTAATCATGATTTTTAATTTTGGCCCATTATTGTTGAAAACAATACTTATTAATGAAACGACACGGTAAGTCATTTAATTTAAATTTTTTATTCCCGTAGATATTGTATTTTGGGAATATGAGCAAAATAGATTTGATATGTTTTATAGGAAAAGATTGACCTGGGAAATAGAAAAAAATAAATATAAAAATAAACACATTACATTTATTTTTATCTGTGTGAATTTTAATAAAAATAAAGTAAATGACTGCATATAAAAGTTCTTATTGTTTGAAAAACATTTTAATGTAAAAAAGTAGTTATTAATCTCTTAAAAAAAAAATCCAGTCCTAAATTATGTAAGAAAATATGAACTTTTTAAAAAATATACTAAAGCTGTCTTATTGATAAACTTCAAATCAGGCATAAAAAACATTTTATTTCAATGCTTAAATATCATGTTTTATTTTTAGTGCCAAAAATTACGTGCATCAAAAACGTAGAAATGCGTTTAAATTGAGGGAAATTTAATAACTGATGCAGACTGTCTATAATTATTTTTTTTTATATTACTCAGTCTCGAAATTTTGAAATCATAACCTGCAGAAAAATGTTTAGATACAATTAAAAAAAATTAATATACAGTAAAACCTCCCTAAAACGACCACGTACTGTTCCAATAAAAATTGGTCTCTCCGAGAGGTGGTCTGTTAATGGAGGTCATGTTTAAATCTAGATTTTAATTGTTGAAAAATGGTAACAATGTTACTTAAATTTATTTTTCACACTAGGAAAAAATATAAAAATTTAAGTATCAAAATAAAAGTTAATTATATATGTTAATTATATATGTTAATTACTGCAGAGTTTAAAAAATGAACACATTGAGCTTTGCTTTAATTTTACAGTTTTATATTTTATAATTTTTATTTTCCAGTCCTTTCGAAGTTCAGTAAATAATTGCATTTTTTTTTTTTTTTGTGGACGGGAACAAATAATGACGATTTCATTACTTTATCTATTTCTTTGAGAGTTTTCCAACACAACAGGGCAGAGGAGTTTATTAACCATCAGTCTTAATTTGTAATCAGAGTTAAATTCATTGCCTAAAAAGGCACAAAGGGGTTTAAACACTTAAAAGTCACCGGGATTAAAAAAAAAAAAAAAAATCTAAACTTAGTTTAGAAGCTTGAGGAATAATGCACTCTCCGGAATTATTTTTTTAATAAAACCTTCTTCAAGCGACCAGGAAAAACAGAAAGTTTTTCATTTTCTTCAAAGAAATCGGTTTCTCATGGAGGGGGTTCAACTGGGATGGTCTCTGAATGGAGGTCAAATTAGTATCGAGCCTATGGGAATAAATTTCGTTCCATGAAAAAATGGTCGTTGAGGGAGGTGGTTGCCTAATAGAGTTGGTTGCACAGGGTGGTTTCACTGTACCAACCTTTTCGTAATATCATAAACATAAAAATATCATATTTAAATCCGAAACAATAATAAATACTCTTAACTGTATATAATCTGAAATCAAAATTAAACAAAAAAAAAAAAAAATTCTCATAGAACGGCAAATTAATGTTTTCGAAATGTGTCTGCTACGATTGAGAAAATCTATTTTCACTTATGAGTCAGTCATCCTTTCAAACGAAAGAGATAAAACTTCTTTGTTTTGGTCGTTGGTAAAAGTTTTCTAATTTGCAAACACAGCATTGAAAGGGAATAAAAAATATTTTCACTCATTTCTTTTTTTATTCACATTTTCCGAACTAATGAAGTTTGGATTATTTTTTTTTTTTTGCTATGCATTGTGTGCTTAGAGGTCTGCATGGGCCGAAATTTCCAAGGACCCGGCCCGACTCATAGAAAAAAATATTCGGCCCGGCCCGTAGAAAAAAAATTGGTCAGGCCCGGTAAAAAACTTAAAAGTTCTGCCCGAGCCCGGCCCAGAAAAAGGTTAAAATCTCGGCCCGATCTGACTGAATTTCAACAAAACATTGATTTTTTATTTTTTTGAAGTGTTAAAAATCTGAAAAAGGCTATACAGTAAGATGGAATTTTATAGAAAATGAAAAAAAATGCGTTATAGACAAGTTCTCTTCTTAGCGAGTGTAAATGTATTATATATTCTTTTCTTATGTATTAGTATATTAATTATATGCATGGATCAATATGTTAGTGAGTTTGGGTTCCGTCATACACAGGTTCTTTTCACACGTTTTCCTATGTTTTAATTTAGCTATATTTTAATAAGCGCAGAAATCTAGTGTTCTTTAAAAATAATAAATTTTAATGTTTAAGGGTAGAATAATGACGATTTAAAAATGTATGCATTTTTTGCAAACATTTTTGGGGCAGAACTAATTTTACTGACCTTTGAATAGACCAGGGCACGCTGAGACAATGATTTTCATAAGGGCTGGGCCAAAATTAGGACTGAAAATTTTGGGTCGTGAAGACTCGGAATGTACCAGTCCCGGCTTTGTACAGAAAAAAAAGGTAGGCTCGGCCCGAGCCTTCAGAAAAAGTGTGGCCCGGGACCGGCCCGAGTTCTGTGCGTGTAAATCGGCCTGAGCACGAGCCGGCCCATGCAGATCTCTAGTGCGCCTTCCATTGTTAAAAGAATTATATATCAAACCACTACATGAAGAAATATAACAGACAATCACTTTTGAACACTCTAACGATCAATTTTTTCTATAGAACATACAACTATTTAGTGCATAATCTTAACATATCTACATGAATAAATGGTTAAAATTAAATAAGACTTACCTTATTTTATGTATTCCATTAAGAATAATTTTAATGATATCCTAAACTGTTAATCCTAAGATGGCAGACCAGACGAAAATGTGATCATTTTACGTATCTTATGAGGGCGCTGATGCCTTGCTGTTCTGATTGGCTAATAAGCAATGCATACGTAAGCCACTCTTTCGGGAGTGGCAACTTCACTCTCGGTAACGGAGTGAGATATTGCACTCCTTTCTAGAGAGTGGGAAATTCCACTCTTTAAGGAGTGTATTTTTACAAAATTCGCTCCAAAAAGAGTGCAAAGGCCTGTCACTCTTTCAAAAAGTGCACTTTTCACTCCTCCCAGTTTTAGAGTGTAACACAATGCTCTTCTCGTGCCTGAAAACGATGGAATACAACATTTAGTGAAAATCATTAGTCGTTTTCTAGATAAAATAAGCTTGATCCACGTTGATTCAAAAACCCACTAACCGAAATTTATCTAACATGTGAGCTATTTCAATGGTCTTTTTGTACTGTGAAACGGTATAACAAAAAAACTGTCAAAATTGTTTGAACCTTTTTGAGATGCCGTTAGGTTGATCCCGACCCATTATCACTAAAATGACCCACTAATAGAATTTTCTTGAGCATGCGACCAATGGTTTTATCTTGTCCAGAAACGTTGTAGTACAAAGTTTTGTCAAAATCTTTTGAGTCATTTTTTAGATACAGTTAACTTGATACTGATCTATTAGGACCCAAAATGAACCATTGATCGAATTTTCTTGATCATTCGACCGTGCCCAATGGTCTTTTCATGCTCGGAAACGGTATTATACAAAATTTTGTCAAAATGTTTTGAAGCGCTTTTTAAATACAATTAGCTTGACCCTGATCCATTGTGACCCAAAATGACCCACTAATCGAATTTTCTCGAACATGTGACTTAGCCCAATTCTCTTCTCATGCCCAGAAACGGTATAATATAAAATTTGGTCAAAATGTCTTGCCATTTTTTAGATATAATTAGCTTGACCCCGACCCATAATGACTCACTAATCGAATTTTCTCGAACATGTGAACCATCCCAATGGTCTTTTTGTGTCCGAAATCGATAGATTGCAGAATTTCGTCAAAATCGTAGAGCCGTTATCTAAATAAACTTAGCTGGACCCACGGTGACCCAAAAAGACCCACTAATCGAATTTTCTTGAACACGTTACCCATCTCAGTGGCCTTTTCGTGCCTGAAAATGGTTAGATACAAAATTTAGTAAAAATCGATTGAGCCGTTTTCTAGATATAATTAGCTTGACCCTGACCCATTATGACCCAAAATAACCCACTAATCGAATTTTCTCGAACATGAGACCCATCCCAATGGTCTTTTCGTGCCCGAAAACAGTAGGGTGCAAAATTTCGTCAAAATCATTAGAGCCATTATCTAGATAAACTCAGCTTGGCCCGCGGTGACCCAAAAATGACCCACTAATCGAATTTTCCTGAACATGTGACTTAGCCCAATGGTCTTCTTGTAATCCAAAACTGTAGAATATAGAGTTTAGTGAAAATCGTTAGAGCCGTTCTTTAGATAAAAATAACTTGACCCACAGTGACCCACTAATCAAACTTTCTCGAACACGAGACCCATCCCAATGGTCTTTTCGTGCCCGAAAATGGTTAGATACAGAATTTAGCCAAAATCGACTGAGCCATTCTCTAAATATAATTAGCTTGACCCTGACCCATTATGAACCACTAATCGAATTTTCTCGAACACGAGACCCATCCCAATGGTCTTTTCATGGCCGAAAACAGTAGGGTACAAAATTTCCTCAAAATCGTTAGAGCTGTTATCTAGATAAACTTAGCTTGACCCACGGTGACCCCAAAATGACCCACTAATGGAATTTTCTCGAACATGTGACTTAGCCCAATGGTCTTCTTGTAATCCAAAACTGTAGAATATCGAGTTTAGTGAAAATCGTTAGAGCCGTTTTTTTAGATAAAAAATAGCTTGACCCAAAAATGACCCACTAATCGAATTTTCTCAAACACGTGACCCATCCCAATGGACTTTTCGTGCCCGAAAGTGGTTAGATACAAAATTTAGTCAAAATCGATTGAGCCGTTCTTTAGATATAATTAGCTTGACCCTGACCCATTATGACCCACTAATCGAATTTTCTTGAACACGAGACCCATCCCAATGGCCTTTTAGTACCCGAAAACGGTAGGGTGCAAAATTTAATCAAAATCGTTAGAGCCGTTTTCAAGATAAAATTTACACACACACACACACACAATTTTTGCTCGTATTATAGTATAAGATAATCTGCTTCCTTTGTAAAAAGGTACCTAATTTATTTCTTCTGTTTATTTACTCTTGAAGCATTCGTGCCTGAGACACCAGTTTATATATATTGTATATATATATATATATATTCACTTCAAGAAACACATGTCTCCAATCCTCCAAATAACCGTGGAATACACTGTTGTCACATTTTGCACGAGAGGAAATTTTTATTCAGAAGATTCTTTTAGGAGAATTGCCATATGACAATCTTAAAGGTCTGCATCTGCACGACCAAGACGAAATAAAGTCAAACTTTCAAATGGGCCGGGCAGATAAAAAAAATTGAGAGGACCTCGATGTACCAAGTTTTAAAGAAATGGGCCTGTGCCTATCTCTGTAGATTTTCATGTCCAGAAGCTCTTGGTAAAGCAATACCATATCTGGAAAACCTGGGATTATGGGCAAGGGCACGTGCTGCTATAAGTGTCTGGTACACTCAAAAACTCTCGGGGGACCCAGAGGTGTGATCCCCGAACTACGCCGCTTAATCCTCGAGTACTTAGGTTTTTATGTCGTAGTGACTATGTCGTCCAGTGGTGTTTGGGGAGCAGGGAAAGTGACGTGCATCCAGCAGTGCTCTTTTATGGCCAGTAGAATGTGTCATGGCGGCATCACTGACTTATGACAGTCCCGCTTGATGCGATGCACACAAGGGCTCTTCAGAGCTTAGGCTGGTGAGGTGACTTGTATAAAGCATGTTCATTTTATACCAAATTTAAAAGGATCGGGGTAAGATGACGAAATATGAACAATTTTCAATGGACTTGGTTGGATCAAAAATGGATTGTAAATGCATTGCATGATCTGACGCTAGTTTGACAACTAGTTTGACAGCTTTGTTTGATGCTAGTTTAGTCAGTGGGGGAAGGGGATTATTAGCTTTTCAATGGTTATTTTTTTTTAACCATTTGGAAAAATGGTTATTGTCTACATCAGGGTAGGAAATCAAAAGCATATCTGAAGGTTTTTATTGGTTTAATCATCATTTTATTCATTTTCTGATTGGTCTATACAGTAATATATATTTCCCTTTACTTTCAACAGAGATGGACAACAGAGTGTTGCCACTATGACAAAAATGTAATAAAAACAACAAAAAAAATTAACTCAGAAACAAATTGAGATACAGCTTTCAAACAAATTGCATTTAAAAGTAAATTTTTTTCTCTATACGATGGTGTAAAAAGTAATATTGTGGGATGTTTAGAAGTTTAAGAATGAAATTTCCTTTAAAATGGGCCGTCAGATTTCCAAGAAATCTGACGATGGAAAAGCCTTTTCCTGAACAGCCAAGGAAATGCTTGGATAATACATAAGTTTCAGGTGGATAATACGTACGAGTCACAGGCGATTTTTGTCACTTGGAATTTTTACATGTAATAACACTATTAATGTTTAATTCATGGCATACATAATATATGATCAACTCCGTGCGATTTTTTATGTCTTAAATTTTAGTCTTTGAAAAAATCATTTTCCAAATGGCCGTTGTAATTTGTGAAATTGCATTTTTTTTCGAAAAAAGTTTTGTTGCCTTTTCAATCTATTAATTTCTTTATTTGGTGTACAAAGTTTAGTTTCAAAGTTTGAAAAAAAAAAAAAAAAAAAAAGAAAAGAAAAAAAGACCTCTACTTGAGAAACTATTGCTGTGCTTAACATTTTTATACCAATTAGTTCTTTTTCTCTTATACATTATTTTTCTGCTGAGCAGATGTCATTCTTTCGCTCTTTTATCTCCAATATTTGCTATAAATTTATTATTGCAAATGTAGAATGAGAAAATAAGATTCTATCTAAGTATAATTGTTATGCTTACTATATATAAATGAATGTATAATTTGATTACTTAAAGGAAATTATGGCATTGCAAATTATATTAGATTTAAATATCATTTTTAAATGAAATGCTTTTTATGCCAGTTAAAACTAACCTTTTTACAAATGTGTTCATTTACATGGTCACATTTATTTAATTTTTTACAAGATCCAGGAATTAAGCTTAGAAACAACTATTTAAAGGGGTTTTTTTTTATTCATAAGACAGAATACTTGTAGAAACTTTCCCAGTTGTGTTCATCTAGATTTTAATACTTTTTTATGTCACTTTAAACATTTTAAAAAACTATAATTTTAATTAATGATTAAAAAAAATCACTTGATTAAAATCATGATTTAAATCAACAGATTAAAATCATTGACACCTATTTCTAACATAAATAACTTCTAGTATCATTAATTATACACATTTTTATTAGGTAAATACAATCAATTTATCAGTTTTACAATTTATTAGTGAGCCAACTTTTGATTCTTTACATCTGACTTAACATTTTGCTTTGTAGATTACTTTTTCTTCTGCACAGATCTGCTTACATAAGGATTATGAGACTTTGTAGTTTCAGCACTGCTAATCTTTTTTTCTTCTTTTTGAGCAGATTTCTCTGAAAAAAAGAAGAAAAAGATTAGAAATGACTTGAATTAAGTACTTACTCAAAACCAAATACTTAATAAATAATAAGATGAACTTTTAATCAGTAATTCCAAACACTGAAAGCTTTTGTTGTTACTGAAAAAAAAAACGTTAGTTTATCATGTATACTATAAAAAAAACTTTTCCCCCAGTTGGAATTATCTAAATAATTTAATTACACTAGACAAAAAATTTGAACTTTTGCTCTGCCACAAAATTGGAATTAGTTGTTTTTTATTCAGTTTTTTGAACTGATTCGGAATCTAGTTTTAGATTCTCTCCAGTTCCTCTAGTTTTTGAGATACTTGCATATTTCAATTTATGCAAATTTTAGAATTTTTGTGGATATTTGTTTTACATTATGATTACTGACCAGTTTACTTTACAAAAATGTTGTCTCTGAGATTATACTGACATGTGACCGTGAAATATTGTACCTAATTTGCATATTTTTCAAATAACATTTCTTGACATCCAAATATTTCTGCCACATGAGTACACTAATAAGTTTCTAAACCAGTCTTTTGCACTGATTTAAAATCTGGTATCTGTTTTCAATCATGTTCAATCATGTCTAATTTTTGAAAAAAGTGACTTTTTTTTTTTTTTTTTGGCTCATAAAAGACAGAAAATGCTTTATATGCTACTTTGTGATTTACTTCAGCTAGTTAGGATACATTCTAATACTTTTTCAACTGTTTTTTGATTATACTCATTGGTGATTAAGTCCCTGATAGGAATAATACTGTTAACTCCTTTTGACAATGAGGTACACACACCAAAAAAACATTTTATAGCAAACTTGTGCCAATCTCATAACTAAAGTAGAAATTCATTTTACTCAAAAAATCTCAAAAACTAGATGTTCTGCATTAAATTTGAAACTAGATTTGGAATCAGCACAAAAAACTGAAAAAGAAACAACTAATTTCATTTCTGTGGCAGAACCATTGTTGTCCAGTGCTATTTTAACACAGTCATACTGATTGGTAAAGACAGAGTTTCTCCCAGGTTTAAAAAGGGGCAGGGTGCTGCTGGTGGAGAAAAAGGCACAGGTTTCATACTCTATTTGAATAACAAAATTCCCTGACTTTTCCAGGTTTTCCAGGCCATATTTCCTACAATTCTCTGACCAAAATTCACAACATTTTTAGAAATACGAATTACAATTCAAGATCTTACTGATTAAACTTACAACTGAAAATTAAAATAACGTATAAAATTGAAACTAAAAATCTATATCATTTGACATTTACAATACATAAAATAGGGTATAAAAGGATAATAGGATATAAAAAGCAAACAAAACTAAAATACAGCTCAGATGGCTTCAAAGTAATTTTTTATTTACATAACTGAATTTACACATATTAAACATTTAACTTTTTTCAGACTTCTACTATCATGTTATTTATTTGTGTTGTTTCAGAAGCAGTTTGTTGTGTAAAAGTTTCAGTTTTTTGTCTTTTAACATTTTAACTTCAGCTAAAGCTTTTTTTTTTTTTTTTTTGTCTTGCTTTATAATCTTTATTCTTTTACTTATATAATTATTCATGATATCTCATCCTAGCCACCTTAACAAGGCTCAACATTTCTTTCGCTTAACTACCAACTATTTGGCGACAAATTTGTATAGCTAAAACATCTTTATGTTAAAAATGTGAATATAGCAAAAATTCTCCTTTTAAGGGAAAAATCAGAACTTTTTTGTGGATGTACCGTGAACTCGGGAGAATGTTGATGAATGATAGTGCATTGAAAAAAAAATCCCTGACTTTTCCAGGTTTTAGAAAAATTTTTTAATTTTCCCTCACTTTTCCATGATTTTTTGAACACTTGTCATTTTCCCTGACAATTCCCTGTTTTCCAGGTTTTCCAGTCGCATAGAACCCTGAAAGCAGTTTTTTATTCTTAAGGGCCCTTTTTAGATTCTAAAGCGTACTTTTGGTTTTTTTAGGCTTTTTTTTTTATTTTTAAAGCCACTTTTAAAATTTAAAATTCAGGGAACTCTTTTCAAGACAACAATAAGGAAGTTTTTACTGTGCAAACAAATTTTTTAAAACAAAAAAGAGTAAGGGCTAATTTTCTGGATAAGGGGCAAGAAGGGTAAAGACCCTCCCCCCCCTGAAACTGTCTAGGGAAGGGGTTCTCAAACTATGGTACGCGTACCAGTACAGGTATGTGAAGCTCTGGTTACTGGTATGCAAAAATCTGATAGTGGTACGTGAAATGAAATCAAAAATACAGTATGTGAAATCAAAAAACAGCTCAATACCCCCTCCTCTTTTACAATTGTCAGTTAACCAGCCCCGTAGTATTAGTCCGAGAGCTGTTAAACATTTTAGGGAAGGTATTTGAGGCACCCTGAAAATTTGTACAACACTTCTTTTGTAATGCCTTAATACAAAATCGAATGTCTGGTTGAAGGATCGTGGCACTTAGCCCACCCGTGAATTTTTAAATTTCCAAAATTTTTGTTGCAAAAAAATATCCTTGAGGCATTTTGAAATTTTAATACCTTCAAATTTAGTATTTAATGAGATAAAAAATATAAAAGCCAGACACTTTAGTTGGCCCAAAAACTGTGCCAGACACATGTCAAGTGCCATTTTATGACTACCCAAAAAAGGTATTTGAGGCACGCTAAGATTGAGAAAGAAAAATGTTTATGCTTAGAAAAAAATATTTTGAAAATGACAGACACTTTTGTTGGCACTTTCTATTTGGCAGACAACATAGAATGTTAAATGTGAGTACTAGTAAAGCTGGACTTGCGGTGCCTCGCTGAAGATCCATTTACTGACTTAGCATACAAACAAGGCGTAAACTGTGTTGTATCTTAAGATGAATTTAACTGGATGCATGCACAATCACAACAAATCTAACTATGATAGGCTCTCGCAAGACCATGTGACTCATAGCAAGCATGCAGTTCTGAAAATTTTAGAGTAGTAATCAGGGAAAGTTAAAAAAAAAAAAAGGTGCTATTTGTGCAAAAAGCAACAAAAAAAATCACTGTTTTTAGTGAAAAAATGCTACAAAAATGTTGTGAAGTACTGAAAATTTGACATAAACATGGGTCAAAATATAAAGATATTATTTTATAAAGATATTATATTTAGTAGCATTTTTTCACTAAAAACGGTGATTGTTTTGTTGCTTTTTGTGCAAATAACACTTTTTATTTATTTATTTTTTAACTTCCATGATTATTACTCCAAAATTTTCAGAACTGCATGCTTGCTATGAGTCACGTGGTCTTGTGAGAGCCTATCACAGTTAGATTTGTTGCACATGCATCCAGTTGAAATTCATCTTAAGATGCAATGCGGTTTATGCTTTGATTGTATGGTAAGTCAGTAAATGGATCTTCAGCAAAGCACCGCAAGTCCAGCTTTACTGGCACTTGCGTTTAACATTCTATGTTGTCTGGCAAGTAGAAAGTGCCAACAAAAGTGTCTGTCATTTTCAAAATATTTTTTTCTAAGCATAAGTATTATTCTGCCTCAATCTCAGCGTGCCTCAAATACCTTTTATGGGTAGTCATAAAATGGCACTTGACACGTGTCTGGCACAGTTTTCGGGCCGACTAAAGTGTCTGGCTTTTATATTTTTTATTTCATTTAAATACTAAATTTGATGGTATTAAAATTTCAAAATGCCCCAAGAATATTTTTTTGCAACAAAAATTTTGAAAATTTAAAAATTCATGGATGGGCTAAGTGCCACGATTCTTCAGCCAGACATTCGATTTTGGATTCAGACATTGCAAAAGAAGTGTTACACAAATTTTTATGGTGCCTCAAATAACTACCCTAAAATGTTCAACAGCTCTCCTGCTATATCTTCACTCTGTTATATTACTGCTTTGACAGCATTTTGCTTTCTCTAATTTTAAGTAATTTCAATTAGAATTTTAGATACATGGAACTAATTAGATGTTTAGTTGATCGTTCATCCCATCTAAAAAAAAGAAAAAGTTTTCTTCTATTACTATATTGTATGTGTGTATAATATTTATTTCAACGAGCTTCAATCTCCTATTAATAAGTAGTTTGTTTTCAGAAGATATGTGAATTTCTTATGTAGGTTACTCATTTATTAAACTTTCTTAAGTGTATTTTACTGTTGATAAAAACATAATGCTCATATAATAAAAAATGGATGAACAAGTCGACTTTAAATGTGTAGAGACACCCGGGGTAATTCCTGGTCAGCAAGTTTCTGGGGTAATTCCTGGCAGGGTTGTTCAATTTAAATCAGCTTGATTTAAACCGTGATTTAAATCAAATGATTTTTTTAAAAAAATTGTTGATTTAAATCAGTTTTTTTTTTACATTGATATTTATAAGTTAAATAAGAATCAAATTCATCATTGATGTTATAAGAAAGTTAATCATTCATTTCAGATTAAAAATTACCTGGTAATAACATGAAATAAAACTTTTATAAGTTCAAAATACTATTATTTTATGAAAGTAAATGCAATTGTATTAAAAATATTATCAACCCATAGTGTATTCCTCAAAAATATTGATAAATGCTCTCTCATTTTTAAATTGTTTTCTTTTTTTAATGATCAGTTCATTTTTGCAAGTTAAATACTTAAGCTATAGTTAGTACCTTATTCATGCATCTGTCCAGGATTTGTGAAGATTTCTTTTATTGAAAATTCTAATCACAATTTTATGAATTTCAAAAAATCATTATATATAGATTCTTGTTTATGTTTTTAACAGGATCATATTTATATATATATATATATATATATATATATATATATATATATATATATACAAAAAAGTATGTAATAGGTACTTTGTTGACTTCAACTGTTTTGTGACAGGTTAAATTTTATTTTAAAATAGTTAATTTGTGAAAGTTTAAGTCTGACAACAGAAAAGTTTAGGGAAAGGTCTATTTTGAAGACAAATTATTTTGTGAAGGTCCCTATTTTAAGATGAAAATTTGCGTGAAGTGTCCTGTCTAAATATTTAAAAAATTGTGAAAGGCCCCAAATTTTTCTTAAACAAATCCTTCTTATTTCTAAGCTATATAGCGATTCCTACTGTCAGTAAGCATGATTGATTGTTGAAATTGTCAACGGCTGAGGAGATAACACTGACAATTGATAGTTTTAGGTTTACAGTTATGTGATTATTTTTCATCTGGTAACTATTTTGTCAATTATTAGATTAGTATAGTATTGTGTGAACCAAAAGTTGAAAGAATAATGTCATTTACCAATACTAGGTACGGTTACAGAGAGCTTTTGGATTTTTTGATACATAAGAAAAAATGGTTCGCAGAAAAAAAAATCCAATGTGGCTTTATTTTAAAGAAAAAATACTATTTTTGGAAAAGGTGTAATAGTAATATGCAAATAGTTTAGTGATAAAATGAGGGGGATTATGGCAAGAATGTAAAACACAAATAAACTTGCAGTCTATGTGATAACATTCATGAATCTGAATCTGCAATGGAATACACATATACATTTAAAATTCTTTGTTACATTTATTATGTGTTTATATATTATATATATTATTGGAGTAACACATTAATGAAAAATAAATAATTTTAAGTTAACTAGAAATTTATACACAGAACATGCATAGATTTATCATAATTTAAATTTAATAGTAGAATAATAAAAGTAAGTTTTAAGTGAATCTTTTAAATTTATTTGCAACAGTTTTTAATTTTTATTTGAAATATCTTGAATTGTTATCTAGGAAATGTAATGACATTAATAGAAATGTGTAAATCTATGCAGAAAAAATAAATAAATACATGCACGTACATACATAAGTACACAAATAATATTAATAAATAAAATCCGATTTAAATCGAAGAAATCAGATTTTTTTTTTTTTTTTTAATTATGATTTTTAACAACCTTGTTCGAAAACGAGGTTTTCGCCAAATTGGCGTCAGAAAAAAATCACGCCAATGTGGTGCATATATGACATCTGTGCCAAAAATGTTTATATTTATTTGTAAAAAATAAGCATAAACTTTAATCGGGTTCATAATAAATTGTCAGGTTTGTATCTTTTTGTAACAAATCTCACTTTCTGAAGCCAAAACTGCACAAAGCTTTAAAAAAAAAAAAAAAATGCCAAGGTAAAGTAATGTTAAAGTACAGTGAAATCAGTTTAAAACGGGTATTTTAAATTACGTGAATGAAAGGTTTATATATTAAATGAAATGAATGCAATATGAATAATGTATGGAAAAAATATTGGCAATTTATTACCTAATCTTAACTTAAAAGTATCAATATTGCAATTGGTACATGCTATTCAAATTGAAACAATTATGTTATAACCATTCTTCGTGCAAGAAAATTTGACCAATAATTCGTATTCAGATACTTAGGCAAGGTTGACGTCAAACAAAAGTAATACTAACAGCAAAATTGTTATAACTGTATGGGAGTTATAATAGCTAAGTAATAATGGCTTTAAGCACACAAACCACACAAGCAGTTTTTTACATATGTTTCAAGTGAAGCTCCATCATTCAGGTGCTAATTATTCATACAAGCAACTGTTATATAAACGAAAGTTTAAAATTTAAATGCAAATATATGCAATCTAGCATTCCCCCTCCCCCCTCCAAAAAATAAGTGTTACAGCAATGAAATTTAATTGGAGTTGAGTGAAGCTTTTTAAAATACGACACTGGTTGAAAACCAGATTATAGAATATTCCTATAATATTTGAATTAGTCACAGTACATTTTTTTTATCCCCGTTCAAATTTTGCCAAGAGTATTTTCCGCACATGTAACTTGTGTTGATGTTGAAATAAATGTTTTGACTTATGCTATTATCTCTTCTTATTATTTTTATTTATTTACTTATTAGTATTTTAATTAAATGAGTTAAATCATGTTTTTAAATGTATTTAATGTGTGTATTTTAATTAAAAGAATGCATTACAAAAGATGGCGATAAGAACAACATTTGACGATTTATCACCTGCACTCACCTAAATGCTTTATTACCATGTATTTAATACCTTCAAAGTATTTCATTGTTATATGGACTTTGCTTTTTTAAAAAAGCTTAACTCAATTTGAGTTTAAGAAAGTGAGATGTTTTTCCAAATGCTATAAACAAGTATGAAAAGAACACTGAAGAAGTATTATACTGGTTTATGTATGTATTTTTAAAAATGCATCTCCTAATACGTATTAGATAAGGGCACAGATGTCATACACATCCCATATTAGAGCGATTTTTTTCCAACACCAATTTGGCAAAAACCTCATTTTTGAATACCACTTACAAACATATTTTTAAAAAGGAGAATAACAATAAATAAAAAAAAGTTTGATTAATAAATATAGAACAAAACATTTACAGAGTTAAAAAAAAAATGTAAATAAACAATTTATTAATAAATAAACAACAACATCCGGGTTACCATATCAAGCAAAATAACCACACTTTGGCAGCAAAGTACCCGGTGCGTATATGACATTGGTGTCAGAAAAAAATCGCGTCAATATGGGGTGCATATATGACATCTGTGCGACGCAGTAACGTTTGGGTGTTTGTAGGGTGTCATCGCTGAAACTACCTAGCTGATTAAAAATATAGTTGTGTCAGAAAAAATGTTAGTGACCACATCTGCTCCAAAAAAGACTGTATTTTATGTCGGTACAACAACTCCTATCAGTGCAGGAACAAAAAAGTTCTAAAATGCGATTTCTGTCATATTGTTTGTTGTAGAAATTTGAAAATCGGTGTGGTGGCTACTTTTAAGATGTAAACAATCGTTATGAACTCTTTTTAAAAGGTTGAAAATTTTAAAGTGAGAAATAAACATAAAACGTTCTAGAAATATTCTAAATCACGATTTATTTGGAATTGTTAGGGATAGAAATTTTGAAATTTCACATGGGTATTAGTTTTAAAATGTAAATGCCGATCCATTTTTAAAAAACCAGAAAATTAAAGGGTGTACAATAAAAAAAGAGATCTAAATTGTAATTTCTGTGATACTTTTGGAGTTAGAAATTTGAAATTTGGCATGGTAGTAATTTATAAGATGTAAATGTTCATTTTAGAAAGAATTCTAAAAAATTCAAAATTTAGAAGACTAAATAAATCAGACAAAGTCCTAAAGATGATCTAAATAACGAAGTACGTGGAATTGTTAGGAATATAAACAGGAAAATTGACATGGCTGTTTCTTTTAAGACCTAAATACTTACAACAGAACAATTTCTAAACATTTGGACATGTAAAACGGTGCAGGAACCAAAAACTTTCGAAAATTTTCTATTTCTGTACTACTGCTGAGTCTAAAAACTTGAGGTGAAAAGAACAGAAATGTTTTAATTTACCATTAATTTGAAATTATTAGTTATAGAAACTTTAAATATTTAATAATACTACCCCCCCCCCCAAAAAAAAAAAAACTGTTGTATGATTATGGACAATTGAATATGCAATAGTAATACTCCTTAGTAGAGCTGTACCGAGTACTCGGTAAATACTTGGTATTCGGCCTACTCGGCCAATTTGCCGAGTACTCGGTACTCGGTGAAATTTTGGCAGAGTACTCGGCCAATACCGAGTAGTTGTAAGAATTTCATTTTTTAAGCATATGATATGAATTTAAAACTGATCTGTAAAAAGTTATTCAAATATCAATGTATAATATATGCAATAATTCATAAAACTATTTACTCTGTATTTAACAATATGTCTACAAAATATAGAAAAGTTAAGAACAAAAACCCTCATAAAATAATTCCAGATTAAAATTTAGTTTCAGATTAATACAAAGAAAAATAAGTTCTTTTTAAATATATAGAAAAAAAGAAAAGACTATTATTTTGGATAAAGAAACTGAAAATACAATAAATGTAATAATAAAAGAATTAATAATTAAATTTAGTATATTTCAAATAATGGTGCAAAAACAGCAGCCAAACGTTCTACATTATCAGTAGACAGGGCATTTCTTTTACTACTATAAATTTGGCCTACCTCTGAAAATATACGTTCAGAATAAACAGTGGTTGAAGGTGCACATAAGAATTTTTTGCAACGTTGCACATAATCGGAAAAGTTCTCCCCCCCCCCCCCACCATGCAAATGGAGTGTCGGTTTTACATAAGTCTTCTGTTAAGAACTCCTGTATCGCTTTTTGTACCTCTCTTTGTATTTTTCTCTCTTTTATTTTTAATCAAAAGAAAATAAGGTACAGTTACAAAATAAATATGAAATGTTTTGCATTATTCAATGAATTGTTACAGTAACCAATAAACATTTTTATTTTTGATAGACAGATTTCAGGTATCTGGATAAATTAGAGGGTTGAAAGAATGTTTTAATTTTATATTGGTTAATAATTGTACTTGTTATGTGTCAATTCTCCTTTTTTTGCTACTGTTTTGAATTGTCAAAAATTGTCTTTAAAAGGTGCACAAATAAATTTCAAAATTAATTAATTTATATATACTATATATGTATATTATATATATGTATGTACACACATATGTACACCTAAGTAGGGATTGACCGAATCAGCAATTTTGCCGAATACCGAAGCTTCGGTCAAAGTGTACACCGAATATTCGGTATTCGGCAACCGAATACTTAAAAATTTTTAATACACATTTTTGCATATATTAGCTTTTTTAATAAACTTTAATTAACATTAAATTCTTAAGAATTTAATTCAGTTACATTTTTATTCTTAAATCTAACTACACACACAAAAAAAAAATTAATGACTTCTTTCCACTCACAAATTCATTAACCCATCACTTATTTTTTATTATTTTATCACTAGTCAATACCTAAAATAACCTATGAAAATATTAAACTATACAGGCTATTATTAAGGATAAGAATTGTCAGAAAAACAAAAGTTCATTCAAATAAAAAGAAACAATGTTGTCAAAGCTGATTTACTGATTGTCTAACTATAAACATATTGAATAGGATTGTTTTCAAATACAAAAGGTATCATATCAATATGTACATTTAACTATATTTTCTGTCAAATTACTGATACATATTTATATTTTGATTAATATTTTAACATTGTGATGATGAAAATAACAAATTTGAGCGATTTTAATTTAATGATTATAAAAGGCATAGAGATATACTTAGTATTTGATGTGTGTATTTTCTTTAATATACACCTTAGATATACAGAGATGATTTCTGATATATTTATTTGATGTGTATATTAAAGAAAATACACATTAAATAAATTTAAATTAAGGAAACTAATGTAGAAATAATTAAAATTAAATGATAAGGGAAAGATGCCTATCTTCCTTACTTTTTTTTCTCTAATGTAGACAGTTGTTTTGATTTCACCGCTATGTAGACTATTTTAGAAAGGAAAAAGTTTTTTTTTAAAATTAAAAATGGCTTTTGACTTATTTTTTGTTGTGCAGCTGAACTATGAACTCATGCACACAATTTTAAAACTCATTGTTTAGCCTATTCTACTTCTAAGTAAAAGAGAATTTTTACTTCTAAAGAAAATACTTATCCACAATTATTCGGCCGAATACTTTTAAGTATTCAGCCGAAGCCGAATATTCGGTTTACATGCCGAACCACCGAATCGACTATTCGGTATTCGGTCAATCCCTACACCTAAGCTCACATTATGTGCACATCAGCATTTTGTTTCCTTATTATCCAACTACTCGGTACTCGGCTACTTGGCCAAAGCACTACTCGGTACACCACTACTCCTTAGAAATGCCGACCTGCATATATAAGTCACATTGTGATTATTGAAGAAAAGCATGCTATTTCAGATAAAGAAATTAAGGACTTGCCACCACTGAGCTTGTCAAAATGCTCCTGTAGATGATTGACAAGGTCAATTCCATACCATGGTCCTTTCACATTGATCAAAAACTTCATGGCTTCCTTCTGGCATGCCTGGTAACCTTCGCGGTACTGACACTTATGATCTGTGGCCAATTCACAACTGGCTATAGGGAGAAAAAAAAAATTACTAGAGAACAGGAATTCTGCTTTTTCAGAATTTAGTATCGCCCCTGACATTTCCATTACTTCATTTTCTTCTGGTGGACTGGTGGTTTCCATTATTATGAAACAGCCATTATAAATGAAGCGTTAGGTGAAGATGAAAGAGCAGTCGTAAAAAGTTAAAACTGATTTTCTGGTCAGAATAGAAAAAAAATGGCCATAATTTTCTTTTTTTTTTCCATTCTGACCAGAAAATCAGAGTTCTAACTTTTTACGGCTGCTCTTTCATCTTCACCTAACGCTTCATTTATAATGGCTGTTTCATAATAATGGAAACTACCAGTCCATCAGAAGAAAATGACTCGGTTAAGCAGGACTTGGATAATCAGGACTCTACTGTAGTGCAAAACATATTTCAATTTTAAGACTTAAAGCACATGCTTTTATTTTATGTAAAATGGCGTCATTTGCATTAATATAGATACTTAAAATTAAACACAGTTTATAATTGCTCCATGCTTTATCATAAGTCATTCATTTATATTTTTCTCAAAATAGCACGTATTTTAATAATTTTTTTTTTTAATTTTTATGAGAAAATGGCGATAAAAAGATATAATTGCTATTTTTAAACTATTTTTTCTTCAATTTCTACAGAAATGGAGTACTTGAGTTGCCAAAATGAAACAAATGTTGCTAAAAACTACAAGAAAATTAATGTTTCAGAAATAAATGGAGAAGCAGTTTTCAAACAAATTGCATTAAAAAGTACTTGTTTTCCCAATACGACGGTATAAACATTGAATATGTGCGATGCTTAGAAGTTTTAAGAAATAGACCTTTCACAGAATTTTTTCACCTTCAAATTAACTTTTCACAAATTTTGTTATTTAAGAATAAAATCTGGCCTGTAAGTAAATAGATTAACTCAGCAAAAAGCATATTATTTAGCTTTTTATATAGGAAGGATAGAAAATGAAGGCATTGATAATTTAAAATTCACAAAATTATGGCTAGAATTTTCACAAAAATAAAAATACTTCACAATTTCACAAAAAAAGGATCCTGTGAGAAAAGTCTGAACCGACCCCTGAGAATTATGTCCAATTTGATAATCAGGAAATTAAGTCAAATACCATAAGAGGCTATAAGAAGGCCAGGAAAAATGCAAACAATGTCCCACTTCCTATGTGTCCTTTTCTTATGTTTTTTACATAAAAATACTTATAAATCTTAATTCACACTTTCAGATTAATTTTGTATGCATCTGAAAGATATAAAAAATCTTTTGATAAACTTCATTCTATAAGATGTTCTAAACATATTTTAGTGAAATTTCGTGAGAATGCTTTCCATATTATTAAGTTCTGTAATAGAATATAAGCTCTGTGTGATAATGTAATTATTTTATAGATACTCGAATATTAAAAAAATGGTAATTTTTAATAAAAAATACGTATTTGACATGTATCATTTCAGTTAATATTTAAGATACTCTAAAACTCAATGCACAGGAAAGTGCAATAATAGTAGGTAATAGAAAGGAAATTAAAATATATTTTGTTGAATTGAGCATATGCTGTCTGGAATAAGCATGAAATTTTCTTAAAACTGATTTTAAAAAGTTATGAATATATTGCTAGGACTTTGTTTTTTCAATATTCTTTATTTCAATTGAACTAAAAATGTGTATTTATTCAATATTGAACATTTAAACTCCGAACATAGGTAGCTACCTTAAATCCATCATTAAATATCAAACCTTTACACCAAATTCTGCTCAATAACAATAAAAAATAAATATGGCTATTCTCCATTACCTATCGAAACCCATGCAACTTCATGTTCACTTGGGATTGTGATTATTCCCACATATGATGAGACGTCCAACCGACTCACCAAATAAGAGAGAAAAATGTTCAGGAGTTCTTATGAAAAATGGGTTGTTGACTGGTCCCGCTTTAAACATTAATGACAAGAATTTTCAAATATTTGAAAAGAAAAATTTGAGAAAGCAAGAGAATGATTAAAAACGAGGCGACATGGCAGGTGAGATTGTTTCTATCTTGATTTAACCAAATGGAAAACAAAAATCACACACACACACAAAATCTTTGAAAATGACACACACACCTAAAAAAATATATAAAAGGAGGGGGGAGGGGGCAACAAAAAGCAGAAAATCACTTATCTGCGGAAGAATCTCATGTTTGTTGACTAAAATTTTTAATAGGCTACACATTTTAACAAGTCAAAAAACTGATTTTATTTAAAGGAACTGAAAATTTAAAAATTCTACGACATTCCATCTAAGACAAGAAAAAATTTCAACAGTGGGCATATCGTCTAACGATCTACCTGGAAAAAATTCATGAGCTGCAGAAAATTTTCATAACCTATTTCACTGACTATTAAAAATTTGAATGTATATGTTATAATGTTGACTAATTACCAGAGTAAGACAAGATAAGTGAACATTAAATTGTCATTAGCTGAATCTTTTATACAAAAAATAACACTTCCTTCCCATCTCATTTAGTAACGGGGAAGTGCAGAACATTCACCATATGCAAATAAAGCTGAAAACTGACCATAAAAAAATCAACTTTTTTTTTTTTTTAAAGAAAAACATATCTTAATATTTAGAAACTTTTGTCATTGAAGAAACAACAACAAAAAAAAAGTATGGAAAACATAAAAGTACACCCAGTATATGTAATAAACCTTGCTATTAATAGGCAACTGTTATTCATTTAGACCAAAAAATCTTCCAAAATCTCTCAGAAATAAAATCTTAGCTGTGACGATGAATTTTTTTCATAAAATTAGAAAAATTTAAGACTTTATCTTTACCCTTTTCAGCACTATTTAAAACTTTTTTTTCTGGGGACTTTTCTAAATTTTTTGATGGGGTCTTATTATTTTCAACATTATTCTGTTTCTTTTGAACACTGTTCATTTGTTTTTGCATTTTTTTGGGAGGGGCTCCTTCTTCCTTATCATCTTCACTATCATCATGATCATCATAGTCACCAGCTTGTCCCTTTGTGGGTTCTGAAAATAGTAAATGAAAGGTTTTTAGAAAATTGCAACAAACATATACCGCACAAAACAGACATTTTAACATTTTGCACTTTGATGAGTTTGACTCGGCTTAGTGATGGCCATTGAATACAGTGAACTTAGCAATCACCTTTTTAGGCTACAACAATTTCTAAATAATCTTCGCACTAGATTTCCACAACATTTGAAAATGGAAACCCACTACAAAGATTGTTTAGAAACATATTTTTTACGTGATCGATTATGAAATTCAGAATTTTTCCCAGACCAATCCAGTTTTATTTGTTACGATCATTGAACAATTTTTGAGAAACAATTCAAACATTCACAAATTGTTGAAAACCAAGATATTTATTCCAAGGTTAATGATTCCTTGACAACCCTATATTTTTTAATGAGGACGTCTAATTACATTCTAAACATTTTCCTAATACACAGTTTTAGCATCAGGTTCCATCCATTTTATCCAATCAGGAAGAAATTGTTTATCACATCAAGTCACAATACAGAATTGCTGTGCCATATTAATACAAAAAATATTTTACTTATACATAATATACCTGCTCTGTAACTAGGGTATATTTTTTTATTAAAAAAAATATTTTTTTTAAATTTAAAATCAGATTTTTATGATTATTTTAGTAGCTAACAAGAGTTTTAGGTTTCCAAAACAATTAAACAAGGTTCATACTCTATTTGAATAACAAAATTCCCTGACTTTTGCAGGTTTTCAAGGCCATATTTCCAACAATTCCCTGACCAAAATTCACAGCATTTTTAGAAATACGAATTACAATTCAAAATCTTAATGATTAAACTTACATCTGAAAATTAAAATAACATATAAAATTGAAACTAAAAATCTATATCATTTGACATTTACAATATATATATATATATATATATATATATATATAGAGAGAGAGAGAGAGAGAGAGATAAAAACAAGCAAAACTAAAATACAGCTCAGATGGATTCAAAGTAACTTTTTATTTATATAACTGAATTTACACATATTAAACATTTAACTTTTTTCAGACTTCTACTATCATGTTATTTATTTGTGTTGTTTCAGAAGCAGTTTGTTGTGTATAAGTTTTATTTTTTTGTCTTTTACCATTTTAACTTCAGCTACAGCTTTTTTTTTTATCTTTTTTTTGTCTTGCTTCATAATTTTCATTCTTTTTCTTATATGATTATTCATGCTATCTCATCCTAGCATTAACAAGGCTCAACATTTCTTTCGCTTAAGTACTGACTATTTGGCGACAAATTTATATAGCTAAAACATCGTTATGTTAAAAATGTGAATATAGCAAAATTTCTCCTTTTAAGGGAAAAATTGGATCTTTTTTGCAGACGCACCATGAACTCGGGAGAGTGTTGATGCATGATAGTGCATTTAAAAAAAAAAAATCCCTGACTTTTCCAGGTTTTAGAATTTTTTTTTACCTTTTCCCTGACTTTTACATGACTTTTTGAGTACATGTCATTTTCCCTGACAATTCCCTGTTTTCCAGGCTTCCTAGTCGCGTAGAAACCCTGTTAAATATTAATTGCTAACAATCTATGTTTTTAAACGTTAATAAAATTTTAATTATCAGTAATTACAGAAACTAATTTTATTTGGTGTACATAAGTTGTTAGAAAGTAAAAGACAAAAAATAGATCTATTCAACATTTACTGAAGAAGCTCTTGCTGTGTTTAATATTTTTATATCAATTAGGTCTTTTTTCTCGCATACATTTTTTTTACAATAACTGTTGTGCAGATGACATTCTTTCATTCTTCTCCAGCTCCAATTTACTATAAATTTATTATTGCAATGTTATTACAATGCATATTATTAAAATGTTAGACATTTATATAAATTAATAGCTATTACTTGTGGCTTTTTTCACGCAATATTTAAAGAATAAACACATTAATTAAACAAAGAAAAATTCACTCACAATATTTAAAAACATGTACAATTAACCAACTCTTTATCCCATTTTAAAGTAGATAAAACTTCTGACGATCCCAGTTTGCATATTTGTTTTTATATATAGGATCATATAAATACCTTCTTCCAACAGGGTTGCTACTCATGTAGGAGAATGAAATTCCCTGACTTTTCCAGGTGCATTTTATGAAAACTTCAGTCTATCCATGTAATGTGAACTGGACAAGACGACAGTAAGATAGGGTCAGGTGGGGGAAAATGGGTCTAAAATCAAGCATTTTTCAAAAAATGCTTATATATCAACCTTTTGTAATTTTCTTAATAAAACTTTTGATACATATTATATACATTTGGCTTATATAGATTACAAATATAACATTATTTTTCACCATAATTTAAATGTTATTTTTCAGTACTTTATTTAATAAGTACTTATAAGCCCATTTTCCACCATGGTGGGGGAAAATGGGCCTAGTATTAAATCTACAGAACACTCATTTTATTGTATTAAGTACATATTTAAATAGAAACATTGAAAAATGTGTTTTTTTTTTTTTTTTAAATATTCAATTAAAGAAATAGTGTCCCCAGTTGTCAAATTTTGGTTCCTTTACTACGTGGCAAATCTGACTGAGCTCCACATCATCTTCGTCATCAATATCAGGAAAAATGTAACATTTCCCTAATTTTGATTTAGACTAATGCGATAAATTTCATAAAATAAAACTTTTATTTTATGTGATAAAATTCATTAATTTTTTTCACTTGGCCTATGACTTTATTTCTTAAGTCATTGCAGTATTTAACTTCTACCCAAGAACCTTGCTTTATTTCTGAGAGTGGTGCTGCTACTTTTAAATTGGGACCAATTTTACTTTCAAGTTCACCAGCTTCATTTTTCCTTTTTATAAAAATATTCTTATTTTACTTGAGTTTTGAATGACCCTTCTTTCTCTTTTGATTGCATTTTTTTTTTTTTTTTTTTTTTTCAAAATATGTGATGAAAATAGTTTTTATGGGTAAAAAATTTCTAAACTAGGTTAATAACACAAGAACTAATAATAAAATAATTGTTATTTATTTTATTTTTTATTACTTCAAAAGTAAACAGAGTTAGAATGTGTTACCCAACCCCAGAAAAAGAAAATATAAAAAATTAAAATGATGAGAGTTATTCTTGCCTTTTTATACAATTATGTTCCTAAAAGGGTTCTCTAATTGTCTGTATCAAAATAAAAGAGTATTTTCACTATCTAAAGAAGAAGTAAGAAAGTTTTTCACAACAAATTGCAATTGGACAATTCAGTGAATGTAAACAACAATATTTAAGTATATATAAATTTGTTTCCAGATCCTAAAATTTGATTAGAAATACTTGGCATAATCTCAGAGAATGTTTCTACAGAAAAAAAATTCTAAAACAAGTAAATTTATGTGGTGAAAAGGACTATTTTTTAATATAGACCCATTTCCCCCACCTGACTCTATTGTATCACGTGAAAATATAAACATTTTCAAATATATATCACAATTAAAATTTTCACATATGCACCTCATACACAAAAAAATGCTCTTAAGACTGCAATAGAAATTGCTTTCCTTAATAATTTCTGAGTATTTCAATTTTCTGAGTGTCTTGTATAATGAAAAAATATATATATATGCATATAATATAATATTTTTGCATCAAATGATAATTTACTTCACCATCTATCACAATCTCACTTAAGTTCAACTTTACGCAAAGGGGGTTGAGAAGCAAGCATTTCAGGGTGGAGGTTAAGCAGATTTGAAATGATTTATTAGTTATATTAAATGTCAGTTAAAAAAAAATATTCCAGAAAAATTTCAAAAAATTATATTAAACAGTTAAAATTTTTAAAGTATGTGTGGAGATGACAGTTGGAAAAAAGAAAAGAGAAAGAAAAAGGGAAGAGGAAATTTTAAGAGGTGATTAAATAAAACTTATTTGCAAAAACATGGAAGATTTTTCTCATTTGTCACGGGACAAAGGTTGTACTTATTTGCCAACCTCCAAGAAATTTTATTAAATTCCCTGACATTTCCCTGACTTATTAGACAAATTTCTGAATTCCCTGACTTTTCCAGGTTTTCCAGGTAGCGTAGCAACCCTGTCGGTATATTTTTTATGTCCCAACTTTCGGATTAACAACCTACTTTAAATTTTCAGAAATGAAGGAATGCCTTAAATTTTCAGAGCAGAATCACCCCTATTAATATACAATTTTAAATTTTATAAAAACTAAATGATTTTTTTCACAACTTCTCTTAATTTGAAAATATCCACTAAATCCTTTTCAGAAAGGTATATTAAACACTCACAAAATAGAAAAATTTGCATATTTCAGCATGAATAATTTATTCCATTTTAAATAGACTTTTTTTCACAATTTAAGCTCTTTAACTGCATTTTCTATTTTTCTTTTTTAAATCTAAAACTTCAGCCTCTTTTTCTTTTACAGTTTATGTGGTCCACATCACTGTTTTCCATTGTCCATTGGGAGGGGATTTACATTGGAGGAATTTCCAATCTTGCGATCGGCAGTAGCAACAAATATGCGTGTTTTCAGTTTCTTTTGTAAAAATTTAATCCTGGAGAGGGAAGAGAGAAGGGAACAAAGCAATATACAAATGCTCGTTTTCTGACCTCCTGAAAGCAAAACGATCTCAGACCAAATATTTTTGCCTGATTGATTAACTTTTTATTTTTTAGCACTTGCAACTGTTATTTTATTTTGAACATCTGAATTTAAAAAAAATTAAGCACCTATAAAAAAAAAAAGTACTGAAGATTAAGCACCTTCATTAAAATTTAAACAAATTCAAGCACTTTCAAGGACCTTTTTTCTCTCTTAAAAATTCAAGCATCGTATGAACCCTGTCTTATGCTCGTGCCACTAACCCAAAGGGGGTGCAGGAGCAAAAAACGTTCTAAAAATGCATTTTTTGTGTTATGGAAGGACCTAGAAGCATGAAATTTGGAATGGTAGTTACTTATAAGATATAAATGATCTCTAAGAACATTTCTTAAAGCATTCACAATTTAAAGGGGGGGAAAATGTGCAAAAAAGTTCTAAAAAACATTCTAAATGGCGATTTCTACGCATTCTCAGGAAGTAACCACCGATTTAAAAGATAATGGTGTCAAAATGATGGTGACAGCCCTTGCTCTAACAGACTATATTTTATGTTGGTGCCACAACCGCAGAGAGGGTGCAGGAGCAAAACACGTTCTAAAAATTCGATTTTTGTGTTTCTGAAAGGCCTAGAAACATGAAATTTGGAAGGGTAGTTACTTATAAAATATAGATGATCTATCTCTAAGAACATTTCTTAAAACATTCAAAATTTAAAGGGGTGAAAATGTGCAAAAATTGTTCTAAAAACCATTCTAAGTGGTTTCCATGCATTCTCAGGAAGTAACAAACCGATTATAAAAATAATGGTGTCAAAATAATGGTGACAGTCCTTGCTCCACCAAGAGCTATATTTTATATCAGTGTCTCTATCCTAAAGGGGATGCAGGAGCAGACTTTTTTATTTAAATATTTGGTTATAAAACATAGTTTGAAAAATATCCCATTCATATCTACTTTTAGATTACAATAGAACTCAGTTCACTACCTTAATAACTAATTAACAGCATGCAGTTTAACATATAAATTGCAGAAAAATTGATATAAAGCAAAAATTTTACAGTTTACTATATGTAAAAGCAACAGTTAAAAAGAAAAAGTGCTCAATGACTTCAGGAATAAATATCAAAATCAAATCAAATAAAAGTACCTTAAAAGAAAGTAAAAGAAAAAAAAGTCAAAGAATACTAAAATACAAATTACATTGATGATAGAAGTATAAATTACAGCAAATGAAATTATTCAAGTTTTATCAGATTTTTCTTTTATTTCAGCTAGCATTAACGAAATTTTTGCAGGTAAAATTATCATTGATTTAACAAAATTCAGTAGCGTTATGAAAGAAGAAAGTCAATTGGATATCTTCTTTAATAATTCTTATGAAATAATAGTCAATAAGTCTAGGAAAAAAAAAAAAAAAAACTTTAAAGATGGGGGAGGGAATCCAAACCGTAGCTCCAAGCTGCAAGCCTGATTGAGTGTTTTCTTGTAGACGGCCGAAACCCATTTGTTAGTCCATCCTTTTGGCAGTTGTTATAAAAAAAAGTTCAATGTTTATATTTATGCCTTAGTAATTAAAAAAACTGTAAGATTCTCATAGCTGCCTGGTTCAAATCATGACGAATTATAATAAATACAAAATATTAGTAACAAAAATACTACTTGTAATAACTATAGTACCAATAATAATAATAATAATAATTAATATTTATGAAAACTATTTACAATAGAAACAAAGAAGATAAAAAAAAATTCATAAATCATCATCTGAAAAAGTGGCCGAGAGGTATGGATAATTATTTCTAAAAATGACTTTATTTTTCTCTATAAATCTCATTAGTGCTGATATTCTGTTCATTGGAACAGGATTTTCACTAATATAATTAATCCAATCCAGAATCGCCATAGCTCTGTGTTTTTTAATATGGTAATATATTGTTAGAGGACAATCCAGTACATAGTAAAACACTTTAAAAGGAGAAAGGAGCAGAGCAGAGTATGAAAAACAGCTCTGAAAAGGTATAGAAGAAATATATATTAAAAGAAACGTTAATCTACCAGGTGGCCATAATTAAACTGACATCTCTCAATGTTCTGCAGTATAATTTAATTGCAAGAACAGAACCAAATTTTCTAGGATGAATAAACAAGTTGCAGAATGAAGAACTCTGCAAAAAATGCAACATACAGCTCCTAGTGGTAACTGATGAAACCTCATTTTGTTTTCGCAGAATCTTTTTGTCCTCCTGTCTTGTTTATTCATCGACAAAATTCATTCTGGCAATCAGACTGCTCTACAGAACATGCTGAGTACCATGAGTTTAATTATGGTCATATTGTACATTAAATTAATTAGAAATTTTCTTTAAAATAAAATGTTTATTTCTAAGTTCAGTTTATATGCATAACTATGGTTTAGTAAGTCAACTTCCCCACTAGGACTTCCCTCAGAGGGATTAGTCTGAGCGCTGTTAGTGAGAACATAAATTTAATAATAACTCATGACAAGAATAGAAAATGAGATGCATTATTTAATTGACAATACGTGGTCTGTCTGAAAAATATTCAACCTTTGTCCGAAAAAAATACATAAGTTACCTGACAGGATTGGTACTCTTATTCCTTTCGAACTAGGCCCCTTCCGCCTCCACACAAAGAAATCGACATTGACTGCAGCGTAAGTTTAGAAACGAGATCTAGAATATCTCCTAAGCTTACCTTTGAGCTGTGAAATTGTCATTTTGAGTAATTTACAAATCCGTACATATTTTTCCAACAAATCATGCAAGCTAAAATATGTCAATATTAACCTGATTTAAAAAATTTACCCAAATAAGTTAGTATATAAGAAATTGTCTAATGACAATTGAGAAAATGACCTTATGATTAAATTTCTAGATTAGTGAAGCTGAAAAAAAAAATCAAATTTAAACGAACAGTTTTTGACACTTTTGAGAAGCAACATTTTGACAAGTACTTTCTTGCAAACTATTCGCTGTTTCATACCGACATTTATTCAATGTTAACACAACTTATTCAATGCTAGATAAGTAGACAATGCTAGACACGTCTTGTTGAATTTAAGTTGGATGTTTGTTTGTTTTTTTGGTGTGGGAGGTGGGTGTAGTTTTATTAAATATTTAAAGTTTCTATACCTAACAATGCAAATGAATGATAATTTAGAACATTTTCCATTCATTTCATCTTTTTAAATTTTGCATTTTTTAGAAGCGATTCTTAGAGTGCATTTACATCTTAAAAGTATCCCATCCAAAAATTTCAACCCGATAAAAAGTTCTTAGATCAGCAGTAGCACAGAAATAAAAAAAAATTCAAAAGTTTTTTGTTCCTGCATCATTTTTACGTAGCAAAATTTTTAGAAATTGTTCTATTGCGAATATTTATGTCTTAAAAGCAACACTCATGCAAATTTTCATCTTTATATTCCTAATAATTCCATGTACTTTGTTATTTAGATCATCTTTAGAACTTTGTCTGCTTTATTTAGTCTTCTTAATTTTTTTCATTCTTTGCGTAATGTCAGTCTAACATTACGCAGATGCTCAGCAGTTTTTATGCAAGCGAATCAAACAAACTATAAGCACAGGTTCAATAGCACCTGACTAAGTAGAACTACATTCAAGAAACACTCGAAACATGCACACTCAGCTAATTACAAGTGACAGATCAATTTAATCACAGAGCAAGACTGACCCACTGCCCTCCCCCCCCCCTTTATCGCGATTATGTAATAGCAGAATAATTATTAGTAATTACAGAAATTATAAAAACTGCAAATTAGTAGTTTCATTAGGTAGTTCATACAATAATGTTATATACATTAATATTGTAATAATTATGTAAAACTTTATTAAATACTAGTAATGTTTAACATTTATTAAAATTATTAATAACTGCATTTAATATTAAATTGTTAACACTACTTCAAATTAATAATTATTATACAATTAACTCTCTAATTAGGGACATATTATACATTTTTCAGCTTTAATTATTAAAATGATAATAATGTAGTATTCATTTTAGAAAGAAAAGGGGGCAGGATGCTAGTTCAAAAAAAGGGCACTATTTCATGAGGAAATATATTAGTAATGTGTTTAGTAATGATATAAGAAAAAAAAAAGAGAATAATATTTAGTATGATAAAGTGTCATTAATTTTTAATAATTTTATGAATCACAAATTGAAAAATACAATTAAATAACATGTTTTAATAATATTCTGTTTTTTCTAAAGGAATAAAGTTCTTTTATTTTTGCAAGATCTTGGGCTCATGAATCTAGAAATACTGTTGAATAGGGAAGTTTTTTACAAGAAATATCTAGCTATAACTACGGGTGAATTTAATTTTTTTTTTTATTTCAAAGCAGGGTGCATTTTGTGCAGTAATCCAAGAATTAATAAAAACTGCAACTAAGTAATTTCATTAAATAGTAGCACAAATAACAAAACTAACATACATTATTTGCAGCTCGTTTTGCATTTGTACTTAGAAAAATTACTGTTAGTCACCAAAATCTAAACTTACACACATGTATGGTTATGCTAACAAAAAAAATTATGAAAATGAGTTAACAGTTCATAGATACATACAGAATAAATATAAGGATAGCCAGTTATATCCAAAATCCTCAAAATATTTAAATAACAGCATTATTACCTCTCAGTGGGGATTATTAGCTTTCAATGGTTCATTTTAAGAAAAAGTTTTGCTGTCTTTTCAATACCTAATTTTTTTTTTTTATTTAGCATATATGAGTTACAATGTTAAAAAAAAAAAAAAAAAAAAAAAAAAAAAATATTCAACCTATACCGAAGAAGCTCTTGCTGTGTTTAACAGATTTTATATCAATTGGTTCTTTTTTTCTTATGCATTCATTTACAATTTAGCTGTTGATTAGATGTCACTCTTTCATTCTTCTTTACCTCGAGATTGCTATTAATTTATTATTATAAAAGTAGAACAAGGAACTAAGACACTGACTATTTATTCTTTTACTTGCAGGAATTTATTACACTTGCTATGTTTTTTTTTATATAAAATAATGCATAAATTGATTTCCTAAATGAAATTATGACATTGTAAATTATATTAGATTTAAATATCATTTTTAAATGAAACTGTTTTATGTTTGATAAAAACAATGCTTTTCACTAACTTAACTGTTTTTAATTTTTTTACAATACTCGGGAATTAAGCTTGGAAACAATTATTTAAAGCTCTTTTTATGTTTATACATAAGTCAAAATACCTGTAGAAACTTTCTAATTATGTTCATCTTAGATTTTAATAATTTTTTTGACATTTTAAACATTTAGAAAATTTTTGATCCTAATCAATGATTTTTTATAAAAAAAAATCGCTTGATTAAAATCATGATTTAATCGCTGATTTAAATCAACTGATTAAAATCATTGACACTCTAAATTAAAGATAACAATATTTATTATTATTATATGACCATTAACCCTTGCCGGCACGGAGTAATTCTGTTTATAAACTGATGAAATAATGGACTGACACTGCAATTTATAAACGAATTTATTAGAAAATATGAACTTGCTTATTTTCATGTACATTATAATAGGAAAATTTTAGTTAAATATTCTTGGTACCATTTGTCAGTTTTGGAATTAAAATTAGATGTCCTTTTTTAAGGACACCGTGCTGGTAAGGGTTAAAGTGAATTACATAATAATTATATTTATCTATTAAGCACTCACTTTCTGGAGATTCGTTATCCGATGACAATAGAATAACTTCATCCTGAATAATATAAAAAAAATATTGAATAAATTAGTGAAACAAAATGAATAATAACAACACAGTTGAAAAGTGTTTATGCATTTGGTTTGTCTGGCGTTCTGTCCACACTCTAACTTCTGCAAATATACTGAGATTTTCATGGATAAATGTTATTTAGGGTCACCTAAGCATGTTTGGTATTGTATATGAAGCATTTGGGATTAATAGTTCATTGACAGGGGCATCCAAATGAATTCCATTACATTGTGGTATATGGGGAAAAATTGTTTGCAGAATATTTTAATGACATTATGCTATTTCAAATGTATTGAAAGTGATATAAATCACTGAATATTTCACTACAAGGGGGCATTCATAGCATTTGAATCCATAGCATCTGCCTCTGCCCTCTTCTAGTTTTTGCCCTGTTTAATTCATCTAGGATATGTATAACACAGGTGAAGATTCCCTTCATTAACTTCTGTCAACAAAAGGCCAAAGGTTCTTGAGTTCTGCTGTTGAGCATTGTATATAATCTATACAGTTTATACACAACAAATAATGTGTAAAAAATTAGTTCTATTTTAAAATACAGACCACAACTAAAAACAGACTTCCAAGAATTATTGTTCATTGAGATTATTTGTAACTGAGTTCTTTTGTGTGTCCCTGTAAAAGAATGATAAATGCTATGCTAGTGTTGACTTTATGTCAATTTGGAAAGGTGCAGCATCTGACAGCCCTTTTTAACCACTTAGCATGCCTGGCGGCCCTTTGTCACTACTTTAGGTTAAATTTGTCAATCAATCATAGAAAATATCATGAAATTTGTAAGTTGATCTCAGGACAATATTGCAAAATTCTACTGATAAAAAGGGACTTTAACCTTCTCACAGCTTCAAACTGATATATTTGTTCACTAAGCTGTAGGTTTCATTGCAACAGAAGCATTATTTAAATTAATATAATTCTAGAGATAAAACCCAGTTTTGAAAAATTAAGTTATGATTAATATTCTCAAGGCTTACATGCCAATACATAATAAAAATTTTAATATCATGTTGGAAAAAAACATCTTTTTTTTACCAGTCTACTATATAGCGTTAAAAATTAAGTAAAATAATAAGAAAATACAATGCTTTTATGATTTATTTTTATTGACTAAATTATGCATGTCAATTTTCTTTTAAGGTTGTTCTCAAATCCAAAGGGGCTACTTTCAGACACATTATTGAATCTTTGTTCAGAAACACATGAAATTTGCAGGTATTGTTATTCAGAAACTATGTAATCGAAAGACATTTTCCATTTTTCAGTACACAAAAGATCTTTCAGAAAATATTGTCAAAGTGGGCAATTTGAACTGAATTTCCAGACAGAAAAATGAAAAAATAATCATAACGTGGCCCAAGATCGCTTATAACTCAATAACTAACTTATTTAGCAAAAAAAGGAAAACTCATTTAGATATCAAATTGCTTCTGCCAATTTTATGCCTCTACATTTAAAAATTAATCTGAAAATGCATCAGAAAGTTTTGCATTGTTGAGCTGGGAACTTGAGAACAGACTTAAATCTTTATTCACAAAACTCATGGATGCATAAAAGGAGGACCGGGCTAGCAATATAATGAAAATGATTCATTTTCAATATCTACATATGCTACAGTCTATCTATTTAGGCCAAAAGCTATTTATTGAAAATAACTCTCTGATAGGAAAAATATGCTTTTCCTTGATTCTTATCACCTGGGGTTATGATATGTGCCATCAAGGATCAAACCGGGAAACTCACAGTCAGAAGGTAAGATCTTTAGTGACAAGCAAGAGGCTAGCTCAATTGCTTTCTGCGAGAAGCTCGTTTTACTGAATACAAAATGGCATCGCAACAGAAGGATTTTTAATGTATTTTTCAATACGTTAATTAGAAAAAAATATTTTGGTCTCCCCTGACACTTAAATAAGAAGAAACTACCGTATATCCTGGCATGTAACACGCATCACTAATTTGAGAGTATATATTTTTATTTTAAGTATATACTGCTATATAACACGCATCAAGTTTTCTCCACAAAAGCCAACCAGAAATACCAGATTCGATGGACGAAAATGAGTTAAAATTATGGAAACAAAATGTTTAAGAATAGTGTCCAGGAGCTTTAAGAAATCCAGAAAGTCTTTTAGTTTGGGATATATTTAGATTTTAAAGTGCATGTTATATGCCGAGATATACGGTATTTTGCTTAAACTTTCCTTGGTTTCGACCTTTTTTTTTTTTCCCCCCCCCCCCCCCCTTGTAAAATTTTTCACGTTTTACTTTTTTCTTGAATGCCTAGTTTGATTTGATAGCTTAGAAGAACTTTCAAACTTGATGTGATTGTGAGCAATTTTTGTAATAATTATTATAAATATAAATAAAGCTGTATCCTACGACTAAAGAATTACAGATTTGCCAAGTTTCCAAAATGAAAAAGCCTGAGATATTTTACTAGTTACTTTATTGACATACCAACATTTCCAGCTTCCCAGATTAATGCTGTAAAAATATATGTAAAGCAATTTACAATTTTATCCCCCCCCCCCCTTTTCTTTACCTGTTTCTCATAACTTATGAACAAGCAGAAATAAATAAGATGGGTATAATAGCTGCCAACCTTTTACTTTTATGTACCACAAAAATTTCATAGTAAATTTTAACTTTTTGAATTGCCGTAATCTGCCAATTAAAGAAGACAAAAATTTCTGTTAAATTTTTCTAGTGCAAAAAAGCGTAAGAGTTGGTAGGTATGGTATAGGTACTATTGATTCACTGTATTATTTTTCAATTTAGTTCATAGTACAGTTGGAAATATCTACACTGGTGTTTGCAGTGTTAATTTTTACAACTTAAACTGCACGGAAAATCTTATAAAATAACAAAAACAAAAAGTAGCAAACTTAAGTAAATAATTTATGTAATATCATTAGAAAAGTATTTTTTTTTTATACAAAAACAAGAATTTTTATTTCATGTTTTCTGATAACAATGAAAAATTATTCACAAGCACACAAAGCATTCTTTTAAACATAGCTTTACATAAAAAAAAAGAAACATAAAATACATGAACAAACTTACCTTAATATTAATAATCACAAAATATTTCAGCGTTAATTTTGGATGTCCTAAATTTGGCCCCATACTGAAACAATTTATATTTCTCAAAAACTAAAAATCCATAGTTGAAATTTTAAATTAGAGGCCTGCATCTGGGCAAGAAGATTTCACTCACCACGGGTTAACTATAATTTTTTTGTTGCAGATCAAGTTTTTATTCTTTTGGGTCAGGTTCGAACTGACCTGATTTAAATAAACAAAACAACAACAACAAAAAAAAAAAAACTACACTGTCTACTAATTTTTTGATTAAAAATATGCATATATTTGAATATTAATGAGTATATATATATGTTCATTTTTATAGAAAAAAGATAAAATTGGTATTAAAGATATAATTGTAGACTACTTTTCCATAATTGCACTAAAATGTCACTTAATTTTCTTTCACTTCCGGTTTGGTTTGAAGATTTATTTTGTCAAATTTCAGGTTGACAGTAACCAGAATTTTTAGGTTCAGGTACAGTACCTGTATTCCAAATTACTCACTTAAAATCTGTGACCAAAGCACGATGAAAATAGAGACAATAGAATTTTCTGGTTCAGGCAGGTAAATAAATTCTAAATATTAATGAATATAAATAAAATCTCAATAAGTTTTACAATAAATAAAACAAATGAGAAGATAAAAAGAATTCAATGCTCAAAAATTAAACACTCATTATGCAAAATACATGGTTCTAACTATGCAATCTAATGAATGTGATTTCCCTCATGCATTTTCATTTAACTTGTTGTCACAGCAGCTCAAAGTGACGGAGCATATTGTTTCACACATTCAAGCAGATTGCACCAGAACAAGTGCTTTATTTTCATTGGATGAATTTCAAATGCTTCACTTTTGAAGAAAATGATTCTCTGTGCCCAAGAACTTTATGCTAGCAGATTGAAGGTGCAAAAGAGATTACTGAATGCAGGCTGCGTGAAGCACTGCGAAAGAAGGGAATGTGTTCCGCCAAAGATTCAGAAATGCATTTGCATCTGCAATATGATCGTAGATTGGGAAACAGCATTGTCTGGGCTGTTTTTGTAACAAGAAATGGTAAAAAAATCCTAAAATTCTAAATACCACAACTTAAAAAGTCGTGCAAAAATTTGTCTTACTTGTTATAACAAGGATAATGTTTTTCTAAATCTATTATTAAGGCCCAAAGGACCATATAAAAAATTAAATTTTGTAACTGTTTTCTAAAGTAAAAACGATTTCTTAGATGATGAAGGAGCAACATTTGAAATATTTTTGAAATAAGTATTCTAAATTTAACAATTTAGAAAATAGCTCTTAGTCAGTGATAAGAAATAATGCTGTACATATAGGGTGTGGCAGGTATTCGAGAACAAAATAACACCTGCTTTCAAACGGGAACAGACTCTACTAGAGATAGATCACTTCTGACATTTTAATATTTTGTACAGGTCACCAGATACACAATGGATCATTGAAACCACAGTCAGTTGCAATAACCGTGTCTACATACTGTCAAAACTGACTGCACACCATAATCTGATGGGTGTTGGGAAAGTTGCCATGGCATACACAATGATTGCTCCGAGAACCACAACAGTACTGACGTGGATGACTATTGGAGTCCCTCTGCACCACGGCGCATATGCCAAAGCCTATCTGGTTAGTATCTGGGGAGTTGGGATAACAAGTTAAGGATGACACAATCATGAAAGTTTCTGGCCATCCATTATTAGGTTTTATGAGCTGTATGTGGGGCAGAGTCTTGTTGAAATATATACACCCTCCTATGTGCTACAAAAGTAATCCAGATCTTTAACACCTCAATATAAGCAATGGTGTTGACTCTGGCACCTTGAAGAAAGAAATGTGGAAGCATCAGGCCATCTTCATTGCTTACGGTCCCCAGAATCATCAGTGAGGGTTCAGTGACCCATCACAGTTTCTGGCCATCCATTACACTGTACAACAGTAGTTTTGTCCTAGAACTAAAATAGTTGAGTCTAGATCAGTTTCTCGTGCTGATTCCGAATATGCTTTCCGTTTATCTCTAGGTGGTCCAGGTTTTGAGAGATTTCCATATTTAAATTTATGCAAATTTAAGCTTTTTTGTGCTATTTTATGCAAATTTTAGATACAATATATGTCACATCTAATTACATTTTCTAGATAATGATTAATTGACTATTTGCTTCAGATAAATGTCACAATTTGCATATTCTTAACATTTATTTATCAGTTATTAAGCCTAATTTGCATATTTTTCAATGGTGTAATGTTTACATCGCTATCAACTTTAAAATAGTTGCCACAGAATTCATGTAATGTTTTTCTAGGCTAGATTTTTATGCTGATTTCAAATCTGCAGTCTGTTTTCTTATGTCATGTCCTGTTTTTGAGTAAGATGAATTTCTACTTTTGCACGGCATTAACACAGGATTGATATAAGATGCTTTTTAGGGGTGTGTAATTCATTGACAAGAAGGTGAACAGGGTCAGATTCATATCAGAGACATAAACAAAAATTTACGTAATTGAAAAAAAAAAAAAATAAGTAGTAGAATCTATCCTAACTAGTTGAAATTTATCATACAAAGTATCATAAAAAGCTATTTCTGGCTTTTTTGACCAAAAACTAAAATTTCACTTTCTTCAAAAACTAGATGTGACAGAAGAAAACAGATACAAGATTTGAAATCAGCCCAAAAAACTGGTTTAGAAACATATTAGCGTACTCGTGTGGCAGAAATATTTGAACGTCAAGAAACATTATAAACATGAAAAATATGCAAATTAGGTACAATATTTCACAGTCACATGTCAGTATAATCTAAGAAACAACGTTTTTGTGAAGTAAATTAGGTAGTAATCATAACATAAAACAAAAAACCCTGTCTGATATTGCTTTATACCTTAAATTTGCAAATAATTGTATAAAATTGACTAAATTTGCATAAATTGATATATGCAAATATTTCTCAAACTTGACGTGCTGGGGTAAATCTAAAACTAGATTCAGAATCAACACAAAAAACCACATAAAAGCAACTAATTTCTGTTTTAGGACAGAGCAAAAGTTCAAATTTGCTGACCAGTGTTATTAGGTTTTATGATCAAGACAGAGTCTTGTTGAAAAATGTACGGCCTTCCAATTTTCTTTCTGAAACATTACTTCCTGAGTAAATTTTAATATCTTTAATTTGAGTAAATCTTAAAACTTCTTTCCTCTTTTTTGTACTTTCAAAGGTTCAATTTTTTTTTCAAGTTTTTAGACAATGTAGAATTAGCTATTATATTTTGAAGACTATAATGGCTGGAATTTTCGAAATCTTGCGATAGGTGACCAGGATTTCTATTAATTTTTTCCATCATTTATCAAGAATGCATGAGGTCAGATGTATTCTAGATAGCTGGTTTATCTGGATAATAAGGTTGAGCATTCAAACAACATCTAGTTGATCAGATTCGTAGAATATAAGTGGCTGTGGCACTGCTTCGGATTTTGAATTAATTATTAGATTACTCAGATTAAGAATCAGGTTCAAAAAAGATTAAAGATTACTCAGGTTTGAGAAAAGGCAATTTATGAGAATTCCTTGGAAATAAAAATTCACCTGTTTCCTCTTCATAAAAATAAAAAAGTCAAATATCTAACTAACTAGACTTTCATTTCAAACTTAGCTGTTTGCTTCAAGTAATTTCATGCATAATGTAATTTTTCAAGCAACGCACTCATCAAACTGGCACTGTATGACACTTTTTTCTGAAAAGACTCTGAAATCAGTCAATTGGAAATCTCATTCTGGATAACTGGTTTCCAGATAAATGGTTCTGTGTTGTTTTCAGAATTAAAATTCTGAAGGAAAATAAAAACATAATTATAGAAGATTAAAGAAATATATAGAAATAAACTTACATTGACCTTCTAGATTCTGCAGCTACAGCATCCTCCATTATCAAGCCTTCACACTGAGAGTGAGGTTTTTTCTTTTTCTGATTAAACTCAAACACGATAAAACATTAAAATAACACATATACAATATTACACTATAAAATGATCAAGCAATCCAAAATAATAATAGTAATAATAAATTCTATTCTAATTTCGATAGAATAAAAGCTAAAATTTATCTGCATATATGATGATGATGATTTATAAAATGAGATATTTTTCTTTTAAATGTATCAAAAGATATCTGCTCCTGTCCCTGCCCACTGTCAACTCTCCACTATTTGTTCCTTGTGTTTTTCCGTGGCTGCACAATAATGAGAAACGAGAAACACTGGTTTTTTTCTCCAAACAATATGTAACTGCTCCTCTGATTGGGCATCATTAAACAGGTGGATACTTTAATGATGTTTCTCATTGTTTGGTAGCCTTTTGGCAGCATCAACTAATCACATGTAAAAGAAAAATGTGTTAAAGTTTGGTTTGGGGCCAGGTAAAATTTTAGTTCAAAAAGAACAGTTCTTTTTGGCGAAGAGTAACAGTTCCTTCGCTTTTTCTCAAGGAACTGTTCCTAGGAACCTGTTCTATATTTTTTCTGCCCATCCTTACTTCTTATGTGATACTACAGTCTCTGTGCCACTGAATAAATTACGTGTCAAATTATCTTTCCCTATGCATCCATATCCCATCTTGGCCAGTGCAAAAGCTGATAAATAAGATTTACTGCTGCCTGAGCCAATTAATTCTTATATATTTCACCTTATTATTACATCTAAGACGGACAATAAGCATTTGTAAAAGTACGTGGAGAGTACTTGTTTTATTGGATAAAGCAGTGTCTTTTTTAATTTCGATATCTGACTTTTCCATAATCGGGTTTTCAATATTATTTTCCGCTGGACACATTATTTTGAAATGTAATCTACCACAATCACAGAGTGGTATTTTTGTTTTACAAAAACAGGATATGTGTTTTCTTATTTCTAAACATTTAAAACAAGCTCCTTTTTTCATTAGTATTTGTTTTTTCTCTTCATGAGATAAACCATTAGCATGATAAATGTGATTTGTTACAAAAAACACATGTTTCCCTTTTCATTTTTGATGAATTATATAATTCCATAACCGTTGGAATATCTCTTTTTCCCCTACTTGATGCAGGATAAATATTTTTGTTTACGTTTTCTAGATTAAACCCACTTCTCGCCAAACGGACTTTTTCTTCGCTTTCGATTTTGTGCCGTAAAAATTTTATCAAGGAATCTAACTTATTATTACTTTCATCTTTTGAATTTAAAGTAATAGAATTTAAATTTCTTTCCCAAATTCTCAATATTTCAACAGGCAAGCACAATTCAATCAATGGATAAAGAATTGCAGAATAATGTTCGCTTGAAACATCTAATGTTTTTAATGATCTTAAATATGTTTCAATTTTGTTGTACAATCTAAAAAGAGGAATTCTTAGACCCTTTCCCATTGTAGCATCTATCATTAAAGCAAGCACTTCTATTAGCATATCAGTACGGCCAAAATGAGCCTTTAAACATTCAATGACATTTTCATAACTATCACCAGTAATGGGATAAGACTCGACAATATCTCTTGTCCTTGAACACTTTAACGTTGCCTATAACAAATACTGATATTTATCTTCTTTTGCGATTTCAGAATCATTATGTAATTTTTCAAACTGAGCCCAAAAGGCATACCAATCTTTAATATCTCCCCCGAATAATTTAAATTCTATCATGGGAAGTTTAAACTTCTGTTTTATGATACTTTCAGTTTCGGAAACCTTTAAAATTTTTTGAACTTTAGTTTATAACTTATTAAATTTCTCTTCATACACGCTAAATCTTTTGTATTCTTTATCATAATTTTCTTGGGAACATGATTGATTGTTTAAAAGAAGATCTCTTTCTTTTGGCTGTAGATCTGCCCCGATCAAAAAATCCTTATTAGAATTGGTAGATGATAAAGCATGTAGTGCATACAAATATATTTTGTATGCACTAATGTTAGACAATGACAAAAGTGTACTGTACAATATATATTGGTATCATGCTGATTGATGGAAAGTGCTTTTAAGTTATTTGCATTGAAATACATTCAGATTTTTACCACTAAAAACAGTGAATGCTTACATGCAAAAATATATAAATATACTATATTTTTTTTAATTACACAATGTAAATCCAACACCTTTATACTTATTGATTGCAATATATAATTTTTTTTTAACCCTCTGGGCGTCTTGAGGGCTTTCTTGCATTTTCATAAAAATGCTTATAAAAATAAATTTTATTAAAATTTTCTCTCCCTATTTGTTTCTAAAATACACTTCATGCCTCTTTATTTGATAGACATCTTGAAATACAATTCTGTTGAAATATTTTTGTCTACAATAGATTAAAGTTGTTTTTGGGAAACTGAAAAATATGCCCAAACTGCTCAGAGGGTTAAAATATTTCTTCATTTATTTCTGAGTAATATTGTACTGAGTACTGTTTCGGCCAGGTGTTGTGAACTCTGCAAATACAGAATAAATAAATAAAAAGAAACATTTATGTACACACAAGTGCACTCACATATTAAAGTATAAATTTTAAAAATATAAACAATGATTAAGATGACCTGTAATATGCAAAATGCTTAAAAAACAAACAGTGCAGATTAATTTTCTTCTTTGTACACTATATACAGTGTTCTGTTACTTTTTGATAGTATCTGAACCTGTAAGTTCTAGAATGAATGCCCCCAACACATTATTACATGGTAAATTCACATAGCTAAAAACACTCGAGAAATAAATCTCCAGTTTGTCAATGTATTTTGTTGACTATTTACTGACATAACAACCAATGTTGTAGTCGTAAAAAAAGCAGAGAATATACGGTATAAGCAGAGAGTTATACACTGACGTCATGAAAGTTCATAGATAGGTCAATGTTTGCACATGCACTGTTTACCCGGATGATGATGATACATGGAGTAAAAGTTCTTACTTCATGAGATGTGATGATGATTCTCTGTCTATGGTGAATCGTCCACTTTAGTGAATGAGATAGGACCACCCGGAAAAGATTCTGATGCATGCGCAGATATTGCTTTTTAATGGTCTTAACTGAAATTTCGACCTTTCTATTTTTAACCGACGAAAAAAACAGGAGGATGTAATCAATTCGATGAGTAATAAAATACAAAAACATAACGTTGGTGTACATACTTCCGTTTGAAAAAATGTTACATCAAAATAGTTCACAGCTACAATTCAGTTTATAAAGTTCTAAAAAAAAAAAAACAAATTCATTTGTAAACAAGAAAGTATTGTGTGCACAAGGCGCAAATTAAAAGGATTATAATTAAGACCATGGAAGCAGCGATAAAACGCAAGAACTGATATGTTGTTTTACTTGAGGATTTTTTTTTCTTTCTGTGATATCTTTATGATGGGCAATAAAAGGAAAGTCTAAATTCTGAGTAAGAAATACACTCATATTCAAAATTAAGATAATTTTTAGATTTGGTAAATCATCTACAGTACTACTGGACAGATTTTAATGAAATTAGGTATGTATATAGGTTGATATAATGCAACAAAAATAAACATTTAACAGTGATAATGTGCACACATGATTGTGTATAAGAATCATCAGCGTCAGGAGGTATGAAACAGGAGCTTATAATATTGAACTAAAATATGGGTTAATAGGGGGTATGGTCCTTTCTTAAAGTTATACAGCTCTCACAATGTGAACTCATACTGAAAATCAAGCAGTTTATGAGTCCCTGTGACAGTTAGTCTCACTCCACCAGCAATGATGTTTTCAGGCCATGGATGGATTTGGGAGGTGGAAAGTGCGTTCCTATTTTCCTGCCCAGAACATTCCAAACATGTTCTAGCTGGCCAATCCATCGAGCAAACATCCTCACTTTCAGAAATTCTTAGACCAGATGAATTTCTTACTTCTATCTGGAGACACATTGTAGTCCCTTAAGGGTGTTCTTTGATAAGAGTAAATACCTTATTTCCTGTCTTGACACTGTCCAGATATATCTCCTCTGCATTCCTTTATATTTATTTAACATTGCATATTTCCTTTATGTTTATTTAACACTTAAAGTATTTCCTTTATTAAAATACATTTCTTTTATTAATATATATCTCCTTTATTAAAATATATTTCCTTTATTAATATTTCTTTTATTAAAATATTTCTTTTATTAACTATATATAAAGTCATTTCATTTACCTTTTTATTCATTCCTGTTATTCTATCTTTAATTCCTTTTTACGATGTTTATCTTTCTTTGCCGTTCATATTCACGTTTTTCAATTGTCTGCTTCTGTGCAAACATGAGCACGCATTTCGTTTGAATGATGATCATAGATTAGTTTCTCGATCGCCGCCAGATGGCGTCGCTCGTTTGAGTTTACGACACATCGGCTCTGCGTTCCTTCGTCATGATGATCTCATTCTGGAACTGTCTGCAACTGCTCCTTGCATTGCGTAATGAGGCGTTATTCGAATGCCCGGCTGATATAAATTGAAATACGTTTCTCTCCTTTTCACCCTGCCTGCTCGCCTGCCTGTCTGCACTCGTTGCTTTCTTGTCCTGTGTTTGTCTACATGTTTCGTCTCGTCCTTTTACTAACAGTGTTGGTTTTTCCACGACATTTTAATGGTGCTATTATGGCTGGAGATGTCTTCTTGAGTTGCTGTGTGCTTTTAATAAGTTGATGTTTTTACTTTTTACTTCATCGTTCGTCGGCCATTTTATAAGATGATTGATATGAGTTCGATAGTTTATGACTTCGACTCTGCTCTTTAAAGATGGACTCTGCATACATCGTGTTTAAATAGATACACTGATGTGAGTCGAGATGGCTATTGTTATGTTGAAGTTAGAGAAGTTTTACTCGCTATTTATTATCGGCATCTACGTTTTGACGTTTCATCTAATGGCTGTTTACTATGCATCTTCATCTATAAAGAAGTATTTTTCTTGAAGTTGTTTCGGCACGAATATATGATTTACGGTATTTCAGTTTAATATTCATCGGCGTATTAGATGTTTGTGAACAACATGGAACTTTGAGGAGGACCAGTCATTCTGTGATCTTTTCCATTTCTTTATTGCCGAGTTCAGTTTTCTTTTATTGTCAAATGGTTTTCTGGATATTTAATTTGACAGCTTAAATGTATTTATTGAATTTAAAGATTTGATTTATTGTTTGAACTATATTTAAACTTATTTTATATTTTAGTTAATAAACGTTAGTTTGTTTTTAAACTTACTTTGTTTTTATTTCGCCACCATATGTTTCTTTTCTTTTTCATAAGCTATTTAACACTTTATCGGGACTATTAGCGTTAGTTTTCATTGTGCTTTTAATTAAACTCTGCTAATCTAATTTAATTTAATCCTTGTCATTAATTTAATGACATCACGGTTATGGGCCCTTCCCTAACTGTGTTAATAGTTTAAAAATTTTAATAGAAACTTTATTTAAAAAAAAAAAAAAAAAAATTTCTTTTGTTATAATAGTTTAATAAAACGTAATTTATGTGATTTTAGGATTTTTAATAGATATATATATCATTTTATTTTATAATTACCGTATTTAACCCTTATGGGTACGGCATTATGGTGGTGAACGCTGACCCCATTAGCTATTTAGCGATGCTTTGCGATGGGGGGGCGGTTAGTTTACAATATTTTTAAGTTTATAAATTGAATTTTTCTGATAATTTTGAATTTTTTTGAAATAATATACAAGTTCTATGATATCTTTGAAAATTTTTTTTAATAGTTAAAAGTTTTTCTATAAAGTAAATAGTTTGAGATTTTTTTTTTTGAACTCATGGCATATTTACAATAATATCCTGTTGAAGACAGTGTTCAAGTTGTGAATATTGAAAGAAGTGTCATCTATAAAAGAAGTTGACTGAGTCCTTTCCTATTTCCTTGTGAGTTGTTCTACACATTTTAAATCTGCTTTATGAATCTACACGTTTTTAATGTGATTAAATCAGCATGTTTTCAAGTGATAAAATATGCATATTTTGAAGTGGATGGAACTGCATGATCGTGATCCTGCACTAATTTGCATGTTTTGATTCATATCTTTCAAGCAAAGCTGAATTTTAATGTCTGAAAAGTAAATCTGTGCTTCTGTAAAAATGAATCAAATTTTTTTTTTTGTTGCTTCAAGTCTGGTGCTTCTAAGATTCGAGATGTTTAGTAATGCCTACGTTTTTGTCAAGTTTTTCATGAAAGTACGTCATCTACTATAGTTTAAGAATGGTTTATGCATTTTTTTTTCAAGAACTGTTAATGGTGCCTTCCCCAGTATCGCAATGGTCGCGTGCTGGGCAGTGATGATTGAAAGTAGCATAAGTGAACCTGATCAGAAGTCATTACAAGTTTTCTGTTTTTTTGGAAACTTTTGACTTTTATCATTTAACATGTGACAATTATCGGTATGCAGAACTTTTGATGAGACATTTAGTGACCAAGAAGTTGAACATTTTTTTTTTGTTCCTGAGTCATCTAGCCAATAGCGTTTCATGATCTCCGTGGACAACACATTCAATTTTTTTTTGGATCCCTGTGTGATTCAAATGTGATATTTGAAATTTTTAATGAAGTTTTAGGTACTTAAAGTGTATGCCATCATGTTCTGTTTTTCTGCAATTGTCTCCTATTAATTTTTAATGTGTGCTGGGGTATTTTATGAGTCTTTTGAAATTTCGGGATCTCTAAGCTGTAGATCAGTTTTTGTTAAATTTGAATTTTTAAGATAGAAATTTTTGAAGAAAGTTTTTCTTCATATTTTTAAATAGTTAAATTCTTGTTATAGTTCTCTATAAATATTTAAATAGAGATTGGGAGTTGTTGATTGGGGTAAAAATCCTTTAATAAATTTATGTTTAAAATTTTCTTATAAAGATGTAAAGTTTTGTCAGGTTAGAATTTGTAATGGGGGCAATGTTTTTAAATGTCACTTTCTGTCAAACAGATTGTGATTGCCTATCTGCCTGACCCGGTTAATTTTGAATTTCTACAGTTTGTTCTATTTACAGTTAATCTTTTGATCCTCTTATTTTATCTTTTCAATAGTTTAAAATGTAAATTCTTATACTTAATAGCTTTATCAATAGTTAATCAAATTTCTTTTGATTTTTGTTAATAGTATGGACTTTTAACTATCGGTATATTTTTGGAAGTTCGACTTTTTAATGGGACATGTTCGATTACCTAAAAGTTTACTTTGATAGTTTTTATAAATATAATTTCTTACTTTCAGTAAATGTTAAGAATTTTTATTTTCTTGAACTTAAAATTTATTAAGCTTTAATTTTAATAGAGGGTCATGTAAGATATATTTATGAATTTTTCTTTTGACTATTTAATCTAAGTTTTTGTCGCTGAGTTATATTGAATTTTTAAATATGACTTCTCAATTTTTAAATAGTCATATGCACAGCTGGGCTATATTGGAGGTCAGTTGGTCAGGATGTTTTAATTCAGTGACTTATTTTTTTGTTTTATGTTTAATATATATTGTGTGAATAAAGATGAATTTGTTTTAATTTATTCATTTTTGATTTGTTTGCCCTGATTGATAATCTCTTATAAATGCATATTTTTGAAATGTTTTCTTACAGCCGTATCTTGGATGAGAACCTTTTTAAGAGTAGAACTCTAATGAAGTTCTTATGGGTTCATGTTTGAAATTGGGGATTTGTGGCCATTTATTTGGGATTATTTGTTTAGTTAAGTTTTTAATATTTCTATAGGCAGTTTTTGATTATTAATATAAAAGATTGTAAATTTAAATTTTATTTTTATCATTGTCTGTAATTTAACAAGTTTCTTTTTTTTTTAAGATCTTTTGAATTTTTAATTAGGTGTAATGACGTGTAATTTGAGTCTACACTTAAGTATTAGATCCCTTAATTAGGTGGGATTTGTTTAAAGAAACTGTATTAAGACAATGTTTAATTTTTATTTTGTTTTCTTTAGTTTTCATCTGTTAAAAATGAATCTTAAGTAATCTTTGCTGGCCATATAAGTTCCTCTACTCATTTAAATGTTTTCTTGGTTTAGATTGACTACCTTGTGTCAAATATTATTTTTTAAGGCACTGTGGTTTTTCAATTAATTCCTGAGGGAAGCTTTTTGAGGGAGGGACTTCAGGTTGTAGCTATCAAACATATTATATAATGAACTATTATTTTATTGTTTAAGTTTTTATAGGTTCTTATTAAATATGTTAAAGTTTAAAGTTTTTAAAGATGTTTTGTTTAAAATCATTTAGTTTAACTTTTTCCCATTTTGGCCTACATGTTCCTCATGGTAAAGGGACAGATTTATGTTGCTGTAAGATTAACTTTTAATAAACTCTGTTTGGATTTTAACTTTGAAGAGATTCCGGAATTCATTTTTAAAATTAAAGTTTCAGTATTTGTATTGTTCAGAATTTAAACCCTGGGAAATTGTGGGTATGTTGCAGATCTGACTGATACCTCTTGTAATCTGGAATATCTTGGATTAACTTGTCAATCTCTTCACATATTTTTAGAATTGAATCAAATGTTAGAGTTTAATTGATTCAAATTCAGTTTTTTTTTTTGGATTGACTATGTTTAAAGGTCTGATGGAGAGATGGAGGTTTTTAATGAGTTTCCTGTTTTAAGAGTCAGTTTAAAGATGGAATTAGAATACCTGGTGTGTTCAAAGATGATTCTCGTTTAAGTGGGAATGTTCTTTTATTGGTGGAAGTTCTGTAAGCTGTTTTTATCCTTTTTCCCGGTGGTTTACAAAGTTTTTGTTGATGGTAGCTATTGCCCAGATTTTATACTGTATCTTTTTAATTAGAGAAGGTTTGGAATGCAACTAATGTAAAAAGAAGATTTGCTGTTTTTGAAGGTATTTTCTATTAGATCAAGGTAGCAAGTTTTTAAGATAGTGGTTCATATTTTTAAGGGAAACCTGGTCATTTCTTGCACTTGAGGATCTACCATACACCTTCCGTGATTTTCTACCACTAATGACGTCATGATGAGAAATTGCTTTTTATGGTTTTTAAGATGTGAAATGCTCCTTGATTACTGGATTTTTAATAGGATTGTTGATTATTATTGAGTTTTGGTTTATCTTCTGGGGTTTTTCCTGTTTGATCATATATATACCTGCGTGTCAATGTGGAATGAATCGGCGCGAATGAAGACCATTGGCCAATGGCAAATTTACTTTCTGTTTCAGCTGGTCTGATGCAGCTTTAAAGAATGGGTCCGTGCTTCGGCATTTGTGCTGCCAGGGAATGTTGATTTTATTTTTCAGCATGTTGATAGGTTTTTGTGAGGTGTCATGCTTCAACAATTTATTCTTCTTTTGTTATATATTAGATTTTTATTTGGCAGGATTCTCAGGTATATTGTACAGTGATCGGAGGGGGGGAATCCGTGGAGATGAATCTGTTTTTGAAGAATAGAATTTTATTTTATTAAACCTTGAAAGTAATTTTTATTGAGTCATTATCTGGGAGCATATTTTATCGTCCTCTAACCTTTGTCGATTGGTAACCTTTAGTGGCCACGGGGTTTGCCTGCTTGAGACAATGTCTATTTTTCTCTGATGTCATGTGGGATGAATTATGATGAAGCGGTATACTCTGTCAACATGGAAAGAGTTTTGCTGAGTTTGGGTAGGGCTACCTCATTTCCTTTAGATTCTGCTGAATTACTTTTAATACATATCTTTGCACATTTTTTGAATTCTTTTAGGGGGGCAAATTGTGAGGTGGACATATGTTGGATGGTCATTTCCACTTACAATTTCAAGTTTTAAAGTTTTTAAGAAATTGTTTTGTTACTAAAGGCCTTCACTTCAATTCATTGTAACTTTAGATATTGATTTTCTATATATTGTAATTTTAAATCAATCATGTAAGAATTGAACTGATTGATCACAGGGGGTCTGGGAAAAATGTGTTTTGTCTTTACTAATATTTATGTGTATTTTGTATTATAATATACATAATATAATATACATATATAAGTTTATTAATTTATATGTTAAATCACTGAGTGGCTGGTCATCTTTTATTTTACAGCTTTTAGTACTTTATCGGTCTTCACAGCTTTCAGTTTTCTTGGATTTCATGGAGTGAGATTGAGTTCTTCTGGTTTTAGTAGTTGGGTTCTGGTTCAAGTGGACACTAACATGTATATTTGGTGTAAAGTCATGTTTATAGTAGTTCTCTGAACTTTTGCCTTTTTGCTCTGTCCCAGTGTCAAGAGGGGGGGCATTTGATAAGAGTAAATACCTTATTTCCTGTCTTGACACTGTCCAGATATATCTCCTCTGCATTCCTTTATATTTATTTAACATTGCATATTTCCTTTATGTTTATTTAACACTTAAAGTATTTCCTTTATTAAAATACATTTCTTTTATTAATATATATCTCCTTTATTAAAATATATTTCCTTTATTAATATTTCTTTTATTAAAATATTTCTTTTATTAACTATATATAAAGTCATTTCATTTACCTTTTTATTCATTCCTGTTATTCTATCTTTAATTCCTTTTTACGATGTTTATCTTTCTTTGCCGTTCATATTCACGTTTTTCAATTGTCTGCTTCCGTGCAAACATGAGCACGCATTTCGTTTGAATGATGATCATAGATTAGTTTCTCGATCGCCGCCAGATGGCGTCGCTCGTTTGAGTTTACGACACATCGGCTCTGCGTTCCTTCGTCATGATGATCTCATTCTGGAACTGTCTGCAACTGCTCCTTGCATTGCGTAATGAGGCGTTATTCGAACGCCCGGCTGATATAAATTGAAATACGTTTCTCTCCTTTTCACCCTGCCTGCTCGCCTGCCTGTCTGCACTCGTTGCTTTCTTGTCCTGTGTTTGTCTACATGTTTCGTCTCGTCCTTTTACTAACAGTGTTGGTTTTTCCACGACATTTTAATGGTGCTATTATGGCTGGAGATGTCTTCTTGAGTTGCTGTGTGCTTTTAATAAGTTGATGTTTTTACTTTTTACTTCATCGTTCGTCGGCCATTTTATAAGATGATTGATATGAGTTCGATAGTTTATGACTTCGACTCTGCTCTTTAAAGATGGACTCTGCATACATCGTGTTTAAATAGATACACTGATGTGAGTCGAGATGGCTATTGTTATGTTGAAGTTAGAGAAGTTTTACTCGCTATTTATTATCGGCATCTACGTTTTGACGTTTCATCTAATGGCTGTTTACTATGCATCTTCATCTATAAAGAAGTATTTTTCTTGAAGTTGTTTCGGCACGAATATATGATTTACGGTATTTCAGTTTAATATTCATCGGCGTATTAGATGTTTGTGAACAACATGGAACTTTGAGGAGGACCAGTCATTCTGTGATCTTTTCCATTTCTTTATTGCTGAGTTCAGTTTTCTTTTATTGTCAAATGGTTTTCTGGATATTTAATTTGACAGCTTAAATGTATTTATTGAATTTAAAGATTTGATTTATTGTTTGAACTATATTTAAACTTATTTTATATTTTAGTTAATAAACGTTAGTTTGTTTTTAAACTTACTTTGTTTTTATTTCGCCACCATATGTTTCTTTTCTTTTTCATAAGCTATTTAACACTTTATCGGGACTATTAGCGTTAGTTTTCATTGTGCTTTTAATTAAACTCTGCTAATCTAATTTAATTTAATCCTTGTCATTAATTTAATGACATCATTCTTAACTGCTCTGCTCAACAAGCACAAAATGTTTTGACACATTTACAAATTCATTTTTTAACGGAAAGTTAAAAAATTGGAAAGCCTCGCCATGAAAGCGATTTGGAATCTAACTGTTTTTTCCATCAATTACCTATTGAGTTATAAGCGATATCATATGAACACATTAACTGCAGAAGAAAAATAGTAAATGATAAAATATATTTTTTTTTAAAGAGTCACATGCCAAAATGATAAATTGTTACTTCATTTAACCATATTTAAGAAATTATATTAATTACATTAAATTATCATGTTAACATATTTAAATGCTTTTATTTTTTAAAATGCCAGGAAGAAAGGAAAAACATTTTGTTCTGTAACGAACAAAAAATGTGTTCACAAAAATGCACATAAGTGCATAATCTGTTCAGCCTACTAACATTTTAGATTAAAAAGTTTATCCTTTGAAATTATCATTTCTTTCGAAAAATTTAATGTTTAATAATGGCCATGAGACTATTATTTTTACTTTTAAATTATATGAGCTAAAGACATTTCACAGTAAATAAAAATTTATTCAAAGATACACAAAAATCTATTACCTGATTTACCAATGAATGTGCAATGGGTTGATTTGGAGATTGGGCTGGTGGTATGCCTAGGAAAAACAAAAAGACATTTAATGAATTCCTTAAAAGAAGTAATTGAGCTGTAAAAAAAATAAACATAGCAAATAAATCATATCTAACGAATGTAAACTAAAATGTTTTCGTTGCAGGATTGCGAAAAAAAAGCTCACTTTTGTCAAAGGATCACGAAAACGGCAAATTTCGTCAAAAGATCATGAAAAAAAAACGAGAAATTTCCCCATAAGATCGCGTAAAAACAGCAGATTTCGTCAAAAGATCGTGAAAAAACGGAAAATTTCGTCAAAAGATCGAAAAACGGCAAATTTCATCAAAAGATCGAAAAACGGCAAATTTCGTCAAAAGATCGTGAAAAACGCAAATTTCATCAAAAGGGCGTGGAAAAAAAAAACACATAGTTAGTGCTGGTATTGGATTTTTGCCCCCCCCCCCCTCTGTTGTAACCTTTCAGAAAATTTGCTGTGAATTTCAGAATTTTTTTTTTTACTCAGAATCACCCCTGGTATTAATCAGTAAGAACGCTATTTATGTTAACACTTATAATGTTTGTGCATAAGAAAATGTAACACGCTACTCCCACAGACAATTTTCATCTCACTAAATTGCTGTCGCAGACACAACAATAACTTTCTGCTACTGGGCCATGGTGATTTTTTAACATTCGTGAAAGAATTCCAGTTTCAACACATAAGCCCACTGTAACAAATTTTGTCCCCTACAATGTTTGAGCTTTTAGCGAATTTTAGAATTTTTTTTTGGCAGTGATTTTTTCAGTTGCTGAAAAGGGGACTAAGGGGACCAAAATGCATAAAAGGGGACTTTGTGGGGAAAAGGGGGACCAGTTGGGAGCCTTGACTGATAAATAACCAATGAAACTCTCCTTTAACACCAATCGAGCTGCCATCTATTATTAATATTAGAAATTAGAAACATTGCAGTACATGATATTAATTTAATGAAATCCAGACCTACCAACCTTTGAAAATGAGAAATCATAGCACACAAAATTAAAATCAATCTGGAGGTTGGTTAGTTGGTTTTTCGTGTTTCACAGCCATCTTTTGACATTCGTAAAAGGAATAAGGTTTCAGTCTTTTAACTCAATATAGTAAATTTTTTCCTCTGAAAATTTTTATACAATTTTTAGAATTTCTCATTTCACAGCATTTTTTCTTACATTTGTAAAAGGAGCCTCACTCCTATTTTTAGCTCAGTGCAGTACATTTTGACGAAATTCGTGATTTTTTCCCTGGATAGTCACATTTTTTTCCCCACAATCGTAATTCACATTTTTCTATCACGATTTTTTGTTAAAATCCGCACTTTTTACCACAAAGTCTTGACAAAATTCGCATTTTTTACCGCGATCTTTTGACACATTTTGTGTTTTTAACCACGATCCTTTGACGAAATTAGCATTTTCTTTCCGCGATCTTTCGGCAAAAATTACATTTTTTTTACTGATATTTCGATGAAATTTTCCTTTCCTCACTGATCTTGAGACAAAATTTGCATTTTCTTTCTACAATATTTTGATAAAATTCAGGTCTTTACCATGATCCTTTGACGAAATTTATTTTTTTCTGCGACCAATTGGCAAAATTGATTTTTTTTACACAGTCATTTGTTGAAATTTGCCATAGTTTATCACAACCGATGGGTGCAATTTTCGAGACCAACTAACAAAATTCAGTACTCGTTTCTGTGACCTTTTGACAAAATTTGCAATATTTTCCCCTCGATATACTGTGCAGCATTTTTCATTATGCAGGACTTTCAGTATGTAAATCATGCAATTTTGCACTCCATTTCAAACCTTGGCCCTCAAAGAATTCCAGAAATTCTTAAAATGGCACCCCTGTTTCAAAGGAAGGGAAATTCCTGAATATATATTTACAGAAACACGATTCACTCGTAGTTAATATACATAGAGTTTTATATTAAGAAGTTTGTTTTGCTGCCCAGATTTTTTTTTTCGCCCCATGAGCATTTTTTAATGTTCGAATTTTCAGTCTAATGACCAATTTTTTAAAACTTTCAGAAGTGAATACTATGAAATTTTGGAAATTTCGGAACAGAATCACTCCTGAAAAATATGCTGCGCGGGATAAAAATTGCAACAAAAAATAAAAAAATGTGTTTGTGTCTCTTGCAAAAAGTCGTAGTTTAAGACCGATTTTCGTAGCATCGTAGTTTATAGGTCCAAATCGTAGCAACTACGATTTTTTCGTAGCAGTTGGCAGGTCTGGAAATCCAGCAGATTAATAAGACTGAAGAGCATTAAAAGAGTAATGATCGGAAAAATGAAATATGGTCCTCGGATAGATTTATATAGTTTTAAGTTTTGATTAAAAAAATTAATAAAAATATATCAAATGAAATCAATGTTAAACATGATGAAGAGTTCTTAAACAAATTTTAGGATTAAAAAAAAAAAAAATTGTAAGAGAAGTGTGGTAGAGTTCTGCAATCCTGCATATTAATTAGAAATTCAAATTTTCCACAAATTCTCTATTTTCAATTAGCTTGGGGGACCCCTAAACCTTTGTGAAATGACTTTAATTTTTTTGTAATATCATATTATAACAGAAAGAACATTTTTAAAAGGTGAGACTGGGCATTTTCAAACTTTTTATTTTTTTGGCCTCTCCTGGGACACCCTAAGCATATATAGTAAATGAAAACTTGTGAGGAAATATAAATCACCAAAAACAACATTTAAACACACAATAAAAATATATAATATGTAATGTCTATTCACATTGCATTATGTATTTTTATTGTGTGTTTAAATGTTTTTGGTGATTTACATGCACATACCCACATCTCTACTACTATTAATGTCCGTAAACGTCTGTCTGTATGTTGGTAACACTCGCCCGTATCGCCGGAACTACTTTTCTCACAGGTGACACAGAGGGTCTTATAATATGTCAATTCGGGCTGCCATTTACCAAGAAAAATGGACTTTGTAGTTTCGAGAAAATCCCGCCGTAATTACGGATGTCATTAGCTAATTAACAACTCATTATCGAAGGAAAATCCTTTCAAAATTGAATCTTTTTATCAAAAGCAGCAATCTGACTACAATTGAACCCTTTTGTGAGGCTAACGATTCGAGACCCTCCAGCGAGGCTAGCTACTGCCAAGATGATTTTTTCTCGCCAGACACATTGGCACCTGGCCATCTGTCTTTTAGAGTACGAAATTTAAACTTTTTAAATATTGAATTTTTTGATAATTTTTTTCTTTACATCCGGAGGGGATGTCTCTTGCAGATTTCATACATACCCAGTTCAAAGCGATAGCTTAATTAGAAGCTGAGATATTAATTATTTAATTAATCAGTTCTATTTTTATATAATGCATGCTTAATAGGTATGGGGAGACTCAACATCATTAAATTTCCTACGCAGCCCCTCAATATACACCTTAAAATAAAGGTAAAGTAAATTCCGAACTGAATAACATGCAAGCTTAGACTTACGAGGCACGACCATAAAGTTATGGCCGTTTTAATTGAACTTTTTAAGTTAAGCCAATACCCCCCCCCCCCCCCCCCCATGATACACCTTAAATTAAAGGTATTAAAATTTCCGAACTGAAAATCATGTTAACTAAGCTTTACGAGGTCTTTCCAGAAAGTTATGGCCGAAAAAAGCAAATTTCTGCAAAATTTTTCTTTCAAAAGACCATAACTCGGTAATTTTTGCCCCTATAAGTAAGAAGTTCTGCCTTAAAAAAAGTTCGTTCGATGCAGATTTTTTCCTTACTTTCTTTCTATGCTATCAGCTAAACTCTATTTCCTAAGGGGGATAAGTTAGGGGGCCCGGGGGGGGGGGGGTCATGCTAAAAAAATATTTTTAGCATATAATATAGCATAAAAAAATATTTTTATCATCAAAATGATGCTAAAAAAATATTTTTAGCATCATTTTGATTGCATTTTTGGTTATAGCTCTTCAAAACAATTCTACTAAACACATCATTTCACTTTTCAGGTGTTGTCCCTTAAAGGGTTAAGTTTTTCATCTTCTCTTGTTTCTTAAATATTACAGTCATGTTGCATATCAAACTGTTGGACATCACGAGCCCAGTTTGTCCCCACCTTTCTCTTCCCCCCCTCCCCCCTCTCAAAAATTCTCTTTAATTGTCTGACCACCGTAAAATTCAACAAAATAGAGTATGCTCTAGGAGTTTCCTTCAGATACGCTTATATTAAGAATAGAGCGCGCTCCCTGGTGGTGGAATGCAGAACTAACATAATTTAATTTTGTTAAAATTAGTAAATATAACAAGTCGATCTGTTTGAAACTTTAAGATATTTTATAACATATAAGATGAATTTTATAAAAAAAAAAAGGGCGTGTGAAATTTCAGGCATGTGGGGGTACGGAGGAGACGAAATACCAGTTTTTGCAGTGCGTGCGTGCATGCACTGCTATATGATGCCGTAGGGAGCGAGGACCCGGTTCGAGGTTCTTTCGAGTGAGATTGCCTTTTTCACAAAATTTGGCAGTGTGTGTGCAGCACGGCTGCTATACGGTGCTGTAGGCAGCGGGGACCCGGTTTGACTTTCGTACGAGCGCAAAAGGCGTTTAAAAAAGAGTTTGCAGTACATGTGCAGCACTCGTGCTATACGGTGCTGTAGGCAGCGAGGACCAGGTTCGACTTCTGTTATAGCGAAATGTTTTTTTTAAAAAGAGCTGGCGGTGCGTGCACAGCACGCCTGCTATACGGTTCCGAAGGCAGCGGGGACTCGGTTCGAGGTTCGTTCGAGCAAGATTGTCTTTTTTACAAGATTTTGCAGGTGTGCGCAGCACGCCTGCTATATGGTGCCGTAGGCAGCGGGGACCCGGGTCGAGGTTTGTTCGCTTCAATGTTCTTTTGCTTTGAGATTTTATAAAAAAGGAGGGGCCTGCTAGCGGGCGAAGCCAGCTAGTATACATAATAATGTGCCCGTGTAAGATGGCATGTATCTGTGATTAAATGAATTGAACTATTGAACTTTTATTTATACACATATATATATATATTAATAGATAAAAATTTTCTTCTGAAAAGGTTCCATTTTTGTATTCAATCAAAACTCTAAATCTACAAATTCTAAAAAGAATCAAAATACAATTTAGGCCTGAAAAACTTGCTCAGATAATTTATATCCTCACTGTGTTAATTATTTCATAAATAATCTATATTATAAAGCAAAAAGATGTCTATGAATATCTCTAACGTCATATCAATAGTGACAATGACCAAAACAAAAACAGATACAAAAAATACTAGAAATTTTGGAACTTCTAAATATTGAATAATTTCAATTTTTACACTGTTGAACAGAAATAAAAAGTACTTTCAAAAGTAATTTCTTTAAAAACTGTACTTCAATTTATTGAGATTTTATGGATTAAAAAAAATTTCATGCTTGAATTTTTTTAAATCCATCTCAAAAATAATTATGAGACCCAATTACAGAAGATTAACCCATTTATTTGCACTTAAAACAATGAAGTAATTCAGCATCTGTTTGATTCCATGTGCTATCCTGTAGGTAAATTGCCAAACTAAATTAAAATGTCACAAATAAATAAATATAACGCGAATTTATCATAATTGACCTATGTATACACTTAAATACTGAAATAATCAAAATAAAATTTGCTAAAAATGATAAAATCTTTCATGATTACTCACTGGCATGTTGCTAATATGAAAGTATCAAAAATACTTTTGGTGTAGTTGGTTGACAATCCTATAAAATATACTAAATGTAAAAAATTATCAGTTTTCAATTGAAAATGAACTTCATCTATTGTGTGTACACCAGCAGCGTGCAAAGAGAAAACTGCACCTAAGACGGAGTTTCAATTTGGCACCCCCACTCCCAGCCTTTCCCAACTTTTCTTTGTCACAGGTGGGTCATTCCATGTCAAATCAACGAGAAAAATGCAATTTTTGGACCTCGACATCGTACATTTCTATAATTTTTGGTTTATAGTTTGTATCCATGGAGTATATGAAAAATCTAATTTTTAAATTTTTTTTTTCTTAGCGGTTTATTTTTTACGGAATTTTAAAAATGGTCAAAAGTACCAAATTTAACCAAATTCTCAACCACGAAATCTTCTATAATTCTTTAACAAATCGGGCTAGAGAGTTAAGTTATATCTCATTTGAAAGCTCTTTTTATGGGCTTTAATATGATATGCAACACTAACAATTTTGTGTATAATAAATTTTTTGACAAATTTTCAAAAATTTTGAATTTAAATTTTTCAAAAACACCATCTTTAATTTTTTTCTAAAAAATATATGATAATCTTTGACTTTTTGGCTACAAGTATGCCAAATTTCAAGATGGAGAAATGATGGGGTTTTGAACTATTAATTTTTAAATATGAGTTATACATGAAAAATTTCAAGTATCAGGGCAAAATTAACAATTGTACAATTTCTTTCCATATATAATTCACACTTCTTTTTCATTAAAAATTTCAGAGTTTTATGCTAAGCAAATTTATTTCTAAATCATGAAAATTTTCTAAAGCATATTTCTCAAAATATAATTATATAATTTGCCCGTAAGGGGACTCTTCATTCACTTGAAAGCACCTGATCGGTAAAGTTAATCCTATGGGCAGGTTGTTTTCGAATTTTCCGTTTAAATTTGAATATTTTTAAATGATTTTTTTTACATAGGATAGTTGATGTCGATCTCTCATATGTCTATTTTTTACTTTTTCGATTTTGGTTGCAGATTTTTTAATAAAGATACTTTCACTTTCGGACCAGTTTCGAAAGTTACAGTACCTTTATTAAAAAAATCTGCAACCAAAATCGAAAAATTACAAAAATTCCCTATTAAAGATTGACCTCAGCTATCTTATGAAAAAAAAAAATCGTTTAAAAATATTCAAATTTAAATAAGAAATTCGAAAACAGCCTGTCCATAGGTTTAGCATTACCAAGCACATATTTCAAGTAAGTGAAGAGTGTTTTGACCTGGCACTTCTATCTTTTGATAGTTTAATTCTACAGCCATCACATATTTTCATTCCCTTTTGAATATTAAATCTTAAACTGCACTACCAAGTTGTTACATTCCTAAGTTTTCCTGATTTTGAATGAATTGTTTCTTTATAGGGATTGATCTGGATGAGTTACCTCATCTATATAGCTTTTCTATTTCCATTTTAACTCATTTAATTATGTCTTTTTCTTAAACTCACTTTTGTTTTATTCTTTGTTTGGCACAGCATGTCCCTAAAGGGATTTTGTGCAATAAAACTCAATACAACCAACCTTTATAGGGATTGCAGCATTTAACAGAAAATAATGCTCAGTCTTTCTTATCCTCTGACATCATTAATAGTAGTAATTCAAGACTTCTTTGTTAAAGCATTTGATTAAAGTAAAATGAAGCTTGTTTATTAAATAGTTATCTTTCTATATGTTAAAAAAAAAAAAAAAAAAATTAACGATTTGGGAATGTGCCAAACGATTGTGAAATGAACCAATGAAAATCTGCTTAGGTATCTCAAAATGCATCTGATTATTCAGAGCTTTCTGACTTTTCTTAGCAGGAATTGTGCTTGGTGAAAACCATGAAAGTAGAGAGGATGGGTGCGGAAAGGGAAGAATCTTCTGCATTTCGATAGACTTATTTAAGGGGTCAATGGCAAACTTACTTGAAATATGTGCTTGGTAATGCTAAACCTATGGGCAGGCTGTTTTCGAATTTCTCATTTAAATTTGAATATTTTTAAATGATTTTTTTTTTCATAGGATAGCTGAGGTCAATCTTTAATAGGGAATTTTTGTAATTTTTCGATTTTGGTTGCAGATTTTTTTAATAAAGGTACTGTAACTTTCGAAACCGGTCTGAAAGTGAAAGTACCTTTATTAAAAAATCTGCAACCAAAATCGAAAAAGTAAAAAATAGAATATGAGAGATCAACATCAACTATCCCTATATAAAAAAAATCATTTAAAAATATTCAAATTTAAACAGAAAATTCGAAAACAACCTGCCCATAGGATTAACTTTACCGATCAGGTGCTTTCAAGTGAATGAAGAGTCCCCTTACGGGCAAATTATATAATTATATTTTGAGAAATATGCTTTAGAAAATTTTCATGATTTAGAAATAAATTTGCTTAGCATAAAACTCTGAAATTTTTAATGAAAAAGAAGTGTGAATTATATATGGAAAGAAATTGTACAATTGTTAATTTTGCCCTGATACTTGAAATTTTTCATGTATAACTCATATTTGGGTTATTCTCTGCAATAGTGCAAAAAGTGCTTCCCAGCCATATAAATGCTCTTAATTTTATTACATTTTTATTTATTTTTATTTTTATTAGAAGATCTAAACATAGTTTATTAGGGGCAGAAAGTAAAATTTAAAAATAAATAAATTTAGTATTTAAAAATATAATATATATCATGCAAACATCATTCCCTCACCTTTCCCCCACCTGTACTACCATATTTTATTGCCTATTTCTTTCCATCCAGAAATAAAAATAATTAAAAATACCCTAAGCAAAATAAAGTTCTTATTTGATACATTACAAAAAATAATAAAAATATTAATTTTTACTATTATTATATAGTCTACTCAATCAATTATATGTTTCCCCATGTTAGACCATCATTCCCTCACACATTGCTATTATCTCAAATATCTACCACTAATGAGCAGTAGCAGTCTAGCATCCTTCACAGAGAAGAAGCTATTTTGAGCACTTGTCAGTCCAGCAACATAAATTGGTGGTGTAAGATTTTGTTAATTTTACAGAATTTTTTTTTAGTCAGTATATCCGGAAGCGTTTTTATTAGCAGTCATTCCCTCACACAGAATATTAATTTTTTTGTAAATATCAAAAATTTTAATTTTATCATACATTATATATTAAGTGTTTCTCTTAAAGGAAACAGTTTGGATTTCTTCATAATTTTGCATTTTTCCCCTACAACTAGTAAAAATGTCTTATTTCATCATTCCCTCACTTGTCATTCCCTCACATTTTTTATTTTATTTTTTCCACAAATTTTTATTTTATTTTTTTTGTTAAGTCAAATTTTTAAAACAATTTCTGTTGCTATTAAAATTTTCAATAATTGACTGATTTCTTACCATTTATCTAATTTTTATGAAAATTTACATATGCATCATTCAAGTCAGACTGCTGGCCAAATTTGCAAGTATTGTAGAGAACAACCCATTTAAAAATTAATTGTTCAAAACCCCATCATTTCCCCATCTTGAAATTTGGCATACTTGTAGCCAAAAAATCAAAGATTAACATATATTTTTTTGAAAAAAATTAAAGATGGTGTTTTTGAAAAATTTAAATTCAAAAATTTTGAAAATTTGTCAAAAAATTTATTATACACAAAATTGTTAGTGTTGCATATCATATTAAAGCCCATAAAAAGAGCTTTCAAATGAGATATAACTTAACTCTCTAGCCCAATTTGTTAAAGAATTGTAAAGGATTTTGTGATTGAGAGTTTGGTTAAATTTGGCACTTTTGGCAATTTTTAAAATTCCGTAAAAACAAATCCGCTAGGGAAAAAAAATAAAAAAAATTAGATTTTTCATATACTTCATGGATACAAACTATAAACCAAAAATTATGGAAATCTGAGATGTTGAGGTCCAGACCCCACGTTGATTTGACATGGAATGGACCCAGGTGTCAAAAAATGAAAAAGTACAGAAACAGAAACAAATGTTACTGAATACATATTTCATGCTTATTTTTAAACATTAGGTTTAATTTTAATTCAGAAATTTCAAAAAACTAAATAACATAATTGCACTTATATTTTGGCAAACGGGATCTGGAAAATGGGTGTAGAAAAAATGTATCTAACAGTACAGTATAACAGTTTGGAACCCTTTTATATTCCAAGAAAGAAACCCCATGCTATTTTGAGAGTATATGTTTTTGTCGCAAGCACAGACTCAGAAAAGAGAAGGTTAACAAAAGAGATTAAGACAAAGACCTAAAACAAGTTTTGAAAAAAAAAAAAAAGAAGTCCTTAATTTGTATTTTGGTGGTGGTGAGGGGGTGTAAAGGCAATGCAATAACTTTGAAATAAAAAACGTACGTACTTCCATTGGGGGAAAAATTATTCCCGATATGTAAATATACTTTTTTTTTTTTTTTTTACAAAAAAGAAGAAAAAAGAGGTTTGTTGTATAAATTTGGCACCTCCTCAATTTATGCACCCGGGGTGACTGCCCCCTTCGCCCCCCACTTTGCATGGCCCTGTGTACACCATGTAGTACAGGGTGGTTAAAATTAAACTGACGGTACTCAGAGACTCATAGCTCCAATTCTACTCAACGGATCCGAATGAAACTTCAAATATACCGTAAAATCCCGATTGCAAGCACCACTCGAAAGTAAGCCCCCTCACACTTTCAAGCAATTTTTTTTTTCATTCCCAAATATAAGCTCACTCCTTTTCATAGACTGTTTTTCAGGAAAAAGTGGATTTAAAAATCGAAGAAAATTAAAGAGAGAGAGAATTTTGAATAATTTGACTTTTTTGGTGGATTTCTACATATTTTCACATAATCTTAATGAAATCCCCCCCCCCCCTCCTCAGCACAAAAAGTTTAAAATCGTGGAAATCTTAATTCTTTTGTTGCTGGCTAATAACAACAAATATATAATCAATTATTTAAATTACACAACTTTCTCTAAAAGTTCCTATTTTTCTTCTGACCTCCATCCAGCAAAGTTTAAAATCCTTAAATTTAATTTCTAAACAAATCCTGCCCTATTTCTTACTTTCTAGTAAGGTGATTAATCTAAAATCTCATTTTTTTTTCAGTTTGGCTGTTCTAAACCCTGAATTACCTGTATATTTTAGCCAAATAGAGCCAAAAAAGTAATTTTTTTTAACATACTGCATGTGTTGGATGGGGGGGGGGGGGGGGGAGGTGAGGCAATACAAAGAAAGGAAAATATTTTTCGGAGGGAGGGTGGGAAATAATTTAGGTGGTTATTTAACTATTTTTACAACAAAATCACAAATCGAGCAGAAAAAAAAAATAATACTACAGATTTTAAACTGCATGAGATGGAAGGAGGTGAGGGTTGGGGAGGGGAGTCAGGAGACGCAGAGAGAGAGAGACAGAGATTTTGGTAGGAGGGAATAATTTAGCTGATAGATTATTTATTGTAACTACAGTGTGTCTGTATAACATATTGTTACTAATAGCAGTTTGTTTTCGCACCAATTTCTCAGCCATTGTGCTAATAAAACATAAGCTAATTTTCAAAAAACACAAAATTCACGGATTTCCACCCAAAATGCAGTGGTTTTAACACAAAATTCACCAATTTCAACTCGAACTAACTAGCTCGAAAGCAAAATTTTTTTCGTGTCAAACGATTTTTGTTTTGTGTTAAAAGGAAAAAAAAATGCATTAAATTGCATAGTATACTATACATTATAATAATAGTATACTATGTATAATAATAGTATACTATGTATGAATAGGAATAGTATAATATATATAACTGCATAGTATAGCATAGTCCAGACCACTATATCATTTTGTGTTAACAGATTTTTCATTTTAAGCGTTTTCATGTTAAATGTATTTCACTGTACATCATTTAAATGTAGGCTTTATTTCCAATCATTTGGTACCAGTAACTTTCTTCTACAATAAATTGTTGCAGAGTTAGTAGGGGGTGTTTACTTTTTTTTTTGTGTAACCCTTACCCCTTAACCGGAATCGCTAAATTGTTCCACATTACTGGAATCTTGGGTCCAAATGGACCCTTTAATTAAAATTCAAGTTATTTTCTAATATATATGAAATTAGCACTTAGATGGGTTATAAGTGCAATGAGAAAAGTTTCATGTACTACATAAATCAACTTTTATATAGTACATACGTTTTTTTTTGTTGTTGTCCGGTCAAAATGGACCCACGATTCCGGTTAAGGATTAAAAATAAATACCTGGGGATTTTACATCGCTGGTCAAGATACGCTATTTAACCCATAACTGGAGATGGAAGTCAAGAAGATTCTGCGTTGTTCATTGGCAGAGCTGCCAACTGCTACGAAAAAATCGTAGTTGCTACAATTTGGACCTATAAACTACAATGCTACGAAAATCGGTCTTAAACTACGATTTTTTGCAAAAAACATGAATGCATTGTTTTGTTTCTAATTGCGATTTTTATCCCGCACAGCATATTTTTCAAAAGTGATTCTGTTCAGAATTTTCAAAAATTTCAAAGTATTCATTTCCACAAATTTAAAAAAATTGCTCATTAGTCTGAAAATTCGGACATTAAAAATTGCTCATGGAAAAAAAAATCTGGGCTGCAAAACAAGCTTCTTAACATGAAACCCTCTTTATGTGTATTAACCACAAGTGAATTGTGTTTCTGTAAATATTTATACAGGAATTTCTTTCCTTAGAAACAGGGCTGACACTTTAAGAATTTCTGGAGGGAGGGGGGGGGGGGTTCTCTGAAAGGCAGGGTTTGAAATAGTGTGCAAAATCGCACAATTTGCACGTGAAAAATGAAAGTCCTGGATAATGAAAACTGCTGTGTAGTATTTCCCCCTGCAAATTTTTTCCCAGACCTATAATTCATCTGCAAATATATTTTGAAATTTATTGGAAGTCCGCAAATTTCTTTTTTTTTAAATGAAATTCCCCCAAATTAATTCGTGAATCGATTGTGGAAAAAATTAAGAATTCCTTCAAACGATCATGTAAAAACATTGGGTATTTCGTCAAAGATCTCACAAACAAATAGTGATTATCTTCAATAGATTGCTTAATGAAATCGCTAATTTCTTTAAGAGTTCCGAAAGAAATTGCGAATTCTGCCAAAAATAACGAATTTCGATAAACTATCGACGGAAATATATTGCAAATTTCGTCAAAAGGTCGTGGAAACAAATAGTGCATTTTGTTAATAGGTCGCGAAAAGATATCGAAAATTTTGCCGATCGTTTGCAATAAACTATCGCGAATTTTGACAAATGACCGTGTAAAAAAATCGATTTCGTCAATTGGTCGCTGAAGAAAATAAATTTTGTCAAACGATCCTGGTAAAAAGGTGATATTTGTCAAAATATCGCAGTAAGAAAACTCAAATTTCATCAAAAGATCAGTAAGAAAACTCAAATTTCATTGAAAAATCAGTAAGAAAACTCAAATTTCATTGAAATATCAGTAAGAAAACTCAAATTTCATTGAAATATCAGTAAGAAAACTCAAATTTCATTCAAATATCAGTAAGGAAACGCAAATTTCACCGAAAGATCGCAGAAAGAAAACACTAATTTCGTCAAAGGATCATGGCAAAAAACGCAAAATTCGCCAAAGGATTGCGGTAAAAAATGTGAATTTCATCAAAAGTTCATGGTAAAAAGTGCGGATTTCAACAAAGAATCGTGATAGAAAAATGTGAATTACGATTGTGGGAAAAAATAGTGAATATTCTGAAATGATCGCGGGAAAAAAAAATCACGAATTGCGTCAAAATTTACTGCACTGGGCTAAAAAATTGGAACCAGGGTTCTTTTACAAATGTTAAAAACGCTGCGAAACGAGAAGAAACTCTAAAAATCATATAAAAATTTTCAGAGGAAAAAAATTTACTATATTGAGTTGAAAGACTGAAACCTTATTCCTTCTACGAATGTCGAAAGATGGCAGCGAAACACAAAAAACCAACCAACCAACATCCAGATTAATTTTAATTTTGTGTGCTACGATTTCTCATTTCAAAGGTTGGCAGGTCTGCATTGGCTCTGATTATTAGGTAGTTTTTGTCCTTGAATACAATCATCTCCTCAGTACCTTCAAATAGATCTTTTTTGGCAGAAGTCCAAATTTGAACACACGCCTATATCCGAGTTATTCTTTTTCAAAGTTTTTGTTGCTATTTATGGAGTCAGATTGGCTCCACGACTCTGAAACTGTGACTGAAAAAATATATAACACACCAGTTAATTTTTAAGTATTTAGCATTGCAATCACTTTCCTTTGTCTAGAATAATATATTGTTGTGTAAAAGGAAATTGATAATACTCAACCAGGACCTTCCAGGAAAAAAAATTGGTAATGCAATGGTTTGAAAAATGCAAAGTGTCGGAAATTGACTCTCATATTAGTGATGCAGAAACTATTATAAGGGATCATGAAGAAGAAAGCTAACAAGAAAGTGATGAAAATTCGGACGTAAATTGAGAAGATGAAGACGACATGGTTGACATGGAAAATTATTTCGATGGGAAAGGAAAAAATAGATTCAAGTGGTCCAAGAAGCCGTTCGTGAGTTTGCATTCCCAGACGCCTCAGCACAATATTGTTTTGAATCTGCCTGGAATTTGCCCTAATTTTCAACAGATATCGTTGACTAAAAAGGAAGCCTGGACCTACATTTTCTCGACCAAAATGTTGCTTATGATTGTGAAATATACAAATCTTAAACTTGCTGTAATTAGGCAAAACTATAACGATCAAGAGAAGTCAGATTTGCATGATTTGGATATAGTGGAATTCTTCAGCTTTATGGGTCTACTGTTTTACACAGCTGCTTTTAAATCTAACCATGAGGATCTCAGTTCACTGTTTGCAGCAGATGGCACAAGTCAAGACATTTTTCGTTGTATCATGAACGTGAAACGCATTGCAATTCTATTCCAATGCTTGAGGTTCAATGACCCAAATACGACAGAAAAACGATTAAGGGAAAATCCAGTGGCATTAATATAAGAGATTTTCGAAAAATTAATCACAAACTAAGTCAGCTTACAGTATTGGCACTTTAGCATATATCGATGAGATGCTTGTTAGTTTTAGAGGAAGGAGTAAATTCAAGATGTACATGCCTAATAAGCCATGTAAATATGGACTGAAAATAATGGCTTTAACTGATGCCAGAAACAATTACTTCTTCAATGGCTATATATATTGTGGTAAAATTCTGATTGTATGACACTTTCAGAAGAAGATAAAATGTTACAAAAACCAACACAGGCAGTTGTGTGCTTGTCTGCTTGTATTGCAAGCACAAACAGGAATATAACAGCAGACAATGGAGATTTTGCACGTTTTCTAACTTTATCATGAAACAATAGTACATGAAAAAATAAAAAGGATAGCCTGCACATTTTTTTTTTATTTTGAGCTTTAATTATTGATTTATGATTGTTTTAATACTGTAAAAGCACTTATTTTAGCGAGGCTTTAATTTTTGCGAGCATGTCGTAATCGCGAAAATTTAAGCCACGCGAAATATTCCCCCCCCCCCCCTCAAATAATAATAAAACAATAGAAAATTTTCACTTATCCAAAATTTAACGATTACAGTTACTTAAATAAGAAATAAGTACAAAAATTTCTTGCTTACAACTATTTCTTGACTGAAAACAATAATACAATTAATAGAAAGAACTTTTCGGACAAAAGGAATTTTCTTTAAATGGCTTATGCAAAAGAGGTTCTATTTAGGTAGTTTCGGGATTTTTCAACTTTCGGTTATGTTCATGTAAAATTTGCGAAATTTTCAGCTCGCGAAATCACCGATATCTTCACTTTCGCGAAAATAAGTGCTTTTACAGTATCTCACTATTTACCATATCCCGAAAGCACTCCATAATACATCTGATATCACAGTTCATGACAACAAACGACATATACTGTTTACTTGCGTCACTTTTCAATTTGTCCATTTTAAATATTGCTGTTTCTAAAATTATTATGACTGAGAATACAAACTCATATTATAAATACAGTGAAACCTCCCTGCGCGGCCACATCCCTGAACGATCATTTTTTCATTGAACGAAATTTATTCCCATAGGTTCAATACTAATTTTACCTCCATTCAGAGACCATCCCAATCCCAGTTGAGCTCCCTCCATGCGCGACCTATTTCTTTGAAGAAAATGAAACAAATTCCGTTTTTTCCAGGTAACTTGAAGAAAGTTTATTAGAAAAATTATTCTGGAGGGTGCATTATTCATCAAACTTCTAAAATAAGTTTAGATTTTTTTTCTATTCAGGTAACTTTTAAGTGATTAAACCCCATTATGCCTTTCTAGATGATGAATTTAACTCTGATGATGAATTAAGAATGATGATCAATAAACTCCCCTGCCCTATTTTGTTAGGAAACAGTCAAAGAAATAGATAAATTAATGAAATTGTCATTATTTGTTCCTGTCCAAAAAAAAAAAAAAAAATTTGCATTTATTTACTGAACTTCGAAAGAACTTGGAAATAAAAGTTATGAAAGATAAAACCGTAAAATCAAAGCAAACGTCAATATATTCATTTTTTAAACTCTGCAATAATTAACTTACGTAATTAACTTTTTTTTTATACTTAAATTTTTGTATTTTTTCCTAATGTGAAAAATTAATTTTAATAACATTAATTCTTACCTTTTTTCAACAATTAAAATTAGATTTAAACATGACCTCCATTAAGAGGCCACCTCTCGAAACAATCAATTTTTATTGGAACGGAACGTGGTCGTTTTGTCCCATTTTAGGCCAAGCATAGAAATTTTATAAAATGGGGTATTATTTTCATTGAAATATGCTTAAATTAGATTCATTAAGACCAAAAAAAAAAAAAAAAGTTTTGTGCATGAAAAATAATATTTTATTTGAGAAACAAAATGCATTCGGCATTTTCATCCATTCAGTCAATGGTGCGCTAACTCCCCATTAAATTTAAAATTAAGAATTTTTTATAAATCTTTATGACATTTGTTTTATTATTATTTTATTTACAGAACTTGCAACTTTAATCCATTATAAAAACATATGATTAATGTCAAGTGGAGTAATTATATATTTACAAAAAGTCAAATTTATCATTAAACGTTTCAATTTTTAAAAAACTTGCAAATTTTGAATATTTCTCAACAGAAAGTGTTTACTCCAATTGAATTACTGATATTTTATAGATGTCTCCAGAACCCTTAAAAATAGCAGAAAAATAAAATTAGTGAAAAATATTCGTCACAGTGTTAATAAAAAAATATTTATTGAAACGGTGCGTTTACGCACCTTTGGCAGAAAATGGGTCAAGGAGGTTTTACTGTACTGTAATGTGCCGCTCTGCACTAATACAACCAGTAACTTCTAGTGAAGAGTTGTTTTTCAGTGTGCCAAAAAACCCTCCCATTAGAAAATCATGGACTAAAGCTATGAAGAGAGATGACAAGAAAAATCCTAATTTATCTAATGGTATGATCCATGTCAATTCAGGCAGCCAAAGAAAAAATCTTACCTTCATAGTCTCAGAAGTTTTTGAATTGAACATATGTTGAAATTCAATAAAAAATAAGATACTTGTATATTTTGGTTTTGCCCAAAAAAATTCCTGGCCCGAGATACAGGTCGCCAAAGATGGCATCCCGGGCACCATTTCCAATTCGCCATTTTGATAAAAAATTTAAAGTACTATATCTCTAGAATGGTGCAAGATATTTTGTTGCGGTTTTTTTTATTTTAAAGATAATATTCTTCTGTTTAAAATGATATACCCAATTTTGAAAAATGTATTCAACTTTTCTTGTGGCAACCTTTTGAAAAAAAAATTTTTTTTTTCAAAAAAAATTTTTTTTTTGAAAATGCCAATCCCAAAAATTTTGATTTTTTTGCTGTTGATCAATACCATTGGGAACTATCTTCACTGTAAAGGAGAACTTCCACTTTTGAGTTTAACAAATTTTAGAAACATTTAAAAAATTCAGAGAATTTTACGGGAACTGTGTATATACAGTTCCAGTAAAAGTCACTGAATTTTTGCTTATTTGTATCATATTTGTAAAGATAAGCCTACTATATATCCTAAACCAGTTAGAAATTGCAATATCAAATCTGGCAAATGAGGTGCGTGCATAGTATTAACTAGTTTTATAAATATTCAGATTTTGGGGCAATAAGTGTTACACTCTTGGGCAAAAAGGCATGAATACAAAATTTACTATAATTCCATATATTAAATTCAGTACTACTGAAGTAATATGAATCCATCTTAAAAGGACTTAATCGCCATGGCAACCTAGAATCATTGCCTATCATGGTATATCATTGAATCAATTATGTATTATAGGATTTTTATATAGAATGAAAAAAACTTTTATTAATGTCTTTTATGTTTTAATTTGATTTTCATAGCATTTGAAGTGATACATACTTTATTGCAGAGGTTTACAAAAAATTACTTCCTGTGTCATAGAAAGTGCATAGTGTTTACAGGGACACACAAAAGATTTCGGATACTTTACCTTATTGGAAATACTGTACATTAGCGATGATTGCTAGAGGTGCATTTTTAGTTGCGATATGAGTTTTCAAGTTTAATTAAATATTTCCATATTACGTTGTGTGTATAAAGGCTGTATATCATATACAGGGCTACACAAAAGAAATCGTAAGGGTATTGCTGGAAGTGCATTTTTAGTTGTGTTTGAGTTTTTAAGTTTAACTAAATTTTTCCACGTTACGTTGTGTGCATAAATGCTGTAGATCATATACAGGGCTACACAAAAGAAATCTTACGGGTTTACTGAGTATGAATGAAAGTAGCTTAAAGGTGATTTTTAAATGAGTTATGCATTTTTACACTGAACAACATTTAGTATACTAAGATATGTTTGGAGAATATAGATAAAATGATATACAGGTCCACGCAAAGAATTAGATACATGGCCGTCTATGGATGATAATCTCTGGAAGTGTGATTTCACTGGTTTTAAGGATGTTTTAATCTGAATTAAATATTAGATAAATAGTGGCATGCATATAAAGATAGTAGGTAAAATACAGGGTTGTATGAAAGTATTCAAGTATGCTTCCGTCTACTGACATAAATTTCTAAAAGTCAAATTCCGACCTATTTATGTGTTTTTAACAATTTCCAACATAGTTGAAAGTCTTTATGGATTCGATTTGTCTGAACTCTAACTTGTATTAATATAATTTGTATTGCTGTGTAATTGATATATGTTATTGAGATTGTTTTACTACGTTCGGTATTGAAAATAAAGTATGTATCACTTCAAATGCTATGAAAATCAAATTAAAACATAAAAGACATTAATAAAAGTTTTCTTCATTCTATTTAAAAATCCTATAATACATAATTGATTCAATGATGTACCATGATAGGTAATGATTCTAGGTTGCCATGGCGATTAAGTCCTTTTAAGATGAATTCATATTACTTCTGTATTACTGAATTTAATATGTAGAATCATAATAAATTTTGTATTCATGCCCTTTTTGCCCAAGAGTGTAACTTATTGCACCAAGACCTGAATATTTATAAAACTAGTTATAGTACGCACGCACCTCATTTGCCACATTTGATATTGCAAGTTCTAACTTGTTTAGGATATATAGTAGGCTTATCCTTACAAATATGATACAAATAAGCAAAAATTCAGTGACTTTTACTGGAATTGTATATATACAGTTCCTGTGAACTTCTCTTAATTTTTAAAATGTTTCTAAAATTTGTTAAACTCAAAAGTGGAAGTTCTCCTTTACAGTGAAGGTAGTTCCCAATGATATTGATCAACAGCAAAAAAATCAAAATTTTTGCGATTGGCATTTCCAAAAATAAATTTTTTTTTGAAAAAAAAATTTTTTTTTCAAAAGGCTGCCACAAGAAAAGTTGAATACATTTTTCAAAATTGGGTATATCATTTTAAACAGAAGAATATTATCTTTAAAATAAAATAAACCGCAACAAAATATCTTGCACCGTTCTAGAGATAGAGCACTTTAAAATTTTTATCGAAAATCGCGAATGAGAAAGGATGCCAAGGATGTCATCTTTGGCGGCCTGTATCTCGGGCCAGGAATTTTTTTGGGCAAAATGAAAATATACAAGTATCTTACTTTTTCTTAAATTTTAACATATGTTCTTCTCAAAAACTTCTGAGACTATGAAGGTAACCCCCCTGCCTGAGTTGATATGGATTCAGCCTAATACATAATCTCTTTGCTCTTGTGAAGATCATTTTTCAGTAAGTTCATATTGATTTTATTTAAATATTACTATTTTAGAACATTAATTGATTGAATAAACAGTTACTCAAGAAAAAAAAAAGCATTCATATTTATAATGTGCTCATTCGTATTAAAAAACAAATCAAAAACACTCTGTAGTAGATTTCATACGTAATACGTATGTTGTATCTATTAAGATTCATAAGCAATAATCCCGTTTTATTGATGATTAAATAGGCAAAATGTAGAAGCGTCTAAGAAATGACACACTAGGGGTCGATAAAGGCAAAATTTGGGGCCCTTTCACAAAAATCTATTTAATAAAATGGGCCCCTTCACAAAAATAAATTTAATTAAATGGGCCCCTTCACAAAAATGAATTTAATAAAACAGGCCTTTTCACAAAATTCCTTTTAATAAAATAGGTCACCTTAGTAACATTCTTTTCCATAAAAACTGTTTTAAAAGGTATAATTTGTAAATAAAACCAGGGTCACGAAAAACAAAAACTTTAGCAAGGAGATTTAAAGTAGTTTTTGTTAATAAATTATTGGTTCGAATGAGTAATTGGATTTCAACTTTCTTTACAGAATGTTTTCTTTCACAAAAATATAATAAAATTCACAAAAATAACTTGTACTTTTCACAAAATGGGCCCCAAGAATAAAAACCTGCATCGACCCCTGCACACACTAATATGTTAGTTTTTAATTCAGGAAGTAAATAAAAATTTTATTGTGTAAGTGTACATTTTTATTAAGTTAGGGACTAGGTTTAAAAAGCAAAGGATTTATTTCAAAAAAATATCTTGTGATGCCTTGAAAGAGATTATAAAACATAAAAATATTGAAACTACTCAAAAAACATTTTTAATATTAAATTTTTACTTTCCAACATAAAAATACTTTAGGTCCCCACTGCCTACGGCACCATGTAGCAGGCGTGCTTCGACCATACTGCATAATGTTAAAAAAAAAACAATCAACAGAAAATAAAAGCAAACCAGATCCACGTTGCCTGCGGCACTGTATAGCAACACGTGTTGCACACACACTGCAATTTCTTGTAAAAAAACCATAAAAATTTACAAAAGTGCCCCCAGTGGGCGAAGTGGGGGGAAGGGGCACCAGATGTACATAATATGAATAAGTTTTCATACACCTTTCTAACGATATGTCACATGAGGTGTATATTCAAAATTTAGAAAATAGCTCCTCCCCGAATGATGGATTATAAGATTAAAGATTTGGTTACCATAAGGCCTAACTTTATGTAGACAAACTAGATGATAATTTAACTTCTGCAAAGTACGATAACTTTTATCGCAATAAATGCACACATACTCATACTCCATTATGTACAGTAACTTATTAAATAACAGTATTTAATATTACGACTTCACGGTTATAGCACAAGAATAAGGAGATTAAACAGAGGGTCTGTTCAGAAGAGCAGTTCACGCCGCGCACGCGCTCAGAAGTTTTTGCAATGGAGTAGGTCTTATCGAAGAAAGGAATTTAAAAATAATTCACTTATTTCATTATTTTAATGGTTAAGCGAAATTTTCTTTATCCTTCCGAAACATTGTTTTCATAAAAGAAGCACATGCCTATGTTCACTCAGATAAAATCCAAAATATTCAGGAAAAGCATCACGTGACCTACTTTGGCCGTGATCCAGATAGACTTTGCGCTGTTTGCGAAATTGCGAACAGTTCGTAGGGGCGGGGTTTTACAAAGTTGAAGCCCAGCCCACCTCAAAATAGGGCATTTTGGTATGACGTCAAAAACATGGACACCAAAATCTCCTATCTGCGCAATCTACTGCCCATCTTGTGAGCATCTTTTTAGTGTATTTCTGTTTACCATATTGGCTTCTTTATCTCACTTGATATCATTGCCAAGTGTGCTATAATTTGTCCACATTTTACGCAGGCTTAAAGCGTTTTTAGTAAATATCGCGTTTCTCGACTCCTTTCAAGGCAGTAATAATAATGACAGGGAGGACTTTCGTTCGGTGTATACCCGCCAACTCGGATTTTTTTTTCGCCAAGGATTGGCGAAAACTGGGGGTTTCGAGAGATGGCGCCATCTAGTGTTTTTATTGGAAATAACGGTATGTTTTGGTTTTGGACTTCGTTTTTTCGTTGTAATATATGCATGATCCTTGACACTTACGAATGAAAATAGACAAAAGCCCTTGCACGACTTTCATCTATTTGCGACCAAAAGTTCTGGGGCTTAAGCGTACATTACGGAAAAAACAAAGTCCGAAATAAAAACATACCGTTTTTCCAATAAAAATACATCCAGCGCGAGAGTCTCAACGCGCTTGTAAATTACATTTTAATAAAAAAAAATAACCAACCTTTTAAATGATATCTTTTCTTCTCAGCTGAAAAAAAAAAGGGGAAAGAAAGAAAAAAAAAAATAATTTTGTATGGTCAGTAAAAACTCGACTTCCTCAGAAACAATTGAAAAAAAAAAAAATCATTTTTTAACTGGCCCAGTTTAAAATTAGAAATTTATAACTATAATTTTTCTAAAATAAGGATATGTTTTAAAATGTATGTGCCTCAAATTTACGAATCACGCTAAAGCTAGAAAATAATAATTTAAGAAATATGTACTAACTTAACATTTCAAATTTTGTTTAAGCTAAGAAACAATACATCAGTTTGAAATAACGAGATTTAAAACTAAAATATTAAAACTTTAAACATCCAGTTGAAAAAAAAGAAAATTAAAAAATCCTATTACGTTAAAATTCAAAAGTTATACAAAACGATCTAAGCAAAGAAAAGAAAAGTCTATTAATTTAAATTTTTAAATTGGGGTGTTTTATGCTGCGTTTACACTATGGCTTATCAGGTCTACAAGGTCTGCGAGGTCTGCCAGGCGTGGGTTTAGCCTGGTTTAGGAGGGTCTGCGTGGTCTGCGAGGCATGGTCTCTGTGGTCTAGGCCTTGGCTTAAAAATACTAGACCCAACCAATCAGCGGGCTTCATTTTTGTATATTCCGCCATTTTAAAAGATCGAAGAAGCAGACGACAGCTTATGATTTTGAAAATTTTTTTGAAATTAATAAGAGATTTACAAATTAAAGGTACTTAATGTTTTTTCAGCTGTTTTCAATATTTCTCTACATTGTTTCATAACTGTAGAAGTTTCTTTTATAAAGCTATACAATCGTAAGTTACTATTTTCATGTATTTACATATTAGGCTACTAAAATTAATTTGTTAACTATGTCACTTTTTATATTACCAAACTCGATAAAGCGATGTATTCGTAAATTCTTTAATTTGCATCTTCCTGTATTTACATACAATGCTGCCTATGCATTTGTTAATAAATAATTATGTTCCTAATTTCCAAATTCTTTAAAATTAACCTGGTTTCATATGCATGAATTTAAAAACAAATTTGATAGTATATGAATACAAATTAATATAATACGGTCGTCATTCTATTATAATGTACGGTAATGCCTTTTTTCTGAGTAAATAGTTTGACTTCCTTCAGGTATTTATTTGATATTCTATTTCATGCATTTTTAGTACTACTGACAATTTTTAAATTTATCCTAAAACTAGCAACAAATTTTTAGCCATAGAATTAATTTTGAATTAACTCCAGAGTTTTGTCTATTATTTTTATATAATTGACTGATCATAGCAAACTCTACATACATGATTTGCATTATTATTAATCAATTTTAAATGTGTTCATTTTTACAATGGTACGGTACTATCTAAATTATTATGAAGACTTTGAATTGTATAGTTCAGCTTCTTATCCTCTCCCTAAAAAAATTCTAATGACTTATAAAATTTTACTTTTTTTAAATTGAACAAACTTGTTTTTAAATAAAGTTTTTACTTTTAATTATTATTAATAATTTATAAACCATCCCTTATCCTTTTTAACATTTTATCTTATATGTTTATCTTTCTAAAATTTTCTTTAATAATTAATCAGTAGTAGTATATTAAAACTGTAAAATATAGAACAGGAAATTTTCCTCTCTACTTCCCCACAAGGGATGATTTAAGATTGGAAAATTCGTAATTTTTTTTTTTCAGAAAGAGTTTGAAAAACTTTCAAACCAATGAAAGTTGTACTAGAAGTAGAGATTAGAATCTGCTGGTGCCAAGATAAATACATATTTTACCAAGTTTGCTCTCAGAATATCGCAGGTGTGTAGTCTTCTATAATAAGTGACTACCATTTGTGATCTTCTGCAAGAAAGTGGATTGTCTGATGTTCTTGGACTATGTAACTGTTTTTGTTGTTTTCCCTTAAAATTCATCAATCGGGAACTGTCATATAAATAAAGTATTACAAACTTGTATGACTGACTGTAAGTATGTAGTTTTTTTATATATTTATTTTCTGTTGCTTAGAATGAGGGATTTTGAAATGCATTCTACATTGTTTTTGTTGTTTTTATTAGTTTATTAGGATTATTATAGTTTTTTTTTCTATTCATTTACATTGCAGGATGTTTTCAATGGGACATTTTCAACAGTTATGTGAATGTTTGTCGATTGCCTGTTGACCTGACTTTCACATTTATGTGACTTGCATGCTTTTTTTGAAGATATGAATCTTAAATAATATTCATGTATGATGATTGTAAGTAAGTCATTTTTCTCGAAAGTACATGTTGTGTATTTTATTTATCATTGTTTTATCTTTTATATATAACATAATTTTTCTCACAAAATGAATCTAATCTGTATCTAAGAGAATTTTATTCTCAGTACAATATTTATTATTTAATTCCTTTTATTCTTCAATCAATGTTATCTTTGCATTAGTTTTTTTTAATTTATAAAATGATGATCAATTAAAAAAGGTAGTTTATGTAAATATGTAAACTATGTTTTATATAAACATTGAGTATATGAGTATTCTGTTAGCGGGAAGCAGTTAACCTCTCCCTGCCGCCTATACACACTTTTCAAGGATTTGATATTGCAAAAAATGTGTCGCTCAGACTTAAAAAAATTCAGAAATTACACAAAAGCTAGAATAACTTATCAAATTTGTCTAAAATAAGATGACAGCAATTAAATAAGCAATTTAAGCACAGGAATTAATTCGTAATAATGTATATATTTGAGAATATGGTTATGTATATTGCTTCATAGCTGTGAACTATGATCAAATGATATCTCTCTCATTTCTGAAAAACTTTTAAAATGGTACACCTGGATAATTTTAATTTAATATCAGCTTAATAATTATCAAACTGCATATATTTTATTTAATATTGAAATAATATAAAATGTATTATCTATGATAGTATCATGGTTTTTATTTGTTTTATAATTATTAAGTTGCATATGTAATAATCTAATGCATTTGATTTAATATTTGTTAATGTTGAACTAATCTAAAATGTATTACTATTATTATCAATGTAGTTGTTTATTTACAATTCTTTGAAGTGATATGAATTATTTATTTCATTAGTATATAAGTTATTGAAATTATCAGGATCATATGGTGTATTTTAGAATTCAATTAAAATGTGTCAACATTGTAATTAATTTTTATAAAGCTCTGAGCTGGAAAATAATATAAGTGATATTATTTGTTTCGCTCAATCAATGTTTATAATTTACTGGGTCATTCCATGGTAACTTACATTACATTTAGAACAATTTACTTCAGTAATTTTAGTAGTAAAAGACAAAAAAAAAAAAAAATTCACAATGTAAAGTTGACATGATTTGTTAATTAAACCTATTCAAAGATAAATTAAGATGAAAATGACATAATTTTAGTTTTTTTTTCTTAACTCTGCCAGTTATATAGGGTAGATGTGCCAGTAATGGACACCCCTTGATGTTTTTGGTTCATGAAAAAATAACTAATAAATATTTAGCTTTAATTATTTTTTTATAATTCCCTTTTGTATGTTTTATAAAACTATGTTATTGTTGACACTTTTAATCAAACCAATCATGAAGCAGAAAATAATGTTTCAAAGTTTTGCTGTTTTTCTGTGAAAATCTTAATGAAGAGATTAAGAGCTGGCTTCGTTTAATTAATTTATATATTATTTTCTTGCAAAATTTGAATGTTTTTGTTTGAGTAGCAATAGAAAACTTTGAATTTTATATACTAATGGCTATTTACAAAATTTTATTTATTTTTAAGGTTTTAAGAGGGGGTGTCCATTACTGGGATGGTTAATTAGTCATTTTCCAGTAATAGACACCCCATGTAGACATTGCTAAAATTGCAGTTTTAGTAATGTTTATAGTGCATAAAATACTTTGGCTTAACTGCAAACCTAAATAATCAAATTTAATTTTTAAATTATACTTACCAAAATGTAATAACACCAAAACTTTTATAAATAGCTGCTTTTAAGTTATTTTATGTGATTAATAAAATTTCGATATTTTATTTTATTTATTATTTTTTTTTATGTAGTACATATATATACCTCATATTTTATAATCTGGCAATCAAACCAGCCAGGAAGCAGAAAATATTGTTTTAAGAGCACAGTCAAAGAGGGGCTCATAGGGCTTAATCCCTCTCCATTTAAATAAAAACAATTAAGTTACAAAAGCTATTAAAAATCCATTTTCTGTCTTAAATGTTTCCTTATTTAAAAAAAAAAAAAGTTATACTATTAATGAAAGTTATAGGTAATATTCATGAAACTAGTAAATCTGCAGATTAGTGACCTCAAACATCAGTTCTACAGTTTTATTTTGAAATTATTTTATTTAGTATTTAAAATATTCAACTCACAATATCATTTCTTTCATATTTGTAATATTATAATAAATGATATATCAACAAATCTGTGGAAGATTGTTAAAAATAGGGACACAAAACTAAACATTAATATTCCAAAACTTTTTTTTTAAATTATTATTACCTTTTAAATCCACCACTGTTTCAATAATTTGATAGCTGTAATTGTCTGATATTTAGTATTTTAAACTATCTATCTAAAATAATTAAAACATCGATCTTCTGATAATTACAATAATTGACGCAAATAGTAAATGATTATCACAAATATTTTATAAATTACTGGTATCCTAATTGTTAAATTTATTTAAAAATAACTATTTTGCTTCATTAGTATGTATTTATTAAATTCTGGTTCTAAATACAGTCATAAAAACAATTATATTTATTACTTTTTATGGGGTGTCCATTACTGGAACAGAGGGTATCCACTATTGGGCCAGAGGGTGTCCATTACTGGGCTTTTGGATGTTTTGATATATTTCTGTTATTTAAAATTAAATTTCTATTCATATGGGGAAATGAGGCTATAAAAATGGTTAAATATTGTTGATAGATTATTATAATATTGAAAAAAGTGAAATATAATAATTATAAGTATTAATAAAAAAATAATTTTTAAAGAAATTCCTTAAGGGTGTCCATTACTGGCACATCTACCCTATATTATGATAACTGACATTACTGAAAAAGTAACGTAAGTTGCCATAAAAAATATATAATTTTCATTTTCTAAGTAATTTTTATCCAAATTGGCCTTTGGATAGGTTTAATTAACAAATCATGTCAACTTACATTTGAAAATTTTTTGCTGTTATATTACTGCTGTAAATTGTTTTAAATTATAACTTAAGTTACCATGGAATGACCTTAGTATTTAACGGCTAACAAAATTGGAATTAATACGTATTCGGTGCCATAAAATGCTATAATTTGAAATAAATATTCTAAATTTTTGGTCAAAGTTCATTAAACCAAAAAAAAAAAAAAAAAAAAAAAAAAAAAAAAAAAAAAAATCGGAAGCCATGCTTTTATGATTTTCATGCTTTTAGATTTCGTTCACAGAATTTACATTTTTCCTATAATATATTTTGTAAGTAAGTGACAGCTTCATACTTTATTTTAAATATGAATTAACTAAGAAATTATGAGCATAGCAAGTAAAGGTTTTTTTTTATCTCAAAAGATTAGTTTTGAGATGTTTATTCATAGCTACTGAATCAGAATTTAGTTCAAAAGTGTTTTTAGAAATTTAAATGACCATAGGTATAAAATTTATCACTTATATTGTTTAGATATTTTATTTATTTGTAATACAGTTTATAAATAATAACGTATGGAAAATAATGATATTTATTAGTAAAACATATTGCACATTAGCTGCATTTGGTTGCTCTCCTCCCCCCTTACTTTTTTTGGAAAAATAACCTTCATTTATAGTGTGTAATATAAATAAATGTGTTTTATTGAATTCTTCCATTTGTGGAAAGCATATTCTCTACACTAAATTATTCTACACTGACTATTACTCATGCTGGTTAAGCTATTTAATGCTTATATTTAACTTCAGAGTATTTTTGGTACTTTTATGTTACTTGTTAAATGTATGTGAAGTATGTATTAGATTAAAATGAGTGAATGGTTTATATTTAAAATTAAGTGAATGCAATGCGAATGATGACAAAGGGAAAATATTTATTTATCGCCTGTGGTGACTAACAGAAAAGTACCATCTTTTAAAATTATTTTTTATATTACTATGCAAATCGTGAAATGAAGAGTTTTAATGTTATTAATAATTAATGCTATTTTGATCTCAGGTTCGAAATTTTAAGTTTATTTATTATACTATGTTAACTCTCATGGAAAGATGCTTGCAAACTAATATTAAACCAATGGCAACTTTCTTTACAAATTTCTCATTTGCTTTTGAATATTTTTAAATATTTTTTTTCTGTTTTGTGTAGGACAGTATGTAATTAGGATTTTTTTTTGCTCTTGATTTCAGGTGCAATTTTTCACAGGAAAATTTCAGTTTCAAAATTAAAAGTGTCCTCAGAAGAAAAAAAAAACTGCAACCAAAGAAAAAAAAAGTGAACATATTTGGTTAGACATCAGGTTCAAGTTACCTGGGCCAAAAAAAAAAAAAAATCCAAAGTATTGAAATGCAAAGAAGAATTTTGAAAAGAACATTGCCGTTGGTTTAACATTTAGTTTCAATGTTCTCGTGTTACTATTGGAGATAAGCGATATGGGCTTGGGCTACATTTTTGTACCTTTCTTCGAGCTCTGGTGAGCTGGAACTCATTCATTCTGAAATTAACAATTTTATTTATTCCCATACAGAAAAAAATAAACAACTTTTTTTTTTCTCTTAAAAATTACTTATTCCATTTCAAGTCATTTTAATGTTATTTTTATCAGAATGAAAGGGAAACAGAAATAGTGTTTTTTAAGCTTGTTTTAGATGTGTTTGTAACTATATAAATACGCAGCACCTATACTCTTCATCTGGTTCGTCCATCTCTCCGCATATAACAGCGCAAAAAATACCCAACCAAATGGTTTGAAATTTAATATATATATATAACCTTTGCAGAATTTTGTCAAGTCATTTCAAATTTTATGAAAATCAAATCAAAACTTAAAACAATATTAATAACAATTTTCTTCATTCTGTTAAATCCTATCGTACGTAATTAATTCAATGATATCCCAAGACAGGTAATGATTCTAGGTTGCCATGTTGATTGCATCATATTTAAGATAAAATCCTATTATTTCCGTATTCCTGAATTTAATATATAGAAACATAATAAATTTTGTATTCATGCATTTTTGCATAAAACTGCAACAGCTATTGCTCCAAGGTATGAATATTTATAGAACTAATTATAGTATGAACTCACATCTCATTTTCTAACTTATTTAAATTTAGTATGAACTTTGACTTCTCTAAAAGCAGTTCTGTCAGCCACACAATAAGTTTCTCTTATTTATGAGAAGTAAATACTCCATACATACATTCTTGTAATATTTTTAGAAATTTTGATGTGTAATCAATAAAGGTTTCCTTTTTAATAGGATCACTTGCATTTCATATGTTTTCAATCTACTGATATTCTTAGCAGTTTGAATTAGATTTATTTCTTTTTGTCTCACTAAATATTATTTACTAATTTATGTATTCTTTATTTCAATTAATGGACTGAAATTTTCTTTCTTTCCTTTTTTTTAGGTATGTCAAGAACATGCTTTTTGGTTTTGATGCACTATTTATTACTTCTTAATTATTATACCAACTGAAAGTTATTAAATGATTATCTCGCTTCTTTCCAAAAAACTGTCTTAATAGTTTACAATTTAGGTAGTTACACAGTTTATTTTTACTAATGCTTTATCTTCCTTTCAGAAACAGGTATTGAAATATAAATACCTGTTTCTTCAGATCAATAAAGTTTTCTGCAAAACATTGTGTCATCATCATAGATCATTATGATACATATTAATATTGTTTTATTTATTATACATAGTAATCATTATATTCAATAATAAATTTTGTTATGTAATAATATTTATAATCTAAAGAAATTTTATTTTGTTTCCATAACTTGTACTTTCAAATAAAAGAAATTTATTAAAAATTTGTTGTCTTTATTTGACTATATATTTTTATTATAAATGGTATTTCAAGTATTTACTTGTTTTGTCTATCATGTAAATCTTGATTTAAGAATTGTTTCTAATTATCTATTTATTTTTAATAAAAAAATGACTAAGATATAAAATGAGAAAAACACTTTCAACATGGTTGAAAAGTGTTTATAAATTCAGTTTGTCTGTTTGCTCACACTTGTAAATATACTGGGATTGCATTGTAATTATTAAATGCTAATGATGTTCACTATAGAGGGTGCTATTTAAATGTGAAATTCAATATATTTAATGCATCAAAAAGTGTTATGTGGTCAAGTGCTGAAAATGGATTTTTACCGAGTTACGTGTTTTTAAATGGCACATTTAGATATTTCATTTCATTGTATGAAAATATTAAATTTCTTAATAGCTACTGTTGGAGAGTGTTTCATAATTTATGCCTAATTTCTCATAATTATTATTTGTGTGTATATTCCTTTTACCAGTGGTGCAGCCAGTATCCTTATTTGTAAGGGTTTTGGAGAATTATTACTCCTTGTGTGATACAATATGTGACAAATAAAAACCAATGTAATGAAAAGCAAAAACAAACATAATAAGTTTAGCATTTATATGTTTAAAGGTTTCATAGAAAAGCTTCTTTAATCTTCAAAGGAAAAAAAAATAAGAGAGTGGGAAAGAACAATAGCAGTAATATATATGTAGAACTTAGCACATCACCCTTACACATTAATAACACACTGATAATTACTCCTCACATTAACCATATTGCTCTTAACTTTTGCTTTCATTAAATTTGTGTTGAAATAGAGGTTCCTTTTATAAAACCTTGAAACAAACGATAAACATTTTATGCTGCTTATGCTTTTCTTTACTTTGGTTTTTACACATTTTTATCTTCATATAAGGTATTTTCAATACAACTTATTAGTTTTTTAAATACTGTGGGAGGAATTTTGAAATGTCACCTTCTTTTGCTGCTGCAGTGTTTATACAAATCTAAATTTTTTGACCGATTTGCATGAAACTTAATATAAGGGCAGTGCATTTATAAAATTATCATTTTAATGTATGTGGGAGGGGGCGGGGGGAGTCTGACACTTGATTGTCATAAGATATTTTTGGGGAAAGGTTTTTTTTTTAATCCAAACGATGTTTTTAACATTGATGATGATTTTATTAAGGTGTGTGGGTGGGGAGGGGGTCGAGGAATGATAATGTATGATATTGTAAGTGAGGGGGAGGGGGCTAAAATTACCTAGATGTTGATAACATTATATATGTACACCACCATACAATTGTTTTAGAATGGGTGTAAAATTATTGCAAATTTAAAACAGTTTAACAGATTTCTCAGCCCTATTTTCAACCATCTGCTGTAGTTTATAATTTAAAAAAAATTTAATTTTCAAATGCAATTTTTTCTTTCATATTGCCACAAAAGGAATATTAGCATTGAATTGAGCATTATTTTTATAAATTAATTAAAAATCAGACTCATTGTATTTTCACATGCAAAAATGGCATAATTTTGAATAGATAATGCACATTTTTCACATGTAAATTTTTAAACCTTTACTATAAGTGTTACCATAGTACCTTTATTTAAATATAACATCACAACTAAAAGTATATAGAAAATGGTGTCATTTTTATGTAATCATTGTAGATTTAATTTTCACGAGCCATAATGTAAGTTTTCATTTAAAAATATTGTTTCATCATCAGGGGAGGACACTTGCTGTTCTGAAATTAATGTCCATTATCTATAAAGTAAGAGCTTTATTTTCAAACTGTTCAAAAGTAAAATTTCATGAAATGTTAGATTTAGTTCCTTTTTTTTCCAGTATTGTCAGGGAAATGAAATATTTTTTGTTACATGTGCCAAAGAAATTCTGTATTCTCCTTTATGAAACAGCAGGAATTTACTATTATTGTGTCAATTAATTTTTTCCTCATTGTCGTTTAAAAGATTTATAGCTCAGAAGGTAGTGTCACAGATGACAATAATATAAATAATGAGACAGGCAGTTAACTGTTGAACCAGAGAGTGGTGTTGCCATAGCAACATCATACGCTCTGCTGCAATGTGAAATGAGTGGTAACCCGATTACTGATGATGTCTTCGATTAGGTTTTCCATCAGTGTTGGTATTCATTTCACATTGTAGCAACATAATGTCAACATTAAAGCCAAACCATACATATAACAATTAAGAAAACAAAAGTAAGCTCCTACTGCCCTTTTTTAAATGAAGAATTGAAGCAGTTATCTCTTTTGTCAGGGGTCATCCCTGCCTTCCTGGACCCCTGTTTAAACTAATTTTTGAACACTTAAATCAAAAAGAAAAATCGTCCTTGCCCTCCTGGACCCCTGTTTAAGGTAATTTCTGAACACTTAAGGAACGGTCTCTTTTTTCAACAATTTTCTTTATTTTAAATTTTAAATATGATTCAAATGATGAACTCACTGAATTTCAATGTCCAATTAAAAGTACATTTTGAAAAAAAAATTAACTGTGTATTTTATTAAACTTTTAAAAAGTTTATAAAAATTTGAATCTTTTTAAATCCCTACTACTTTTTAAAAAATTGATATTTTTGCCCTTTTTTAATTTTCAAATGTGTACTGCACAAGCTTGCACGTGGATTTTTAGATATATCTAATATTACATTTATTATGATTTTTTTACTGATATGTAGTGCAAAACGATAAAATCTAACACATCTTCATATACTTTATTTTTATTTAAATAACAAAAAAACCTTCAGGCTAATTCCATGCGCAGATTTATCACATACATAATAAAGAACATGCACAAAAAAAGCTTAAATCTCTATCTCAAATACAGAAAAAGCCTTAAAACATGAAAGTGAAGAAAATATAAAAATGGAGAAAAAGCCATTTAGTTTGTTTGTGTGGATAATTGCGCTGAGTGTTTTAACAAAATTTACATTATCTTGCGATATATTTACCGCATGGATAAAAATGAGGTGTCAAAATATTCACAATTAAACTGGCTTTCATTTAATATTAGAAAAGAAAAATCAATTTTTTGACCAATTTTAAGGTAAACTGCCCCTTTAAATAAAAAGGAAAAATAAAAGTAAATTTTATTTTGTGGAAAGGAGGGATCGTACCCCTTCCCCAGACAGAAGAAAAAAAAAAAAAAGATTCATTTTCTCTGTTTCATTATTTTAAACTGTTTGAAAAGAGTAAATTTTGTTTTATTCACAGTCAGAGAAAAAGAAAATTAGGGAACGGCAATTTGCATTTGCTTGCTTCTTTTGTGGGTAATCATCTTTGAAAAAAGCGTACTTTTTATTAATTTACACGTAATTAATGTCTGTGCAAAAGAAATTACAGCGCAAACAATTCTGACACGTTCATTTCGATACGAATACGAACGTAAACAAACAAACACGACTGTCCCTCCCTTCCCCCAACCTGCAAATATACGCATGCGCAAGCCAAGTTCTTATGCCGTAGTGTGAATGCAATTTTTTCGATTCTTGGACCTGAAAGACCCAACAGACCTGACAGGCCACATAGTGTAAACGCAGCATTAATCGTTATCAATAAAGAATTGATTATTTTTTTAAGTAGTTTTACATTAAAATAATAATTTAAAAAAAATTAACGTGCTAACACACGTGCTGTCAAAATTTTTACCTGACACATGTATTAGGCTGTTAAAAGTTAATTAATTTAAATTTTTAAATTGAGGTTTTTAATCGTTATTAATAAAGAATTAATTACCTTTTTTAAGCCGCATTAAAATAATAATTTTTTTTAAAAAAAAGGACGTGTCTAATACATGTGCTGTCAAAATGTTTACCTGACACATGTGCCAGGCTATTAAAAAGTTTAATTAATACTAAACAAAATTAATAATAATATAAAATAGAGTTACATATAAGCTAATAATTTTGAACGCCATATTTAAAATTATGTATTAAAATTAAAAATGCTTATAAAAGAATTTATGTACAGATATACCTACAACCTACAATCGCTACATGAACTAGGGGGCACTGGCTGTTATCCAAGAGGGATTTTTTTATGGATAAGGGGAAAACATCATCAACACACTGTTTGTCAGGTATTCATTTTGGCGTGTTTATCACGTTATTTGGCTAAATTATTTCTTCCCTCTAGGTTCTAAAAAATTGGTCTCTTTGATAAATCAAATAACCACTTTCCCCCTCCTCCCACATTTCCCATGTGTGCAATAATTTAAATTTTAATATATTTAGAAATTTCATATTTCATTACATTTTTGACTAGAAGAACTGTTCTAAACTTCTGTTAAATATTTATAAAAGAAATGATTAGTTTTTTTTTTTCTTTTATGAAGCAACTAAATTATATTACTATAGTAATGTATTTTGTATGCATATGCAAAGTTTCATTATGATCTCTTACATTTTATAACTATTTTGGCAGACATCATCAAGTTTTGTAAATAATTGCTTTAATGAATTTTATTTTATTTTTATTTTTTTAATCGAAAATTAATTCTTTTTAATCGAAATTTTAAAATATGTTTTTCTTTTAGTAAAAATAACTTGATTTATGTCTCACGGCCATAGGCGGGAAAGGTGTGTGCCTTCTCAGGAGGGGCATTGAAAATATAAGATGCTCTTGAAAATGTAAAATAAATGATATGAGGAATTAATATTTTTATTTTTTAAATTGCATTCTGAAACCTCCATACGCAGCCCCCCCCCCCCCTTACACCTTTGTGAATTTTTTTTTAGTGTTGCTAATAAAATGTGTAACTGTCAAAGTATTATTATCTGTGTGTGTGTGAAACAGTTATTATTAATAGATTTTTATGATGATCATGTTACAGATTATTCTACGTATATTTAATTACTGCGCAGTGCTGCGTCGTGGATTTTTCTTTTTTTTCAATACTGATTAGGGTATTTTAAACTTGTATTTTCTGGAAAATTCTTAATAATAAACTAAGAATCTCGAAAAGCATTAAGGCTGGTTTCAAAGAACTACTTTCTCACACATTTTTTAATTCATATTTCGGAAATGCGTAAAATCGGCAAGTATTCTTATTCAAAAATTATGTAATCAAAAGACTCTTTTTTTTTTTTTGGGGGGGGGGGGGGTAAAGGAACAAGATATTTTAGAAATTAATGACAAGGCATTTTGAACCGAATTTCCGAACGCGATTCCGCGGAAGAAGAAAAAAAATGGTCGTCACGTGACCAAAAGTACTCATAACTCGACAAGTATTTTATTTATCAAAAAATGGAAAACTCATTTCGGTTCCAAATTGCTTCAATAGTTAGACCTCAAATTTTATGTCTTTCCGTTTAAAAACGTGTCAGAAAGTTTCGCGGTGTTAAACAGGGGATTTGAGAACCGCCTTAAGAAAGTAATCTGAAATAGAGAGAAAAAAAATCTTAGTGCGAGCTCTTTTTAGTTTTTTGAGCATTTAATTAATGAAATACTTAGTGAAATACTTAGTGAGCATTTAATTAATGAATCTACTTAGTGAAAAAGGAAGCTACGCACTCGTCGGAGGTCACCCCCCCCCCCCCCCTCACACACACACACAACCATAGAACGGTAGCAGCGGACCCGATCACACAAGATAACCATCGGAAAAAATTAAAAGTTAAATTCAATAAATTTGAGACATCGACGAACGGTACCCGGTTGAGTGCCCCAGGGGATTAATTCGAGGTCATTATAGCGATATTTATTTATTTTTATACTTTTGCTTTGGATTTATTTTTTTCTGGAAAAATTCTAAAGAATAGATGATCTTAAAATATTCTCGAAAATTATTTTTAAGAAAAAAAATCCGAAATACAGAAAAAAAAAAAAAAAAATGCAAGTGCGAGTTTTTAATTAAAAATTTGGCACAATATAAAATTTTGAAGCACTTATGAAAAAAAAAATTAGTAACAATTGGCAACTTTAGAATATATTAACACTCGCTCGCGAATTTTCTTCAAACAAATCGGTCAAATATAAATTATGTTTATTATTACTATTGTAAAGGTGTGCTGTTTTATTTTTCTGTAAAAGTTTATGCATTTTTCAAGTAAAAATATTTATTTTCCATAAAATAACACGTTGTATCTGAATAAATAGAATATAATAAAATTGTAGAGGCATATTCACACGCATGGTTTCAATTTTCATACGACCTTATTTCAAAGACCAAGGCCAAGACTAAACCTGCGACATTAATCATTCTACAAATCCGTTATTAAGCTACTAAAAAAAAAAAAAAAAAAAAAAAAAAATTAATAATAAACAAAAGATGCTAGTGTGTCTGTCTGTGTACGAGGGCTATGTAAATCTACCGCGCGTAGGCTCTAATTGCACCTGAGGCTCAGAGTTTTTTTTTTATATTATATAATTAGCTGAGTTGTTAATTAAAAACCACAATTAAAAAGGGTCTGTCGAAAAAAAGTTTTACAGTACGCGCCAGAAACGCCATTCCAAAACAGGCAAGCAGAGAAGATCGGAAAGTGCGAGATCGACTTCTTTTCACCCGTTTTTCTAAACGCGCATCGGCCAAACCGCCCTCATTAAATTAAATGTCACAGTTTCAAATGCCGCAATCTGTTTGAAGAGATATTATTGTTAATCTTTTTAAAAAAGATTTTAAAAGTTTGATTACGTGGGGTCTATTTTTTCTTTCTCTTTTATTTTTATTTTTCCTTAGCTGTCATAGAGTTTAGTTTTAGAGATACAGAGAAACTAAAAATACCCACCTAATCCCTTGAAGGGCGGTGGGATATATTATATGCCAACTAATTTTAATCAAGATTTGCCAATTAAATTTTACTTTTAAAATTTTGGTAGGAAAATATTGTATAATTGCTTTTCCTTATTTTGAAATAATTTTTTTCGAAAATTCCGGTGTGAACAACATTACAGAAACACAATTATGAGACCTTCTTTTCTACGACGCGAGATGCAACACATTTTAAAAAATAAGAATATTAACACTTTCGAAAAAATTCCCTTCTGGGAGTCACTATACGTGCCTCCAGAATACACTCTTTATTTACTAAGTTAAAAGTAACTAAACATTGAAATTTTAGGGCAATATTTTTATACGCTCTTTGTACACACGATTTTCATCACCTGTAAAAATATCGAAACATATACGAAGTACTAAAATAAATAAATAAATAAAATTTTTGTTGAGAAACACAAGTTGACTCTGATGAGGGCCTCATTCCAAGACTTTCAGTTGTTGCTACAAATGTTCGTGAAATACTTGGAATCTGCGAAAAGGTACGCCAATCACTTGCTAAATGCTGCCAGTGGCACATTTGAGTACTTACTGTAAGTATCATGTCAATAAAACGCTCGTTTTCATTGCCTCCGCATTTCTTGTTTTTCGCCAAAACTTTTCATTTCCGACCCTACGTTGCTATACCATAATTGCTTCTTTATGTGTACTTTAACTTCCCTCACAGTTTGTCCCATGTTCGTATAAAAACCCTGTATATAAAATCAATGTTGCTGTGGTGGGTCGCATTGTCTCCGGCATCGTTTACCCAGTTTACACGAATTTTGTCCAAGGATCAGAGAAAAAACGCGAATTTCGTCAAAAGATCGCGGAAAAAACACAAATTTCGTCAAAAGAATGCGAAAAGGTGCAAGTTTCGTCAAAGGATCACAAAAAAAGCGGGATTTTCGTCAAGGGATCGCAAAAAACGCAAATTTCCTCATAGGATCGCAAAAAATGCAAATTTCGTCCAAGGATCAGAGAAAAAACGCGAATTTCTTTCAGGGATCACGAAAAAATGCAAATTTCCTCATATGATCGCAAAAAATACAAATTTCATCCAAGGATCAGAGAAAAAACGCGAATTTCTTTCAGGGATCGCGAAAAAATGCGAATTTCGTCAAAGGATCGCGGAAAAGCACAAATATCGTCAAAGGTTCGCGAAAAAGGTGCAAATTTCATCAAAAGATCGCAAAAATGCGAATTTTGTCCAAGGATCAGAGAAAAAACGCGAATTCCGTCAAAAGAATGCGAAAAAGGTGCAAGTTTCGTCAAAGGATCACAAAAAAGCAGGAATTTCGTCAAGGGGTCGCAAAAAACGGGAATTTCGTCAAAGGATCGCAAAAAAACGCAAATTTCCTCATAGGATCGCAAAAAATGCAAATTTCGTCCAAGGATCAGAGAAAAAAACTCTAATTTCTTTCAGGGATCGCGAAAAAATGCGAATTTCGTCAAAGGATCGCGGAAAAAGCACAAATATCGTCAAAAGATCGCGAAAAAGGTGCAAATTTTGTCAAAATATCATAAAAAAGCGGGAATTTCGTCAAAGGATCACAAAAAAGCGGGAATTTCATAAAAGGATCGCAATTAGCGAATTTCGTCCAAGATCACAGAAAAAACGTGAATTTCTTTGAGGCATCGCGAAAAAATGCGAATCTCGTCAAAGAATCGCGGAAAAAACACATATTTCGTCAAAGGTTCGCGAAAAAGGTGCAAATTTCGTCAAAAGATCGCAAAAAACGCGAATTTTGTCCAAGGATCAGAGAAAAAACGCGAATTCCGTCAAAAGATCGCGGAAAAAATACAAATTTCGTCAAAAGAATGCGAAAAAGGTGCAAGTTTCGTCAAAGGATCACAAAAAAGCGGGAATTTCGTCAAGGGATCGCAAAAAACGGGAACTTCGTCAAAGGATCGCAAAAAAACGCAAATTTCCTCATAGGATCGCAAAAATTGCGAATTTCGTCCAAGGATCAGAGAAAAAACGGGAATTTCTTTCAGGGATCGCGAAAAAAATGCGAATTTCGTCAAAGGATTGCGGAAAAAGTACAAATATCGTCAAAAGTTCACGAAAAAGGTGCAAATTTCGTCAAAATATCATAAAAAAGCGGGAATTTCATAAAAGGATCGCAAAAAACGCGAATTTCGTCCAAGATCAGAGAAAAAACTCAAATTTCTTTGAGGGGTCGTGAAAAAAAGGTAAATTTAGTCAAAGGATCGCGGAAAAACACAAATTTCGTCAAAAGATGCGAAAAAGGTGCAAATTTCGGCAAAGGATCGCAAAAAACCCCGCAAATTTCCTCAAAGGATCGCAAAAAACGCGAATTTCGTCAAAGAATCGCGGAAAAAACACAAATTTCGTCAAAGGTTCGCGAAAAAGGTGCAAATTTCGTCAAAAGATCGCAAAAAACGCGAATTTTGTCCAAGGATCAGAGAAAAAACGCAAATTCCGTCAAAAGATCGCGGAAAAAACACAAATTTCGTCAAAAGAATGCGAAAAAGGTGCAAGTTTCGTCAAAGGATCACAAAAAAGCAGTAATTTCGTCAAGGGATCGCAAAAAACGGGAATTTCGTCAAAGGATCGCAAAAACGCAAATTTCCTCATAGGATCGCAAACATTGCGAATTTCGTCCAAGGATCAGAGAAAAAACGGGAATTTCTTTCAGGGATCGCGAAAAAAATGCGAATTTCGTCAAAGGATCGCGGAAAAGTACAAATATCGTCAAAAGATCGCGAAAAAGGTGCAAATTTCGTCAAAATATCATAAAAGAGCGGGAATTTCATAAAAGGATCGCAAAAGACGCGAATTTCGTCCAAGATCAGAGAAAAAACTCGAATTTCTTTGAGGGGTCGCGAAAAAAAGGCAAATTTAGTCAAAGGATCGCGGAAAAACACAAATTTCGTCAAAAGATGCGAAAAAGGTGCAAATTTCCTCAAAGGGTCGCAAAAAACGCGAATTTCGTCAAAGAATCGCGGAAAAAACACAAATTTCGTCAAAAGTTCGCGAAAAAGGTGCAAATTTCGTCAAAAGATCGCAAAAAACGCGTATTTTGTCAAAGAATCGCGTATAAAACATAAATTTCTTCAAAGGATCTCGGGAACAAAAAAAAAAAAAAAATTCTTCAAAGGATCTCGGGGGAAAAAAAGAACAAATTTCTTCAAAGGATCGCCAAAACAAACAAATTTTTCCAAAAAATCTCGAAAAAAATAAAATTTCGTAAAGGTAGGAGACTGCTGCACTTCAGGTGTGCAGCTGTACCTCTTGCGGTCGTAGAACTCCCCTTATCTTTATGCTTCTAAGCGATAATTGCTGGAAGTGAGCTTTTAGTTAGGCATGTCCTTCTGGTGAAGTAGCCGATGCTTTCATTCTTCTTAGCATGTACATAAATAAAGTTCGAATATAACACGATATCTTTCCTGAGTTCTGTATTAGAACGATTAAGTTAAGATAAAATAAAAATAAAATTACAATGAAGTGTGAGACACTCTCACTTTACTTAACAATTTCTGCAAAAAAAAAAAAAAAAAACACTGCACACGAGTGTATACTATCGTACTCCATATCCACCATTAAGACATTACAACATCACTGTCCAGAATCCTATGTAGTCTAACTGTCCAGCTTTCTTCGTTAAAACTCACTGACTCTCTCTCTTTTTCCTTGCCCCAGCTATGGGCCTGAAGAACCCTTCTCTCATTGGTTAGTCAGGATAGCACACTTGCTTTCCTCCAAGCCCCGCAATTTCCCCAAGATGTAGAAATTTATACTTTGTGTGCACCCTTGGACATTTCAAAAGGAAATAGATAAACTTCGAGTAGAAAGAAAATGTCAGTTCTGGGACAGCCGGGTGAGGAACGGAGGATTGTCCCCCACCCGGTGCCTCCTCCGGTTCTGCACCCTTGTGCCTCACCGCACGACCGCCTACCACCCCTAGAAACCGATTTAAACGCTCTCTATCGGAAAAAGGAATTTTTTTTTCATGAAAAAAGGGTTAATTTTCTATAATACCATGAGATGTGAACATTAGATCGACTAGATTATCATACTATAAGATGAAGATTAAATTTATATTTTAATTTTGAATGATCAATATTTTAACGAGTATTATTAATTAAGTAAAACAATAAAAAATAATTAAAAAAATGAAAGCTTTGAGATTTTATCATACTTTTAGATGTTAGTTATGCAAGATTTAAATCCTTAGATGACTACACCCCACAAGAAATCCCATTCACTGTTACCCTTTCACATTCCTCAAACTTGGGGTCACAACAAAGGGTTTTGACGTCACAAACTGCAATAGAACATCAGAAAATGTTTTTATTCAAGAAAAATATCAATTTTGAATGAAAAAGGCTGATTTCTTTACAATATTTCAACTATAAGATGAGGATATCAACTTAAATTATACTTTTTGAACAACCATCACCTTATCCCTCTGAGCGATTTGAGAGCTTTCCTGCATTTTCATAAATTTTTCTATAAAACTAATGTTAATTTAAATTTTCTTTCCCTGTTTGTTTCTAATATACACTTCTTGCCCCTTTATTTGACATTCATCTTAAAATACAATTCCGTTAAAATTATTTTTGTCCGATTTACAACCGATTTAAGTTGTTTTACGGAAACGGGAAAATACGGGCAAATCGAATAGAGAGTTAATGACTTATTAATTAAGCTAAACAATGGAAAATATCAACTTTTTAAGGAAAAAGACTGATTGTTTTAGATTTTTTCAACTATAAGATCAGAATATCAACTTAACAGAGGAAAATTAAACATACATTTCAGTTTTTTGTATGATCAGCAAAATAATAAATATTAATAATTAAGCAAAGCAATGGAAATCATAATTTTTTAAGGAAAAAAGCTGATTTCTTATGAATTTTTCAATTATAGCACGAGAAATATCAAATTCTAAGAGGAGAGTTAAACTTATATTTTAGTTTTTGAACAACCATCACCTTAATAAGTATCCTTACTAAAATAAAAGAAATATTTTCAAGAAATAGATGATTTTTTTACGCAAATTTTCAACTTTGAAATACATTTGTTAATATATTCCCAGACAACCACAGTCGTCCTTCGGACGCTCTACAATGATCCTAAAAATCCTGTAGTCGTCATATCCTATACACAGACTTCTAATATAAGTAGACTCCCAATCGGCAACCTTTTCTTGTCTCCTACATCTCTGCCCTCCACCACGTGATGGAAGGCAGATTTAGCGCGCCAAACCGGTTTTTCTTCTCGGAATCTCTCTCCAGATTCCCGCCGAAACATCGTCTGTCATGAGTTGACCGCACTTTTGCTTTGCCAATAAAGGGATTACCGCCAAAATACGGCACCCTTTTGGCGATGAAAGCAAAACATGTTGGAGACAAAACCTTCCTGAGAGAACAATGGGATTGGGAGTCTACTTATATTAGAAGTCTGTGATCCTATAAAACTATCCTGTGAATGTCCGCAGAATACTAAAGAACGGACCAATTCAAACCGTCCAGCTGCAACCGTCCTCAAAACGACCGGAGGATATTCCAAGACGGATCTCGAGAATGCAACCGTGAAACCAGCCAACCTACTTACCAGAAATGGCGTTTATTTTGATTCCTCCGTCGATGTTTAGATGAGATCTGTCGCTGGTCATGGCAAATTCAAATATGAAGAAAGTGAATGTGGATGTAAGGTAAGAATTTTCTTTTGCATTTCTTTATAACTATTCTGTCTATATATTTATATTATGTTAGAAAAACTTTTACTTTATTAAGATGAAATTTAAAAAAGAAATTAGGCCTAGTCATCGCACGATTAAAACGTGGAATAGAAGGAAAAAGATGTCAGCAATTCTTGTCGGTTGAATTAAAACTACAATATATGTTAAAGTTAAAACAGACAGAATTAAATGAATTGTATTCTTAATTCCAAAATAAACAGTAAGCGTATAAGATTTTTTATAGAAACATCAATTTAAGCTGACATTTTAAATTCATTCTTTAACCACTTAAAAATAAATTTGAAAAATAGCCGCGTTTTTCGACACCCCTTTTTCGCTATTTGTTCACATTAATTTAATATTTATCAATGTTTATTTAGGTTCTAAACAGGGTAGGTAACTTGAACTTATTACGATATTTTTTTTTAAATTTCTATGCAGGTGTTTTTGCATATCAAAACATTAAATACATTTAAGGCTTTTCTTGAAAAAAAAAAATATTTCAGAAAATTAATATTACTTCTAGAAAAAATAAATAATACTTCTGAAAATTACCATTACTTCCTGAAATAAAAAAATACTTCTGAAAATTAATATTACTTCTTGAAAAAAAATTAATAATACTTCTGAATAGTGTGAATTTCTTGGTGCATTAACAAAGTCATTTTTATATGCGCATACAATTTGCAGGCATTAATATTCAAGTGCTATAGAATTAAAGGAATAACTTGAGTATTCGCCCTGAGTCCGCTATCTATTTTTTTTTTTTTTTTTCATTTATAACCACTTTAAGCTTAATTTTCGAAAATTCAAAGATTAAAAATAACAACAACAAAACAATCCAAATGGAAAAATTTTAAACAGAAATCGGCATTCTAAACCTCATTTGTAAAAAGAAAAATAGGGAGGGGGAATTTGTAAATAGCAGACAGCAAATATACATAAGTTTTAAAACAATAGAATAAAGAAAGTATTCGTTTTTAAAAGTATATATTTCAAATTCACAGGCAAAAAAGATTCGGATATTAACATAAAAAATTTATAAATGAAGAAATTTCAAATCGGCAAAAAAAAATCTTGCCCATCTCCAGGCGAATACTCAAGGGTAACTGAATTGAATTAGCATTGCCGATTTTACTATAAATGCATTATTATATTACATCTAGTAATCCATGGAAAGCTTATTTGATTTATATGTTCATTTCTCTCAAAACAGCATGATTTCAGCTTAATTATTAAGATGCTACATGCCGCAGAATGATATACATTTTAAAAGCAACATTAAAAACGCCAGAATAAACAAAAATTCGCAAAAAATTTTTGTTTATTCTGGCGTTTATAACATTGCTTTTAAAATGTATATGATTTCAGCTTGTCTTGATAATGCATGTCAATGATGAATTCAGAGGGTAGACCAGCGGGGATATTCCTCTCCCTCTCCTGAAAATTCAAGAAAAATGCTGATTTCTATAATACTGCCAGGCTGTTTTTTAAAAGAAATGTGAACACTATTTTATATGGTTTTCTTTGTAGAAAATATGTTTTGGTAGTTATCTCGTAGATACACCTGTATTTCTTTTTGGTGCAAAAATCATAATGTTTTGTCTGGTATGACAACACGGCAAAACAGATAGTGTGTTTTTTATTAAATTAAACTTTGTCTGTTTTATAAAACAATTTGTATTTTTAAAAAATGTGTAATGTTTTATTTATTATAGAGTAAATGTGTGTGCCTAATAATAAAAAAAATGTGTTTTTTTTTTTTTTTTTGCAATAACGTAAATGTGTGTTTTATATATATATATAAAAATGTGTGTGTTTTATATTAAAGTGCATGTGTGTGTGTTTTCATTGTAAAATAAACTGATTCAAAATATAATAAAACTAACACGTAGTTTTTGCACAGTAGATAACAACTTTTAATGATATATATGTGTAATGCAATACCCAGTAGCAGCATAAAAGCAGTAAACGTCAAATTGTTAAAAACAGACCAATTTAATTATAATTAATCGCATAAATACTATGGGATTCGCGACTAGTTTGCGTTGAGTGGATCTCTCAATACGCCTCCCGTGTCTTTAAATGATAATTAAAGACCTATTTGAAAAAACGCGGCACGGACAAAGTCGAGTTGCATCTTTGCGACCTCCTTTCGAAGCGCGCGTAGTACAACGCCAAGTTTAAACTTTGAACAAGGATTTTATTTCATCTACACTGTAAAAAGAAAAATATTTCTATGTTGAATTTAGTTTTATGAAATGCCAAATGAAATTTAAATATGCAGTACTTTTATTGTTAGTACCAAATTAAGTTCACCATATGCAGATTAAGATACGTTTAAAAAAAGAATTATACAAAATAGCAATATTTAATTTTATTTCGGCTTCATATCTCTTTGAACCTTTGTGGTATACTCAATCATACTTTTCTAATATATACAGCTATACCCAACTCTACGTTGTATAGGTTTTTACAAAGTTTCACTATGCCCAACAAGTATTTCAGACCAGGGTTTTCTTGCCAAAATGGCTCAAAAAAAAAAAAAAAAGCACCAACCTTGGTGTGGCTGCAGCATCTGTTCAATTTTGTTTTAGTATTTTTGATGTAGCAAGGCTGTTTAAAAGATTCAGATAATAAATCAATTTGAAAATGTTTACAATGCAAGCAGGTCACTTTAAAAATTTAAGATGATTTGGATTATCAATTTTCTATTAATTACATGTTGTAGACAATATATTTTTGCTTTATTTTGTTCGATACATAAAAATATTCAATCCTGTGTTTTTATGTACAGGTCAGCAAAAAAATAAAGCACTCCATTGTTGCTCAACACTTTGTGTTGTTACATTTCAATTAAATTAAAAAAATTAAATATTTTTCTTTAATGTAATTATGAAATTTTAAATGAACTTCATGTTGATTCTAGAGAAAAAAAAAAGGGGGGGGGGGTTCTCGGATTGGAATTAAAAAAAAATGGCACTTGTGTCGCAAAAAATATTTTTGAATTTGTTTGTTTAGACTCCTTTTTATCAGTGGATTTTTGCTATAGTTTCCCGCAGTTGAGTGAATTTTGCTAATTTTCTCCTTATTGATTGATGAGTTTCAGGATTTATTCCGTGCAATCAGTTGATGAATTTTGCATTTTTTTCTGCAACTGGCTGAAAATTTTCATGATTTTCTTTCACGATTGACTGTTGAATTTCATGTTTTTTCCTGTGATTGATTAACAAATTTTGCTGTATTTCAAAGCAACTTCCTGAACAATTTTTTTTTTTTTTTTTTTTTCCAGCGATCGACTTGCGAATTTGTTTCTTTTGAAAACTGAAAGGCAATTTTTTTATCCAACCGATTGATGAATTTTATGATATTTTATCTCTACCAATTAGTGAAATTTGCCTTTTTTTGTCCTTTGCTACCGATTTTCAAAACTTTTGGGGCTTTTTTTTTTTTTTTTTTTTTCATATAATCGGTACTTGAATTTCACAATTTCCCCATGGCAGATCAATGAAGCAATTGATGAACTCCAGATTTTTCCTCATGATTTACTGGCAAAACTTGCAAAGTTTTTTTTCCATGTGATTGAATGGCGAAATAAGCGATTATATTATTTTCTCATGACAGTCATGCAATTCTCATGCAATTTTTTTTTCTCTAACTAAATTAATCTGTCAAATTTCTTTTTTTCCCCCTCCTGCATGACCAATTGACAAATTTTGCAACACTTCCCCACAAACAAATGCTGAAATTTATATAATATTTCCTGTAAATAATGGACATATTTCATGAGTTATCCCCCCCCCCTTTCCCCTCACAGCTAAGAAAAGAAATGAGTCGAAAGGGTGCATCATAAATGTCAGCAAGGGACACAGGGTGTATAAAATAATTAAAAGGACTGCCAGATGCATACACTGTGTGAAAAAGGCTGTTCTGACGCCACATAAACGAGTTTAAAAAAGCTGCCAGGTGTTGCGCCCTGCAAAATTGGCCTAGGGTCCACACTAGAATTGCATTTATAACTTTTTAAAATATCTTTATTTAAAACTGTACCGTAAAATCCTGTTATTTCCCCTCCCCCTAAGAAAGACATGACGAAAAATTGTAAAATAATCGGGGGGGGGGGGGGGGTGTGCTTGCACAAGATTTTTTCATGACATTTGTGGGGGATTTTGGGGACATTTGGTGAACCTTGCAGGAGTTTTTTTCGCATTGCTCTGACCAAAATCACGTTTCTTCTGTAATACTTTGACGAAATTCTTTTTTTTTTTTTTCATAACCCTTTGATGAAATGTGCAGGGTTTTTATTTCAATCCTTTGTTGAAATATATCTATTTTTGCGATCCTTTGATGAAATGTGTGTTTTACACTGGATTCTTTGACTGAATTTCTTTTTTCTGCAATCTTTTGATGAAATTTGCATTTTTCCAAGATCTTTTGATGAAATTCATGTTTTTTCTGCGGTCGTTTGACGAATTTGGCTTTTTTCGCGATCTTTAGACAAAATGTGCAGTCTCTGCTATCATTTGGTATAATTCATGTTTTTTTTTGCAGTCCTAAGACAAAATTGGCAATTTTTTTCTGTGAACGATTGATGAAATTTATTTTTTCTGTGACTGTTTGTCGAAATTCACACTTTATTATGTCCGAATTGTTGGACTATGGACTGATGCCTGATTTTTTTATTTTCTCAACCGAATGCTTAATTTTTCAGAAAATTCAGAACAGAATAATCCCTGTGTTGGGAATGTCATGTTTAGAATTTCTAATGTGGCGAAAAAGTAAAATACTTGGTATTGATTCTGACATTGACATGCAGGGTGGAACTTTTTTGGAAGTAGGTGATGCTTTGTTGGGATTTTTTTTTTTTTTTTTGGTACTTCTTAGTTATCCCGTCGACCAATTTCGCCAAATTATATACATTGACATAATTTTTATTTTAAATAACGAAAGAACAAATAAATTAGTAAAACATTAATAAATAAACAAATAAAATGTCAAATTAATGGTTTTATTGGCCATTATTGACATTTAATCTTACAATTAATTAATGAATGGCAACCATTATTGGCATTTAATCTTACAATTTGGTGACAGTAATTTGGTCGACGGGATAACTAAGAAGTATCTTTTTTTTTTAACAAAAGGTGGAGGGAGAGGGCGTTATCGAGAAAAGTGGATAAACGGGATATTATGGTGTACCAAAAAACAATGATAAAATAAGTACCTGTAGTTTTAGCTATAATATTTTACACATAATTTTAAATGTATACAGTAGTCTCAAAAACCATCTCTGTATAAAACTTTGTTTTTTAAATTGTACTTTGACACCATAATTATTATTAAAGTTATTCTTTTATTTTAGATACCTTGGAAATAATTAGTGAAAAATCTATATACAATATACAAACAAAGCTGCATGCTGTCAAAAAAAATCATCAAAAATTCTCCCCAACAGTGGTAAGTTTAACTGAATTTTTTTTGTTGTTGTTGTTGTTGTTTCTTCTAAAAAAATATAAGATCATGTGAGCATGTATTTATTATAATATTTAAATTATTATATTTATTATTATTTAATACAGTATAATATTTTTCTTTGAATAGTAATAGTTTTGGTTTCAAACATAATTATGAATTGTCAGTTTAGGATATTTTGATATTTAAAAAAAGAAAGTTTGCTTTGTTATGAAAACTGTTTTTTTTTTTTTTTTTTCCCCGATAATTTTAAAAATGTTTCTGTTGTCAGAAATTCAACCTAAGTTTAGAGAATAGACTTAATTTTAAAATGTAGTCCGTCCCGTTTAATTGCATACAGTTGGTTCCACTGAATTGTATGCATTTAAGCGAGGACATAAATTAATGTTATCAGCAAACGCTATCATTTGATTATATGCCACAGATATGATAAATATTAATGGAGAATAATTATTTACCTAATAAATTAAAAACTACTGTATTAATAACTTTAATAAATAATTTATTATTACTCTATATATAAAAGTATATGTAATAAAGTATAAGGTATTATAACACTGTTTACGGTACATGGTTTAATTTTTCATTATAATTTATGTGAAAATTAAAATGAAAGTTAAATAGAAAATTTTTGTTTTTAAATCATACCTTTGAAAATAAGTTTCTGCATAAATTCTTTTTTATTTTTCAATTATTTGTCAATTTATTTCTCTTTTTTTCTTTTGCCTACACAAAAAATCCTTTAGGAATTTTTTTTTTTTTTTTTTTGATATCTTGACATTGCATTTCTCCACTTCCAGCTCTAAATATTTATCTTTTATTGGTCTACTTTCCCCCGATTCCAGAATTTTTCAAAAAATACCCCCCAGCATCTTGAGTCACTATATGTACGACAAGCTTTAAAAGAAAAACACAATTGTCCAAATTCAACACTCTCATAAGTTGCCAGAATTAAGATAAGTCATCTCATCTTACATGACTATTTCTGCTCTTTGATTGTAAATATAACAAACCATTGTTACAAAAAAAAAAAAAGTTCTTCCTTTTTTTTCCATTCACCACTATAACATGAATTCATAAAATCCGGATTACTACTAGTAGATTGGCGATATTTATGCAATTAACCGGGGATTGTTATGCGATAAAACGAGTACATTTAAAATTAGCCTTATGGGGAACGTCTCTGTTCCACGTCATTTTATGCATATAAGCGGGGTATGCAATTATCCATTACCCGATTAAGTGGGGCCGACTGTATTTTATAATTTAAACATTATGAAATGTTTTTTTTTTCCTGGTATTTTTCACATGAATTTTAGTACTGCAGTATTATTTATGGATATCCCAAATTAACTTATGTATAGAAAATTACAATATCATACCAGCCAAAAAGCAATGACTATTAAAATGCTTATGTCAAAGATTTTTTTTTCAGTCGTGTGACTATTGAAATTTTCTATTATACATTTTACCTGCCAAATACATTTAATTCAACTTGTATTCTTTTTCAGTTCGAATAAATCTTTATTTTATGTTGGAAATTTTTTATGTTATGACCAGGGCTGTAAAAGTGTAGGTGCCCAACGCGTCTCTCACCTATAAATTTTATTAGTTTTCTTCGTTTAAATTTTATTAGCATTCTTACAAAAAATTTAGACGAAAATTAATGAATAAAATTTATTGATGAGAGACTGCCCGCTGGTGCTTAGATTTTTACACCCCTGGTTATGGCTATGAGCTTTATTTCGAATGTAAACGAAAACAAAGTAGGAACTCCGTGCAGTAAAAGTAGGAAAACAGAAAAAAAAAAAGTTTTTTTTCTAACCAGGTCAGTAAAAAATGCTCTTGTTAAGCAATTAAAAAATAGAAAGAGAAAAAAAAGCTTAGAAGGGATTGTTTTGAAAACAAACTCTGCCTGCTACAGACTCTGATGATGATCCAGATTTTTTTTTTCCAGGCCCAGCTGGTCGTCGGGGTACTAAGAATGAGATATCCACACACAACCTTTATGGCACAAGCAGTATCCGTATAAATGGGAACATAAGGAAATATATACCGTTGGAGAAATCATACATTTAAATGAAGTCAAATGTGAAGTACTTGATATAAAAAGACTCCAACCAGGTTTTATTTAATTTTTTTTTAAATTTCTTTTTAGAAACTTACATTAAAAAAAAAAAAAATCACTGTGTTGAAACTACCACCCCATATTCCTTCAGGAGCAACTGAAATAAAAGCAGAAATGCTAATTTTTGAAACTGACTTAAGCCAATTTAATATAAAATGAAAGGTATTTCTTAAACTAATAGAATTTTCTTATTTTTCATCTTAGACTATAATATTTTTATCAAGTTCCTTATTAATCAAGTTTTGTTTTTGTATTTATCTCATTTTTAATAAAATAAACTATACTGGGTGAAAATTGCTTCCATCATTTGGAGTGTTTCATTGTACCCCAGTATGCGTTTCATTATACCCCGGCATACGGGGTACAATGAAACACTGTAAGACATTTATTTTTTGTCATTTTTCAAGCATAAAGATATTGTTTAGAACTTAATAAAAATTTATTTAGATGGGGAAAATACAAGATTAAAAATATGCATTAATTATATTTTTGTGCATGCAAAATTTTGGATAGAAAAAAAAAAAAAAAGGTAAATTTTATTTCATTGTACCCCGTCTTCCCCTACATAAATTTCGTACCAGGTACTATTACCCTTGCATATAGGGTAACACAAGAAAGATAGTCACAATAGAACATACCAGTGTTGCAGTCGTAAAAAACACCAGAGAGTATTACGCTATAAGCAGAGTATACGCTACAGTTTTATTTTACTTACAGAGGGTATACGGAATTTCTTTAAAGAATCCAGAAGGTATACCGTCCACTACGCTCCTAAAATACACTACTTTTTTGCTTGTAATTACCATAATTTTTAATTATTAAAAATGGTATTCTCATCAGTTATAAATATTAACTCTCTTTTGATACAAAATGAGACAGGTGCTTCATGTTGATGTTTGACATAAAATAAGATGTGCAATTATGCTGCTTTGTACTTTTTAATAGTTTTTTCAAGCATTTCCTAGGGCTTAAAATAATAAAATTCCTAAAAATAACTGTAAATTTTACAAAAAGATCTTTTGAAGAAACAAACAATAAGAAATTATTATATATCTTGTGTATATATATATTGATTTATTCCTTTTGAATGAATGTGATGCACCAATAAAGTTTAGTAGAAATGTATATTTTGTCTTTTCTTCATTATAGATGTGTGCAGCGTAAAAATTATTTTGTGACAAGTGCAGGCAGGAGAAACTGGAAAGTTGGATTGTTGTTAAAAAAAAGTTTTGAAACTATATTTTGTAATGTGGAAGGTTGTAAAAAATATTTGTTTTGTATTTTACTGTGAAAGTTTTAAATAAATATTTTTTGTATTTTGCTGTGAAAATTGTAAATAAATAGTTGTTTTGCTTTTAATGTGACTGTTTTATTGTGTAATTCGTAACTTTAAGCTTTTTAATATAGGAATTATTTTAATAATTAATAAACAAAATAATTCAACAGCGATTATTATTTTTTCGTACTATCATTCTTAACACTGCAGAATATATTTTATAAGTATTTCTTTTTGTCTTTTATTTTTTTTTCCTTTACTGGTCTTAAATTAAATTAGGAGTAAACTTTGACTTTTTATTTTGAATAACATTTTCAGGTATTCACTTTTGATAATTTTTACGTAAAGATTAAACTTTTCTTTGTCAAATAATTTAAGTTTATTGTTTTATATTCAGCATTTAGTGTAATATGTGTAATCATTTAAAATGCAATTAAAATATAGAAGTTCTGATTCATTAAAATAAGAACAAAGGATGAAAAGAGTATCTTAACTTTTCTGCAGTTTGTGTTAATTCTTCATGTTCATAAAAGGCATTTACTGAGCTATTACCAATTGTATAAAGTTAAATGTATCCATGGCACTATCATATTTTGTTAAAGTAAGGTAAGGTAATGTATTTAAAGGTAAGTAAATCATTAAATTTAAAGTTGTATTTTACAGCCAAATTATCACAACAGTAAAATGTGCTTTGGTCACTAAATATAAAATGGCATACTTTTTCTACTTTATTTATTTGACTTCAAAAATATTAAGATGTCTTATGCAGTAGCTTTTTTCTATAAAAAAAAAAAAATGTAAAGCAATCATCGGAGCAACAAAATTATACTTTTTAATTTCATGTGGCACTTCATCACAGGACAATCAAATGCATAACATTTGTTACAGATACTGGGTGTTCCTAAAGTGCATAGTGGATCAGGTAGTCTCATGCTTTTTTTAGTAAGTAAATCAAATAATTGCAAAATGAATAAAATTGTCATTGAAAAAATGGTTCTTATGGCAAAAATAGTAAATTAGAAAAATGTTCAACTCCAGATATTAAAAAATATCTGCAAGACAACATCTTAAATAGTGATGAAGCTATGATGGAAATTGCACCATTTTGGATAATATTTGTTTAAATTAAGAATAAAGTATGTAAAACTATTATTGTATGCAAGTAAGAAATTTTACCAAATTTCTTAAATATTCTTGAATCTTATCAAAAATATGTAAGATATATTACTATCTTCAATTTGCATTTTTGAAATTCCTATATTGTCACTGAAAACATTTTTTACTTAATAAATTGTATAAACTAAGATATCTTGAAGATTGATTTTTTTTAAAAGAAAGGTTTACTGAATAATCTTTTTACAGGCTATATAATTTATTAAATAATTATGTTATAATTGATTATAATAATTAAAAGTGACAAGACATCAATGAATTGCCATAAATTTCAAAAATGCAAATTGTAGGTAGTAACATTCATTAAGCCATCCAGAGGTTATCGAGCCATCATAAAAAAGTCATCCACAGGATGTTGACAGGTGTGACATTTCGATAGCCAGGGGATGTCCTATTACTGTCTGCAAGACGACTGCATCCATCCACGGGATATCAGCTTATCCTGAATATGACATTATTTGGAGGATTTTAGGATGTCATTAGGACCATCCAGAGGATATCATACAAGTGTCCTATAATCGTCCAAAAGGTGTCATGAAATGACATCCGTAGGATGTTGACAGGTGGGACATTTCGAAACCCAGGGGATGTCCTAAAACGGTCGGCAGGACCAATTCATCGGTCCGGAGGATATCAGCTTGTCCTGAATATGACATCTTTCGGATGTTCTTAGGATGTGTTTGTGTTGTCTGGGTTGTTACCAGATACTAATTATATTATTAATAAATATGAACACGATATAAAGACATTCAAGCTTTTAAAAATATGTAAAGTTTAACAATATAATTAGTATCTTGTAACAGTATATAAACAAATGTATTTCAAAGTTGAAAATTTGCGTAAAAATTCATCTTTTTCTTGAAAATTGATATTTCTTTTGATTAATTAAGGATACTTATTAAGGTTTTGTTGTTAAAAATTAATTTATAAGTTTAACTCTCCTCTTAGAAGTTGATATTTCTCGTGCTATAGTTGAAAAATTCATAAGAAATCAGTTTTTTCCTAAACATTTATATTGTTTTGCTTAATTATTAATATTCATTATTTTTCTGATGATTAAAAAACTGAAATGTATGTTTAATTTTCCTCTTTTAAGTTGATATTCTGATGTTATAGTTGAAAAAATCTAAAGAAATCGGTCTTTTTCCACAAAAATTTATATTTTTCATTGTTTTGCTTAATTAATAATACTCATTAAGGTGATGGCTGTTCATAACTAAAATATGTGCTTAACTTTCCTTTTTTTAAGTTGATATTCTGATCTTAGAGTTGAAAAAATCAAAAGAAATCACTCTTTTTCCTTAAAAATTGTTATTTTTCATTGTTTTGCTTAATTAATAATACTCGTTAAGGTGTTGATCATTCAAAATTCAAATATAAATTTAATCTTCATCTTATAGTATGATAATCTAGTAAATCTAACGTTCACCACTCATGTTATAGTAGAAAATTAACCTTTTTTTCATGAAAATTTTTCCATTTTTCCACTAGGGGCGTTCGAATCGGTTTCTATGGGTGAGAGGCGGTGGTGCGGTGTGGCACCAGAGGATGCACCGGATGTGGGACAGTCTCCCGGCTGTCACAGAACTGTCATTTTCTTACTACTACTTCGATATCCTCTCCACGAATTCCTTTCAACAAAAGGCTGTACTTTAAGGCGATGTACTGCCCGGAAATATTTGTTGATTGCCTCCAGGCCTTTGTGTGTCGAAAACACGATGTCACACCCTTTTAACTACATTTTTGCACGATAATTACTATAAATCATATGCAATTTAAATAATTCGTAAGCATTAATGATTATAAGCGTAAATTGTTAAACAGGTTTTTTAATCGAATTTTGGTTTTTTAAATTGAACTAGCATAATAAGACATGTTTGTATAATATAAAAAAAAATCGTATACAGGGTCACGCAAAGAAATGCGGATACATGGGCGCCTATAGATGATAATTTCTGGAATTGGGATTTTAGTAATTTTAAACGTTTTTTCCCTCGATTAAACTTTAGCTTAATATGTAGCATGTAAAAATATTTTAAGGTAATATACAACACACAAACGAATTCAAATACTTTTCCATCAATTGGTGGAAAATATTGAGGGTGAACTTCCATTGTCTTGTGAGAAATCTACAATATCTCACTCTAAACCCCTGAATACTGGTCAAAAATCAGCATAGGGAAACCAATGTAAGAGCAACCTGCCCTTAATTTTGGCTAAGCCCAGAAATTTGCCATTAACCTTCAAAAGATTCGACCGGTCATCACCAATCATCACGGTGGAAACTATAGTAAAGACAACATCAATGCGTAGGGCGGTGAAACCTTTCTTTAAGAGGCTACTTCAGTCAAACGAAAAGACCCGTTCGCCAATGCTAATCCTATGGAAGGAATTTATAAAGATATCTCGGTAGCATTTCAATATTTTAAAATGATTTTTTTTTTTTCATTCAATAGTTGAAATCGATCTGTAGAAAGACCGTTGTTTACTTTTTCAATTTTGTTTACAGGTATTTTTAATTAGGACACTTTCATTTTCGAAACCGGTTTCGAAACTGAAAGCATCCTCATAAAAAAAATCTGCAATCAAAATCGAAAAAATAAAAAACGGCCTGCATACAGATTGATCTCAACTATTCAATGCAAGAAAAAAATCATTTTAAAATATTGAAATGCGACCGAGATATCTTTATAAATTTCTTCCATAGGATTAACATTAGTGAATGCGCCTTTTCATTTGACTGAAGTAGCCTCTTAAACTCACCAAAAACCACCTGGAGAAATCCATAAACTAAAACAGAAACTTTTCGACAATGAATTACTTTTTCTTATGAGGGCGAACCTTGTTTATGACATCACGTACCGGCTATCCGAATGACTAAGAGAAAATAACCATTTTTCTCTGCGAAAGATGGCTAGATGATATAAAGAAATGCAAGAGCATTCTAAGTAGTTTTTGAATGGAATCGTAATTCCAGTACGAATTTCAGGGGACTGTTCTAAAACGACGTATATCTGAGAAAGACGTACAATTGAAATTGTAGTCGCCTATACGGTGTAAAATCTTTGACTGTAGAAATATAATGCTGAAATTACACAAATTTAATTTTGCTACCATTTTCGATTGTTTAATATATATATATATATATATTAAATAATCATTTCAAAAATTGAAAAATAAAAGTGAGAATTATCAAACCTTATATCAGTTGCACACCTTGAATAACACTTTTTTTATTCCATTATCGAACATAAAAACAGATTTTAATTAAACAAGTCTTTGTGCATTTTTACTTTGAGACTTAAGAAAAGTATTATGTATGGAGCTAAGTTCGTTCAAGGAAAGTTTCTCACTGGTATTGTGAGAAACAATAAATGTTCTAAGTGCGTTAATGTTAATGCAGTTTACCCACTGTCCGTTCTTCGCCTCCCACCCCCTCCACAAGTTCCACAAACTTAAAAGAACTCATGTACAAGCCACACATGCTATTTGCATTTCATCTTTTCCCAAATATTGCTAGCAGAAAATAAAAAAAAGAACGATGCTGGGAGAAAAAATTCAGTGAAAATCAGTTACAGAATGAAAGAAACGACGTATAACCGACATTATGTGTCGTATAAACGAAACCTTACAACATTAAAATACATGGGGATGAATCCGGACCGCACTTACACGACGTATAAATTTAAAAGGCATATAAATGAGAAACGTACAAACGGTCTGCTACGAAAATAAACGGGAGAAAGGCTTTTCTTCCCTGGGGATAAAAACTTGGCTAAGGCTGCGTTTAAACGCTTGTTTTGCTATCCTTCAACACTTCCAAGAAACCTATTCCTCTCCATCCGTCTGTGGTTTGTTTATAAAAGGAAGGGGAGATTCAACAATGGGTAGGAGATAAGAAGGTTAGATTGACTTGAAGGAAATGTTTTCCTCCTGGAGGATGTCCGTTCGTTTTCTTTTACAGCTATTAAAGATGAAAAGCACCACGTGACTACAAAAAGACGCTAATATGCTCCATGGCAAAAATGATATGTCTAATTCGGACCTTAAGAACTCTTTCAGAATTTCTAAAAAAATGTCAAAACTTCCAACAAAAAATTAAAATATCCGTTAAAAATCGATTTCAAAACATATTTATCTTATTTCAGAGACAATGAGTAGACAGTAGGTGTTTGAGAATGTAACCGAGAATGTAATAGTGTGCAGGTGATAGTGAGATGCTTTTGCGGCCTGTAAGTTTTTTCAAATACTGCATTTATAGATTTAAAATTTATTTATCTGTGCTTATTTTTTAACGCTGATTCTGAATATGTAATTTTCGTAAAAATCGATGAAGAACTTTTACGATAGTGACTAGCCTGTTTTCGGGCTGTATTTGTTAAATTTGTGTGGATGGAAAGGAGGATCACTTTTGATTAAATATCGCAATTAGTGTACGTGACATATATTATGATACAGACTGATTCCAAACATTATAAGTAACTAAATAAGGACACTGTATAACATTAAAGTAAAATTATGAACATACCACTATTTTCGAATAATAATTTTAGATACTTTTTTTTCACTTCAAAGTATCTCGGGTTCTATGAGCCCGATGACAACGGAGTTCGACTCATTCGACTTGATATCGATAGACATACATATTTTAGTTCCACTTTTTACCGCCAGGGACCGCTTTCCTATCTCGAGTTCCATGTAGCCGAGCACAACGGGATTTGTCACATTCAACATGGTTTTCTATGGCTTCGTTCTGCAAGGGGTAAGGTGGTTTCTTTAGAATGGAGTTCGTCCCCTTGCTGTGAAAATTAGAACTAACACATGTTACAGAGCTTGGGCAGCACGGAAGGTGGATGCGGCCGTAGGAAATGAAAAATCTTGTAACTGATTTTTTTTAAATGATCTACCAGAAATTTTGAAGAGTAATTTTTGCTTTATTTAACGACAGACATTACACGATTAAATAAAGTTAAGTGAAGGTAACTTTTCGAAAATTCTGTCACATATTTTGAATAAAAAAATCCGTTCAATTGGCAACTCTACTTCCATACAAGGCAATCGACTTTTGAAAAAGCTCTCATGAAATACGTAGTGGCGCGCCCAGTGTTACGCTTTTTAACACTTTCCAACAAAGGTGAAAAGTGTTTATGACTTCGGTTTGTCTATCCGTCTGTCCGCGCTCTAACTGTAGTAAATTACTCCGATTGGTCTAAAATTTTTGGATGTTATTGACCTCTACCATAGCACGATCCCTATTTCAAATGATGTGTGTAGCATATTTAGTTCATTTACAGGGACAGCCAAAAGTATTTCCGTTACATTACGGCCAATGGGAAAAAATCGTTTCAAATGATTTTTAATGGTGTTACTATGTTTGAAAAGGTGTAAAATTGATATACATTTATGAAGGGCACTAAAATATGCATTCTGTAGAATAAGCGTCCCAAAGAATAGTTGTTGTTAATTTACAGGGCTACACAAAAAAATTCAGTTACATTACGGTCAATGGGAAAAAATCGTTTCAAAAGATTTTTAATGGTGTTACACGCTTTCAAACATAATAAAATCGATATATATTTATGAAGGGCACTAAAATATGCATTCTGTATAATATTCGGTACAAAGAATAGTTATCATTCATTTACAGGGCCACACAAAAAATTCAGTTACATAATGATATAGGGGGAGGTGGAATTATTCGCGGTGTATTTTAAATATGTTAAACGATTTCAATAATGAAATTGATACTATATTGTATCAGAATTACTGTATATTAGCAATGATTGCTGGCAATGCATTTTTAATTATGATATGCTCTTTTAAGTTTCACTGTATTTATGCATACTATATATAGTGTGTATAAATGCTATAGTTCATGTACAGGGCTAATGAAAAATTTCGTAAGGATTACTGAGCATGAGCTTAAATTGCTTAAAAATGGCTTTTAAATGAGTTATTCATTTATACGCTGAACTGCATTTAGTTTACTAAGAAATGTTTGTAGAATATAGATAAAATGATACACAGGGCCACGCAAAAAATCGGATACGTTTATGTATGATAATTTCTGGAAATGTGATTTCAGTAGTTTTAAAAGTGTTTTAGTTTGAATAAAATTTTAGCTAAATAGTGGCATGTAATAAAGTTTACTTGTAAACTACAGGGCTGCACAAAAATATTCAAGTATGTATCTATCTATTAGTATAAATTACTGAAAGAGAAATTTCAAACTGTTATGCATTTTCTTGCTAAACTAAATTTTCCCATTATATAGTATATAAATCAACCAACAGATCAAATACAGGGCTCTCCAAAAGAATTTGAATACATATTTGGCTATGGATGGTAACTGCTGAAATCAGTTTTTCAAATGTTTTATGCATTTTAGAAATTTTTACTTAGTTATCTATTTACCTTATTTCCCTAAATAACGAAGTTTTGTTAAAGCATTCAGGAAGTGTTGGAAAGTATTTCATAATCTATGCTTAACGCATGATTTTTCTTTCTTGTTTTAACATTAGTTTTAATATTTTTAATATTATTTATTATTATCTTTATTTTTATTCTATTCTATTTTATTTAATTTTTTGGGGGTGTGGATAGGGGGGAGGGAAGGGTATGTCTTAATACAGGTTTATACAGTGTAGGGCGAATTTCCTTTACAATACTCGGGCTATTCTTTTAAATGCAGTTTTGGACTGAGACAGGAATTCATTCCTGGCGTATTATGTCGGAGCGACATTTTTTCCCCCCTTCCTGATAAAATAGTGTTTTCTATAGCCGTTAAAAAATAGAAAATATCTCAATACTTTTTAATCGCCAAACTGTTCCAGAGAGATGCGAAAAGTACTGTACAACTGGAAGTTGTGTCTAATGTTTTAAATTGAAACCAAATTTTGAAATAGGGGTTATTTTCATATTAAAAATTGTATCCACTTTAAATTTTTCATTTATAAAACCCGTTTTTGACACTATTTCTTTCCTTTGGTCAAGGTAGCGCAGAAAAGGGGACCCATTGTATGCTTTTCTTACATTTTAGTAAACTTAGAGGAGTTCAAAGTTTGAGGATGCTAATGTTAATTCCTATGACTAACTCACTGTCATTCAATAAAAATAGCAGAAGTTTCTCTAAAGTAATATTCCACATTCATGAATACAACATCAGATCTTATATTAATTTTTACTCCAAGAGAATGTTAATGTTATGTTTTTTTTTTTTTTTTCATGCACATTTTACTTTTCTACAAAAAATTACTTTTTATTTCATACATTCATGTAGACAAAGTTTCCATTTATAGATATACAGACTTGCAATCTATTGAATCATTATCTTATTTAGCAGCGGAAGTTTGTTAAAAAATTATGGAAGTGTTTTAGTAATTCGTTCCAAATTGCTCCACGGTAGTACGCCTCTGGTTAACCATTTATTTTTACATTTTGAAAGCTTTTTCCGATTGAATTAAATGATGTAATATATTCTAAATATCATTAAGGCTTGTTCGGGAAAAAAAAAAAGAAAAAGAAAAAAGTTTTCCCACTTAACAACGTGACATTTTCCGATACATTTATTTCATGTACGCATTTTTTTATAGGTAAAGATAAGAAATCTGCAGACATGGTTATTTGGTAATGCTAGCTGTTTTCGTTTTTCTATAAATGTATAAATGGAGTTATAACAAATGTGCGTTGCTCTATGATAGTAACCTTTGTCCAATTGTTCTGCCTCAAAAATCGATTCAAAGCAGCAACTTTGACGCCATATGTTAAAAAAGCCTTTCGTTGATTGAAAAATGGGAATCACTATTCGATATATTTTTGCACTTCGTTTGGAATACGTTTACGAATAAAAATAAATTTGAAAATGGGTCAGACAATAGCGAATTTGGATTTGAGAATATCCTTAAACGAATACATATATATATATACAGTAAACTCTGTCTAACGCGGAATCGGTTAGGACTGAGAAAAATTTCCGTGGTAGACAATATTCCGGCTTATGCAAAAAAGCTCCCTCTTTCCTCCCAAAAAAAAAAAAAAAAAAAAAAAAATCTCGATCTTTGACTATCTTTCATTGATTTTCCTGATTCGAAAATCGATTGAAAACTGAAATTCTGAAATATCCTTTGTCTTTATAGATAAATGAGAAACGCTATTCCATTTCTTAGTACTGCTGTAATACATGCGAATTCGAAGTTTACACACAAAAAAAATAAACTTCGAGAATGAGACAGAACGCTATTATTTTGAATTTGAGTACAACTTTAAAATATAATATATTGTACTTTAGAAAATATATATTTCATAAATTTGCATTCTACTTGAAATAATAATTTTTAAATGCAATTTTGTATATAGGGAAAAATTGCATAAGCAAGAATTCATTAAGATTCAGTTTCTTTTCTTTTGAATTAACTTTTTCTTTTTCAAAGACGGAATTTAACTAACATCCTGACATTGAGCATTTGACTTAACAGTTTTAAAGTTTGATAAACGAAATGCCTTTCATTTTTAAAATATCCTTTTTTCCACCTTATACAAAATTTTGGTTTCGGCGGGACCTTAAAATCCTTTCCGTTTCTGCGTTAGACAGATTCCGTCTTATGCAGCATGAATTAATGTAATTTTCTGTGGGTTTGCCGGGACTTGAAGAATTTTCCGCGGTAGATAGATTTCCGGCTTACACAGAGTCCGCTTTAGGCAGAATTTACTCTCTATATATATTTTATATATATTTTATACCAGCCTGCGTCAAAGCAGTGACGTATCTAGACTTATCATTTCGGAGGGGGCTGAGATATAGCAAAAGTTTCTAAGAGGGAATCACAAGAAATGGGGAAAATTCCACTTTAAACAGATTTTTATCATAGCAGGTAACGCATCTATTATACAATCAAACCTGCTAAGATCGAATCGCTCAGAAGTGGAAAAATTTTTGTTTTAGGCAGGTTTTCGCCTTCACAAGTATAACTCCATGGTTGTAACACATTTTTGAAAACAGAATACTGAAAATTATCTACTAAAATGTATCTCAATAAATAGTAAATAAAACCAAAGTAAACAGCAAATTTAAAATTATTTAAGAGCGTTCTCACTCTACCGCCTCACCTCCTTCAACACATTCTAGTACTCTCATTTTGGAGCATACATGCCTTTCCATTTGAATTTCATCTTAACAGGTTTCATTACATTTTTCTAAACTTTCGTAATTAAACTTGATATTTTCCACTAATTTCGGAGCGGGCTGGAGCCCCATCAGCCCACCCCCTCAATACTCCACTGGTCAAAGCCGTAGTAAAGATGCTGTGAAATGGCAATAGGCAGCAAATAGAAGAGCCACTTTATCTTAACTGTCAATTACCATTAATTAGTTATTCACTGGCAATCAAAGGCAGATTAAATAGCAATTTTTTTCGCATCAAGAATCAAATTGAGTTGATGGGGGACTGGCCCAATTCATAGTATATCTTTCAAAGTAATCAAAAGCTTTGTTGACTTTTTGAAAATCTTTTCCTAAAATTAATTTTTTGGTTAAATGTAATATAATGAGTAATATATTAAGTATAATTGTAATATAATATTACAATTGATCACCTTTTTTTAAAAAATAAAAATTAATAAATTGAGTATCAATACATTACCCTGACATTATACATAATAAATCTGGATCAACTATTAGTAATTTAACTAATCATTAATGAATTTTTTCTACTTTAATAAACCTATATCGTAATCACCTATATATGAAGTATTAAAAAATTAAAATATTCAAAATTGGCGAAAGGAAAATCAACACGAAGGCGAATTCATAAAAAGAACAAGTAAATAAAGAAATATATGTAGGAAATCATAAATATTTGAAATATTAGAAATATTTTGTAAAACAATTTGTCACTAAAACAATTTAACAAATGAAAAAAGACGTGAAATAATGAATCATTGTCAGCATCAACAAACCCTTTGCACGAAATATATATATATATATATATAAAATTAACATTGAGAAGTGACACTGGAAATATAAATAAGTATTGCGCTCAGCGCAATTACTTAAGTATATATACATACTGACAGAATTAAAGCTTTGAAGAGTTTCAAATTATCTTTATTTCTTTATCTTTGAAGTATCAGAATTTATTAATTACCCATATTAATTTTAAAGCAGGGTTTTTTTTTTTTTTTTTTTTTTTTTTTTTTTTTATGATGTACGAACAGTGTTGCCAGTGGGTTATTTTTTTTAAAATTCAGATTTCTTCTTTGGCACCGCCTTTTTGAAACGGTAAAATTCCCTTTGTTTTCGCCTTAATATGGCATTAAATAAGGCGCATTTTATCATTTCAAAAAAGTGGCGCCAATCAAGAATCTGACTTATAAAAAAGTAGCCCGTCTGGCAACACTGTGTGCGAACACTGGACCTTTTAAATGAAATAGGAGGTTTTTTTTTTTTGGGGGGGGGGGGGGGGTATGGAAGACACTACTGACAAGTTGCAGAGTTGGAAATTGTTCCATTTTTTAAAACTAATTATTCTCCCTAATTCCTTCGCCTTTAATTCCCTTCCTCCGAACAATATGTTTTATCAAAGTTTCACGATTTAACTTAAGACATTTACGATAATTCATAAAAAAAAAAAATATTAAAATAGTAATCATATTGCATTCATTGGTCGGCTTTTATAAAGCGAGGTCTGAATTTGATTGTATGTTTGCATATTTTCAAGCAGATCTTGGAAATATAAAAACTAACTGTAAACTTTCTGTTTTGTATTTAGATGAATTTTCCAGTTAGTCTTCTGAAAACTTTTATCCATCTCTTACATAGACATTGCGCCCTAAATAATTATGTTGCGCATTGTTTGGCATAGCTAAAATACGCCTAAGCATTTCTATGTTCTGATAATTCTACCTGGATTAAATTTGGATTATAAATTTGTTAATATTCACAAAATAAATCAATTTAAACCTTCACTGAAATTCAAAGAAGTTATTTGCAATAGATCAATGTCAGTAATTTTAATGGAGATGGGGTAGCGGGGCTTCTTTAATCCTCTGTGTTACCTCTGTGGTGGGAGGAATGTAAAAGAATGATGGGGCATGGGAGACATGAGTGTCTTTGTCCCAGAATTGTAAGAAATTTCCTCTTGGGGATTGCTTACATTAGAGGAAACGGATGACAAAGCAGATTTTGTCTGAGCAGGGGTCGAAGCTGTGGATTTTCCTTAGGGGCCATTTTGTGAAAACTAAAAACTATTTTTGATAAATTCATTATTATTTTTGTAAGCATAATAATTTTCTAACGAAAGATGAAATCCAGTTACTCAAGTTCGAAGCAAGCAAATCTTTCTGAAAAGATTTCCTTTCTAAGGAATTTGTTTGCAAATTACAGATAAAAACAGATGAAAATAATTAAAGAAGAGTATGTTTTTATAGAATGAAATTTTGTGAAGGGGCTAATTTTATTAAGAGGGAAACTGTGAAGAAGCCTGTATCATTAAGATGAAATTAGTGAAGGGACCTATTTTATAAAATGGATTTTTGTGATGGGGCCAGTGAGGGGAATTCAATTTACAGAAATTATCAAGTTTATTTACGAATGTTTTGCAAAATGTAATGAAACCTGCTGAGACGAAATAAAAGCAACAAGAAAATATTCCGCTTTAGACAGGTTATTTTAAAAAGTGCGTCATTTAACAGACTCCATGAAGTATTTCGCTATTCACAGGTACCATTTAACCCTTTCCGGCGCGGTGTCCTTAAAAAAGGACACCTAATTTTAATTCCAAAACTGACAAACGGCACCAAAAATATTTAACTAAAATTTCCCTGTTATAATGTACATGAAAATAAGCAATTTCGTATTTCCTAATTTCGTTTATAAATTGCGGTGTCAGTCCATTATTTCATCAGTTTATAAACAGAATTACTCCGCACTCCGCGCTGGTAAAGGTAAAACACTTTTTACTGGATAAAGAATGACATGTGGTAATGAAAATAGCATTATTAAGTTTCATTAGTTTAAAAAAAAACACTACGTAGATTGAGGTTATCTTGTCACTGTGAACTACAAATCCGTCAGTGCTTTTATAAATTCATTTAAATGTTTGATACGTTACAGGCTTATTATTCAACTCGTTACAGCGCTGTCGTGTTTTATTTTATTTCAATAATATTCCAAAATATTGGCGAAAACGGTTGTACTATGGTTATGTAATTTTTTGACGAGAAGTAAGCTTACATTTTAAATACCTTAGAAATCTAACTGAGTAATACTGAATCTCGAACACACGCCCACAACCCTCTCAAAAAAAGAAAAAAAAAAGAAAAAGAAAAATCCTCCTCACAAAAATTTACATTTTAAAAAGAATTCAGAAAATGCTATCAAATTTGACATTTTACGCCGATTTCCAAGTACCAGAAAAGTCAGCATCAGAGAACGATCGCCTGCAATTCCAAATGTATCCCTTTATGAAAAAATTGAAAACATTATTCGATAAATGTCATGCACGTACGCTAAAAATATATTCTTTTCTCAAAAACGCACAACTTTCAGGCATATATATATATAGCTATTATTGTCTCACGACATCAGTTTTTTTCCTTCTGCGCACTTTCGTGTTGAGAACGTCAATTTGACATCGTTTTCTGAAAGATCCCCTGTTTTTACCGAAAAATGGAAAAAACAATTCAATTACAAAGTTTCTGAGTAAGAATACCTGCCAGTTTCATGCATTTGCGAACAAAAAAGATTTTAAAAATGTGGTAGAAAGTAGTCAGTTTGGATTTTTAGAACTTATTAAAATCTTCTGTTTACTTCGATTTTATTTATTTTTTATTGAAAAACTATATTTAGCAGATAATTTTCATTATTCTGTTAAAAAATATAAAAACTTGTGTGGCGGAGATAGGGGGATATTTAGAGTTACTCCCAACCAAACCTTTAAAAAAAATCATTAATTAACAATTATATGAATAACTACAAAATAATTAGCAGGTTTTATGAATCAAATAAATCAAAACAAAGTTAAAATCAGTATTATTTTTTCATATTTGTTCTAAATTCTCAGATTTGTTGAATCACATTGTTTAAAAAATCATGACGTATTTAAGGGCTGTTACTGTAATTTAAAAGTAGAGAATACGTTTAGTGATTAGTGCGTACTTTTAGAGAAAAATCCCCTCTCGTTTCCATAAAATAAGTAATGGGAGGCGAACAAAACCCACTGTCAAAATCCTTGAGGACAAAATCCCGGATAAAATATCCACCAAAAAAGCTCCTGCGAACAAAACCACGCTTTGATCAAGAATTGCTTCATTTTGACAAAGTTTCTTTTACAGAAAGAAACTTCAGACATTTAAAAAAGATTTCAAACTTAATTCAGGCTTCGCTAATATCATTTTTATAACAGAATTCTTCAGCGACCCCCCCCCCCCCCCCTCTCCGGGAAAATTAGAAGTTTTGAGTTGTGTGATATGTACTTTCTATTTCATTTCTACAAGTATTAATACATATATGATCGCACGGGTTTGTATTTTAAAATTTTTGATGAATTTTTTTATTTACTCTTCTAACCCCTCCCCCATTCTTCAAAGAGGGAATATACATTTTATCAAGGTCTTCGTAATTCAATTTTAGTACCTGAAGATTTTCAATAAATACACCAGATAAGAATGGTTTTTGAAATTTATTTTAACATTCTTGCTTTTTTGCAGGGAGGGGGGGGGGGGGATCTCAAAATTTTCCATTTCCACGCTCAATGATGCGAAACGTTCTGACATGTGACATTGTTATAAAATTTCTTTTATTCCGATATGTGTGATCATTTTCATAACTTTCATAGCTTTTCTCAATCAGTTTCCAAAGAATTCATCCGAAACAAAATTTTGAATTTTCCCCTTCGACTTTGAGTTAAGCAGATTACAGCTTTGGTGTAACTTTTTCTTGACTGTTTTTTAAATGATCCTCCACCCTCAAAAAATCTTCGCTTCACAACATTAAAACTTTCTGGTACGTTTATGGACAAATTTTAAGACATAAAAACACGACACTTGCAGACATAACTATTGAAAAAAAATTTCGATAAATAAATTACATCTTGAGTTATAAGCAATTGTTTTTTCAGGACGGCAATTTTTTTTTCTTTTTTCGTCCAGTTTCAAAGCGCCGATTTTGACAACGTTCCCTGAAAGATCTTCTACCTATACCCAAGAAAGGAAAAAAAATTCGATTACATAGTTTTTAATAAGTGCACCTGTCCGTTTTTCATCAGTATCCATTTATCCAAACGCAAACAAAATAATGGCTGAATATCATATCTTCTGATATTGTTATTCTTTTTTCAAACATCAATTCTGATCTTTTATCCTGTAGTTCGTACGATGTTTAATAAAAAATATTAAAATAAAATAATTTTGGAGCTCTTTATTGCCAAATTTTTTAATATTTATTTATTTATTGTAATTAGACATTTAAAATTTCCTTAATTTTTTAAATGGTGGACAGAAAACCTGATTTTATTTTCCAGTTTTCTTTCTAAAAAAATAAGTAAAATTAAATTATTAAGGAGAAAAACGATAATAGTCCATAGACAGTTTAATTTAATGGCTTGGAAGGCGTACTATTGTCTTCGACAGAGGAATAAAATGGAAATAATCCTTTGAACATTCAGTTAAAGATAGGTCGATATACAGCTGAAGATAGTGTAACCTCGCTTATAAATTAAAATAACTCTCTTAATAATTATTTTATGACTATCAATATTTCCAGGTTCTGCCCATATATCCCATTTTTACAATATTTCTGTTATATTGCATTAAAACCAGCTTAATGAAACTAATTGCTAAATTATTTAGATTTTACAATTTTTCTTAATACAATGCGGTATACCAATTTTCCATTTCTTTAAAAGCTGATGTAATTATATAATATAATATTTTTACTATTAAAATATAAATGTCTACATCAAAGAAGAGGGAGAGGGGGAAGGCAACGTCTAGTGTCAAAATAAGTTTAATAAAGTAACTTAAAATATTATTTCTATGTGATAAATTTCTTATCGCTAGTTCTGAATATTTCAATGTCATTCATAAGCTATAATAATCAGGACCAAAAAAGTTCTATTGTATTTTTCGTACAGATTTAGATGATTCCGTTTTCTCCGATGAATTGTAAAAGAAAAAAAAGGAGATAATAAATAGAGACAGTATATAACAAAAGAAAATATTTTCTCTTTTTGAAAAACTCAAAGTTTACATGGAAGAAAATCCCTATAGAAAATTTCCATAGAGTGTGCTGCGACATTTACAGTGCGAATTATGAGTATTTAAAGTTGTCAACACATATTTATCATACATTAAAATAAGGGTGGTTCTATAAAAAATCGACAGAGTCCCCCCCCCCCCTCCTCTTTGCCATTAAAACGATTACGTTTACCATACGAAATTTATATTGGCAGCGACAATTTGTATCCGAGTTATAAGTGTTGGTAGTTCTCGGTGTTATCCTTATATTCTCGCTATATTAAAATTTAGGGGCTTCGGTTAAAATGAAACAGACAATTTCCCCAGTTCACGCACACAAAATTTCAACGTGTTGTGACAATTTGATCACTGGTTGTAAGAGTTTAAATTTTGAGAGCTCTTTATAAAATTTATTCAGCTTTTTATAAAATTTAGAGGGGGTTGATAAAAGATGATAATGGCCTCTTGTACAGTTTTATCAGGAAGGCAGTCATAGGTTTTATGCCCCTTGGGAGTGGCAAGGGCCAAATTAAAACTCGTCCGATCTGATGTTTATATTCTTAGAAAACATCCTGCCAAATTTTTATCGTCCAAAGCCGTGACAGATTTCGAGGTCTGTTTTTTGTAATCCAACCTCTCACCCCCCTTACACACACACACACGCCACCCTAAAAGTAAAAGAGGGAATGAATTAAAATATATATATAAGTTTTTAAAACTTTACTTTTTAAAGTTTGGAGTTTTAAACTTTTTAAAGCTCTCTCCCCCCTCTTCATCCCGAGAGAGCAAGGATGACAAAATTTAAAAAATCCTCTCAATCTGGAGTTTATATTCTAAGATTAACCATGTAGATTACTATCAGACTTTTGTAATATGTGATTTGAAAATGAAACTGACTTTATTATATATATATATATATATATATATATATATATATATATATATATAATTCCATGATTAATGTAAGATTCACAAAATTTTCACTCCATTTGAAAAAATTATTCGGCTCTTAAAAACGTTTGTACTCGGACATGCCAATTTTTTAAAAATTCATAGTTGTCATTCCACGAAAACAGCTATAAAACAAAAGGTCATTAGTCTGAAATTAAATATATTTAGTTCATTGCCTTCACAACAGTGTCAATAATTTGCCATTGGAATTTCATGTTGATATTTCAATAACTTTTTGAAAAAACATGTTTTGCATATGGAATTTTCACTGAAAAGTGCGTTTTCCCTAAAACGCATTTAAAATTACCATTTATCTTTTACTAAAATTATTTACTGTTACGTGGATCTGATATTTGCTGTAGTGGGGAATCATTGACTTTTCTTTAGTTCTGAGGCTTCCTTTATTTCTAGAAGGCAATTTTTGGTAGTTTTTGAATGAAATGGAAAAAAAGGGATTCGCACTGAAATATTTGATACTTCCGATTTCATTCACAGCTTTCAAACAGTTGTTACACCACTAAAAGTTAGGTTTTATTTATAGTAAAATAACAATAAGCATAGATTTAGAAAAGTAAAGAATTGTGCGTTAATAAAATCTAAAGAAAAAGGAAGCAAATTTTGGTCGAAAATCACGTTTTAAACGTTGTGGTGAAAAGTGAAGGCCAGACCCGTACAACAGTGTTTAAAAGCAGATTATATTCAAGTTTGTTCTTAAAATAAAAGTAAATTCTCCATTCAACAGCGGGAAACTTTCTGACACATTCACCGACTCATTTTTAAATGTAAAAAAATAAATAAATAAATAAATAAAATTAGCAGGCAATTTTAATAAGTAATTGGAAATCGAATAGCGTTTTTCTTTTTTAGATAAATGTATTGTATTTTTGATTATATGTAATTGATGTTTCATGGTGCGCATCTGCAGATACTTTCCATAGCACAAGGCATATTATTCCTCCCCCCCCCCCCCTCCCCAAACACACAAAAGTTTAAATATATATCAGTGAAATGTCAATAACAATGATGCAAAAGTCACAAGATGATTTGTAACTTTTTCTTTGTAACCGAAAGAAATCGCGAGGATCCCGTGAAATTTGGGAAAATAGTAGGGGGGGGGGGGATCAGGACTCCCTGCCTCCATCTGGCTATAGTCCTGCTATTAAATGCGTTTTATGCAATGATACTCTAAGGAACTGCTTATTTTTGAAATAATGCGTCATAAAGTTTTGTGTTATTGAGAGGAGGGAAATATTTATTTAGAAAACTCTTAAAAACTATTAATGAAAAAAAAAAGCTTTGAGAGCAATAAAGCATTTTTCTGCGAATTTTTTTAGATAAAATATTTTTGTAACCTATTAAACTGCTGTGACAAAAATTGCACAATGCTATTATGATTAAAATTCGCCTGTTCATAATTCTCTAGCGATGGTACTAAGGTCTCGGGACGAGGCAAAATTTCCTTAATATCCAATTCATAATGAAACTGAAAATCATATTTTCAACTGTGAAAACTGAAAAGAGCAGCGGCCTGTCAGACCGCTAACGGCAGTTAAGGGTTGAGAAATTGTTTAATCTTAGTCTTGGTCAAAACCTTGCATCGATATGAAAAAAAACCTTGTTTTACTGCCCCCCAAAACAAAAGAAAAACATGACTGAAAATTTCTTGCAGTAAATGACCTTCCTCAAATATTCTCATGTGTTATGATTTTAAGACCTTACCAATTTTCCTTGCTTTTTTTGATATATATATATATATATATATATATATATATATATATTTTTTTTTTTTTTTCTTTGACATTAGAACAAATAATTGAGTTCTGCTCAGAGCAATTTTTGAGCGAATTAAGGTGGCCCCCAAGAAAATATTTCCCTCGCTAAACATCGCGACACTTTTTGACTCATTTTTAAAACGTAAAAGCTTAAAACTTTGCGGATACGGTTCTTGAAGTGATTTGTGATAGATTTTTTTTTCTTTTTTTTTAAATCTTCCAACGAATTACATATAAAGTTATAAGCAATAGTTGCCTCAGGAAGGCAGTTTTTTTCCTTTCTTACGCTGTCGCGTCCGGAAATTCTGTTCAAAATGCCCCTTTTGACAGTATTTTCTGAAAAATATTCTGCTTTTAACGAGAAATCGAAAACACGGTTCCATAGCATAATTTCAGAATAAGAGCGCCTACCTATTTGGTACATCTACGAATAAAACAAATTTAAAATTTGTTAGAAAGTAGCCATTTCGCTTTGAGTATAGCCTTATAATGTCTTTTTCTCTGAGTTTTAGAAATAACCTTTGCTTATTTTTCATTATAATTTTCGTATTTGGACATTTTAAAAATCTATTATGTAACATTAAATTTATCTTTCTGCCTCTAATTAGTATTTTATCATTGTATAAAATTTTCAACCACATTTACTTTTTGGAAAAAAATAAATGTTGTTAAATTTGTCTTGAAAGGCAAAAATCTTCTTCCTCGCCAATCGTGGTATGTGTGTTTTGGAGGGGTAGGGGGGGGAGATACTTTCTTCAATTAGACTTTTTTTTTAGCTTTCTAATTTTGTACATTGTTATAGTTAACATTAACGCCAAAATGCTAACGTTTTACTATCAAAAAATCGATGTAACAAGAAAGAACTATGTATGTCATATTTTGAACGAAATACTAAATTAAGTTTATAACCTTTTTAATTCAGCATATAAGGAAGGTACAACAACACCTTTCATGCTGGAAAAACAAAATACGGAAACAAAAAAACGGAAAAACAAAATTCGGGGTGGTCATAATAAAGCCTTATCATGTCTTATCTATCTTTTCTAAAAAGAAAAAAAAAAGGAAGTAACGCGCTGCTGATAATTGAATCTATTGCGACCAGGGTTTTTTCTCGGCTTAAAAAAAAAAAAAAATAATAATAATAATAACAATGCATATAAAAAAGTGAATATTTTTAGCTTTATAGAGAAATGCGTGATAAATATAGCGAATTTGACAGTTATTAAATAGGATTATTTTCAGCGCGATGGATGAGATCTTGAGAACCAAAACCCCAGTCAAACGGAGATGAATGGCAACCCGATTACAGAAGATCCCCACTGGTCGTGATAATATCATTCAATCATCCGTAATGAAAAATGGATACAGACCGAATTAGGTCACCACCGCCCCCTCCCAGACCTGCGGAGTCTTGAAGGGGGTTGTGGTGAGCCTCCAAACCAAAATCATGGCTTAATTAATTAAACCAGCTTTTAACTGAATTCTTTTCTTTTTATATTCAATTATTTAAAGACACCTAGGCAAAATATTCATTAAAAAAAAGAAACCGAAAGGTTGAATTTTCTTGTACCATTTATAACTTATGATAAGTAAGAACAAAATTGTAAACTTACAAAAATATTTATTTATGATTATTATTATTTGTGATAACATATCTGTTAGCTCAATAGGAGTAAAATTTAATTAAAAAATTTAATATGTCTGTGATGTTAGAAATAATCTTCTTTAAAAGTGTTGAAAATGATGATCTAAAAGTATGTAAAGAAAAAATTCGAATGAATAATTGTGTTACACTGTGTCAATAGGAGTAATCTTATTTAGTTTTAAAAAATCAATTTTTTGTACCATTTGCAGGACAGTTTTCTATAAATAATTGTATATTATTATCTTTTCTTTTTTTTAAATATCCATTTGTTATCTTCTATCTGCTTTTACTCTATGGTATTATAACAAGAACGTATTATTTAGAAACGTTTTGTAGAGTTACAAGACTAGTTTCTACAAAGGCACGCTTTAAAAATGCTTAGCTTTTTGTTACAAGGAATGTCATCGAACAAAGAAATTACAGTACAACTGAGTAGGTTTGCAATATCAGCGCCGGGCGCTGGCAGTATAAGATTAAATGACGCCAAATACTTTACTAGAAATTCCCTGCAGCTGTTTTCCCTACGACTAAATTTCCCTCACCGTATTTCGGGCAAAAAAGATTCCTCCCTTCCTAGTTCAAACTCGTTTCGTCAATACTTACACTGATATCAATTTAAAGCTTAGTGTCATTTTAATTTATTCTGAATTAATTTTTAAATAACATTTTCATCTGTTATAGGTAAAAATCAGAAATTTAAACGATTTTGTTTTCAATGCCACATGCTATTTTATACTTAATTTATGACTTATGAGAACTCTGAAAAAAATGGAATAAAATAACGATAATGTAAAAAATAATGTTTGAAATCTATCTTAAAGTCTCGATTTTACATTTTAATTTACATTTTTACCAAAAGGATAGGTTATTTTAGAACTCAAATTTAAAATTAAATCCTAAGCTGAAATAAATAAAATTATTAAGGAAACTATGAAACATAATTTAACAGTAAAAGAAAAAAAAAATAGAAGCAATATTTCGCTAAAATAAAAATAGTTAAATATTAAAAAAAAATTGCTAATAAAAACAGCAAAAATAAGTAACATAACTTAAAACACGACAATGTTGATCACCAAAAACTTAAAAACTCTAAGAATAATGATTTAAAGATAAGGAAAATTAATTAAAAGAATAAAGAAATAGATATAAAATATTAAGTGAATAATTGTTGATGTGATTAAATGAATATATAAATATATATTTCAAATAAAATTAGACATATCCTTTCGTGAAAATGTAAATTAATATTAAAATAAAATTATAATACAAAGAAATTATTTCTAAATTGGAAATACAACTCATCCTTTTGTGGAAAATATTAATAAATAAAATTTCCTAATTTCCCTTGAAATCAGTTAAAATTTAATTAGCAAATAAATGTAACATTCTTTTGTGTTAAATGCAAAATAATATTTAAAACTGAAAAGTCGGAAATATAACCCTTCCTTTTTGGAAAATGTAAATTAAAAGGAAATTTAATAAAATTCTCTATTTTCCCGTGAAAATCAGTTAAAATTTAATTAGTTAAAAAGAATTATAACGTATTCTTTAGTGGAAAATATAAATTTAATATTTATTTTTAAACAAAATTTAATATTTATTTTTTTAAAACAAAATTGCGTTTCTATCCTTTTGTGAAAATGAAACTTATCCTTATTTTTCTCTATTTTCCCGTGAAAATCAGTTAAAATTTAATTAGTTAAAAAGAATTATAACGTATTCTTTAGTGGAAAATATAAATTTAATATTTATTTATTTTTAAACAAAATTTAATATTTATTTTTTTAAACAAAATTTAATATTTATTTTTTTTAAACAAAATTTAATATTTATTTATTTTTAAACAAAATTGCGTTTCTATCCTTTTGTGAAAATGAAACTTATCCTTATTTTAAATAAAGTTTTAATTTAAAGAAATTATTTCTAAGTCGGAAATATAATCCCCCTTTTCTGGAAAATGTAAATTAAAAGCACTCATTTCTTTTAAAAATAAAACAAAGTTAATAACACCCTTTTCTTTCTTTTTTTTTGGCGTTTCTATCCTTTTGTGAACATGAAACTTATCCTTATTTTAAATAAAGTTTTAATTTACAGAAATTATTTCTAAGTCGGAAATATAACCCCTCCTTTTCTGGAAAATGTAAATTAAAAGCACTCATTTCTTTTAAATCTACTAAATAACACCCTTTCTTTCATCTTTAAAACGTCCTCATAAGTGATTTTTTTCAAAGTCCATTCTGAAACGAAACTGAAAGAACAAGCAAACAGAGAAAACACAGGGGTTGCAGAGCTAATCACTCGTCACGCCACACAGCAGCTGTTATCGCAACTGGCTTGGCGAGTTTGGCGCAGAGTACACCAAACGAAAGGATCCCCTCTATTTTCATGTTTATAATCTTCGTTTTTAAAGACTGTGCTGTGATATTTATTTTTTTAATGAATTTCTATTTGTATGTACCGTAATTTCCGGCCTATAATCCGCGGATTATCTGTTAAAAAACCTCAAAATTTTTTAGTGCGGATTATCTGCTGAAATTTTTTTTAAGCAGAAGTTCAGGGCAGACATGCAGTTTCCACCGGCAATCATAAAATAAAAATGTAAACAGTTAGGGGAACCCTAAAATGCGCTTGGCTCCACCTAATACGCATGCGCCTGACAGATGGTCACGTGACGACATCTAGTAACCTCTTGGCATCTCGGCAGCATATCTGGTTTGGCGTAATCGCTTTTTTCTACAATACAAGTACAAGTAACCCTTTGAACGCGTTACCTCTTGGCGATTTGTCATTCTCATTTTCCTATCTGTGCATTTCATCTCACTCTGCGTCTGCTGATTAGCTTAGAGATTGTGGGAGTAGTGTAGCTACGCTGGTCCCCGCCAAGCTTGGCGATGAAACAGGTTTAAGAAAGTGATAAAGTCTTGGGGATGGTCAGAGCGATAACTTGCTTTGGATGGTTGAATAATGCTAGCCAATAAGTACGCCAATAGATACGTAACGTCAACGTCATTGTGTTTCTGAACTAAGAAGGAGTAGGAGGGTGTGAAAAGCAAACATATGTTGTACAAGTCAAGCATGAGGGATGTGATTAGCGACAACGATAAATAAGAAACATGAATTACAATCCATTAGATAGGCAGTTTTTTAACAACGAAAAGTTTTATTATGACAAGAATTTCATTTACTTTATTTTTAAAATTAAATGTTAAAACGTAATTTAAAATGATCAAAATGTGCTATGGTTTCATTTCAAGCAATCGATATTCTGAAACAATTTTCATTTTGTTTATTGAAATAATCTGTTTCAACTTAACTCATATAATTCTCATTAATTCATATAATTTTAAATCATATAATTTTTTAATTATGTAAGGAAATATGGAAAATGGGTGATTGAATCACAGTTTTTTTTTTTTTTAATCTATACTAGTAATAAAAGAAAGTCGTTTTTCTGTCTGTGTGTGTGGGATAGCTAGCGAAATCTACCTCACATAGAAGTCTGAAAATTTGGATGAGGCTAGTCCATGAGGTCCTGATGAATCCGAAGCTCAGATTTTTAAATTTTGAAGACCGGGCCCCTAGGGCCCTTTAAGTTTTATGCCTTAAATTGTTAAAAACTTGTCTTTTTTCGATATTTGTCGTTTTGGGTGCTCTTTCTTCGTTTAGTTATTCCTTCACTTCTACATTTCATTTAAGACCCTGCAGGAGTGACTATGTTCCGCGTGTACCCCGGATTTCTGGGTTTTTCGATCGATCCTTCCGGGTTTATGAGATCGATATGTTTAGTGGAAAATTTGGACATTAAAAAAACTAGGGGATCGTACCCGGCCTTCCCGGGTTACAGAATATAGGTGAAAACCATTTTTTTAATTGAAAAGTAACATTTTTTTAAATGCAATATATTTTTTAGATTGCATATAAAAAATAAAAAAGAATTTTTCATTTATACAATCAAATAAACTTTTCAAATATATATCAAAGACGATTTTTTCGTATTAGTCGCATGCTAAAAGTTATTAGCCCAGGATTTCGCTGCTTACGGCATCCTTATATTTTCTGATAATTTCAGAGCTTTAAGCGCGTAGTTCAATTACATGTCTGTTAAATTTGTGTTTTATTTGTATTATTTTATTTATTTAATCGTAGAGGAAGTTATATTTTTTTTTTATGGAATTATTAGTCGTAAGAAAGTGAAACTCTTTATGTTGTTTTAAGGGCAAACGGATTAATCTTCTTAATAGAGCTCCACGCGATAGAAATAAATTGAAAAATTAACCTCTCAACCCGCAATCACCCTTTTTAAAAAAATTGGTATTTTAACTGGATCATTTTAAAATCATTTTAACTCAAAACGTGGTCACGATTGTCAGCAAAATCTTTGCACATGAACAGTCGCAATCTTAACTCGAGATTCTAATCTCAGTACCGGGGAGTAAAAATTACTGTAATTTAAGTTTTGTGACGCATTTGTGTTAAAAAGTTTAGTTTTATCTAAGAAAATCATCGTTTTTATTTAAATATGATGTCATTTTCACTTACTTAATCATTTCACCTAGTGTCTAATTCGGCGAACCGAATTCATCCAAGAAAGAATCAAGTTCTGTAATATAAATCGCTATTTTTCGGACAAAGAGCATTTTTTTACAAACACACTGTATGCTACTGCTTTTCCGTAAAGTCACTCTAAATGTTTGTAAAACATTGCTTTTTATCAGTGTGTGATTTCGATTATGTTATTTTCAAAGATAAAGCATTTTCACCTCTGAAAAATTTCAAAGCAGCTGGGGTGAAAATGACGCACTTCTACAAAACATATTTCAGTTTTAAGAATTAAAGAACACGCCTTTTTTTAATAAAATGACGTCGATTGCATCCGCTAAAGCTTCCCACTTTTACGATCCCGTCTTAAACAACATCTATGGAACGGTATGCAAAATGACATCATTATCGCGGAATAATACACAAATCCAGCAGAAAGCAATGACGTCGTTTAAGAAGCTCGGCAGTACAATCTCGGGTATCTAATGATTTATATGATTTCATTTTTTTTTGTTGTTGTTGTTTATAATAGCTACATGTTTTATAAGAAGTCATTCATTTCTATTTTTTCAAAATTCGGAAAATGAAACTACACACGGATTAATAAAATTGCATTTTTCCAGGTCACACAAATATTCTTTAAAATACATTTTTGTAAGCAGAAAGTATTGTATCGTTTGTAAAGTTAAATTGCAATAAAATAAAAATCATTTAATTGATAAATAAAAACCAAATAAAGCCAAAACTCACCGGGTTTTATAACATACGGTATTCTTGGCATAGCACGTATTTTAATTTCAATTTTTTTTTCTGTTTTATGAGCAAATGGCAACAAAAAGATACAGCAATCTACTATTTTCATTTTTTCTCCTTTACTTTCATCAGAACTGGAGTATTTCAATTGCCACGATTACAAAAAAAGCAATAAAAACTACAAAAAAATTAATATCTTAAAAGTAAATTGAGATACCGCATTCAAACAAATTGCATTTATAAGAGCATATTTTTCCTTATACGACGGTGTAATAATTTAAAATATGCGATGTTTAGAAGTTTAAAAATTTGCAGCAGAAAAAATTACAAAACCAAAATTTTTTTTCAAATTTCAAAGTGTTGCCATTCGCAAAATGACGTATGCATTACGCACAGATATGTTTGTCCTTTATAATATAGATATCGCGAATTTCGACAAATGGTCGCCGAAAAAAAATCAACTCCTCAATCGTTCGGTGAAAAAAATCGACAATTTCGTCAAAATCTCAAGATAAGCACAAATTACGTCAACTGATCGCGAAATAAACACAAATTACGTCAAAGGAATGCGAAAAAAGCGCAAATTTCGAAAGGATCACGAAAAAGCAAGATTTTCGTCAAAGGAGCGTGTGAAAAACTGAAATATCGTCAAAGGATCGCGGGAAAAACGCAAATTTCGTTAAAGGATCACAAAAAAAACATGAATTCCTTTAAAGAATCGCACGAAAACGTGAATTTCGTCAAATAACGGCAGAAAAAATTCATAATTAGAACCGGAAAGGATTTTCCCCATCGCGGAAAAAACGTGATTTTCGTCAAAGGATCGCGGAAAAAAAACAGAAATATCTTCAAAGAATCGCGGGAAAAGCGCAAATTTCGTTAAAGAATCACGGAAAAAACGTGTATTTCTTTAAAAAATGACGAAAAAACACGAATTTTGTCAAAGAATCTCAAAATAAAACAAATTTCGTCTAATGATGGCGAAATAAACACAAATTTCGTCAAAAGATCGCGGGAAAAAAAAGAAATGTCGTCAAAGGATCGCGTGGGAAACGCAAATTTCGTTAAAGGATCACGAAAAAAAATTTCTTTAAAGAATCGCGGAAAAATCACGAATTTCATCAAACGACCGTAGAAAAACACATAATTAAAACCAGGAGGGATCACCCACCACCACCACCCGTTAATCGCGGGAAAAACGCGCTTTTCGTCAAAGGATTGATGAAAAAACGGAAATATCGTCAAATGATGGCAGGAAAAACGCGATTTTCGTCAAAGGAACGATGGAAAAAGGGAGATATCGCCATGATCGCAGAAAAACGCAAATTTTGTTAAAGGATCACGGGAAAAAACAGGAATTTATTTAAAGAATTGTGAAAAAAACGCATATTTCGCGGAAAATACGTAAATTTCGTAAAAGGATCGCAGAAAAAACACATAATTAGAACCAGGAGTGATTCCACCCCCCCCCCCCCCCTTTCTGCTGTAACCTTTCATACAAGTTGATGTGAATTTCAGATACATTTTTTTTTTTTACTCAGAATCACCCCTTCCTGGTATTGTGTCATCCATCTCAATCTCAGTACAAAAATTTCATATGCGTAATGTGTAATACCCAGGAAGAAAGCAGGAAAAAGAAATTTACCTTGTGTAAAAGCAAAGCAAAAAAAAAAAAAAAAAAAAAAAAAAAAATCTTTTTATTTATTTATTTTTTTTTTTACTTAGCCACTTTGAAGTAAAATTGGATTGGTGTTGACATTTTTTCACTGCTTTCAAATATCTAGGTGTCATATATATGACTTGCATTAAATCTACTAATAAGATATACTACTCTTAACAGTTAATTTGTGCTTGTTTCATGAGTACTTGAAATAAATTTATTTACTGATTATAGAATTGGAACTTTGCATATTTAGCAAAATTGCACTCTCCATTTGATGAAGTCATTTAGCCAGGGGTGATTCTGTTCTGAAAAATTAAGGCAGTCATTTCCGAAAATTAAAAAAATAAAATCGGTCGTAAATCCAAAAATTTGGACATAAAATATATCGCGAATTTTGATAAATGATCGGTGAAAAAGATCAATTTCGTCAATCGTGCGAAGAAAAATCGACAATTTTGTCAAAGGATTGCGGGAAAACGCGAATTTCGTTAAAGGATCGCGGATTTCGTCCAGGGATCACGAAAAGAAGCAAGCTAATTTCGTCAAAGAATCGCGGAAAAAACGCAAATTTCGTAAAGGATCGTGAAAAAAACTTCAATTTTTGTCAAAAGATCGCGAAAAAACGACAAATTTCGTCAGAGGATCGCAAAAAAAACGACAAATTTCGTCAGAAGATCGCAAAAAAATTGACAAATTTCGTCAGAAGATCGCAAAAAATCGACAAATTTCGTCAGAAGATCGCGAAAAACGACAAATTTCGTCAGAAGATCGCGAAAAAACGGCAAATTTCGTCAGAAGATCGCGAAAAAACGACAAATTTCGTCAAAAGGGGCACGAAAAAACACGTAGTTAGTGCCGTAGTGGATTCCCTTCCCTCTCCCCCTCTGTTGTGACCTTTCAGAAAGTTTGCTGTGGATTTCAGAATTTTTTTTTTCTTTTTTGAACAGAATCACCCCTACATTTAGCTTTCAGTGAAATTAATGTAAGTTTACCAAATTGTTTTTCTGCAAATGTATATTTCAAAAAACAATAGCAGAAATATGTCATTTGATTGTCATGCTGTTGCTAAGTAAATTAATATTGGTATATTTTGCATTGATAATTTTCAGGGTTTTTTACTTTGTATCAGTTAATTTTCAGGGTTTTTCACTCTGAGTCACAATCACCCCTGACCCTGGGGCCCAGTCCCTCTCAATTCATATCTATAAAGTTAGGTCCTCTCCCCAGGCCGACACCCTCATATTTTTATTTGGGCCCTAGGGCTCTTTTTAAGCCCCCCCCCCTTTTTGGCGCATTTCTTTAAAATGTTATTCTAATGATTAATTCATACCATATGCTTGATTTAGACTAATTGAAGATCTAAAGCGCTACGTGCTAGAACCTTTTAAACTAGTTTTCATCTTAGAACCCTGCTCTCAACTATCAGGTGTCCCCTCTTCCTTTAAAAATGGTTCCTTTAAAAATGACCATTTCACTTGCTTTTTTTTTCTAACTTCGAAGTCCTTCGGCTGCTACATGAACGATAAAAAAATTTCTCAGACCTCAGCTACCACCTATCTCCTACTTGGGGGCTATGTTGCATCTGCTTTGAGAATGATCCGATTATCTTGGCAGTTTTCTCTAACATAGTTCTAATGTCATCCGGCAACTTTATAAATTTCCTAAGATTCCTGCTACCACCGTTTTAGAATATTAATCTTCTTTTACGGCATGGACTTGCGTTTACTTTGTAAATTAAATATTGCGTTAATGTTAAAGGTAATTCGTTAAATTTACAGAGGAAAAAGAAAAGGTTCTTGAAAAAGCTAAACTGCACTTAAAACAAACTTTCTGACACATTCACAGACTCATTTTTCAAAGCAAAAGCATGAAATTGACAATCATAGCTATTAAAATTACTTAAAATCGAATGGGTTTTTTTTTTAATTTTCTATAAATGTATATTACATTTTAAGTTGTAAGCAATTGTTGTCTCCTGACGATAATTCTGATACTTGCGTCTGAAAATTCAGTTTTTAATGCCAACTTTGACTGCATTTTCTGAAAATCCCGTGCCTTTATCGAAAAATGGAAAACGCTATTCGATTACGAATGCAGCTGTCAGTATTATGCGTTTTCGAATTAAAATAAATTGAGCATAAAAAAAGATGAGTCAAACTTTAAAAGGTGGTAGATCACACCACAATTGACAATTCTTCCATAATTTTAGGAAACCAGGCCACAATCCATTTTTTCAGTTAAAAAAATAGGCAGAATCCGAATATTTATTTAGAAGTTAATAAAGATGATATTTTAACGAAAAGTTCAGCAGATTTACATTTCTTTATGCGGTATACGATATCATGTAAAGGGCTAGATGCGTGCAATAAATCAATCAAATTACAGTGAATTACTAAACTGTAAATTTTCACGTGTGAAGAAAGATATGCATAAAAATATTCCGTTTAGGTAGTAATTTTCCCTAATCCTGGTGGCATGTAGTTGATGACAGGTATTGCATTGTCCAAAAGTGAGAAGAATCTAATGGCAATAGCGCTTGTTTTCATCGCTCAAAAGAATAATCCTTTTCACGAAGCTCTAAAGAATAACCCATTGTTCCCTAGGCAAAAGGGAGCTTTCACACTTTTCTAGGCATTTTGGTTCACGTTAAGCATCAAAATCTCTCATGGGGACATGGAGAATTGTTCATATTAAGCGAAATTTCACGTTAAACGTGTTCATCTTAAAAGGAGAAAAAACACTGGAATCCGTATTCATTTTGACGGGGACAGTGGGGTGGGAACTGTTCATGTTAAAAGTAATTCACGTTAACGAGGTTCGAGTGTAATAATAATAATAATAATTTTTAGACTTTCTGAATCAAACTTATCAACTTACGATTTTTTATGTCATGATCAGTGGCATTAGTATTTTCAGATATTAATAGAACAAACAAAGAAAAAATAATGATAATAAGTAAATAACAAGATCTTTGTCAAGACACACCTAAAATTAGAAAATAGCACAGTTTGTTACTTTTTTTTATGTTAAAAATGCAATTGATTGAAGTCGAATTTTTTGCAATTTTTGGTTGAGGATCATGTAATTTTTAGATATGTTATTCTAAACATTTAAACTAAATAAAATAAAATAAACATTTCTATAAGAAACTAGAATGACGGAAAAAAGCGCACACAGGAAAAAACAAACCGCATAAAAGACCACTGGAAGTACTGCAATTATTAAGTTGTATTATTTATTTATTGCGTGTTAATTTTTGTCAATTGCTTAGAATTAAAAAAATTAATTAAACGTTAAAAAAGAAGTTTTTTAGGAAGGAATTTAGGTATGTTGACAATCTTTTTCCAAATTTTCGCTTGAAATTAAAATAACCGGTCAAGTGCAGAATTATCAGATTTGCTTTAATTTAGTATAGTGGTTTATTCTGATAAAGCGCTTCCCTGATTATTTACCGTTTTGCTCAAAAAGAGTGAGTTCTATTTTATGAATACTAGACATAAATAAGAGTATAATATATAATTAGTGTGAATAGACTGTGAGCTCAATACCATCAATTTAATTGGGGCCTTTTCTATTTTAGTTTATTATCTGATTTTTTATAGTGTAAAAGGATATGGGAGAAAACAGACTTATGAGTGTTACAGAAAAATATGTTTTCAAATTGTGAGATTTGGTCAAAAAAAAAACAACTGAATATAGTCATTTTTAACTGGGAAAATTTCTTCTGCTTTATTTTTCAAAGCGAGAAGTGCTTTCTGTTTGGTGGTTGTTACTGTGGTGGTGTGTGTGTGTGTGAGGTGATCAAGGATATGTTAAAAATGAAATATATTTTACAGGTTCTTTCAATTCGCTACGAGGATAGCTTTTATGAGGACCCCAGAAGCCAAGTAGTATAAGTGACAAAATTTAAGTGCACAGGCTATCTAGAAATAAGGCTATTTGTTTGGAGGTACAGTCGAACCGCGTTAACGCGAACACTCAAGGGGAAACTTTTTTGTTCATGTTAAAAGTAGTTCGTGTTAACCGAACTTAAATACCTTACATGCAATTGGGTGGGGCAATCAGAAACAGTTTGTGCCAAAAGTAACTCGCGTTAAGCGTGTTCGTATTAACGAGGTTTGGCTGTAAATAAATATAAGTGATTTTCCAATTGTGTGCTGCGTTCTAGAGGCCTTCTACTTAAGGGGATTCTTCACTCACTTGAAAACACCAGCTCCGTAATGTTAAACCTATGGACAGGTTATTTTCGAATTTCTCGTTTAAATTTGAATATTTTTAAACTATTTTGTATAGATTAGTTGAGCTCAAACTCTAATAGGAGCATCTTGTTCTTTTTCGATTTTGAGTGCAGATTTTTTAAATAAAAGTACTTTCACTTTCGAAACCGGTTCCGAAAGTTAAAGTACTTTTATTAAAAAAAATTGCAACGAAAATCGAAAATGTACAAAATAGCAATATTACAGATAGATCTCAGCTATCCTATGCCCCCCCCCCCCCCCCAAAAAAAAAATCGTTTAAAAATATTTAAATGTTAACGAGAAATTTGAAAATAACCTACCCATAGATTTAACATTACGGAGCTGGTGTTTTCAAGTGAGTGAAGAGCCCGTTAAACAACTACTTAACCTCTTTAATCTGTAATTAATTTTTTTTAAATAATCCATTCCACTTTTTCTTTCACAGTAATTGAAATAACAGTTCAAAGACCGCCGTGAAATAAGCAACAGTTTTTATTTTAATTCAGTCAGTTACTATTGATGATCAACTTTGAACTCAGTTTACTCCAAATCAAAATTTTGTCACTTGTATCCCTTGCCTTCTGGGATACTGTACTGATATATAAAAGCACTGCTGCTTTTATATATTTTTTTGAAGTTTGATAAAGAATAACGTTTGAGCGTGTGCAGGGCCGGTGAGGGGGGGGGGGGCACATGGGGCAACTGCCCAAGGGCCCGGGACCAAAGAGGCCCGGTTTCAGATGGAACGAGTACAGAAATTTTATACTGTTCCTAATCTTAACTTGCTCATATTGTTTTCTTTTACAATCTGAAAAAAAAAAAAAAAAAATCCTAGTAGCGTACTTTAGAAGATTTCCAGCAAAATCACAGGAAGCTCCCTACTGAGAGGGCTGAAAGCTGTGAAATAGTTGATGATATTACTACTAATGTTACCACAGTACAAATAACAGGGAACTTCCTGTCAACCTAAAAAATGACCAAGTAGGGTCATGCTTACGCCTTGAGGCATTAGTTATTATCTCCTCTTATCTCTCTCTCTCTGTGAGTATTGTCGTTTTATCAGGTAGTAAGCTTTCGGCAATTGTCTAATTGGGATTTTTTTTTTTTTTCTAAATTGATGATACATAATACTTGCAGGGACCGATTTAAAAATTTGGGTCCCTGGTCACAGATGCTTACAGCGGGGCCCTTGAACCGCTGCTTGCAGGGGGCTTGAGTAAAAAAAGAATATATATATTGAAAACGGTACTTACTACGATAACCACTATTGACTTTAATAATTACATTAAACTATCTATTAAAAAATTTAATTTGATAATCATTATTTTAAAATAATTATTCAATAATTATAAAATTTAAATGAGAAATAGTAGTGCGTAGAAGTGCCCGATATGTCCAAGCAGCATAAGGTAGGTTAGGGGCTTGACCCCTCTTCCGTCAAAATAGGTGGAAAAGGTCACCCCCGTTGTCTATAAAAGATAAAGTTTGAGAAAAAAGTTATTTTTTTGCAGTTTTTTTTTGTTGTTGTTGTTTAATTCAGAGTCAAAAGTTTTACGCAATAGACTTAAAACTTCTTTTCAAAATAAAAAATAAAGACACCTATTGATTTCCTGTGATTAAATGATATATTGTTCAAAGTATTTCTCTCAGATTCAAAGGCACCTGCTTGTCTTGCGATTGGCGTGCTGGTTACTGAACAAGAGTTTGCTTGTTTCGAACCCACCCAGGTATGGATGTGTGTTGTGGGCCAGATTCCATTTTAAACTGAAGTCCCGGTCTGTTTAGCTCACATGTGCAAGAGATGACCGTAGCATCCCTAACCAATAAAACCAGTTCCAGATTCTCTGAGGATTACTTTCATAATTATACTTAAAACTGCATATTGAACCGAACCTCTTGCATAAAAAAATTTTTCTTTAAAATCTTTAATTTTCACAATTACGTGTAAACCTTTTTCGTTTTGTTGCTTGGACTGAATAAGTCACTGATAAAATCTCGTGCATTACAAGAGGCTTGTGCAAAGGCCATTTTGTTCCAGAAATTTGTTCAAGGAATGATTGATTAAGCTAATTATAACAAAATGAAAAATCTCAGCCTCAGGTAGATTCGGATCTGTGTATGTGTATCCTTATCCAAATTTGTAGACTTCTACGGGCAATAGATTTCCCTAACCATCGCCAACAAACTAACAAACACGCAGAAGATACACGGACAAGAAACCTTTTTTTTTTTATTAATATAGATACTTTAATATAAAATATTGAAAGTACTTTTGCTTAATGTGTGTTTATTATATTTTAAATAATAATACAGTACTATCATCAGTATGAACATAATAAGCATTTTAGACTATTAACCCGGGAATGCTCGCGCAAAACCGGGTTATGTACGATTTATACTTTGCTACCAATAAATTCAAACAAAAGTTGTCATTTTATATAATGGGTGATATTGCTAACAAATTCCGCGCTAAAATAATTTGCAGATTACTTTTCGAATATTAGGGTGTGAAATGTAATAACCGTGCCCACCCTGAGTATGCCATACCCAGCGCGTGCAGTCCCGGGTTAACCCTTTTGCAACAAGCGTTATTTAAAGAATTTTTAATCTCTTATCACCGATAATTCACAAAAGAATTTTTTTCCAAATTAATTGCAGAAATTCTGCGATTGAAAAAAAAAATTCTATTCAAATTTGCTACTATTAGTTCTAATCAAGGATTCTGCGAACCACTCATATCACAAATACGTGAAACTCGTAGCGAAATGGTTAATCTGTCATGCATGACAACCTCATAGGAATTTATATTGAAAAGCTGTACCCCACCTCCTCCTCCAGTGAACTATGCTTATGTTATTTTTATTTCTCTAATAGCACACCCGCCCGGCGTTAAACGGGCCATAACATTACGGACGATAATATCAATTATCTCAAATTTGTAGATATATGTAACCTGATTTTGTAAGAATTTATACTTGTAAACGAAAATTTTCCAAACGAGTCTCGTATCGAGACTCCCGCATTATTTATATTTTTTTTTAAACAGAATGTCTCGTTTTAAAGTAAAATGATTACGTTCTTTAAGGCTCCTGTTCCTTAAGCCGAAGACACCCGCGAAGTAATGCTAAACCTATGGGGAGGTATTTTCTAATATCTCGTTTGCATTTCGACGTTTTTAAATATTTTTGCATTGAATAGCTGAGGTCGATCTCTATATCGCCTTTTTTTTTTTTTCGATTTTGGTTACAGATATTTTTTATAAAGTTAGTTTTACTTTCGAAATGTTTCTAAAAATGAAAGTGTCATCATAAAAAATATCTGCAATCAAAATCGAAAAAGTAAAAAAGGGGCAATGCAGAGATCGACCTCAGCTATTTAATGCCGATAAAAGAAAAATGTAGAGAGACAAACGGGATATTAGCAAATAACCTCCCCATAGGTTTAGCATTAGTTTGTGAGTGTCTTCGTCTGCAAGGATAGGAACCTTAAGTGGGTTTTATATGCTTTTGAGGAAAAAAAAAAACTAATTCAGAATTTTAAAGTGTGCGGGATTTTTTTTTTTTTCGGTTCATGGTCTATCATGGCTGAAAAGGCCGAATACAGAATAGATACCGAATATTCGGTACATCCCTATTAGCTATTATATATAATCTATATTTTATCTTCGAAAAATTAAAAGTTTCTTGAAAAATTATTTTAAAAAAATGCGGGAAAAAAATCCTTAAGGGTGTTTTCAAATCAAAAGAGCTACTTTCTGAGACATTTCTGAATACATTTTTGTTCGGAAATTGGCAGGTATTGTTAGGCACATCCCACACTAAGACAAACACATAAGACATGTCGCTTGAATTCGCTGGAAAAACTGGTTTAAAACAGGTTTGAAACAACTTCGTTCTTTGTTTCGACCGGTTTTTGCGCTACATGTCGCTTGTCGTCTCAGTGTGGGATGCGCCTTATTCAGAAACTATGTAGTCGAAAGACGTTTTCCATTTTCTGGTAAACGCAAAAGATTTTTCAGAAAATATTGTCAAAGTTGGCGTTTTGAACCGAATTCCAGACATGGCAGGTCGAGAAAGGCAAAAAACTTGTCGTCATGTGATCCCAATCGCTTATAACGCGATAAGTAATTTTATCAAAAAATGTAAAATTAGTTTCCATTGTATTCCGCTTCAACAGTCAGGCCTGCCAATATGCTTAAAAATGAGACAGAAAATGTGTCAGAAAATTTTGCGTTGTTCAGTAGGAAGCTCGAGAACCGCTTTAAAGAAAAATAATAACTAGAGAACAGTAATTCTGCTTTTTCAGAATTTAGTGTCGCCTCCGGCATTTCCATTACTTCATTTTCTTCTGATGGACTGATGTCTTCTATTATTATGAAACAGCCATTATAAATGAAGTGATAAGTAAAGATGAAAGAGCAGCCGTAAAAAGATAGAACTCTGATTTTCTGGTCAGAATGGGGGGAAAATGGCCATAATTTTTTTTTTTTTTTTTTTTTTTTTTTACGGCTGCTCTTTCATCCTCACCTAACACTTCATTTATAATGGCTGTTTCCTAATAATAGAAGCCACCAGTGAATCACAAAAAAATAACTCGGTTAAGCGGGACTCTACTGCAGTACAAAACACATTTCAATTTTAAAATTTAAAGCACACGTTTTAGTTTATGTAATATGACGTCATTCGCATCCGCTTAAGAATTCCACATTGACGATCTAATCTTAAACACCAACAGTAAAGCATGCATAGCACATCACTATCGCGAAATAAGGCACAAATGGAGTAAAAAGATTCCATCAATTCAAGAAAATCGAAAAAAAAGGGCTATCTAATGATTCATAGATATTTACAATTAAATACAGTATATAATAGCTCCATTGTTTTAACAGAAATCATTCATTTATAAATTTTCTTCGAAATAAAACACATTTTAATTACATTTTCTTTCGGTTGTTACGAGAAAATGGGCAACAAAAAGATATAATTACTATTTTTAAACTATTTTTCCTTTACTTTCTACAGAAATGGAGTACTACTTCCGTTGCCAATATTAAGCAAATGACTCCAAAAACTACAAATAAATTAATATTTCAAACATAAATTAGGCCTGACCAGGCCTAATTTATGCTTTCTGTACCGAGCCGGGACTGGTTTCATTCTTCCAAGTCTTCACGGGCCAAAATTTTCAGCCCCGGTTTTCACCCAACCCTTATGAAAATCATTGTCTCAGCTTGGCCTGGTAGCAAAATACAGCTAAATTAAAATATAGTAATACGTGTGAAAAAGAACCGGCCTATGTCGGAATCCTGTTTTAAACTGCAAAATGTGTTGTTCCATGCAAAATTAATATAATAATATGTAAGAAAAGAATATATAATACATTTACACTTATTAAAAAGGGAACTTGTCGATAATGCATTTTTTTTTTTTTTTTTTTTTTTTACTTTACTGTGCGATTCCGTCTTAGAAGATTTTACTGTATAGCATTTTTTAGATTTTTAAGTCCCCAATACATGAAATATGGATTAACAAAATTAATGATAATCGAAACATTTGCATATAACAAATAGAGATTTATTAAGAAAAAATAAATATCGCAGCCTACGGCATTTCTATAAAAAAAAAAAAAAAAAAAAAAAAAAAAAAAAAAAAAAAAAGAAGAATGAAAAAAGGCCAAGATTAATTATTTTTGATCAGAATTCCTCATACAGACAAATTTTTAACCAAATCGACGTAGAAATCAATATTTTGTAAAAATTTACTGGGGCCGTGCCAGGCTCGAGTCGAGATTTTCATTTTTTCCGGGCCAGGATGGTCTCAGGCTGAACTTTTAGCTGCTATAACGCCGGGCCAGGCCAATAATTTTTTTCGACAGGTCCGGCCGAATTCAGGCCTACCTTTTATAATGGGCCGGGTCGAATTTTTTTTCTACGTGTCGGCCTGGCCCGGGCCTGAAAATGTCTTTCTAACTTAAAATTTAAAAAGTATTGCAAATTTCAAACTTTGAGTTATAAATAAAAGAAAAAAAGATTTTTAAAAAATATTTTCTATTGAATTTATTTTTATTGTAATAATAAATAATCAATCTAAATCTGTCTTTTTACACCTCACCCCAAATTACTGCCTTTACCTTTGCGCCATTCCCCCTCACTGAAGTATCGAGCATGAAAAGCTTAAACCTTAAGTCACGAGGTGATCTTTTTATATATATATAACGTGGTGAGGTGCTGTGTATGCTACCCCAAAATTTGATTTCTTGTCTTGTGCCAGTGCCGAAACTAGCCTTTTTTGCGCCCGGAGCAAACATTGATTTTGGCGCCCCCCCCCCCCCCTTCCGCAAAGTATATTTACAAAGAGAATTTTACTAATATTCTAATAGCCGACTTACTTTAAAATTTAAAATATGTAATACTGAACTACGTAATCTACAACGGTGGATCCAAGGGGGAGGTCACAGTGGGTCATGACTCCCCTCTGAACACCAACAAAAATATTCTAAAGCTCATTTTTTAAATGAAATGTACAGTAGAGCCCCGATTATTCGAGTCTCGCTTAACCGAGTTTCCTCTTTAACAGAGTTTTTTCTTTTGATGGACTGATGGCTTCCATTATTATGAAACAGCCATTATAAATGAAGTGTTAGGTGAAGATGAAAGAGCAGTCGTAAAAAATTTCCATTTCCCCCCCCATTCTGACCAGAAAATCAGAGTTCTAAATTTTTATGGCTGCTTTTTCATCTTTACCTAACACTTTTTTATTTATAATGGCTGTTTCATAATAATGGAAGCTATCTGTCCATCAAAAGAAAATGATCCATTCCAAAGGTATATGTACGTTCAATATGTACGTGAAAATACTTTTGTTGTTAGAAAGGAAATATTATTTGTGATATCTTAGAATTAACAACAATAGGTGAAAAGATTATCTCAAAATATTAAATAAATGTCTCGCGCAAATATATTTTTTAAATAAAACTGTTTTGCATTATTATTTGGTCATTTTGAATAGGACGCAATTTTCTCCATTTACAATTTTTTATTTAAAAATTTCCTTTCTCTTTTAAAATTAAAGTGTAAATATAGTTCTTATGACGCAATTTTCAATATTTTCCTGCTTTTAACGCGTAATCATTTCATTCTAATTTGAGTTTTTTTTCCGTTTATAATAGCCACGTGTAAATAAATATTTAATTTGGAGGAAATATTGTTATTTGCATTATTTTTAAAATTGGCAACAATTAATAATACCCTTTTCTAAAATATGTAAAAAATATCCCTCAAAATGCTGAAAATTGGAATTTAAAATGGAAATAAATCCTCAAAAAATGAATCAAATTAAAAAAAATAAACGCAGTCTGCACACAGGGAACTTCTAATGTATATCTTCGGAAAAAATGATTACCGTATTTTATGGAAGAAACGCCGCACCCGTCGTAAACGCCGCACTCCTCAAATTGGCCTGAATAAGCATAAAAATATCGTAATCGCCGCACCCGTTGTAAACGCCGCATCCGTCGGAGCGCTACTTTTATCGACAGCGTCACATTAACCTAACTTTAATTATAGTTTTCTGAGCAGTGTAGGATGCCTCGTTTTCAATATCTTAAGATGTCTGAAGTTTTATTTAAAATATTTAAATCCGATTTTAACTCCGATTTTTATGAATTTTTAAATTAAGGAAACTCAGTTGGTATTTTTAAAAAGTCGTAAACGCCGCTCTTGGAAAAAAATTAACTTTTAAACTCGTAAACGCCGCGGCATTTCTCCCATAAAATACGGTACATTCCTATGTATAGTTTTTGCTCCTATAAAACTTTTTGAAGGGAACGATTTTGACACACTATAACATTAAATATAGCTTAAAATAATTATTCAATTTAAAAACTGTCTGTATCAGCGTGTTTATCAAACATTTCTCTATAATACCACCGATTTTCATATTTTTGTATACAGTAGTTTTCTTAGTATTAACAAAGAAGGATTGCCGGCCACAAAAAATTCATAAACAGCGGTGGTGACAGCGTTAGTTACCTTTTTTTTTTTTTTTTTTTTTTAGAATAGGGAAATTCTAATGCAATATTTTGTTTCTTGCTTTTTTTTTTCTTTGTAATTTAAGGGCTCCAAATTATAGAATAAAAATAATGAGTATCAGAATCAGAAACACGCTGTCGCCGAGTCTGCTAGATGTGAGGTAGGGGATCTGTCTTAGGTTTCAAAAACAATTCAAGGGCACAATTTTCAAATGCAGATGGTATGTCTGGTTCATTTATTCTTTTTTCTGAGAACGCTCAGATAGATTTCTTCCTGAGAAGAGGAAAGTCCTGGTTCCTACAGAAGACTAATCAATTTTTCCGTTAACAGCTATTTAGAAACTCTTTGTACAACAGAACTTCAATCTTCCTGCTTGGAAAACGACTTGATGCAATCGGTTTTGGTGAAAAGCACTGCAGAGAACTGCCCTCACAAACAGTCAGAACTTCCTGTTTTCTTAAGAAATTTAGAAAGGACAGTTCTTTCACGACAGGCCGCCATGAAGCCCCGGGTATAGGCAGGCATGACTGATGAACATATGTCTCACTAGGCATTCTTGGATTCATCTGGCAGGAAGGTCGCTGCAATCATCGGGAAAACGGAGCGGCTGCTCACAGTCATTCAGTGCCCCGCGCCAATTTAATTGCAACATATTTTTTTTATTTAATTAACAAATATTAAACATGTTAATATTTTTAATTTAATAAGGTAATCTAAAAAAAAAAAAAAAATCTGCGTCATCATCAATATTTGCCAAAATTTTTCCTTTTCTAAGAAACTTCAAAAACATTAGCCTTTCACAACTTTTGAGAGACTTTAAATCTTTAATGGGTTTTCAGCTCCTTCGCCTCCACGGCGTCTTTACGCGAGATACGCATTTATCAGGGCCGAAACTAAGGGGGGGGGGGGGCAGATTATACCTTTGGAATCGATCATTTTCTTCTGATGGAGTGATGGATTTCATTATTATGAAACAGCCAGTATAAATGAAGTGTTAGGTGCAGATGAAAGAGCAGCCGTAAAAAGTTTGAACTCTGATTTTCTGGTCAGAATGGGGGGAAAAAATGGCCATATTTTTTTTTTTTTTTTTTTTTTTTTTTCAAAACAAATTATGGCCATTTTTTCCCCCATTCAGACCAGAAAATCAGAGTTCAAATTTCTTATGACTGCTCTTTCATCTTCACCCAACACTTCATTTATATTGGCTGTTTCATAATAATGAAATCCACCAGTCCATCAAAAGAAAATAACTCGGTTAAAGCGGAAACTCGAATAATCGGAACCCTACTGTATAAGCAAACACTGTAAATAGCCGGTAATACATGCAAATTCTTTTATGTGAACGAACTATAATTGCAAGAAACGTCACATTAAATTTACGTAGTTCAGTATTACATATTTTATGATTACATATTTTAAATTTTAAAATAAGTCGGGCATTAGAAAATTAATAAAATTCTCTTTGTAAATATACTTTGAGGAAGAAAGGGGGGGGGGGGGCGCCAAAATTCATGTTTGTCCCGGGCGCAAAAAAGGCTAGTTTCGGCCCTGGCATTTATGCAGACAGAAACATCGATATTCATGTAATAAAAGAGAAACTTGATTACACAAAAAAGGAAAACAAATCTGTGTTGTTACATTAAAAATAGTCACTAAAATAATAGTGAGCAGTTTAATCATTAAAATAATGTTGTGCAGTTTGTCAGAATCATCATCAGCATAAACCTCTTAACAATTAACATTTAGTTCATGCCAGGGCTGAAACTAGCCTTTTTTGCACCCAGGGCAAGCATGGATTCCCCCCCCCCCCCCTCCTCTACAAAGTATTTTTTTTTTCGGCCGCAAGCTTCCCCTGGAGCGAGGCCCTGCGCGGTCGCACCTTTCGTGCACCCCTGAAGACGGCAGTGACATTAGCATTTCAGTTTCTAGTGTAGAGAGCCTAAACTAGTCAGGCAACGAAATGCTCAAGTTAATGTTAACCCTATGGGAGTATTCTTTACAGATTTTTCGACTGCATTTTAATATTTTTAAATGATTCTATTTTGCATAGTGTATCTCTGGATGAGGGGGGGGGGGCGAAAACCACCCTGGTCGCGTAGGGGGGGGGGGGGGGTGTAGAGTCATAAATTTCCGACTCCAAGAAGAAAAATTTCCGAGTATTATTGCCAACAAAATGCCGACTAATTAATATATATATATATATATATATATATATATACACATACTCATGTCCAAAAGTTTAGCATATATGATAAAAACGAAGAAAGGATATCGTAAATAACTTACGAAATTATTAAACTTTATAGATGATAAATGAAAGTCTCAAGATAATTATGACTGAGCGTATTGAGATAGTCAAATAGGTTTTAAAGCGCCGATGTTGATTCCTTTTGAATTATTAATGTATGCCTCTAAAAATTAGTGGTGAAGTACTATGATGAATATGTGTAAAAAATTGCGGTTTGGAACTCCAAACTGCTTTGTTTGATAGCGATATATCTTGTTTCTAAATGTACAAAATTTGATGAAACTGGATGATTGAAGAGCTGGGAATTCGATGCCCGTTTTTTTTTTTTACCAATAAAGGGATTAATGCATTTTATTATTTTTTTTTTGTGTATGGCATATTTATTCACATAGACTCCACTCCGGATAAAAATTCAAATTCTGAATTAAGCATAAGGAATCCTGTTACCCGTGTACGATGTACTTCTACAACATAAAAACAAAGTCAAAATTTAAAAGATTGAAAATTTTCGAATGAACAAAACTTATATCCATTTCTTAGTACTTCAATAAAAGTTAATAAAATTTTATACGTTTAGTAACAAGATATATCGCTATGTAACAAAGCAGTTTTTGATTCCAATCCGCCTTTTCCTACACATATTAATCATGGACTTTCTTCCCTAATTTTTAGATGAATTTATTAATAATTCGAAAAGAATCGACATCAGCGCTTTAAAATTATTTGACTATCTCAATACGATACGCGAAGTCATAATTATCTTGTGAATTTCATCTATAAAATTTAATAATTTCGTAAGATATTTAACACTCCCTTTCTACCTTTTTGTCATATACGCTAAAATTTTGGACATGAGTGTATATACATATGGGTCTTGCTTCTGGAGAAACTTACTTTACAACAGGTTAATATTAATCACAAATGAAAACTTGTTTAAGTAATTTCAACATATCCTTTTAAACATTGTGATCATCAGGAAAAGCTTGGATTACGTACGAATAAATTTAATTTAAGATTATCATCTAAATATATTAATAAAATAATAACTAGTAAATCTGCAGATCAGGAGCCTCAACGTCATCTTTGCAAGTCATTGTTTTTTAACACTCATTGCGTAATATTCATCTTCGTACAAATCGCTTTTTAAAGTTTTCAAATTACATAAATATTTATAAGAATACAAAATACTTCATAAAGTTTCAGAAATTAAATGTGTTAAACAAGTGGTTATACACTGATGTTCTGAAGTTCTGATGAGCTGCTAATTCTGGTAACTTTTTAAATCAAAAATTGCATTTCTTCAGGGGGGCACAGCCCCCCCTGAACCCTCCGTAGTTTATTTAAGTTTACATTCGTAATTTTTTATTGATTGTGCGGATGGTTATAGTATATCATAGATTTTTTTTTTTTTTACGCTGTGATTTATAAGGATAAGCATAAGTTTTTTTTATATAAATTAATAACTTTAAAATTTAAAATAAAATCCTCATGTTATCCGTACGCAAACAATAAATCTTGAAGTGACGCCAAAAAATGTAACCTTAAAATCCGCTACATTCGACCGAAACACAACGGCGTGCTTAAAAAAAGAAAGAAAGAAAAGAAAAATATTTTTAGTAATACAGTTTTTAATTCATAATACGATGAAATACTACTTTAGAATGCTTAAATATAAGCAGATCATTTTCATTTTACAGAAAAAAGGCACGGATGAAGTCAAAGATTTCGGTCCCTGTTCCACGTGCTTGTTTTGTTTGGGCCAAATAATGGCATTTAAATCTGCTCGATAACGCACATCATATTGCAAACTAATTTTACGGCATACTGCATCTCTATCAATCTCTTTCCTCCGTAAATAATAGTTAATTTTATTTTAGCCAAGGTCTTTTTATTCCAACATTTTTTTTTTTTTTGATAAATGACGTCTAATTCATCTGCTATTCGTACTTACTCAAAACCTTTCATCTTGTTATATTAAGAAATACTTGAGAGTTTTCTTTTTATTCCCAATATGTCGCCATATTAATTTTTTTTATTCTTAATTTTTTTTCAATTTCCTGTTTCACGTCAAAATCTTTCAATTGAAAATTGTTTAAAAGAAAATATTATTCCGGGTTTTGATTTTCTTGGCAACAATTAAAGAAATATTGGTAAATGTTATGGGAAAATGTTACGTTATTCTCTATGAAAATAATGAACTTTTGTATTTTTAAGCAAAATATTTCAATAAAATAAATGAAATATTGCCTATTTTTATTTCTGGGCTAAAATCCTTCTATATGCGAAGATACAAATGCATTAATTCATCTGTTTTGACGTTGGCTTTACTCAAGCATTATACACGCAATTATACTAATATTATTAGGACCTAAAACGTTGCTAGGCAACAGAGAATGAAAAGAAAAAAAATGAAATATGCATTATGTCAATTTGATAAAACAAAATCCTTTATATTATTGGAAAACATGCATAAAATTCCCCCCAATATTATAAACCTAATTAAAAAAATCTCGCAAATATATTGACATAATTTATTGGAATAATCTAATAATGTTATTTAAAAATTTCAGCATCAAAAATTTACCATTTAAATCCATTTTTCATATGAGCCATTTCTTTCAACAAATGAAAATCTGAAAATCGTCTGACTTGCCATTGAAAAGCATTATAGAGCAAAATAAAATGTTCCATATTTCCCGAACGAATGAACCAAATTTAACCAAAAACTATACAGCTAAGTCCGGGTACCTCATCAACATGCCCAGGGAATTTCAAGCCGATCGGATGCTTTTTGCGGCAGTTATCGCGGAACAGACAGACAGACTAACAGACAGACAGACTAACGGAAACCAAAACTTTTCGTGTCTCCACAGTAAGCCTTCACTGACGTTTCGGCAATAATGACTATAATACAATATTATTTGAATAATTGTTGTATAATTGCAATTTGAATTATTAAATTTTATTTGTGCTTTTGTAACAAAATTCACACTTTTATAGCACGATTAACACGATTAGCCCATTTTTCAAGAACAGTGGACAGATCTATATTGTCTGTTAATTCTTTGTGGTAACTGAAAAGCATCAATGATTCCAATCTCTCATCAGCCATAGTTGATCTAATAGCAGTCTTTATAAATTTTAGCCTGCTAAAAGCTCTTTCATTAGATGCAACTGTCACCGGAGCTGTCAACAGAATTTGGTAACATTGATGAACTAAGGGAAAGACACTTTTGTTCTTGGAAGCAAATTCCGCAGCTTCTGAAAATTGAAATCTGTTTGCTTGGGGAATATTTTAAAGACAAAAATGCGCCAAAAATACGGGATTTCTTAATTCTTTCTAACGACATACTTTAAAGCAGGGTAAAAATTTGTTGTCACCCCTGTTTTTTCCAACTAAACAAAATTCAGTAATAATAATAATATAAAAAAAAATCGAATACAATTGAGAAAGGAAAAAGAAAACGAAAGTATTATTTCTGATAGAAGTTAACTCATATAGATTGTAAAATATCCAGATTATTTCGAGATAAAAATTCAAAGTATTTGGGTGTTTCAATTTCATTCGGTATCATATAAATTTCTTGAAACACATTTTTAAATCAATCTAAAATTACGTAAAAAAGTAAAAAAAAAAAAAAAAAAAACACATCTTTTTTAATAAAATAAAAAGACAACACAAAATTAGTAGAAAAAATAAAACCATAATTATTTTCGATTAAAGGTAAAATTCGTGTAGAGTGGAAAATATCCAGATTTTGATAGAGTAAAGTACTAAATATTTGCAATTCAGTTTTGAATTTTCATCGGATATCACCTAAATTCCGTGATACACGTTTCTAACTAAATTTAAAGTTAGATAAAAAAAAAAAAAAAAAAAAAAAAAAAAAAAAATAGAAGTTTCTTCACTTCAATCAGTATGTCTTAAAATTTCCAGACTAAACTAAAAACTTTCCGACTATAAATAAATACAGATGGATCTCGATATCTCGAAGTCAAAGGGAACAGAAAAAAGTTCGGAATACAGGGCTTGAAATTCAATTTTTCATAGGAGGGGAGTCTCCCTACCAACATTTATAAATGGAGGGGAGTTGAGCTATTTGGGAGGGAGAAAAAAATATGAAACCCACTGTTATTTTACGAGCTTTTTAAAGATTTGCATTAATTATTTTGTCATGTCTGTATTAATACAGGCATGGCAGAATACCATTGAAGCAATTTAAATCAACAACTCAGAATAATGATGCAAAATGTTTTTTTTTTTTTTTTTTAAGTAAGAAAGCAGGAGTGATTCTGAGTAAAAAAAAAAAAAATTCTGAAACTGACAGCAAATTTTCTGAAAGGTTACAACAGAGGGGATTGAGAGGGGGGGGGGGGGGGGGGATCACTCTCAGCACTATAGCTATGTGTTTTTTCGTGTCCCTTTGACGAAATTTCCGTTTTTTGCGATCCTTTGACGAAATTTGCCGTTATTTCGAGATCTTTTGACGAAATTTGCCGTTATTTCGCGCTCCTTTGACGAAATTAGAGTTTATTGCGCGATTCTTTGACGAAATTCTCGGGGTTTTTTTTCGTGATCTCTGGACGAAATGGCGATTCTTTGACGAAATGCGTGTTTTTTTCGCGATCCTTTGACAAAATGCGCGTTTTTTTTCGCGATACTTTGTCGAAATTCGCATTTTCCGCAATCTTTTGACGAATTGCGCGTTTTTTTCGCGATCCTTTGACAAAATTCGTATTTTTTCGCGATTCTTTGATGAAATTCGTGGTTTTTTCTCAGCGGCCGTTTGACTAAACACTAAATTCGTGTTTATTCCGCGATCCTTTGACGAAATTAGCTTTTTCCCGCGATCCTTTGACGAAATTAGTTTTTTCCGCGATCTTTTGACGAAATTAGTTTTTTCCGCGATCCTTTGCCGAAACTCGCATTTTTTTCGCGTTCCTTTGCCAAAATTTATGATTTTTTTGCTATCCTTTGATGTAATTTGCGTTTTTTGCGATCCTTTGGTGAATTTCAAGTTTTTTTCCTGCAATCTCACGAAATTCTTTGACAAAATTCTTTCGACGAAATTCTTTCCGCGATCCTTTGACAAAATTTGTGTTTTATTCGAAATCCTTTGCGACGAAATTGGCGATTTTTTCCTCGAACGATTGACAAAATTGATTTTTTCGGCGATCATTTGTCGAAATTCACGATATTTTTCTGTTGAACTGATGACCGATTTTTCACAATTATCGTAACCTAATGCCTTAACTTTTCGGAAAATTCGTAACAGAATCACCCCTGAATTCGCCAATCGGTCGCGGACACTTGTTAACTGATCTCGAGAAAAAAATAATGAAATTTGTCTATCGGTCGCATCGAAAATTCGTGAGTTTCAACGATCTTTCGCGGCAAAAAACGCAAAATGTGTCAATTAGTTGCGCGAAAATATCGGGAAATTTACAAGGCGTTCGCGGGAGTTAATCGCAATTTCAAAATTTTCAGGAAAAGGGTGAATTTTTTTGGACGGGAGTCTCCCGCCTACGATATTATTTTGGGCGGGATTTCAAAGTTTTGGGCGCGAATCCCACCATCCCGCCCTGAAATTCAAGCCCTGGATTATCAAAGTTTTCGATCAAATATCAAGGTTACACATAATATTAACATTTCTGGAATATGCATATAAATATTTTGTTTCTTCATATCGAGGTTTTCGAGTTCACAATATTTGACAAGTCAAAGTTTTTCTGAATAGTTTTAATCACAAAAATAAAATCCGTAATATTTCCGACTAAGTATAAATTTATATAGGTTTTCTTCGTTCTAAATTGTTTTTTTCTAATTTTCTAATTAAAAACTGCAAGGGAAAAGAATCCGACTAAGAATAAAATTTTATAGGTTTTCTTCGCTCTAACTTGTTTTTCTTATTTACTAATTAAAAACTACAAAAACATTTCTCCAATTCATAAGTTTTTATACGTTAATGCCATTTTCTTTCGACTATACTTACTTTTTTCCGATTGAACGGGAATTTTCCCAACTTATTTTTCCTTTTTCCAATTTATAAGTTTTTATAGGTTAATACCATTTTTTCCGACTAAACGTACTTTTCCGACTAAACGTACTTTTTCCGAACAAACGGGAAATTTTCTGACTGATTTTTTCGTAGGGGGTGGGGGGTGTTGCACCCCCCCCCCCCAGGATTTACGCCCCTGGGGAGGGGGGATCGATAATTTTATTGTGGGTCTGTACATTTTCGATTTTGATTATAGTTTTCTATATGAAGATAGTTTCAACTTCTGAGCCGGTTCTAACCAGTTCAAAAATGAATGTATCCGCATATAAAAAAAGTTACTAAAATCGAAAATTACAAACGCACAATAAAAATCTATCAACCTCAGGTACCCTATGAAAAAGAACAACAACAAAAAAAAAAAAACAAAAAAAAAAAAAAAAAACAATTGATAATAATTAAAATGCGAGCAAGAAATATGGAAACAACGCTCCTATAGGATTAACATTAGCTTGAGCGTTAAGCGTCTACACTAGTCACGCTAAGAAACTGGAACATTAATATTAAACCTATGGGAGTGTTCTTTACAAAATTTCTTGCTTTTATATTAATAGTTTAAAATGATTTTTTGTTTAGAATAGCGCTGAGGTTGAATTCCAACCAAATTAGCGTTTACTTTTTCGATTTTGGTTGCATTTTTTTTTTTTTTTTTTTTTTTTTTTTTTTTTTTTTTTTTTACAAAGTTACTTGCAGTTTCAGTGGCGATTTCGAAAGTAAAAATATAGAAACGCTAAAGATCAATCTCAGCTGTTCTAAGGGGGAAAAAATCATTTTAAAATATTAAAATGCACGCGAGAAATTTGAAAAGAACACTCTCATGTGTTTAAGATTTGCTTGTGAGTTTCTTTGTATTCCACAAACACACACACATACACATATATATATATACTTTTGTATGAAATGATAAACAAAAACTTCTCTTTTCGTTTTGGCGCCCGGGGCACATCTCCATCTAGTTTCGGCCCTGTACGCTTTACTTTATTTGAATAATAAATAATATAGCTATGTTCATTATTCTACATAAAAGATAAAATTATAGATTTCTTTTCATACATTAAAACATGAATTAATTTCTTTCATTCCGAGTTCGGCCAGTACAAATTGCGCAGCAGTCTAAACCACCGACAATACGATAAAAAAAAAAAAAAAAAAAAAAAAAAAAAACTGACTTATTTATGAATTTGAAACATACATGGAAAAGGAATGAAAAAAAAATGTCGAAAAGCTCAGTACGCATTTTAATATTTACATAAAATATATATTTCTTATTCTGTACTGAGATAAAATAATAATTATATCAATATTAATATACTTTGGCTAAATATATATTTTCTTATTCTGTTCAGAGATAAAATAATAATTATATTAATATTAATATTCCTTGGCTATTCTAGAGAATCTAATATTCCTTCCTTTCTGTAAAAAGAATCTTTTAATTATGAATTTTTATATATTTGTCTGTATTATTTAAAAAACAGAAAATTGTATTAATACGGACGAATTCATTCAACACCTCTCCCCTCCCTTCCATCTTTTAAATACATATTTAATGGTACTAATTTTCAAAATGTTACGTTTTTACCGTATTACTTTTGCGATTATAATTAAATATGTAAAAATAAGTATATTAATAAATTCAAAATCTTATACTGTTTTAATTTACATTATTTTTGTCTTTATTCCCCCCCCCCCCCCACACACACACACCCAATCTTCTCTTCATTAGCACCACAGAATAAAGCGAACATAGTCATCTTGCAACGCCAGCTATGGAACAAACCGCTTTTAGTCAGTCAGTAAATAACAAATGACCCTGACACCTGTCTCTTGGGGTTGCTGAAAAGACCCTGCTGTTGAGAACAATCACAATTGGCTCAACACAACGGCAAAACACGCCAACACCCCACTTATCATTCTAGCAACCATATTTGTCATTTGCCAAGGCTTGGCGACTTCTTCGGACTGGGACCAGCATATCAACACTAGTCCCCTCCTTTCCATTTTTTAAGAACATAAAATGATAACAAACGTAAATCAGAAACGAAGGAGAAAATATTTTAATATCTGCTAAGCTATAACTCATCTATTATAGATTAATATAATATAAATTATAGATATATATTATATTCAATATATATTATAGATTAATATAATATTGAAAAACTGGAATATAATAATTATAACTATTAATTAAAAACAATTGTTAATTCAGGAAAAAAAAATCCAAGATGTCGGATTATAATACATCTGTTCCCTGTCGGAACTAATAAAGCAAGTTTGAGCCGCTGCTAAATTTACATATAAAAGTAAAAGGTTTGGTTACCTTGTGGTAAAACTTTATGAAGATTGCGGAGATGACTGTGTAATGCCTTTTTTTGGTTAAATCTCCTTTCACAATAAGTACAAGTATAAAAGTTATTCATTTTAATTCCTATTAATGCCTCTCTTTGTTTTAAAATTAACCTCCGAAGGACTTGACATGCGCCACGTGACTTTCGAAGCTTACCGTTAGATATACAAAGGTCGTCGCATTTCTGTCAGGAAAACTTGATCTGAAGAGCCAATCAGATCAATGCTAACCGCTAGCTGCCTGTCGCTTCGTCCGAGTACGAAATTTTGGCGGAACGCCCCCCTTCGTGACATCTTTTTGACGTCATCGTGGTTTTGTATCTGGCGAAAAGTTACATGCGAAAATTTATTTCGTAGTAGGAGAAACGAGGGTACAGCGCCTAGAAGATACAGTGTGGAATTGAATCCCATAAATGTACAACGATGCTGATTAACAAGATGTCGATCGAAGCGCCATCGTAGTGATTTAAAAACGATAGTCATTCTAAAAGGACTCTTTAAGCTATTTCACGTCATTCCTTAACTAAATTAGCTTATAATAGACCAAAATATCTTATATTTATAGTTTCCGATATTTAACATTCTATTGGCGATTCAAGCACTCGAATACTCCATCTGGTGGAGAAAAGATGTAACTTCTCGCTTCAGGATAAAGCCGTGAAAGCGCATTGCATTACATGTATTTTAAATTTGTTCAGAATAATTATTCTTTTGCACAATTTCAGATTTCCTGTGGCATTTGTGTTCTGTCTTATATGACAAAGTAAAAATTATCCGAATTTAAATATCTAAAACTTTCACCTGCATTTACAATAAAGAATTATTTCAATGGCACTTTAGCATTAGTTAAAGGGAAATTAAAGGGACAATTTTCCTGTACCGAAGGCTGCAAGCAGCGCCTCTATAGGCCGTTTTAATTCCCAATAATTTTTGAAAACACAGTGTTCATATTTAAAAGAGTTAAGAGATGGCGCTCGTATCAGCATAGTGCCGTTGAGCATTGTTGGAGATTTATGGGATACAAGTTTTTAGCACTTTTTAAAGCATTATAGGAATAGCCGTTTTCCACACTGTATCTTCTAGGCGCTGTAACGAGGGTGAATTATTTCGTAGTAGGAGAAACGAGGGTGAAAAGCCCATTTCGGACGAACTTTTATGATTGTTTACATTTGATAGGACATTTTAATAAGTAAGTTTCTAGTATTTTTCAATGTTAGGACTTTTTTATTGCATTTGTGAAGAATATTATAGTGTATTTGGTAAAGATTTTGCTTAAAAAATGAGTATTTATTCTGTTATTTTGATGTGTGGAGGTTTTGTTGATATTTTGCTTGCAATTATGTGACGTTTGGTAAACAAAATTTTGTTTATTTATTTATTTTAAAATAAATTATTTACATTATAAAAAAAATACTGGCTTAGATGTATTGGGAATTAAAACGGCCTATAGAGGCGCTGCTCGCTGCCTTCCGTACAGGAAAATCGTCCCTTTAATGGACTTTACCCATGATTGCCAACAGCCACGCCTCTGCGGGAATTTTCCCTCCGAAAAAGACTGCTTATTGGACGAAGGGGAAGCCGTCTTAAAATGTTCTTCACGCCTATTGGTGTTTTTCTTCTGTTTACCCGCGGCTGACGTCACATGGGTAAAGTCCACATTGAAATAATTCTTTATTCTAAATGCATTTAAAAGTTTTAGATATTTAGATTCGGATAATTTTTACTTTGTCATATAAGACAGAGCACAAATATCACAGGAAATCTGAAATTGTGCAAAAGAATAATCATTCTGAACAAATTTAAAATATATGTAATGCAATGGCTTTCACGGCACTATCCTGAAGCGAGAATTTACATCTTTTCCCCACCAGATGGCGTATTCGAGCGCTTGAATCGCCAATTATAATCCCGCATCCGCCATCTTGGATTTTTTTCTTTCATGAAAACTCCTTTTACACCAAGTGGTAAATGTTGGCAATGATTAAATATTGTTGATAGATTAATATAATCATGAACATAGAATAGGGAACATAGAATAGAATCCCTATTCTATGTTCATGAATATAATATTCATGGTATTAGAATAGAATCTATAGCACCGTGATAATATTGAAAAAACTGGAATATAATAATTGCTTATTACTAAATTGCCTAAACTATTAATTAAAAAACAATTTTTAATTCATGCCAAGAAAAAAAAATCCAAGATGGCGGATGTGGGATTATAATACATCTGTTCCAAAATACTTTTATTGAAAAAAACTCAGGCGTTTGGAGATGATTTTAAAGTTGTAGAATTCTTTTTAAATAGAGATAAATCACTGATTGAAATGCATAGCATATATTTATAAAATAAAAATTGTGTGTGTGTTTATAGACAATTACTTGAAAATAATAAAGTTTTTTATACATTTACGGGAGATAAATATGAATTGAAAGAGTTATTCATTAAAATATAGAATACATCTTCATGGATTATTTTTAGCCAAGAAAAGATTACATGAATGTCATAAATCTGGCATGATCATTTGAAAATCTCATGTTACTTACAGTTATATAATACGTTAGATTAATTACTATAGAACGGTAATTTTTTTCGCCACCTTCAATTTAATCTTGTGAGATAATAGTATACAATATACAGTTTAAATATTTATTAATCTATAGGAAAATGCCTATTGGCAATAAGATAATGGTTTTTACAAATGTGCTACTTGTTAAATAATATTAAGAATCTGAGATGTTCTGATAGCATTGATCAAAATCCAGGTCAACAAATTGATGATAATTATTATAATAAATAAAAGCACTTTGCTTTCAATTATAACTGCTTTATCTATATTTAATTATTTTAATTCAAATAAGTAAAATAAATTTAATATTTTTTTAATAATTGAAAAAAAAATTAAACTTCAAAGTTCAAGTGTTTGCAGTTGATGCTCTCGTACAAATACAGCTTTACAAAGAGTATAACTTATAACTTAATTGTTATGTGCTATATAGTTTTCAAGAAATACATGCTATTAATATCTGATTTTATTTATTTATTTTACATATAACCTTAGGTTTTGATTAATGCTTAGCTGAAAATGTTTTGTATGGTAGGGTAGATGCTCCAGTTGTGGCCACATTGGATCAGTTTGTCCAATATTTAGGCTGTGAATTGATGCAGACAAATAATATGCATTCTTACACCTTAAGCAAACACCCTTTTATCATTTTTACAATCTCATTTGTTTATTTTTTGATAAAATGTGACTTACAAAAAAAAAAAAAAAAATTGGAAACTGTAGTGTGTGCTCACATGTAATAAGATTTTTGCTCAGGGGCACCATTTGAGGGGGGCTGGGGGGCACGTCCCCCTCAAGGAATTTGATATTTCAGAAAATTTATCTGTCATTAGGGATGCACCGAATAGAGATTTTGGCCGAATATCGAACATTCGGCCTACAGGTAAACTGAATACCGAATATTCGGCCTACAGGTGAACCGAATACCGAATATTCGAGTAGCCAAACACTGACTGTTGGGTCGAATATCGAATATTCGGCTGGCCGAATTCAAAATTTAACGATATTAAAAAATTGAATTTTAAAACAAATTTTCATAATACTTAACACAGATACTTCCATTTTGATAAACAAGACCTTTTTACAAGTAAACTTTACACACACACACAATTTCCGGCACTTCTTCTCATGATATCATATGTCACAGAAATCAAAGTATCTCTTTTGAAAATATAGTTACGATATCTCCATTATTGTTAAAGTAACAAATGAAAATCTAAGTTTGACCTGAAGTGAGATGAGATAAACTGTATTTTTGATTTTGACTGATTAAGCGGATTGCGATGCTGGTTTCTTCGGCAAAAATGGTCTGTCTTGATGTCTATTATCATATCTGAAAGTTTTACCCATTTTCTTTAGAAGCACTCTTTTTGCGAAAAAGCAAAAGACAGATAATTTACCAGACATTGTTCAGAAACTTCCATTTGTGCATCATTTATTTCTATGCAGGTCACCATTAACCCTTTAATTCTCGTTCCCGTCATATTCACGGGCTGTGTCTTTTACTCAAATTGTTTGATTCCCACCAGTTTTATAAAATAGTGAAATTGGGTATATTTTGGTATCGTTTTTGCTGTCATTAAATAAGGTGAATATTTCTTTTTCATAAAAGTGGTGCCAATAAGCAATTTGAATTATTCAACTGTAATTTAATTCGAGCGTTAAGGGGTTAATGGTTAATTTTTTTAAGTGACACTTATCAAACAACAAATAAATAATGTAACAGCATTCTCTTTGATTTAAATATTATACAATTTCCAATTATTCTGAATATCTTTATAAATTGACAGTTAAAAGTAGAAGTTGCGTAAGAATTTAAAAAATATTTTTCAAAAGACATTTTTAAATATTTGGTTTGGCCGAATAGTTTGATATTCTGCCTAACCGAATATTCAGTAGCATGTCCGAATACCGAATAGATATCGAATATTCGATGCATCCCTATCTGTCATAACAGGTCAGACTCAACATTTTTTTTTCATAAATTCCTCAAAAGCTAACGTAACTTGTCAGATTTTATTACAATAAAAACACATGCAATAAATAAACCCTTTATGCACAGAAACTGATAATTATCAAAAACATTTTCTAAGGACTTTACTATCCCAACACTCTCAAGGTGAGACATTTCTCATTGATGAGTATTTTGGCTAATTTTAAAAAGATATGTGAGAAAAAATTCTATTAATTGTTTCCCAGCCGTGTGCAAAATGATCAAAGAAAACTCATCCCCCTCAGGGCTAGAATTTTCGAGGTGAATTTCCCCTTTAGTCCAAAATTTAGAGAGGATTTTTCTTCTTCTTTTTTTTTTTTTTTTTTTTTTTTTTTTTTTTTTTTTTTTTAAAGGGGGTTAATTCAAATTCTTAATTATTGGAATTTTTTATTTTGCATTATTAGTGTCACATTATATTTACTGCAGTCATTACAACGCTATCAAATCATTTGCTTTATTAAATCATATTATATACAGTATGTTCTTAATAATCTCCTCAGCCTGATACTAGAGTTCTGCACGGATCGGGTTCTACACTATCCGAACCTGACAAAAGTCGTTAACGCGAAACACAACTCTAGCCTGACAAACTGCAAAATAAACCCGAAATATTCATACCCAAACTCAAAGTGAAAGAAAATGAATAGAATGCTATTTTAAAAGAATATGTTTAATTACATTTATGCAAAAGTAGTCTACAATTTTATAGCTTATATGCAAAAATGAACACATATGCACCCATTAATACTCCGATATATAGCTTTTTCATTTTAAAAATATTCAGACGTTCCTTTTGAAAAATCGGTTCATCCAAAGAGAGATAAAGCATAACCATAAACGCTTAAAGTTAACCTTACACCTAGCGAAAAAAATAGCATAATCCTGACTTGATCCGCAACTCGAGTTCGGGTAAAATCAGGCACCCGACCGATGCAAGACTGTCAACCTGGCCCGAAACGAAAAAAAGAAACGGCAACCCACCTCGATATATACCACGGATCGGGTCGTGTCGCTTTTGAAAAAAATCCGGTACCCAATGCAGACTAGAGATGAGACAGGCTCAGCCTGAGCCCGGGCCTGACACGGGCGCAGGCTCTATTTTTATTCTAGTCTTCGGGATCAGGCATGCTCGGACTCATTCTTTTTGAAACCTGAAAATTTTATTTATGCATTAATAGAAAAAATTAAAAGAACTTTTTTCCCCTTAAAAATTACTTAATTCCTTTTCAAATCATTGTATTGCTTTTTTGATTAGTATGAAGGGGAAACAGAAATTGTGTTTTCTATTTTAATTATTAGAATAGAATGCTATTTTAAAAGAAAATGATTAGTCATATATACAGATTTACGTTTGGCATTGCCGACGACGACGGTCCTACGATACGGCACCACGAAAGAGGCGGGAATAATTAATTTGTTTTTAGATCGATTTTCGTTTGTGGCAGAGGTTATTTTGCAATTGGATTTTTATTATTATTATTTACAGATCTAACACAAAGGTAATATTTTCTTCTGTTTATAGTTTGTGGTTTGCGAATAATTTAGAGTTCTATTGTACGCTTTTCATATGGAAATAACTTTAGTGATTATTATATCTTTTATGAACTCTGCTGATGATGCTGAAGCTGTACGCTGCAATTTACGAAGTCACTTTTAGTCGTAAGTAAATTTAATTAGCTTATTATTCCGATAGAAATCAATCGAGCAGTATTTCCTCTTTTCCTGTAAAAGCACCGGGACACTGAAATTTTTAATTTAAGATTATTTTCAGGGTCACGCCAATCCCGAAAGATTGTTATGAGGAAGGAATTGGTTATAGTTAAAAATGTGCACATATTTTAGAAAATTTATAAATGGTCTTCCATTATTCCCTAGATAAATAGTAATTTCTATAAATTTCATGCATTTATTCATGAAACACACTTCATTAACATGTCCATAAGATTTTCTTATTAAAAGAGAAAAGATATGAGAATCCTTTTTAAGTATGAAGTACATTTTTATTTGATACCAAACTTTTCTTTTGATAATATTAAATTTAAATTTTCCTTTAACAGTCATTTCTATGTAAAAAGTAGTTTACAAATGATAATTACATTTGAAACATTTTTTAAATATTATGCAATTTTTTACTATTGCATATTTTCTGTATCAGGCTCGGGCACTGATGACACAAAATTTTTCGGGCCCAGGCTCTGAAAAAAGAGCTTGAATTCATCTCTAATGCAGACTCTACCTGATACCAAGTGTTTTGAAAATTTCTGAATTGTGTGGAATTTAGATCATAGTCTGAAAAGGAATGCAGAAAATGATTAAGGAAATTTTTTACTCACAGAAAATCATTGGTGAAAATTTCATATCCCTATGAATCACAAAATTTGCAAACTTCTTGACGTGTTGACTATGTTTATGTGCTGATTATCTCGTGACCGATTGAATTTCACGATTTTTTTCCCCGACGATTTGACGAAATTCGCGCTTTTTTTCCGTGATCGATTCATGAAATTCACAATTTTTTCCCGTGACTATTTGTCAAAATTCACGATATTTTTGCGACGGTTAACGAAATTCGCTATTTCTATCCGAGATATTTTGACGAAATTCGCGATTCTTTTCTACGATCATTTGTTGAAATTCGTTTTGTTTTTTTTTTTCCTCGCAGCCGACTGACAAAATTTGCAATCCCTTGCGCGATCGTTTGATGAAATTTTTGAATTTTTTGCGCGATTCTTTGACTAAATTCGTGATTTTTATCCGAAACCTTTTAAAAAATTCTCGTTTTTTCCTTAATATATATTCGAAATTCACAATTTTTTTTTGCACGAGTAATGAGCAAATTTGATTTTTTTTTTTTTTTTTTTTTGCGACCTAATGTTGAAATTTGCATTTTTTTCCCGCAACCGATTGGCAATAATCGCTGTTTGTTCCCACGATCTTTGCAATATTTTTTGGCGGTCCGTTTAGGAAGTAATATTTTTTCCGCCACTAATTTGCCAAATTGACTATTTTTACCAAGTCCAATTGGCAAAATTTAAGATTTTTTTTCGCGGTCGATTGGCGAGTTGATTTCGCGTAGCTCCGCAAAAAAAAAGAAGAAAAAAAATACTGCGGTCTTTCACGAAAATTAAAAAATGTTCCTGGAAGAATCTCTTGGTTTTAGCCCCTTAACAGTGTGGCCCGAACTGGATTCAGGCAGGAACACTTTGCTTGCTTCGTTATTAAAAGCATTTTGATACCACTAATTTGTAACTGAAAATTTATCTTTATTGATTGTCAGATATTTTTCGATTAAGTAAGGTAAATATTTTAGTATGGAAAAAGTGGTGCCCAGCCCCATTTTTAATTTTTTTGTAAGAAAACAAATGTCAGTGTTAAGGGGTTAAAAGACGTTAAGAAGGCAAAATCCCGTACGCTGTTTCAAGCCCTTCCCCTAAAAGAAAACTTTGTTCCAACCTCCAAGAACCTCTTGAAATGGCTCCCCACCCCTGCAGCAAACCTGAGAAGAAGAAATCGAAAGGTCAGGGGAAAAAAAACTCCATTTTAGACAGGTCTCCATATTAGCAAGTGTAATTATATGGAGTTTGTTTTTCAAAGAATAGTGTTTTTTTATGTGGTGGTATCAAATATGGTGTTTTTTTTCCGTTTCCGAAAGAAAGTTTTACAGTAAATGTACCTATGCTCTTCAGAGGTTTACTATAGAAAGGATGTTTTAACAGCCTTAGATATATGTACTTGTAAAATGGAAACTGTCTATAACGGAATACTGTCTTAAATGGAAAATCTTAGTCAGTATCTTAAAAGTATACCTGCTAAGATGAAAACCTGCTTAAAACGGAATTTTGAATAGTTTCTTGTTCGGAGGGAAGCGGATATCCCCCCCCACCCCCAAGAAAGTTCTGAAATGGCGCGCCTGTTTTTGCTTAGCTGACACGTTTTCCAAATCTTTCAATATTAGGCACTTGTTGGGTTCTGTTTGTCCTGAAACAAATTGCTATTAGGTTTTACACTATGACGCAAAAGTTTAGACAATGACGTCATTCAGCTTTAAAATGTAGAATTATGACGTCAGAATTACAAAAACCTGTAAATATATTCAAAAACTGATTTAAAATGCTATGTACAAAAGACAGTCGTTTTATTTGCTATAATACTAATTTTTTTCATAAAAATTCAAATGTGCTTGTCGCAAAAGTTTAGACACTATTCTAAATTTCTTTGAATATTCGCTGGCATATGCAAATTTAGAATCGATGATGTCACAAATTTGGAGTACTTAAGTTCTGCAAACGATTGCGCTTCATAGTCGACATGCCGAGAGCTAAAGAAATTCAAGTGAATGAGGTTTCAAGGATTTGGCAGTTGAAAGGTGAAGGGAAGAGCGTTTCTGAAATTTCTGCTATTATTAATAGGTCAAAAAAATCTATTTATCGAGTTTTATCGAGTGGTTCCGAATATAAAGCAAAATGTCGGTCTGGGAGGCCACGTGTGACAAATGCACGAGAGGATCGCCTGATACAAAGACTAGCGAGTACTCAACAAATGAGCGTACGTGGAGTTCAAAGCTCATCGGGACTCTCTGTATCAAAGGATACGATTCGTAGACGAATTTTGGAAAAAGGAACAATCGTTTATAGCAAAATGCAGAAGAAACCAGCTCTGAAACCATATCATAAGTTACAAAGACTTATGTGGGCTCGAAAGCATATGTCATATGGAGAGAAATGGCAGTCAGTCATATTTAGCGATGAAAAAAAGTGGAATCTGGATGGTCCAGATGGTTGTTTATCGTATTGGCATGACTTGCGGAAGGAACCTCGACGTTTTTTTAGTCGCAGACAAGGAGGGGGCTCGGTGATGGTTTGGGCAGCCTTTTGCTATAATGGACAAGTATCTCTGACCTTCACCAGTGGTCGTCAAACTTCACAGCATTATACACAGACATTAGAAGAAAACCTACTGCCATTTGCTGAGCTTCTAGGGGGTCCTCAGTGGGAATTTCAGCAAGACAATGCTTCAATTCACACTGCAAAACATTCAAAATCTTGGTTTAATTCCCATAATATAAGAGTTCTCGACTGGCCAGCATGTAGCCCAGATCTTAACCCTATAGAAAACCTTTGGAGCATCATGTGTCGCAAAGTTTATAGCAACGCTAGACAATACTCTTCTGAAAAGGAACTTAAGACATCTATTGAGAATGCATGGTACGATATCGATCCACAAACTATGCAAGATTTAGTTTCTTCCATGCAATCTCGTGTATATGACGTAATACATAAGCATGGATGCGCAACCAGGTTTTAAAAATTGTTTATTTCGATTTTATTTAATTTGTGTCTAAACTTTTGAGACAGCAGTTTATTTTTGTTACCATTTAATTTATTGCAATATGCACAATTCCACTTTTTTTTGTTATAAATATTGTTTATATGTACAGCACATTAATTTCAAGCAGTGATTTGAAAATTGAATAAATATTTTTCAAAGTATGTAAGAATTTCTTCATTGTCTAAACTTTTGCGTCATAGTGTATGAGGTAAGCTTCCTCTCTATGGCAATTTTACATTTAAGTTAATTATTTTAACAGTTTAATGGGGGGTGGCCACAACTGGTTCTTTAAATTTGCTATATGTACCAGTTACCATGGAAGTTGGAAGTGGCAAAAAGGGTACAACATATGTTCCACTTTTGGCCACATGATTCATTACAGTGAAAATTTTAGCCATTAAATAAATTTAAAAACATCTGGATAAAACAAAATCAATTTACTTTTGTTTTATATAGTAATGGCTTCAATAATAATAATAATAATAAAAAGCAAGGCTAATAGCAGTTCTATCAAAGAGATTTTGATTTCTCTGTCCAATAGATAATTTACTTTAGAAAGGACATTGTCCTAGTAACTAAAGAATGATATTTCTAAAGAAAATATAGTATATTGTGTTTAGTATTGATAAAACCAAAGGGGAAGGGCGATATGTTCTATATGATAAATAAATTAAAACATAAATTTTGAAAGATTTTACAAATTATAAATTAAAAAGTTTAATAAAATTGCAGCATGATTTCTTGTATTTTCCCTAAAGAAATGAAGAAGTTCCATAATTTTTGACAGATTTCGAGCAAACGGATTTAGAAATACTAAATATTGTGAAAAACGTAACTAGAGATGTCTAAATACAAACAAGAATGTATTTCCAATTATTTAAAAAAGAGCAGCATTCATTTTACTAAGTTTAAAAAACACAGAATTCTGTGCTCTTAAAAAATGGCCTAGAGGGAACACTGTTCTAGGATAAGAAGATGTAAAGGCCATTCAAAATGTATAATGCCAACACTACAAGCTAGCAAAGTTTTGGAGCACCAGAAATATAACTCTTTGGTGGCGATTCAAGTGTTTTAATCAATCCGCAATCCATTGGATAATTATAAAACTGATTTAAATAGTTAATCTTGATGTCTTACAGGCACTGTTGTCCCTTTTATGAAATAAATTAAATATATTTTTTGTTTTTTTTTAAATTGAAATTTTCAGTTAAAATCAACACAAGTATATTTTACTTAATGTTTTTATCAATTCATAAAAAAAAAAAAAATTGCAAAATTCTTTTAATACAGCAAAGAAATATATGTGTGGAAAAATAGATGTTGCATAAAAATGCTTTTTTTTTACTTATTATCAATTAAAATGTTTGTTAAACTACATGATATTGGGTTGGGTTGATTTTTGCCGGCCGATTATCAACACGAGGGATATAGGCCCTAGGGGGAGTGCCCTCCGTGGGGGTCTTTCTAAGGGAACCTAACCCGTATTTACGCATGGAAATCCAAAGTTTCGAAGAAAACCACGAAAACTCCGAAACGGTTAGGCCGACGGGAGCGATTGGGTTCGAACCCAGCACCTCCCGTCTACCAGCTTCGAGAGCAGAACCTCTCAGCCACTGGTGGGGCCACTACATGATATTGGAGTGGCCACAACTGGTGCATAGAGATGGCCAAAACTGGTGTAAGGGTGGCCACAACTGGTACAAATTGAAATAAATTATTTAATGAGTTATTACTCACAATCTAAAATATTCTGTTGAAAGTTATTATAATTCACGGAAAGACAATTAAATTTGCTAAATAATGATGTTATTATGATTTAATATGCTTCAATCGGTCAATAACTGTAAAATTTCTATTTCAAATTTTCTCTAAAGGTGGCCACAACTGGAGCATCTAGCCTATACCTCTTCCATTTGAAACTGCCAAGAATATGAAATAATCTGCACTGAGGTCATCAAACTGACTGAAATAATTTTTAATATTAATATAATTTTTGAAATTGTTATATCTATGTGTAAGAAAAACATGTACTGTTACTTTCTTGTATTTTTGAAAAATGGTGAAGAATAAAATTTTTTTTAACTTCATTTTATTTATGTATTACAATTATTTTTTAATTATTACAATTAATTTTTTCTTTGTTACTGATTAATAATGCATTAATTTGAATTTAATAAATATAACTATAAACATGTCTACTACTGATGACTTTTTTTTTTAACTACTTCTATTTCTAAGAAAATCTATCCCAAAGATTAGCAGAGTTATGCCATGGTCATTGTTTTGAAATAGTTACGATCACCATAATATAATAAAAATAGTTGCCAGTGGCAGTGCTGTGTAAATGATATTGGAGAATTGTTTTCTTTATTTTTAAATCCCCAACCATGCATCTATTGCTGTCTCACACAACTTGTGCTTTTTTTTTTCCCCCATGAAATCATCTTTTCCAATATAGTAGCAATTTGGTACTGCTATTACTAAATTTGAATGGCTTTGTTTCTAAATATTTATGCATTTCCAATAATATTAAAATAACTAGGCGAAAACTGAATAATGAATACATGGTACAATTTAATTATTGAAGGGTTTTTTTTTTTTTTAAATATTGCATATTATATACTTGCGATAATTTAAAAGTTAAAATACCAGTGAAAAGATACTCAGAAACATAATTTTGATTATAATCTTTTTTACTACAATTACAAAATCAATTTCATACCTACATGAATAAAATTTTCAGACAAATAAAAAACCTATAAGTTTTATATAAGCCTCTTTGATTAAAGTTTGTTGCTTGCTGATTAACTTCATTTTTTGTGGTTTATATTTTTTGAAAATTGCTTTTATGAAAGTTTGTTTTATTCCCTTTTTGGGAGAAATTTTTCAAAAGGTTTATTTATTAGAAAAGTGAAACTTTTATTCATGTTATACATTAACAGGGATGAAAGAGTTCCTCCTAAAGGAGGAATTCCACCTTTTTGAATACAATTTTGGTCATTCTCTGGATTGACGCAAAAATGCAAAGAAAAATTTTAAGGCATATAGGAGGGGGGGGGGGGGGAGGTCTGGTAAATTTACTCTTCAGACATTTTGTCTATTTAAACCCTTAGAATTTCTGAACTGCTGTGTAGAAGAGCTATTAAATCAAAGGTCAGCTTATCCTATAACCATCTCAAAATTAGGTAAATGAAGTTGATTGAGATTTCGTTCCCGAGTGAATTTTTCTTAGATTTTAAAAGGGAAAGGAAGTTTACATAAGGTTCTTTTTGAAATAGAATATTTTATTCCATTTATACAACTTTTTGGGTTAGTTTCAGTGATGTATTTCTGGAGCAACGATAACTTTGATGTGCATATATTTAGCATGGAGCATTTTTTTCCCTTAGAAAAGAGAGAGAGAGAAAATCTTAAGCAACCAAACCACCTATAATATATGTTTAAAAAAATAATCAATGTTCTTCACATAAATTCATCAGATATATCTTTTGAGTTATACTTTTAGTAATCTGCCTTCCACTCTCTTTTTTTTTATTCAATGAACCTATATAATTTTTGTTAGTTTATTTATCAAGTAATTTCTAAGTTACAAAAAGAAAATAACAATCATATGTACAATTATATTTCATTTTATTGTATAAATTCCTGTTAAAATATATCTAAATTACAAAAATTTTTTACCGTTGTATAGATGGAAAAAAATTTTCACCCTTTTTTCCATTTCCCGCTTTCATGCCGGCATTAATCACACACATATAAATATACAAGAAAATATTTTGATTGTTGTAAAAGTAGAAAGTTTGAACTTTAAAACAGTCTTTAAAAAAATAATAACAATAATTTTTGATTTTATAAAAATTGTTCAAGTAATAACAAAAGAGAAATGATTACTTGCATGTACAAACTGCATGATAAATATAATACAGACGAGTAAAGTTCTATGGGAGTAAGATGCATGATAAATAAATATTAATTGATGTTCCTGTAAAAATATGAGGAAAAAGGAATGTGGGTTATAGTGTGTTGCTATACTGAAATAGTGGTTGAAAGCTTTAAAAATTAAACTCGCAGGCATTTTATTTCATGAAGATATATTTTGGAAGATTTAGATTTTTCTTTACTCTTGATGTTTCCTAGAAATCTAAAAAAAAAAAAAAAAAAATCATCAGTGTTGAAAAAAAAAACTTTATTATTATTTTCTCTTGAAAATAAATATAAAAAATTAAATACATTTCTTTATTATCTTGAAAAAAGGAAGCATTTGAAATGTATTTTTTACAAAGAATTGATTTCAATGCTTCTTTTTTGAGAGAAGGGTGGGGTGTCATTTACATTTAGTTTCTTCTTTTTTTTTATTTACTGTTTTTGAAAACATGTAGCAAATAACTTAGTCAATACTTTTGTCAGCAATCAGCATTCTTAATCTTATTTCAACATTGTTTAAACGACTGTTTATATTGCCAGTCTTACCCCCAGTGGCAGAAAGTTTTGTAGCTGTCTGCGACAAGCTTTTAAAATTTTATAATCTGTCTGCAAATTTTGCATGTCATTTTAATGAATAAATAATAAATTGAACTAGGAATTTTTTATCATTCTATTTAAAACATGGTAAGCATGATGCATTCTCATTAATTTTGCTTATAACTTTTCATCATCTAACTTCTTGTAGAATTTCTAAAGTGTAAAGGATAGGCAGAACCACACATAGGCAATAACGATGCTTTTAAAAACCTTCGGAAGCTTCAGAAGCCTCAATCGCAAAAAGCACAAGGTTTTTTCTAAAACCCATGAATGAAATTAGTTTTTTTCCAATCCTTTGAGAAAATTCATGTTTTTTCGCGTACTTCTGATAAAATTCGAGTTTTTTCCCCCGACCCTTTGACGAATTTTGCTTTTTTTTCGCGATCCCATGACAAAATGCGCATTTTTTTCTGCAGCCTTCTGAAGAAATTATTTTTTTTGTAATTCTTTGGTGATATTCACATTTTTTCCATGGCTTTTTTACGAATTTCTCGTTTTTGCTGCGATTTTTGGACGAGATTTGCGTCTTTTTCGTGATCCCTTGACAAAATTCGAATTTTTCTTTTCTGCGTCCTTTTGAGGAAATTATTTTTTTTTGTAATTCTTCGGTGAAATTCACATTTTTTCCATGGCTTTTTGACAAATTTCGCGTTTTCCCCGCAATTTTTGGACGAAATTTGTGAGTTTTTCTTTTGCAATCTTTTGACAATATTCGTGTTTTTTCCACAATCCTATGACGAAATTCGCGTTTGTTCCGCGATTCTGTGACGTAATTCGCATTTTCCGCGATCTTTTGTTGAACCTTGCGTTGTATCCGCGATCTTTTGACGAAATTTGCGTTTTGTTCGCCATCCTTTGACAAAATTTTTGTTTGTTTCACGATCTTTTACCAAAATTCGCGCTTTTCACGCAATCTTTTGCCGAAATTCGCGCTTTTATCGCGATCTTTTGCCGAAATTTGCGCTTTTTTGCCAAAATTCACGTTTTTTACCCTATCTTTATCCGAAATTAAAGCTTTTAGCGCGATCTTTTGCCGAAATTCACACTTTTACTCGATCTTTCGCCAAAATTCGCGCTTTTTACGTGATCTTTTGCCAAAATTCGCGCTTTTTTGCAAAAATTTAAGTTTTTTACCCGATCTTTTGCCAAAATTCACGCCTTTTACCCGATCTTTTGCCGAAATTAAAGCTTTTAACGCGATCTTTTGCTGAAATTTACACTTTTTACGCGATCTTTTGCCGAAATTCACGCCATTAGCGCGATCTTTTGCCGAAATTCGCGCTTTTTACGCGATCTTTGCCGAAATTCGCGCTTTTTATGCGATCTTTTGCCGAAATTCGCGCTTTTTACGCAATCTTTTGCCAAAATTCACGATTTTTACCCGATCTTTTGCCGAAATTAACGCGATCTTTTACCGAAATTAACGCTTTTTACGCGATATTTTGCCAAAATTTGCGTTTTTTTCGCGGGAAAAAAATTGTCCGAAAGTTGCGGACATTTTTTTAAATTGATTTCATTAGTGCAGACAATAATTGTCCACAAAAGATTTTTTTTGCCCGCGACTATGTCGCCGTGTCGCGGCGTTTCTGCCACTGGCGGACTGTGAATAGTTTTTTTTTCTTTAGTCTTTCTTAAAGTATTTACATTAAGTATCTCAATATATCAATTGCACTATTAAATCTGTACTTGTTTACATTCCAGCATAAAAATTATCTTACTCATGAAAACGAATAATAACATTGAAAGCTTCTGCCGATTATCTCTACATAAAGGTAAACAGCTTTGCTACTTTATATAAAGTTGAATTGTTTGGAGGTTTTATTAAAGCCTTTAACAGTCGAAAATATGCCCTTTTATTAGAGTTATTATATAAGTATAAAGTAAAAAATAAGTTGCATTAATGAGTCTTTTGATTTTCAGAACTACCAATCACTATTTTAATAAGATGAAAAGGGCTGACAAGCATTTATTTACATGTAATATAATGTTAGGCTGGTAAGGGGTGGGGGTGTTGGTGTGCTGTAATATTGAAATAGTGATTGAAATTGAAAGCTTTTTAGAAAATCAATTTGAAAGCATTTTCTATCTTACAAATCTATTCAGTGCTTTATTCCTTGATTTTTCACAGAAATCTTAAACATAATTTGTATTTTCATCACAAGGTTAAGCGAAAAAAAAAAGACAACTTTATTCATTTATGAATGTAAGCATTATAAATTAAATACATTTCTTTATTTTCTGTTTTTAAAATGTAAATTTAAGAAATGAAATTTAAAAAAAGAGAAAGAAAAGAAAAACAACTAACTTGTGATTTATTTTTATTTATTTGTTGTTGTTGTTTTTTTTTTTTTGGGGGGGGGGTAGGATGGGGGGTTGTATTTTATTTACAATTTTAATCACATTAGAAGAGATACCTTTGGTAAAAGTTTCTTTTTTTTTTTTTTAGTTTCTCTTAATGAAATATTTAAGACTCAGAATTACATTCTACTCACTATGTAAATGTTTTCATTCTTTATCAATATGACTAATATATTTAAATTCATAAAGTTTATTTTTACTCTCTAAGCAGGGTTTGTGATTTTTTTTTATCAAAATTTAATTTTAAATTAAAATACCCTTTACTAAATCATTAAAATTAAATTAATAATTAGAAAAGCTTATTAATCAGAGGAAAAAAAAACCCTCATTCACTTGGTTAATTTGAAGTATTTTAAGCATATAAAAATTAAATATAGTAAAGAAAAAAAAAATAGAGCAATATAAACAGAGATTTGAAAATGTGAATTCGCTTTTACTTTTGAAAGCATGAAATAAATAAAACAAATTGTCTTGTGTTGTATAAACACCCCCACTTATACTAGCTCCAATTTAACAAATATCCTATACTATATAAAATAACCTATATTTAATATAAAGTAGCTTTGCAGATAACTATGATCATTTGTATATTATATGTTTATAATTCACACATTCCATATTTTAGTCTAAACTGCAAAAAATACTCTTATTAAACAATGTGTCACATTCGTGTGGCCCCCCGAACACTCTAACAACCTCGCAGCCCTAATGCATCTCTGGAATTTTGAAGTGGACTCTCCCGGGGCCGTCGCGAAACAACTTCCTTCTCTTACGGGCCTGCTTCAAGACGAAAATGTATAGCAAGATGGCGGCGCAAGAGATCTGAGTAGCAAACGAAATACGTCGGATAGTTGTATATTTGTATCAAAAAAAGTGCTACAAATTTCCGTTTTAGAATATTCTATTGAGCAATTTGTGGCTTGTTTTAGATCTATTTGATTTATACATTCAATAATTAAACAGAGAAGGGTCATTAAACAGGTGCTTTTTTTTCTCCTTTGATTTAAAATGTATTCAAATACATTTGATTCGCCGTTTTTATCGGAGATTTTAACTTGAAATATACATTTATGGTAGAAAAAAATCATACATTAAAATTATCAACTTTATCATGAAAAAATAAAAATACAAAAATAGTTAAAGAATTGGGATTCGTGGTATTTTTCGGAGAGTTTAACTTGAAACATACATTTATGACAGGAGATATCATGTATTAAAATAACACAATTTTAGCAGATAATAATTAAATTTCCCTTTAAAAATAAATACGTCTTAATTTAAAAGTATAAATTTCAGGATTGATATTACATAAAATCAAAAATAAAAATATTAATTTTTTTAAACAATTAAAACAAAAATTCTGTTTATCAATTAAAATTTTAATTTTAGAATGAGATCGCCCGAATAAAGTGTATAAGTACATGATTTAGGCAGATAGTGGTAAAATAAAATGGCTCCAGGAAATGTTATTATTTCTAATTGTAAATGGTTTTCAAATTTTTAAAAACTAATTATAATTAGCTTTTAAAAACACTTTTACAATAGTATATTTACAAAAGTACTTTCCTAAAATTCCAAGAGCCCAAAATCTTATTGTACAACTCACTATTGAAAAGACTGAAAATTTAGGTCTGGATTTCATAAGTAAATGCAAGTGTGGAAGCAAACGTTGCTATATATTTAAGGAAGCAGTTTACCTTTTCAATATTTTTTAAAAATTTAAATAAATGATTCAAATGGTGTAATAAGTCACTGCATTTCAATCTTCAACTAAAAGTACATTTAAAAAAAATGTTTTTTAACTGCATATTTAGTTAAAATTTTAAAATAGTTTAAAACATTTTGAATTTTTTAAAATTCTACTTTTTTAAATATTAACATTTTTGTCCATTTATTTAAAAAGATTTTCAAATATGTATTACGCAAGACTGACCATGAAGTTTTAGATAAATCAAATATTACATTTAATATAATTTTTTCACTGATATACATAGTGTAAAAGAGTGAAATCTAATACATCTTCATATACTTTTATTAAAAATATAAATAAAATAAAACCATGAAGGACAATTCCATGCTCATATTTTTCACATAATTCCATGCTCATGTTTTTCACATATATAATAAAGAACATGTACAAAAAAGTTCAAATCTATATCTCAAATACGAAAAAAAAGACCTTAGCATTTTTAAAACATGAAAGTGAAGAAAATAGGAACATGGCAAAAAAACACATTTAAAGTTGGTTGTTTCTGGGTAATTGCGCTGGGTGTATTAATGAAATTTACTATATCTGGCGTTATAATCGCCGTATGGGTAAAAATGAGGTGTCACAATATTCATAATTAAATAGGCTTCCATTTAATTTTTTTTATATATATAAAAAATCGTTTTTTTGGGTTAATTTTCAGGTGAACTGCCCCCTTAAGTTATGTGTTTGTCAGGAATTGCGAATATAATAATAAAATAAATAACTATACAAAAGTCAAGAATGTCAACAGAAAACTCACTTCTAATAAAATAAAATCACATGTATTAGCAAACATGTAACAGTCGTTGATAAGTTTCCAGATATTTCAACTTCCGTAATACTTGTCTGTTTAAGTGAGATTATTTTTTCATGCAATATTAAATACCATATATTTTTTAAATTATTGTAAGTATGTGCTTACTGTTAGTGAAAAATGCTATTTTAGTTGTAACACCTACCAACGGAATGTGTATTTTAAGTTATGCATACATTATGAAAATTAAATTTTTTATTGATAAATAGAATTTTTGTTTTAGTTCATTAAAAAATATAACATTTTTATTTATGAGTTTATGTATCAATCCTGATATTTATAATTTTAAATTAAGGCATTTTAATGTAAGAAATTTTTAAAGGGAACTTTGTCATAAATGTATATTTCAAGTTAAAATCATAGATAAAAACCGCGAATCAAATGTTTTCGAATATATTTTAAATCAAAGGGCAAAAAGAAGCAAAAAAAGAAAAAAGAAAGAAAGTTCCTGTTTAGTGACTCTTCGATGTTTAATTATTGAATGTATCATTCAAACAGCCATAACAAAATATCACAAAACGGAAATTTATAGCACAGTTTCTGATGCATACATACAACTATTCGACTTGGTTCGTTTGCTAACTCAGATCTCTTGCGTGACTCATCTTATTCTTGAAGCAGGCCCGTAGAGAAGAAAGTTGTTTCGCGACGGCCCCGACTCTCCGCGGATGGGGGATGCGAGGGTTGGAAAGAAAATAGACATTGGAGGGTGAGAGCAGAGAGAGCGACATTTCGAATTCCACTAGACTTCTGTTCTAGCGTACTTCCAACGCCCCCTTAAGGTTCTGCAGAGCAATCTGATTGGCTATCGCTAGATGGGAATGGAACCTCCCTCTTGTTTACAACGTTTATCCTATTTATTTATCCCGGGGAGAGAAGGAAGAAAAGCTGTTTAATGTTTACTATGAAAAAGTCGTATTTTAGATGAAGTAATCAATGTTCTAGTTATCAATTAAACTTTCACAAAAACTCTGTATAAATGGTGACAGAAGAATATTTTTATGTAATCAAAAAACTTCATTTTCACTCCCTGTTTAAAAAGGAAGCAATTAATTTAGGTAATTGGCTGTATTAATTAATACAGCCATTAAAACTAAAAAAAAATTCATTATTTTGTAACTCAATTAAATACAAACGATTAAAGCTAATCAAAATATTCCCTTTTCGCAAACAACTGGAAAAAATATTTATAATCATGCAAAGATTGCATATTTGTTTCAAAAGTGCATGTTTATATTTAGTGCTTAGGGGCTGTGCATATATTAACGTTATCATTTTAGGGGGGAGGGGGATCTGGCACATGATATCGTATGATATCTGTAGGGGGAGGGGGGATTGTCTTTTGATCCAACCAAAATTTTCTCTTCTTATTTGTGACATGGTCTTTATACGCAAAATAGTATGCTAACTTTTTTTTAATCTGTTATATATTTTTATGAAAATACAAAATCATTATTAAAATCACTAAATTATTATAAAATTATTTATTTCCAAATTATAAAATACTCCAACATTTGACATTCCTATTCTTCTTCATATGTGTGTGCAGATATAATTGCTGTTCGAGAAACCGTATGTGAAATGAAACTTGTGTTTACTAATAAATAAAAGAGGAAGAGAAAGAATGTTGTCCACTTGTTTTGTTAATATGAATTTCTATTTGGCCTATTCCTCCGTACGGGACAAGTGCAAGTTAGACACTATTACAGTTGAATGCATTATGCAACAAAAAGCTATTATAAATTCTTTTAAATAGTAATTATTTCTTTTAAGAGTTATTTTATATAAAATTATTTCATATATAATGTGATATTTTATTGACTATATTTACTTCATTTGAATCAATAAAGTATGTGAAAAATAAATGTAACCATTTTTGTATATCACTCCAAACAAAAGAAATAAGTTCTAAAAATAAAAACAAATTTTAGACATTGATAACGATATCATTACAAGGGGGGGGGGGGGTCCAAAATTACCAAAAAGTTGATAGCGTTATGTATGCAGAGCCCCTTTCTGCGACTTATTGAAACGCAGTATCAGCATTTCAAGTAAAATTAACCGGAAGTAAAATAAGGGAAGCCCTGACTTTGATTATTTATATATATATATATTTTTTTTTCAATGATTGAATGACACTTATGACATTGACATAAGTGGTATTTTGCCCTGGATCTTTTTACTGTTTCAGTTATTGTGACTGCTTTAATTATGATTATATAAACGCAGTTTATTTTACAAAATGAAAATAAACCCACTGCAATGAAAACACAATTTGCAAAAAAAAGGCTTATGCTGTAGATGTTCCATAAGAAATTTTATTATAATACATCTCCGTGGCATAAAAGTTTTATCTTGATCTAAGCAAATTTATAAAAGTTAAAGCAAAACAGAATATGTTACTTAAAGGCAAAATCAGTTTAAGGTCATTTAGAATTACACTCGAATATTTGATGAAAATATTCCAGTACATAATCGTACATACTAAAAACCCCCTATAACGAAATTTATTGTTCTAAGTAATCAACAATATTGTTATTTTGTATTCCATAGTTTTCAAAAATTACTAAAAAATGTACATTTTGCACAATTATGAATGAACTTTAATTAAAAAAATTTAACTGTAGGATAAATCTAGTTTCAGGCTGGGCCTTCCTTCATAAATTTTTGACCGAGCAAAACTGCTTTGTATGACATGTGCATAACTTTATATTAAGTATGACCATCATTAGCCCCATTAGGAATTAAACACTTATTTTAGTAAAAACCGCTTATAATGAAGCTGGAAATGTGAAACTTATGCACTGTGTATGGGCTTTGTTATTAATCAATTTTCTTACCACATTAATAAAGAAATTTAGATACATCTCAAAGTGTTAGCCAATTGTATATAAAAAGTTTAGAATAATATATATATTAATGGAAACAATTATTTACCTTCCAATGTTTAAATTAGATTGCTTTAGATATATTATTTAAGCATTAACTTATATGTACCATCTAAGCAATGTGAAAATACTCACAACCTAATGTTAAACCAAAGACAATGTTCTTTCCAATTTCTCAATCGCATTTCAATATTTTTAAGTAATTCTTTTTGCATAGGATGCCTGATGTTGCTTGTCTTACCAGATATCTTTTTATATTTTCGATTTTGTCTATAGTTTTTTTTTATTAGGGTATTTTGACTTTCTGAACCGCTTTTGAAACTGATAAAGTGCTCTCTGAAAAAAAAAAAAAAAAAAAAAAAACTGCAATAAAAATTGCAAATGTACGAAGATCCCACTTCAACATCAAACTCGGATAACATACACAAAAGAAAATAAATCATTCTAAATTATTGAAATACAAACAAGAAATTTGAAAACATGTCCTCCTTTGGGTTTAGGGGACTTATTTGGTGGGGGGAAGAAAAAAGTGGAATCCTATGGGAAAAATACTTACCCTTCTTGATCATTCAAATTTGGAAATTTCAACATTTTTTTTTTTCAGTATGTAGATAGGAAGGTTCTTTATCCCTCTGTAAGCTCCAAATTTTTATATATTTACCCAGTCCAAAGTTGCAAATGAGTAAAGAGTATTTTTGATACTTTTTGAAACTTTAACACAAATTTTAAAATACTCAAAATTATCTTAAAAATATTTTTAACTTATAGCAGTGTTGCCAATAAGCTACTTTTTTTAAATTCAGATTTCTTAATTGACACCACTTTTTGGAAATAGTAAAATTTGTCTTATTTAATGAGATATTAAAGCGAAACCAGGGAAATTTTACCATTTCAGAAAAGTGGTGCCAATCAAGAAATCTGAATTTTAAAAAAAGTAGCCCACTGACTTATAGAGGAATAAAGAACCTTCCTTCCTATGTGCTGAAAATAAAATATTGCTGAAATTTCCAAATTTGAATGAACAAGGAGGATAAGTATTTTTCTCATATAGGATAACATGGGATTGCACTTTTTTTCTTCCCCACCAGGTAAGTCTCCTTAAGATTCGATTGCAAACATTTTCCCATTGAAAGCGTTGACTCTGTCATTTGTTTAGAATTGACTACAGACTGGTCAAATACCTAGATATGATTTTGAGACATACTATACACACTGTAGATGATGTTTCAGTTAACTGATTTAGTGTATTTATCAATAGAAAGGTAAAGAACATGGATCCTAGATTATAGTAAATTATTGTGGGGATTGGGTTATCTCTACCTAAACTTCTGTTTGAGGCAAACCTGAAACTTAGAGAGTTCAACCTGAAAACCGAAAGTAATAAAAATTAATCCTCTTTGTTTATATACAATTTTGAAAAAATATTCTACAATTTCACACCTGCAATATGAATTTTCCTTTTATGTTAAAAATTAAGTATACATATGCTCAGTTGCCTCCCGTCCCATACACTGTATTTTATATATATTTTGTAACTAAAATAGAACTTCAAGAGATCCCAATTTTAAGATACCTTAATATAGCACCCTTAGGTTGTCTGCCTTTAGTTTTTCATTAGGGGTCATAGTTTACAAGATTTAGGAGGCTTTTGTCCAACTTTTTGCTTTTACCCCCTCCCGTCCTTAATTTTTATTGCATGTTCAACAATTTTTATTACATGCACTTTAGGCCTCAACCCTTCTTCTTTAAATGTTACTTTATTTCGAACAGTGTAGTCTAAGTAAAATATAGTTAACCCTCTTTGTTTTGGACTCCACACTCCCTCTCTTAGCAAATTGTTTTTATTTTGAAAATTATTTTTTCCTCAAAATTTATTCTTACCGTCCTCCTTTTTCCACATCCGCAACTTGGATCCTTACAGACAGCAGAGGATGTCAGTCTATTGCTCCCCCCCCCCCTTATTACATATATATATTTTTTTTTAAGTAAAAATAAACTCTCATTTTCTATTAGGATTGGTACTTGGTGTTTAGACATCTTGCACATTAGAAACTTCCTGTGGCTTTGGCTGATGCTAAAATGAAGCATTGTTGAGCAGTGCATCTATAAAATGGAGTAAAGATATTCAAACTGCAAAAGTTTTTTTTTTTTTTTGCTTTGCTGTAAAGGTGGATTACCCAATAGGCTGAGTAGACAAAAGCCTAGGGGCTCCAATGTTAAGATTTTCTGTAGGTTTTTTTTTTTTTTTTTCATATTAGGCTAATATTTTATGCAAAAAGAAATGATGTTCAATATTCTTTGTTTCACTCATTAATCGAATCTTGTTGATTTTTAACCATATAGGTGGTATTTCAAATGCTACCTCCTTTTTAATTTATCCTATTCATTAGAAGAAAGTACTATTGCATTCTTTAAATTAATAAGTTTTAATCAAGCATTTTGCTTATTTTTTGCCCTTTAGTTATTAGCAATCAGTGTGGTGACATGACCTCACCCATTTATTCTGGCAAAATTTGTTATAAGAAAAATCTTTTTAGGTAAAAGTATCCATATAAATGTCTATAGTAAAATACATTAATCTGTAAACTTACTTGCTGTATATTCATTCTGAAAGCAATGTGTATGAAAAAAATCCAAACTGTTCTAAGAATTGTTTTATATTGGGTGATTAAAAATAGATGTATCATCTATTATCTCTTAAACCACTAATAATAGAAACATACTTTCTATTGAAAAAAGTATACAAATCAAATACAGCTTTTAGATATGACATTTATTTCATAAGAGACTGTACTTGACTTGTATACTTTTGCAATTAGAATTATGTTTCTACCACAGTGGTTTAAAAGAAAATTGAGCAGACATGCATTTTGAATCACCCAGTACATTCTCTTTGGAGGAGGGGATATCTATAAAAGTAAGTCTCTCGAAGTCCCTACACTGAGAAAAATGACACTTTCAAATCTGAGTAAATGTATGTTTTCATTTTGTTATGAAACTTTTTGTTTCAAATATGACGACCGAATGCTTTCAATTCTGAAATACTCAGTTTCAAACAAAATTACTTTTCATTCGTTAAACGTAGTAAATTTTACCAGGGTAGTTGAATTTATTCATATTATGTCATTTGTTATGATTTCGAACAAAACGCTCCTTTAAGTAATAATTTATAACATGAAATGTGACGAACTACATTTTTACAGTGTTCGCGGAAGAATACTTAAAAGCCGTCGTAATATAATCGCGAAAGCGTAAATTTTATTCTCCAACCTTCGAAATCGAAGAATGGATGAATTCGTAAAGGAAAGACTTCGCAGGTGGGATTTGATAACCATCAACAATATATAAATACAAACATCATGCATAATCGTGAATAAACATCATGAATAATGCGTTATGTTCTCATATTTGAGCATGTCCATATTTTCAGAAATGAGTATATACATGTTTCAAACTTGAGTAATTTTGTTTCGGAGCCATTTTGACTATGCGATATACTCAGATTTGAGTATTTTTTACTCAGTTTTGAAAATGTCGTTTTCAGAATGTAGGGACCTCGAGAGGTAGTTGATCTGTTTCTGCTTTGCTCTCCTCTCTCCTTCCACACCATGAAATTCTATCGTTATAAGGGTACTTACATACCCACCAAACAAAAAGTATCTGCACTTATTCCAGAAACTACATAGTGCAATAATATGTTTATGCAAATGCAGCTGAAGTAAGCTCTTAAGGCTTATATTTTATATGATCCAAAATAAAAGATTTTTTTTCTTCTTCTGTATGTGAATATTTCATCTGATAGAATTTTAAAACATTCTCACTGTTATTTATAGATTTTTGAATGATAAAAATTTCTAAATACACTTTATTAATTGAAAATTAACAGCACAACATTGAAAATCAAACTTTTACATATGCATCCCCCCCCCCACCCCGCAAAAAAAAGCTCTGAAGACCAATAAAAATGCTGAATTATCTAAACATAAAACACTCTAAACACTCCCAATAAAAGCTTCCAGTCATGAACAAGAAAAACAAGAAATAAAAAATCCTATAAATTTGTGTGTAATTAAGATTTATTTAAATAAAACAGACATATAATTAAACAAGTTTTTATTTATACTTTTAATTTAATACAAAAACAAAATTTATAAATTCAAGGACTTGTGGAAAAAGAGCTGCTTTAATCCTTGATATAATTTTCCAGAAATGGTTGCAAGTATGATATTATATACATTTTCCTTATACAAAAAAATATATAAATAAATAATAATTTTCAAAATTATATATAAAATAATGAATAAATTGCAAGAAAATGATTTCTGATTGGCTTTACAAGAAATATGATGCATTACTAAACAATATTCCAATGTAATTATTTGTCTCTAAAAATTGATTATAATGAGATGCAGTTTTCTTGAACCATAGCCTGATTGCATAACATGCAAAATAAATTTATATGCATCTTTATAAATGCCTTTTGCTGTTATTGTACCACATTCAAAGTAACAATACAGAAATGAACATATTACAATTGACATTGGCAATGATTGTTGAAGAATAATCATTTTAATCTTTATAAATCTTTGAGAATACCACTCAGGATGTCCGAGATCGTATTAATATAAAAAGATTTTTTTATAAATAACAATCCAAATTTCTCGATATATAAGGCTTTTTATTTTCTTTAAAATCTTTTTATTTTACGTACTTGAATGAACTCTTCGGAATTAAAAATCTAAATTCGACCAACCTCCTCCATTCCTCCCGGAATAAATGACATTATTTAAATTGTACTTTTGTGTTTAAATGACATTAAACTTAAAAGAAAACAAGCCCTTTTCATATTTAAAACTTGCATATATCATTATTTTTGCACCACTATGACATTTTCACTGGCTTTTTATTTTTGACCGTGATAAGACTACAAGCCATAGATATAAATATAACCTTCATAACATTGATTTTTTGCATATAGTAACTTTCACTATTCTATGTTTATTATGGAATATAAGTAAAAGTAGGGTACTTTTCCATTATTCCAACGACTATTTTCCATAAAAAAAAACAATTGCAAAATATATATTATCAATTTTATGTGCCACAATTACGTGATCTTGGTATCACAATCACTTGACATCATATGTGTTACACGTGTTTGTTACACCATTAATTCTCATTTCGACACTTAGGTGTATTTTTAGTAATGTTTCACTGATTTATTTGTTATTGTAGGGGCTACTTCACCCACATGTAAACACCCACTCGCTAATGTTAATCCTGCATGACATATTTTAGTATCTCATTTGCATTTCAGCATTATTTTTTTTTTTATAGATAGCTGAGGTTGATCTGTACAATTGCCTAAGTTTATAATGAGTACACTTTCACTTTCAAAACACATTCCGAAAGTGAAAGAATCTTTATAAAAATATATATAGAAAAAGAATCTTTGTCTAGATCAACCTCAGCTATACAGTGCCAAAAAAGAAATAAAGAAAAGAAACATTCATAAATATTGAATTGCAAATGAGATTTTTAAAAATATGTGCCATCAAACTAAAGTGAACGGGTGTTTTTACATGAGTAAAGTATCTTCTTTAATTAACAATTGTGTTGTTAAACGGCAATGACAATTTTAAAAGAGAAAACGCATTAAAAAAATGTTGCGATCAGGGGCGTGCCTAGCAGGGGGGGGGGGGGGGGTAACACCCGCCCACTTATTTGGAAGAGTTGGTAAAATTTAGAATAGTCGGAGAGTTAAGAACACACCCTGCAAAAAGTCCCCTCTCCTGTCGTCAGTATCATTTCAATTCTCTGTTGTGATCGTCATTGAGTGAATAAATTAGTATTCTTCATCTGCACTTTTATTTTTAACCGGATTAAGAATAGTTTAATTTTAAAAATTACAATGAAAAGACAGAACAGTTTTAAAATTAAATGTGAGTTTGGGAGCATTTTTAATTATGACAACAACACAACAGGAAGTACCATTTGGATGACATTAACAGACAGAAACATGTAAAATATCAGGCTTTGGATGCTGTTGCTAATCCATTTGAAGTAGCGGCAAAGCGACTTAAAAGAACTGAAGAGCAGACGACATCTAAGAATAAGGTTAGTAAGTACTGATATTCAGTAGTCTAAATTTGTTTACTTTTAACCCTTTCCGGCACATTGGTCCTACTCCGGGCACACCTAATTTTAATTCCAAACTTGCATTCGCCACCAAGAATATTTTAATAAAATTTTGCTTCTACAATGAAATCTTAAACTAAGGAGTTCTTATTTTCTAAAAAACTTACGAAAGCATTCAGAAACTCTGGAATGACGACGCGGCGGCAATAATGAACATCCTTAAGGAAGCTGACAACATCTGCGAGACACATGGAATAAATCAAGATTATGAGTTCAATTTGCGGCACAGGCGACGGAAGCCTCCATCGAAGATCGATGAAAATCCTGAAACTGCAGTTCTATTTACATGAGAGAATTATTTTAAAGCAGAAATTTTGAAGGTGGTAGGTCAGCTTACAACTGCATTTGGAGACATTCATAAGTTGGTATTTGAGAAAGTTAAACCACTGGCCTGTCTCCTTCCATCTAGGATCAAGTATAGCTCTACCGAGGACATTTCTAAACTATGTCAATTATTCCCTGATGATCTCAAAGATGTAGATAACTTGGAATGTGAAACTGATCTCATGTCCTCAGAAATAGATAGTTCTGAATCGGATACAATTGGCGCAGCAGCGCAGAAACTTGTGGGGAAGACTCATTTGTATCCTAACCTTTCTTTGGCCTACAAGTTGGCCTTAATTATTCCAGTAACTATGGCAAGTAATGAAAGAAGTTTCAGCAGGTTAAAGTTAGCAAAAAATTACTTGCGTACCACCGTGTCGGAAGAGCAACTGGACGAACTAATGCTATTAACCTGTGAAACAGACATAACTGACATGTTGGATTTAGACAGTGTAGCTGGAAAATGGGCTATTCTGAAGGATAGGCGGGTGATAATTTAAAAATGTAGAAGGATAATTTTTAGTCTCTTATACTAATATATATCTTATTTTTAGCAAGCAAGATTTGTCTTTTTTATGTATTTTAAAATTTATACACTTACATCACACAACAGTATGCGGTTTTATTTATAGAAACAAATTCCGAAGTACTTCAACATTCTTAAATTGTTACTTTTGAGAACTGGTTAATGTACGGTACATCCGTACACATTTTCTTTTAAATCATAAGCAGAATCCTAATTAATAACAGGATTCTCAACTCTACTTATAGAATAAAATAATTTTTAAAAAAATTACACATACTGAATAATAGCATTTAATTTTGACTGTGGTTAAGGAGAATGCAGGTGAACACTTAAGACTTTTAGAGATTTTTATAAATTCACAGTATTGTAGAACAGTTCACTCCGTCGCTGAGGGGGGGGGGGGGAGGGCTATCACAAAGCCTTTCTCACCCCCGATCTTGCAGTCGGCAAAATTCAGTTCACCCCCCCCCACACACACTAAGCCTTCGGCACGCCCCTGGTTGCAATGCATAGTTACATACAAAAGTTCAGTTTCTACTGATGTCACGAACAATCACCAGTTGAGAGGGATAATAAAGAAAAATAATGTAAATAAATAAATATCCAAGATTCTTTTTTTCTATTTTCATTAACATATTTCAAAATTAATTTTTTTTTAAATATTGATAGTTGACACTTGAGTAAATGGGGCTTTTCCAGTTTTTCTTTTTTTAGAGATTCCAATGTCAATGTTCATCCATTTGTTTATTTGGAATTAGAGTCTGGTGATTAGTTTATTTTATGAAAAATGGATTCCGGGATATTAGGGAAGTACCAAAAATAGTTTTAAAAAATATTCTTTTATAAGCAACCAATGGTCATCTTGAAAATATCGCTGATTTGTAACTGCAATTCATATTTTTTCTGAAAAATATCTATTACGCTACATTAACTTGGACTGGGCAATGTCCTTGATTATGAAAAAATCTTTGTCTGCTAGAAAGCTCCAGACAATAAATTTATTAAAAATATATACATTTTGCTTTGTTTATTTATCAGCAAAAGAGAAAAACAAAGAAAAAAATAAAACAATCACAAATTTATTGAAATTTAATTATTGATAAAAGCATATTTATTATATTACACTCGTTTTTATCTATAGTTTATTTTCCACTTTTAACTCTTTAAAGTATCTCATTGTTGCCGTTTCACTACACTTTGGCATATTTTGACGAGCATTTATTGTCACATAATTAAATCCATTGTTTTTTTAACTCCAATACAATTGCACAAGTTAAAGAGAATATTTGGCAATTTATCACCATGGCCACCTACTTGAAAGTGCTTAAAATTAATGTACCTATTAATTTGTAAAAATATTAAAATGCTCTATTGCCATCAGATACACATTTTTCTACATAATTTATATAATTCTAGCCTATCAGGAAATGGATTAAAAATTGATTGTGAAATTTCATGCATAAAAAAAATAAGTTAAACTAGCAAAAGAAAAAAAAAATATATCAAAAAACTACTGAGTCTACCAGGTACTACTGAATAATCTGAACATTCATAATTGAAAAAGCCAACTAACACATTTTGACCTTCTCACATTACTAATTTATAATTTAGGCTCCAATGCAACACAGTTTGAAATTAAGAGTCGTACAATAAAATTTATCAATATTATATATTGTTTTGAATATACAGGGTGGTCATAAAAAACATTTGCCGATATATGGAACTCTAGCGACCAGTCCGTTTAACCGATCGAGATGAGATTTCAGATATAGTTATTCAGAGGTATGAGCACGGGATTCTGTGAATGGCAACAAATTGCCGCTCACGGTTACAGGTACAGAAATTCGAAAATTTCGAATGGCAAAGCCCATTTTTTTTCGTCGCAAAATGCTCAGCGCATGCAAAAACCCTAAATAGTGCTGGAACAGTACGTGTATCGCAATAAACGGATGCGTTATGCAAGCACAAAAAACAGCTCTGCAAATGACAAAACACGATCGAGGCGCACAAAGGAAATTTGCATATGACAGAGGCAAGACACCAATCACAGAACGCTGTTCACCAGATAGTCAGCGTAGAAAATGGATTCTTGCCTCTGTCATATGCAAATTTCCTCTGTGCGCCCTGATTGTGTTTTTTTTGTCCGTTCACAGAGCCGATTTTTATGTGTGCATAACGCGTCCATTTATTGTGATATACATACCATTCCAGCACTATTTCAGGTTTTCGCATGCACCGAGCATTTTGCAAAGAAAAAAAATGGCCGTTGCCATTCGAAAATTTCGAGTTTCTATACCTATAACCATAACCGTGAGCACCAATTTGTTGCCGTTCACAGAATCCCAAGCTCATATCTCTGAATAACTATATCTGAAATCTCATCTCGATCGGTTAAACAAACCAGCCGCGAGAGTTCCATATATCGGCAAAGTTTCTTTATGACCACCCTGTATATACATGCAGTATGTCTTATAGATTTGAGAATACATTCAAAATAATAAAAATCTACATGTTGTTAATCTTTGCTTAGCGAAGTAACTATCAAATTCAGAATATTCAAAATGCTTCATTGTTAAATAAATATTCCAATGTAATAATTTAAAGCTCAATATGTAATATAGCTGAAAATGAAGAGTAAAAAAATACAGTTTATCAGATTGCGGTTGCATAATGTTGGGAATATATGTGTATTTTGCACCCTTACACGATGAAAAGATTTTCAAACATATATTGAAAATAACAAACATAAAAATGATTATGTTAATAATCAATTTTACTTATGACAATACAAGAAAGTGATTTTCTTATTCAGAAAATGCAAAATTCCATATTAATAAATATTTTGAAAATGATAATTTAAACATTGATATGTACTACAATTCAAAATTAAGAGTCATACAATACATCTTAACCTAATTCTACAATATTACGAACAAATATATATATTAATTATACATCTTAATCACTACAGAGGACATGAAAATTTTTTCCAGAAAACATTTAAAACAATAAACTCATGTTCACACGAATCATACGTAAAAGAAAATAATTTTCAAACTTAAAAGATACAAAGTCCTAGATAATTAAATGAAATAAATTGCAATGATCTTGGTTTCAAAATGCACGATTCAAATCTGCAGAAAATAAGTTTTTTAGAATTCAGAAGGTAAGAAATAATTTGCAATAGGCAATAAGAATAAAAAATTAAATATCTAGTGAAATAATCCATACTATAGTTAATAATAGATAAATTCTAATGTAAGAGGAAGAGGCTAGGTGTAGATGCAATACTTTTCTTTTTTATAGGCCAAAAAAAAAAAAAAAAAAAAAAAAAAGTTGAAAAGAGTGAGAAACTTTTAAATATTAAACTATATGTTCAACTAGTTCTTGAAACTGAATTAGAAAATGTAATATGCAGTTTTTAAGAATAATTCTGGCATATTATTACTTTAAATTTTAATTTATTGATACATAGTATTACAAATCAGAAATCTGAAATTTAAAATATATATATATGTATGTAAAAGTTTTTTTTTTTTTTCCCCTCAGTTGTCAATAATACTGATGAAATATTTATTTTGTTAAAATAAATCTAGATACAGTATAGAACCAATTATCCAGAATGGTTGGGGATAGTTTGGGGTCAAATTATGGACAAATAAATGGTTTGGGGTCAAATGTATTCCGGATAACTGGTTGAACATCAAAGCAAGATTCATTTGATCATTGATCATATTGGTAGAATATATATGGCTGTGTGGCATTGATTCTGAATACAAATTGACTATTAGATTATACAAATTAAGATTCAGCCCAAACAAGAACAAAAGTTAATTGGAGTTTGAAAGAAGGCAATTTATGGTAATATCGTGGAAACAAAAATTCTTATGTTTCCCTTGCGTAAAATTCAAAATGTCAAATATCTAACTCAATATGCCTTTATTTCAAATAATAGATGTTGACATCAAGTTATATATTGTAATTGTATTGTATCAAGCAATGTACATGTCAAACTGGCACTGTATGGCTGGTTGGTAGTTATGTTTATGACGGCTAATTATCAACACGAGGGATATAGGCCCTAAGGGGGGGGGGGTGCTCTCTGTGGAGGTCTTTCGAGAAGAACCTAACCCATATTTACGTAAGGAAATCCAAGGTTCAAAGAAAACTCCGAATGATTAGGCCAATGGGTGCGATTGGGTTCAAACCCAGCACCTCCTGTGGCACTGTATGGCACTTTTTCCTGAAATCAATGGATTGGAAATATTCTGGATAACTGGTTCTATACTGTATACTAATTTATAATTAAAATTCTGATTTAATATGCTTAGTAAAACAAAATAGGGTCGTTCCATACATAATGAGCAAATCAGCTTGGCTGACATGACACAGATTTTAATGAAAATCAGTGCAAAAGTAGATCATGTCTATCTATGAGTAAATATAAAATAATAGATTTCAGGATTGTTTACTTAAGTGTTAAAATTTACATTAAAAGTTGATTTAAAATTGAGGTTTTGTCTACATGTTTGAAATCTCAATTTTGATTATTAGCCTTAGGAATGAAAAGACTATATTAAAAATTATTTATCATTAATAATGAATATAAGCAACCAATTGGTGTAAGTTAGTAACTGTATTTTTATTCTGTAATCAGAAAAAAATAAGTCTTAAAAATTTGAGGGAAAAAATGCAATATTTCTGTTACTTCTTTGAACATGAAGGGAAGATCTTATAATTTTAAAATTATTTGACGTTATAGCTAGTCAAAGTATATATTTTAAAAATAGAGACTTTCATTCTTGCTTTTTTATTCCTTAATGAGAAAAAAAAAAGTATAAAAAATGATTAGGGTAAAATGTAACATTTCTATTGTGAAGGAAAGCTCTTAAAAATTTTGAGGAAAAATTAATCATGGCATTACCAAATTATTATTATTACTATATAAATATCAAGATAATTTTCCAGAGGTTAGAACATTATAAAAAGATTTAATTTATGTTAAATAGTTTTCAAGATATGGAGCTTCAAACGACTGCACACATGCCATTCTATGCCACAAGTTTTTTAAATGTCCAGAACTGCCCAAATATTTTATTTTTTGTTGAGATATTTTGCAATGCTCTATTTGAATATGAACTGAAAATACCAAATTTTATTAAAATCAGTTACTATGTGGCCATTTTTTTTTTTTTTAATCTTTGCTCATTTTGTGTAGAATGACCCAATATAGAAGTGAACCCTGTTAACTTTCACCATTATTTTTTACATCAGTTGTACAAAATGATAATGAATGAGGTTTAGACATTTTGACTTGAACCTGGGGAAAATTGGTCTTTTCAATCTTTCTTTTTCCATAAGCATGTTCAGCTGTGTAAGAAATTTTTGGTGGACGCCCACAATTACTAACTGCTCTACCTCCAACTTTAATTTTTCGACGTTGAACAGCAGTTGGCTGAACCCCAATTATCTTGCCTCCCTGCAAGTTTTTCCCTTTTTTTATCAGAGGCATATTACCATATTTTCCAAAAGTATGCAATGCTGAAACAATAGCAGATTCAGTCTTACATTTATTGTAACCTTCAATGAATTTTTTGATGGGTTCTCCATAAACTGATGGGTTTTTATGAAGTTTTTGATTTAAATCTTCAAAAACTGATTTTAATTCTTCTGCACATTTCTGTGAATCAAATTCTTCAGATTGTTTCTTATTTACATCAGTTTCTACAGAATAATTCTCTACACTTTCTGAACTACTTGCTAGAATATTTATGCATGGCTCTTCTGGGACAAGGTCGTTATACCAGTCGGGTGGCAAATCTGCAGTGTCGCCATAAGCAATTTTGTGATACTTAAATTTTGCAGCTGTATCAAAGCTTGTCAAAAACTGTAATGGGACACGAAAATTTTTTGACACCAGAAACTGGTGTTTACACGGAGCTCCAGACGATCCTACATAGCAGGTGCAGAAAGAAGTTGCTGTATCAACTGAATAAATTCGTTTGGAAACATTATTCTGGACTTCATACAATGATTCGCCAATACACACAGCTTCAAGTCCATTTAGCTTTGCTTCTGAAAAATTATATTTTTTACTTTTTTTACCTCTTCCATTTATTACATCAGTTATTTTCATTATATAGTAATCATCAAATTTGGAAGTGAGAAAATGAAATAATTGTAAGATATTGAACGACTTCAATCTTTGAAATATTTTGTCCTTTAATATCCTAAATGTGGCTTCACAATAATTGTTGGTATTATTCCCTCTCGTTAAATTGCCTCTGTAACACAGAGCCCATTCACCAGCTCGTTTTTGCAGCTTCTCAAAGTAATTCTGCACTTGTTTGTACTGAAAGCAATTTTGATTTAAAATAACAATATTTTCCTGAAATTGTTCAACATCTTTTGAATACAGGCATTTTTGGAACAGTCTATACAATTTTTTTCTGTCTTCGGGCTTTACATTATTTTTTCCAAGCCATAAATATCGCATAACATTTTGCAAGACATGAAAAATACACAGAAATAAATTTGATGTTGGAAAGATTCTTCTTATGCTATTTCTAAGGGCTGTACAGTCATCTGTTAAAACAACAGATGCATACTTTTGCCCATAGAAAGAAGATTCTGGAAACAATGTAATAAGTAATTCTAATCCTTGCATTATGTTCTCTTCAGATTCTGAATATGTTATGAATATTCCAAGTGGCAGTGCTCCAATTGGACTTTCGCACATTATAAGAAATACTCTGCTATTGTGGCGATCCATATTTCCCGAAGAATCAATAAAATTAACATCTTTAGATGTTTCCAACATTATATGGACTCTTTTCATCAATGGTGAACAAAATGCAACACAGAATCCAATTTCACTTCTTTTGGACGCAGCACATCTTTCACCACACTCAGCATTGTATTCTTCAATAAAGTTTTCCATAGCAGTTATCATACCTTCTCCATCAGGATCACCATACTCTTTTTTAAAAATCTTATAATATAAATCATATACCCATTTTTGTGTTGGGCATATGGAGCCATTAGCAGATACTTTAAAGTATTCATACCCATGTTTTGACTTTAAATCAAACTTATAAGTTTGTAAAGCTGATGATGGAGAATGATTCTTTTTAAATAAATCTTCAAAAGTTCTTCTTACAGCTTCTGATGGTACTCTGTGCCTTAAAGATGCTGATGTGCCTTGGTCATGATTATGAATAAACCGCATAGATACTTGGCAAGGATGTGTTTTAATATATTTATCTTCTGACCTAAAAAACAAAAATTGAAACCATTACAATAAAATAGAACAATATTTATTTTTTGTATGCTACAATAGATAATTTCATTTATCAACCAGGTGTCCCAAAAATGACTGATGGATTTTAAAATTCAATAACTTGCAAACGGTGACAGATATTAAAAAAATTTTTGTAGGAGGGTTGTGTATGATGTCAGGATTTTTTTTACTGTAATTCTTGATTTTAGTTCGAATTTCAAGCAATACATGGCGCTGAGAGCAATAGACGTTCAGTCCAGACCCAATTTTTGGTACTTCAGGATCCATTCAAAACAATTTAATCTCCTTTTTTCGCATGGAAAAAGAGAGAGGCCAGAAAATCGAGCTCGAATTTAACTTGCAGCGCCATCCATTGATGCTATTTGTAACTAAAACTGAGAATCGCAGCATAAAAACTCCTGACATCTTACATAACACTCCTGCAAGAATTTTTTTAATATCTGTCGCCGTTTGCTTATTGAATTTTAAAATCCATCAGTCATGTTTGGGACACCCGGTAATTTTCATGCTATAAGCAATATAGTCAGCGCTGCTCTTAGCAGAAGTGAATCTGGCTACAAGAACTTTTGTGAGGCACGTAACTTCCAAGCTGTATTATTCAATTGACTTCTCAAGATCAGTTTCATGGTACTTATTTCAAGTTAGTAATTATGGTAACACTATATTTTAGGCCGTGGGGCCATAGGCATTATCGTTCAACTTCGTTGCAACATTTAGGGGGCAACTTAATTCCTACATGATTATTATAATAATCTTTAAAACTCTAGAAATCACGAAAGTTCTGGATACGAAAGTTGCACATTAATTAATAATTAAAATAAAAACATGGAACTCTTTTTAATAGGTTTTGTAAAGCTATCTGCGATTGGAGAGTTTTCACTCTCAAGATCCAATAAAAACAGGTCTTTCAGATGTTTCACGTCTCATTCTCAGAATATAAACAAACTATCCACTAAGTTAAAAAGAACAAATGTATGAACTTATATTTATCTAAATTTGATTAGATTATCTGAAATGTTAGACATTAATGAATATTAAATATGCAGTTCTTGCAAAATAAGTATGCCATAATTGTCAGGATTTGTTTTTCCCCTTTTTAATTTGAAATTTCTAATATCGCCGGCATTTTTTTTTTTTTTTTTGCGGTGCTATCTAGCGAGGGTTTTTATAAGTGAAAAAATTTTTATTTTTCTGAAATTTGTCTGAATTACTTTCGAAATGAATACTTATTTATTTTCTTATAATTGTATACAAAGGTCAGCCACATTTTTTAATTTCAAATAAATTATTTTATGGCAGTAAATTTTATCCATTTCATACCAGTTCTAGAATAAATTAATGTATTTATTTTTCTATTTCGATTAATTTATGATATATATATATATATATTTAATGAAATCATTTTAAAATTAACAATCATAAATAAATACATACATACATAAGAAAACAGAATGTAAGAAAAATAAAATTTATATATTTCATGAATGTGCCAAATGCTACTTTTTTTTTTTTTTTTTTTTTTTTTTTTTTTACACCTATGTATTTTCTCTGAAGAATAATTCTACTTTTAAAATGATTTTCCCTAAATGAAAACACACACACACATATACCGGGTGTCCCAAAAATGACTGATGGATTTTAAAATTCCATAATTTGCAAACGGTGACAGATATTAAAAAAATTCTTGCAGGAATGTTATGTAAAATGTCAGGAGTTTTTATGCTGCGATTCTTAGTTTATTTTCAAATAGCATCGACAGATGGCACTGAAAGCAATAACCACAAATTCCAGGCTCGATTTAACTGCCTCTCTCTTCTTCCATGCGGGAAAAGGATATTAAAATGCATTGACTGGATTACGAAGTACCAAAAATCGGGTCTGGACTGAGCGCCTATTGCTCTCAGCGCCATCTATTGCTTGAAATTCAAACTAAAATCAAGAATCACAGTACAAAAACTCCTAACATCATGCATAACCGTCCTGGAAGAATTTTTTTAATATCTCGTCACCGTTTGGAAGTTCTTGAAATTTAAAATCCATCAGTCATTTTTGGGACACCCAGTATATGGATAAATAATTACAATAGAAGTTAACAAGTAACTGCCTGTATTTTATTATCACTTAAGTATAATGATTTTTTAAACGTTTAACTGACAAATATCTGGAAACGAAAATTTTCGTCTTTGAATTTCTTTTCTTTTAAATTCATGCTATTTTCCTTTGAAAATAAATCAGTTGAAACTTTAAAGCATGATATAAGAAACGTGTTTATTATATATATATTTACAGGACTGTTTTTATGCATGCTCTACTTCACGAGTTATTAAAAATTTGGAAAGAAAAAAAAAGATAAGTTTTCCTATAAGAATATATTTTTTCTACAATATTATGAAGTATATATACGTAATAGACCAGATGTCCTGTTAGCAAAACAGGAAATCTGACTGTTTTCAATAATATTAGTACTTAAAGAAGTCACAATAAATAAAAGTGAGATGGAAATCTAGAATAAAATGGTAATAAAATCACACTTGGTATACTTTTTAAAGTTGCAAATATGCTATAGCATATGATCACAAAATAATTCATTTTGGAGAATTGAAAGTTTGTTTTTAAGCAGAAAAGTGAAACTTTCGAAAGTTTTTTACACTATCCACTGTGAATTCATTAACGTACGCTTCTGATTGGCTAATATGTGAGAGATTGATCCAATCGGCTGCTATATGTCATGAGAAAATAGTGCAACATATTTTTTTAATTTCAGTTACTTTAATTTCTCTACGAATATACATGCTATTCCACAAAAATGAACAAAATTATTACAATAAGGCACTTAATCGTAAACTTCAGTTTGAAGGCTTTTGCTACATTAGTTTTTACAGGGTTGTCCAAAAGATATTCGTTCTTTTTCAATTTGTTGACAGTCCCTTATGGGGTTTCGGGAAAAAATCTTCACGGAAATATGACATGTACTATTCTGTTTACACACCTGGAGTTTCAGGATAATTCCTCATGTATTTTTCTAGATATTTAAGAAAATGTCAAACATCACAAGTGGCCGGTCACCTCTGGCCATATAGTGTACATTATTATTTACTTGACCTGTACTTTTAATAATTTAATCAATTTTAAAATTATTTTATTTTTTATCATTTTAGTTTATTACTTTACTTAATTATTTTAAAATTTTATTATATTGAAATCATTCATTATAATTTTGACTGAATTACTACATTCAAATTACTGTTTAAAAAAGTGTAAACAAAGCAATGACCAGAAATCTTCAAAATTCTACAATCTACACAACCTCTGGTCCCAAGCTGTGTGGATTATAGGGAGTCTACTGTATTTAACTTATGAATCAACATCTGAAATGAAAATAAAAGACGCCAAATTTGGTTATGGAAAATAAATTTTCATTGCAGATGTGATAATAATACAAAAAAAAAATCTCCAGATTGATTTTGATGGATAAAAGTAGAAAAAATAAATTTTCGATAAACAGAACAAAGAAGTTATAACATATCATTTTAACATAATCTGTTTACTTTTCATCCAATAAATACTGCATAATCCTTTTTTTTTTTTTTTTTTTAATCAATGTATTTTTTACATATTTCATCAGGGAAACAGATTACGAGAACAGAAAATCTTTCAGCTTGAAAATTTATTTTACAAGTAACAACAGGTGAGCTTGTCTTCAGAGAGAGAGAGAATAAATTTCAGGAACGGTTATAAAATAAAGTTTCTTCTCTCTCATCCACTCTTTAAGCTCTGTCTCTTTTAGTGCCTTATTGCTCCATGTGCTGTTTTATTATTTTTTTTTATTATTATTATTGAAGTCTGGATTATGGCTCTGCAGAAAAGTTATATCTTTCAAGCTTGTTACAATTGAAAAAGCTTGTTGAAATAAACTTTTATTGATTTATTTTGATTTTCTTTTTCCATTTTATACTAGGGCATACCTAAAAACGATATGGATTAATTCATCATAAGTAAATAAATTACACTGTTGTAAGTATAAATAAATACTGGCACGTTATATTTATTTATTTTTTAAAAAAAAAAGTCTTTCTTTAAATATATTCAAAAAATGCATTTCTGTTTGTTGCGCATTAAATTAGCAAAATCTTTCAATGTAAATAGACTATGGATTCTTGTCTGTGCGGCTTATCTGATGAAAATTGAATTTTTTATATCTTGTTTTTTATTGGTGTGGCCTATACAATGGTGCGGCTTATCCAGCAGAAATCTAACAGTACCAGATATTTCTTTAAAAACGTCAGAAAAATTTAGATTTTGGAGAAAGAAATTAAAGTTTGTGATAAAAAATAATTACAAAGAAATAATGAAATTTAGAACAAAATATAAAACATGAAAATGTAACAAGATACTAAAAAAATAGTTTATACAATGTCAACATTAAATAACCAAAAAGCCCTTATTTTGGTATTATTCTAAAAGTTCCACTTTCTTTTTGTTAAATTCAATTTTTCTATAAAACAAAACTTTTTTAAAACTAAACATTTTCTTGTCTTCCCACCCGACTCAAGACAGACAGGAAACATCTATCCAATTAATAAAAAATAAACCAAAATCATATTCGCAAAATGTTAACAATTATTTTTGGAAAAGATAAAATCAAGTACAGTAGACTCCCTAAAATCCATGACCCTAAAATCCGTGTATTTTTTCAGATGTAAACAATGAAATTTACAGTTAAGTTGCAGGAACAAAATTCAAGATGGCGCCAAGAACAGCGACTACCGCAATGTTTTTTTTACAAAATTTTTTGTTAATCATTCTCTTTTGGTTATTACAGCTGATTTATTACTAAATAAATTGACATTACTTTGATTTTGATATAAATTAGCATATCTATGTGATGACGTATCGATCTTACGATCGTTTTACCACTAGATGGTAGCACAGGACTTCTGGAATCTAATTGAATCGATTTCATCGGTAATAATTTAATATTTTTCTAAATTTTTATTTTGCATAATTATTTTAATAATTACTTACGTTTAAACTAATAAATTATTTTAATATTTTACTTATTTTAATGTTTCACTTTATTGTAAGCATTTATTATAATTTCCTTTGCTTAACTACCAATCAAATTAATGTTTCAAAAATGTAAACAAATCAATGGCCAGAAATCCGCAAAATTCTAAAATCTGCACAACCTCTGGTCCCAAGCTGTGCGGATTTGAAGGAGTCTACTGTATTAAAGTTAGTTACTACATTACAGCTATGGATTCAGATATACTTAGAGATGAAATTGTACAAAAATCATATATATTTACCTTTTCATGAACTGTTTAATAGTGATGGTTAATTTACTTGGACAGTTAGTATGCTTTTCATGAGGTGTTGCATCGTTTTTTGGCTTAGTGTTATGATGACAGTGATATTCTTTCTAATAAAAAGAAAATAATTCAAAATAAAATAATAATATAATGAATCATACAATGCGTTATTGATGAACAAATGTAATCTAAAATGTTTTAGCTATAAAATTTGTTTTCAATCATGAATATCAAAATTACAGTAGCCATTAGAGATTTGCATGGGCCGGCCGTGGCCTGAAGCCCGAGCCTATTTTCATTCACGGCATTCGGGCCGGGCCATACTTTTTCTTGAAGGCTCGGGCCGGGCCTAGTGACTACTCTTTACAGGCCGGAGCCTAACTTACTTTTTCTGTACAGAGCCAGAACTGGTTTCTTTCCTAGTCTTCACGCCTAGTCTCGGCATGGCCTGTCCGTTCAAAGGTCAGTAAAATTGAGCCTAGCCCAAAGATTTTTACAAAAAATGCATACATTTTTAAATCGCCATTATTCTGCAAATAAACATTAACTTTTGTTCTTTTACAGAATAGCAAATTTCTACGATTATTAAAATATAGCTAAATTAAAATGTAGCAAAACGTGTGAAAAAGAACCTGCCTATGATGGAATCCTGTTTCAAACTGGAAAACATGTTGATTCATGCAAAATTAATATACTAATAATTAATAAAAGAATATATAATACGTTTACTAAGAAGGGAACTTGTCTATAATGCATTTTTTTTTTCTTTTCTATGTAATTGAGTATCAGAAGATTTTACTGTATAGCATTTTTCAGATTTTTAACGTTTCAATACATGGAATATGGATTAACAATACTAATGATAACTGAAATATTTACATACAAGAAATAGCGATTCACTAAAAAAATAAATATCGCAGCTTGCGGCACCTCTATAAAAATGAAGATTAAAAACATGAATAAAAAATCTAAGATAAATATTTTTGGTCAGAACTCCTCGTACGAAACAAATTTTGAACCAAATCGACGTAAAAATCAATGTTTTGTAGAAATTCACTTGGACTGAGATTTGAACTTTTTTCTGGGTCGGGCCAAACTTTTAACTTTTTACTGGGCCGGGCCGATATGTTTTTCGTATGGGCCGGGCCCAGGCCTGGAAATTTCGGCTCGTGCAGATCTCTAGTAGCCATAATAATTTTGTCTGACACAGCAGCGTGTAAATAGAAAAGTGTGCCCAGGCAAAGTTTCAATTTGCTGCCCCCCCCCCCCCGACGAACATTTCTTTGTGACAGATGTCACAAAATTGAAAAGTGCAGAAACAGAAACACAGCCTGGCTTAGATGTATTATAATCCTGCATCTGCCAACTTGGATTTTTTTCTTGCATGAAAACTCTTTTTTCGCCAAATAGTAAATGTTGCCAATGGTTAAATATTGTTGATAGATTAATATAATATTGCAGAAAACTGGAATATAATAATTATAACTATTAATTAAAAAACAATTTTTAATTCATGCCAGGAAAAAATTCCATGATGGCGGATGCGGGATTATAAGACATCTGTTCCCAAAGTCTTTTGAATACATATTTCGTGTTTATTTTGAAACTTTATAGGTTTAATTTTAATTCAGAAATTTCAAACAACTAAGTAACATAAGAGAAAATTTATATTCTCGGAGGAGGAGAGGGGTCACTCAAAGGGTTAAAGGTACTTAATATAATTTTATGTAGCGGGCCAGTGACGATGTCTGCAGACCAGTAAACTCTGATATTTACTGGTCCTTGGGATCAGTGATTTTTTTTTTTTTAAATCAATTCTACCGCTGAAAATAGTCAGGGTTGCAAAATCGCTAAAAAAATGTCAGTCATAACAAAAAAGATGACAGACGATCAAGGGAGAATATGCAAGGGATATACGAAAACTCATTCAATTTCATTATAAAACTTAACATAAGGTTAACAGATGATAAGATTAAAAATTCAAAACAGTATTCTTGTATTTAATAACATTTGTTATAATACTTGTCCCCAAGCAGCATTTGCGATAAATACAAAATATTATTTTGTCTTCAAAAGCATCAGTAAATTAGAAAAATTTTGGTTTAAAAAAAAAAAAAAAAAGATCTATTCAATCTATCTTTTAACATGCTTTTACAAACAAAATACCAAAGTTCTCCAAATGTTATTTATGAAAAGAGAGAGATTGGAGGGAGGGTGGGGGGGAGAAATTTGTAAAAAGCAAATAGTATAAAATTTTGTAATGATAATGATTCTGAGATTCAAATAAATATTAAAATTGATCTAAACCCAATATAAAACAATGATGTTTTCAAAACAAAATACCAAAATTTTCCAAACGTTATTTCTAAAAAAAGAGAGGGGAAAGGGAATTTGTAAAAAGCAAATAGTAAAAAAATAAACAAAAAATTTTGTGCATGCATGTGGCAGTAAGTAAAAAATGCTGCATGCATGAGCACTGCATGCCCATAAAGCAAAAATTCAAAACAATATTCTTGTATTTAATAACATTTGTTAATGCTTTACCCCAAGCAGCATTAGCAATAAATACAAAATATTATTTTGCCTTCAAAAACATTGGTAAATTAGAAAAATTTTGGTAAAAAAAAAAAAGATCTATTCAATATGTCTTTCAACATTCTGATGAAGCAAGTAACTTTTTTCCCTCTCTGACAGGTAAACTTAAATTTTCCCATCCCTGACAAAAACCGCAACCAAACATTACAATAAGCATAAAAACTTAGTCAGTTAAAATAAATAAACAGAAATAAAATACATAATTAATAATTTCAGTTTTTGTTCATGTACTATTTAATTTTTAGCAAATTATAATTGTACATTTTATTATGCCGAAAATTTTGGATAACTGAAAGGAAGTTTGGTTTATATTCTCGGAGGAGGAGAGGAGGGGGGGGGGGGGTGTCACTCAAAGGGTTAAAGGTACTTAATATAATTTTATGTAGTGGGCCAGTGACGATGTCTGCAGACCACTAAACTCTGATGTTTACTGGTCCTTGGGACCATTGACTTTTTTTTTTTAATCAATTCTACCGCTGACATATATAGTTAAATGGAAATTTTCCTCAATTTTAATACAGTATTTTATAGACAAATAATAAATGTTTTTATTCTTATGACTAGCAGATCTTCACTGTTGCAAATGAACCAATAAACAAATGGAAGAACATTGTTATTTGAATCTCAAAAACCAAGAATTTCAGAAAAGTTTCATTCACTAAAGTTATTTTTAAAAATAAAATTTACTGTATATTAATGAAAACAGAAAAAAGTAATAATGGACGTTTATTTACATTTTTCTTAATTATTCCTCTCGATTGGTGGATAAATGTCAGTTGAAACTGATCTACTGCAGTTACCTATGCAATACAATTTTTATCACTATTTAAGGACGTAATTGTTATTTTAATTAATGAAATATCTAATAAATGAGTAAACCATCACTAAAAATATACATAAATGTGGAATTAAAAATCATTTTATGACATAACCCAACAAGAGTAACATATCTGATGTCAAGTGAATGTGACATCCTTGATCATGCATTTTTTGTGTTAAATCGTACAGTTTGGCGATAATTGTTTTATGAAAAGTGATCCACAGGATAATGGAGAAGTAGCCATTTAAAGTCATCAAAAAATTTCAAATAGGACTTAGAAATGCATAACTACAAATATAGAGATACTATATATAGTATCTCATGCCTATATACCTTCCTGCAAATCTCGTAATGCAGTGATCTCTTACTACAGCACACAGATATACATACTTCTATTTTTATATTATAGATTTTAGTTTTATTGAAGATTCAGAATTTAGAATGTACATAGAAATGTAAAATTTAAAATTACACATAAGGTAAAAGTGAAGTTTTACATACATTTATCAAAGGATGTAAGCAAACATGAAAAAATAACTGGGAATTTTCCTACTGCTTGCAATAATAAGAATGTATTATTTAAGTGCACCAGTAATTGACACTTACAAAAAAAAAAAAAAAAAAGCCCAAAATAAGAGATATCTATATCCTTGAAAATATATTTTGCAGTAACATACACATTATTCTTTAAAATTATTACTTTAAATATTTATACCACCAGAGGGCATTAGTGCACAGAATAAAATAAACAAATGTGCTTGGTGACATATTTCAGCCATTTTTATTTTAGATGTTTGTTCTTTGAGATAGGTAAGCATGTTTATTAATTATCTTCAGATTTATAAATTGCTTTTGGCAAGTTTTATTTATCTGAAATGTGTTTAATTATATAAAGGCATTATTTGACATCAATGTTTTGGTTTTTGATTAATTATGTTGCTAATATCCAGTTTTACCATGAAACAGTTCACACATTAATTTATTTATAACTATTTTTGTTCTGTTTTTGAAATAATATTTTATTGTACACTTATAATAATAATAATAATAAAGGCACCTTTAATATTAAAACAGGATACTCATTTTAAAAATAGTACAATGAGTAAGTTTTTACTGTACAGGCAATGTTTTTTTTTTCTAATACAAAAAGCAATAAGGGCACAGTTGTTTTGATTGAGAGGCAAGAAGTGTGCTATTATTTTAAACCATAGGGCAAGGGGTACAGCACCCTTCAGAAATGTTTTTTGAGAAAACTACAATATTTTTTAGAATATGTTATCTTATGATTAATATTTTCAGCATACACTATGTAAACATGTATTAGCATTTTTCAACACTTCCGATTTTACAATTAATTTTTGCAGCTTACATTCTATTGCAATTAATAATTACAGTCATGTGTTTTCTTACAATATTTTTAGCGCACGTCAAATGTAGTTTTAGCCAAAAGTAAAGTGTTTTGATAATGCTATTAATGAATGTCAATCAATGGTGGTGACATTTATGATGGCCAATTATCTACACAAGGGATATAGGTCATAGGGATGCACCGAATAGTGATTTTGGCCGAATACCAAATATTCAGCCAACAGGCGAAACGAATACTGAATATTCGGCTTGTTGAATACTTTTATATTTCAAAGTTTAAAGACATTAAAATGTTAAAATTCAAAACAATTTTACATAATATTTAAAACAAACTTTTATTCTAGTAAACAAGAGCTTTTTTCAAGTAAACTTTATGCTGAAAAAAATTTAAGAAGCGGATATTTATAAAACTTTTTTAATTAATGAAATTTTAAATTTCATGGCTTCTTCTGAGAATTAAAAAAAAATGAATAAAATTTTCTTAAATTCTAAAACAAACATTTTAAAATCAAAAAGAAATTGTGAAAAAATTGTACAGGATAATATATTATTTGTTTGTCAGGAAGAGACTAAAGTAAAAGTAAAGAAATAATACAATCTATTCAAATTTTATATGGTAGCAACTTAGCAAGAATAACTGGTCTACTCCCTTTGATTAAGCAAGGAAGTTTTTAAATGCATCCTAGATCGGTGTCTGGAGTGGGCAATCATGTTCAGAGATTGTAAACGTTGTTCTTAAAATTTTAGCAAGAAACATTATTTACTGAACAATGTTCAGGAACTTGCATTTGTACATAAGTAATTCTTATGAAAATCCTCGTGATTGGTTAATTTTCTTAAATAACTTAACAACCAGCAAATAAATAATGTAAAAACATTCTCTTTTATTTAAATATGATTCTGTTTCTAATTATTCTGAATATCTTTATAAGTTGACTGTTAAATGTAGAAGTTGTATAAGGTTTTTAAAAATATGTTTTGAAAGTTTTTTTTTTTAAGTATTCGGTTCAGTCGAATATTTCGATATTCGGCCAAACCAAACATTCGGCAGACTGAATACTTTGCTATTTGACCAAGCCGAATATTCGGCATACCGAATAGTTTGATATTCGGCCAAACCGAATATTCGGTAGCATGGCCGAACAGCGAATAGATACCGAATATTCGGTGCATCCCTATGAGGGTAAGTGCCTTCTGTGGGGGTCTTTCTAAGGTCAATCAATAGATCTAGACATGTCATTTATTGGAAAATTAGGGGACAATTACTGGTGAAAATAGTAAATTTGTATATATATACATATATAATAAAAATAAAGATTAAAACAATTTCGATTCATGTGAGAAATATATCCTTAGATATACAAACTTGGCTCTACAGATATTTGTGGCTGAATAAATGTTTTAAAAGGGTAAATTTTAGGACAAACTTACTTTAAACTTTGACTGTATCAACTAGATTCAAAAATACAAGAAGAAATTTATCACAAACCTTAAAAATTATCCTTGGCGTACATTCCTTGTGGGTTCTGTCAACTTTCCAAGTTGTCAAGGAATTATCTTCAAATTCCTTCAGCCATTTTAAAGCTTCTTCTTTTTCAAAAATGGCTAGTCTTATTGTGCAGTTAAATGCATTTTCCTTCTCACCTTGAATAAATTCAGTAACTGTATATTCATAGCTTTGTGGTAAAATGCTATGCAGCTGAAAGGTAAGATGATTTATATATAAGTACTGAGTTTGCTTTTTATTGAATTTTGCACAATACGTTAAAAAAAAGAACAAAATAAAATTTCTTAATAACAATAGTCCTGTTTACATGCTTTCATTATTGGAGTGTAATAAAATACGATACATACTGATGCACTATATGAACAGTTTATACTGCAGTATTTTAATGATAATTTCTACTTTCAACTAATAATTCGTATTTTACTTTTATAATAAGTTAACACAGAATAAGTTGATTAATTTGGCAACTACCATATTGCAAGTAATTTAACTTTTATAATTTTCCAACTAAACTAAAATATTTAAGAAATAAAATCTATCAAAAGTAAGTGGTATTGTGAATCCTTCTTTGGGGCACAATAATAAGAAATTAAACACTTATATTCTTCGGCACCTGGATAGATGACCTGATAATTCACACTTGTTGAACAGATATTACAATCTCTTTGTAAAATGCCGAAGTAATTCCGCTATTGATGATGTTGAAAAAGTATAGCAAATACTTTTAAATAATGCTAATTCCTATTACTGGTTTACTTACAAACATTAAAACAGCACTTTTATTCCCTGATGTATCAGTAACATTCATTTTAGACCAATATTTGAGCTTTAAGAAAAAGCTACATAGTATTACAGTAAATAACACACAGAACAATAAATCTTTTTTAATGCGGCTAATTTCTATTATACGTTTACTTACAAAGGTCAAATCAGCATGTTCACTCCGTGATATATCAGTAACATCCATTTTACACCAATATTTGAGCTTTAAAAAAAGCTAATAACAAATTAACACAGATCTTTTAGTTGTTGACGCGCATTACGTTCTTACGTAAAAAGTAACAGCGTGCTCTCTATTCTCTATCTACATACAGCCACAACACTTCTTCGTCAGCAGCACAGACACAGAGCAGAGGTAACCACGTGTATGGGTTGATACTTGTTAGTTTGATTGACAATACGACAAGCCAATCAGATTGCTCTGTGGAACCTCAAAAGTACGCTAGAACAGAAGTCTAGTGGAATTGGAATTGTCGCGCAGAGAGAGGCCCTTGACCTGGAAGGATGAACACATGTTTGGCCGCTGGTCGCAAAAACTGCGTTTGTTTTTATCATCGAATGCTCTGAAACCACGGGAGAGATAGGCAATGCCTAGCCCGTTGATGTATTAGAAATTGTAAATATTTTTTTTTCTTAATTATTAAATGTTCTTTGTTTTGTTTAGAGGCATGATTACTCATTGGTCTCATCAGTACTAATAACTATCGGGAACCATTACACGAGAAGATGCCTCGTGACATTTGCGCAGTCGGTACCGATAGACTGATGAGATCCACATTGCGTGCCTCTGTGGATGCTTATGCCCAGTTAGGGCAGCAAAACGAGAAAGAACGTCGTGATGTATTGATGGTGAAGCTGATGGACGTAGATGGAAGACGCCATAGCTGGTGAGAGGCTGGAAGAGATAGAAGCAAGCCTTTTAGATCATCTGGACGGCATATTTATGGTGGAAGGAAGAAGCAAGAATACTGGGAATGACTGGTGAGTGGAGTTTATTTTGTTTTCATTGTACCAGAAACAGGTATTTTCTGTTTAAAAAAAAAAGGATAAGGGTATAATAGTAACGGGTTGTTTAATTTAATTGGTAATGTTAAAAGAAAAAAAAAATGTGTAGTGGTTGTCTGTCAGAAATGAGTGATGGTGGGATTAACCGGCATAATTGTATGTAAATGTGTTCAGATATAGTTTTTTTAGTGTATGATTATTGTTATTATTATTGTATTATATGTTGTAAAAAAAAAAAAAAAATTAATGCTCTGGATGAAATAGTTTTATGTCAGATTGAAATTTAGAATATATATATATATATAACTATATATAAATTTTGGGCTAATTAAGTACCATAGAATTCTTTTGTTTGTTTGTTCTGTTTGGTTACTGAAAAGGGCTGGAAAATGACCTTTCTAATGAAAGGTAGTAGGGCAGATTTAGCTCAAGTAGTTGAGGAATTGGGAGAACAAGTGCCTGAAAAGGGAACCAAACTCCAACTCAGTAAAATTATTTTGGAACACGCGGATTATGAGGAAGCCATGATAAAAGAATTGCTAGAACAATTGTTAATTATAAGTGAACGAAAAAAACTTGAGGGTGAGGAGAAAACGCGAAGCGCCCGCGAACATGAAATAAAACTTAAGGAACTCGAAATTCAACAACGACAGGGCTCGAGTGGGAATCAGAGTGAAATAGTAAATAATTCTGAAGATGGACTAGCAAAATATTTACATATAGTAAGAGATCAAATGCCTCGCATTCCAGAAAAAACAGGAAATTGGGTTTTCTTTTTCCACCAGGCAGAAAGCCTGTTTGAAATCTATTCAGTACCAGAGCAATATTGGGGTAAAATAATTCTGAACAGACTTGGAAACTTTATTAGAAGCCTAACGAATAGTTTGTGAACCGACCAATTATCTAATTATACCTCCATTAAGGAGTGTATCTTAGCGGAAAATGCGTTGACTCCATTACAACACAAAAAGAATTTTGAGGCATGTTATAAACAACATAACGAAAGTTACGTACAATGGGTAGCGAAGGCTAAAACCAACTTAGAATATTATTTAGAGAGCCGGGAGGTGAAAGATTTCAAATCATTAAAAGATCTTATCATATCGGATAAAATTAAAGACTCGTTAACAGGCAGCATAAAATCACATATATTAGTGAAAGAGGGGTCCAATTGGGTGACACCTGTGGATCTTGCTAAGACACTAGATGACACTAAGACACTATGCAGAGGCCACCCCGCCATCGAAAGGGAGAGACTTTTATCGGGAGAGAGATCAGAGAAGAGAATTTAAGCCATTCAGGCAGGAAAGGGTAACCCCAGTAGTGGAGAGAGGAAGTGCTCGCCCCCCCCAGTAGCAGCGAGGGAGGAAGTAAGAACGGTACGGGGAAAGAGAAACAAAAAGTGAAATGTTTCCTTTGCTCTGGTCCGCATTACAGATACCAGTGTCCACAGCGAAAGGAAATAACCCGCAATGAAGAGAGAAAAGTTAGCTGTGTTAAGGCAAAAGTGGGATTGAGCGCGGTGAATTCTAAGAAACATCAGATGAGGGAAGGGCAGGATAAAGAATTATTACCGATGGTAGAGCTTAATGTTGGGGGACAAAAAGTAGAGGGGATCTTGGACTCTGGGGCTGAAATTTGTGTGTTTCGGAAAGACTTGATTCCGGATAAGTTTATGACTGGAGGTCACATTTATTTAATTCCTGCAATAGGAGAAATGCAGAAAGCGGACTTTATCACATTACCTGTGGCATTATGGGAGGATAATCAGGCGATTTCTTCGGAAATTGATATAGTCGCTGCAGTAACGGAGAAATTAAACAGTCCGGCACTCATAACTCCGGCGGTCTATGATGAGTTGACAAAACAGGCAAAACTTTATAGCGTCACTGTAGGATTAGAGAATCTAGAAAATACGGGAAGGGAGGAAAATGTGAATAATATCCAAGCTAAGGAAACGGATGAGGTAACAACTAATAAGGAAGAAGGATTATCAATTGTGGGAGAAATAAAGGAAGATTCTCAGTCATTAGAAAAGGTCTCAAATGAGAATGCCGAGATTAATATGGAAGAAGGGAAACCTAGAGAATATGGGGGTCAATCAAAATTGTTTAGAGAACAACAGAGGGAATGTCCGACACTGCAAAGAGCCTGGGAGGAAGGTAGAAGTGGAAAGAATAACTACTTTGTGGAGGATGGATTATTATATAAAAAGAATCTAGTTATTAATGAAAGCGTTAAACAGCTAGTGGTTCCTCAGTGTAGAAGAAAAGAAATATTGAGACTTGCGCATAATCACTCAACAGGGGGTCATTTGGCGTCAGTGAAAACCTTAGAAAGGATTAAGCTATCATTTTTTTGGGAAGGTGTGAGGAAGGAAGTAAAGAAATATTGCGAAGCTTGTGAGGACTGTCAGTTGAGGCGGAGAATTAAAGTGAGTGACAGGTCACCGATTCAACCGGTAGCCCGCCCTGAATTACCGTTTCAAGTGGTTAACGCTGATTTAATTGGACCTATTGACCCAAATTCAGCCCGAGGTCATAAATATGTTCTATCGGTAGTAGATCAATACAGTAGATGGCCGGAAGCAATCCCAATACGATCTCTTTATGCTAAGGCAACATGTCAAGCATTCCTTCACATTTTTGTGCGAACAGGGATTCCCCAAATTGTGGCGATGGATCAGGGAAGGAATTTTGCAGCTGAGTTGACTTCGGAGTTTTTAAAACACCTGGGGGCGGCTCCCAGATTGAGCACTCCGGGGTATCCTTTAAGCAATGGACTTGTGGAGCGTTTTAATGGCTCAGTAAAGAATATGTTGCACCATGCAGTGAGAAAACATGGCAAAAATTGGGATCAAATACTGCCATTATTATTGTGGGCTATGAGAGAAGTCCCAAATGAAACGACGGGGGTTTCACCATTTCAACTAATGTATGGGAGGTTACCAAATGGTCCGTTGTCAGTTTTAAAGACTGGCTGGGAAGGGGAAACCGTCATACCGGAAGGTGTTGGAAATAATCTTACCGAATATTTAGAGCAATTAAAAAATAATTTAAAATCAGCAGCAGAATTCGCATCTAATGTGGCTAAAAGAAAGCAAAGCGATTATGCTAATCGGTATAACTTGAGATCATCGTCTAGGAAATTTTCAGTAGGGGAAAAAGTAATAATTTTAATTCCCGATTCTACCAATAAGTTATACTCACGATGGACCGGTCCGGGAGTCATTGTGGATCAGAGAAATGAACATTCATTTTTTGTAGAATTACCAGATGGAAGTGTTAAGAATTTACACCAAAATAAGTTAAGACCGTATATCCATCCAGTAAATACGATAGGATTAGTATATGAGGCAGATGAAGAGTTTGGGGATATTCAACATGCTCCGGGGGGAGAGGTCGCTGAGAATGATAAGGAATTTCAGGAGATAATAGCAGAGAAATTAAACCACTTAGAGGAAGAGAAAAGGGAACAGTTAGAGAGAATCTTAAAAAAGAATAAAAATTTTTTTAGTGGGGAGGTAAAGCGGGCAAAAGTTGGAAGTCACGTAATTAGATTAAAACCTGATGTTGAGAGGAAGCAACCTCATATTTATAGGGTGCCCGAAATACTGAAAGCTGCAGTGGAAGAACAAATACAGGAGTTGCTAACTAAAGGATTAATAGAACCGTCCCAAGCAGAGATAGCGTACCCGATAGTTTGTGTAGCAAAAAAGGATGCGAGTATCAGGTTATGCGTTGATTACCGGGCCCTTAATGCAGCGACTAAAACGACCCCATTCCCAATGCAGACTGCCACTGAATTAAGGTATAAAGCGGGGGCCGCTAAATATATTACAACTCTAGATATTTTAAAAGGATATTGGACTATTCCAATGGAGGAGGAGAGCAAAGAATTGACATCTTTTATAGGTCCGAAGGGACAATATCAGTGGTTAGTAATGCCATATGGGTTGAATGGGAGTGCTGGAACATTTCAGAAAACGATGAATAGGGTGTTAATTGAGCATTCAGAATATGGTGATAGTTATATTGACGATATAATTGTCTTCTCAAAAACGTGGGACGAGCACTTAGAACATTTAGAAGCAGTGGTGGGTACTCTCAGGCCCGGACTGGCCAGGTCGGCAGGTCGGCGATCGCCGAGGGCCCCCAGCCGAAGGGGTTCTCGGAGGGGCCCCCAAAATACTGAATATACTTCACAAATACTCTTAGTACTTTGACACATTCATGAAGTCTTTTTTTCCTTCCAATCCCTATATCTATAAAGTTTTCATATATTCTTATTCATATCCAGTATTATCATTATGTAATGAAATAAATTTTTTAGCATATCAATAAGTATAACTGAAAGTTTTGTCTATATAAAAATGAAGAATATTATAATTTTGCCTAAAAAATCGTTTTTTTCATCGCTTAATGCAAAAATTTTTCGATTTCTCAATAATCTATAGTAATAAAGCAAAGTTTTGCTCTGTCTGTGTGCGATTGCTTGCAAAATCTACCGCACGTAAAAGTCTGAAAATTTAGGTGAGGATAGTCCAAGACAGGTCCTGATGAACCTGAGGCTCAGATTTTAAATTTTTAAGGGCCGGGGCCCCTAGGCCCCTTGAAGTTTGTATGCACTAAATTGTTAATAACTTGCCCTCTTTTTATCCAATATTTTTCGTGTTGGGTGATCTTTCTCCATTCAGTTATTCTCGCCTTTCGACTCCCCATATAAGACCATGGCCCCTTGGGAATCGATACAGGGTCCCTTGAAGTTTCTGTGCAGATAAAAGGTTAATAAATTGCTTCATTTTAATCAGATTTTCATTTTTGAGATCCTTTTTCCATTTAGTTAGTCTCACGTTTTTACATTCCAATTTAGATCCTGACGCCCTTAGGGTGCCGTAAGGCTCGGTTCAGGTCCCCTTAATTTTTTTGTGCGCCAAGAATTTTTCACCCCCTGATTTTTTCCCTTTCTCAGTACATAATTTTAAAGTTGAGTCTTGGACTCTTCTCTCTGGATCAACACTCTCATATTTTTATTGGAGCACTAGGGCCCTTTTTAAAAATTTACCTAATTTTTTGTGCATTTCTTTAAAATATTATTCTAACGAATAATTCATACCTTATGATTAATTTTGACTAATTGAAGATCTAACGCGCTAAGTACTAAGACCATTTTAACATGTTTTTATGTTAATGCCCTGTTTTTAACTACCAGTGGGCCCCTTTTGGGACCCATGCTATAGCTCCCTTAAAAATGGTCCGATTCACAAGCCTTTTTTTTTAACAACTTCTTAGGTCTACCAGTTACTACATGAACGATAAAAAAATTCTCAGACTTCAGCTACCACCAATTTCGAACATTAATCTCCTTTTTCAGCATCAACTTACAATTACTCACTGCATCCGTAAATTAAAGGTAACTTAAGATAACTGATTTCATCCGATTTAGATTTCCTCCGTTTATTAAATATCGTGTTAATGTTAAAAGTAATTCATAAAAGTTACAAGGGAATGGGGCACCTTCCACCGCTTGGGAGCGCATTCTTTCCTTGGGTTTTAAGGACTCAATTTCAATGGGATTTGGTTCATTCAACTTAGATTAAATTCAACTACTTTATGTATTATGAAATTTTATCTTAGACTTCAGTTACCAACATTTTTTAAATATTAATAGTGCATTCTTTTTTTGGATTCTATGGGCTTGGGCTTGATTACTATAAGGTGCGGCTCAATCAACTTGGTTTTCGTTTATCTCCGGCACGTGCGGAGCACTTCCCGTACATGCTGCCTTAGGTAGCGGAGACCCAGGTTACAGGTTCGTTCGGAAAGAAGTTTGTTGGGAACACACTAGACGCTGTGGAAGGCAATGAGAACTCCAAAATTAGGTTCATTTAAAAGAATTCCAAAAGAAATAAAGTCATACAAACTTGAGTTTAAGGTTATTATAACGAGCCCCGGGCAACGCCTGGCGGGTTTGCTAGTCTTTATATAAAATATAAGTATGCTTTAAACCAAATTGCCTTATTTTATAATTTAAAGGTTTTATTGCCATTAGCAAGAGGCTATAATTTAAAGTGTATAACGCTTTCTAAGTAAAAAAGGGGGGAGGGGTGTCTTTTTTATCACCTAAATAATACGTGAAAATTTTAACCCTACAAAATCATTTCAGCATAATTTGTTAGAAATCTTTAAACCTCTTTATTAAAACAAACTTTCTCTATTTGTTCCTCTCTAGTAACATTAAATAAATAAACAGGCTTTTAAATTATCCATCTACCCTCAAAATATCAGCCCCCCCCCCCCTCCTCAACAAAAAAAGTTTAATATTTAAAAGTCTGTTTAAAAAAAAAAAAAATCTATCCTATTTGTTGCTCTTTGAAATTTATGCTTCCCCTTCCTCTCCAGCATTGAGATATTCTTATATTATGAATAACATGGATAAACATATTACACGAAATAAATTTATCCATTTTCTCATTACGAAATACTTTCCGAGATGTGAAGATCCGATCTAATATAAAATCCGTCAATGGTCCAAATTTGAAAACATATTTATGTCTATAGTTTTACTAGATTTATTTCTTGTTACATCTCCTATTTCAAAATAGTTACAAAGTAGAAATATTGTCTATTCTACAGCTTGGAAATCGGTAGAGAAGCTGCTTATACAAGTAAGGGATAAAAGGAGTGATAAACACTTTCAGGCTCAGTATGAAAAAACAAAATATTATACAAGTATAATTAATGGCAAATTAGATGATAGCAGTATTGATGTAGAACTAGAATTAGAATTCAAGGAAAAAAGAACTTCAAAGAAAAAGATAATGCCTGGTGAAAAATTAATTGTCGAAGCTCCTGGAATCTCAACTGCTCAAAATTATAAATTGGTCTTTTTCAGTATTTTAGATTGTGCCAGGACAAGTATCGAAGAAAGATTTAGTCCAAACAAAGATATTTTAGAAGATTGTTCCTGGTTAGACCCAAAGGAGTTTAAAGAAATCGTAATGCTTGATAAATTTCCTACGGAAGTTCTTTCTAGCATTTCTAAACTTTGTAAAGTTGAAAGAAGTCAGTTATTGATAGAGCTGAAACAGTTTGCAGATCAGTATGAAAGTTTTACAATGGCTGAAAAAACTATCATTGAAAGACGACAAGACAATCTGAATGGAGCTAAAGAAATATGTTAAAACGACGTAGAAACTGAATTTGAAGAAGACGAAAATCTTTATGGTTACTGCTCTGACAAGAAAAAATATTTTCAGTGTTTATCATGCGCCTTTTCTGTTGTTTTTGAACTCTCACAATCTGGGATGTTTACCAACTTGTATGTAGCTTACAAGTTTGTACTAACCATACCTTGTACGCAAGTCACCTGTGAAAGGGTGTTATCTAAAACTTAAAATAGTTAAGAATCGACTTAGATCTACTTTAAGCCAAGATAATATGTCTAACCCTCTTTTCATGAACGTAGAAACAGACTTATTTTATAACTTAGATAAAGATGTTATTATAGATAAACCAGGACCAGTGAAGAACTGGCCAAAAAGCTGTTAAGTTAGTAAGCAGCCGTTCACAATAACATAACATGATTTATTTGCAAATTGAATAATTGCGTAAAAAATTACCTTTCTTAGTTTACTGTATCTATACCAGGTATTTTAGAGCCTTTATCTTTTTATTATAAAATCTATTTTACAATATGTAACCACTAAATAAAAATTAAACAGGATATTGTTTTTTTTCCAATATGCTTGTTTTTTATTACTGTTGCGTCCCTTTTTAATATTTACTTAGCTATTACAGTAGGACTTAGAATATTATAGCCTCAACCATGCGATTCGCTTGCCTAAATCTAAAAATATTTATCCCTTTCTTTAAGAAAAAGCAAATAAACTTGTAATTAAGAGTGTATTCGAAAAAATATTTTTCCACCCTCAACAGCTCGAAATTTTCTGAGACATTTTCAGACTCATTTTTAAAAGTAAAAACATGAAACTTGCTGGGGTGATTTCTGAAGACATGTTTAACATGCCGTGTGATTTCATTTTCAGCTCAATTAATTAGAATTTGATTTTTAAACAATTATTTTCTCAGTATGACCATTTTTTTCATTCCCAGATCGCCCGCTTCGGAAAATTCGGCTCAAAACGCCAACTTTGACAGCGTTTTTTACAGTATTTTCTGCATTTATCAAAAAATTAAGAAGCACCGCACATTATATAGTTTCTAAATAAGAGAATTTCCAAGTTTGATGCGTTTGAGAGCAAAAATGAATTTTAAAATGAATCAGAAAATAAGCAGTTTGGATCGGAATACACCCTTAATTAATATAATTATTTTTTCTAGCATGGCAATGGCGGATCCAAGGGGGAGGTCATGGGGGGGTCATGACCTCCTCCCCCTCTTGAACGAAGAAAATTTCTCAAGGACAATTTAAAAATGAAGTATATATTAAATTCTTTCAAATGTACCCCTCGCTCAACAATAAGAATATTTCTGATTATTTAAAGCTCTGGCTTAAATCCAAAGTAGGTAATTTCTGACACATCCATGAGGTCATTTTTAATCTCTCAGAGGCCAGACTTTTGCAAGTGCACTTATTCAGAACAAATGTGATTGATTAGCGTTTTCTATTTTTCGATAAAAGAAAAGAATCTTTCCGGAAATCTCCGTAAAATGTGGGGTTTTAAACTGAATTTCAGGTCGCAACAATCAATTACTCCCTCATGACGGCATTTTTGTAACTGTCGAGTCTTAAAAATTTTTTCATAAAATGCTCAATTTCAGAATCATTCTTCTTTGCCTTTATAAAACTAGTCGGATGTACCAATCCCAAAACTTTCTTCTATCTCATACATGTTAATACTTCAAAATCCGCTATCACACTGCCAAAATTAAATGGCAATCTATGCATCTCATGAGGATTCTAACGATATGAAATTCCGTGCGTTAGTTCTTGAGATATGACTATCGCTGAAATCGCCTAAATTCAGAAAAATGCTGCCTAGCAGCGCCACCTATTGGGTGATTTATACCAAATCCTAATCAGCAACAATTTATGTCAACGTCTGACTGAATCTGAAGTTTGGAGAAAATCCGTATATTAGTTTTTGAGATAGAGCAATAACGAAAATCGTGAAAATTCCTGCATAGCAGCGCCACCTATTGGGTGATTAACACCAAAACCTAATTAACAACAACTTGTGTCAACATACAACTAAATCTGAAGTTAGATGAAAATTCGTCCATTAGTTCTATTGATAGAGCTATTGAGGCAATCGTGAAAAAGGCAGCAGAGAAGCGCCACCTGTTGGGTGATTTACACCAACACATAATCAGTAGCAAGTCATATCAAGGACTAACTGAATCTGAAGTTTGATGAAAATCCGTGCGTTAGTTCTTAAGATAGAGCTATTGGGGAAATCGTGTAAATCCTGCAAAATTCATCATAACAGCGCCACCTGTTGGGCGATTTACACCAAAACGTAATCATCATCAATTCATATCAAGGAATAACTAAATCTGAAGTTTGATCGAAATCCGTGCATTAGTTCTTGAGATAGAGCTATTGCGAAAATCGTGAAAAATGCAGCATAGCAGCGCCACTTGTTGAGAGATTTACACCAAATGCTAATCAGCATCAATTTGTATTAGGGACTAACTGAATATCAATTTTTATTAAATTCCGTGCATTAGTTCTTGAGATAGAGCGCCCACAAAATTTGTGTCACATACAGACAGACAGACAGACAGACTCACAGAGTCACAGACAGACATTTTGTAAAAACATGTTTTTTGGAATCTCTGACCCCTAAAACGTGTAAATCCGTCGAAAACCGGAATTCGAAAATTTTCATGAATCCAATACTTTCTTCTTGTAAAGATAGAAGAAATTAAAAAATGGGAAATTCTTCAATTTCTTGGTATCTGAATAAAATGTGTAAGTTTTATATGTTTACCAATATTAATGCTTTTTTTTTTTGCTTTTTTTTTTGTATTTACGAATATGATTTCTCAGAAGTATTAGAAAAGTAACAATTTTGGATAAGGGAACAGCCTTCAATATAAAAATTGCTTGTTAAGAGATGTGACCCCCCCCCCCTCCTTAAAAAAAAGAGCCACGACCCCCCTCTAAATGGAGGGTTGGATCCGCCCTTGTAAGCATGGAATTAGTTTATGTACAGTGTATAAAAATAATATAAATATTTATTGTGAAAGTGAGTAGACCACACCAAAAATAGCTTACTTTTTTACTCAACTATTTTCCAAGTGACAAAATAGCTAAATGTGACTTTTAGGCACGAAAAGTTACATATTCTAATATTTTACTCTCAATAAGTTCCCCGGTAAAGGGCCCCTTTTCAGTCTCTAGCCGAGGGCCCCCAAAGGAGCCAGTCCGGGCCTGGGTACTCTGGGTGAGCTTAATTTTACGGCTAATGTTATGAAATGTCATTTTGTCCAAAAAAAAGTTATGTATTTAGGGCATGTAGTAGGATCTGGAGTGCATGGGCCGGACCCCGAAAAGTTAAGAGTTATTGAAACTCTCCAGAGTCCCAAGAATAAAAAGCAGTTAAAATCAGCCCTGGGATTATTTAATTATTACCGAGAATATGTCCAAAATTTTGCTCAGATTGCTATACCGTTAACGGCTTTGACAAAGAAGAACATCCCTAATGAGATACCGTGGACTGAAAGGGAGGAGAAAGCGTTTCTAAATCTCAAATCGAAATTATGCAGAGCGGTGGCGTTAAATACACCAGATATAAAAAAACCATTTGTGATTGCGTGCGACGCCTCAGAAGTGGGAATTGGGGCCTCTTTAGGCCAGTATGATGAAAGGGGAAAAATAATGCCAATCACTTTTGCCAGCCAAAAGTTGTCGGGGACCCAGGCACGGTGGTCAGCTATTGAGAGATAGGCATTTGCGCTAATCTGGGGTTTAAAGAAATTTGAAACATGGATATTTGGGTCCAAAGTATATGTGTATACTGATCATAATCCATTAAAATATTTAACGGAAAATGCACCGAGGAATGCAAAATTAGAAAGATGGTTATTGGCACTTCAGCGTTATGACACGGTTATTAATTATAAACCAGGACCTACATACAAGGATGCAGATGCGCTTTCGCGTCTGGTGCCTATGGAATAATTTAAGTGGGAATTTGTTGAATATTTTTAAGAATGGTAATTTAGGTTATGAAATATTATTGTGTTTTTTTTGTGTGTGTATTATTAATAATGGTATTTAATGTGTTTTAAATTGTATATTCTATGAGGGCAAAATATTTAATAAGTGATAAGTTTGTGTGAATATGATAATTAAGTATAACATGTAGAAATGAAATTATGCAGCCAAATTGGAATGAAGATGAGTAGTTTGAGATTGATAATAGTGGAAATCTCATTTTCTTTAATGAATATTAAATTTAATTGTTGTATGATTTTTTTAAATTGTAAGTCAACGAGTAAATGTATAATATAATGTGGTGGATTATGCTAATTTGGCAGAATGAATGTAACAGATCACATAGTTGTGTGGGCTTATGGGAATTATACACTGATTCTAGCAGTGGCGTGGCGCGAAAATTTTCGGTGGTCATCGCAATTATTTAAGTTTGTGGTGAAAAATTATTAACTCTAAAATTCAATGGTTGAATGTTCAAAAAAGAAACTTTAAATCTTACCTTCACTTATACATGAACTCCAAATGTTCTGCTAAAACTGGATCGTAGAGTTTTAAAAGCTTATTAAGAGTTTTAAAATATTGCTTGGTCATCGCCGCATCCAGCGATGACCGGACGCCACGCCACTGGATTCTAGGTATAAGCAGGATTGTTACATTAAATTTTAATGTGTTATCAAAGTGGATTTGATGTTGTAAAAACAAAGTAAGAGTAATGAAATTGAAGATTTCTTTAATAGTAATTGTGTTTTTATTTGTATATCTGTTTTTTTTTTTTTAATGAAAGTAAGAAAAAAAAACTGGAATGATGTACTGAATGTTCACTGATAGGTATTAAGAAGTTTATGCGGTTCGATCCTATTATCACTCATGGGGAAATGGATCTGGTACAAGGGAAATTAAATGATAACCTCCACTTGAGAACAATATTTACTCATTAAGGTGAAAAAAAAAACTGGTGTTATGGACTGATATCATGATATGGACTGACACCATGACTTCAGATAGTGATTATTAAGTGACTTTTCGTTCATATGTTGAAAACTGATGAAAGAAAGTGGAAGGGAGGTGTCACATTCGTGTGGCCCCCCGAACACTCTAACAACCTCGCACCCCTAATGCATCTCTGGAATTTTGAAGTGGACTCTCCGCGGATTGGGGATGCGAGGGTTGGAAAGAAAATAAACATTGGAGGGTGAGAGCAGAGAGAGGCCCTTGACCTGGAAGGATGAACACATGTTTGGCCGCTGGTCGCAAAAACTGCGTTTGTTTTTATCATCGAATGCTCTGAAACCACGGGAGAGATAGGCAATGCCTAGCCCGTTGATGTATTAGAAATTGTAAATATTTTTTTCTCTTAATTATTAAATGTTCTTTGTTTTGTTTAGAGGCATGATTACTCATTGGTCTCATCAGTACTAACAACTATCGGGAACCATTACACGAGAAGACGCCTCGTGACACAATGCTAAAATTAAAAACTTGTCCTATAACAGTACGATTTCTCAGCTTTAAAATAAATAATAAAAATGCATATGCTGGCTTCCTACCTATTAAGGTCTGTATAACTCTAGAACAAGTCCTCCTTGTAAAATGGCATAGAACAATTTTATAATTATCTTGTTCCTGGTGCTGGAGAATCATTTGAAGAAATAACTGAATCATTATTGCCAAAGTATGTGGCGTTTGATCAACAAATACATGAGGCAATATTCATTCAGTCAAAAGTTTTGTTTGGCAAGAAAGTAAACACAGTACACTTCAATAGTTAGTATGCGGACACTCTGGATTCTGGAACAAGCTTTTCATTATAAAAGGAATTTCTTTAAGATTGAAATTATCTTATACGGCAAAAATTACCCTCGCCAAATGAATTACAAACAATATTGTTATCGTCTATCGTATAGAAAAGCAAATGAAAACAGAGAAACATATACTCAGTAAGTGTTTTGTATATTTTTTTTCTGTTTCATTTTCTTTCAGATTAGTTTTTATTTGGTGTCTCGTATAATTTTTTTTTTTTTTTGGTTACGTCGATGTTAAAAAAATTTTAGTGTTAGATATGATCTTGTTATTTCCACAGCTTTTGCTCAGTGTAATTTTACGAATTTAATATTGCGATTTAACAACTTGTAGTCATATGCAGATTAATATTAACATATATTAGAGGTAGGATATATCTTCTGATCAATGACATATGCAAGATTTTTTTTAGAAGTTAGTTCTTTGAAAATAAAAGACTTACCGAATTTTATAGATATCAAAAGCACATCTGTGAAAATATGTATTCATGAACTTTTAATTAAAAAAAAAGTCATTGTAACTGAAAGCTAACCCCACACCCGCTCACAACCGATAAAAAATAGAAGCTACGTGCTTGAATTGAACACTTTTATTGTTGTTAAATATCAATAACTTACAAAGCTGAATGCTTTCAGTGGATATGGTAAGCAGTGTCAGGTAATGAAAGGTTTAAGATGAGGTGGATGAAATTGCAATAATCAGTTTAATCGCAATCCTTATCAGCTTTTTATATTTTTTTCATCTCTCGGTGCTTTAAAAAAAAATTCATACTTTTCACAGAGATTTAAGGGAGGGGTCACAATCCTCTCCATGCTTCGGAATTCTAATACACAAAAATGTGAGTAGAGTATCTAGGATTTTCGATTAGCCAGGCACCAGTGTTATATATACATATATGTGTACACATATATATTATATATACATATATTGTATATTTACACACATATATATATGTATATATACATAAATATGTATACATAACACTGGCTCCCGGCTAACCGAAATGTACCGGATTTTCTTCCGAGAAAGCGGAGAGCTGCGCTGGGAAATGGTCTTGTGTACAAAATTATGTAAAAAGTACAGATTTTGAGGAGAGCATAGATATAGTAAAAATAACTAGATTAACCACTCAGTGGTGTTCCCCCATTCCTTCTTGATTCTGTTGCGGTTCGGTGGCAACAACCATTAGAGTGGCAGAAAAAGGGTGGAACTTGTGAGATACTACAGTAGCAATACATAGTGGACATCCGAGTATTGCGATGTTTTCATTCTGTATGTTTTAAATAAATATATGCATATGATTGTTTAGAATTGTCTAGAAAGACAGTGGAATACCCTATATGGATGTTTACATCCATATTTGTAATTTGTTAGATACTTTTTAAACTAATTAGTACATCTTCGATGTAACGTTTAGTTCATTTAGTAATTTTTTTCTTTTCTAGTATTTTTGTTTTTTATTAAAATGCCGTGCGCATACCAAGTCCACATATTATTATGAAAATATATATTATTGTGAAAAGATGTCAGTCCAAAAATTATATGAAAGAAAAAGTTATGATTTGCTTAAAAGATTTTTTTTTAAGAAGAATTTAATATATTTATTTTTAAGCATTTAAAGAATTTTACGTTTGTAAAAAACTTTGAAATTGTCATTTGCCAATAATTAGTAGTTAGCCCAGTTTAATAAATAAATGTTTATTAAGAATATTGACCTTGGTAAAGTAATTAATGTTTTCATCTACATTTGCTGAGTAATACATGGCTAAAAAAAAAAAAAAAAAAAAAAAAAAAAAAAATTAAGAATGTGTGTTATTAATGCAGGTATTTATTTATTTTTATTTTTTAGGAGAAAAATTCTTGCTATTTAATTCAAGTAAACAATAAGCAAAAATTTATCACATACTTAGCACATAAAGTTTTGAAAGTTAAATGTTATTTTTTAAGATTACTAAAGCAATTAAAATGGAATTTTTTGCATTATTTCCACGAATTCCTCTTTTTTTTTTTTTTTTTTTTTTTTTTTTTTTGTGTGTGTGTGTGTGTGTGTGTGTGGGGGGGGGTAATTAATACCAATGATTCAAAATAACAAATAGAGTATAATAATATAAAAATATTGGAAATTCTAAAAATTTTAAATTTTTTTTTGTAGTTGGAGGAAGTAGTGTTTTGTTTTGTAGTGTTCGTAGGAGAGTTTTACATTTACTTTTGCTACAACTTAAGACTGTTCTCAACTGCTCTGCTCAACAAGCGCAAAACGTTTTGACATACCGTATTTTATGGAAGAAACGCCGCGGCTTTTACGAGTTTAAAAATAAATTTTTTTCCAAGTGCGGCGTTTACGCCATGTGCGGCGTTTACGATTTTTTTAAAAATACCAAATGAGTTTCCTTAATTTAAAAATTCATAAAAATATTTAAAATCAGATTTAAATATTTTAAATAAAATTTCAGATCTTCAGATATTAAAAACGAGGCATCCTACACTGCTCAGAAAACTTTGATTAAAGTTAGGTCAATGTGATGCTGTCGACAAAAGTAGCGTTTCGATGGATGCGGCGTTTACAACGGGTGCGGCGATTACGATATTTTTAAGCTTATTCAGGCCAATTTGAGGAGTGCGGCGTTTCTTCCATAAAATACAGTATTTACAAGCTCATTTTTTAATGGAAAGATATAAAATTGGAAGGCCTGACTATGCAAGCGATTTGGAATCGAATTGCGTTTCCCATTTTTTTTTATATAAAGAAATTACCTATTGAGTTATAAGCAATTTTCATCACGTGACAAAGACTTTTTTAACCCTTCCTTGAGTGGTCATTCTTCTTTCGCGTGAAAATTTGGTTCAAATAGCCCACTTTGACAATATTTTCTGAAAGATCTATTGCGTTTGCAAAAAATCGAAAAAAAAAACAGTTCTGTTACATAGTTTCTGAACACCAACACCTGCCAATTTCATGCACTTCCGAACAGAAATGAATTAAAACTTATGTCATAAAATTGCTCTTTTGGATTTGAGAATAGCCTTAAAAAATCTTTTTTTTTGGGGGGGGGGGGGGGAGGGATAATGTATTCACTTTTGATACAACTTAACAATATGGGCAAAATAATAATAATAATAAATGTTTTAAGTTCTATGGGCGATGAAAATTTTATATGATTATTTGTTGTCATTGCAAAGAAACGAATGTGTAGGAGGAAAAAATCTAAGAACAGCGTTCTTTTTTTTTGTGGGGGGGGGGGAGGGAATAAGTTATATATTTACTTTTGTTACAACTTAACAATTAGGGCTGAAAAAACAAATTAAATATTTTAAGTTTTGTGGGTCTGGAAAAGTTTGATTATTTATTGCAATTGCAAAGAAACGAATGGACAGAAAAAAAAATATTTATCGAAGAGTTTTAACTACGCTCTTTTTTTTTGGAGGGTGGGGGGCTGGTGAGGTCAACTATATATAAATTATATATTTTGCTACAACTTAAGAATTGGGCCACAACAATAAGAAAAATAAATGAAATGTTTTAAGTTTTGTGGGTAAGAAACATTTTATATTATTTAGTTTCATCGCAAAGGAATTGATGGGCAAAAAAATTCGAAAATTTTAAAATGTGTGTGTGGGGGGGCGGGGGGGGGGAAAGAAGAAAACAGAAATTTTCGAGGGGTGGGAAGGGGAATAGATGGTAGGAGGAAATCCGCGGAGGAATCTTACTCTATACTTTAATATAAGCTGTCCCCTTCCCCTGAAAAAAATTCATTTAAAAATGTACATAACTTTTATTTTGGATTAAAAAAAAAAAAAAAAAACTATTGAGGAAAATTTAAATTTCAGTTAAGTACTGTTTTGATTCACTTCCACGTTGAAGAATATTTAAGTATAATTGAGAAAAAAAAAAGTTTTTGAAAGTGAATAATCTATCTTATTCATTTTTATCATAAAAATTATTTAACGATAAAAATTGCTAATTTCTAGTTAAAAATCATTGATATTACTTGTATACATTTTGAAACATTTATCAAGGCTTAAACATATGGAAATGAAATTTAAGAACGCACAAGCTATTTCATTTTCTCCTTATATCGATGGATCACCGTCCATTTGCCACCCTAGTGGAGTAGTTTCGTTCGCGCGCGCAGAATCAACTTTTCTCCCCGAATGCGTAATCTAGTTATTTTACTAGATCTATGGAGGAGAGGGGGAGTGCGGCTACTGTAGCCTCTCAGGTCCCTTCTTCTTGAGTATGTCTCTGATAAATGCACGGAGTAAAAGAGGTGGAGGGGAAACTTAAGAGGCATTACTCGCCGAAAACGCAAGTTGCATTTTGGTAAATAATGAGGGCGCTGCAATCCGCATGTTGGCCATTCTTTTAGCAGAATATCATATGATTGTATGCATAAGAGCCGTATTCGTTTATTTTTTATTATTGATATTACAAAGCATAAATTAAGATGGGGTATAAGTATGATTTGTAAGAAAATAATAAATATTTATTATGTACTACCAGTTAGATGTACCAGTTAGACAAATGACTTATAAATAAACTTTTTTAATTCAATCAAAATTTTAGTTTTTTGCTTTTTGTGTTCTTTCAGGAAAAGAAGTAGGCTCCAGAAATTTTGTCAATTACATTTTTTGAGAGAAGAAATTTCCATACAATTTATCCATTAAATAGATGGCAAAGAAGTTGTTATTGAAAGAAAAAAAGCCTCTTTAATGATCTATGCTGTTTCTAAATTATTCATTAATTTGCCTATTTGAGTAAGCATAAAAGGAAGAGGAAATTTCCTGTTAAAATAATGTGCTTACACAAAAAACAGAAGAAGTCACTGTTGTACAAAAAATATCCCGGTTTACATTTGATGGTTTATTTACAAGTTTCAATTACACCACCAACCAGAATAACCCATATCTCTCAACATTGTAATGTGCCAGATGTTTACATAAAAATATTACAGTATATGTTGCTTATGCGAAATACAGTAAAACCTCTGAATACCCTTTTCACTGCTGAAATCATGAAAAACCTGACAGTTACTTGAGAAAAGGCTATTATTCAGAACTTCAACATTAAATATATATATATTAAATAGCATAAAAATAACTATTTTTTTTTTGTCTTAAAGTTCATGTTAATCAAAGACAGAATGCTAAAAAAGTGTTCTCTAGTTTAATAAAATCCGTGTTAAGTGAAGGATCTGGACCCAGTGACTTCAGAATCATTATTTTGTTCACCGAATGGTTTGAAATTTAATACACTGGTGTCCAAAATTAAGGACCAGTCACAAAAATGCTAATTTTTAAGTTAGCAAATACTCAAAAAGAAATAATATAATTCAAATAATTACTACCCCTACAGCACAGCTAGTCCATGTAGCATCTCATTCATGTCACACATGGTCACAAGTGTCACATTCACTATGGTGAAACAAAAAATAAAAAATTCCACACGTCTCATTATGAGTCTCAAATGATCACTATATGTGACTCCACTGAGACGTCAGTGTGACTGCTACTTTGTCACGAGTCACCATGTGACTTTACAATGTAGTTACATTGTGACTCTCATGTGACTGTCATTTTTAGATTCAATTTCAAAGTCATCATGAACGTTGCATTATGATAAGTCATCAAATAATATCACATTATAGTCACATGGTGACTGTTCACAAAACAGCACAAAGGTGGCTTCACAGTGGTCTCTCTGTCACCTGAAAGTCATCATGTGACTTTAATGTGACATTATTTGGTAACTTATCACAATGCAATGTTCACGATGACTTTGAAATTGAGTCTGCAGATGACAGTCACATGAGAGTCACAATGTAACTACCATGTAAAGTCACATGGTGACTCGTTACAAAGCAGCAGTCACAGTAACGTGTTAGTAGAGTCACATATAGTGATCAATTGAGATCCACAATGAGATGTATGGAATTTCCTATTTTTGCTTCACCGTAGTGACTGTGACATTTGTGACCATGTGTGACATGAATGAGATGTTATATGGACTAGCTGTGCTATAGAGATAGTAATTATTCGGGTTATATTATTTCCTTTTGAGTACTCGCGTACTTAAAAATTAGCATTTTGACATTGGTCCTTAATTTGAACTTTTGGGGAAATTGACTTTCGATTATGTGGCAACACTGATTGTCAACTACATGGAATAAGGAATATATAAACATATATATATATATATATATATATTAGTATCCTATCATGAACATAGAATAGAGGAGGACTTCTTACGAAATAGGTTTTAGAAGAAGAAAACCGTTCCTTGAATATTTGTCTAATTGATGGCGTTGTGTCGCACGTTTGTACTCGGTTTCGTCTGCTTCAATATGCTCTACCAATAACTTCTTTGGTCACTGAGATCCAGCCAATGAACGTTGTCCGGTAGAGGCGCTGGTATGTACACGGTTGTATTCTAACTGTTGTCATCCCCTCATTTAAGGCCAAAATCGCGTCACGATATTCACACTATTTTGTGAGAAGTCTTTCTCTATTCTATGTTCATGTATCCTATATCTATGGTTTGTTTGTTTTATTGGACACGTACATCAGACTTGTGTGCTTGACCACAAGGCCCGCTTATAAGTCATCGTCGGTCGTCGATATACAGGGACGAGATAGCACAATGAAATTTACAACACAGAGAATTTTTACATCCGGGAGCTCCACAAAGAATGTGCAATGGGGCCGGCGGGAGTCGAACCCGACAAGCCTCCTACGCTCTAAAGCGATTAGCAGCGTGGTGTCTTAACCACTCGGCCACGGAGGCTCCATATCTATGGTCAGCTATAAGCATAAACTAGGGATGCACAACCTGTGGCCCACCATGGGTTAATTTGTGGCCCGAGATCACAATTTATATAATTTCTTCGTTTTTTGACACAATTTCGTCAATTTATAACTGGTAAAATTGCAATTTTTTGTCCATATGTCACAGGAAAAAATCGCGAATTTCGTTAATATGCCCCTGGAAGAAATTGCAAATTTCATCAGAGCCAATTAAGGATCGCAAATTTTCGATGAGTCGCAGAAAAATCTCAAATTTCATTGATCAACTGGGGGAAAATCTCGAGTTCAGTTTATCGAGAGAAAAAATCGCCAATTTCGACAATTTGCCGCTGAAAAAATTGCAAATTTCGTTAGAGTCAATTAAAAATCGTGAATTTCGTTGATAGGACGAGTTAAAATTCACGAATTTTGTCGATTATGTAATCCTTGATCGGTTTCTGAAAAATCGCGAGTTTTTTTAGTTGATCGTGAGAAAAAAATCGGAATTTTGTCAATTTGCCTCTGGAAAAATTACAAATTTCGTCAGGGTCAGTTAAGAATCGCAAATTTCATTTATCGGGCGTGGAAAATTTTCGAATTTTGTTGATCGCGAGAGGAAAAATCGTGAATTTTGTCGACTCGGCGCGGAAAAGTCCCGAATTTCTTTAATCAGGCACAAAAAAATCACAAATTTTTCGATGAGGTACGGAAAAATTGCAAATTTTGTTGACCGGCTGCGGAAAAATCGTGAGTTTCGTCAGTTTATCGCGAGAAAAAATGTCGAATTTCATCAATTTGTCGCGTAAAAATTACAAATTTCTTCAGAGTCAGTCAGGAATCGCGAATGTCGATGATTGGAAGCGGAAAAATTAGCAAATTTTGTCGAGGATCTGCGGAAAAATTACAAACTTTCTTCATCGGCTACGGAAAAATCGCGAGTTTTGTCAGCTTATTGCGGGAAAAAATCGCAAATTTCGTCAATTCACCACGGAGAAAATTACAAATTTCATCAGAGTCAGTTAACAATCACGAATTTTGTTAATCAGGCACAGTAAAATCGCGAATTTTGTCGATGAGGTACAAAAATTGCAAATTTCGTTGATCGACTGGGGGAAAAATCACGATTTTGTCAATCTGTCGCGGAAAAAATCACGAATTTTAACAATTGATAGAAAAAAATGACAAATTTTCTCAATTGGTCACAAAAATATTGCGAAATTTGTCAATCGCTCGTGAAAAAAAGCGTGAATTTTCCCCAAAATTCGCGAATTTCGTGAATAGCTCATGGAAAAAATTACAAAATTTGTGTGTCGGCCCCCAAAAATATCATGAAATAGAAATCCATTGGTCGCAGGAAAAAATGGTAAATTTCATCGATTGTGCGCGTAAAAGAAATCACGACTTTCACCAATTTATTGCGCGAAAAAAAATCGCAAATTACATCAATGTATATCAGGGAAAAAATCAAGTTTCGTCGATTGGTCATTGGAAAAAAATTGCAAATATTGTCAATCTGTTACGTAAAATATCGCAAAATTCGCCAATCACTCATGAAAAAAATCGCGAATTTTGTCAATCGTTCATGGAAAAAACTTGCAAATTTCGAAGATCGATCGCAGAACAAAAAAGTCGCGAAATAATTCGATAGGGGGCGGAAAAAATCGCAATTATCGTTGTTCCGTTGTGGAAAAAAAATTGTGAAATTTGAAAATTTATCGCTGAAAAAAATCGCGAATTGCATCAATTTATCGCAGGTATCGCAAATTGGTTGTTTGAAAAGATTGCAAATTTTTCCAATCGACAAAGGAAAATTACCACGAAATCTGTCAATCGGTCGTTGATAAAAAATCACAAATTTCGTCAATCAGTCGCATTTGATTGACAAAAGAAAAAAAAACGAGTTTTGTTAATAGTCCACAGAAAAAAAAACATAATTAGTCCATCATGCCTTCTTATTTAAAAAATAAGTTTCCTTTTATTTTAAATGAAGTTATTCTTCAATAATTTTTTTTTATATAATTTTCAATAACGTTCAATTATTTAGAAATTTTGTCTTATTTTTTTTCTTCAAGTTACCATTTGTCAAGAAGGAACGGTTAGTTTTCATAAAGTGTTGAATGGTTATTCAAACAGATGCGAAGCATTCCTTCATACAATTATTTATTTCCGTTTGTTTATTTTTATTATAGACAAAAAATAATTATTCATCAAGAATAAAGACTTATTACCCCCCCCCCTCCCTCCCTTCCTCCCCGATAGAATTTTCTCTGTGTTACTGATGTGGCCCTCGACAACCCAAACATTTTTGTAAGTGGCCCTTCTCTTAAAAAGGTTGTGCACCCCTAACATAAACAGTATCATGGTATTAGAATAGAAGGTAGGGGAACGCTGTGTTTCTGAATTGGCCGCAAGAGAGAAGTTGGATGATGCGTGTACTGTCCGGAGCGGTCTATTATCTCCATTTGAAGTTAGAAACGATAACCTTTTTTTAATATAAAGTAGCTTTTTTTCTAATGTGAATGTTTTTTTTATTTTATTATAAAAATCAAACAAATTATTTTAAATTTTGTAAATTTACATTTTACAAACTAAAAGTAACTCCCTTTTTATCAGCTGTGTTATTTAACTGGAACAAAAAATATTAATTTTTGTTCAAGATAGGTCTAGAATACATTTTTTCCCTTTTTAAATGTTACTTTATCCAGACTATTTTAAGTAAGATTTATTTAAATCAAGATTATCTATATAAAAATTGTGTCCTGAATTTGGCATGTGATTTTCACAAATATTTTGTAGATTAACTTAAAAAAAAAAAAAAAAAAAAAAAAAAAAATTAAATGCTGCAATGTTTTTGTTTACATTTTTTATTTTATTAAAAACCATGAAAACTAGAATTTAGTTTATGAATTATTATTGTTTATTAAATATTCATAATAAATTTGACAAACTGCAAATAACTAAAAACTAACTTTTTATCAGCCGTATTATAAATGAACAAATATCAATTCTTGTTCAAGACAAATCTAGAATAAATTTCTTTCTTTTAAATTTTACTGTACTTTCGTTATTCAAAGTAATCAAGGGTGTATCTACATAAAAATCGTGTTCTAGATTTAGTAAGTAATTTTTGCAAATATTTTATAGATTAACTTAAAAAAATAAATAAATACTGCGATGTTTTATTTTTTCATTTTATTTGAAAACCATAAAAACAAGAATACAATTTGTAATAAATTTGACAAACTGCAAATAAGTAAAAACCTTTTTTTTTCCATCTGCATTATTTAAAAGGAGCACAAAATATTAATTCTTTTTTAAAAACAAGTCCTAGACACATATTTTTTTATTTTCAATTTTACTGTACTCAGATTTCTTTTAAAATAATTTATACGGTATCAAGTTAATGCTGAGATTTTATACTTTTAAAGTAGCATAAAATTAATGAAAGTGTATAGTATGAATCATTTCGTATAATCAAGAAACTCGTCAATAACTTCTTGTTCCATTAGGATAAAGCCAATTTTGACAATTTTTTTCCCGAAATCAAAATATAAGCTGATGTTTTTATATTAATAACGGTATTTTGATAAATTAAAGCTCTGTGTGTGTACATTTAAATAAAGATTACATAAGAAAATGTACATTGTCTTTATTTGCGAAATAATTATTCAACAGTAGAATATTATTTAATAAGAGAATATCTTTTTTTTTTTTTTTTTTTTTTGAACGACAGATGGCAGCTCCAGCAAATTCAAATTGATTTTTCTAGAATTTACTAAAGAATCGCTTATCATTAAATATTTATTTAATATATAACAGAATAAAACATTTTAGTTACAAATTTGGAGTTTAAATTTCACTAAATGTTTGTTGTATATATATCAATCTTTCATTTACAGAAATGCAGATAGAAGGTTCATTGTTTAATATAAGACGTATCCCATAGGGAAAATAAATATTTAATGCGTTTATTTCCCAACTCTTTAGTCCATTTTTTGGCTTTCCTATAGCCCGTGTCACATGCATACACGAAACATTTCCGCGCCATATCAAATTATAATGTAAAAATATTAATTTATAATTGAAATAATAACACACTTCTATTGAAAACAGTGTTAAAGTAATGCAGGTAATGTGCCCAGCGCCGCGATGCGGCCATTTCAGCTTTAGGGTCAAGTTTGCTTGGAAGATGCCATAACAAAAGTTTCTCCTTCTACACTATGACGCAAAAGTTTAGACAATGAAGAAATTCTTACATACTTTGAAAAATATTTATTCAATTTTCAAATCACTGCTTGAAATTAATGTGCTGTACATATAAACAATATTTATAACAAAGAAAAGTGGAATTGTGCATATTGCAATAAATTAAATGGTAACAAAAATAAACTGCTGTCTCAAAAGTTTAGACACAAATTAAATAAAATCAAAATAAACAATTTTTAAAACCTGGTTGCGCATCCATGCTTATGTATTACGTCATATACACGAGATTGCATGGAAGAAACTAAATCTTGCATAGTTTGTGGATCGATATCGTACCATGCATTCTCAATAGATGTCTTAAGTTCCTTTTCAGAAGAGTATTGTCTAGCGTTGCTATAAACTTTGCGACACATGATGCTCCAAAGGTTTTCTATAGGGTTAAGATCTGGGCTACATGCTGGCCAGTCGAGAACTCTTATATTATGGGAATTAAACCAAGATTTTGAATGTTTTGCAGTGTGAATTGAAGCATTGTCTTGCTGAAGTTCCCACTGAGGACCCCCTAGAAGCTCAGCAAATGGCAGTAGGTTTTCTTCTAATGTCTGTGTATAATGCTGTGAAGTTTGACGACCACTGGTGAAGGTCAGAGATACTTGTCCATTATAGCAAAAGGCTGCCCAAACCATCACCGAACCCCCTCCTTGTCTGCGACTAAAAAAACGTCGAGGTTCCTTCCGCAAGTCCTGCCAATACGATAAACAACCATCTGGACCATCCAGATTCCACTTTTTTTCATCGCTAAATATGACTGACTGCCATTTCTCTCCATATGACATATGCTTTCGAGCCCACATAAGTCTTTGTAACTTATGATGTGGTTTCAGAGCTGGTTTCTTCTGCATTTTGCTATAAACGATTGTTCCTTTTTCCAAAATTCGTCTACGAATCGTATCCTTTGATACAGAGAGTCCCGATGAGCTTTGAACTCCACGTACGCTCATTTGTTGAGTACTCGCTAGTCTTTGTATCAGGCGATTCTCTCGTACATTTGTCACACGTGGCCTCCCAGACCGACATTTTGCTTTATATTCGGAACCACTCGATAAAACTCGATAAATAGATTTTTTTGACCTATTAATAATAGCAGAAATTTCAGAAACGCCCTTCCCTTCACCTTTCAACTGCCAAATCCTTGAAACCTCATTCACTTGAATTTCTTTAGCTCTCGGCATGTCGACTATGAAGCGCAATCGTTTGCAGAACTTAAGTACTCCAAATTTGTGACACCATCGATTCTAAATTTGCATATGCCAGCGAATATTCAAAGAAATTTAGAATAGTGTCTAAACTTTTGCGACAAGCACATTTGAATTTTTATGAAAAAAATTAGTATTATAGCAAATAAAACGACTGTCTTTTGTACATAGCATTTTAAATCAGTTTTTGAATATATTTACAGGTTTTTGTAATTCTGACGTCATAATTCTACATTTTAAAGCTGAATGACGTCATTGTCTAAACTTTTGCGTCATAGTGTATAGCTCCGTGAACAGTATAAACACGGAGTAAAAAAAGTGGAGGGGAAACTAGTGTTAAAATTTTGCTATGCAGTTTTTCCCCCGTTAGGTGGCGACACCGTAGAATGTAGGCTATCGATCGATGGTTCTACAATCCTTTTCAATGGGAAAAGCACTGATTTTTTTAAAAATATTAATAGAAAATTTGAATTTTAAGAAAGTCTTACAAGTAAAAATCTGATTAATTACAGTTTTCTTCATAAGATACATATTTTTTTAAAGGCACTTGGCTTTTCGATTGCTTTTTAAGACACTTAAAATCAGAGATCATTCTGACAAAAAAGAGAATACAGGCTATTTAAAAACATAATATCGGGGATCATTCTGCCGTGAAGAAATAAATGCACTTATGACTTTTAAAAATTAATAGTATTATTCAATATTTTTTGGAGTACATTTTAATGTCGCGTATATTTTATAACCTTTGAATAATTTAATAATTCATAACTTTTGATATCTATGCAATTAATAAACGTAGAAGTAAAACATTTTTTTATCTTAATTATTTGGGAAAGAAAACGTATAAATTATAGGTCATTGTTCAGGAACTAATTTTTACAAAAGTCGTAAGGCTGGATTTTAATATAATCTTACTTATAAGGAGGGTCGAAACTAAGGGGGGGGCAGAGGGGGCACGTGCACCGGGCGCCAGAACGAAGGGGCGCCAAATGAAGGATTATGCCTTCGGAATGGATAATTTTCTTCTGATGGACTGATGGCTTCCATTATTATGAAACAGTCATTATAAATGAAGTGTTAGGTGAAGATGAAAGAGCAGTCGTAAAAAGTTAGAACTCTGATTTTCTGGTCAGAATGGGGAAAAATATGGCCATAAATATTTTTCAAAAAAAAAAATTACTAACTTTTTACGACTGCTCTTTCATCTTCACCTAACACTTCATTTATAATGACTGTTTCATAATAATGGAAGCCATCAGTCCATCAGAAGAAAATAACTCTGTTGAAGAGGAAACTCGGTTAAGTGGGATTCGTATTATCGGGATTCTACTGTATATTTCATTTAAAAAATGATCTTTAGACTATTTTTGTTGGTGTTCAGAGGAGAGTCATGACCACCGTGGCCTACCCCTTGGATCTGCCATTGTAGATTGCGTAGTTCAGTATAACATATTTTAAATTTTTAATTAAGTCGGCTATTAGAAAATTAGTACAATTCTCTTTGTAAATATACTTTGCGGAAGAGGGGGGGGGGGGGGGCGCCAAAATCCATGTTTGCTCCGGGTGTAAAAAAGGCTAGTTTTGGCCCTGGGAGGAAGGGGGATTTTAAAAATGATCTTTAGACTATTTTTGTTGGTGTTCAGAGGGGAGTCATGACCCCTGTGACCTACCCCTTGAATCCGCCATTGTAGACTGCGTAGTTCAGTATAACATATTTTAAATTTTTAATTAAGTCGGCTATTAGAAAATTAGTACAATTCTCTTTGTAAATATACTTTGCGGAAGAGGGGGGGGGGGGGGCGCCAAAATCCATGTTTGCTCCGGGTGTAAAAAAGGCTAGTTTTGGCCCTGGGAGGAAGGGGGATAGAGGACCGGAATTTCCAGACCCGCCCCCCCTTCCGCCCGGAAAGAGAAATAATTAGGCTCGGCCCGGACCGTTCGGGTGGAAAAACTAAAAGTTCGGCCCGGCCTGGCCCGTTTGTATTTTCGCAGTTCACGCCCCGGCCCGCCCCATGCAAAAATCAGTGAAAAGAGGCCCGGCCCGGCCCGTCCCTTGCAAAAAAAAAAAAAAAAAAAAAAAAAAATCAGACCCGACTCAATTTCTACAAAAAATTCCGATTTTTCTTAACATACAATTAAGATTATTTTCCAGAATACTTCATAAATATTTATGGAAAAATGTAACAGTATATTTTAGATTTTATTGTTTTCAAGTCAGAGCATACAAAATATCAAATTTTAATAACCCTTTAGATTCACTCTTATGCAAAAATGCATAAATACAAAGTTTATTACGATTATATACATTAAATTCAGCTGAATATATATAACGTTATAGCAAAAATAAGAAATTGCGCATGCGTGGAGACTTAGATTGAAATTCTCTTACTAGAAAACTTGTACAGGGTTACCGAGATTGCTATATGTCATCATGCTAAATTGGCGATTACTTTTTGGCGTTCGAAAATATTTCAATTTCTTTTTATTGAGAAACATGTGTTACTGTCACGGAGTAAAAGAGGTGGAGGAGAAACTTAATAGACATTACTCGCCGAAAACGCAAGTAGCATTTTGGTAAATAATGAGGGCGCTACAATCCATTCTTTTAGTAGAATATCATATGATTGTATGTATAAGAGCCGTACGTTAGAATTAAAAAATATTTTATGTTATTCGTTTATTTTTTATTATTGATATTACAAAGCATAAATTAAGATGGGGTATAAGTGCTTTGTTCCTGGATGCAAAACAGGTTATACCAGTGACATAAAAAAAAAAAGAAAAAACGAAGGGGAAAATAAATTGAGCTTGTTCCGTACTCCACAGGTGAGAGATTTTTTTAGGCTTTAATATAAAGCTATTTGCTTGTAATTATGTTTAAATTGAGAAATTTTTATTTTAAATCGATCTTAGTGTGTATGTTTTTTAAATGTTATACTTAATGAACGCTAAAAATTCCTGTGGGTAATTGACATGTACCTATCTGTCAAATACCATTTAAATTGAGATTGAACCATTTAAATTGCAGAATTTTGTCATGTCAAATTCTATGAAAATGGAATCAAAGATTAAAAAGATATTAATAAAAGTTTCCTTCATTCTATTAAATCCTATCTTACGTAATTAATTCAGTGTTATCCGTGATAGGTAATGATACTAGGTTGTCATGGTGATTATTCTATTAAATCCTATCACACGTACTTAATTCAATGATATCCCATGATAGGTAATGATTCTAGGTTGCCATGGTGATTAATCTATTAAAGGAGGGATTCTGGCAAATTGTTTTAGATGAAGCTAGCTCAAAATTGTGTACTTTTAATTCTCCTTTTGGCCGTTACTACTTTCATAGATTACCTTTCGGAATCTGCTCTGCACCAGAGGCATTACAAAAAACTAATTTTAAATTGTTTGGTGATATACAAGGTGTTGAAATATATTTCGATGATTTAATTATAGGATGTAGAACTAGAGAGGAACATGACCAAATTCTTTTGAAAGTTTCAGACAGAGCATAATCAAATAACATAAAGTTTAATCCTGACAAATTTCAGTTAAAGTAAATAAAGTTAAATATATGGTTTAATTATTTTTAAGGATGGGATTAAAGCTGATCCTAGTCATATTAAGGCAATTAATGAGCTTGAGAAGCCATCATGTAAACGGGATATCAAAAGGCTATTGGGTATGGTTAATTTCTTAAGTAAATTTTTACCCAATATATCAGCTGTAACAGCCCCAATGAGAGAATTGTTAAAAAATAATGTAGAGTTCCAGTGGAACCATGAACAACAGACTAGTTTTGAAAACATAAAAAAAAACTAATAAGTTCAGCTCCTGTTTTCAAAGTGTTAAATCCTTCATTACCTATAACTGTTCAGTGTGACAGTTCACAAGGTGGACTAGGTGCCTGTCTCTTACAAGAGGGACACCCAATGTCATTTGCATCTAGAAGTTTTAGCGAGTGTGAAACAAATTATGCTCATATTGAGAAAGAATTGCTCGCACTTGTATTTGCATTTGAAAAATATCATAATTTGTTATATGGTCACAAAGTATTAGTTGAAAGGGATCACAAACATCTAACGTCAATGGACCACAAGCATTACTGACGTCATACGACGTCACGATGGATTATAGCTAATCGGCTTCTCGATTTTTCCCACAAGCGCTCACCAAAAGCCAATCAAATATCTCAATACTTGTGGGAAACATTGCGAGCTTCGCCCATTGCGTGTGGTCAATATTGCTTAAGTATGATTTTACTATAAAATATGTCCCATGTAGTAAAATGTACCTTGGTAGTAAATGTACTTTGTCAAGAGCAAGTTTAAAAGATGTGGGTGAAGAATGTTAAAATTAATTTTTCATGCAGTTGCATTTATGCCAAAGCAGTGCTGCAGTATCTCTCAACTCCACAGTAACCCAAGTTTGTAATCGCCGAATGGCAACAAGTTGTTCCCGCTCTCTAATAAACCATGGTATGTGCTGGAGCTGTCAGTACTCTCTTATAATCACGATGCACGCCGTGATCTTAGCCCAGATAATATGCTACTAAATATAAACTTATGTTATTAATAAATTTAGTTCCATCTCAAGATGTCTCTTCGTCGATAAATCCAAGCATGCTACTGCTATGGGTTGCCCATTTATTAAGAGCCTATGCAGTAACATGAAGACATTCAAAAGCTAAATGTCAAACCGCAATGGAAGTGCTCTTTTCAAATTTCTTGCTTTCATTTCAATATTTTGGATTTTTTTTCCCCATAGGATTTCTGAGGTTGATGTCTAACCTGGTATCTTTACTCTTTGATTTTGTTTGCTGTTTTTTTTTTCTGAGGGCACTTAATTTCCACACAAATTCTGAAAGTGATTATTTTTTCTAAAAAAAAAAAAAAAAAAAAAAAAAAAAAACTGAAATCAAAAAAGTAAAAAGATAATTAATTAGACGATGACCTCAAATATCCTATGAAAAAGAGAAAAAAAATTCGCTAAAAATATTGAAATGTAAAAGAGAAATTTGTAAAGAATACTGCAATTGGTTTAACATTAGTTTGCGAGCATCTTTGCATAGCTAGCGCATGAAAAGCATCAGATTAAAGTACATTTTTTCAGAGGGAAGAATTGTGTACCTGTTACCATGTTAAGGGAGAGGAGGGATCTACTCTCTTTGAACTTCCCATTGTCACTATATTTATGTTCTCAATTTCCATTGCATTATTTTAAGAATTCGAGTATAAGTTTCAATGTGTTTTCCTATTGTAATTTTACCAGATTAACAATTCCTGTGTATAGGAGATCTTATTTTCCTTTTAAAATAATTCTTCTTTTCAACCACAAAACAACAGCCTCTGTTGCAAATCATCATGTAAAAAATATACTTATATAAATCCAAACTCTTCTTTTGAGATTTACATTCAATCAGGTGAAGTGTTTTTATAACTTTTGTTTGAAAAAGCTTTGTGATCTTACTAGCAGTTGATAGAGAACTTTTATCGAAACAAATCTTCATCTATTTCAATAGAAAAAAAAAACATATACTATAAAACATCCGAAAATAAGATATTTTTCTAATGAAGTATTGCATTAAAATAGTACAATTTACCTGAATTTTTTTATAAAAAAATTATAATTTTTCGTATACGCTTTAAATGCTTGGCAATGATTAAATGAAAGAGGAAAATAAAAGAAAAGCATTTTATAGTCATATAAAGATGAAGATTGGTTTTTGAGTTCTTAAGAACTTACACTAGTCAAACGAAGAAACTCGTAAACTAATGTTAGATCTATGGGAGCGTTCTTTTGAAATTTCTCGTTTGCATTTTAATATTTTTAAATAGGATAGTTGAGGTAGATCTTTAACATTGTTAGTTTGCATGTTTTCAGTTTCTTTTACTGAGACTACTTTCACTTTTGGAACTGGTTCCAAAAGTAAAAGTAACTTTATATATATAAAAAAAAAAGCTGCAACCAAAATAAAAATGGTAAACATTTACCCAATTAGAGATCAACCTCAGCTATTCCAAACAGAAAAAAAAATTAAAATGCAAACAGAGAAGCTTGAAAAGAACACTCCCATAAGTTTAACATTAACTTGCGCGTTTCTTCACGTGACTAGTGGAGTCTCGTAAGACAGTGTGATTCGTATCAGTGAGTTTAAACGCCTCTTTTGTAATTTTACAACTACCCATAAAATCTGTGAAATAAAACTGTCTATAATGGAATCCTGTCTTAACCCTTTCAGGGGCAAGGTACTTGTATTCGTAAAATGTTCAAATAATTTAATGACACCAGTATTAACAAGAGATTTTATTTGTAAACAGGTAAAAGTAAATTTTCGCGCGCTCAATAAAGATGACATTTTCATCATAAAATTCCGGTGCCAATGTGGCAATTTGGGATTAAAATTATGTGATGCCGTGACGGCATCACCGCCCTTCAAGGGGTTAAAGAAAAAAATTACATATCCCAACAGAAAGAATGCCAACAATTATTACTTGCTAAGACAGATATTTTTCAGTTCTTTTGCATTTCGTTTCCAAGGTTTTAATGAATCAATATTTGACATAGTTATTCAGATAGCATGAACATTAGCAGCAAGTTTGATTTTTTCTTATATTATCTTGCCGTAACAAATTTGAATTTAGAAATTCGCAACAAATCTTCCGTAAGGTATATCATCACCCACTCTCATGAGTAGTTTGTTGTGAAACTGATGGCAAGACTGTCTTTAATTCACGAAAGTGGCGAAAGCAAAAAATCCCTCTGTTGAGAGAATAAACAATTAGCAGGTACGCAGAAATTGCAGAAATTTTATTCAGTTTGCACCGCTTTTTTTATATGCTATGCTTATCAAATACCAAAAAAGACTCGCTTCGAAGAGTACATTAATCACCTTAACTTGTTTATGGTGATGAAAGAGACGCATGCGCCTTAACAGTGCATATGTATCAATAGACTTGATCTATGGACACCTTCGAAGGGGTTAAGCTTATAGTGTAAGAGTCGTAAACAGTTAATGTGGCATAGGACGATCACTAATTTGCAGTATTTTTGATTACCTGTTTGCCGTTAATTAGCAATCAATTTGATACAGCATGAATTTAACTTGCACGACGCGTTAGCGGCAAGTTCAAAGTGTGGTGACTTCGGCGTTTGAATTATCTTGTTGCAGTCTTGTTATGAACGTTCAGTCTTGTCATGCTGAGTTTTTTGCAAATTTGCAGGTTTTCAAAGCAAGACTTCCGCAAATTTTCTGCAAACTAAAAATGCTATGTGGGTAATTACATAATCCAGTATTATGTATTTTTTAATTACATATTTTAAATTTTAATATAAGTCGACTGTTAGAAACTTAGTAAAATTCTCTTTATAAATTTACTTGCGGAGGCAGAGGATGGGGGGGTTGCCAAAATCTATCTTTGCCCCGGGTACAAAAAAGGCTAGTTTCAGCCCTGCAAATAACCAAGTTTGATAAAAACTAAAATCTTACTTTTATTGAAAACAAAGTTTTGCAGGTACAATCTATCTCATTGGTAAAAAATTTTAATACTTTAAATTTATGAAAGTGGCATTTAAAAATAAGGATTTGAGAACTTAAGGAGAAGAGTTAATTTTAAATATGGTTTAAAAGACAGAAATGAAATTAACTTACTGTTTCTTCTATTTTTTTCAAAGCAACAATCCAGGAAAACTTCCCTCGTGAACGGCCACCTTTCAATGAAAAGGGCCACTAGAGATTTTTACAAGGCCCAGTTACTGATGCTAATGATTTTTTATTGTATACGTATTTATGTAATTTTTACTTGTATGTCCGATAAATTAATTGTAATTTAATTTACATAGTTTATCAATAAATAATAAATTTAAGGGCTTGGAATTACACTCGTGTCAATGGGTATCTCAGCTGCTGTCTAATTTATTTTAACGTTATAATAATAATAAATTAGATAATTAGCACGAAAGGATTCTGAAATTAAATGACGATTCCTTATATTATTCCACCCATTGGCTATTGGAGATATTTTTTATAATTTCAGTAGCAGAATAAATATAGTCAGTGGATTTATCAAAAGCATAATGTCTTCAAATGAAGCGATTTTTAACCCTTTATGTCCCAAATTATGAATTCACGAAAATTTCATCTTCTAAAGCATTTTTCGTGAAATTGTGAAACTACATTAGAAGATTGACACAATCATTTAATGAATTTTAGAAGGATTTTGCCAACCCGACCGAAACAGGTTCTGTACATTTTTATGGAAAAAAGTTTGAGATCCAATCGAATACATTCCATTTAATAAATGAGAGACACAGTTTTGTAATCTTGCGTTCACAATATGATTCCTTCTAATTGCTACTTTTTGCTATTTTAATAAAAGCTTGCTGTCATTATTTAATTTTTCACTCCACATAAATGATGTATTACCGCTTCTCTAAATTTTATTTGTTTTGAACTCCAATCATAGATGGCGCCACTAAAGGCGATAAGTGGGTTTTAATTAAGGATCGGCCGAAAGAGATTTTTAAGAGCGAAACCGAATTTCGGTAATCTTCATATTTTCAACCGAAAACGAAAATGAAAAGGACCAAAAAATTTTTAAATGAATTATACGTGTATGGAAACATATTATTAACAAACAAACAAACATACATATACATGTATGTGTGTGTATAAATTTCAAACGAAAATAAAACATAAAAAAATCCCTGCCGGCCCGGCCTACAGGCAGAGGTAGCTTTCGAAGTCAAATATACTAATTTCACAAACAAAAACTAAATCATGATTAGAGATAAATCCACTTTAACAATTTTATCTGGCCGCTTTTGACGAGTTTTTATTTCATTTTTATATAATAGCTGGTTTTATCAGAATCATGTTAAGGCGGTATTCAAAAAAATACTTTTCCATGCTCAACAACTCGAAATTTTCTCGCATAATTCCAGATTCATTTTTAATTAAAAAAAAATATATGAAACTTGCTGACGTGATTTTTGAAGAGATTTATAAGCGACCTGTGCTTTTATTTTTTGTTCAATTAATTAAAACTTGATATATGAACAATTATATCCTCAGACGGACAATATTTTTCGTTTCTAACACAATCGCTTCGGGAAATTCCGTTCAAAATGCCCCCTTTGACATCATTTTTTCAAATATATTCTGCCTCTATCAAAATATCGATCATTACGGTACATTATATAGTTTCTGAATAAGCGAATATACCAATTAAATGCGTTTGAGAGCAAAAATGAAATTAAAATTGAGTCAGAAAATAAGCAGTTTGGATTTGAGTGCATCCTTAATACAATTTTTCCAACACAATACGCTTCGGTAAATTCGGTTCAAAATGCCCACTTTAACAGCATTTTAAAAAATATATTCTGCCTCTATCAAAAAACCGACCATTACGGTACATTATATAGTTTCTAAGTAAGAAAACGTACCAATTGGAAGCCTTTGAGAGCAAAAATGAATTGTAAAATGAGTCAGAAAATAAGCAGTTTGGATTTGAATACACCCTTACTAAGAGGATTTTTTTCTTCAACCGCTATGTATTTTTAATTTGTTTCTGCTATAAGAGTTGGTCATATCCAAAACTTGTCTATATAGATGTTGTAGACAATATTAAGAAGATATATGATAAATTCATGGGGATTTTATATCTTCTGAATTGACGGAAATGTTGAAAATTTCCGAAGGTAGAAACGAGATTTTTGGAATACAGATAATTTCTGTCCGGTCGAAATTTCGGCAGCATTTTTGCCGAAAACGGATTTTCGGTGAAATTCAGATTCAGAAAACGAAACAGAATTTTCGGTCGATCTCTAGTTGTAATTTCAGGAGAAAGAGTTCAGAGATTGATCTGAGACAGTCAGTCAGCGCTACTTCCATTTCAATCTTATAACCTTGGACTTTTTTTCATATATTTTAATTAAGTTTTTATTTATACTTCATACCTCATTATTCATACTTTTCACATTCATACATCCTTTAGAAAAGACCACAGTGTACGGCAATTGGGCACCCCCCCCCCCCTCCAAGTATCACACTTTTTTCTTTATTCATTATCTGTTTTTTTTTCTTGTTATTAGTTGAATATTTTTATCTGTTTTTACAAATACAGGATGATTAAAAAAAAAAACGTTTACAAAATGACATGGCAAATCAGGCATACAGCAAGGATAAAAAATCACATAGGAACATAGGGTCGCAAATCACTTATTGAGTCGCCAATATAGGATGTTTCATCCTAACTAAACACGGATTAACGGTCATAATTTTGAGAAAAATAAAAACATTGTAATGTAAATGCAACGATAGGTACCTTGTTTTGTGTAAAATGGGATAAACTGACGAAAAGATCTGCAAAAACATGTTGCTCAAGTAATCGATGATACCGTATGAATTGACAATCACAGTCCAAAATGTGGAACGTCCAATGCCTACTGCTGGCGCGTATAATGCAAAGTTCTACCAGTTTTCTTGGATGTTATCACATTAAAAACAAAGTTGAAAATGTCTGTTAAATGTTTTATTATAATATACATCAGTTTTCTGAAAGTTATGACCGTCAACCAAAATTGAGTTAGGATGAAACACCCTGTATTTTTGACTCGATAAGTGTTTTGCGACCCTATGTTCCTATGTGATCTTCCATCCTTGTTGTATGCCTGATTTGCCATGTCATTTTGTAAACTTTTTTTGAATCACTCTGTATATTAGTAACTAGTGGAGCTTCGCCCATTTGCTGGTCGATTTCCCTCCTACTCAGTCCCTTTCAAAGGAGTGGGCGAAGGGAGCAGCTGCCCCGGGCGCGGGAATTGAGGTGACGTCAAATTTATGCTACCAATCTAATTTATTTTCTATTTTTGTAATATTATATGTATAGTACACTACATCTAATCCGCACAGGTCGGGACCAAGAGTTTGCGTAGTATAGAATTTTGCGGATTATAGGTCATTTCTTTGTTTACATTCCAATATCAGGAATTTATCAACAAATATAGTAATCACACTGTAAATAAATAACACGGAAATGAAAAAAAATTGCATTTTTATAAAAAAAAAATTATATTAAATATTAGAAATAAATTTAAATGATATAATAATACTAAATTAATAGAATATTTCTACTTATTTTTAAATCTCAAATATCACAGTGACAATGGTTTACTTTACAGCTTTTAATTTATGCTCTGCAATTTAATCTTGAAGCCGTTTAAGAATCAGGATTTCTTGATCAGTAACAAAAGTTTGTTTTTCTAAAACAAATATTTATCCAAAAGAGCTAACACCTCTTCAAAAACAATTTTACCTTATAGCCAACAAATGTGTTCAAATATAGCAGTCTAATAGTTATTTACAAGATACCCAGAACATTTTCGTCTAATAAATGCAGAAATACATTAAATTTTTTTAATGCATTTAAAATGTATTAAAATTTTTAATAAATTCATCAGATCAGTCAACTTTTATTATGGTCAAAATGTACGTTATCCTGCTTAAAAAAGGATTTTAGCTGTTTGTTTACATCTGAAATATAGTGCGGATTATAAGCGTTTGCGGATTATAGAGTTGCGGATTAGAGGGAGTGGACTGTATATATGAATTTTATGTATTATGAGTTTTTTCTCAATAAAAGTATGTACATGTTTCTTTTCAAAGTTATTTCATCGTCCCTTACCCCACACCCCAAAGCAAATCTACTCATAATCCCTAAAATCCGTAAAGAATGTTACAAAAAAGATAAATTATCATTTAGTTAATCATAAACAGTAAGTTTATTCCCGTATTAGGGGCTATGAAAATATAACGTTATCACTTTAGGGGGGGGGGGTGAGGGGGTCGGGCACTTGATATCGAAAGATATCTCTGGGGGGAGGGGGGTTTGTCTTTTGATATAGTTAACATTTTTAATCCAAACTTTTTTTTAACACGTTAAAACACTTTATTTACTTTTTTTTTTATCTACTTTTATGAAACGCAAACTTAATATTATTAAATTCACTAAATTATTATAAAATTATTGCATTACAAAATATGGAATTCGTTAGACATTTCCTTTAATCTGCCATACTGCACATATATCGCACATTGAAGAAAGCAGGTGCAAAGTTAGCTTGAAATGATATTTGTTTATTTTACTAATAAAGAAAAGAGAAACAATCATGTCCATCTAATATGTTGAAAAAAGCTCTGCTTTTCTTCTGCCCCGTACCGTAGTCAGGTGCAAGAAAACAGTACGAAAACGGCAAACGCCTGGAAATTAATTAGATGAATTTTGTGTTGTTCCATTTTGACATTTTCTAAAGTCACAATTTTCTATTTTACTGTCGTTATATGGTTCATCATGTTTTTTGGAGCTTCAAAAATGTTTTGAAGCAGCGTATCCAGATTATACAAAGTAAGCATGCCAAAAAGAAGCAACTTTGTTTTGGAATGAATGTAAAAAGAATCCAGATTTTGCAAAGAAAAGAAAATCAGGTCTTCTTGCCTTTTGGGCAAAGGTAAGATAGCTTTTTAAATAGCTGTTATTGTTATAAGTAATTAAATTTGAAGTAATTTTTTTTAAATTTAAATCTGTAACTAAAAGACTCGGAAATATGTCTTTTGTAAATTAAATATTCTAATCATAAAAGTATCCAATTTAAAAGAATCTGTTTACGGAACTTAAAATTGGAACTTATTTATAGTTGTACACTGTAAAAAAATCCTCATGCATATAAAGGTGATTTTATGTAAAATTTCTGTCTTTAAACGGGCACTTTCTGTTTTGAGGGGAAATATTACATTTTCTTGTAATAAACGGAACATTTCCTTTTTTATACTTATTTGTTGAATGTTAAAAATAAAAGGTTTCCTTCTAAGATAGACAAACGTATATGTTTCTTTTCAATTCAGAAGAAATGGAAAATATTCAGTTAAATTTTCGTTCTCGATGTTTTGGCTTGTAATCGAGTGGTTGGATGTGGCCAGATTATGCAGGTAAGAGATCATTTATTATATAATGGCGCGAATACCGAGGAAAGAAAGCCGATAAAAAACATGTGTGATAATATGCAATGCCTATGCCGTATCAGTATACATAATTTTTATGGAATTTTCTTTTAATAGTGCTCTATTTCTCATATTTATTTTTCTTGCGGAAAAATTGTATCTTGAAAACAGAGGAATATCAAAACGGAAATTTTTGCGAATAAACGGAGAATTGGGAGAAATGACTACTTTGCTACCAGTACATTTTCCTCTTTTTCCACGGATGTTTGTTTTATGTGTACTAATATTTAACATGTCCAAATTAAAGAAAATTAATTTTAAGAAACATTCAGCCATCAAACTTTATGATTTTTTTAAATTGTGTCAGCAGTTTGCAGTGGTAAATATTATTTAATAATATGGAATTTGCTTTTTTAAACTAATTATACAGTGATACTCATGCTCTTTAAATTTAAGATAGGCAATGCTCGAAAAGTAAATTGCTGGCATAAATTAAATAAAATTAATTGTTTTGTGAAGAAAAGAACTATTTCAAATGTTTATAAACAAGATTAAAAAATAAAATAAAAAATAGTTTGAAAAAACACCCCTTTTTTTTTTTTTTAAACAATCAATGTTTATTTTTAAAAATCATGCCTAATTTCATTATTGAAATCATGTAATTCCAAACAATCTCCGATGCCCCACCAGTGGCCGAGAGGTTCTGCTCTCGAAGCTGGTAGACGGGAGGTGCTGGGTTCGATCCCAATCGCGCCCGTCGGCCTAATCGTTCGGAGTTTTCGTGGTTTTCTTCGAGCCGTGGATCTTCCATGCGTTAATACGGATTAGGTTCCCTTAGAAAGACCCCCACGGAGGGCACTCCCCCCGGGCCTATATCCCTCGTGTAGATAATTGGCCGTCAAAAATCAACCCAACCCAAACAATCTCCGTTACGTTTCATCAATTTGGTGAGGTCCTCTATGGGAAATTCACCGCTTTGACATTTATGCTGAATAGAAAGCGATATCTATTGAACTTATTTAAAAAAAATAAAATTTTTTCTCAGTGTATTTTTTAAGATACGGCAACAGGGAAGAAATAAAAAAGCATTATTTAATACTAGAACGCCCGGAAGGAGTCGATCCGACTGCGAAAATATGATTAAATGTCAACTGGAACCAGAAATTCTTTCATAAAATAAGTTAAATTTAAACAACGCAGATTTAAGTTAAATAAATCAGTAAAATAATTTTAAATAAAAATTCTGGTGTCAAATATTTTTATGAAACTTGAGAAAAAATTCCGGGCGTTCTAGTGTTAAACTCTCTATTCAGGATTTTTAAATTGTTTGCTCGGCGTGTAATCGTAATTTAATTAATATTAAACTACGACAAAAGTATTTAAAAATATATATAACACTCTTTACTTTTAATTTATATTTTCTACTTTTCAGTGTTTAAAATATTTGCTGTTGCAGTTTCGTAGCCTATAGGCATATTTTGTCTAGAGTGTTTTGACGCATAATTAAACCCACAGTTTTTGCAACAACCCGCAATCAGTTGTATATGTCTTTTTTACGATTTATTGCCTGCTGCAGACTAATGGAAAATGCCTTAAAATTAATTTATTTATAATTAAGCTCTAAAAATATTAAAATGTTATATTATCCTCAGAAACATACATATCAGACGGTAAGTGAAAAATCTGCCTGAAAATTCCATTTTTACATTTAAAAGCCTAGTTAAGTTAAATAAAATAGAGTGAAAACTTAACTTGAACATTTTCCCTTAATTAAACCAATCTCAAGATTTTAAAATTATACTATTTATTTCCAATAATCCTACCGCTTAAAACTTTGATTAATAAATATTGCATCTAAGTTTGGCATGGAATTCCCATAATTGAATTTGATAATTTTCTAAGGTATCTAACTGAAAGAGTGTAAAATTTAACTTTATAAGATATTGCTATTTGAAATATGCTTTAAAAAAGATAAATATAACGTTGTTATTCAAGCGACATTATTTTATTTTGGATTGTTTCAAACAGGCTTCTACTTCTAAAACTGAGAGACCAGCAGAAAAAAAATAAAAATGCTGTGGAGGAAAGTTCTTCAACTTTCGATGTTCCAAAGTCAACGATAGAAACAGCAGCTCTTCAACCAAAAAGTTCAAGTAAGAATTCCGCAGAATGTAACATTCCACGAGAAGCTCGAGCACAAAAAGAAGTGATTTCGAAAATTAAAATTTCCCAGGAAAAGCTTTTTATTCTCACCCACCAGAGAGACAATGGACTTGCTGATGTGAGCTTAACGGAAATTAAAAAAGCTAAAGACGATGTGGCAAAACTTGAAAAGCAACTGAATAGACTCAAACAATTGTCGGAAGCTAATAGAAAATCACGGGCAAAAAAGAGAATGCATTATGAAATATTGCAAGAAAAGCATCCTGAGGAAAAGAAACTGGTTAAAAAAGTTGGGCGACCAGCTTTAGAAAGGAACCAACCTGAACTTTTAAGGGTGATTTGTGAACTTGGAAAACAAGGAGCTAACGCATATAGTCGAAGACGCTGCGGAATCTTAAATGCATGCAAGACTCTGGATGATTTGCACGAAGAATTGAAAAATTTAGGATTCCAACTGAGTAGAACAGCTACATACTTGAGGTTACTCCTAAGAAATTTTAGTACTATAGAAGGTAAGCGTCACCATACAACAGTGCATGTCCGTTTATGCAAATCTCAATTCAATAAGAGAAGCTCGCATGTAGACAGTGAGTTTTGTAAGATGACAATATCTCATTTGAAAGAGTTGTCAGCTACATTATCAACGCAAGATGTTGCTTTTGTTTCAGTTGATGATAAGTCCCGTGTGCCAATTGGAATTACTGCTGCAAATAAACAAACTCCATTGGTCATGCATTTGGAATATAGTATTCGATTGACAGATCACGATTTTGTAAAAGCAGCCCAACATAAACTCATCCCCAGTGCATACGCTGGTCTTGAAATTAAAAAAGGGGCTCCATGTGATCCAACGAGAATAACTTATTCTGGACCAACTTATATAGCCATTCGTTCGCCTAAGCACGATTCATCGAGAGCAGCTACACACGCATTTGATTTGGACGTATTGATGAATTTGCCAGAATTCTCAGAACTTGTACGCCGTGGCGATTCTAATGCAAAACCAGTGCCAGTGATTATAAGTGATGGGGGACCAGATGAAACACCCGTTACGAAAAAGTTCAGCAGCAAGCAGTGGAAACATTTTAAAAATATAATTTGGATGCAAATTTCCTTGTAGCAAATGCTCCTGGTCGCTCGGCTTTTAATGCAGTCGAAAGACGAATGGCACCTTTGAGCCGTCATCTTGCGGGTGTAGCTCTGCCACATGACCACTTTGGGACTCATTTGGATGCAAGTGGCAAAGCAATTGATACCGAGAAGGAAAATAATAATTTTGAAGCTGCAGCAAACGTGCTGACTGAAATATGGAATGATGTCATAATTGATAATTTTCCGGTAATTGACACGTATGTACAGCCTGGAGGTGAGCGCTCGAGTGCTAAAATATGCCAAATTTGGAAAAAGGAACATATGAGATGTTCTAAATATCTCTGCTAAACAGTTAAATGCAACAACCATAGTTGCTGCTCTTCAAAGCAGTCGGCAATTGATTACATTTTGAAAAGACAATTCTTGCCTGCTCCAGTACCAGCGAGTGAAGGTGTTCATTGCAATAGAGGAGGAACATTTTTGCCTTTGTTTGTCAGCCTACTGATGCAAGATCAAGTCAAACAGATGCAGCTTACTCTAAAAGAACTAAAGGAATTACCATACGATACTTTTCTGCCATCAATAGAAGAAGAAACTCTAAAAAAAAAATACATACGTAGAAAGTGCAGCATTTACCACAGTACTTTAAAATCTTTGAAAGAACATTCATTAATTTGTGGAGACACTATTGATGCACCAAAAATAAGGCCTCTTCGCATTGCTGCTCGTAGGCAAAATGAACTGATGGTGTGCCTAACTAACGATGAACTTGAATGGGTGGATGAAACCAATTGTGATGTTGTTGAAATACCTGGAACAAAATATTCAACAGAAAATGCCCCTATCATTCAGCTAGTTCCCACATGGGAAGATATCCTTTAAAATATATTTTCTGATATTTTCATATTGCTGTATTATTGTTATTGTACTGTATATTGTGTATTACAGCATTATTATTATTTTCATATTACTGTACTCATATTATTGTCTTATTATGTAACAAAAATCTATTTTTAAATACTTTTACATAGTAATTATCTGTTTTAAGTCTGATTTGATATAAAGTTATTCCATGTACAATAATATTTTACTAAATTCTTCTCTTCATTTGAAACAGTAAAGAATGCTAATAACAAATGTATAACAATATCTGTATTATAGCTAAAAAGTAGAAAAATAAGAGAAAAAAAGTAGAAAAATTGTAAAGAAAAATTAGCCACTGATATCGATATCCTTAAGAGGGGGGGGGGGGGGGGTCGAGAAATGATAACGTATGATATCGTAAGGGGGGTAGGGGGTCCAAAATTGTCAAAAAGTTGATAACGTTATATATGCACAGCCCCTTAACCAACGACAATACCGACAGGATGCCAACTTGGCATCCTATGAATTGAATATTAATAAATCAGTATTTTAATATAAAAGTTTTGGTTAAAAGAATACAAAGTGCTGCCATCTGTATTCTAAAATAGTAAACTTTATTAAAAATATAAAATGTTTAAATTTAGTATGTAAAAAAAAAAAAAAATAAAGAAAAGAAAAAAAATTAAAAAGAAAAGATAAAATAAGGTTGAGGCTGTTCTCAAATCCAAAAGGGCAACTTTATGACATAAGTTTTAATTTATTTTTGTTCGGAAATGCATGAAACTAGCAGGTGTTGTTGTTCAGAAACTATGTAATCACTAATCAAAATGTTTTTTCCGTTTATTTTTGCAAACGCAATAGATCTTTAAGAAAATAGTGTCAGAGTGGGCGTTTTGAACCGAATTTCCCCACGGAAGAAGAATAACCACTCAAAAAAGAGTGAAAAACGTCTTTGACACGTGATCAAAATAGCTTGTAACTCAATACAGTAAAACCTGTAAAGTTGACCACCCTTGTAAGTTGACCACCTGTCTATGTTGACTTCTGTTGTCAGGAACCAAATTTACCCTATACAAAACTATAAGACAAACCCTTTGTAACTTGACCATCTGTCTATCTTGTATCTTGACCACTGAAATTATTCAAATTTGACTAGAACTATTATTAAATGCCCATCAAAACCCTTCATAACTTGACCATCCAAAAAGCTAACAAATCATGAATAATAGAAAAGTAACTCTCCACGAAATTTTCTATTTTTTTTTTTTCCTTTTAATTATAATTTCTAAAAGGGTGAAATAATTATTAACCTGGGAAATGATTTTAGTAGTGATATGTGTACGTAAATAATTCAAGGCTTATCTATTCTTACATTGTTACTCTTGTAGATTTGGCTTTTCAATCCCCCTCCCTCTCCATTCTTTGATTCTAGATTTCTTTCTCTCATTTCCCATTCTCTTATCATTCCTTCCCTTCTTTCAATAACCCCAGGTGCTAGTTGGTAAACAGAAATATTTCCACTAGTTGCAATAGTTTGTGGCAATTGTAACAGCCCTGTTAAGAAAATTATTTGTGATAATAATGAGTTACATTAGAAATGTGTTGTAGTACAGAACATTGGGCTGATGTAAAGTCCAAAAACCAGCGCCAAAATACAATAACAGAGTTTTTCTTGGACAAACAGGTAATGTAAATGACAAACTTAATTTTAAAATTTTAGAATGCGTATGTGTCTTAACATGGGAAAAAAACAAGTGTTTTTTTAATATGTTTTTTATAAATTATGTGTAATAACTGAAGAATCACTAATTGGCTGCATATTGATTGAGTGTTTTTTTAATTAGTAGTAATACTAATTGATTTTAAATTTGATACAAAGCTATTAACTCATTCTTGTAGTTAATCTTCTCTTTTATAAGGTGTTAGAAATATGCATGGTAATACAATATTATTTTAAAGCTCTGTCAATAAAAAAAAATATTTTTTGGGAAAAATGATATGGTATGAATATTACGAAATATTACGAAAATATTACGAAAAAAATTAAATTTATCACCACCCTTTATAAGTTGATTACTGAAGTGTGACACCGCAAATGGTCAACTTACACAGGTTTTACTGTAGGTAATTTATTTATCAAAAAATGGAAAACACAGTTCGATTCCAAATCGCTTCCATAGTCAGGCATTCCAGTTTTATATATTTCCGTTCAAAAATGAATTTGTAAATGTGTCAAAACGTTTTGCGCTTGTTGAGCAGAGCAGTTGAGAACAGCCTTAAGAAATAGTTAATCAATTACACCCAGAAGTACATTATAACATTTTTAATCAGTGCTGTAGATAGAAAAAAATATTTGTGGGAACGCACCTTTTCCTAGAGTAGACGTTGATGCTACCAAATTTTTGCTAAACCAAAATCCAATTTAAAGCATTTAACTAAAATCCGACTTTTTTCAATTAATAGTTATAATTATTATATTCTAGTTTTTATAGTATTGTATTTGTATAGTATCCATCTAAAAACAATATTTAATCAATCTCATAGTAACCTTTTCCATTATGAATCAAAATAAATTGAAATAACAGGAATAAATCCATATACAGTAGAACCTCTTTTATACGAAACTCTTTTAACCGAAACTCTCGGTTAACCGAAATCCATTTTTAAAGCTTTAACTATCACATTCCTTGTGTGCAAAATCCATTTTGAAAGCTTTTTTTTTCTTTTTTCTTTTTCTTTTTTTTTTTTTTTTACTATCATATTTCTTGTGTGCTAGCGGTCCTTGCAGAACTGCGATCTTCGATCCCCTTTCTTAGAGTTCCTTTGAATTTAACTTGAACTCCCGTAAGCTTCGAAATGGAACGAAGAAAACGAACATATTAGCAATTCTGAAGCTTTTTAATGTTTTGCAAAAGGTTTGGCATGGCTCGGGCAGCAGACAGACCGTGATACTGGTGAACTAATAATATTAAAAAACTCCGTGATAGAGCTTCAAAGCAAAAACAATCTTTTTCAAACTCTTGTGATATATGTAAAAGGTAGTTAATTTTAAAATTAAAATTCAGATAATTTTTTCTTGTTTCTATTTTGCTACTGCTTTATTTTTATTAAGCACTTGTTACCATAATAAGAAATATTGCACATATCTCTCCTTAATCTTAAAATTGAAGCATTCTCGATTATCCGAAAATTTCGATTTTCCGAAAGAGGGTCGGTCCAAATTACTTCGTATAATCGAGGTTCCACTGTATTACTTAATGGCACATCTATCCTAGAAGTTTCCAAAAGAAGGATGATGAGGGGTGTTTCTGTGCTCACTGATATACAACAAGCTGTCTCGTCTGCTAATTTTCTTCCTGATCAAGGTTTCACGTAAGGTTTAGGACAAAAAAATTTTAAGGGAGGTCCTACACAGCTTATGAATAAAAGTGAAACGGATCTTCTTAAAATAAGCATAAATTATCGTTTCGCTCGAAAAAAAGATTGTGCTCGTAAGCGATATATGGGGCATTCTCATAATCTTTTGACTTTCAGGAATAAAAATCTGGTGAAATTAAACTTGCTAAAATAACATTTTAATCAGATAGACGAATTCCTTAATGATTCAAAATAAAGAAAAATGGTCAGCAGCGAAATTTTTTTTTATTTAACTGAGGTTTAAGTTAAACTTGCGAGTTTAATTTTCCTTACCATTTTACCACTATAACTTTTTATTTTCTTCTAAATTTTTACTTATAATGAATTTTCATAGTACCCACAGGACATTCAATTAAGAAATAATAACAATGTAGTATTTTTAGTAAAAATTTTGGTATAACATTGTCTTAAATGTGTGTTAAAGAAGGGACGCTAAGGGGAAAAAAAAGCGACGGTAAGGGAAAAAAAAAGGGGACGGTAAGGGGAAAAAAGGATGGTAAGGATGGGACGGTAACGAAAATTTCAACCTATTTTTAAGGCAAATCATGTTAAGACTAAGCGATAGCCACAATGTTCATGGATTTTTAGAAACAGGTATTTACATTGGATTAATAATAAAAAAATTAATTTACCTCGAAAAGTGCAGGAATAAACCTTGGGGACGGTAAGACTACCAATAAAAACACGATGCTTGAAATTGATATTTAAAAGCTGATTTAAATTTTGCAGTAAATTTCCTGTCAAAGAATTTTAGCCATTCTTTCTCCAGCTCTGTATAATTTTAGCAAGAGGGACGGTAAGGAATCTAAAACCCAGGGACAGAGTTTAAAAAAATAATAACAACCGTAAAAATGTGTGCAAGTTAATTTTGCTACATATTTATATAAAACAATAGTCCCAGTTTCGGAGAAAAATGACATCGAATTACTGTTATTGAAACAATTTTATACAGACAGTTCCAAACTTAAAAATCAGCATCAGGGACACGGGACGGTATAGGAATTTCCTGGTATATCTGGACCCCCAACATCGTCCAAAACTTATTTATCTCGTTAATATTGTTATGCAGTCATGTAATGGGATGTTCCCCAGTATATGAAAAAAAAAAACAAGAATATGTAATAAAAATTATTATTCAGAGACTTAAAGTAAAAAGATTGTGAGAATGCCCCATTTAGATTTAGATTAGGTACTGTTTACGTTCGGAGAGTATTTTTTAAAAATGTACAATATCGAATAAACAAACATATTTTTAGTTCAGTTGTAATACAGAATGATGAAAAAAGGTAAAGTTCTTACAAAATCTTCATAACATTTTTTAAAAATTAGATTTTTTGCCATTTTTTGGCAAAATTTCACGCTTATACCAGGCAGCGTACACTCACTTCAACTCAATATATTTCAGTTTCCTTTGCATTTCACACTACTATTACACTTACCTGTGCACTGAATTAGGTGTTTTACAATATCTGTAAAATTAACTGAAATATTTCAAAATAGGTCAAAAAATGCATATATTTTATAAAAGAATTAACCATTTTTTTTATATTTGAACACCTATAAAATAATGACATGCCGAGAGCCAGCAGCACAGGTAACCACCTCATCGAGTTGGAGGCTGAAATTCCAGAATTAGCTAAAACTCGATTCCCATATTAAAACGCAATCGGTCTGCCAAGTCATATCTTGGTGGAAAATACCTAAAAACCCGATTTTATCGGTCGACTCGTAGGTTTACCATTGCTTTTTCCTGCACCCAAAGGTATGAAAACATGCCGGACTGGGAGCAGGAAAGCACGAGTCAACCAGTAAAATCGGGTTTTTAGGTGTTTTTCCACCAAGATATGACTTGTCAGACTGATTGCGTTTTAATATGGGAATCGAGTTTTAGCTAATTCTGGAATTTCATCCTCCAACTCGACGAGGTGCTTGTCTCATGGTTCGTACGCCTCCTTGAATTTTGCAGACCAGAAGATTTTTTGGCACCAGTATTATCTTATAGAAAATCTCTTCTTAAAAGAAGGCGAAATTTTGCGCGTTTAACCTAGATTTCTTTTTCTATAAATAGATACTGGTAGTTTTCCTGGAGAAATAACGGTATCCGTACGAACCATGTGTCTGTGCTGCCTGCCCCCCCGGTCTATTAATGTTTTTATGTATAAAAAGTGAGAAAATGATTCATAAAAATATTTTTCATATTTTTCTTGGCCTTCCTACACCCACTTCCGGTACTTGACTCATTCAGAGTGTCTACAGAAATTGTAAAAAAAAAACTTCCCTGATTTTTCCCCGATTTCCCCCACTATCTTTATCAGACTTCCCTGATTTCTATTATTAACAATACACATACGGTATTTTTTCATGTATGCTGCTTTCTTGTATCGGGATCCACCACTTATCGGCATAGCTAATATCTCATTTGGGAGAAAAAACAAGAGAAAAACATAAAAATTGTCTAATATTCATAAAGTATTGGTTGACAGTTTTACAAATCCGAACTAAAAATAGCCCCACCAATGGCCGAGATGTTCAGCTCTCGAAGCTGGTAGACGGGAGGTGCTGGGTTCGAACCCAATCGCGCCCATCGGCCTAATCGTTCGTAGTTTTCCTGGTTTTCTTCGTATTTTGGAATTCCAAGCGTAAATATGGGTTTGGTTCCCTTAGAAAGACCCCCCCCCAGGGATGGCACCCCCCCCCCCTTAGGGCCCATATCCCTCGTGTCGATAATTGGTCGTCATAAACACAACCAACCAACCAACCAATCGAACTCAAATTTAGTCCAACAACTTCATATAGTGACCAAATGGATATACAGTGATCAGAAAATTTCTTCATTTTCTGACGAATTTTCATTTCTAAGATATCTATATCTGACAGGTTAGCTATTTAATTAAGCTGACCACTTGGTCAGGTTATGCTAATGTATCATCTAAAAACTTGAAAAATGGGTAAATTGCCTTCAATATAAGCGCTATATACAGAAAACGAGGACATCTGATCACCTTAATTTGTGTTAAATATCAAAAATTCATAACACATGCATTTACGACAAAAGCTAAAATCTTTAACGACGAGTTTACGCATAAATATCGTTGTTAAAGATTTTAGCTTTTGTAGTAAAATTCGCACAAAATCTTTGATTTATACACATGCATCTTTTTACCCGACTGAAAAGAAGGGTTATGTGTTTCACGCGTATCTGGGTATGTGGATTTCTTTATACCCTCGAAACATCCCAACGGCTGGATGGATTTTAATGAATGAGGTCTCTATCAATTCGTCTTAATCGCCCGATGGTTATAGGATAGGTTTTGTTTTTATAAATTCAAAATGGCGGCCGGAAAATACAAGATGGCGGTAGAGACGAAAAATTTTTTTTACGCACCCTATTGAGTGACATATCATTGGATAGGTCTTTCAAAATGAAGACGATGTTTCATTAACTATTTTACTGTCAGAAGCTCCGTTTAAATATTACACAACCTGGAAGTTGTGTAGGTAGGATCTATAGCTTTACTGGAACTCTAACCATCATAGACATCTATAGGCCTCATCAAAACAGTGTTTATAGATAGGAACTAACAATTGAACGCAACTTAAAAGTCATCAATACAAGTAAAAAAAAAAAAAAATCCCTGCCGGCCCGGCCTACAGGCAGAGGTAGATTTCGAAGTTAAGTATACTAATTTCACCAACAAAAACAAAATCATTATTAGATATAAATCCACTTTAACAGTTTTATCTGTCTGCTTTTGACGAGTTTTTATTTCCTTTTTATAAAATAGATGGTTTTATCAGAATCATGTTAAGGCGATATTAAAAAAATATTTTTCCATACTCAACAACTCGAAATTTTCTGGCACATTTTCAGATTAATTTTTAATTAAAAAAAAAATGAAACATGCTGACGCGATTTTTGAAAAGATTTATAAGCGACCTGTGTTTTTATTTTTCTTTCAATTAATTAAAACTTGATTAATAAACAATTATTTTCTCAGTAGGGCAATATTTTTCATTTCTAACACAATCGGTTCGGGAAATTCTGTTCAAAATGCCCACTTTGACATCATTTTTTGAAATATATTCTACCTCTATCAAAAAATCGATCATTACTGTGCATTATATAGTTTCTGAATAAGAGAATCTAGCAATTGGATGCGTTTGAGAGCAAAAATGAATTTAAAAATGAGTAAGAAAATAGACAGTTTGGATTTGGATGCACCCTTAATAAGATGATTTTTTTCTTCAACCGCTATGTATTTTTAATTTGTTTTTGCTTTAAGAATTGGCCCTATCAAAAACTTGTCTATATAAATGTTGAAGACAATATTAAGAAGCTATATGATAAATTCATGGCGATTTTATATCTTGTGAATTGACGGAGTTTTGAAAATTTTTCTTCTTCAACCCCCCCCTTTTTTTTTTGTTTTCGTTTTCGTTTTTTTTTCGTTTTTTTTTTTTTTTTTTTTTTTGTACGAATTGGTCCTATCAAAAACTTGTGAATATAAAAGTTGCAGATAATATTAAGGAGATGTATAATGAAATTATTGGATTTGATATCTTGAGAATTGACGAAGTAAGGAATTTTTTTCTCCCAAAAACCCTATTTTTTGCGCTCCTTGAGACTATTTTAAATTTTATCAAAAATCTGTGATGCATGAATTTTTGGCGCTATTTTTAGAAGTAATGAAAACTTTAAACTGGTTTGATATGTACAAAAATTAAGAAGTTATGGGTTTTTTTCGGTTTTCACAAAACCCCTCCCTATTTCCATCCCCTTTGTCCGATTTTGCCCATTAACGAACTTGACCGAGATTTTATGTCTCTTGATTTTATGTATCAGTTTGGGAGAGATTTGTGCAGAATTGCGGAAGTTATCGTGTCCAGAAGAAAGTGATAACACAATTGCTTCGTGAAATTCCGTTCAAAATGCCCACTTTGACATAATTTTTTGAAATATATTCTGCCTCTATCAAAAAATCGATCATTGCGGTACATTATATAGTTTCTGAATAAGCGAATCTACCAATTAAATGCGTTTGAGAGCAAAAATGAATTTAAAAATGAGTCAGAAAATAAGCAGTTTGGATTTGAGTGCATCCTTAATGCAATGATTTTTCCAACACAATCCGCTTCGGGAAATTCGGTTCAAAATGCCCTCTTTAACAGCATTTTTAAAAATATATTCTGCCTCTATCAAAAAATTGACCCTTACGGTACATTATATAGTTTCTGCGTAAGAAAACGTACCAATTGGAAGCCTTTGAGAGCAAAAATGAATTGTAAAATGAGTCAGAAAATACGCAGTTTGGATTTGAATACACCCTTACTTAGATGATTTTTTTTTCAACCGCTATGTATTTTTAATTTGTTTTTGCTGTAAGAATTGGTCTTATCCAAAACTTGTCTATATAGATGTTGTAGACAATATTAAGAAGATATATGATAAATTCATGGGGATTTTATATCTTTTGAATTGACGGAGTTATGGATTTTTTATTTCTTCAAACCCCCTTTTTGTTTTCGTTTTTAATTTTTTTTTTGCGGTACGAATTGGTCCTATCAAAAACTTGTGAATATAAAAGTTGTAGATAATATTATGGAGATTTATAATAAAATTAATTGGAATTGATATATTGAGAATTGACGAAATTATGAATTTTTTTCTCCCAAAAACCCTATTTTTAGCGCTCCTTGAGCCCATTTTTAACTTTATCAAAAATCTGTGATACATAAAATTTTGGCCCTATTTTTAGAAGTAATAAAAACTTTAAACTGATTTGATATGTACAAAAATTAAGAAGTTATGGGGGTTTTCTGTTTTCACAAAACCCCTCCCTATTTCCATCCCCTTGGTCCGATTTTGCCCATTAACGAACTTGACCGAGATTTTATGCCCTTTGATTTTATGTATCAGTTTGGAAGAGATTGGTGCAGAATTACGAAAGTTATAGTGTCCAGAAGAAAGTGATATATATATATATATATATATATATATATATATATCAAGTATTTTACTGAGGGTGGTTTTGGGTTCTAGGAGTCATGATCGGTGTAGATCTGCAAAAATTTTTCAGACATTCCAACATAGGAACGATCCCAATAGGTAGTATTTCATACGAAATCTACCTAAAATGTAGATATGTAATAAAAAAAAAATAGTTTCACATTGATGAGAAATAATTAATTAGTTCGCTTTTTACGCAGTCGGGTTTTTTGATTTTTTAAATTTAATTAAGTTATTTAAAATATAGGGAAAGACGAATCAGCATTTGAAAAAAATATGGTATATAAAATAAAAGAATCACTTTCGTTGGCAACGTGAAAATTCAAATATTTTTGCATACAGACAAATTGCTCTGATTTTCAAAAATTTTTACAAAGTTCCCTGACTTTTCCCTGAGTTTTCAAGATTGATAAACATCCCTGATTTTTTCATGATTCCCCGATTTCCAGACTGTATTAGACACCCTGTCATTGCTTTCTGTTTATTGAATTGGCCGTAAATCTGTTCTAATAATCGTAGGAATACAATTGAAACAGATTTGGAATCATAAAAGATTACTCTTTCAAACAAAACATTAAAAATATTTTAGAAAATTTTCTCCGTTTTAATGTAGATACCTTAAGCAATATCATAGATAAGAGAAAAGAAATAATAGATCAATCGGCTACTACAATTTAAGAAAAACAGATTTTCTTTACAGATTACGTAATTCCATATTAATATATGGGGAAATCAATACACATAATTACTCATTAGGTACCTATAGTCGTCCCCGTTTAAACGAATATTGACGGTTCCAGAAATAATATTCGATTAAACGGGGAATCATAACTGTAATATTTAATGTGTAGTAAAAAGGCAAAATAACCATCTATGGTGTACTTAATTAACAGCATAATAACTAGTTAATAGAATAAAAAACTAAAATAAATACAAATGCTAATCTAAAGGAAATACGAATTAATTTAATGTCAGTACATACATTCATATGGTTTACATCACACTTAATGCAGTTCGTTTGAATTTGGTAAAAACTTTGATACTTCTAATTTACGTTACTTATAACTTATACTGCCTTAAAAAAATCGTTTAAAGTGGTTTGTTTAAGTGGAATTTTAAAGGAGTAAATATCGAGTTATTTCTCGAATGAGTACTAAATATCACAACTACCATCTCGAGTTTCGAACTGACGGTACATTGCCATTAAAGCCTGGTTAATAGCAAGAAGTGATGGTGGGAGATCAAGATGGGGAAAACATTTGATCTGTCCATTATACACTGCCGGCCGAAATCATTGGCAGGAAGAATTGGAAATTTGTTTTCAGCATAAAGGAGCCAAAAATGACAAAAAGGTGGAAGGAAATTCCAGCTGAATTATGCATTCCGCGCCTATTTTCCAACATCGGTCACACAGTTGTTATTTGATTAAGCGTGGACGTTCGTAAAAGGTATTTGGTTTAAGCGTGGAAAAAATAACATAGAACCAATAGGAATAAATTCGGTTCTGGAGGATTCTATTCGAATAAGCGGGGTATTCGATTATCCGTGACTCGATTAAGTGGGGAGGACTCAGGACTGTACTATAATTAAAAAAAAAGAAAAAAAAGGCATAAGAAAGACAATTATGTACAATCGGCCAAAAATGAAAAAAAAAAGAAAGAAAAAAAAATGCAATTTAACAATTACAACGACCATTTGGAAAATGATTTTTTCAAAGACTAAAATTTAAGACATAAAAAATCGCACGGAGTTGATCATACATTACGTACGCCATGGATTACATTTTTCGGTACTGCAAATTTTTAAACTTCTGCGGAGCTAATCATACATTACGTCCGCCATGGATTAAACATTAATATTCCTGGATCATTTTAAATGAAATTTCATTCTTAAACTTCTAAACATCCCACAATATTACTTTTTACACCGTCGTATAGAGAAAAAAAATGTACTTTTAAATGCAATTTGTTTGAAAGCTGTATCTCAATTTGTTTCTGAGTTATTAATTTTTTTTTGTAGTTTTTATTACTTTTTTGTCATAGTGGCAACAGAAGTATCCATCTCTGTTGAAAGTAAAGGAAAAATACAGATTACTGTATAGACCAATCAGGAAAACGAATAAAATGCGGATTCAACCAATGTTTCATTGTTGAATCAGCATTTTATTCGTTTTCAGATATGTTTTTGATTTCCTACCCTGACAGAGGACAATAACCATTTTCCAAATGGTTAAAAAAAAAAAAAAAAAAAGACAAGGTAAACTGTCCTCGCACCGTACTTTTTTTAAATTGCCAAATAGAGGTACAGAAAAACGAAAATAGCCATTCGATTGGGAATTATTTGTACTTCAAATTTATGTTAAGGCTGTTCCCAAATCCAAAAATGCAATTTTATGACAGAAGTTTTAATTCATTTTTGTTCGGAAATGCGTGAAACTAGCAGGTGTGTTGTTTAGAAACTATGTCATCGAGCAGTTTTTTCCGTTTTTTTGCAAACGCATTAGATCTTTCACAAAATAGTGTCAAAGTGGGCGTTTTGAACCGAATTTCCGAGCGAAAGAAGAAACCACGCAAGAAAGGGTGGGAAAACGTGTTTTTCACGTGACCGAAATCACTTATAACTCAATGAATAATTTATTGATCAAAAATGGAAAACACAGTTCGATTTCAAATCGCTTCCATGGTCAGGCTTTCCAATTTTATATCTTTCCGTTAAAAAATGAATTTGTAAATGTGTCAAAATATTTTGCGCTTGTTGAGCAGAGCAGTTGAGAACAGCCTTAACGCTGGTTCGCAAATCTAAACTGATCACTTTCTGACACATTTCTGAATTCATTTCTGTTCGTAAATACTCGGTATTAGCAAATGTTAGAAACTAGAACGAACGCAATTGAACAGTTTCTTTCATTTTCCGGTAAAGGCAAAGATCTTTCCGAAAACGATGTCGAAATGAATGACACCGGTTGGCCGCCCACAGTGTCCTCCCGGAACGGTGCGGTGCGATGCGGCGTGTTGGAAAGGAAGAACCGAACGCCGCGCCAGCCGAATGACACGTTGCCTGTTATCGGAAGTTAAGGGTGTTCTCAAATCCAAAAGGGCAACTTTCTGAGATAAGTTTTAATTTATTTTTGTTCGAAAATGCACGAAACTAGCTGGTGTTGTTGTTCAGAAACTATGTCATTGAGCTGTTTTTTTCATTTTTTTTTTTGCAAACGTAGTAGATCATTCAGAAAACAGTGTCAAAGTAGGCGTTTTGAACCGAATTTCGCGCGAAGGAAGAAGGCGCACTCAAGAACGGGCGAAAAACCGTGTTTGTCACATGATCAAAATTGCTTCTAACTCAATAGATAATTGATTGATCAAAAAATGAAAAAAAAAAGCAGTTCATTTCCAAATTGCTTCCACGGCCAGGCTTTCCAATTTTATACCTTTCCGTTAAAAAATGAATTTGTAAATGTGTCAAAACGTTTTGCTCTTGTTGAGCAGAGCAGTTAAAAACAGCTTTAACTTACCTCAGAATTTTTTTTTTTGGAGGGGGGGGGGGGGCTTTAAACACAACTGCGTATCCCTTAAATAGACGCTCCACAAAATCCCACAAATGAAATCCATACAAGTTATGGACAAATAAACACCGAATTCAGGAAACATAAAAGTATTTGGCTGCAAAGCTTACGCCTATCTCGACAAATCCCAAAGAGGAAAATTAGAATATAAGGCTATAGCAGGAACCTTTGTCGGTTATTGTAATGTTTGTAGTTCCATTTAAAGTGTGTAGATGGCAGCACTACACAATATTCTTCCGAATTCACACACACAAAAAATCTAATAGTCTAGAATATGAACGTCTATGTGTAATTGATGAAAATACAACTAAACATGTAAAATTGTATTTGATAAAAGAAGATAATTTTCCATTATTATTTGACTGAGATAGGGTATCTGAATTTGAAAAATTTCCCCATAATTTGAAATCTGCCTATGTAAATGAAATTGCAAATTCGTCTGACAAATTACAAGCATTATTAAATGGGTTTTCTGATTTTCTTACTGATAAGGTTGGGGAAATAAAAGATTTGAAGGTTTACCTTGAAAAAATGCTTCAGCCATATTTTGCAAAGCTAGAACTTTAACTTATACACTACGTGCCCAACAGTCAATGAAGAATTACAAAGATTACAAGATGAAGGAATTATTACAGGGTGTCTACAGATCAGGGAAAATCACAGTCAAAATAAGGGTGAAAACCCAGCATTTTCTTTTAGAGAAATTCATCTTGTTTAATCGCGTGAATAAATAAGGCGAATTTTTTCTAAGTAAATACTGGTATTTCCTATCTTATTTGACTGTGATTTTCCCTGATCTGTAGACACGCTGTATTAAGGCTGTTCTCAACTGCTCTGCTCAACAAGCGCAAAAACGTTTTGACACATTTACAAATTCATTTTTTAACGGAAACATATAAAATTGGAAAGCCTGACCATGGAAGCGATTTGGAATCGAACTGTGTTTTCCATTTTTTGATCCACCCATTACCTATTGAGTTATAAGCGATTTTGATCACGTGACACGGCATTTTTCTTCCCTTACTGAATGGATTTTCTTCTTTCGTTCGGAAGTTCGGTTCAAAATGCCAACTTTGACAGCACTTTCTGAAAGATCTATTGCGTTTGCAAGAAAACGGAAAAAACAGCTCGATGACATTGTTTCTGAATAACAACACCATCTAGATTCATGCGTTTCCGAACAAAAATGAATTAAAACTTATGTCAGAAAGTAGCCCTTTTGGATTTGAGAACAGCCTTAAGCAGTTACTAATAGCAAGGTGGTGACTCCTATAGTTCCAGTGGTGAAGCCTAATGAAAAAAATCGTTTATGTGGCGATTTTAACCTCTTCAGTTTCGAAGCTAAAATAATAATACAAATGCTTATTCATTGGTTTTTCCCTAACAAAATGACATCGTAAATGACAGAAAAAAAATCTTTTCTGAAATGGAGCCTTTAAGCGCTTAATCATTTGGGTTCAAAAATATGGATCTAAAACTACAAAACCCTTTAAAAGCATTCATTTAATAACCATTAACCTAAATGAACGCAATCACAAATTCAAGAGCTTTAAACAAGTAAATAATCTACAAATCCTCAAAATTTTTTATTGAAAAAGATTTAAGTTACTATATGAATAATATTTCATAAATACTTATGAAAATTTCTCACCTTCTTGGTCATATTGTCTTTTGGGCATTTTTAGGCATTTTGCAAACTCAGATGAAAATAACATTTATTTTATGTGGGAATCAGCTTAGATGCTGCCATTTATTCGCTTGCTTTGAACGCAAAAAACCTTCAGCTATTAAGAAGTGATGTGAAAATGTAAAAAAATCGGACATTTTAGTTTTTATAAGGAAAAGAACAGAGGTCCCCGTACGGGGACGCAGGGACCGAAGAGGTTAAAGTAACATTTAATAAGTTTTTGAAGGTTTAAAAATATCTTTTACCTAAGGTAGAAGATATGCTGGTTACATTGGGTGGTGATTTGCAATTTACAAAAATTGATTTGAACCAAGCATATCTTCAGTTACCTGCTGATGAAAAGTCACGAATATTGTTAACAATTAACATCCCGAAAGGTTTATTCCAATTTCTAAAGTTACCCATGGGTCTTACTAGTTCTCTTGCTCTATGGCAAAGACAAATTGAACATATTTTAAGTGGAATTGAGGGTGTTACAATTTTTATAGATGACATTGGGGTTACTTGTGAAACAGGCGAAATTCATTTAAGGGGTCAGCTTCGGATTTCTCTTCCGTAATGTTACATCTATGGCCTTTTCATGCATTCGTATATTTAAAATACATTCTCGGAAAATTAATATTTTTAACACCTTTTTTCTGTGTACTCTTCTTAAAGGATGTCTCTTTTTTTTCTTAGTTCTCAAAGTATTTCTAAAATCTATGCTGAATTTAATATTTTATGTGTTAAAAGCGGGCGAACTGTGAGTAAGATTTGAACACTTCCTATAAAATGAAGCCTACACTTTAGAAATAGTTTCAGAACTAAGAAAAAAAGAGATATCTTTTAGGAAGTGTACACAAAAAATAGAAGTTAAAAACATTAACTACCCGAGGAGATAGTTTAAATAGACGAATGCATCCAAAGCCCATAGACTTTACATTAGTGAGGGGAAATCGGAAGCTGAGGGACCAGCCCCCTGAAGGCGGTTCTCAAGTCCACTGCTCAATAAGCCCGAATCTTTCTGACACATTCACCATCTCATTTTTAAACGTAAAGGTACAAAATTGGCAGAGCTAACTATGGAAGCAATTTGGAATCGAAAGACGTTTTCCAGTTTTTGATAAATAAATTATTTATCGAGTTATAAGCGATTTGGGGTCACATGACATCCGGTTTTTATTCCTTCGCTGACTGGTATTTCTCTTTTCGTCCGGAAATTCAGTTCAAAACGCTCACTTTGACAGTATTTTCTGAAAGTTCTTTTGCGTTTACCAAAAAATGTAAAATGACTTTCCATTACATAGTTCCTGAATAACAACACCTGTCAATTTCATGCGTTTCTGAACAAAAATGAATTATAACTTTTGTGACAAAATTTCCCTTTTGGATTTGAGAACAACCTCAAATCATCTAAAACAAGTATTGGAACGATTACGTGGATATACAATATTAGGATAAATAAATAAAAATCATTCTTTATGGCTGATGAAATTATATATTGTAGGTAAAAAGTTGATAAACACGGTATTCATAAAACCCAAGATAAAATCGATGCTATTTTAAATGCTCCAAGACCAGTAAATGTATGTCTGGTTAAAGCTTTTCTAGGCTTAGTTACATATTATTCTAAGTTTGTACAAAACTTATCTACAATTGCACATCCTTAAAATAATTTTTTCAAGGAAAAATATAAAATTTATATGGTCTTCTGCATGTGAACAAGTAGAAGCTTCACTGTAAAAAAAAAAAAAAAAAAAAAAAAAAAAAAAAAAAAAAAAAAAACGGAGATTCTACTGGCAATTGAGACGCCAGTACTATTTCCGTGTTTTAACGGAAAATTTCCCCCAGAAATTCGTATTTTTACGGAAAAATTTCCCCATAAATTACAGAAAATTTTCCATTTTTCTGGAATTTATGGGGTAAATATACGTTAAAATACGAAAATAGTACTGGTGTCTCGATTGCCAGTAGAATCTCCGTTTTTTTGTCCGTTTTTTTTAAAACAGTGTTTAAGAGTATATAAAAAAGAACTTACTTCTGAAATGGTTCTTACTCACTTTAATCCTAAATTACCTTTCGTTTTAGCAACAGATGCTTCTCCTTATGGTATCTCTGCAGTTCTTTCGCATGTGATGCCAGATAACACTGAAAAACCTATTGGTTTTGTGGCCACAACTTTAACTAATCCAGAAAAATGGTGCAGTCAAGTTGATAAAGATCCACTAAGCTATTATATTTGGTAAAAGGAATTTTTTCAATATTTGTATTAAAACAGATTTACTTTATTTACTGACTAGCAGACCCGCCCGGCGTTGCACGGGGTCCGTAAATAATAACCTTAAACATAACTGAAGTTTGTATGATTTTATATCTTTTGAAATTCTTTAAATTAACTTAATTTCGGAGCCATCCATTCTCCTCCGCAGCGTCTAGCATGTTTCCAACAAACTTCTATCCGAACGATCCTGTAACCTGGGTCCACGCTACCTAAGGCAGCATGTACCGGAAGTGCTCCGCACGTGCCGGAGGCAATTGAAAACCAAACTGAGTGAGCCAAAACCTCGTAGTAATCAAGCTCATAGAATCCAAAAAAGAATGCATCAATAATGTTAGAAAATGTTGGTAACTGAAGACTAAGATAAAATTTCATAATACAGAAAGAAGCTGAATCGTAGTGTAAGTTGAATGAATCAAATCCTGTCGAAATTAGGTGCTTAGAATCGGAGGAAAGAATGCGCCCCCAAGCGGTGGAAGATGACCTATCCCGTTGAAAATTTCATAAATTACTTTTAACATTAACACGATAGTTAATAAGCTGATGAAATCCATTATTTAAAGTTACTTTTAAATTAACGCGATTTTTAATTTACAGCTGTAGTGAGTAAACGTAAGTTGATGCTGAAAAAGGAGATTAATGTTCGAAAAAAATGGTAGCTGAGGTATAAAGAAAGACCGGGCCCTGGGTGCCAGGATCTTAACTGGAATGTAGTTGGGTATAAGAAATTTTTTTAGTAGTTTTAAATTTGCTGGAAGACGCTGAAACTATGTTAAAGAAAAATGTAATCGAATCTGACAGTTTTTAACGAAGTTGCAACAAAGGGCCCAAGAAGGAGATTAATATTTAAAATTGGTGGTAGCTGAAGTCTGAGAAATTTTTTTTGTCGTTCATGTAATGGCTGGGGAACCTAAGATGTTGTTAGAAAAAAAAAAGCTAGTGAATGGGGCTATTTTTAGGGAAGTTATAATAGGGGGCCCAAAATGGGCCAACTGATAGTTGAGATCAGGACTCTAACATGAAAACATGTTAAAACGTTTTAGTACTTAGCGTTTTAGATCTTCGATTAGTCAAGTTTAAGCATAGGTTTTGACATAATCATTAGAATATAATTTGAAAGAAATGCGCAAAAAATTGGGGAAATGTTTAAAAAAGGGCCCTAGGGCCCCAACAAAAATATGTGAGTGTTGGTCTAGGGAGAAGAGTTCAAGACTCAATTTTAAAATTACGCACTGCGAAGGTGAAAAAATTAGGGTGTGAAAAACGCATGGCACACAAAAATTCAAGGGGCCCTGGACCAGGCCCTATGGGATCCTAGACGGGCCATAGTCTTTACTGGTATGTAGAAACGGGAGAATAACTAAATGGAGAAAGTATACCAAAAGTGAAGATCGGATAAAAAGGAAGCAATTTATTAACAATTTGGTGCACTAAAACTTCAATGGGCCCTGTACCGGGCCTCTTGCAAGGGTGCCCGGTTCTTAACTGAAATGTAGAAATGGGGAAAAAACTAAAAGGAGAATTCCCCCCCAAAAACGAAGAAGATCGGATAGAAAAGAGGCATGTTATTAACAATTTAGTGCACCAAAAGTTTAAGGGGCCCTGTACTGGGCCCCTTGCAAGGATGCCTGGGACTTAACTGAAATGTAGAAATGGGGCAGAAACTGAAAGGAGAATTCTCCCCCAAAACGAAGAAGATCGGCTTGAAAAGAAGCATGTTATTAACAATTTAGTGCACTAAAACTTCAAGGGGCTCTGTACCAGGCCCCTTGCAAGGATACCAGGGTCTTAACTGAAATGTAGAAATGGGACAGAAACTGAAAGGAGAATTCACCTCAAAAACGAAGAAGATCGGATAGAAAAGAGGCATGTTATTAGCAATTTAGTGCACTAAAATTTCAAGGGGCCCTGTACTGGGCCCCTTGCAAGGGGGCCAGGGTCTTGACTGAAATGTAGAAATGGGCAGAAACTGAAAGGAGAATGTACCCCTAAAAACGAAGAAGATAGGATAGAAAAGAGGCATGTTATTAACAATTTAGTGCACTAAAATTTCAAGGGTCCCTGTACTGGGCCCCTTGCAAGGGTGCCAGGCTCTTAACTGAAATGTAGAAATGGGGCAGAAACTGAAAGGAGAATTCAACGCATAAACGAAGAAGATCGGATAGAAAAAGTCAAGTTATTAACGTTTTAGTGCATAAAAACTTAAAGGGGCCCAGGGGCCCCGGGGCTTAAAAAATTAAAAATCCGAGCCTCAGGTGCATCAGGACCTGTCTTGGATTAATCACACCTAAATTTTCAGATTTCTACGTGCTGTAGTTTTCGCTAGCCATCGCACACACACACACACACACACACACACACACACACACAGACACAGAGCGATTTGTTCTTTTATTAGTACACACACACACACATATATATATATATATATATATATATACTAGCAGGCCCGCCCGGCGTTGCCCAGGAATTGTAAATAATAACCTTAAATGAAACTTAAGTTTATATCAATTTATATTCAAAATTTGTGGTAGTTGAAGTCAGAAATATTTTTTGTCGTTCATGTAACAGCTGGAGAACCTGAAAATGTTGTTAGAAAAATAAAGCTAGTGAATCGGATTATTTTTAAGAGATCATTAGAATATAATTTAAAAGAAATGTGCAAAAAATTGGGGAAATACTTAAAAAAGGGCCCTAGTATCCCAGGAAAAATATGTGAGTATTAGTCTAAGCAGAAGAGTTCAGACTCAACTTTCAAATTACGCACTGCGAAGGTGAGAAACATAGGGTGTGAAAAACCCATGGCACACAAAAAATTTAATGGGCCCTGGACCGGGCCCTAAGGGACCGTAGACGGGCCCATGGTCTTAACTGGAATGTAGAAACGGGAGAATAACTAAGTGGAGAATGTATCCAAAAATCAAGATCAGATAAAAAGGAAGCAATTTATTAACATTTTAGTGCACTAAAACTTTAATGGGCCCTGTACCGAGCCCCTTGCAAGGGTGCCAGGGTCTTAACTGAAATGTAGAAATGGGGTAGAAAATGAAATGAGAATTGACTCCAAAAACGAAGAAGATCGGATAGAAAAGAGGTATGTTATTAACAATTTAGTGCACTAAAACTACAAGGGGCCCTGTACTGGGCCCCTAGCAAGAGTGCCAGGATCTTAACTGAAATGTAGAAATGGGGCAGAAACTGAAAGGAGAATTCACCCCAAAAACGAAAAAGATCGAATAGAAAAGAGGCATGTTATTAAAAATTTAGTGCACCAAAACTTCAAGAGGCCCTATACTGGCCCTTTGCAAGGATGCCTGGGTCTTAACTGAAATGTAGAAATGGGGCATAAACTGAAAGGAGAATTCACCTCAAAAACGACGAAGATTGGATAGAAAAGAGGCATGTTATTAACAATTTAGTGCACTAAAACTTCAAGGGGCCCAATACAGGGCCCCTTTCAAGGGTTCCAGGGCATTAACTGAAATGTAGAAATGTGGCAGAAACTGAAAGAGAATTCACTCCAAAAACGAAGAAGACCGGATAGAAAAGAGGCATGTTATTAAAAGGTAGTGCACTAAAACTTCCTGTCAAGCGGCCCTGTACTGGGCCCCTTGACAGAGTTCCAGGGTCTTAACTGAAATGTTGAAAGGGAGTAGAAATTGAAAGGAGAATTCACCCCGAAAACGAAGAAGATCGGATGGAAAAGAGGCATGTTATTAACAATTTAGTGCACTAAAACTTCAAGGGGTTGTGTACTGGGCCCCTTGACAGGATTCTAGGGTCTTAACTGAAATGTAGAAATGGGGTAGATACTGAAAGGAGAGTTCACCCCGAAAACGAAGGAGATCGGATAGAAAAGGGGCGTGTTATTAACAATTTAGTGCACTAAAACTTCCAGGGGCCCTGTACTGGTCCCCCTTGACAGGGTTCCAGGGTCTTAACTAAAAATGTAGAAATGGGGCAGAAACTGAAAGAGAATTCACTCCGAAAACGAGGAGGATCGGATAGAAAAGAGGCATGTTATTAACAATATAGTGCACTAAAACTTTAAGGAGCCCTGTACTGGGCCCCTTGACAGGGTTCCAGGGTCTTAACTGAAAATGTAGAAATGGGGCAGAAACTGAATTGATAGTTCACCCCAAAAACGACGAAGATCGGTTAGAAAATAGGCATGTTATTAACTATTTAGTGCACCAAAACTTCAAGGGGTCCAGTACTGGGCCCCTTGCAAGGGTGCTAGGTTCTTAATTGACATGTAAAAAGGGGGTAGAAACTGAAAGGAGAATTGAACCTAAAAACGAAGAAGATCGGATAGTAAAAAGAGGTATGTTGTTAGCAATTTAGTGCATTAAAATTTCAAGGGGCACTGTAATTGGCCCCTTCACAGGGTGCCAGGGTCTTAACTAAAATGTAGAAATGGGACAGAAACTGAAAGGAGAATTCACCCCCAAAACGAAGAAGATCGGATCGAAAAGATTCATGTTATTAACAATTTAGTGCATAAAAACTTAAAGGGGCTCAGTGGCCCCGGCCCTTAAAAAATTAAAAATCTAAGCCTCAGGTGCATCAGGACCTGTCTTGGGCAAATCACTCCTGAATTTTCAGACTTCTACGTGTTTTAGATTTTGCTAGCCATTGCGAACAGACACACACACACACACAGAGAACGATTTGTTCTTTTATTAATATAAGACAATAAATTTCTTGTATCTATTTTTCATCTTTCTAAAAGTATTCCTGTAATATCAGCTGCTAGAATGCAATGATATGCAACATATTTGCAAACATTTCCATATGATATTCATTATTAGAAAACCGCTGAACATGGAAACGTTGATGCTCTTTCACTTCTCTCCTTAGGTAGTGAAGATTTACCTCCACAATTTAATTCGAATACTGTTATTGATAAATCTGAATTTCTTCAAATTTATCACCCAGGTCGAAATTCATGCTGGTATTTGTTTGCTGGACAAGCATTAAATTCTGTATCCCAGCAAGTAAAATAGCATAAACTACCATAGCATATTTGCTGGTTCCACCAAAATTACTGGCAAGTCATGGTGTGTATTGGCCCACTTTACTGCTTGGCCAGCTTACATATTCCAGCATGTTTTGCTTGAATATGTTGCTAGCCTAGCAGCAATCGAGACCAGAACTTGCTTGTAATTTCTGCTATTCTAGCAGTAATTCACAAGCAATAGATACTTTTTTTGTTGCTATTGTAGCATTACATTTTTACAATCAGTTGCTTTTAATTTTTGCTTTTCTAATGTCACTTGCTTTTAATTTTTGCTATGCTGGCATTACTTTTAGGTAGCTTTCTTTACAAAAAGCTACCTATTGCAGCCGTTCGGAGGAAAGCGATTTCAAAAAATTTTGGTATATTTTCATCGATCATGACCCCCAGACCCCGAAACCAACCTCCGTTCAAAATTGATATATATATATATATATATATATCTGAACTATGTCACACTGTAACTCTCGTATTTATGAACCGATTTGGATGTAATTCGGTGTGTACATAGTACATACCAATGTCTCGACCGAGTTCGTTGGCCAGCTTCATCCGCCATTTTGTTTCAAAATGGCGGCCATTTAAAAATTTAAAAAAAATTTAAAATTTGAAATGTGGTACCAAAAAATTGAAAATGGAAAAATATTTTTTTCTTATGTATTTGACCTTTATACAAAGACTCCGTAGCAGTTTTTGTTTCGTCTATATCTTAAAAAATGGCTGAGTTATAGCATTTTGAATTTCTATCGAAGCTGACATTTTGAAACGTCCTGAATTTTGTCACGCGATAAAACGCATATTTATGAACCGATTTGAATGTAATTTCGTTTATACATAGTACAGACCAATGTCTCGATCGAGTTCGTTGGCCAGCTTCATTCGCCATTTTGTTTAAAAATAGCGGCCATTTAAAATTTTAAGAAAAATTTAAATTTGAAATGTGGTACCAAAAAATTGAAAATTGAAAAAATATTTTTTTCTTATGTGTTTGACCTCGATAAAAAGATTCGGGAGCAGTTTTTGTTTCGTCTATACCTTAAAAAATGGCTGAGTTATAGCATTTTGAATTTCTAGTGTGGCTGACATTTTGAAACGCCCTGATTTTTGCCACGTGATAACAGACGTATTTATGAACCGATTTGGATGTACCTTGGTGTGTACATAGTACATACAAATAACTCAACCGAGTTCGTCGGCCAGCTTCATCCGCTATCTTGTTTCAAAATGGCGGCCATTTAAATAAATTTAAAAAAAAATAAATTTAAAATGAGATGCCAAAAAATTGGAAAATGAAAAAGAGTTTTTTCGTATGTGTTTGACCTTGATACAAAGATTCCGGAACAGGTTTTGTTTCGTCTATATCTAAAAAAATGGCTGAGTTATAACATTTTGAATTTCTATTGTGGCTGACATTTTAAAACGACCTGATTTTTGTCACGCGATAACAGGCGTATTTATGAACCGATTTGGATGTAACTTGGTCTGTACATAGTACATACCAATGTCTCGACCGAGTTCGTTGGCCAGCTTCATTCGCCATCTTGTTTCAAAAGGGTTGCCATTTAAAAAAAAAATTGTAATTTAAAATTTAAAATGAGGTATTAAAAAATTGGAAAATGAAAAAGATTTTTTTTATGTGTTTGGCCTTGATACAAAGATTCTGGAGCAGTTTTTGTTTCTGAAAATTTGTTCTTTTGTTTATATCTTAAAAAGTGGTTGAATTATAGCACTTTGAATTTCTATCATGGCTAACACTTTGAAACGATCTTGTATTTGTCTCGCGATACCACACGTATTCGCCTATTTCGTTGGAAGAAGGCATGTGGATAGTATACATCAATATCTCGACCAAGTTCGCTGGCCAGCTTCATCAGCCATCTTCTTTCAAAATGGCGGCCATTAAAAAAAAAAGTCCTTCCGGCCAGTGCCGGGAGGAAGAGGTAGCTTTCATAATCCTTATTTAAAAAAAGCCAAATTATATCATTCAAACACACGAAGCTCAATTTAGTGGAAACCGAATATAGGAGATTCAATACTAATTTTTATCAATATAATGAATGAGAATTTCGCGAAATTAGTCAGCTTTATCCAAGCTGCTTTTCTTTGAAGTAACATATATTTGGCTGCCAAATTCGGCAATTTCTTAAAGTGCCTGTCATTTTAAGACAACATGGTGGATGAGGCTAAGCAGTGAACTCGGTCGAGACCTTAGTAATTGCTGTGCACATGCTCACTCACATCGGAATCGGTTAATATATAGGAGTGCTGTCGCATGCAAAAAATCAGATTTTTCAAAATGTCACCCACAATAGAAATTGAAACTGCTATATCTGAGCCATTTTTTAAGGTAAAGACAAACAAAAAAATGCTCCTGAATCCTTATATCAAGGTCAAATACTTAAGAAAGAAACCCTTTTCAATTTCTAATTTTTTTGCACCTCACTTTAAATATATATATATATATTTTAATTTAATGGTCGCCATTTTGAAACAAGATGGCTGATGAATCTGGCCAGCGAACTTGGTCGAGGTGTTGATGTATACTATCCACATGCCTTCTTACATCGAAATAGGCGAACACGTGTGTTATCGCGTGACAAATACAAGATCGTTTCAAAATGTTAGCCATGCTAGAAATTCAAAGTGCTATAAATTAACCATTTTTTAAGATATAAACAAAAGAACAAATTTTCAGAAACAAAAACTGCTCCGGAATCTTTGTATCAAGGTCAAACACATAAAAAAATCTTTTTCATTTTCCAATTGTTTAATACCTCATTTTGAATTTTAAATTTAATTTTTTTTAAATGGCAACCCTTTTGAAACAAGATGGCGAATGAAGCTGGCCAACGAACTCGGTCGAGACATTGGTATGTACTATGTACAGACCAAGTTACATCCAAATAGGTTCATAATTACGCCTGTTGTCGCGTGACAAAAATCAGGTCGTTTTAAAATGTCAGCCACAAGATAAATTCAAAATGCTATTACTCAGCCATTTTTATTAGATATAGACGAAAGAAAAACTGTTCCGGAATCTTTGTATTAAGGTAAAACACATACAAAAAAAAATCTTTTTCACTTTCCAATTTTTTTGGTATCTCATTTAAATTTTTTAATTTTTTAATTTTTTTAATGGCCGCCATTTTGAAACAAGATGGCGGATGAAGCCGGCCGACGAACTCGGTCGAGATATTTGTATGTACTATGTACACACCAAGGTACATCCAAGTCGGTTCATAAATACGCCTGTTATTACGTGAGAAAAATCAGGACGTTTCAAAATGTCAGCCACGCTAGAAATTCAAAATGCTATAACTCAGCCATTTCTTAAGATATAGACGAAAGAAAAACTGCTCCCGAATCTTTTTATCAAGGTCAAACACATAAAAAGAAAATATTTTTTCAATTTTTAATTTTTCGGTACCACATTTCAAATTTAAATTTTTCTTAAAAATTTAAATGGCCACCATTTTTAAACAAGATGGCAGATGAAGCTGACCAACGAACCCGGTCGAGACATTGGTATGTACTATGTATAAACGAAGTTACATCCAAATCGGTTCATAAATACGCCTTTTATCGCGTGACAAAATTCAGGACGTTTCAAAATGTCAGCCACGCTAGAAATTCAAAATGCTATAACTCAGCCATTTTTTAAGATATAGACGAAACAAAAACTGCTTCGAAATCTTTGTATAAAGGTCAAATACATAAGAAAAAATATTTTTCCATTTTTAATTTTTTGGTACCACATTTCAATTTTTAAATTTTTAAAAAAATTTTAAATGGCCGCCATTTTGAAACAAAATGGCGGATGAAGCTGGCCAACGAACTCGGTCGAGAGATTGGTATGTACTATGTACACACTGAATTACATCCAAATCGGTTCATAAATACGCCTTTTATCACGTGACAAAATTCAGGACGTTTCAAAATGTCAGCCACGCTAGAAATTCAAAATGCTATAACTCAGCCATTTTTTAAGATATAGACGAAACAACAACTGCTTCGGAATCTTTGTATAAAGGTCAAATACATAAGAAAAAAATATTTTTCCATTTTTAATTTTTTGGTACCACATTTCAAGTTTTAAAATTTTTTAAAAATTTTAAATGGCCGCCATTTTGAAACAAAATGGCGGATGAAGCTGGCCAACGAACTCGGTCGAGATATTTGTATGTACTATGTACACACCAAGGTACATCCAAGTCGGTTCATAAATACGCCTGTTATTACGTGAGAAAAATCAGGACGTTTCAAAATGTCAGCCACGCTAGAAATTCAAAATGCTATAACTCAGCCATTTCTTAAGATATAGACGAAACAAAAACTGCTCCCGAATCTTTTTATCAAGGTCAAACACATAAAAAGAAAATATTTTTTCAATTTTTAATTTTTCGGTACCACATTTCAAATTTAAATTTTTCTTAAAAATTTAAATGGCCACCATTTTTAAACAAGATGGCAGATGAAGCTGACCAACGAACCCGGTCGAGACATTGGTATGTACTATGTATAAACGAAGTTACATCCAAATCGGTTCATAAATACGCCTTTTATCGCGTGACAAAATTCAGGACGTTTCAAAATGTCAGCCACGCTAGAAATTCAAAATGCTATAACTCAGCCATTTTTTAAGATATAGACGAAACAAAAACTGCTTCGAAATCTTTGTATAAAGGTCAAATACATAAGAAAAAATATTTTTCCATTTTTAATTTTTTGGTACCACATTTCAATTTTTAAATTTTTAAAAAAATTTTAAATGGCCGCCATTTTGAAACAAAATGGCGGATGAAGCTGGCCAACGAACTCGGTCGAGAGATTGGTATGTACTATGTACACACTGAATTACATCCAAATCGGTTCATAAATACGCCTTTTATCACGTGACAAAATTCAGGACGTTTCAAAATGTCAGCCACGCTAGAAATTCAAAATGCTATAACTCAGCCATTTTTTAAGATATAGACGAAACAACAACTGCTTCGGAATCTTTGTATAAAGGTCAAATACATAAGAAAAAAATATTTTTCCATTTTTAATTTTTTGGTACCACATTTCAAGTTTTAAAATTTTTTAAAAATTTTAAATGGCCGCCATTTTGAAACAAAATGGCGGATGAAGCTGGCCAACGAACTCGGTCGAGACATTGGTATGTACTATGTACACACCAAATTTCATCGAAATCGGTTCATAATTACGGGAGTTACAGTGTGACATAGGTCAGATATATATATATATATATATATAAATTTTGAACGGAGGGTGGTTTCGGGGTCTGGGGGTCATGATCGATGAAAATATACCAAAATTTTTTGAAATCGCTTTCCTCCGAACGGCTGCAATAGGTAGCTTTTTTGTAAAGAAAGCTACCTAAAATATATATATTTAAAGTGAGGTGCAAAAAAATTAGAAATTGAAAAAGGTTTCTTTCTTAAGTATTTGACCTTGATATAAGGATTCAGGAGCATTTTTTGTTTGTCTTTATCTTAAAAAATGGCTCAGATATAACAGTTTCAATTTCTAACGTGGGTGACATTTTGAAAAATCTGATTTTTTGCCTGCGACAGCACTCGTATATATCAACCGATTCCGATGTGAGTGAGCATCTGCACAGCAATTACTAAGGTCTCGACCAAGTTCACTGGTTAGCCTCATCCACCATGTTGTCTTAAAATGGCAGGCACTTTAAGAAATCGCCGAATTTGGCAGCCAAATATAAGTTACTTTAAATAAATAAAAGCAGCTTGGATAAAGCTGACTAATTTCGCGAAATTCTCATTCATAATGATTTAGTATTGATAAAAATTAGTATTGAATCTCCTACATTCGGTTTCCACTTAATTGAGCTTCGTGTGTTTGAATAATATAAGTTGGCTTTTTTAAAATAAGGAATATGAAAGCTACCTCTTCCTCCCGGCACTGGCCGGAAGGACTTTTCTAGCATCACTTGCTTTTAATTTTTGCTATTCTAGCATTACTTATCTAGCATAACTTGATTGAATTGTGCATAAAAAGTGAAAAAAGATGCTGGTGGCGCCATCTTTGGAGAATTTCTGAAGTACCTACATTTTTTAGTAGTGGAAATTTATGTCGGGTTTTTTTTCCTCTGAGGAGGACAGAACTCACTACATGCGGTTTGCGAACTAAATGCTCTACTTACCTAGCTACAGGGGTCGTGTTTGTAAATGATTTTAAATGCGGGTAATGGGTGATGAAGCCGACTCTGCTGTGTGTTGATATTTTTATAAGATAGAGGGTGAATTTATCAATGCTGTTATCCTCCAAGTTTCAGTTAATAAGGTTAATTTATTATTAGGGTTTTTTCTATGCTTAATGGATAATTAGAATATGGCTTGGTTAATATAATTCTTTACTGGAATTTTCTTTGCTTAATGAATGCTTTGAATATGGTCTACTAAATTATTTGTTGCAAAGAAATAAACAATTTTGAAGTGTATTTAGGATAGAATTTTATCAATTTCAGGTGGGGGTTAAGATTTTAAAACTTTAGTGCTTATTGGAGAGGGGGGAGGGATCAATTGTACATATTTTCAATTCGATTATTATGAACATATTTCTTAACTGAAACAGTGCTCCTTGAATTTAAAAATTTAACTAACTAAATTCTCTTTTTGAAAAGCACAGTTTTTTTTTTGTATAACTAAAATAATTAAATACCAAGAGAATGAACAGCTAAGAATTTTACGATGGAGGAGGAGGGGGGGGGCGCTTTTCCCCAAAAATCATTCATGGATATTAATTTTCAGTTGTTTTTAGATTTATGTGTTACATTTTTTTCTAAAATGGGTGGACGAAGGCCGTATTGAATTTACGTTGGAGTAGCTCAAAAGGGAAATTTATCGACCCTGGATTTTGAAATTTATCAAACTAATATTTTTTCTCTGATTTTAATGAACAAAGAAAATTTAATCTTTTCGAGAAACTTAAAAGAATTAAATACTAAGAGAAAATGCAGCTATGAATTTTCTTCCATTTCGGTAGGGAGGGGGAGGGGGGGTTATAAACAAGCACACAATTGTTCATTGAGGTACCTACCTCACCATTACTGGAAGGGACTTGTGTAGAAAATTAGCACATCTTACTGGCACATAGTACGTCATGCTGTTTTCTACCTAAGCTGGCTGCATAGCATATTATGCTGGCAAGCATAAAAAAGCACATAATAGCATGTTAAGCTACCTACCTCTCCATGCTTTGGCAGAAGCTTTAAAAGCAAATAAGTATAAAATGCTTGTACATAGCTTGTCATGTTATTTCTTCCTGAGCTGGCTGCATAGAATATTATGCGGGCAAGCATAAAAAAGCATATAATAGCACGTTAAGGTACTTACCTCCATAGGCGTAGCGTGACCAGAAATTTTTTTTTGGGGGGGGGACCAAGGTCGTGCGAAGTAAAAACGGCGCCCCGAGCAAATTTTCAATTTTGCGCCCCTCCCCTCCCCCCCCCCTAAACAAATCTTTCTTTTTGTGATAGGTATAATAACATTGATAAAGTGCAGAAACATAAATAAATTCTATCGAATAAATATTTCGCGTTTATTTTGGAACTTTAAAAGGTTTAATTTTAATTTAGGAATTCAGAACAACTAAATAACATAAAAAAAATTGCACTTATTTGTTAGAGAGTTCATGATGTTTAGCGACAGGTTATAAAATGATCAAGAGAGAAGAAGAAATTCCCCGAAAAATGAATAAATAAACAAAACCGTGGTTTGCAGCGTAAATTTCGCGCCCGGGGCGACCGCTCCTTTAGCCTGCTCTTTGCACCCCCCTGGAGGGCACACTAGAGGTCTGCACGGACCGCAATTCCAAGGCCCAGGCCCAGCCCGGCGAGAAAATTAAAAGTTCCACCCGGGCCCGGCCCGTTTATATTTTCACAGTTTAAGACCAGGCCCGGCTCGTACAAAAATCAATGAAAACAAGCCCGGCCCGTGAAAAAATCAATTAAATCAATCCCGGTTCGGCTCGACACAATTTCTCAAAAAATTTCGATTTTTCTTAACATGCAATTGCAGGGCCGCCGCTTGCTACTAAAAGCGACTATTTTCAGCAACTGGTGGCTATGGCGACTATTTTAGGCCGAAAACCATTAAAAAGCGGCTATTTCAAGAAAAAAGGCGACTTTTTCCGGATTTCAGTGACTATTTTTACTGAAAATATTTGATCTTTTTCTTCAAAGCACCTGTAAAGTAATCTTCCCAAACACACTTTTTCAACGGTTGTTTGAAGAGATTCGCGATTTTTTCCGCGACGAATTCCAAAATTCTCGATTTCGCCCCCTCCTCCCTCCAGTCTATTAACGAAAATGCGTATTTTTGCCCGAAATCTTTTTATATAATCATTGAAGGAGATTTTACAATTTTCTCCACGATCCTTTGCCAAATGTCGCAAATTTTTCTACGTTTTAACGAAATCGATTTTTTTTCCGCCACCACTTGTCCAAATTCGCGATATATATTTTCCGCAAACGATTGATGGTAGTTACTATTTGTTTCAGAGATCTTTTGACGAAATTCCCGATTCTTTTCCAGATCGTTTGTCAAAATTCGTGATTTTCTTTTCATGACGGAGTTATAAAATTCGTGATTTTTTGCGCGATCATTTGGTTAAATTCTCATTTTTTTTTTAACCAAATTTTCGTTTTTTGCCCGCGACCATTTTACGAAATTTGCAATTTTTTTTATGATCGTTAGACGAAATTCGCAATTTTTTGTCCATTCTTTTAACAAAATTTGCGATGATTTATCCGCGACTGCATGACGAAAATCGCCATTTGTTTCCGTGACCTTTGGTAAAATTCAAGATATTTTTTACAGTTGTTTGAGGAGATTCGCAATTTTTCCGCGACGAATTGCAAAATTCCCGATTTTTTCCCCAATCGATTAATGATAATAGTTATTTCTTTTCATTATCTTTTGCTACAGTCGTTGAAGGATATTTCGCAATTTTTCCTATGACCTATTGCAAATTTCTCAATTTTTTTGGGGCGATCGTATCACGGAACTCATAATTTTTTTCCGTGATCCTTTGCCAAATTTCGTGTTTTTGTTTCCGGCGATCGTTTCACGGGATTCACGATTTTTTCCCCGCGATACTTTGCCAAAATTCGCGAATTTTTCTGCGACAAACTGGGGAAATTTTTTCTCCGCCACCACTTGTCGAAATTCGCGATATATATTTTTTCCGCGACCAATTCATGATACTCGCTGTTTGTTTCAGATATCATTTGACGAAATTCGCGATTCTTTTCCGCGATAGTTTATCGAAATTCGTTATTTTCTTTTCAAAACCGACGTACGAAATTCTTGATTATTTGTTTAAATTCTCGATTTTTTACGCGATTATTTGACCAAATTCGCGTCTTTTCAGGGGTGATTCTGTTGTGAATTTTCCGAAAATTTAAGGCATTCGGTTCCGATAAATTAAAAAAAAATCGGTCATCAATCCTAAAATTCGGGCATAAAAAATATCGTGAATTTCGGCAAATGATCGCCGAAAAAAATCAATTTCGACAATCGTTCACACAAGAATAGCCGCCAATTTCTTCAAAGGATCGCAGAAAAAACGAATTTTGCCAAAGAATCGCGGGAAAAAACACGAATTTCTACAAGGGATCACGAGATAACGCAAACTTCGTCTGGGAATCGCGAAAAACACACACATTTCACCAAGGGATCGCAAAAACGCAATTTTTATCAAAAGATCGCGGAAAAGCGCGAATTTCGTCAAAGGATCGCGATAAAGAAACGCAAATTTTGTCGAAGGATCGCGGAAAAATGCTAATTTCGCTAAAGGACAGCCGAAAAAACGCAAAATTGGGGCCGGGAGATTTCCCCCCTTTCTCTCCTCTGCTGTAACCTTTGAGAAAATTTGCTGTGAATTTCAGATTTCTTTTTTTTTTTTTTTTACTCAGAATCACCCCTGTCGTCTTTTTGTCCGCGACCATTTGACGAAATTTGCAATTTTTTTCTCTTGGTCGTTAGACGTATTTCGTAATATTTTGTGCATTCTTTTGACGAAATATGCGATGATTTTTTTGTGACCGAATAACGAAAATCGCTATTTGTTTCCGCAACGTTTGATAAAATTAAAGATATTTTTCCACGGTCCTTTGAGGAGATTCGCGATTTTTTTCAACGACCAAAATTCGCATTTTTTCCGACGATCGTGTTATGGAATTCACGATTTTCTTTACACGATCCTTTGTCAAATTTCGTGAATTTTTCTATGACCGATTGACGAAAATGATATTCGGTAGTTGTTTCAGAGATTTTTTGACGAATTTTACGATATTTTTTCACGACCTTTTGTCGAAATTCGTCTTTTCTTTTGTCGACTGACTGAGGAAGTTCAAGGGCAAGAAGGCAAAAAGAAGTGAAAAAATCATTTGGGGGATAAAGGCAGAGGCGACTTTATTAGCCATGGCGCCTGTGGGAGATTTTTTATTGTACCCCTGCAAATGCTATACTCATTTTTTTTCTTTTAAAAGTTTTTACTAAAGCATTTTACTTTGTGCACTCCTTCCAGGACCGAAACTATCTATATTTTCACCCGAGCAAACATGGATTTTGGCACCCCCCTCCTTCCTCCGCAAAGTAAATTTACAAAGAGAAATTTACGAAAGTTTCCATTAGAGGACTTATTTTAAAATTTAAAATGTGTAGCAGTGAAATACGTAATAATATTGAAATATATAACCAGCTTTGTCAAATATTTATTCATTAAAACCTGTGAAAAAAATCGAAAGGAAACTGAAATAATTCCGCTTTATACAGGTTTCCGTCTTAGCAGATAGTTGGTATTATTTCTGTTGGAACCATGCAGTTGTTTTCATTTAAGATAATATTCCATTATAGAAATATTTCATATTTCTAGATTTTACTGTTGTAGCATTACAAATTATTACAAGTGAGATACTTTAATGTCATAGTGATATGAGTCCCATTGTTTTAGGAACTAAAAAACCAGGATTAACACCAGCTTTGTGGAATTATCACTTATATCACTCTTCTTATTTATAGATTGATATGTCTACATACTTTCCTCAACTTTTCAAATTTAATTTTCAAATTTATGTATGACTCAAAACAACAGCAAAATTATTAAATTTTTACTTTTCATTTTGTGAATTTTCGACCGCTTGGTTTTTATTGTCCCAGTCAGTCACCCGACCTCGCCCCATCTAAGGCCAGATATGGGGATACGCATGTAAAAAATAATTATAAGAAAAAGAATGGAGTTATTCATTTACTGTCTTGTATATTGTAGGGTGTAATCTTTTTATCTATACGACAATTTTAATGCGCTTTACTCAGGTTTTCTTTTTGATTTTTCAGCTAAAAAATATTTTTTTACACAAATTTCACACGCACATATATATATTGTATGAAACGGTAAAACAAATTTTCCTCTGGCGCCCCCTTCGCGTGGCGCCCAGGGCACATGCCCCCTCTTCCCCCGCTTAGTTTCAGCCCTGACTTCTTCTCCCGTTAGTTTTTATTGTCCCGGGCAGCCTGGGTAGGGCTTGTTGAGCTAAAGCCAATTGGTAGGCCTCCCCACCTAGCCGAACCTGTCTCGGGCAGCCACCCGTTCTCGCTCATATCAAGACGGGAAAAATGAAAGCTCAACACTGCTCAGGGAGAGAGAGGAAAAAATTGAACAGTCTTCATGGAATCTTTTCATCAGAAAAGTCAGAGTCAAACAAAATCTTCATTTGGCGCCCCCTTCGCCTTTCGGTACACTTGGAATTGGAGAAAGAATAATGCCTAAAAGAAAAGCTCTTTGTTCCAATTCATTTACAGTCTTCTATTATAGATGAATCTTTTTTATATATTTGTAAATTTCAATGCATTTGGTTCAGTTTTACTTTTGGATTTTGCGGCTGTAAGACATTTTTATGCAAATTCAATATAAATTCATATATATTTTTGTGTGTAAAGACAAAAAAAAATCTTCATTTGGACTCCTCCTACGCTTTCTGTTCTGGCGCCCGAGGTGTAGAAGGTTGGGGGGGGGGGGGGGCGACGCTACGCCTATGCTTACCTCTCCATGCTTTGGAAGAAGCTTAAACGGCAAATAAGTATAAAATGCTTGTACATAGCTTGTCATGCTATTTCTCCCTAAGCTGGCTGCATAGCATATTATGCTGCCAAGCATAGAAAAGCATATAATAGCATGTTAACCTTCCGTCTACCAGACGGGTCCATTGGACCCGACATGTACATTCAAAATATTTATTCAAACCAGAAATTTCTTCAAAACAAACTAAATGTATTAATCAGACAATAATAAGTTAAATAAACAAATTAAATAGTTTTAAGTAAAAATTCTGGTGTAGAATGTTTTTATAAAACTTGAGTAAAATTTCTGGTAGTTCTAGGGTTAAGGTACCTACCTCTCCATGCTTTGGATGAAGCTTAAACAGCAAATAAGCATAAAATGCTTGTATGTAGCTTGTAATTGCTGTGTAAGCTAGTTATAAAGCATTTGATGCTGGCCATGGCCAGCATTATAAAGCACATAATAGCATGAAAATCTAGCAGACACAGCATACCTAGCAATAACTAGCCTATTTTTGTTGCTGGTACTAGCATGAATTTTGACCTGGGCAACTTTGTATTTTGCCTTTTACTTCTAAATCTATTGCTTCGGCTACAAAATCTGTTCCCTTCCTTATTACGTCAAAATTTTCATCACCTAATTTCTGGTTCTGAAATTCCTAAAAATTTACTTTTTGGAGGTAAACAAGAAAAATTTATTCTTCAAAGTAGTTGTATTTTAAAAAGATGTAGAGAAGTTATCCCAGAGATTCATAGGAAACAAATATTAAAGGAATTACATTTTGGTATAGTAAAAATGAAGTCATTAGACCGTAGTTTTGTATGGTGGCCAGGAATAGATCTAGATATTGAAGGTCTTGCACGAAATTGCACTATTTGTGTAAATTTGAATACTAATCCTCCTGAGGTAGATGCACAACATTGGGAATGGCATACAACTCCATGGCAAAGAACTCATATTGATTATTTTGGTCCTGTTATGCGAAAAATGCTTTTTTTAGTGGTTGATGCCCCATGCCCATAGCAAATGGCCAGAAATTTTTATTGTCCCTACTAGAACAGCAGAAAATGCAATTACTTGCCTTTCTTCACTTTTTGCCAGATACGGCTATCGTATATCTTTGATATCAGATAACGTTAAACAAATTACATCTGTAGAACTTGAAACATTTGTGATTAATCATGGTGTTAAACATAAGTTCAGTGCTCCATACCATCCAGCTACAAATAGATAGGCTGACAGATATGTGCAAACTCTCAAACGTGGATTAAAAGCCTTAGCTTCAGAATCTGGTACTTTGCAAACGAAATTAAATAACTTCCTTTTGCAATATAGAAAGATGCCTCATGTTACAACGGGGGAGAGTCCTGCATCTTTATTTCTAAAACGTCATATAATAACAAAAATAGATTTGATAGTTCCAAGCGTTACAAATTTTGTTCATGATAAGCAAAATACTAGAAATTCCAAAGTTAAAAGAAAAGAATTTCAAATTAATCAGAAAGTGACTGTAAGAAACCATACTCCAGAAGCCAAGTGGGAAATTGGTCGCATTGTAGCAAGACAAGGAAAATTACATTATAGGATTTAAATTGGTTCCAATATTTGGAAAAGACACGTTGATCAAATAACTAATTTAGGTTCAGAAATTTCTTTAGTTAATGATACAAATTGTGAAGAAAGTGATAAAGAAAATTTCAGAAGTAAAAGTGCAATTGTGAGACATTGTGATTCTCAAACAATGCAACCTGATGTCACAGATATTCGACCATATAATACTCATTTGATACACACAAATACTCCAAGTCTTACACCAGTTGACTCTGATTCGATACATCCGGCTCCAAAACCTACTGTTACAAATAGTTCCATTGTTGATGCTGCCGAATTTGTAAAATTTAATTCTTCTTCTTCTTCTCCACAGGTACTTAGAAGATCCAAAAGGAACAGAAGAGCTTCCGACCGTCTTAAATATTAAGTGGGGAAGAACTATAATGTTCGTATTTCCATTTAAAATATGCAAATGGCAGCTCTACACAATATTCTTCTGAATTCATGAAAAAGATCTAATATTCTAGAATGTAAACGTCTAACAAGGGACAGTCCCCAACTGCCAGATCGGGATTTTGTCGAGAGTGGTGTCGTTGGAAAGCTCTTACCATGGGGATCAAGGAAATGTATACAACTACCTGTCCGAATGCAACTGGTGAAGAGTTATTGGCAGATGTATTTCTGTCATATATTGATTTCTCTAGATCGCTAGCTATGCAGGAAAAACACTCTGTGTGGTAGAAAAGAGAGTCGACGGATTGCAGAGATTGCAGAGAAGACAGTTTATGCTTGATGGAAAAAGTAACTTCACGGATGGTAGTGCATTTCTGAATAGAAATGGCTCAAGCACGAGTGTTTCGAGCACCAGGTACGCACAATGAAAAGGGGTGTTTCACAGTTGTCACAGGCGTTATTAGTTGAGTTAAAGCATGCCTGTTTAACTGATCGAAAGACGGGATCCGTGTCTCTAATTAAAACCTTTTGAAAGGCATACCGACGCATGACATCGAAGATGGGCGAGGAGTTAGTTCCTGATGTTCTTTAAAGCATTCTTCAAGTCAGTGCAGTCCAATTAGTTATATATGATTGTGAAAATGTGGTCACAATCTTCTGTTTCTTACTACACTGTAAAAAAAAAAATCTGGAATTCTACAGATATAAAGTTCAATGCTTACTAAATTTTTATCTGTACCTGTACAAAAAAAAAGATGTAAATCTACAAAACTAGTTTTGTAACTTTACAAAAACTAGTCTGAAAACTGTAGCTTTACAAATGAATCTACTAAAATTACAGTAATCTTACTAAAATTTTATCTGTAACCCGGGTTGCAGTTACATAAAAAGTTCTAGGCATCCCAGATAATTAAGAAATTCTTAGTAACATTACAGATTTTTTGATTTACGGTGCAAAAGTGAATCTCTTACATGAATTTTTGTTGTTGCCGTTACATAAAAAGTTCTAGGAATCGCAGTTTCCTAGAAAATTCTTAGTAACTTTACAGATTTATTTTAGAGTGTAGAGGGAACATGGAACCTTCACCAACTTCACACTTGCAACTACAGGTTACATAAATGTACTGTAAGCTGTCTTTTCTACCACACAGTGTGTCTTTCCTGCATAGCTAGCAACCTGGAGAGATCACTAAATGACAGAAATACATCGGCCTATAACTCTTCATCAGTTGCATTCGGACGGGCAGTTGTATATATTTCCTTGATCCTCATGGTAAGAGCTTTCCAACGACAAAATCCCGTCTGGCAGTTGGGGAGCTTCAATAGTAAGTGTAAGTTGTGCTCGTATTGTGATGTGCTATAAATAAATATGAATGTGTGTTCTTTAGCTCAGTGTCACCTCACCATTGTGTCCGGTGTTAAAATATATTTATTAAGTAAATAATTAGTAATAAATACAATGGTTATGATTATAGAACCTACATCGTAAATAATAAAATAATAATAGCAAAAACGGTAAAATTCATTGAAAACTATAATTCAAACGACACAAAACCAAACCCTGATCTTAAAAATTCTAATGCAACCAACATTCAGAAACACACGTAAAAGCAGGGGAAAATTCTTCAGAAATTTTAATAAACCTGCAGGATTATAAACAATTAGATAGTGAAGAAATAATCGCAAGTGAGCCTAGAAGATCGCAAAGAACAAATAGGGGCGTTCCATCCCGCAGACTCGCATAGCTGAAAAAAAAAAAAAAAAAAGAATAGTTGAATCCAATGAACAGAAAGAGATAAAATCGAAAATCCGCGCGGTAGAAATAAATGGCTTGAAGCATTTAATGAAGAAATAACCTCATTAAGAAAAAGCAAAACATGGGGCTTTATAGATCCTTCACCTGAGGTAAAAGTCATAGGATGTAAATGGGTTTTTACCCGTAAAATATAATTCAAATGGAGAAATTCATAAATACAAAGCGCAACTTCTAACAAAAGATTTTTCTGAAAAATTCGGAAGCAACTATTATGAAACTTTTGCACCAGTTGTAGCCTACACAGCGTTAAGAGTTTTTCTAGCTTGTGCAGCATATAAAAACTGAAATGTCAGTCATCTTGATATTAAAACCGCATTCCTCCACGGAAATTTAGACGAAGATGTACATAGGTCTCAACCAGAAAAACATGTCATACCAGGACAAGAAAATTAATTTATAAGCTGAAAAAAGCAATTTATGGGCTGAAGCAAGTCGCAAGAGCATGGGACATTAGAATGAGAGAAAGCTTAAATAAACTCGACATCGTGAAGCGCACCGCCGATTCATGTATTTTCAGACGAAGAATAAAAAAATAACACAGCGCATATAATAATTTACGTTGATGACTTACCAATTTCAGGGTGTATTAAAAAATAAATCAAATAATGGATCAACTTCCAAAGGAATAGGAAGAATTTAGGACCTGTAAGACATTATTTAGGTATAAATATAGAGAGAAGAAAGGAGGTAAATTTCTCTCTCGATCAAAGAAATAAGATAAATTAAGTGATCTAAAAATTCGATTTAAAAGACGCGAAACCTTGCGATACATCGATGGCGCCAGGTTATCTAAACATAGAGAAAATTTATTCTCAAATAACAGCAAATACTGACAAGCCATTGGGGCACTGTTGTACATTGTAACAGTAACCAGACCGGGCATTTCAGCGGCGATAATCATACTTAGCCGCAGAAATGAAAAACCAGAGAAAAGGATGGGAATTCCGTACAGAGCGTTATTAGATATTTAAAAATCACCAAAGATCTTAAAAAATTAATTTCAAGTAAAGAAAAAGAACCAATCCTAACAACATTTGCCGACTCTGATTGGACAAGGGATAAAACAGACCGAAAATCAACTACTGGCAAATTATTTGAACTAGGAAAAACAGCCATTTTCTGGTCTACTAAGAAACAAAATTCACTGGCATTATCATTCACTGAGGGTGAATACATCTCAGCAGCCACTTCTGCACAAGAAACAGTTTGAATAATTAATCTTCTAAAGGATCTCGACCTACAACAAAATTTGCCAATAAAACTTGTCGAAGATAACCAGCCGTGCATTAAAATGACTCAAAGTTATAAGTATCACTCTAAAACCAAGCATATCGATATTAAGCACAATAGAATTAAGCATCTCAAATGAACGGGTGTTATAGATCTCGAATACTGGCCAAACAAGGCCATGACAACAGTTATACTGACAAAACCTCCACCCAAACCTGATTTTATGAAACACAGAAGTAATTTAAATCTTGTGACTGTTCTTACTTCAGAATTCAAGCAGGAGTGTTAGAAATAAATGATCATCTGAACTATCAACACTCATAAATAATCATCTAAATTGTGTGTAATCTAGAAAATTACCCATTAATATTTCATCAGACTTTCCAAAAGATGAATTGTTATTTCAATTTACGTCACTAGGATCGAAATTAAGAAGCATCGATTAATAATTGAAAACCGAAATTGGAAATCAAAATTAAAATTAAACTTAGTTGATATTACATTTTTTAAACAAATCTATGATGCAGGTCTCAAGTTTTTTTCTGTAAAATAAACAAATTTCTTTACATTGTAGGTTATATGAAAAAAATTACTCACTTCTATATTCATAATAACACAGAAAACGTTGCACATCTTTATTTCAGAAACAAAGAAACATTTATGGTTTTTATGACGTATACATTTTCACTTGAGCAGCAATTTCCATTGCACAGTGATTGTTTACGTTACTTATATAAATTGTTAGATCAAGGAAACAACCTGACTGGAATAATCTTACATAAAAGAAAAAAAAATTGTGTTCATCAGAGTTACATAACTCATAAGTATTGCTTTTCACTTAATTCACAAAACAGATTTGAACTAAAAATTAAAATTTAGTTCTCGTGTACATTCAAAACATAAATTTGAATAACACTCTTTTTTTAATTTATCGATAAAGAAATTTTGTTTGTACAACCCGATTTCTCTAAAAAATCTTTTACCCGTGAATCTTTGATAAAGTTTGAAAATCGAAATTAAAAAGCAAACTTAGTTGTTATTACATTTTCTAAACAAATCTATGATGCAGGTCTCGAGAGAAACTTCTGAAGTGATATGAAAAGCTTGAAAAAGAATCTACTAATATCTGATCCCTCTCGCCAAGCTAATCAGTGAAAAAAGTGGAGCGTTTCTTTTGCTTTATCCCGATTTTCCGAAAAGTTGAGTGTTTTCCCATGGGTTAAGGATCAGCATTATGTACAAATGAGAAGTCTTCGAGTAGAAACCTCTAGAGGTTTCAGCCAATCTGATAGCTAAGTCGGCGCTGGATGACTGTAAAGGCGGCCTCCGATTGGATAGATGATTGGATAACGAGCTACAGATCACGGAAGCATTGTTTTTGTTAGGGAAAGAATATAGGCATTTTCGTCTAAATCAGACTTAGAGAAATCTTTTTTCAAATACCACTATACTCCTTCCAATACAGGTTCTTTCATTTTGTATCTATTGTATTACAAAGAATTCCGATTCATTCTTCTATAACTAGGGTTCGACTTAGACAAGGAGGGACTAGTGGTGGAGGCACCCGAAATTAGACTAAAAATGCTTTAGTTGTCTGTGAATATATAATATTTATGAAGATACTAAAGAACAATTCATACATCAATATTTAACCTTTTATCTACTGACGGTACTTATAAGTACCATTAAAATAACTTGTTATACAATTCATTTAATACATCGATTCGTTGTAATACAGTTTAGAATAAGTTATAGATACATTACTTTATCTTGTTCCAAAAGCATTATTGGTTACACAAAACAAAAATATTTTTACAAGGATGATTTCTTTTGCCTTTGCATCTTTTCAGCTTTCTTGGCGCTGGGAGGGGAGGGGGGGGGGGATTTTTCAATTCAGAAATATTTCTATTGTAAGTACATTATATTTGTACATTTCCTAATTCTACAAAATACTAAGAACATCTTTTTGATTGGGGTTATAACTATTGCACAAAATCCCTATAAATTCAAATTTAATTAATCCTTCTAAATCCTTCAATCCTTCTCCAATTCTTCTAAAATTTATTAAATGATTTTGTAAATATTCTAATGTAGTTTAAATAATTCACGAAAAATGCTTTAGAAGATAAAATTTTCATGAATTCATAATTCAGTACATAAAGGGTTAATGTGCTTAAAATGAAATTAACAAAAGAGAGATGAATAAATGTAAAAAATATAAATCTTTTTCCAAAAGGTTGGAAGAAAACAGAGGCGAGCTATTAAGGCTGTTCTCAAATCCAAAGTATTAATTTTATGACATAAGTTTTAATTTTTGTTTGGAAACGCGTGGAACTGGCAAGTGTTGTTATTCTGAAACTATGCAACCGAAAGACGTTTTCCTTTTTTTTAATAATCGCAACAGATCTTTCAGAAAATACTGTCAAAGTTGGCGTTTTGTACCGAATTTCCAGTCGAAAACAGAAAACCAGTCAGCGAAGGGAGAAAAATGACTTGTCACGTGATCGAAATCGCTTATAACTCTATAGTTAATTTATTTATCAAATGATGGAAGAATCATTTCGACTCCAAATCGTTTCCATAGTCAGGTCTGCTAATTTTACACCTTTACGTTTAACCCGGGAGAACTCGCTAGTGTGAATTTCTCTCACGGTGCCCAATTGCTTTTCTTTTACTTTACATTCGCTTAATATCTTTTTTTTTTTTTGCTTGGCTTAGTACTTTTACTCACAAATAGGTAAAATAATTGAAATGACCTTTTAAAATTTTAATTAAAATGAAAAATAGTTTAAATAAGAGTCTTAAAAAAAGTACGACGGTGAGAGAAAATCTCATGCAGCGAGTTCTCCCGGGTTAAAAATGTATCTGTCAATGTGCCGGTAAATTTCGCGCTTGTTGAACGATGAACTTGAGAAAAGCCTTAAAATGCAGCTTGTAATAATAATGCCTGCAAATGCATAAAATACCACAAATTGGGATAACTTGAACACTCGATAGAACAACAATAGGTAAATGGGAATTTTCTATCATTTTAACCCATTTATGCCTAGCGTCCCATTTATGGGACGCTTCGAATTTTAACCCCTTCGGGACGAGTGTCTTTTACAGAATTTTTAATCTTTTATCACCAGTTTTTGAAAACAGAATTTTTTGCCTAATTGAATCGGGAAAATGCTCGGATTAAATAAGGCAAAATTTACAATAAAAATTTAACAGTGAGAATAATTACGGATTCTGAGCACCTTACGCGGCACGAATACCGGTCTCTCATCCCCAAGGGGTTAATAAATTTTTACAATTTTCTTCTTCTTTTATAACATGAAAATTGTATGAAATGATTATCTATAAATGTCTTTATCTGTTACCGAGAGATGACAGCATGAGATGGATATTTATTTGCATAAATGAAGGCTTTTTTCGGCGTTTATAAATTTTTCATTGTTTAAGATGGTGAAATGTAAAAAGCAAGTTTATTTGCATTTTTTAGAACAAGGATCCAAATAAATAAGGCATAATCTTAACTTGTAGACTTCTTTGAAATATGTATTTTTTAAATTGTGAAATTATATGTTCAAGAAGCCTATTTTTTATGCATTTTTGTAACGTACAAAACGTAGAGCGCGAGGCACGAATGGGTACGTATTTTTATTAGCCATTTAGCAGACAGTTATTTACGTAAAGTTTTTTTCAAGATGATTATAAAATAAAATGTTTTTAAGACTCAAATATTATTATTCTTAGTTTATTATTAATAATGCTTATAATGTTATTAGTCTCGGTAAAGAATAAAAATATTTTTTAGTAGTTATAAAAATATTAATTATAGTACATAATATCTAATTTAAAATATTTTTTTTTTTATAAATTTAGACAAAACATATAATTATGCGCATAAATATTATGCATATTCCCATACTTAACGTTTACATTTTGTTAAATAAATAGAAAAAAAAAATTAGTGTAATTTTTTTTTGTATTTTTCCAGTTCATTTTGCAACATTTAAAGTGATTTTACAAACAAATTTGAGAAAATAAAAATTCAGGCACAAATGGGTTAAGGGAAGTCATTAGTTTTTCACCTTCAAAAAATAAAAGTTTTGTTTTTATATTTAAAAAAAAAATGTATAATTCTGAATCGAATGGAAAAAAACCGCCTGAAAATATTCAAATTTGAACTTTATCAATTTGAAATTGATATACCTACTTTAACGCAGAATTCAATTGTTTTTTTAATATTGCACCCGATTTTGTAAAAACTATCTTTTTATAAAAGCAAGTTGTGTGCAAGTAGCACTTGCTCAAACTGGAGAAAAATAATAAAATAAAAAAATAAAAAAGAAGTTTGCAAACAGAAAATTATATTGCACAATTATGTACCATACCTCCTACAGTCTGCAACTAAAGATTTTTCAATTAAAGGTGCAAGTTTTATTTGTTATAATTTGAATGTACTAATAAGGTGCATCACGTTAAAAAAAGTGTTAATGGCAAAAATTTGCTTAATTTAATTGAGAAAGTAGTAAGTGAATATCGTAAGTATGATTATTTATTACATATCTGTGCAAAATAAATTATCTGTCTGCATTTTTTTTTTTTTTCAGTGCAATTAGCAAAAACACAGTTTTCAAAAAAGTGGATGCAAAATTTAAACATGAATTTGAGTCTGTGTTAAAGTACACATACCAATTTCAAATTGACCCGGTTCAAATTTGAATATTTGTGTGCAGTTGTATTTGTCCATTTCAGTAATGTATACAGGGTGTTTCAAAATTATATGTCAGAAATGTAAAGGCAGGTAGAAGAGACCTAAGTAAGCAGATTTCGTACATGAATGTGGGTGCGGAAATGCAGTGTTGAGGCAGTAGAGGGCGCTGTTGAGTTCAGTGGATAAAAGCACTTCGCTGGCTTGAATCGTCATTCTCCGCTCAGATTTCGAGCAACACGCGTCGTTACACTAATGCAGAGCTTGCCGACATGCATTTCATGTATGGGGCTGCACAAGGAAATGGAGCGGTTGCTCAAAGGATGTACCTGGAACGATTCCATGGTAGGAATCTGCTGGATCTCCAAACATTTGAGCGTCTTCATCGGGAGTTGTGCGCGAGTGTATCATTTTATGCTTTGAGGTACGATAGGGGCAATGAAAGATATCCCAGAATTCATGCTGTGGAAGAAGCACTATCAGGGGTCGATGCAGGTTTTTATTTTTGGGGCCGATTTTGTGAAAAGTAAAAGTCATTTTTGTGAATTTTATTATATTTTTGTGAAAAATAACATTTTATAACGAAAGTTGAAATCCAGTCACTCAAATCCGAACCAAGAATTTTTTAACAAAAACTTCTTTAAATCCCTTTGCTAAAGTGTTTGTTTTTCATGACCTGGTTTTATTTAGAAATTACACATTTTAAAACAGTTTTTATGAAAAAGAATGTTACGAAGGGGGCCTGTTTTATTAAGTTCATTTTTGTGAAGAGGCCCATTTTATTAAATTTATTTTTGTGAAGAGGCCTATTTTATTAAATAGATTTTTGTGAAATGCCAAATTTTGCCTGGATCGACCCTTGACTATTACGCACAGTAGAGGATAGTCCTTCGACAAGCTCGAGATTTGTTGGGTGTGAGCCGTTTCCTTGCGCAGCCTCATACATGAAATGCATGTCGGCAAGCTCCGCAGTGGTGTAACGATGCATGTTGCTCGAAATCCGTGTGAGAAATGACGATTCAAGTCTGCGAAGCCGAAGGCTTTTATCCGCCTACCTCAACAGCGCCCTCTACTTCCTCAACGCTGTATTTCCGCACCCACATTCCTATACAAAATTTGTTTATGTAGGTCCCCCCTACCTGCCTTTACATTTCTGACAGATAATTTTGAAACACCCTGCATATATATAATTTTTGAAAGTTTAAAACTGATGAATCCTTTTTAGTTAAAAAGAAAACACAAACAAATTCATTTTATATTTTTTAATCAAGTGAAGGATTTAAAACTGTAATTTAGGAAATAAGAATTTTACCAAACAACTTCGATTCAATTTTCAAACCAAAATTTTTTCAATAAAATAAGTATTTTTTTTTTAAATTGCAGATTTCAGATGTACTATATAAATTTGGGTATTAATATAGGAAGTTTTCTTTTATAAAAAAAAAGTTTGTTACATAGATTTAAAAGCAGATTACTCGACTGTTAAATCTGCAAACAATTGTCAGAAAAAAATAATGGAAGTGCAATATTTTCTAAGCATTAGAAAAAATAAGAGAATAAGGGAACAAGAATTCCTATAACGACTCTAGTTATATATAAAGACGTATCAGGTTTTATCTGTATGCAGTGTTAAATAAAAGCATAAAAAATATACATATATTACTCTCTCTATTTTTTATTTAAATTTTATTTTCTACTTTTTAGTATTTAAAATATTTCAGTGTTTCAATGTCACAACCGTTGGCATATTTTAGCGATCTGGAATGGCGCATAATGAACACCATTGTTGTTGCAACATTTATATAGTTGTAACTTGCAACAATAAAGAATATTTGGTAATGTATCACCTGCGCCGGGCTAACAAAAAAAATTCTAAAATTAATTAATTAATGAATAACTAAGCTCTAAAAATGTTAAAATGTTGTATTGTCATCTGAAACACGCCTGTGTATACATATATTTATATATTTAACACTTTCCAACATACTTGAAAAGTGTTTATGAATTCGGTTTGTCTGTTCGTGCTCTAACTGGTGATTACCATGAAATGAAATAATGTAATTGAGGTTTACTATGGCATGTCCGGTATTGAAAATGAAGTTTGTAGCATTTTAGATTCATTTACAGGGCCACCCAAAAGAATTTGAAAACCGTTACATGACGGTCTATGGTGGAAAATCTTTTGCCGTGTATTTTAATGATATGACAGTATTTAAAACCTACTGGAATGGATATACATCAATGAGGTGTATTACATAGTTCTTACTATAGAATGTGGTCTGCTTAGAGTTTATCGTTAATTTACAGGGATATACAAAAGAATTTGTCTATAGAAGAAAATGAGCAATCATTGTACAATTGAAGCCTGCGAACCATAATTGCTGGAAGTGCGTTTTCAGTTGTGGTATGCATTTTTAAGTTTAACTGTTTTTTAAATATTACTGAGTGTGAATAAAATCTATAGTTCCTATACAGGGTCGTACAAAAGTTATCAACAACATCCGTTTATGGACGGAAATTTTCAACTGTTGTATGCATTTAAGTATGTAGTATGCATACATACACTAAAATAATTGTATATTTTAACGGTAATAAGAGAAATCGGGTTTTCAAATTGTTCATTTAGACACACTCTTTCACCTTAATAAACTGCGAAGTTCCGTTATAGTATTATGAATGCGTTGGAAAGTGTTTCATAATCTATGTTGTACGCATGATTTTTAGTTCTTGTTTATTTATGGATTTATGGATTTATTTTTTAAAACTAGCATTTCAGGAACAGAATATTGAATTTTTAAAAACATTCCCGTTAGAAATTCCTTTCTATGTTCTGAAATTCGACGTCCCACAAAATTTTATGTATAAAGGACTGATAGGTAATGAGATATGGTTTTGTATCCCTAAGGAAAGGGTTGAATTTTCAGAAGACAGCAACTTCATCCATGCATACGCTCTAAAATTGGGAGGAGTGAAGGTTTACCCCTTGAAAGAGTGAAAGGCGTTTTCCCTCTTTTTGGAGTGAATTTTATAAAAATATACTCCTTAAAGAGTGAAATTTTTCACTCCCTGGAAAGGAATGAAATATTTCACTCCGTTTATGAGAGTGAAGTATTTCACTCCGTTGCCGAGAGTGAAAGCCTGGCACTATACACTGTTAAAAATTTTCGTTCAACGTTGAACCAATGTACGGAGTAAAATAATGAAAATCACCAAAATATGTTAGGGGAAAAGGGGAGGTTTGATACATAAGGAGGGTTGATACATTGGCCATTTTTCTCAACAAATGGCATTACTAGCCATTCTAACACATGTAAAGGCTTCTTTTATTTCCAGAAGCCATCATTAACTGGACTAATCAGTGAAGAACTAAAACTTTTATTTTATTTTAATTTTGAAGATTTTTGAAATGTCAATGTAAATTTTTTCAAATAGTGATTTTCTTTCATAACTCTTATTATTGTGAAGATAATATCATGTAATTTTTTGATTTATAAATCACATTGCTAGGATTAGTTTTACTAGAAAGTAGATTGACATTTTGCAACTGCATTTATACAAAGTGATTGAAAATCCAATAAGGCATATTAGGGAGAAATGATACATTAGTACTGGGGAGGAATGATACACTTGGATATTTGAAATTTAATAGTTTTTTAGCTCACAGGCTATCAAAGCCTGAGAGCTAATGTGCCCGTCCGTTCTGTATGTATGTATGTACGTACGTACGTATGTATGTATGTATGTACGTAACGCGATAACTCTTGATAGAAACATCCGATTTGCTTCAAAATTTTTTTCTAGGTTCATTGTGATAAGGCGCTTCCCTGATTAGTTTTGGGAGTTCATTGGTTAAGGATAAAGGGGGAAAAACGGGGTTAGTCCAACCCCTTATTTCAGATAAATGGGTTTTTCATGCAGAATCATTCGATTTGCTCCGAATTTGGTATACCGGTTTATTATGTTAAGGAACTACCCTGATTAGTTTTGGGGGTTCATTGGTTAAGGATAAAGGGGGAAAAGGGGTTTTTCATGCAGATTCATTCGATTTGCTCCGAATTTGGTATACCGGTTTATTATGTTAAGGAACTTCCCTGATTAGTTTTGGGGGTTCATTGGTTAAGGATAAAGGGGGAAAAGGTTGGTTAGTCCACCCCTTTTAATTCAGATAAATGGGTGTTTCATGCAGAATGATTCGATTTGCTCCGAATTTGGTATACCGGTTTATTATGTTAAGGAACTTCCCTGATTAGTTTTGGGGGTTCACTAGTTAAGGATAAAGGGGGAAAAGGGAGGTTAGCCCGCCCCTCTTAATTTAGATAAATGCGTTTTTCATGCAGAATGATTCGATTTGCTCCGAAGTTGGTATACCGGTTTATTATGTTAAGGAACTTCCTTGATTAGTTTTGGGGGTTCATTGGTTAAGGATAAAGGGGGAAGGGGGGCTAGTCCACCCCCCTTAATTTATATAAACGGGTTTTTCATGCAGAATTATTCGCTTTGCTCCAAATTTGGTATACCGGTTTATTATGTTAAGGAGCTTCCCTGATTCGTTTTGGGGATTCATTGGTTAAGGATAAAGGGGGGCTAGTCCACCCCCTTAATTGAGATAAATGGGGTTTTTTTTTGCAGGATTATTCGATTTGCTCCAAATTTGGTATACCGGTTTATTATGATAAGGAGCTTCCCTGATTAGATTTGGAGGTTCACTGGTTAAGTATAAAGGGGGAAACGGGGACTAATTCCCCTTCACTTATTTTTTTGAGGGGCGTTATTCTTTAAAATAAGAGTATAATATACTATTAGTGTGAATAGCCTGTGAGCTCAATGCCATCAGTTTACCTGGGCACTTTTCTTTTTTATTTAAATTGCAAACTAATATAGGACTGTAATATTTATTACTGTTTAACAGCAAGAGCTACTGAAATTAGTAAGGAAGATTAATTGGTAAATCATTTACGCTAACAAATATTTTATTTTATCTGGATTTAAAAAGACTGAAATTTATCCTTTTCATCTTAATTGTTTCGACAATACCTATTTTTTTACCCTCAACATCTTCTCGTGATAATCTCCACGAAACCAGTCAGTTAAATATGAATCGGTTATCTACTGACGCGACATCTAAAAAATCTTTAGATGAAAATACAGGGCCGTCGCGTACCAAATTTACAAATCTTCCTAAGGTCCCAAAGACATTAGACCTTATCCCAAGAAAACAGCTTCAACCACAAAGCGTGGAAAACGTAAAGTAAAATTTTTAATATTGATTGATATGATTGCAAAAAAAAGAAGCCTGATGAATAATTTAAAGTTAGATATTTATTTTCGAAAAAGTGTGTAAATAGGATTGTTTAATTTTTTTTGTGATAAATATTTCTGAAACAAAAATATGTCACTGTCATTTCTTTTTAAATTTTACTAAAATATTTCAAGATTTATCATATAAAATTGTATCGTCTGCATTTTTTTTCAATTTACATAACAATGTAACAAATCTCCCTTGCAAGTGTATCAATCCTCCCCAGTAATGGGGAGATTTGATACAATAGTAACCATTCAAAATAATTGGGATATATTTTTTGAATGATTATTTTTTAAATTCATTACATTTTTTATAAATAAATAAAAGGTCACTTTATAAGAAAATACGAAATATTTGTTTAAAAAAAGCTTTCTAAGGTTTAGTAAAAAAAAGTGTATCATATCTTCCCTACCTCCCCTACTTCTTAATTTAAAAAAACTCAATTTCATGGTGTAACCTGGGAAATTATGCTGATTTGGTACTAAGTTGAATCATGTATTGATATTACTCATCAGCCAACCAGAACAGCAAGTCTACGACCCTTTTATAAGATAAGAGAAAGAATTGCATTTTCGTCTGCCATTTTAGGATTAAAAGAAACTGATATTATTAAAACGATTATTTATGGAACGTAAAGGTAAGTCTTATTTAATTTTGATCTTTTATTCCTGTAGATTTTGTATCTTATGAATATGAGTTAAATGGTTTTCACGGTAAAGATTGATCTTGTTTTCCTGATTTCACAAGCGATTGTCTTTTACATTCGTTCTTCATGTAGCGGTTTGGAATATAATTATTTTAATAATTAAATAACAAACAATGCATAGGAAAAATTAATCAGGACTCCATTGGTTTTGTCTTGGTGAATAAAAAATGCGTGTGAATATTTTATTTTTCCTATTCGATACTGTCATGTAAAATATTTTAATTTGCCATCGCTGGGGGAAAAAGTGAAATCCTTTATGTTTGAAGTGCTTACTGAGGTATCTTGATTCATGGCTCCATTCGTAGCAGATGTAAACATTAATTTGCAGTGATTTGAGATTGTGTTTATTCGTGTTGGATTCTTTAGTTTTTTTTTACTGTTTTTCGATTATAAACACTTAACCAATCGTTATTATCATTATTATTATTTTGGAGTGAAATGGGATATTCGATGATTATGATATTACGAAAAGGTTTTAGATTGAAAAATAGTATTATACTGGAAAATGTTCTTTTACATATTACAGTTTTTAATTTAAGAAGTGAAACTTTTGAAAGATGTTGTCAGGTTTCCGACGCAAATGAGCATGTAACTAATTAAGATTACTATTATCTGATGTTATCTTTTTATTTATCTATTGTATTATATACGTATCACTTTCTGCATACCTGGGATTTAACACGTTGGTGGCTAAGCAGTATGAGGTGAAATCATTCCTCGTAGCTGAAAGTTTTTTTGGTTGAAATTTAATCTTAATGCAATGCTATAAATGTTCCATAACAAATTTTGCCGATTTTTATATTTTTGCCTGGAAAAAATCCGGTGGCGGGTAGCACAGGTATCAAGCAAAACTCTTTAAGAAGAAAATAAGTTAAAACTGGTGTGAATGAATAAGAACAAAAAAACTTCTTAAAACACCATAAAAAATTATTAAATGCGCTAGGCCTTTCGAAAGATCTGAGTCTTTCTTCGTCAGGCGCGAAGAAGACGTCCTTCTACTATGAAAGCAGCAGGAAGACTGAAATGAGAGATAAGGGAAAGGAAACAAGCTGAAGAAACAGCCAATAGAAAGTTAGAAATGAACAGCCAATGGGAAAGTAGAAGACCACAGCCAATCACAGAAGAGTATAATCAAAACAAAAGAACACAGAGTAGGAGGGGCAAAAATTGGGAGGGGGGAAATACAAATAATTAAAAATGGGAACATGAAAAAAATATATATATAAAAAACAGACTAATATTAATTAACACAAAAATAAATTAAATGGTAGTACTGAAAAGGTTTTTCCAAGATGCAGAGAGCATTGTGGAATCAGATTTATCATTAACAATGACATCACGATTATGATAAATAGCTAGATTTTCAAGGAAGTCCAATTCAGAGATACTATTGGTATTAGAGATAATGTTAGCATTTTGAAAATTAAAACTATGGCCAGAATCCCAATAGTTTGATATTCTTTTAAGCGGATTTCGAGATTTCTTTTAGTTTGATTCAAGATGTTCGGCAAACTCTCTCCAAAATTGAAGAAGAGCTTTATGACCTTCATTTGTTCCTTAGTTAAAATCTTGACAATTTCTGTAATATTGAAAATAAAGGTAGGTCTTCTCTACTTACTTTCAAAACTTCTCATCAAAATAAGCTTGATAAAAAGTATTCTTCGTTGTGCAATAAGAAAAATAAGTCTCAATTTTCAAATAAGAATCTATCAAACGAGAACTGCATCGTTAATCTCTCCTCTCATATGTTAACCCCTGAGCAAAAAAGCATTTTAGATCTTGGTTTAAATTTTTCTCAGTCTTGCAAACCTTCTCTCACTAAATTGATTGCTCCTATTGAGTCTTCCTTTAAACATAGTAAAGTCACTCCTTTTCAAAAAGAAATTCTTCGTCACATCCTTGCTGATACTATTTCTTCTAATAATTCAAAATTTAAACCTAATCTTTCACGTTCTCAAAATATCGCTCTGAATGAGCTTAAGTCCAATGATAATCTTGTTATTACTGAAGCTGATAAAGGTGGTCAAATTGTTCTTATGGATAAAAAAGATTATTCTGATAAAGTCTATGCTCTATTATCTGAAGGTCCTTATGTTGAAGTTAAAAAAGATCCTACTAATTCGCATCTTTCCACTCTCAAAAAAGCTGTTATGAATTCTGTTATTTTAAATGACAATACTAAACATAGTGTTATTTCTTCTTCAGCCACTTGTGATCGTTTTTACGCTTTGCCTAAAGTTCACAAAACCAATGTTCCCTTAAGACCTATCGTCTCTAATATTGGTACTGTTACTTATCCTCTTGCCAAATTTTTAACATCCATTTTTTCTCCGTTATGCATTTCTAATTCTCAAACGATAAAAAATTCTTATGATTTTCTTAGTAAATTAAAAAATATTAACCCATCTAATTGTTCTATGCTTTCTCTTGATGTCAAATCTTTATTTACGAATGTTCCGATTGAAGGTGCTCTTTCTTGCTTGGAAAAAAGATTACGTGAATTTCATTTCTCTGATATTGAAGTCCAAGATTTTGTTAATTTATCTAAAATTTGCATCACTCAAACTACTTTTGCATTTGATAATAAATTTTTCAAACAATCAGATGGCTTAAGTATGGGTAATCATTTATCTCAAATTCTTTGTGATAATTATATGCATTATTTTGTGGAAAAATTATTAAATCTGGTTAATTTTAAATGTTGGATGCGTTATGTCGACGATACTTTTGTTTTAGTTGATAATCCTTTTTATATTTCTACCATTCTTCATACTGTCAATTCTTTCGACTCACATTTTCAGTTTACTTTTGAATTAGAAAATTGTAATAAACTTCCTTTCCTTGATGTTTACTTACCAAATATGATTCTTCTTTCAAAACTTGTGTTTATAGAAAACCTTTTTCTGTTTCTAACCCACCTCATGCTCTCTCAAATCATTCTGTCAACCAAAAAATCGGTGTTTTTTACACGTATGTAAATCGTGCTCTCAAAATTTGTTCTGATTCTGTATCCCTTAAGGAAGAACTTAATTACTTAAAAACTGTTGCTGTCAAAAGAGGTTTTAATCCTTCTGTTATCAATAATGCTGTGAAGAAATTCAATAGACCATCTAATAAATCTACTCTTTCCAAATCTGTCAAAAGCAAACCTGATAATTTGGTTGTCCTCCCCTTTTATCCTCCTTTATGTTTCAAGTTAGCTAAAGTTTTACGACGTTTCAATTTTAACATTATCTTTAAACCTGTCAATAAATTCATATTCCCTCCACTAAATCTCCTGTTCCTGATCTTCGTAAATGGGGAATTTATAAAGTTCCTTGTAATGGTTGTGATTTATCTTATATTGGTCAAACTAAAAGAAATCTCGAAATCCGCTTAAAAGAATATCAAACTATTGGGATTCTGGCCATAGTTTTAATTTTCAAAATGCTAACATTATCTCTAATACCAATAGTATCTCTGAATTGGACTTCCTTGAAAATCTAGCTATTTATCTTAATCGTGATGTCATTGTTAATGATAAATCTTATTCCACAATGCTCTCTGCAGCTTGGAAAAACCTTTTCAGTCCTACCATTTAATTTTTTTTGTGTTAATTAATATTACTCTGTTTTTTATATTTTATTTATTTATTTTTTTTTCATGTGTTCCCATTTTTAATTATTTGTATTTTCCCCCTCCCAATTTTTGCCCCTCCTACTCTGTGTTCTTTTGTTTTGATTTTACTCTTCTGTGATTGGCTGTTGTCTTCTACTTTCCTATTGGCTGTTCATTTCTAACTTCCTATTGGCTGTTTCTTCAGCTTGTTTCCTTTCCCTTATCTCTCATTTCAGTCTTCCTGCTGCTTTCATAGTAGAAGGACGTCTTCTTTGCGCCTGACGAAGAAAGACTCAGATCTTTCGAAAGGCCTAGCGCATTTAATAATTTTTTATGGTGTTTTAAGAAGTTTTTTTTTGTTCTTACTCTTTAAGAAGGCTAGGGAAAAATTTAAAGATGTTACCAGTTGGCTAGACAGATACAGAAGGAATTGAAACAGCATTAACAGGTGTTGAAGGGTCGTCGACGGCCGCCATTTGGAGAGGGACGCTAGTGTCGAACACCCTTCGACACCCGCCGCCAACGTGTTAAATTAATATTTTTCCTTATCTTGAATTTGATCCGAGCTGTTATAGTTAGATCTTTTAGTATGGACAAGCTCCATTGTATCGAGGAATTCCAAATTCTCTTTCTATTCAAGAACGCATACCTCAGAAAAGGCAAACAAAGAAGTTCACGGGCTATCTAGCGAGATAGTGAACGCCACGGGAAGGGGAGGGATTTAGATAAGAGAAGGACCCATGTGGGCAGGAAAGAAAACCCGCAGTCTTTTTCTAGTCATGGGTGAGAGAGAAACGAGAGAGTCTGGCGAAAACCTCGTGAAGGTAAGGTTGTGGTGTTTTTTTGGTTGAGTTTTCGGGTGTTAAGTGCAATGTGTTCCGGGAAAATGTTTGAGTCTTGTGCAGAGAAATTATACGCAACGGGAGATCTTAGAGGGTCCTCCGATAAACCTAATGAGATACCGTAGAGTGAGAATGAAATAGGTATTTTAATAAATTGACCCAGTAAGTAGAAGGTATTTGTTATATAACTTAGTATCGGGTCGGATCATCTATATCCGAGCCTTTAAATGTAAATAACGCTTTGTTTCTATGCAAATAATTTGTTAATAAATTTTTCTTTAATATTAATTGAATAAGTTAAGCATTTTTGATAATCCTTCTCACATCGTGTCCGATATCACGTATTTATATCGGTGGCGGCAGCATATCAAATAAAAGAACATTTTTTTCGAAGTCTGTACGACTGGTGATCGTGGATTTGGGGAAAGTCATCAGCGTGTGGACTAAGGAAGAGCGCAACAATGGCGGCAACGACGGGATAGTATCGCCTAATACCAGTGTCCATCGAGCGGAATTACAGTGTGTTAATGCCCGAGCGTCGAGCGGAATTACAGAGTGTTAATGCGCGAGCGTCGAGTGGAAGTACAGAGTGTTTGTGCCCTATCGTCGAGTGGAATTACAGCGTGTTAGTGCCCAAGTGTCGAACAGTTTAACAGTGTAAAAGTGAACTAGCGAACTGAACTCTTGTGTTGTTTCAACGGATAAAGTGACTGTTAAGTGTAGACAATTAGTGCCATCGTGTAGCTACGAGGTGAACAGGTGAACGGCGAAGTACCCCATCTTAGAAAGGATCAATCTAAGAAAATATGAGGTAAGGTGTTTTGATTCTTTTTTCTGCTGACATTCTCGAACCAAATGTGTATTTTTGTGTATAATTTATGGTAATTCAAGATAATTTACGTGTAATTTATGTTAATTTATGTGTAATTTAATAATTGTATGAGATAGGTATGAGACAATAACAGTTAATGCACCTGTTTTAATAGTTAGAAGCATCTTTGAATTTTATCTTTAAATTTAAATTGTTATTAGAGGAATATTTAAATTAAGTGATCCTGTCTTAAATTTGAAGTGTTGATATTATACGAGCAAGGCACATTTGCAGAGAATTTTAATTTCCTTGAAATTACATGCAAAAAAGAAATTAAGGCACTTAATATAAAAAAGGGCTGTTTTTTTATTCGTTTGAAGTGTGAGAACCAGTATTGAAATTTGAAATATTTTACTGAGGTTAACTTTAGAAATTTATATGTGTAATTTTATGCAAATTGTTTTATGTGGGTATCTCTATTTATTGGCATTAGTACTTTTATTCAATTTGCAACGTATCAGTATTATTATGCAAATTGTATTTTATTATTTTTATTTGTATAAATTGAAATCTGTATTTCATAGTAATCAAATTGAAATTATTTTACTTTGTTATTGGAAGTAAATTATGTGGTACCAATGTTTAAGGAAATTTAAGTTATACAGTATGTTAAATTAGAAATAATATATCAATTATTTGAAATGTGTTAATTAGTATAATAAGTGGAGGTAACTGTATGAAAGTAGAAATTTAGGAAATATTAATTTAATAAGTTTAAATATTATTGTAGAGTGGTAATAATAATCATTAGAAGGTATGGCTTTCTTACTAAAATTAAAAAAAGGCTGATCTTCAGATGATATGCGAAGAATTGGGGGGTGAATTCATGGAAGATGATACCAGAATTCAGCTTTAAAAAAAGATAAAGGAGAGTAACGACTATGAAGAAGGGGTCATTATGGAATTAGCTAACACTATTGTGACAAAACGATTAAAACGGGAAAATTAGAAAAACAGGAAAAGTTAGAGAGTGTAGAAAAGAAAGAAAGGGCTCAGCGCGAAAAGTTAGAAAGAGAAGAAAGGGCTGAGAAATTACGAAATGGAACATGAATTAGAAATGGAGAGATTAAAAATTTAAGGATTGGCAAATCACTCTAATGGGGCTAGGGAACCTAATAATGAGAGCAGCATAGAAAAATTGATTAAAATCGTTAAAACTCTGTCTATCAAAGTACCAGAAGGGACCGAGGGATGGAATTTGTTTTTTAACAGTTTAGAAAGGGCATTCAAATATAAAAATGTACCGGAAAACCAGCGGGCTGAAATTCTATTAAATATGTTAGGAGATAAGGCGGATAATTTGTTAATTTATACCACTCGGGAACAAATTGAGAGTTGTGAGGAATTAAAGGAATTAGTCCTAAGGGAACATGAGCCGACTCCGAAGGCATGTTTGGAAAGTTTTAAGAAGACTAGAAGAAACCAAAATAAAATTCATGTATTTTTTGTATCGCGTTTAATAGCAACGTGGGAAAATTACTATAAGATTAGGGGTGCAGACTCGTATGAAAAGGGTAATCAGTTAATCATTACTGATAAGTTGTTAAATACTTTAGATGAGGAAACGTAGGCATATATTGGATTAACTGAGCAGAGTAATTAGTTAGAAGCTTCTAAAATTGCAAAACAATGTGACTATTATTTTGACGCTAAGCACAAATCTTATGCGGTTACGTATAAAAGTTTTAAGGCTAAAGAGAGATATGTAAACAATGGAAGATCGAGATTGAAAGAGGATTGTAAACTTAGTCGTAATTGGAGACAAAACAGGAGTAGTGTGGTTAATTCTTTTTGGATAAAAAATCTGAGTTTAAGAGATATATTTCCAGATGTTTTAGATGTGGTTTAAGAGGTCATTACCAACGTTTTTGTAATAAAGGGAATAATGAGGGAAATGATAATACTAGTAAATGGAGAGAGCCAAAAGCGGATGTAAATAAGGTTATTGTAAAGAAATAAAAGAGTTACCTAAAGGAACTATTGGGGCAAGAATATCGGCTGTGTGAAAAATCGATTTAAAAAAATGCAAACCTGATATTTAGCAGTAAAGGAGGTCGAAATAACTTGGGGACCTTTCCCGTTGCATTTTTTTTTGGGGGGGGGGATTCAACGTTTATAAAAATACTTATTTTTGTCGTCCGGATAGCATGTGTGTAATTTTCATGAAGATATTGATATTGAGTTGTAAAAATTAGTCTTTTCTTCTGCTTTTTTTTCTTTTTCATTATTTTTTTCTTCTGATGGATGGAATATAGGACAAATTTTTTAAAATTAGAACTCATCACTTCCTTCCAACATGTTATATTTTCCGAGTTACAAATATCTTTCCGACGACTGTGTGTAATTTTTGTGATAAAATATTGGTATTTAGTATAAAAATCATTGTTTTACGTATAACTATTTTTTTTTTTTCACATCGATATCCTGGGGGAATTTTTTTTATTTTCTAACTAATTATTTCGCACTTAAATCCGATCATACTTTAACCAAATCAATACTCGATCATTAGTTAAAAGGTTAGTATATAATATTAAAATTTCAGAGCTGTTGCATAAAGTAAAGTGTTTGCCCGTGCTTCATAAAAGGTAGTTAAAATAAATAACGATATTTTAACCCTTAAATACCGAGTGTTGCCTTTCGGCAACATACCCAAGTTAGGCTTCTAAAATACTATTAGAATAATGTTGAAGCAATAATGCCTAATGTTGCCAATAAAATATATTCTGAAAATATTATTAAATCGATTATCAATATGTAGATGGCAACACTTGTGCTGTTTAAGAATAAAGATAGATTTATTTTTTCAATTGTTGCTATTAGTAGGAGAGCTGTTGAACATTTTTGAGTAGGTATTTGAGGCACCCTGAAACTTTGTGCAGCACTTCTTTTGTAATGCCTGAATACAAAATCGAATGTCTGGCTGAAGGATCGTGGCCCAAAACCTGTGCCAGACACGTGTCAAGTGCCATTTTTTGACTACCCAAAAAAGGTATTTGAGGCACGCTGAGATTGAGGCACAATAATATTTATGCTTAGAAAGAAATATTTTGAAAATGACAGACACTTTAGTCGGCACAAAAGCTGTGCCAGACACGTGTCAAGTGCCATTTTTTGTCTGGCACAGGTTTTGGGCCACGATCCTTCAGCCAGACATTCGATTTTGTATTCAGGCATTACAAAAGAAGTGTTGCACAAATTTTCAGGGTGCCTCAAATACCCTCCCTAAAATGTTTAACAGCTCTTGGACTATATATGTCCTTTTTGTTTTGTTTGGAAGCTTTCGAAATACCCTATTTTGTTCTGCAGTGAGCAAGTAAAATTTATTTCTTATCATAGCTCCTAAAATTCTTGTGTGTTTAATATTGTAGAATTTTATCAGGGAAAATTTTTTTTCAATTAAAGACCAGTATTGCCGATTAGTAACCAACTGTTTTTTAGCCGTAAACCATACTTAAAACAAAATATGATTTTTTAAAGTATTTTTCCCATGATTTATTTAAAAGTGAAAGCCGAAAAACAATATTAAAATGATTTTTGAAAAAACAGGCATTTAAGAGTTAAAATTAAGCTTGTTTAACGATGGCTGAGCGGTCAAGACGATGCTCTAGTGGAGGAGTGTTCCCAGGTTCGATCCAGCACGGGTAAGTGTTGTTTGTTTCTGTAGTTTGAATTAAATAGAGAAATTCCGTCCTTGATATAAATGTGGTGATTGAAATTCATATATATCGCTGAAAAATTAAATTTTGTCTTTTAAAATACGGCAAAAAGCAGAAATTTTCCTCGAATTAGTTATTAAAAAAATCTGTTAAAATACGGAACTAATACTGGTTATTGCCAGTACAATTTCCATATTTCAACGGATTTTTTTTTTTTTTTTTTTACGGTGTATAATGCTTTAAAAAAAGGGAAAAAGTGGCTGCTGACAAATGAGAGGTCAGTCAAACATGGGTGTAATTCGGACGTTTGAAATGTCTTAAATTCAGACGCATATAAGTGTCTTAAAAATTAAGACACTTTAAAATGTCTTAAATTTAAACACTCCGTTTAAGACACTTATGTGACATTTCAGTTTACAGTGTATGAGATAGAAGAAAGTTTTAGAATTGGCACATCCGACTAGTTGCACAATACTCAGGCGTTTAAATTATTTTCTTTTCAAGTTCATACTAAGAAATAATTATTATAGTTTATTCAATTTAATGATTGATTTTTATGTGTTGTTATTTTCTTATGGGGGCGTAGGACAAGTTTAATTCACGCGGATAGTGACGTTAAAATTATAGTATTGCTTTGTCTAAAGGTTTATAATAATAATACAATATCTAAGCCTTTAGGATATTTTATGTTTAGCTTTTCAGCCTTAAAATTGTAATCTTAGCTTACTGTTATAGTTGCCCTCGGATAATGAATTATCAAAGTTATTTTTCTAAAATGTAATAAGGTTTTACCTCACTAATAATTTATTAATGCATAGTTGCGTATTTTATTGTATTTTATTTTGTTTATTATTATTGTATTATTTTACTTTACGTTATTATGTTTTATTTAAGTTATAATAGATGGTGCCCTCGGCTATTTGGCAAATCTTATGATGCAAACCGCACTCCATTAAGACAAATAGTTACAATTTTATGAAAACTTGAAATCTGACTTATGCATGCCTATAAAATGCTTTTTAGCTGCGTTCGTAATTATATAAATACGTAACACCTTTAGTCGTTATCTGGTCCGTCCGTCTGTCTGTCCTTCTGTTCGCATATAACAGTGCAAAATATACCCAACCGAATGGTTTGAAATTTAATTATATAATCGTTTCAGAATTGTGTCGAGTCATTTCAAATTTTAGAAAAATCGAATCAAAACTTAAAAAGATAAAAGTGTTCTTAATTCTATTAAATCCTATTGTACGCAATTAATTCAATGCTATCCCATGATAGGTAATAATTCTGGGTTGCCATGTTGATTATTCTATTAAATTCTATCATACGTAATTAATTCAATGATATCCCATGATAGGTAATGTTTCTAGGTTGTCATAGAGATGACGTTCGATTTAAGATGGAGTACTATTATTTCCGTATTATTGAATTTAATATACAGGGTGATTAAAAATAAAACGTGGACAAAATGACATGGTAGATCAGTCATACAATAAGGATCAAACATCGCATAGGAACGGAGGGTCGCAAACGCCTGTAGAGGGCGGTAGAGCCACGAGAGGGCGTTGCGGTACAAACACGAGCTGAGCAGACGGAGGTTGGCTTCATTCGAGCCGTTAATGCGTTGGGAGTAATGTGGCTAGTTACACGCACCGCGAAATGGCTGACATGCATTTAATTTACGGCATGGCCAACTGCAATGGACGAGAAGCCTTGCGAATGTATCGTGAAAAATATCCTGGTAGAAAGGTGCCTAGTCGCTCATTCTTTGCCACTCTGCATCGACGATTGTGTGAAACCGGCTCGTGTGACGTGCCCAAGCCGGATGCTGGTCGCCAACGAATAACTCAGACAGTTGATGCTTAAGAAAGTATCCAAGAACTCCAGAGTAATTCTTCAACAAGTACACGAGTTGTATCCCAAGCGATCCATATCTCCCAAGCTACCATCTGGTGCATTGTACACGACGAAGGACTATAGTCCGTCTCAAAAATTGACGCACAAGCATAAAATGTTGATTTTTGATGAATAATAAAAAGTTAAAATAAATAGCATTTTTTTTTTTTTAATTTGTGTATTTCGAAACTTGATTTAAATAAATGATGTCAAAAGTAGAAAAATTTAAATTATAAATTTGTAAAAAATATAATTTAAAATTTGTTTAAACAAAACTATGTCTCAAAAGTTTATGCACAATGGCAAAAACAACTACATTTATCATTTTTACAAAACTGTTACATACAAATTACTTTTCAGTGATTTTGGATTAGTTCAAATAAACGCGCGTCCATTGAAATTATAAGTTTTTGTAGGGTTTCTGGTGGGAAAGAGTACCATGCTTTCTCTATGGCCTCTTTGAATGCTTCAAGAGAGTCATATTGTTTTCCATTGCTGTAAACCTGACGGGTTAAAATGCCATAGACATTCTCAAACGGGTTTATTCCTAGACTTAAAGCTGGCGAGTCAAGAATAAAAAAAATTTCTGCGGAAGCCACGGTTATGTAGTATGTGATATGTACATTGAGGCGTTACTTTGTTCAAAGATCCATTCAAGACCCCCCAAAATATCACCGGATGAAGGAAATGTTGGCTCAGCGTCTCTTGATATTTTTGGAATTTTTGTCTTCCTTTTACAAAATCCAGAGAGGTCAAGTTGTTGAAGCCGAATACCCCCAAACCATAACAGGCTTACCGCCTTGCTGTCTGTTGAAAAAATGCTTTGTTCCTTTCGGAGATCATGCCAATGCATGTTCCTGCATGTTGCACCCTTCAGAGCCATCTCAGCTCCATTTTTCTCATCACTGAATAAAATGCTTTGTTCCTTTCGGAGATCATGCCAATGCATGTTCCTGCATGTTGCACCCTTCAGAGCCATCTCAGCTCCATTTTTCTCATCACTGAATAAAACTGTAAGCCACTTGTCCTCCGCAGGACATGTCTTTTTTAGCCCAGTTAATTCTTGCTTGTTAGTGATGTAGTTTGAGATATGGTTTGCAAGCCATTTTCTTTAGTATGATGTAATCGCATTCTTTAATACGTCTAGGTATAGAATCTTTTGACAGCTGTACACCGAGATTATTTTTTATTTACTGTATGGGCATATTTTATCTAAACAGGGATCTCCGTATTCTCCTATCCGTGTCAACAAACCTCATACATGGTCGTCCACATCTTGGTTTCTGTTTGAAATTATCATTTCTAGAGAGTACTTGTTATGGATACATTGCTTTGATCAATTTAAAATTTTTGAAATTTATGAAACAGTTTTATTTAGTTATTTCAATTTTAAAACTTTTAAAATCTCATCTTTTGTGGATTCTTTACCCTTCGGCATTTTTAAAACGAGTGAAAATGATTTTTTTATTTTTATATTTTTATAAAATTAGAAAATGACGTCATACAACCTTATTACACCCATCCAATCCCGTGTTTCTAAAAAATTTGCATAAAGTGCTTAAACTTTTGAGACAGTATTTCTTCAAGAAAAAAAAAATTTAAATTAAAACTGATGTAATTTTTATTTTAACCAGTAAAAACTGCTTATTTTATTTTACTTTGGTTATATATCGAGTATTTATTGTGAGTTGGCTTCATATATTATCTTCTTCAATTATTTTTAACCATACTTGAAGAGTGCATAAACTTTTGAGACGAACTGTACATCCTTATCATTTACAACGCGTCCAGGCACTAAAACCGAGAGACTACAACAATCGTATGGATTTTGCGCGGTGGTTTTTGCATGAAACTGCGGCAGACCGACTCTTCGCAGCAAGTGTTCTCTTCATGGATGAGGCTGCGTTCTCCTTAGAGGGTGTGATGAACTTTCACAACCTGCATATGTGGGCGGATGAAAATTCGCATGCTACACGTCCGCACGGCGCACAACGAAAATGTTCCGTTAACGTGTGGGCTGGCATTGTAAGAGAATGTTTACTTGGTCCGTACATTCTCCCAGAAAGACTTAACAGTTCCATTTATCTAACATTCTTGCGAGATGTTCTGCCAGAAATGCTCAATGATGTCCCGATGCCTATTCGTCGATGCATTCGATTTCAACACGACGGAGCTCCTGGACATTTCAGCACAGACGTCAGAGCACACCTGCAGGCTACTTTTCCAGGCGACTGGATTGGTCGCGGTGGACCAATCGCATGGCCACCACGATCACCAGACCTGTCTCCCTTGGATTTTCCTTGCGGGGATTTTTAAAAGGACTTGTGTATGAAACACCTGTTGCAACACCTAAAGACTTAGTAGGAAGAATCATTGTGACAGCAGGATGTGTTCGAGATACATCTGGTATCTTTGAGAAGGTGCGCCGTTTCATGCAACGTAGATGCCAGGCGTGTCCCGATGCATCTGGCAAAAACTTTGAGCATCTGCTGTAGGCTCAACATTTGGCTTGCATTAGTCGCATGTGAGTAAGTAATTATCAATAAAATGATCTGCAATGGTTTTGTTTCTTCTCTTTGTGTTACGTATTATTTTAGACGCCCTGTAGCGGCTCCGGATCGCAGTTGCGGCCTTCTGTTCCTATGCGATTTTTTGTCCTTATTGTATGACTGATCTACCATGTCATTTTGTCCACGCTTTTTTTAATCACCCTGTATAGAATCGTAATAAATTTTGTATTCATGCATTTTTGTGTAAGAGTGCAACAACTATTGCACCAAGATCTGAATATTTATAAAACTAGTTATAGTACGAACGCACCTCATTTGCCACGTTTGACATACAAATTCCGACTTGTTTTTTTTTAAACAAAAACTTTTTGATAAGTCTGAAGGTGCAAAGTGCAGTTCAATACGATTTTTCGTTGATTTTTTAAAAATGATATTTTGAAATGTGAATGGACTTCTGGGACACCCTGTCTTTATTTTTACATTTTCTTTAAAACGTCTGCGTATGTTTGAAGACTTTAATTTGAGGTGAAATCGAAGGTTTATGTAGTGAAGAATGTCAGTTGAAATGCATTTGTAAAAACAATTATAATTATTGAGATAGATGACTAAACTTCTTTCAATAGCGTCAGTTGGGTAATTTGGGTATTGTGAGTTCATTTGAGTATAAACTGAATATTTTTTTTTTTTTACAAATAAAACGTAAAATTATAGTTTTAGAATTACTTCATTTTTTTCATATGCTCATAGCATCTATTAATTGCATAATTCTAAAAATATAATGTTAGGATAAATAAAAAAAAAAAGATTCTTTTATAAGATTATCACCGTTACCCAAATTACTTCGACTGGCGGTATTGTATAGTCAAGGGGACTCTTTACTCACTTGAAAGCACCTGGCTACGTGCTAAACCTATGGGCAGGTTGTTTTCGAATTTCTCGTTTAAATTTGAATATTTTTAAACGTTTATTATTATTATTATTATTATTTTATTTTATTTATTTATTTATTTTTTTTTGCATAGGATAGCTGAGCCCGACCTCTAACAGGCTAATTTGTACTTTTGCGATTTTGGCTGCAGATTTTTTTTAATAAATGTACTTTCACTTTCGAAATCGGTTCCGAAAGTGCATCTTTATTAAAAAAATCCGAAATCGAAAAGGTAAAACATAGCCATATTAAATATGAACCTCAGCTATCCTATGCAAAAATAATCGTTTAAAAATATTCAAATTTAAACGAGAAATTCGAAAACAACTTGTCCATAGGTTTAGCACTACCGTGCGGGTGTTTTCAAATAAGTGAAGAATCCCCCTAAATTTGCATGGATTAAATCTTCTCAAATATCTTAAGTTCTAAATTTTCATTTCCTAACGTTTTTTAAAGTCAATTTATCCTTCTCATGCATTTTTGGCTTAAAATTAAATCGTTTGGCGATAAAATGAAATCGCAAAAAACATACAATATGTAACTCACAAGTATCGTCATTTTTATAATTACATCTGCTAGTTTCTTCTGTATGTCACATGATGGTCGAGTTAAATAAAAATAAAAAGTAAATTTAAAAGAAATCAAAAACAAAAACAAAATTGTCACTCAGATATTATTTTATAAAATTTTCTGATGCATTTTATTTAACCGGACGCAAGAGATAAATTGCCAAATATAGTTTAAAACTGCAATCTTTCATTCTGCATTTGCATCTTTAGCGTGCATTTCAGAAATTTCTTTTTTATTCAGAAATTCCAAATTCATACCGGAAATTCTGAATAGTAATTTTTGATGTATTTAATGACAGATGTGTCATGATTACATAAGCAAAAATGCCTGTTTCGGAATTTGCGGTATGAAACCGGAATTTATGAATAAAAAAGAAATTCCTGAAATAGAAGCAGATGTACGCTCATGATAGGACAAATGTATTTTTTCATAAAATAAATCACTTAAATGTGCAGGCTTTTGTCAATAGGCAAACCAGTGTAACACAAGTACATGGGTTCAATATATATTTTTTTTCATTAAGAAGCAAAATATTCCTGAACCTACTATAGAACTGTCTTATGCTTAATAAGTAAATACTTGTTTTGATAAAGTTGTACCGCTGTTTTTAATAATATTACACGCAATTATGAAGCTTTTAATCACTGCTTTCATTTGCAATTATTATTTTGTAATTTACAACCAGCCTATAAAGCAGTTCAAAATGGTATGGGGATTCATGGGGCTTGCCCAAAGTGATTACTGAGGACCCCAGAAGCCAAGGGATATAAGTGACAAAATTGAAAAAATTTAACTAAGTGCACAGACGACCTCGAAATATGCTTTTTTCTTTTCAGGTAAAGAAATATAAGTGTTTTTCTAATTATGTGTTGTGTTCTAGAGATTAACCACTTTTGCCGAATAATGATCAATATTGATTAATTATAAATTTAATGAAAATTACACACTACTTTTTTCACGTTTATTGATATAAGAGTTCAAAGACCACTGTGAAATAAGCAGCAGTTTCCTATTTCAATTCAGTCAATTATTATTGATGCTCAACTTTAACGTCAATTATCTTTGAACTCAATTTACTCCAAATCGATATTTTGTCACTTCTACCCCTTGGCTTCTGATGTATAAAAGTTGTTATTAACTTTACTATTTATGTTAAATGATACATTTTATGCACAAAAAAGTTAAACTCTTTTATATCTGTAAATAAAATGAATAACATTTTACCAAATTAACTTTCACCATCAGAAACGATAGTAATTCGATATTTAAAAAGTCATTTACCGGGTGAGCCAAATGTTCGTTAAAACTTTAAAAACTCATAAAAAATGAAGAAATTATGATAAAGGAGTGCTGTTTGCAAGAAAATGCTCACAAGGTAGGCAGATTTTGTTTTAATAGCCAAAAAAATTAGTTAAAAAATCACATGTAGAGGGCGCTGACGACCCGAAACACAATGAACAGTAAAACAATACGCTCCATTCATTTGTTCTTCCAATAACAAATGCTCAACATGATCTCCAGAACATTCTACGATACAACCTGCTTGTGTCGTAGTACATGTTCATTGTGTTTCGGATCCTCAGCACCCTCTACATGTGATTTTTTAACTGTTTTTTCTGCTAAAAAAAATACGACTTCCTTGTGAGCCTTTTCTTGCAAACCGCACTCCTTTATCCCAATTTCTTCCTTTTTTATGAGTTTTTAAAGTTTTAATGAACTTTTGGCTCACCCGGTATAAAAACATAGTTTCTTTTCCTGCCACTAATTTTGAATAACATTTCCGAGTAGTTTTTATAGTACATTAATCAGTTTTCTCAAACAGGAGTATCGACCTTTCGAAAGCTATTAATTGTCATAAAAATATTTTCAGTTTCGTAATTAAACTAATACATCTAGTAGTAACATATATATTATACATATAATATATACATAACAAAATAATATTAAGTTTAATGTTAATGTAATGCTGCTAATTTTTCATGTTTGTTGAATAAGAAAACGCTTACCTGAGAATGGATACCATCCGAAAAACCTGTACCCCGAACCTGTATTCGTTTGAGGAAACCGGACTAATACGTTATAAACACTACTCGAAAACGTTTTCGAAAATAAGTGGCAGGAAAAGAAACTTTTTTTTTATAAATGGCTCTTTAAATATCAAAAAGATATTGTTTTCTGGGTTGTTTAATGACAGAGAATGCTTTCCGGAATAGGGGGTGTCTCGGAACAGATTATTTTACAGGGTGTCCCAAAAGTCCCTGACACATTTTAAAATTCAATATAAAATCAAGTAATTGCCGTACAGGAGTGCGGTTTGGAATGAAATGCTTCTCACCATGAAAAGTTTTCTTTAAGTGATTGAAAATAATTAGTTGTAAACTTCGATCCTAGATGGCGCCACTTGTCCATATGTTTGGTTTCAAACGTGCGTTTTTCCTGATTTTCAGATTAGTTTTCACACTGTGACACAGAAATGATGACTCCCAGCGAAAAAGCTTATTGCGTAGGTTGGTACTTCAAAACCAAATCGAAACTAATCTGAAAATCAGAAAAAACACACGCTTGAAAACAAACATACAAGTGGCGCCATCTGTGATCGAAGTTTTGAACTAATTTTTTTATTCGCTTGAAGAATACTTTTCATCGTGAGAAGCATTTTAGTCAGAATCGCACTCCACTACGACAATTAATTGATTTTATATTGAATTTTAAAATGTGTCAGGGACTTTTGAGCCACCCTGTATATTTTTCTTCGCGGTCATATTATATTTTTGCGATTTACAAACATTTATGTTCTGTTGCAATGTTTCTGCCAAAAAAAAAAAAATATATATATATAAATAAATATGTATTTACAGTCGGACCTCTATTTAACGAACCTCTATTTTGCGAATTTCTCTATTTTGCGAACTTTTACTTGGAACCAAGAACATTTTGCAAATTTCTTCGTAAAATAACCCCCAAATAGCGAAGTGTATTCTCCATTTAACGAACTTTTCCTTAGGCTCTAAAATTTTTTTCTCCCTATTTCTTAAAATATTATTGGACATTTCAAACTTATTCTTTCTTTAAACACATTTTATGATGATCAGTGACCATGAACAGGTTTTACCAGGCACCTAACTCACCGAGAGCAGTAAAATCGTTGTGATTCTTTGCTTCCCATCCAAGAAGAGCAAGCTTTTAACCCTAAATGGAGCTGCCCGTGTCCTTAAACTAGTTTCCCGTTTTCTAGATTATTGATCATGATCAATCGTGTTGGTAATTTCGGTTCTTGTAGCTCGAAAATGTCAAAGCGAAAGTGCTTGAGCATCAAAGAAAAAAAAAATTGTTCTTGATGAGGTGGATAAAGGCATGAAGAAAACTGCTTTAAAATGTGGCATTCCTCCAAACAGCTTATCAACCATAATAAAAAATCGTGATTTTAATGTAAAATTATTTTTTAAACTGAAAATACAATGTATTTCCAGACGATGTTTTGTTTCATTCTTATTTCCCATGCAGATTTCTTTTTAATGGGTAAAATAAGTAAAACAAATAGATATAATTTATAAAAAAGTGTGACTAATTACTTTTTTTAATTATATTTAGTGTTTATGGACTTAAAATTTGTTTTACGTAGTTTAAAGTATTTTAAAGGGTGACTCTCTATTTAACGAATTTTCCATATAACGAACTTTTTTTCGGGATTTAGCGACTTCGTTAAATAGAGGTCCGACTGTATAAATAAACCTAGAAATTGTCTAAATTACACTTTCTACAGTAAGAAATTTAAAACATATCTCATTAGCCCCCAATCTCTCGTACTTAAAAAAAATATACATTACTAAAAGAACTCAAGATATAATAATATTAAGGAGAGATGTATTTGCTGTAATTCGTTAATGTTATATTTCCATTTGGAAAAGTGAATCATATGAATAAAAATAATTCCTAAAAATCTTATTTAATCCCCCCCCCCCCATTTTAATGATTTATATCTTAAACTACAGCTCGAAGGCGAAATATTAAAAATAAAAAATAATTTAAGATATATCTGCATCTGAATTAGATCAGTAAAAGTTAATTCTGAAAGCATTATTTTCGAAACAAGTATTCATAAATTCCTATACACATTTTCATATACTTATTACCTGAATCAAAATCTTTTAAAGCTTCAGTTTCTGTGGTATAAAAAGAATAAAGTTTGCAGCCATTGTTCACAAAATGCACGACTTTATTTATCGATCTTTATTCAATCATATAGTCACATTACATAAAGTAAACAAGAGGCTCCGTCACTCTCCTTCCAATTCGGATGTACAATAAACAAAAAAACAACAACAAAAAAGACGACACAAAACAATTCAGTAGATGTTGGCTTTACTGTCTACGGGTGGACTGAGAGGGAAGGAGAGGGGATAGGAGGACGGAGGTAGGACGGGAGAGTTGAGTTGAGATGTCTTTTGCGCGCACGGAGACGGATTTGGCGACCCGCTCCACTTCGAATCCAAAAGAGTCTTTCCTGGAAAGAAAATGTGAACTGAATTTCAATCAGATTATTGACGACACATAACAAATTGCATTCAAATACAAAGATTTGCATCGATACATCAAAAGTGGAAGTATACAGCAAAAAACAAATGTTTGATACGAAATTTTGTCAGTTGTTTAGAATAAAAAGAAGGAATTTCAGATTTCAAATTCGCTTATTTACATCTATAAACAGGCTTGGCAATTATGGCTGTGATTCTTCTGTTATCTTGATAAATCAATATGCAATAACTTTGCATTTAACTCATAGAATAATCGCTAAATTTATGCAGCTTCCGATTTGCAGACATTATTTACGATGCTACCTATCAAAGTGCGTTTTTTGATTATGTGTAATCGCTGGTTTTATTTCACGATTTATCTAAAACAGTTCTGGAATATATCTATGGAATAAATATAAAAATTATAATTTAACATATGCTTCTTTGAAAGTATTAGGTGAATCAACGACTATATGTTATGATATTTTGGAAATATAGTTTTCAACAACGTACATTTTTGATATGGTCTCTTGTTAGGAGAAAAAATAGAAAAGTACTGGGTGTAGTAGTGAAAATTAGTAGTAGCAGTGGTAGGTTTTTCGTGATAATTTATATTTTAAGGGTTCTCATATGACAATGCTTTTTGTGGTGAATGAATTATTTTAAGGTAACAACTCAGCAAAGAAAGAAACAGTGGGCCATCAGCTGGAAAAGAGAGGGCAATCAGCACTGCCATCAGCGTAAAGTGCAATAGTGCCATTACTTAAACCAGTGCAAAAGTGTCCATGCGGAATTCAGCTAGCCCATCAGTGGTGGCCAACAACAGGCCAGCATTGGTATGCCATCACATTACTTCAATCCGGCACTTTTTCTGCAGTGCTTCCATGGTGTTGTGGGCCAGTGCATGAGAAAAAACGGAGGCCGATCAGAATTTTATCTGATGAATTTCAACAGCAAAGTAGACTGAAGCTGTCCAGCAGTGGTCATGCAGTGGTAGGCCATTAGCCAGCACATATCTTGCTGCTGGCCAGCAATTTCCTCTTTGCTGGGAAGTAACAATTAAAATAAAATTCTCGTATTCAGCTTATTGGTTTTAAAATAGTGACTCAATTAACGTATAAAGTGTAGTAATAAAAGAAAATGATTCTGACCTCTTGAATCATCAGATGAACTACGAGGATTATTCGGAATAGAAGTTCCGAACTTCTCACTTTCTGCATCCGAAGGATGGAGTTACTTTGCTCACGTGGTATCGTTTTCTCAAAGACAAAAAATTGCCTTTCATAACAACACAGTTCGTATGGTGTTAAGCTGGTAAGTGTAATTCTGTCCTATCTACATATTTAAAACCCAAAACTGAATTTTTAAGGGCAATTTCGGCTGATTTGAGCATGCGCAATGAGCATTCTAGTGTTATTTTCTATCGCTAAATGGAGTGGGAAACCAGATTTAAGTTCTTTCGTATCACAGGAAAGTTGATGGAAGTCGAGATGACGGGATGAACTAAAGCGCCACAAAGAGGAATTCTGGTTCTCCAAAGGAAATGAAGGTCCGAATCCCGTCCCGGGCATAAAATGTTTCTCTGCTATATATATATACAGGGTGATTCATAAATATCGAAACAATAGGCTATCTCCTTAAATATTGCCCCTAGACACATACTTCCAGTTGCAAAGTTTCATAAAAAAAGGTGCAAAATTTGATGAGGTAAGTTTCAACTCCATCGGGGGTCTATATGAGAAAATACAAAAATTAAATTTTTATACGGCCCCCGTACAGAAAAATTCCCAATTAGGAAATTTTTCCTAATCCATTCCTGAATTAAACACAAAAAAAGTTCATCTCGATATCTTCAAAATTCGCAGAGATATCAAAATCCAAAATTCGTGACTTACACCATTTATCCATGCCTCTGAGCGACGAGCTTTTGACTTATTTTGAATGCAAGATAGGGATCATCCACAAATTGTACATTATTAAAAGTCGATATAAGACAGTGTCTCTCCTTTGGACATAAAATAGGCAGCGTATAAATTTTACGTTAAACTTGTTTTCAAAGTATGCTGGTGGTCTGCACTAGAGACCGGTGGTCTGCACCGGTCGAAATGTCTAGGTTCGGTCCCGATCTGACCCATAGGGAAAAAAAAGTTCGGCCCTGCCTGGCCTGGAAAAAAGTTCAAATCGTAGCCTGGCCCTGAATTTCTAAATAGTTTTTTACATCGATATGGTTAAAAGTTGTATCGTATGGAGGAGTTCTGACCAAAAATATTTATTATATCTTTTCTTTTTTCATGTTTATAATTATTATTTTTAAAGAAGCGCCAAAAGCTGTGATTATTTGTTTTATTAACGAATCTCTATTTATATGTAAATGATTCACTTCTCCTTTAATATCGTTAATCCATATTCCATGTGTTGGAGACAATGAAAAATGCTATAAAGTAAAATCTTTTAAGATGGAATCACATAGGAAAGAAAAAAAAAAGCGTTATAGACAAGTTCCCTTCTTAGGAGTTGTAAATGTAGTCTATTTTTTCTCAGGTATTAAAATATTCATTTTCCATGGATCAACAGATTTTTCCGTTTAAGAAAGGACTCCGTCATAGGCAGATTTTTTTCACTAATTTTTCTGTATTTTAATTTTTTTGCCGTAAAATGTACTATCCTTTAAAAATATGAATTTTAAAGTTTTATTGTAAAATAATGGCCATTTAAAATTTATACATTTGTTGTTATAGTTTTTGGGCTGAGCCAAATTTTAGTTATTTTTGCATGGATTAGGTGAGTCAGAGATAATGATTTTAATCCGGGTTGTCTCGACACCGGGACTGAAGATTTCGCCCAGGGGAGACATAGGAATAAGGAAACCACTCCCGGTTCGGTATAACCAGTGGCCGAGAGGTTCTGCTCTCAAAGCTGGTGCTGGGTTCGAACCCAATCGTGCCCTTCGGCCGCATCGTTCGGAGTTTTCAGTGGTTTTCTTCAAACCTTGGATATCCTTGCGTAAATACGGGTTAGGCTCCCTTAGAAATACCTCCACGGAAGGCACTCCCCGCTTCGGGCCCATATCCCTCGTGTAGATAATTGGCCGTCATAAATCACATCAACACCCGGTTCAGTATGAAAACATACGTTCGATCCGGCCTGGCCAAGTCTTCAGAAAAAAGTCGCCAATCACGTGTCTGGCCCGGCCCTGCCCCACAATGCAGACTTTTTTAACGGCCTCGCCGGGACGATAAAAAGTCTGAATTTGTGATGACTAAAATATGAAAAATTCCTAATCTGCATATTAGAAAAATAATTGTTTCAAATTATATATTTAACATTTATTTATGGACATTTAAATGGCACAAAAAGGAGGTGGAAACGGCAAAAGTAAAACTGAATTGAAAGTTTAAGCTACAGAAAAAAGTTGCTTTTTCACGTGCAATTTTTAAAAAAGCATTTAAACATTTTATTAGGAGCCAATAAATGTTTAATACTTTAAATGCGTTTTTCTGCATGATGTATATATTTTTTCTTTTTACCATTTATCGTCTTTAAATTATTATAAGTCAAGAATTGTGGGTCCCACCAGTGGTTGAGTGGTTCTGCTCTCGAAGCTGGTAGACGGGAGGTGCTGGGTTCGAACCCAATCGCCCCCGTCGGCCTAATCGTTCGGAGTTTTCGTGGTTTTCTTCGATCAATGGATTTCCATGCGTAAATACGGGTTAGGTTCCCTTAGAAAGAACCCCATGGAGGGCACTCCCCCCTCGGACCTATATCGCTAGTGTAGATAATCGTCCGTCGAAAATCAACCAACCAAGAATCGTAAATGAAAAAGGTGCAAACTTGGAACATGTCTTTTTGATTATTTTACATTAATTTTTTTTTCGGCAAATTTGAAAAATATTTACTTTTGAAAATATGATTTTTTAAAAAATAAGTTGCATAATTTTTTAAATAAATATTTTTAATATTTTTAAAATTAATATTTAAAAAAATCCTAAAACGAAACTAAAATTATTCTTTCCTCTTTAATTAAATGAAAAAAAAAAAAAAAGAAAGAAACCCGATGAATATTGTTTCGAGTTATAAAGATTTTTAATTAAATCCGCTAAAAAAATACTAATCATTTAAATTTTTTTAAAACTTTATGAAAGGTATTAGGATGTGATTTTGTTTGCAAATTATATGTTTAACCATCAGAAAAAAGAAGGAAAAAATCTAAATTCTAACTCAAGAAATATAATTTGTACATGTTTCCTAGAACTCTTAAAGTAACATTGTTTCTTGGATTGCACGGATTCAATTTGTGTCTAATCCCTTAAAATCTGATGAATTATTTAAACTACCATAACTCTGTGAGTTTTTCAGATATGAAGATGCAATTTTTTGTGTTTAATTCAGGAATGGATAAGAAAGGTTTTCCTGATTGGTATTTTTACACTACGGGGCCGTATAAAAATTTAATTTTCGTATTTTTTCAAATAAACCCCCCATGGAATTGCAACTTATGTCATTAAATTTTGCACCTTTTTTATGAAACTTTGCAATTGGAAGTATGGGTCTAGGGGCAATATTTAATGAAATAGCCCATTGTTTCGATATTTATGAATCACCCTGTATATATGAAGTTTTGAACTGGGGGTGGTTTTGGGTTCTAGGGGTCATGATTTACGTAGATCTGCAAAAGTTTTTCAGAAATTCCAACATAGGGGAGAAAGCAATCGGTAGTGTTTCTTACGAAATCTTCCTAAAAGCACCTATCTGGGATGCGTGTGCCTCTTCTACAAAGGAGCATCTAACACATCGAAAAAACAAAGGTAGTTTAAAAATACCATATTTACAATGAAATTTGAAAAAAAAAAAGAAACGAATTGGAGAATTCCATGGGATCCTATTGTGTTTGATATAGAATTCCTGCTGGAATTCTGCGGGTTTGCCGTTTCTATTTTTCATATTTTCATCCCCTATATTTATTTTTCAGCAAACTTTGCGTTTCAAAATTATCACACAAAGAATGAATATATTTCTATACGTTTTAATTCTAGTATTTTTAGCGCTTTTATCTCGTAATACTAATTTTAATGTTGTACTTAGTATCTTGCAACGTATTTTAATGGTATTACACACTATTTTACAGATATTGAAATGGATATATAAAATTCGGGGTCACTACAAGATGCTTAGTGTAGAATATGTGGTGCATAGCATTTATCGTTCATTAGGGATACACTGAAAAAAATGGGCATTCAAAATTGAGTAAAAAGTACTCAATTTAAAATACGTCACATACTCAAAATAGCTCCGATCCAAATGTACTCAAAATTGAGAAACACATGTGCTCATTTTTAATCCCATGGTTGTGTTCAAATATGAATCGTTATGTACTGCTTTCTGAACCTACAAACTAAAGTAAAATGTACTAACATATATCTTTCTGTTCTAAATTATTAACAAGAAACGTTTAATTGATTATTTATTAAGAAAAATAGCAAAAGTATTAGCAAGACACCCAAATCGAATATTTTTATAACAAGAGCTTTATTTGTAAGCAGTTTTAAATTATTTTAAAATACTGTACATAATTTAATATTTGAATCATCATTAACATCTTTTATGCAACCATAAATGAAATAAACTATTACAGGGTACAAAATTATCGTTTTGTTTCAGTTTGATAACATGTGACGTTTCAAAATTGAGAAAGCACGGGTTCATTTTTTGATCCAAAAATACTCAATTCGATATGAGTACGTCGATTTACTCATTTTTGATTTCTTCATTTTTTTCAGTGTAAAAAGAATTCGGTTACAGTACTGTCTAGGAGCGGTAATTGCTAGAAGTACGTTTTCAGTTGTGGTATGCGTTTTTTAAAATTTAACCAGCTTTTTTGAATATTACTTGGCGTGTATAAATTCTATCGATCCTATGCACGGCTGCACGAAAGGATTCGTGCACATTTCCGTTTATTGACAGAAATGGCTGAAGTTGGATTTTAAACTGTCTTATGCGTTATCTAACTGAACTAAATTTTAGCATAGTATGTAGTATATATACAAATTTTTAGATCATGTACAGGCTACGCGAAAGAATTCTATTACTTTTCCGACTCTAGATTGTAATTGCTCAAACTGGGTTTACGAATGTGTTATGCTTTTCTTAAATTGTTTACTTAGATATCCTTTTTTAATATTATTAAACGATGAAGTTTTGTTGCAGTAATCTGATTATGTTGGAAAATGTATCATAATCTGTACTTGACGTATAATTTTTCTTTCTTATTTAATAATTCAAATTTATAAATATATATAAGCTTTACTTTTCTTTTTAGTTTAATATGCAGGGTGTCCACAAAATCCCCTTACAGTTTCAAGCTTTAATTATAAATACAAATGAACAGATCCGTGTATGGAAAGTAACACAATATTAAGGGGTCTCAGTACTCTTAAAGCTATAAAATCTTCAAAATTATTCTTATTTTTAGATTTTCCTATCTTTTCTGAACATTTTGATATAATTATTTCCTTGAAATTCCCATTAGAACAGAAGTTATGGCTTTTAGAATTATACCCGCTCAATGGCTGAAGCGGTATTTCCGAAACTTTGAAGTCATTTTTCTCCAAATGACGCTTTTGTGCATAACACGCAGGATACTTCAAAAACTTCCGAATATTTTTTCATAAAATTTTCAAAACATATGTTTCATGTCAGTTTGTATAAACTGAACCTAAAATTCAATTTTTATTGTTCAAAAAAATATTTTTTAGGTGACTATATTGTTGAAATTTTCAAAATTTAGTATTAGATAAATACAAATTTGCATTAAAAATATAAAAATGCTTTAAATATAAATTTATTTAAGTTCAGGGTGATTATTACAATCTGAAGTATAATTAGGCACAAAAAACTTCTATCTAGTTGCAAAATTTATTTTGTAAGCTGCTATACCAATTTTTTGCTCGACAAATGTCTGACAGTGTGGAGCCCCCTCCTATATATACTAATTCTGCATCTGGCAATTTTTTAAATACATGAAATAAAAGAACATACATATATCATTCATCCCATTTAAAATTGTGCTTTTAAATCATATGCATTTTAAGATATTAAATATTGAAAATGGTCTTTTTTAATTTTTTTTTCCAATTTTAAGAGTCTTGAGACCCCTTAAGTAATATTGGGTACAATAGTACAGTATTAGGGGATATTGAGTGCATTAGTACAGTCTTAGGAGATATAATGTAGTTTTCTTTGCATCAACTGATAAATCTCTATATGGGGCATTCTCACAATCTTTTGACTTTTATATCCCTGAATAATAATTTTTATTTTAGTACATGTTCTTGTGTTTTTTTAATTTCATATACTGGGGAACATCCCATTGCATGATTGCATAACAATATTAACAAGATAAATAAGTTTTGGACGATGTTGGGGGTCCAAATACCAGGAAAACTCCTATATCGTCCCGTGTCCCTGATGCTGATTTTTAAGTTTGGAGCTGTCTGTATAAAATTGTTTCAAAAAAAAAAAATCGATGTATTTTTTCTCCGAAACTGGAATTATTGTTTTATATAAATATGTAGCAAAAAATTAACCTGCACATATTTTTAGGGTTGTTATTATTTTTTAAACTCTGTCCCTGAGTTTTAGATTCCTTACCGTCACTCCTCTAAAATTATACAGAAAATCACTTCAGATGCAGCCACAGAATTTTTTTCAACTTTTTTCTCATGCAGAAGTATGCTAGAAAAAGAATGGCTAAAATTCTTTGACAGGAAATTTTCTGCAGAATTTAAATATCAATATCAAGCATCGTGGCTTTATTGGTAGTCTTACCGTCCCCAAGGTTTATTCCTGCACTTTTTGAGGTAAATTATTATTATTATTTTAATTTAATCCAATGTAAATAGCTGTTTCTAAAAACCAATGAACATTGTGGCTACCACTTAGTCTTAACATGATTTGCCTAAAATAGGTGGTCATTTTCCTTTCCGTTCCATCCTGACCGTCCCTATTTTTCCAATTTTGTCCCTTTATTCCTATGCCGTCCCCTTTTTTACCTTACGGTCCCTCCTTTAACACCCCTTTAAGACAATGTTATACCGAAATTTTGTACTAAAAATACTACATTGTTATTATTTCTTATTTGAATGTCCTGTGGGTACTATGCAAATTCATTATAAGTAAAAATTTAGAAGAAAATAAAAAGTTTTAGTGGTAAAATGGTAAGGAAAATTAAACTCGCAAGTTTAACATAAACCTGAGTTAAATAAAAAACTTTTCGCTGCTGACCATTTTTCCTTTATTTTGAATCATTAAGGCATTCGTCTATCAGATTAAAATGTTATTTTAGCAAGTTTAATTTCACCAGATTTTTATTCCCGAAAGTCAAAAGATTGTGAGAATGCCCCATATGTGCATCATTGGTTGCACGAAGCACGTCAGAGCGATAACCTTCGACTTGTGATGCTCTTTTCGTCCACTCCTTTGCTTTATCTAGTACTGATCCGGTCTCCTTGAATTTTTAGTGCCCACTTGATGTGCTTCGTTTAACCAATAGTTCACTAGGTTTATAAACTGATGCAAAAAATACTTCTCCTAATATTGTAAACTTTCCATACATATTCATTTGTATTAGTAATAAAAACTTGAAATCGTAAATAGACCTTGTGCGAACCCTGTGCATAAAATACATAAAATCGTTTAAAAAAAAAAATTCTCAATTTAATTTAAAAATAGAAAGTAACTGTCGAGTTTTGTGGGATCCTACAATGTTCGGCTGGAATCCCGCTTGTTTTAAAACTCTGTGAAATTTCAATATCTGAATTTATACATTAGCACGTTTTTTGTATACTGTTATGCTCTATATTTTAAATTCGTCAACAAATTCTTCTGTGTTTCATACCTTAATTGAATCTTCAAACATTCTTTTCATTAATTTGTATGTTCATCGAGAGTGAATCTTGATAGTCCATCTTCTTTAGCGGTCTTTGATTAAATGCATGGTGTCTCTCTTGCTATACCAGTGTTTCTCAAAAAAGTGACCTGCAATTTTGGTGATTATCACAATAATCAATTAGTGTAAAGAAGATAAAACAGGTCTCAATACGAATATGAATACATTTAAAGATTTACCTTTTATCTAATCTTACTTCTCTTCAAAGTCATGCACGAAACTAAAAATTCAATATAAGAAATCACATGCTACTGACTTTGAAATTGTGGGCAACAGTTTAAACCAGTTTCAAGTACTGCCCTAACAGCACAGCCAGTCTATTTGAAAGCGTTATGGCGTTTCAAATAGTCACAAGTGTCACAGTCACAACGGTGACCAGAATGTGACTAGTTCGTCATACTGTGACTCTCGGGTTACCATCATTCAGAGACTTCATTGTGACACCACCGTGGCTGATTTATTAGTCATTTGCAACTTTTCCCGAAATGAGACATATCAGCGTCACAGTGCTTTGGATGTGACTCATCTTCTACGTTACGTGACGACCATAAGAGGTGCATTTTGGTCACGGTGAATTCACATTTTGGTTATACTTTGGTCATGGTGCTATCAAGGTGGATACTTGTGATCCTTGTTTAAATATAACCTAATATTTTTCAAGCAAGAGATTTTATATAAAATTATTAGCTAATTCATTTTACGTTATTTTTTTTCTAAAAATACCGCGTAAGATTCATTAACTTACCTTTAACATAAAAATAATAATGACCTGTTTTATGTGTCAATGCTTATCAAAAATACAATCCTATAATTTAACTGAAATTATGTTCTAATTTATTTTCGAGAAACACTGATATGGCAAGGAATGAATGTACTTAATTTCAAAACAATGTTTTCTAGTAAACATATCTAAATTTTTAAGTTGAGTTCGTCATTAAAATCATTTTCCATATACATATTCCGTTTATCACGTGTCAGTCGTATTTAATATTATTTTAGTCGTATTTTAAACTTCAAAAAAATGTAAGACATATTTAGCGAATTCGAAAATAATTCTCCTTTGAGAATTTAACTTATATGTTTGTTTTTTTTCATTAAAAAAAATATTTTTAATAGTAAAACTGATGAACGCATGAAATCTGGCGGAATATATTATTAAACATATTTCTTTTTTCGCTTTTAATAATGGAATCTTTCAGTATAGTGGCTGATCAATGTTTAATCATCAACATGGTTCAATAAACTGTAGAATATTTACTTAGAAAACCTAAATAATTAGCCAATATTTCGAACTCTTTTATTTACTTTCTCTGCACCATTTCGTATAAATATAACCTATATCTTCAAGACATTCAAAATGATATAATAACCGTCTACCTTATCTGTCTACCTGAATTGTACTAAAATTAAATATTAAAATTTTCCTTATGTAATTGTCGAAATCTGAAATTAAATAAGGCAAAAATTTCTATTAATTAGTAGTAACAAAAAAGTAAAAGTTGGCAGATATCTAATAATATGTAAGTGAAAAATTAAATTGGGTGGAATTCACAATTACTACCAATGCAATAGTAAAAATGTTCTGTATATCTTTAGACGGAATTTGATAATAAAGCCAAGATTTACAGAAACGGTTAAAATTGCGAACCATTTTTAAAACTGTCATGTTTTTGAAATTCAGTTACATTTAATATGAAAGTAATCAATGTTATATTCCATTTATTATCAAAAAGTGTTCAAAGCATTTATCGCCTTTCATACGTTGAACAGTTTTGATAAAGAAGTTTAAAATATGACTTCTTAGAGTTACAAATTAACTAGTAATATACAGCTGTTCTTACTGAGAAACTAATGTAAGGTCACTGTCTAGGCAAAAACATTTAGTATTTAATAACCTGAGATTTGAATCGAATTTCCTTTTTTCTTTTTATTTAAGAAACCTAAAAATATTCACGACATTTGACTAGGGAGAAGATGCGAATCACCACAAAAGTCTTTTTCAAATTTTACTCGATTGGGTAGATGGTTACTTCCTAATATCTATTATAGAGTCGTAAACTCACCTACGAGGCAGAACTGCTCTAACATTTGATTTGTATCGTCTGAAACATATCTTGACGTGTTCAAAGTAAAAATTATTGTTTTTGTTCATTTTATCGTCCTTTATTTAAATTGTGAGATATATATAGAGTATGTTTTTTGAATTATTTTCTAACCCTTTCTTGTTTCATGCCTTATCAGTAGTTTTATATATTTTATTTTCCTTGAATTCTATAATCAAAACTATTTTATATTTCATCTTTATTGCTTTCTTCCTATGACGACTTCCTTTGTTAGGGTCCTATATCTCTCGGTCACCTGGTTCAAATTCTACACACGAAGGATATTGGAGCCATTTTCACGCAGCACTTTTATTTATTAATCTAGAAAAGCATGTATTTTATATTTTGTAGCCAAGTAACCACCTTTTCTTTACATATTAATTTCATTTCTCTATGTTTATTGCAAAAGAAAATAAGAGTCAGTTTAATAAAAAGTGGTTTAATTGTCCAGCTCTCCCCCTATGATACATAAATGTTATATCAAAACTCACCTGTGGCCGGTCAATTTTCCTATAACGGATTAAAAATTTTAGAATACAAAACTCACCTGTCACGGAATGGCCAGGAATATTCTGTCCCAAAATCTGTGGAAAACCTTATGTCATAAAAGTACTTTTCAAGAAAAATAGTGTATATGTATATACAGGATGATTTTAAATTGTTTTTACAAATTAAACAGGGTTATAGTACTCATCCAAACGACCAATAATTACATAGGAATATTGGGTCGCATTCGACTCTGAGAGGTGAAAAGAGGAATATTAGAATTCCAACCTGAACTTACTACAGTGTTGGGAAAGCGAATGAACGATACCAAAAGTTGCACAATCAGATTTATTGTTTAGTGAAAAACTCACAGCAAGTGCTCAAAATGCCGACCATGCGTGTCGTTGCACAGTTGACACCGGCAAAGGAACGACTGGCGCACCCTCTCGAAGATTCCTGGTGTGATCTGAATTTTGTCCGTGGCAACAACGATCCTCGCAACGAGATCTTCAGCTGAGGCCACAGGTGTCTCGCACACTAAAGATTTCATGTGCCCCCAGAAGAAAAAGTCCAGGGGATTGAGGTCCGGTGAGCGAGGAGGCCAAGCCACAGATCCGCCACGTTCGATCCCTCGTGCGGGGTATGTGGCATTCAAGAAGTTACGGACCCTGATGAAAAAATGTGGCGAGGCTCCATCGTGCATAAACCACATGTCTCTCCGGAGGGGGAGCAGAATAGCCAGAATTAACTGGGAAGCACTTGTTCCAAGAAAATACGGTATGTCGCGCCGGTCAAACGGTCTGGAAAGATGTAAAGGCCTACGAGGTAATCACCAAGACCTGCCCAGACGTTCACGGAAAATTTCTGCTTGTGGTTACGAGGGGTAGAGCAGTGAGGATTGTTGTCAGACCAAACGTGTTGATTGTGTATGTTGAAAATGCCTTCTATGCTGAATGTTGCCTCATCACTAAATAATACTAATCAAGGAAATCGTGGATCGTTAATCTTCATCCCCAGCATCTAATGCACAAAGTCTGCCCGGCAGGGATAATCATCTGTCTGCAAAGATTGCACTTTATGCACGTGGTAGGGGTGCATGCGTTTCTCGTGTACAATACGCCACACCATTGGCTGAGAAATACCCATGTCGTATGCCACCGCTCTTGTGCTTGTGTAAGGAGCTGTTTCCAATCTAGTCAAAACTCGCTCTTCCATTTATGGTGTTCGTGCATTTCGCGAACGTCCTGCAATCCGGTTTGAGATGGCAAACGAACCGGTTTATCGCTGTCGTCGATCAACACTGGAAAAGGTAGGATGACTTGGAATTTGGAATACGACGAGTTGGAAACTGCTGTTCATACAATCTTCGTGCTTCGCGTCCATTCCCTTTTGCTTCACCGTATGTGAGATGCATACACCATATGGCAAAAGGTGACCGGTCACTTGCGATTTTAGACGTTTTGTTAAATATCTAGGAAAATATAGGAGGCATTAACCTGAACCTGCAGGTGTGTAAACAGTATAGTATAGGTCATATATTTCGGAGAAGATTTTTTCCCGAAACCCCATAGGGGACCGTCAACAAATTGATAAAGAACGAATATCGTTTGGATAGCCCTGTAAAAACTAATGTAGGAAAAGCGTTCAAACTCGAGATTATTAATAAGTGGCTTATTGTAATATGCTGTGTTCATTTTTATGAGGATAGCATGTATACTCGTAATGAAATTAAGGATTTTACAAAAAAAGTCCCAAATTTCGCCAAGTTTTTTGCTTATAATTTGCAGAATTCTTAACATAAAAAAAGTTCTTTTCAGAAAATATGACAAACAACATTGTACACAATACCCTGTAATCAGAATTAAAAAATAATAAAAATTGGATGAAAAATGAGCAGGTTTACTAAAAAAAGTTTCACTGCGCATGCGGGAATGCAATCAAAATATAATGTGCATAATGTATTAGCTAAGTATATAGAGCAACTTTTGTGAAAGTCTCAAAATCATAGCTTGAACATTCTGAAAATAATCGTCGATAGAATAAGGTCGAAATCCGTTGTTCCCCAAAACAAGCAAAAAGATCAGGGGTTGTATCCAAATATAGTAGTACATGCAATATTGTGTACACTATCTTGGCACTAATCAACAGATATTTGATACAACCCCTGATCTTTTTGCTTGTTTTTTGGGAAGAACGGATTTCGAGCTTATTCTATCGACGATTATTTTCAGAATTTTCAAGCTATGATTTTGAGACTTTCACAAAAGTTGCACTGTACAGGGTGCAATATGTTATCTATCGCCGGCCTTTAATTTCTCAACCGTTGGTCGTAGACATATACTTCCAATTACAAAAACGTTTCAAATGAGGTAAATATTCATGTTGTGGCATTATTTAAAGTAAAAAATCAATTTTATAAAAATTACGAAACCTAACTTTTTATACGGTCCCCCAGTCCCTATAGTTATATTTAGTATACGTTTACACATATCATAACAGATATAACACAAAAAGTTTGACATCTGTACTACAAAAATTGACACAGTTATTAAATTTCAAAGTTTGAGATTTTTGCACATGATTTTATCTTTCATTGAGTTCAGTTTAAAGATGAATTAAAGTAATTCGAGTTCAAAATCAGAGTGCAATTCCGCTGCCATTTATCTAGTCCTTAGTGAGTATGTTTAATTTTCCGGTTGTCGATTCTATCTACTTTGAAGTTTGAACGTTGTTCGACCCATAAAAGTTAGCTTAAATTTTTAGATGAAATAACCCTCTTTGGTGATTCCCCGATTTGGCGATACCGGCTAAAGGTGGTTTCACCGTAAAAAGGACATTGCACTCTGATTTTGATTTCGAATTACTTTGATTCATCTTTTAACTGATCCCTAAATGAAAGACAAAATCATGTGCAAAAATTTCAAACTTTGAAATTTAATAACTGTGTCAATTTTTGCAGTACAGATGTCAAACTTTTTGTGTTATATCTGTTATGATATGTGTAAACTTTTACTAAATATAGGGACTGGGGGACCGTATGAAAAGTTAGATTTCGTAATTTTTATAAAATTGATTTTTTACTTTAAATAATGCCACAACATGAATATTTAGCTCATTTGAAACGTTTTTGTAATTGGAACTATATGTCTACAGCCAACGGTTGAGAAATTAAAGGTCGGCGATAGATAACATATTGCACCCTGTATACTTAACTAATACATTACGCATTGATTACATTGATGACTACATATGATTGCATTCACGCATGCGCAGTGAAACATTTTTTAGTAAACCTGCTCATTTTTCATCCAATTTTTATTATTGTTTAATTCTGATTGCAGAGTATGGTGTACAATGTTGTTTGTCATATTTTCTGAACTTTTTCTTTATATTAAGGCTGCAAAAGACTTGGCGAAATTTGGGACTGTTTTTATAAAAACCTTAATTTCTCTACGAGTATACATGCTATCCCCATAAAAAGGAATACAGTATATTACAATAAGCCACTTATTAATAATCTCGAGTTTGAAGGCTTTTGCTACATTAGTTTTTACAGGGTTATCCAAAAGATATTCTTTCTTTTTCAATTTGTTGACGGTCCCCTATGGTGTTTCGAGAAAAACTCTTCTCGGAAATATATGACCTAAACTATACTGTTAACACACCTGCAGTTTCAGGTTAATTCCTTATGTATTTTTTTTAGATATTTAACAAAACGTCTAAAATCGCAAGTGACCGGTCACCTTTGGCCATATAGTGTATCTGCCAATTCCTCGTACGTGTACTCCGCCATAGCATTCACGAAAAGTTTCGGACGATGTTATCAAGATAATACTTGAAGCGATGGTGTTGTGCCGTTTTTAAAGAACAGCGTTTGCTCTGATTGGCTTTCTCCGTTACCAACTAAGAGCAAAATGCTGCTTCTTCTCAGTGGAAATTTGCATACGGTAAATTCTTGATAGTCTTAGGAGATATGCTACGTAAGCAGATACAAAATGTCGTAAGAGGCGATGACTTGTATTGCTTGATCTCGCAGGATCCATTTCTACTTTCCTCTTTTTTGCCTCTCAGAATGGAATGCGACCCTGTGTTCCTATGTAATTATTGGTTGTCTGGATCGGTACTGTCACCCCTCCTAATTTGTAAAAACAATTTAGACTCACCCTGTATATGCATATATATTTCAAATAATTACAGAAAGTTACTTGTATATGAAGGAACATGTTAAAATGGTAAAGAACGTAGGTAGATAACATTGATTTTTAGCCCTTCAATAGAGTAAAAAGAAAAAAAATATTTTTTATAAAAAACTGAATAGTCTTAACACTTAACTGCCGTCGTGAAATTTCTCTGTGCAAACGTCATGGTGCTATTTGGTCCCCAGCTAGTATTTTATTTTATATAAAAATAAATAAAGGAATAAAATTAATTTTTATAAAAACAATAGTATTGTTTCATGGCTGTAATTGTCAGTTGGATAAATTAGTAAGTATATATACTTTATTATTTTATCTGAATCTAAATGATTAATTAATAAAGAAATGACACGAGTATCACTGTTAAAATTTTGCAGTAGGTTGAACCAACTTTTAGCACTGCAACCATAAGGTGGTGAAATCTCACTCCAAGATTTGCAGCTCCGGTTGAAACATAGCTCCAAATGTTGGATCAAGATTTCACCATCTTGTGGCTGTACCTACTGGAACACCAAAAATTGGCACAAGTTATCTCAAAATTTTTAGCAGCACAGAAAAGTAAGTGGGCACTCAATGGCACCGCAACACCAGTTAAGGGTTAATATATTTAGGGTGCACTATAAAAAATAATCTGTTGATTTTACGGGGGGAAAAACTGTCAGCCAGGACGCCAGTAGAAAACAGTTTTTAGTTTTCAGTAGAAAACACAATTTTACGAAAACAATCTGTATTTATTACGAATTTATAGCCAAAATCTTTTTAACGGGTATCAGGAGTCTTAAATCTTCAAAATTTTAATTTTTTTGATAGGTTAAACTCCTATATTTTCTGAACATTTTGATATAATTGTTTCCTAGAATTTCTCATAAGAACATAAATTATGGCTTTTAGAATTATATCCACTCAAAGCTGAAACGGCGTTTCCGAAACTTTGTGGTAATTTTTTCTCAAAATTACATTTTTGGGCAGAACGTGCACGATATCTCAAAAACTTCTAAATATTTTTTCATGAAATTTTCTAAAGCTATATTCCATGTTACGCTGCATAAATGGAACCTAAAATTTCTTTTTTATTGTTCAAAAATTTTTTTGTTAGGTGGAAATTTTGAAAATTTAAAAAGTTTGGGTTAGCTAAATACAACTTTGTATTAAAAATATTAAAATTTTTTTTTAAGTACACATTTCTTTAGGTTCAAGTTAATTATCGTAATACGAAGTATAGTTTGGCACCAAAATTTCTATTCTAGATACATAATTTACTTTATAGTTCTGCACGTAAACTGTCATGCTAATTTTCTGCTCAACAGATGTCTGACAGTTTAAAGCCCCCTATAAATATTAATTCTGCATATTGTAATTTTTAAATATATGAAATGAAAGGACATACTTATATCTTGCATCCCTCAAAAAATGTTTTTTTAAATCATTAGATATTTTAAGATATTAAATGTTTAAATTAGTTATTTTTTTCATATTTTCCAATTTTAAGAGTCTTGAAACCCGTTAAAATAACAGAGATTCCCTAATAAATACAGATTATTTTTGTAAAATAAACAGAATATTGTTTTACTGGTGTCCTGGATGACAGTTTTTCCGTAAAATCAACATATTTGTTTAACAGTGGGTATATGTATTGTCTCTCTGGTTGATATTTATTTGAAGATTGTTTAAATGGGTAATACAAGATCCAAAACCTAAGTTTATTTAGTAAATTTTAATGTACAGGATGTCCCAAAAGTCCCTGACACATTTTAAAATTCAATATAAAATCAAGTAATTATCTTACAGGAGTGCGGTTTGGACTAAAATGCTTCTCACGTCGTGAAGTTTTCTTTAGGCTGTTCTCAACTACTCTGCTCAACAAACTCAAAATGTTTTGGTACATTTACAAATTCATTTTTTAACGAAAGATATAAAATTAGAAAGCCTGACCATGGAAGTGATTTGGAATAGAACTGTGTTTTCCATTTTTTGATCCATCCATTACCTATTGAGTTATAAGCGATTTTGATCACGTGACACGGCATTTTTCTCCTTTTACTGACTGAATTTTCTTCTTTCGTTCGGAAGTTCGGTTCAAAAGAGCAACTTTGACAGTATTTTCCGAAAGATCTATTGCGTTTACAAGAAAACGGAAAAACAAGTTCGATGACATAGTTTCTGGATAACAAACCCTTCTAGTTTCATGCGTTTCCGAACAAAAATGAATTAAAACTTATGTCAGAAAGTTGATCCTTTGGATTTGAGAACAGCCTTCAATAAGGGAATGGAAATAAGTAGTTCCAAACTTCAATCATGAATCACTTGTCCGTATGTTTGGTTTCAAACATGCGTTTTTTCTGATTTTCAGATTAGTTTTAACACCACTCGTTTTTTCTTATTGGTTTATGTCAAGGACAAAGTGTCTGCTTCTGCTGTGGCTGACATTGAAGTACTGAAGACGAGAATCACGCATGTGATCCAGTCAATTCCACAATCAATGCTAGCGAACACGTGGATTGAAACAGGGTTCCATTTCGATGTGGATATTGCTAGAACTTAAGCTGCTATCAGATTCACCAACTTTTCGAGCAATTTTTGAGCCAACTATCGATTTCCTCCAACTTTTCGCGAAATATTGTCTCAACACCCAGTGTGATAGCAAACAGCAATATCCCCAACTTTTTATCCACAGCTCTAAAAAAGTCTGCACTAGCCGTGACTCCCCCCCCCCCCCCTCAGCTTTCAACATTTCAGCCAATCAGAGATAAGCGATTAATACGAATAGGCGATAAATATTAACGGCTGGTACTAGTAGTACTAGTTTTCCTCCAACTTTAGCAACGACAATTGTAACCTTTTTCTGCCTTTGAACGGGAAAAAGTTGGTGTTAAAATCGGCTGAAAAGTTGGTAGTTGGAAAAGTTGGTGAAACTGATAGCAGCTTTAAGGACAGTAATTCTCGTCAGGCCCTCAACTTTTCAAAGAATTTGCTCCGCGCCTGACTGCTGAGCATGATATTTTGCGATTTCAAAAAAGGTACTTGTGGTCAACACATTGAACTGTATTTGTCTTAATAAACCAATTCTACAGTCTTTAAGATAAGTTTGTATTTTGTTAAATGATTGAAAAAGATCAATGCTATATCCTCTGGCGGCCATTTTTGAAATATTTCATTTTATACTAAATGCCTTGTGCATCCCTTCTAGATGCATTCCAAATTTCATAGTTTCTTATGGATAGTTTCGACTACAGATTTCTCCAAGTAGGTGAACATTAATTATGTACGCCCTGTACATAATTAAAGTTGTATATGTAAATAATATATGTAAATAATAAATTAAAACTTATGTATAAAAACGATAGTGTTATGAGAGCTTCTTATCGAAAAAAAAAATAGAATAAAATTGATACAATTTAAATCCATTGCAATTTAGTGAATAAACATAGGTTTTTCTTGTATAACACATTTAAACTAAAACAAAAATTAATCAGAGACGTACTAAATATAGAACCTAAATTACATTGAAACAATCAAAATATCTGAGAATATTGCTACGGCCAAAAATCAATGTGTGTTTGTCCCTTCAAAACATCACTAAATACAGCTAGTTTTATAAACTAGATTTAAATTCAAATTGTATGAAAAATATGTAGAATTTAGGAATAAACTGAAAAATAGCGACAAAAAGTGTTTTCTTTTCTTTTTTTTAAATTTTTCTGAAGCATTAATAAATTTTTTATTGTTTTAGAAATTTCAAACATTAGAATATCAACATTTTAATTTTCTTACCATTTAGAGACTTGGAATTTGGTGGAGGAGGCGGAGGCATCATGGACGATAACACTTTGGAATTATCGGAATTTGATTCTTTGGACGCACCATTACTGTTTATAAGAAGACCGTTGCCACTGCTGCTGTTACTATTGTTATTCGTCGTTGATTGGTTGGTGTTACTAGAATTGTTGCTACTGTTGTTGGACTTTTGGTTGGACTGTTGTTGGGCTTGCTTCTGTTGGTTTAGTCGTTCTTGCTTCCTAAACTTAGCTCTTCTGTTTTGGAACCAGACCTAAAAAGATAGTAAGATAATTGGCTTTATGAAATATCATATCAGGGACATGTGCACCGGGCACTCAGTTGCAGGGCCCAAATGCTAAAAGAAAGGGACAAAATTGACGAAAATTTTAACACTCTATTTGACGCGTCAGATGTTACAAATACATGGTCGTGTATCTCACAGATACAACGCGAGTAAATATGTTATATATAATATGTTTATGTTGACGATTTTGTCTATTATTAAAGATTTGAAAATCAGTCTTGACTATCTTTTTCTCCCTTACATTTGAGCTAATTACTGCTAATTGTGTGGATCTGATCATCTATATCACATATACGAGGGAAACATCAAATGTACAGTAATGGCTAAAAGCGTGGAAACCTTCTTGAAAAGGTATATATTTTTTAGGTTTGATGGCTCATGCCACTTTCTGTTTAAGTAATGCAATAAAATCAATGAAAAGGTAATTTAATCAAGAATGTAATGAAATGAATTTTGTTCAATTATTAGTATTTGATCACAAGTTGCAGACAAATAAACAACAACAGTAAAAAAAGAAACACAATTTGCTTAGGTTAACATAAAGTAGCTTTCCTAATAAGCATGAGTGTTTAGAAAGTCAATCAAGTGTAGTTCTGTTTTGCCAGTGAATCAATAAGATAGGTTTCAACAGTTGTTACCATGTTTTGGAGCTGTGAAGAAGACGTTTGTCATTGCTTTATGTGATTGATATTAGAGTTGGGTGTAACGCATAAGAAAATAAAGAAATGGCACAAAGTTGACCGTTCACCTAGAAAGCGAGGTAAAATAGTACTATTAAATGAACAAGCTTACAGTTGTGAAGAAATTAGAAGGCAAATTGGTGGGAATGTAAACAAAGGTGGTATTTCTGAATGTTTGAAGTGGTATAAGTTTAAACTATGTCACCACAAAACCAAACTGCTAAAGCAGGTACAACAGCAAATGATGATAGAAGAGTTAAGAGACTGTGCACAAGTGACAGAAGAAAATCATGTGGGTGTAAGGTGAAATCGTGCAAGCCAATGTGATGTTGAATGCAAGGACTGTTCGGCGAAGATTGCAAGGATTTAGTTTAAATACTAGAATTCCACGAAAAAGGCGATTTTTATCTTTCCAACAAAAGTTGAAAAGATTAAACTGGGCTAAAACTTATATTAAATAGACAGCGAAACAATGGGACAGTGTTATTTGGTTTGACGATACCAACATTTCCCTGTTTTGTAGTGATCGCATAAAACACGTAAGGAGAAGAATCGGAGAAGATTAGCAACTTAATTGCATTACACACATCGTACGGCATCCAGTCAGTGTTTTGATATGAACTTGTATGGCATCAAAAGGTGTGGGTAGAATTTGTGTGATTAATAGGAATATGAATGCCCAATTAATGGAATGTTTCAATCCCAAATGAAGCTTCCGCACGTGATTGTTTCCAAGATAATGAAACATGTGTATTTCAACAGGACTCAGTTCCATATTTAATGTTGCTAAGGTGTGAAGAAAGTGGTTGCAAGATAATCCTATTCCAATGTTGGAATGGTCCGGGAATTGCATAGACATAAACCCAAGTGAAAATCTATGGAGATCTGAAGAAACCTGTTGAACAGAAACAACCCAGCAATAAAACCTAATTAATAGAAGAAATAATTAAGTCTTGGTATCACATTGCAACAGATTCAGAACTGAAAAACTTGGTTCACTCCATGGAAAGACGTTGTAAGGCCGAGTAAAGGTTACTCAACTAAGTATGAACTGACATGTGATAATATTTTTATATCAATTTTTTCGATATGTTTCACTTCTTTTTTATAACTGCTCTTCTAATAAACTTTCCTTACTACGATATGCTGCATTACATTATTGATTAAATTATATTTCCATTGGTATATCATTTTATGGTATTACTTAAAGATAAAGTGGTGTTATGAACCATCAGACTTCAAAAATACACCCTTTCAAAGAGGTTTCTACAATTTTGATCACTATTGTAACTACTAGTGACACAACTCAAGTTTCTATTACACGAATTATCACACAATCTGAAATATATCTATTGTTTCTACTTTGGTTCCAGCTTCTCTTTTACTTTGCAAGTAGGATCATTTTGAAGACTGGACCAAATTTCCAAATGTAAGAAATATGTGGAACATTTGGCGAGTAATCGCTGCTGTGTGTTTTAAGACGTAGTGGAAAGCCCGAGAGCTGAGAACAAATATTTTCTCTGTTTGGCGTAATTCGAGCTAATACATGGTGTGTTCACAAAGTTTCAAGACTGGTCCTAGAATTCAAAAGTTATTAAATATTTTTGTACAGCGAACTAAAATTCTTCGAAGTATGACCCTTCGGCATCAACACACCGCTATCAGCATTTTTTTCCATTTTTAATAGGCTCCCTGGAGGTCTTCTCGCGCAAGGTTGTTAAGTGACCTCGTCGAAGCTGGAATCGTTACGAATCGCTTCCCTTTCAGGTGTTTCTTCATCCGGAGGAATAAAAAAAGTCACTGGGAGCGAGGCCGGGGATATAGGGAAGCTTGTGGATATATTGCCATGTTAAATTTAGCCGAAACTTTGGCGGCTGCGAGCGACGTGTGAGAGGGCGCATTGTAGTGGTGAACAATCCAATCTTCTCTGGTGTCTGGGCGGATGAGCCGGGTCTGGTCGGTTTTACTCTGCAATGCACCTCTATTTGAAGGATAGAGTCCGGCGTGCGCGCCCAAACATCAGAGACGATTGGATTGTTCACTACGACAATGCATCCTCTCACACGCCACTCGCCGCTGCCAAAGTTTTGGCTAAGTTTAACGTTGCAATACTGTTGCAGCCCCCTAAAGACCTGACCTTGCTCCCAGCGACTTTTTTTGTTCCCGGATAAAGAAAAACCTGAAAGGAAAGCTATTCGACACAATTCCAGCGATCCAAGTAGTTTCGACTAGGTCCCTTAACAGTCCTGCGGGCGAAGACCAACAGGGAGCCTATGAATAATGGAAAAAACTCTGGCAGCGGTCTGTTGATGCCCAATGGTCATATTTCGAAGAATTTTAGCCCGCTGTACAAAAATGTTTAATAAATTTTGTATTCTCAGACCAGTCTTGAAACTTTGTGAACACACCATGTATATCTATCATAAGAGATGCAACTAGCCGTAAGTTTCTCATTTATGGAGTTACGAAAAGTAAACTGTCAAACGGTGTGTTTTCGATCATTTCCCTCCCGAAAAATCTATTTTTGAGAAAGTATCTGATATTGCTTATGATAGAATAATTACGAGTATATTTAATTAATACGAGTATATATAATTACGAGCTGTTAAAACATTACGTGAAATGCTTATTTGTTTTCAGGATTTTCAAATCTAGAGTCTATTGCAGAAATACTTTTAACTATGCCAACATCTAATTGCACTGATGAAATAGTTCGCTTTATTAAAATGACTAAAATTTCTTGCCCGACCCGACTTAAAATTTTTTCAGCCTGGCCCAATCCGGTATAAAATTGAAAAGTTTCACCTGAAGCCAGTAGAAAAACTTAATTGGGTCGGCCCAACCCGGTCTGACTAAATTTTCGCAAATTGTGCCAATATTTCTGCAGCAAAATTATCCTACAATTAAAATTATTCAAAAAGCAGACTTACTTATGGATCGATTTTATTTTCAGATTATGTTCGAAATGCATGGAATACAAAATAACAACATTAATGGTCCTTGGACAACTATTTAATAAACACCAATTAACCCTTTATCTACTGATGGTAATAAGTACCATTAAATTAACTTGTTATAAAATTAATTTAATACATCGATTAGTTGTAATTCAGTTTAGAATGAGTTATAGATACATTACTTTATCTTGTTCCAAAAGCATTATGGGTTACACAAAACAAAAATATTTTAAAAGGGACATTTATTTTACCTTTGCATCTTTTTAGCTTTCTTAGCGTTGGACGGGAGGGGGGGGGGGGATTTTTCAATTGGGAAATATTTCTTTATTTCTATTATAAGACCATTATATTTGTACATTTCCTAATTCTACAAAATACTAAACAAAATATTGAAAATAAAAGATTTGAGTGGGGTTATAAATATTGCACAAAATCCCTATAAATTCAAATTTAATGAATCCTTCTAAATCCTCCAGTCCTTCTAAAATTTATTAAATGATTATGTAAATCTTCTAATGTAGTTTAAAAAATTCACGAAAAATGCTTTAGAAGATAAAAATTTCCTGAATTCCTAATTCAGTACATAAAGGGTTAAAAAGTAGACAAATACATTCAAATGAAGATTCACCAAAGAAAAATCAATGTTGTTTAGAATCAAAGAAAAAGATTGTAAAAGAAAATCACAATTTTAAAAATCTACAAAGAAAAGGGGAAGATTTTAAGAAATATATCTCTAATTTATTAAATCAAATTAAATTTCTAACGATTTTACTGAAGAAATGTACATCACTATAATTTTTACAAAATTAAATAAGTAAAATGCCAGCCCAACAAGGGTTCGGGGGGGGGGGGGGGAATTTAGAGGTGTACTTGGGTCTGGGTCAGGCTCGGGTTTCCGTCCCGGCCAATCCAGATTTATTTCATTGAACTCGAGACGGGCTAGGTCCAGACTTCATTATTCCCTGGCCGGGCTGAGTCCGGGTTTTATTTTTCAAAGACTTGGACCGGGCCTAGACTTCTTTATTCCCAGGCTGTGTAAGATATCAGTAAGAGGCTATACTTTAAAAATTCGTTATATTATATATTTCTTTAACGATACTTTTGTATAACAGTACACTACTATATTTAAATTTAATTTTGTTTAATAAATTACAGGGACAGTTTTCTATTTATTTTAACTTTGTAGAGTTTTAAAGATGATATTTTTAAATCATCTTTTTTTCTTCTTTTTTTTTCTTTAACTACCACAAGCGCCGGCTGGTTGGGGGTAGCATAGGGCCATCGCCTCGTCTTGGGTTTTGAAATTTAATTCAATTTCCTTTACTTCTGATGATTTAAAAATTTATTCTTCGTAAATTATTTTTTTATTAATTTAAAATTTATTCTTCATAAGCGGCATAAAATACTTAAACACTAAAAGAAACAAAAACTAAGAATTTTTCGTCATGTTTTCTTTTTTACCGTTATGTGTTTCGAATTTATCTTAAACAGGAGATTTAGGCATCCAAGCCCTCTGAAGATACAGAGTCTTCGTAACTGTACGGAAGGCAGAGCCTTCTTAATTGTTCTGTATGAATTTTTACGCCGATATGATTAAAAGTTGTCTTGTACTAAAAAAAGTTGTCCTGTAAAAGTTATCTTGTAGGAGTTCTGACAAAAGATACTTATTTTAGCTTTTTTTTCATGTTTATAATCTTCACTTTTAAAAAAGCGCCCTAAGCTGCAAGTACACGCACATCCATTCCAAAATACTGCTCTTTCCTAGATTTCTTTCTGCAGATGTCCATGTAAAAGATATTTATATTTTAATGAATCTCTAATTGAATGTATTTGTATATATATGAATTATCATTAATATCATTAATCTATATTTCATGGCTTGGAGACTTAAAACTCTGAAAAATTCTACAGAGCCTAATCTTCTAAGATATAATTGCAAAGAAGAGAAGAAAATCTGTTATCCCTCTCGGCACCGAATTTTTTTTCCAATTTTGGGAAAAATTACTTTTACTCTAACAAAATTAAAAGTAGCTATCGAAATCACAGAAGTTACAGTTTACTGAAATTTAACGAATGTTTTCTTTACAGAAACCTAACGAATGTAGTTATGTTGCGTGTTTTTCATATAAAAATAGTCTAAGGAAGAATTTTGTAAGACGTTTGGAAAATGTTGTATTACAACTAGATTAAACAAACAAAAAAATTAGTAGTATTTTTTATTTTTTATCACAAATTACTAATTCGGAAAAGGAGTCCCTAATTTAAATTTAAAGAGTGATACATATGTTTGAATTAAAAGAAACGCCAACGGTTTACTAATAATTAATAAAATTTTTATTAATATCATTATTATTAAATGCTGAAACATAAGTAAAGTCATAGTAGTAAATTTATCGATATATGCTATCACTATTAAGTGCTGGAATTAACAAAATAATTTTTTTTCTTTCAAATATTGTAATTCGAAGTAGGAGCCTCATATGAGTATCAGGGTGACGAGAGGGTTATCTTCTTAGCAGGAACAACATCTGTTGTAAATGTATTATATTCTTTTCGGAAGGATTATTATAGTCATTTTGCACGGATCAAGACATATTGCCGTTTAAGATGGGATTCTGTCATAGACAGGTTCCTTTTTTGCGTAGATATATATCTACTATTCTTTACAAAGAATTTTAATTGTAGAATAATGGTAAAATTAAAATATATGCATAACTTTCAAAAAACGCTTGGTCGGGACTCAGTTTACTGATTTTTGCACGGACCAGGCCACTGATTTTCATACGGGCCGGGTCGGGAGCGGGCCTGAAAATTTCGGCGCGTGCATACCTCTAGGAGGAAAGAAGTCCAGAAGTTTTGGCTCCGCACGAAAAAAGAAGACTCCCGTCCTGGCCCAATTGTACGGAAAAAAAGTAAGGCCCGAACCCGGCTCGAGTCTCGCGAATGAAAATTAGCCAGAGCCGAGCCCGAGGGCTGGACCGATCGCGGGCTATGGGTCCTTACTGACCTCTAAAAGAATATCAGCGAGATGCAAGTGCAACTGGACCCACATGTGATCTTGTGAAGACGTGTTTCGTTTATTCGGAATATGCAGACAGATGGCGTGGAGGCATATTCCGGGGAGCAAAACAACATTCTGGGTTTTTAGCTTTTCACGTTAATAATGTTTTCTATTTATTATTATTTTTGCATACATTTTTATTTAGGAAAGATGAAATTGGTGAAAATAACATATTTAAAGTCAATAACTGAATTTTCATTGCAAACAAGTGTTTGTTTATTAATAAAATTTTCATATTGTGTAAACGAATTTCTGATTCGCATAGGTATTTAGGTATTTAGATTACATTTGAACATACATATTGATTTTTTAATGAATCTCTATTTGAATGTACATGTATGAATTATCATTAATCCATATTCGGTTATCCATATTCAGTTTCCATTTAGATTATATTTGGTAGGAATAGGTATTTAGATTAAGATTGATATATCTATATATATTATGCATATAGGTTAAGATATAACTTTAGGGCTCGATTAAGATAATTTTTTATATATATTTCAATGGCATTTAGCATTCATAGGATCACAAGTTCACATGTGGGTCTGAGAAAATAGAACCAGATAAAAATAAGCAGAAAACAGAGTTTCAGCTAGTATGAAGTCGGAGATATTTAGGTACTGTAACAAACGTACGGTAATTAATTCCTGAGCAAAATTTTTGGGTCAGTCTGTAAGGAATGTGATCTTTTTTTAATATTTATTTCGAAAGCTATGGAATTCGATTTACCCAGAAAAGCATTCGTGTATTGCTTTCATTAAAATTTCTTTATTGATCATTTCTGGATTGATTTAACATGTTCACCAATGACGATTTGTCAGGCGAAGTAGGTGAAGTGCTTGTTCGCCTAACGACTGGATGAACTTATTTTATTTAAATATTTATATAGTGCTTGTAAAGGGATGAGAATACATAAGGGTTTTTTTCTTTGTAAAATTAGATGTTTTCATTGATGCATTTGTAAATTAGGGTCACATACGAGGGGGTATCAATACATTTTTGCCCTCACATAGAAATAATTGAGTAAAATTTATGAAATTACTACATTGTATTAGTCCTTTTCTATATAGTCACCGTGCACAGTAGCACATTTCTGCAAACGGAATTTCAAAAAGAGGGGGGAGGGGATATATTCCAGGAGGCACGATAGTAGGCCCAAAGGGGGCCATTTCTCTAACTTTTACCGATCCCACATGCGACATATTGTTGGAAAGGCCTGTGACAGCTTATTCATATTATGCACATCCTGAACCTCTCCCCCCAATTTGCCCTTTTGGGGGCACTTTTCTAAATTTTAGGGACACCATTCATGCCCTCCGAGGAGGGGCTAAGGATGTGCATAACATAAATAAGTGGTCACTGGCCTTTCCAACAATATGTCACATATGGGGGTCGGTAAAATTTAGAAAAATGCCCCTCTTTTGGTCTTCTATCGCACTCCTGGAATATACTCTCTCCCCTCTTTTTGAAATACCGTTTACAGAAATGTGTTACTGTGCACGGTGACTATATAGAAAAGGACTAATACAATGTAGCAATTTCACAAAATTTACTCAATTATTTCTATGTGAGGGCAAAAACTTATTGATACCCCCTCGTATAGTTACAAAATACAAACAAATTGCGCAAAAAAGTTTACTTTAGCAATTCAAATCGATAAGAAATCTTAGTCCAAACAAACATGAAAATTATTCAACACGTCATAAAAAATAACACAATCTCAGATAAAAAAAAAATCTGAACATGCATTATTCAATTTATCTGGCCTCTCCCTCAGTTTTCTACCATTTGATATTGCTAAGAAAAAGTAGCTTTTAATTTGTAATAGAATAATAACGTAGGGTATTTTTGAATAGATGCAGTTTTGACGCAGTTTCGGAAACGCACATATTGCCATTACTCACGACAAAAGTCAACAGTGCGTTACTTTTTATAATAGCAGTAAATAAATAATATTGTTATATCATAATATTTCCAGATGCTGTATATTAGACTTAAAGGTGGCTTCACAAACTCTCACCTCATTTAGTTGACGGCTGAAATTCCAGGATTAGTTAAATCTCGATTAGCATATTATAATGCAACTGGTCTGCAAGTCATGTCTTGGTGGAAAATACTTACAAACCCGATTTATTTGTTGATTAGTAGGTTCAGTATTGTATTTTCCTGCTCCCAGTCCTCCATGTTTTCATATTTTTGAGTGCAGGAAAACATAATGATAAACCTCCCGATCAACCACTAAAATAGCATCTGCAGGTGGTTTTCACCAAATAACAGGAAGAACACAGGGAGAAAATACAGACATTAGTGTAAACGAATGAAGCGAAAAATGGTCTTATAGAAACAAAGCGCCTGACATATCTAAAACTTCCTTTATTGAGTTAGTGATGGAATTCTTCTTGAAATGTGCGTGTTTTGTGCAAACCCCCTCTCGCTCGTGAAACAACCATTTTCTTGTGAGGTGTGTTCCCTACATAATATTTGTTTGTGGAATATGTTTTAATCAGTGCTTCAATTAAAACATGTTAACATTCTAGTGAATAATTATCCAAGAACTCATTCAGTATTCCCACAGCAGCCCACCAGTTAGCGGAAAGTGCCAAGAGATGGCAGCACTAAAAATTTACTGTTCCGTTCTGCTTTTAACAGGACAGCTAAGAAAAGAAAGAAATTGTGCGAACTTTGCGTTTCTGCTTTGTTTTAAACTTTTCATGAACTTCTGAAGCTCCCAATAGCTTCAGTGTGTGTGCTGTTTTTTAACCAAGCAAGTACGCACGAATTCGCTGTGCGAATCTTTTGTTTTAAAAGCTGTCCTCCCCTGGCAGTATACAGCTCTTTATAACTATGTAAATTAACCTCTTCTTTTATTGTTTTTTGCAGTGTGTCAACAATTAATCAAGAATGTCTTTGCCAATAAAGATTTAGTGTGAAAAAAACCTGTTTTATCAGTGACGGGATATCTACCTCACAAAAATAACAAAACAACATAGAATCTTCAAATAAAAGTGTTTTAAATATTTCAGCTGATTGCATGATCATGAAAGAAGATTCTTCGTGTGCTTACCAGAAAAGGTAAGGTAATTCCTTTTATATTCTATTATTGTTTTTAACAATTTAAATAAAGTGCATCACTGGGTATTTGGCATAATCCGTTAAACTCCGAACTCATCCCCTTCAGTTTTGTCGATAGTTAGTAAACATGCCAAATAAAATTATGAATTAATTATTTATATATTTAAAAAAAAAAAAACCTAGTCCGTCTTTGGTGAAAAGAATAAATGATTCCTATCATATATGACTTATCAATATTATTACAATCAATAATAAATGTACTTTTTTCATATTTTAAACTTTTCTTATACGTTCATGTATACATATCATATCGAAAGGGTACCTTCTGCAGTAAAAACAAATCTAGACCCATTTCTATAAATGATGTCTAGCCACAGGGGAGTTGAGTCATATCCATGGTGTGCTTTTAGCCCGTCCCCTTCCCCTAGAATTTTTATTCGATTACGTCTAACGCAATTAGAGCCAATTAGAAGGTCTAGCGGACGGCTTCTGAAACAACACAGATCCTTTGCTGGCACTCCTTCCTTTTGCTGACGTTAGATTTCAGACTATTCTAACTGTGACGAAATGTTTTTCATTCTTAAAATTTGAATAAATAACAGAAATATATTTCTAAACTCAGGGAAGAGATTGTAGACACATAAGAATGTCACGGATGCTCTTAGTTTTTAAAACTCTTTTATATATGCATTTACGTTTAGTACTTTGGAAAAGGAAAAAAAAAGTCGTTAATTATATTTCGAAAATAGCGACTTACTTTTCAATAAATATCGGATTACTTATATTAATATTTACATTAAGCAAGACACGGTAAATTGAATTATTTTCGTTGACAGAAACTAATTAGTAATCTTCAGAGGTTTAATTTAATGTATGGAAAAGAAATATAAGAAAACAGATGTAGCGAAACAGCCGAATGATTTAAAATATAAATTTACTTTGAAACTCAGATTTTTTTTTTTTTTTTTTTCGCTAGAAGTTGCAATATTTGTCAGATATGTTTAATTATTCTGTGGATACTTGATCCTTCAAAATTACCAGTGTACACTACTAATAACTATTATTTTTTAAATTTTTTATACAATAATGAGCAGATTATATAATGCCATTTATACATTAAATCTACAAAATATAAGTAAATAAAACGTCTTTTGCATTTATATAATTAAATTATGTTTATTTTTCATTAATTCACATTTTATTTTGATTATGAACTTACCGGTAGGGCCTAACTACCACAGGCTATCAGAAGACCAGTGCCTTAGGCACAAAATTCCCAGAAGTATTGGTCCTACGAGTCCGATAATTATTTTTTTTTTATTTTGGAAAAAATTACTTCTTTGTTTATAAAATGTTAAAACTAGCTATCTTAATAGCAAAAGTTAAGGTTACTAAAATCTAAGGGATAAAGCTGTAGTTACTTTGCCAATTTAGGTTATGGAATAATTTTCGAAGTCGTTTGGAAAATATTGTATTAGTACAACAACCGGATTAAGGGGACCGGGAAAGCAAAATTGAACTAAAAAATCGATTTTTATTTTTTTATATCATTAAATAGTTTAAACTTTTTTCTTTCCAACGATGTGTCACGCATGTTTATATATAAACAAAAATAAGTGTTGAAATTAATAATTCTTTCTAAGAGTACTTCACAACTTAATGGCCATTTAAAGCTTTCATTGACTTTTTATGAAAACTTGGATTTTTCTTGGTTATGTTCCTTTTTTTCAATATCTATTAAACTTAAGAACTCAGATTTTTATTTAATACTTATATAATGATGTACTATATACTTTAAAACAAGGATTTGATGATTTGTTGAGAATTATTTATTTTAGGCAGTGAAATCTTACCAAAAATGCTAGTTTAAAAATGACTTTCAATAAATAATTAATAATTTTCAGTTTCACTTAGAAAGAAAATGGTCTGTTAACCTTCCTACCCCGTTGAAATTTTACTCAACCTTAATAAAAACATTTCACACCAGAATTTTCTTTAAAAATTATTTAATATATTTATTTATATTATATTTCGGTGCCTTTTATTTATCTTACTTTACGAAAAAAATTCTGGTTCGAATCGAATGAAGTGAATTATAGAAATGTGTCGATTAGACCCATTCAGGGTAGGAAGGTTAAAATACGTAAATTATGTTATTTTAAGTACTCTAAAAAATCCAGACCTCTATCTTTCACCATTTCTGAGAAAAAGGTACATAAAGTTGGTGCATTTAACATGGCGGAAATAGGGCTTTTCCGGTCCCCTTAACCCTCTGTCTACCAGAAGGGTCCAATGGACCCGACATGTACATTCAAAATATTTATTCAAACCAGAAATTTCTTCAAAACAAACTAAATGTATAAATCAGACAATAATAAGTTAAATAAACAAATTAAATAGTTTTAAGTAAAAATTCTGGTGTAGAATGTTTTTATAAAACTTGAGTAAAATTTCCGGTAGTTCTAGGGTTAAATGGGCATCGCAACTTTTACCAGTACTTTTTCCTTTTTTTATCATAAATTGAAAGTCAAGAGGAAAAACGATGATAGGTATTCATCGTTATTTCTACTTTATATCAATTTCGTTTTCTTCATTACTTTTGTTTTAAAAATTTGCATAGCTGATTTACTCAGCAGAGATTGACATAATGAAGAATTGTTACAGGAGAATAACTAACAAGTTTTGTATTCAATCTCAACAGTGGTCACAGGTTTAATCTTGCAAAAGACTTCTCAAATACTGACCCTAGACCTAAGTTATTGAAGCATGCTTCTACTGCGTAAATACAAAGATTTAGTTTCGTATTCCTGTAAGGAGTGCCTACCATTGTTGGATGAATTCTCGGTTTAAAAGACTTAATTATAAAAATCCTTAATATAATTATAATCCAAAGGAATAGAGACTCCAGGCGTTAGAAAATCTTCATAAAGAACATTTAAGCATATCATATATGTATTAACCTTTAACTGATGTCACAGAAATTGTCACATAACTAGTGTGAAGCGGTCTGTGAGACCGCTCCATCAAAAGATGAATAAAAGCCGCGATTAACTCATAGGATGTTGTTTCTGTATTAAACTTTTTGTACAGGAGTGTTATAATTAAAATTCACCTATTCAAAAGTCCCTGGTGATAGTACTAAAGTTCTAAACGAAACAAAATTTCAGTAGTGTTTGTAGATAAATTGAAATTTGCAAGTTAAACTATGAAAATTGAAAAAAGCGCCGGTCTGTGAGACCGGTAACATCAGTTAAAGGTTAACTTTATCAAGATCTTGATTATCTACTTAGCACAGACAGTTATTCTGATTTTATTGATTTCAAAATTTTACAGGATTTATCTAGTTTATCCATAATCGAAATGTTGATAGATTGGTTTAGTGTCCGTGGAATTCCTAGAATTTTAGGAACTGGCAATGCTACTAACTATCCTCTGAATTTGCGATATTTTCTCACGAATGGATGTTTACTTATCAATTTTCAAGCTCACTATATCCAAAAGAAAGAGTTTAACCAGAGTGATCTATACAGACAGCAAAGAATTTCTAAAAACAAATGTAAGCTAGTAATGTTGAGTGAAATGCCATACTGGACGCAAAGATGAGATAATAGTAAAACTTACTAACATTTATAGAAGAATTATAAAATACAAAGCCCCTGGTCCTGATGTTAAATAGATAAAATTTCATATCTTTGCTAAATTTTGTCACGAATAGACAAAGCTCTTAAGTGGACCGGGAAAGCCCCATCTCCACCATGTTAAATTCACCAACTCTATGTACCTTTTTCTCAGAAATGATTAAAGATAGAGGTCTAGATTTTTTAGAGTAGTTAGAATAACATGATATACGTATTTTAACAGACCATTTTCTTTCTAAGTGAAACTCAAAATTAATTATTAATTATTTAGTGAAAGTCATTTTTAAATTAGCATTTTTGGTAAGATTTCACTGCCTAAAATAAATAATTCTCAACAAATCATTAAATACTTGTGTTAAACTATACAATATAACATAATATAAGTATTAAAAAAATTCTTAAGTTTAATAGATATTGAAAAAAAGGAACATAAACATGAAAAATCCAAGTTTTGAGAAAAAGTCAATTATAGATTTAGATGGCCTTTAAGCTGTGAAGTACTCTTAGAAAAGAATGAATAATTTCAACACTTATTTTTTTTATATATAAACATGTGTGACACATCGTTGGTGAGATAAAAGTTTAAACTATGTAATGATATAAAAAAGTAAAAATCGATTTTTTGGTTGAATTTTGCTTTCCCGGTTCCCTTAAACATATGAAATGCCCAACAAAATGCAAACGACAGCTAACATAATGTCATCTGGAAGAATTGGCCAAAACCTTTTAACTTTGACAACATTAAAACATTAAGATATGGAAAATCAGAAGTTGATATAAATCCAAATTTTGAACTAAACTCTGAAAGACGTGATCAGCATTCAAAATAATAATTATTATTTAAAAAACAACGAGCTTGATAAAAAAATATATATAAGTATATAAGGACATGAAAAATGTTGCGGAAAAAAGAGTCACATGACCGTGTGAATTTTAATCTAATCCAGTATTTGTCCCGGAATGCACCGTAAAAAAAAAAAAAAAAAAAAAAAAAAAAAAAAAAAAAAAACGACATTTTTACAGTACAAAGTACTGTTCATCTCGAACACAAACTCGATCACAGTTGAATGTACTGTATCTTTCTTTGGTTTCCTGACTATTTAAACATGGAAAATACAGTAGTTGCGTAAAATTAACAGCACAATGTACTGGCAATTTGGACGCCAGTGGTTTGTGCTGTCGTCCAAATGCGTCCAAATTGCCAGTACATTGTACTGTTAATTTTACGCAACTACTGAATTTTTTATGTTTAAATAGTCAGGACCAAAGGAGATACAGTACATTCAACTGTGATCGAGTTTGTGCTGGCAAATTTACAGTGATTTTTTTACAGTGTGCCCAAGATTGTTATATTGCATACTAAAGGTATAGATGCTTAACAAAACGAATTTTTAGACATCTTAAATGGTAAATGAAGTTTGGGTGTTATATTAAAGAAAATTTCATTTTTCTGCGATTATTTTTTTTTTCTTTGGCGTTTTGTAATCTTTTAAATAATATAAAAAATAATGCTTAAAAAAAGGTTTCACATACGATCCTGCTGAGTTTTAATTCTTCCCTTATTCTTACTTCACTAGTAAAATGTTTATGATACTTTATTGTTTTGAATTTTTTCTCAAATTTGCTATGCCTAAAATTTAGTATTTAGCTCAAAAATGCATATGATTGTTATATATTGCAATAATTAAAGTATAATTGCTGAACAAAAAGTATTTTTAGATATCTTGAAAAATAAATACAAATCCAAAAATTCAGTGGAGAATGGAAGCTCTTTGGCTTCTAAATGCCGTGCAGTTTACCTTGATCACATTTGTTTAAACTTGCAGGTAGCCGGTTAAAGCTGTTCTCAAATCCAAAGGGGCTACTTTCTGACATAAGTTTTAATTCATTTTTGTTCGGAAACGCATGAATCTAGAAGGTGTTGTTATTCAGAAACAATGTCATCGAACTGTTTTTTCCGTTTTCTTGTAAAAGCAATAGATCTTTCAGAAAGTGCTGTCAAAGTTGGCATTTTGAACCAAACTTCCGAACGAAAGAAGAAAATCCATTCAGTAAGGGGAGAAAAATGCAGTGTCACGTGATCAAAATCGCTTATAACTCAATAGGTAATTGATGGATCAAAAAATGGAAAACACAGTTCGATTCCAAATCGCTTCCATGGTCAGGCTTTCCAATTTTATATCTTTCCGTTAAAAAATGAATTTGTAAATGTGTCAAAACGTTTTTGCGCTTGTTGAGCAGAGCAGTTGAGAACAGCCTTAAGCAAAATACCGCAGAATAGGGTAAAAAACAACAACAACAACAAAAAAAAAACATCCGTCTTGGGGAAAGGATACGCACAAGTTTAAGATGCGGAGCATTGTCCGACCGTTTTAGCTAGATGCAAAGCTTTCCACAATTACGTTTTCGAAAGCTTTATATTTTTATTAGTATTAGTTAGTATCGTATGTAATATAACAGCTACTCAACTAATATAATCTACTTAACTACCTGTTCATTTTTTCTAGTTAAGTTAAAAAAAAATATAGAACGCGGTATCTACTTACCCACTTTTAAAAATCAATATTCTTGTTTCATGAAGCGATTTTTGTTTTAAGCCTTAACCCTTAAGGCTCCTGTCCCTGCCGGCGAAGACACTCACGAGCTAATGCTAATCCTATGGGGAGGGATTTTTCTAATATCTCGTTTGCGTTTCTACATTTTTAAATAATTTTTTTTGCATTGAATAGCCGAAGTTCATCTTTACGTCGCACCTTTTTTACTTTTTCGATTTTGGTCGCAGATATTTTTTATAAAGTTACTTTCACTTTTAAAACCGGTTCTGAAAATGAAAGTGTCATTCTTAAAAATATCTGTAACCAAAATCGAAAAAGTAAAAAGGTGCAATGTAGTGACGGATCTCGGCTATTCAATGCAAAAAAAAAAATAAAATAAAATAAAATAAAATAAATAAATAAATAAATAAATAAATAAATAAATAAAAATGTTGAAATGCAAACGAGATATTAGAAAAATCCCTCCCCATAGGATTAGCATTAGCTCGTGAGTGCAGGGAAGTAGCCTTAACTCCTTTTAGCAGTCTCACAGACCGCTGCTGCATTCAGTTTTCACAGTTTAACTTGAAAATTTCAGTTTAACTATTGATGTTAGTGAAATTTTGATTGATTTGGAAACTTAGCAGTATCGCTAAAGACTTCCGAATAATGGAATTTTAATTATAATAGGCTTTTACATAAAGTTTAGTACAGAAACAGTATCTTATGAGTCATTCGACCTTTTTATTCATTCTACGATCAAGCGGTCTCGGAGACCGCTCACAGTATTTATGCAACAATTTTTGTCACAGCATTAAATGTTAAGTGCTCTTTGCGGTCTCACAGACCGGTGTTTTATTTCGTTTTTCACGGTTTAACTTGTAATTTTCAGTTTACCTATAGATACTAGTGAAATTTACTATAGATTCTAGTTTAACTATAGATCTGAATTTCTTTAGGAGTCTAGCACTAACGCTAGAGACTTCTGGATAGGTGAGTTTTAATTATAGAAGTCCTGTACATAAAGACTGTTACAGAAACAGGGTTTCACATAACAGGCTTTTACAAAACTCATAGGTTTAGTGGGAATGGGACAAAAATGCGCAGTTATGGGGCAAAAATACGCACTGCGTATCTTTTCCCCACCACTGCGGGTTTTTACACCAACCAATAGGGCAAAGATATGCAGAACAATGTTTTTTAAAAATTGCAATATCTCACGAAATTATAGTTTCACAGAATGTCGATTGATGGTGGCACTTGCCAAAGTTACTAATATAACATTCTAATAAGACGTCACATAAGTTTAGACCAAATATGCTCATTAAAAACCAAAATTTATGGAAAGAGCGTATCTTTACCCCCACTTACCCTATTACTCAATTGTTTAAAAAGTCACATGATAATTATTCTACTGTGAGATAAGTAATAATTTATTTTCAGCATAGCGACAAAGCGACATTTTAGTAAGTAAATACCATTATTATTCTCCTTTGTTCTTATGTTGATCATGCTTATACAATGTACACTGTAAATTGAAATGTCTGAAATTCAGACACTTAAGTGTCTGAAACGGAGTGTTCAATTTTCAGACATTTTGAAATGTCTTAATTTTTTCAGACGCGTTTTGTGTCTGAATTTCAGACACTTTAAACGTCTGAATCGCAGCCATTTTTTGTCAGCATTATACGTAGCCATATTTGACCCCATTGAATCCTAGAAAAATATTTGGCCGTGATCCTGCCTCCTCCACTCCCACACATCCCGATTTTGGGGCTCCAAAATTTGGTATGCAATTTTTGTAAAGATGATAATTTAAATATTTTATGACATTGTACTGATTATAATCAATATTTTGAATTTCAGGAGTAGAACAAAATTAAAAACAAAAAGATATTCATCTAAATATTAGATTTCTTTTATCTGTTTATTATACTTAAAAAATTAAAAATATTGATTATAATCAGTACAATTTCTAAATAGATTTAAAATTATAAGCTTTACAAAAATTGCACATCAAATTTGGGGGCCCTAAAATCGTAGGTGGACGGGACACTGGTCCCGTATGCCCATGTTTTTATCAAGTCCTTTTCAAAAAAATGCAACCCTGCATTATTTTTCGCTAAATAGAGGTGCCCGGTATTCGGGATTCTCCGTTGTGGAGGTTAATGAACATTTCCGAATAGTGGACTTCTCTATTTAACAAATACCTTTTTTAATGCACAATGTATGCATATTTGTATATTTTTACCTCACAAAAGCAGAAATCTCCGATTACCTTGACAAATTCCGCGGTCCCGAAATGTTCGCTATTGAGGGTTTTTACGGTACCTGGATATATATATATATATATATATATATATATTGTAATCTTGTCATACTCTAAAAATTCAATTCATGATACTCAGTGGATAAAAATAAAGAGATTTAAAATATCAGATTTATGAAAATTGCAAAGAAACACCCCCCCCCCCCTAACAAATTGAAATTCATATAATTTAAAAATTAGACTTTTTAAAATTTATATTGACACATGGGCAATTTTTTTTACATAGATTAGATAATCACAAGATCCATTTAACTATCAATAAAAATAAAAAAATAAATACTCTAGTTTAATAGCATTCAGAAAAAAATTACTGCTGGTTTCAAAACTTGTCTCAAATATACATTTCAAGTATATATAACTAAACAAATTTAGTCATTCTAAATAGTAAACATGTGTAATATATATATTTTTAAATGTTTGGTGATTTGTCATTGTTTAATTAAAAATGAACATCAGTTTGGTGTCTAATTTTATACATTCTATGGAATATGTCTATATTTTTCTTTTAAACATATTCCTTAGCTTTAAAATTTTCAGTCGCTATTGCTGTAAAATGGATTTCAGTACTCTGTTTACTTATGGAACAACAGGATATGTCATATTTATATTTTTATTCCTGTAAACTTTGTAACTTGCGAATATGAGCTTCATAAATTTTACACATTTGATAGGAAAAGATTCGTCTAGAAAACAGGAAAAAAAAAAGAAGAAAAGTAAAAGAAATGACAGAATATGTACTGTTTTTATTTATTTGTAAATTACTTTGGATATAAAAAAGTAGTTATTAATCGCTTAAAATTATACTCAATACTGTATTATATAAGTAAATATGAACATTTAAAAATATATACTAAGGCAGTTTTATCCACAAACTTCATATCAGGTATAAACAACTTTTTATTTTTGCCTAAATTATTATGTTTAATTTTTTAGTGCTTTTACTTGTATCAGAAACGTTGCATGTGCGATTGCAATAAAAAGAAATTTAATAAGTATTTCTGATATTACTCACGTTTGAAAATTTAAAATCATGAACAAAATATAGCAGAAAAATGCTTACATATAAATTTAAAAAATAATATACCAATTTAAAAAAAAACTCTAAAAATATTAATGAATACTCTATAAATATACCGTTAACAACAACATAAACAGCAATAGATGAATAAAATGCTTCTGCGTTTGTTTAATGTTTAAAAAATCTTACGTATGACATAAGAAATTCCTATTATATTTTTATAAATTTGGTAAATGTTAAATCTGAAACATTGGCTATCAAAATTTACGATTTTCAATAATAAATTGAATATCAATTACCCGCATGTTCTATGGTAATTTTTTTTCCTCTTGAGGCCTACTATCAATCACCCCTCTGAATTTGTCGGTCGAATTCGGCAACACCCTGTCAAATCGTACTAATATGTGAATTAAAAAAATAGTTTATCGATAATTATAAAAAATTATTTGTTCATTAAATATGGTAAAGAAGACAAAACTATGTGTGTATATGTTTAAAAGAGCGTAACTATGATAAGTTTAAATAATGATAAATTATCGGCTTAGTCTTCTCCGGTTAATAGATAAGAACTTGCATCAACCCTTTCTATGTGCATATAACATACATATTTATATAAAGGGTAAATAATGCGATTTAATAGTAAATTGATTTATTGTAATTAAAACTACACTGTAAAAAAAAAAAAAAAAAAGAAAAAAAAAGAAAACAAGTGGGTAAGTGTGATCACAGATCGCACAGAGGGTTTCGTTTAATATTTCTTTCAAAACACTTTATCCTTTTGAAAAATCTATTAGTTCCACATTTCGCAACCAGGGGTGCACTCTATTCTAAACAAACCTCTATCCGAACGAAATTCCCCGAACGAAACTCCGTTTTACATACTATCCGTAGATATATTAGTCGAGGAGCACCCGAGATAAGTAGGCGCCCCTGGCGGTAAAAAGTGGAGCTAAAATATATAAGGCTATGGTGCATAATATGAAAGAATGGTCAAAGGGGTGTCGGCAAAAGTTGGAAAGGTGCTCCCCGGTGAAAAGGGCGGAGGATAGAAAAATTGCTTAAAATACACAAGTTAGAGCCCGGAGGAGTAAATAATATAAGACTTTTTGAAAAGTTTATGATTTGTCGTGCGGTCTGGGGTATTCAGCTATACGTATGCAAAAATTCATGTCTCCAACTTAATTAGGGGCTCTCTTAGAAGGTATTGCTTAAAATACATATGTGGTAGCTCAAATGGTTAAACGTAAGACTTTTTCAAGATTTTATGATTTGTCGCCTGGCCTCGGGTGTTCTGCAAAATATCAAATCTCCAATTTAATAAAGGGCTCAGTTAGAAAGAATTGCTTAAAATACGCATGTGGGAGCCCAAAGGGTTAAATGTACGACTTTTTCAAAATTTTATGATTTGTCGCATGATGGTGTTCAGCTATAAGTATGCAAAATTTCACGCCTCCAACCTAATTAGGGGCTCACTTAGAAAGAATTGTTTAAAACACACATGTGGGAGCCCAAACGGTTAAATGTACGACTTTTTCAAAATTTTATGGTTTGTCATTTGATGTGAAGTGTTCAGCTATAAGTATGCAAAATTTCACGCCTCCAACCTAATTAGGGGCTCACTTAGAAAGCATTGTTTAAAATACAAATGTGGGAGCCCAAAGGGTTAAATGTACAGCTTTTTGAAAATTTTATAGTTTGTCGTTTGATGTGAGGTGCTCAGCTATAAGTATGCAAAATTTCACGCCTCCAACCTAAATAGGGGCTCACTTAGAAAGAATTGTTTAAAATACACATGTGGGAGCCCAAAGGGTTAAATGTACGACTTTTTGAAAATTTTATCATTTGTCGTTTGATGTGAGGTGTTCAGCTATAAGTATGCAAAATTTCACTCCTCCAACCTAATTAGGGGCTCACTTAGAAAGCTTCGTTTAAAATACAAATGTGGGAGCCCAAAGGGTTAAATGTACGACTTTTTGAAAATTTTATAGATTGTCGTTTTATGTGAGGTGTTCAACTATAAGTATGTAAAATTTCACGCTTCCAACCTAATTAGGGGTTCACTTAGAAAGGATAGTTTAAAATACACATGTGAGAACCCAAAGGGTTAAATTTCCAACTTTTTCAAAATTTTATGATTTGTCGTTTGATCTGAGATGTCCAGCTATAAGTATGCAAAATTTCAAGTCTCTAACATATATAGTTTCTTAGAACGGGCTCTGTGACAGACGGACAGACAGACGGACGGACAGACAGAGAAGCGAGACGAATAGGGTTTCGTCAGATGAACGATACCCTAAAAACGGAGATTCTACTGGCATCGAGACGTCAGTACTATTTCCGTAATTTTAACGGAAATGTCCCCCAATAAATTCCAGAAACCCGTATTTTTATGGAAATTGCCCCCCATAAATTACAGAAAATTTTCCGTTTTTCTGGAATTTATGGGGGAAATTTTCCGTTAAAATACGGAAATAGTACTGGCATTTCGATTGCCAGTAGAATCTCCGTTTTTTAGTCTGTTTTTTTTACTGTGTATGTATCGAAAAATAATTATTATTAAACGGTTATGTGGTAGTTAATTAATCTATACATCTTGAATAGTGTAATGAATAGAATGTGCATGGATTAAGAATTATTTAGTTAGTCACATAAAATAAAATAATATACACCACTTATTACCATAGATTACCATAGATTATATCTATGATTCAACTTAACAAAATATTTAGGCAAACATACATTTTAAAAAGTATCCTTTTATGTAAAATTCATAGGAAGTGCATATGTGTGAAATGTCTAAAAGTCTATACTTATAATATTAATTAAAATGTACTAGATCTTCTAGCAGAGATTTTATGCGTTCTTTTGTTGATCTGAGACTAATGCGAGCAGAGTGAAACTGAGGTGTGCTGTTACATGGCTCACAAAGAAAATTGATGTGTGTAGCACTTATTTAAAGAAACATATAAAATGACTTGAAATAAATAGTGTCTGTTTAGTTGAATATGCAAAGTAGGTTCATTTAGATGAGAAATAATTATTTGAAGATTATTTCTTAAACTATAAAAAAAATATGCGGGATAATGTACGTAATGTATTTGTAATACTTAATAGTCCAGGCAATAGGGAATTTTACCTAGCAAAATTAATGGTAGTTCTGGAAATTGGCTTACTTTATGTTTTTTGGGTCGCTAAATCCGAATTTGTAACTTCCCACCAAAATTTCCCCCGGCAACCCCCCCAAATTTTGGTAAAAAGCCCCCCAAAAAAGGTTTTTATTAAAAAAATCAATTTTTTATTGATTTAGGGAAAAAGCATCTAGAAATTCAAAAAGTAGACAAAATTTGCAACAAATTAGATATATGACATTATGACTTAGGATGAAGGGAAAGGGGGATCTGCCTGGGAACATGCGCCGCGATGGTGCGTGGACTAAGTTGCGCAATTCCACTTAACCATTCACACGTTAACATTCGCCCTCCCATCTCCCCTCCGAACTTTCTCTATAAGGTTTACTTTAAGTTTTTTGGGTCACTGAATCCGAATTTTTAACTTACCCCTAAAATTTCCCCCTCCGAGCCCCCCCCCCCAAATAGTTGTTTTTAACTTAAATGTCTTATTGTTTTAAGGGAAAAGCATTACGAAATTCAGAAACTAGACAAAATTTGCAACAAATAGGATATTTGAAATTATGACGTAGGATAAACGGGGAGAGAGGGGGCTGCCTCGGAAAATTCCACGCGCGCTTTTCTCAAAAACCAAATGTTTTCAAAAAATCAATTTTTTGGGGGGTTGCCGGGGGAAATTTTGATGGGAAGTTACAAATTCGGATTCAGCGACCCCAAAACATAAAATGAGTCGAAATCCAGAACTAGTATTAATTTTGCCAGGTAAAATCCCCTATTGCCTGGACTTCACAAGTTAGTGCACGTAGCGCCGCAGTGCATGTTCAAAGGCAGCCCTCCCCACCTCTTACATCCTACGTCATAATGTCATGTATCCTATTTGTTGCAAATTTTGTCTAGTTTCTGAATTTCGTAATGCTTTTCCCCTAAAACAATAAGAAATTTAAGTTAAAAACAACTATTTGGGGGCCGGGGAAGTTAAAAATTCGGATTCAGCTACCCAAAAAACTTAAAGTAAACCTTATAGAGAAAGTTCGGAGGGGAGATGGGAGGGCGAATGTAAACGTGTGAGTGGTTAAGTGGAATTGCGCAACTTAGTTCACGCAGCACCGCGCGCATGTTCCGATGCAGATCCCCCCTTCCCCTTCATCCTAAGTCATAATGTCATGTGTCTAATTTGTTGCAAATTTTGTCTACTTTCTGAATTTCTAGATACCTTTTCCCTAAAACAATAAAAAAATTTTTTTTTTAAATAAAAACCTTTTTTGGGGGGCATTTTACCAAAATTTGGGGGGGTTACCGGGGAAATTTTGGTGGGAAGTTAAAAATTCGGATTCAGTGACCCAAAAAACATATATTAAGCCTTTTCCCAGAACTACCATTAATTTTGCTAGGTAGAGTCCCTATACGGTCTCTACTGCCTGGACTATAATCAAATTCCACTTTCCTAGAAGTGAAATTTAGCTAAGAATGTGGTACTCTCCCCTAAAATTAATGATTATCATTCTTTGCATAAGCTATTTTCTTTTAAAAAAGCTAACATTTACATATAGATTGCTGGACTGAGGCAGTCGAAATCCGTTGATAAAATCTTGAACAAAGTTTCTTTGAAAAATCAGATTTTCAAATGTAGCGCATGGTTCACAGGTAAAGTACAATTCTTGCAGGAATTTTTAGAAGTTATATGGGTGGTAGACCTCTTTAACTTTTAACATTGGCAAGACTCTACTCAATCTAAAAAAACATGAGTCAGTTACTAAAGAAAATTCTAAAATTTACAGTTTCCATACGTTAAGCTGACTATTTCACTTGAAGATAAATATATTTCTTGTATTCAAGGGTACTGTAACAGAATTTTAATTTTAACGTTATTAAATTATTTAAGAAATTGCTGATTGTTTTACAGGGAACGTTCCTTCGAAACGTAAACGATTGGATTCTTGACACCTACGTATACACTAAGTAGAAAAGCAATTTAAAATAATACTTCTCCTTTGGACGGATTCGAACCGCCAATTGTATGGTTAACAGTCATATGCGCTATTCAATTACGCCACAAAGACATTAAATAATATATTTTAAAATAAAACCTATCAGAGTGTTTGATTTTGTAGCAGAATTTACTTTCTCTTTCAACTTCACTTAAATTAACATTAGTAAAAAATTTCTAGATAAAAAAAAGGGGGGGGATAGTGAGGGGCAGTATCCTCCACTGATACCTATATTCACTAAAAATATAGCTGTGTTATAAAACTATCACAGTCACTCCCTGAAAAAACTTCTAGAAATGGCGAAAACTAGTAAACAAAAAATTGATAATTTTTATCTTATGAATTGTGACGTTATGAATATATTTCATAGCGGGCGATTATGGCGGGCACAATTATTATTTTTTATTTTAATCACCCTCATACTATAACATGCTGAAATCCTTTACCTACACGTTATCTTATCTCTAATCTCTCTTCCCTTCTTGCTATAGTATGCCAACCTTATATACTATCTAATCTCTTGCTAACACGTTATTAGTCCTTATCTTAACGCTGTACATTTTACAAGAGCACTCCTGATAAGAGGGCTCCTTTCACCTTCAAATTAATCGTCAGGGTCACCACCGCACCCACGTCTGGCGCTGAACCCTTAATTTATACCTACTATACCACATTTATTTAAATATTTATTTTTCAGCTTTATGAAAACGCGAATGTCAAACATTTAATTTTCGCCTCACTGGATCGAATAACAATTTGGCAGTAAACAGTACGATAATTTTATTTTTGTTGCAGGGAGGGATAACAGTTCGTTTTAAAGATTTCTTTGTGTCCTTTTCAAGCTTAGTGGGGTAAAGATTTACAACCTAAAGTTATGGCAGATAGTGAGAAGAACTCGGTTTAGTAACTAGTTTATGGATCAATCAATTATCCTAAGCACAAAGCCGAGCTTGGCATATATATATATATATATATATATTGAAAAATATAAATAATTAATTAAAAATTTTATTTCGAAAGCTTACTAGAGACTAATATATGGAGTTTTAGATACGCTAATGTGCAGAGCAAGGTTATTTTTTTCTAATACTATTTCGTTTTATATTTGTCTTGTATGTTACTGAAGCCAGAAATTTGTACGGCGCGGATATTTTGTCACACTGCTAAAGCATAGATTAAGGGGGGTTTTCTACATCCTCGGTTTCAAAATATCGATTTTTTTTTTTTTTTTTAATTTGCCTTGTTCTAGGAACAGAAAGGTGTCCTTTATGGCCCCGGAATCTCTGATGAATGAAAAGTTTTAACAATTTATTGTTTTCTAGTAAAAAATTGAAGACAACAACAACACTTTAAGGGTCCCAGTTCTTTTAAAATTGGAAAAAAAAAAAAAAAAAAAAAAGACCGTTTTCAACATTTGATATCCTAAAATATATATGATTTTAAAAAGTAATTTTAATGGGGTGAAAGTTGCAAGATGCAGATTTAGCATTTACAGGGGGCTCCAAACCGTTCGACATTTGACAAGCAGAAAATTGGTATAACAGCTTACGCGCACGATTACAAAATAAATATATCAACTAGAATGAAAATTTTGGTGCCTACTTATACCTCAGATTGTATTAATTACCCTGAATCTAAATAAATTTGTATTTAAAGAATTTTTATATTTTTAATACAAAGTTGTATTTAGCTAATACAAAATTTTGAAAATTTCAACAGCATAATTACCGAAAAAAAATATTTATTTGAACAACAAAAGGGAATTTTTAGGTTCAGTTTATACAGACTAACATGAAACATGTATTTCGAAAATTTCATGAAAAAATATTCAGCAGTTTATGAGATATCTTGCGCGTTATGCCTAAAAACGTCATTTGGAGAATCGGAAACGCTGCTTCAGCTATTGAGTGCGTATAATTCTAAGAGCCATAACTTCTATTCTAATGGGAATTTCAAGGAAGCAATTACATCAAAATGTTCAGAAAAGATAGGAGTTTAACATCTAAAAAAATTTAAAATTCCCAAACTTTTGAAGCTATAAGAGTCCAGAGACTTCTGTTGTTTTTTGTTGAACATGTTTTTTTGATACAACATATTTTTTTGCTTGTCCTACTGTTTTAAAAAAAGTACTCAGTCGATTTGAATGAAATTTGTAGACATAGTTCTGCATACATCTGGTCGACATTATTGAAATTGACATTATGTAATACTTTTCTTTATAATCTATTTTTTGGACCCCTTAAGGACAATATATATATATATATGTGTGTGTGTGTGTGTGTGTGTGTGTGTGAATTCGGATTAAATAATGTGGGGTTATATAGGGTAAGCTGAGTAATATTACTTTATTTCATTTATACAAGATAATATAAAATATTTAATAGGTTATATTTTTTCCCCATTTCAAGGCATTTAATATTATTCTGTTTTCATTTTTCTTCTATTATTTTGGTCAAGTGTTCGTTTGGGTACAGGAAGAAAAAAATTTTCGGCTTTTAGCTTTTTTCTCTACAGAAAACGACTGCCTTGCTTATATATGTGAATTCTGTACCCTTGATAAAGTAATTCAATGTATAAGAATTTCATTTATTTTTATCGGTATCCATATTTTTTCTTCCATTTTAATACTCATAAGATAGTACAAGGGACTATACTTTTTACATAACATCTGGTATATATATATATATATATATATATATATATATATTTATTTCTGTTATTCAATTTCTGCTGTTTTTTACTATGTTTTTGGAACCTATGTTAAGTGTGTTGGGGGGGGGGGGGTGGGCTGCATTTGTTAATGTCATTTTATTCATAATTTTACCGTTTTTGTTGGTGGTCGGTAATGTTTATATAATGGTTATATATATATATATAACCATTAATTAAACATTACCGACCACCATCAAAAACTGCAATATTGTGAATGATTGACTACACGCCATAAACCAACAATATGTAAAATAAAGTACCTTATACCTAATTACAAGAATTAACATGGAAGAAAAGAAGAAGAATATGGATTCCGAAAAAATTGAAAAACTTATATATTGAATTACGTTTTCAAGAGTACAGAATTCAATGATATAAGCAAATCGGTTGTTTTCTGTGGGCAAAAAGCTATAAGCTGAAAAAAAAATTTCCCCTGTACTTAAACAACCAATATAATAAAAAAAAATAGTTTCAAGATGAATACAGAACATTATCAAATGGCATGAAATGGAAAAAAAAAAACTACAAAACATTAAATATTTGATTTATAGCAAGAGAAATCTTACAAAACATACCGTATTAATTCCCAGTAGATTTTCAAAAAATATTCCCGCACATGGAATCCAAAAAGCATGATAAGATTAAGGTGAATAAAACAGTTAAGTTAACACAGAAATTAAAAGCTATGGAGTCAGTTAAATCATGTTGAAATATTGTGATAAATATAATTAATATAAATAAAAAATAATTACATTATTTATAATACCTAAATCAATTTTAAATTGTATAATAAGAATTTTACAACATTGCCAATATTAAGCGTATAATTACCACCTAGTGTAAAAAATTAAAATTATGACTTTAATAGAGGCTATTTAAAAATATAAAATTTATGGTGCTGCCATCTATTATATTATTCTTAAAACAGTTAAGTTAACACAGAAATTAAAAGCTATGGAGTCAGTTAATTCATGTTGAAATATTGTGATAAATATAATTAATATAATATAAATAAAAAATAATTACATTATTTATAATACCTAAAAACAATCTTAAATTGTATAATAACAATTTTACAACATTGCCAATATTAAGCGTATAATTACCACCTAGTGTAAAAAATTAAAATTATGACTTTAATAGAGGCTATTTAAAAATACAAAATTTATGGTGCTGCCATTTATTATATTATTTTAAAAACTATTATGATTATACAAATGTCAAAATAAGAAGAACCTAATACATGCTAATGAATTAAAATGTATCAACTGCATTCCTACACACATCCTATTATAAACAATACCATACTGTATATCATTATTCAGAATTTTTTTTTAAATAAATTAAATGTTAATACAATATATTCTATTACCATACTATTAAATCTACACTGAAAAATTAAAAAAAAAAAAAACTTTTTTAACTTGATAATAAATATATAGAATATAGGCTATATGCTATAAAATGAAATAAATTATATATTATAAAAATATAATAGTCTTAATATTTAGCAGTACATATAAAAAAATGAACAGGGAAGAAAAAGAAAATAAATAAATAAATAATTAAATAATTAAATAAATTATAAAAGAAATAAATAAAAAAGGATGTTTACATAAGATTGTCAGATACTAAAATTCCAAATAGCCTAAAGATCACATATATAGCCTGTGAATTATCCTTATATTAGTCATAAAAAAGCTTAAAAAAAAAAAAAAAAAACTATTTACCCAATTTTAATACATACAGTATAACATTAGTTAATCAAATAAACCAATATGCATAATAATCACTATAAAGTTGGTATACTATTATTAATTAATATGACATTGTCCTGAGTAGACTAAATTAAAAGTAAGTTAATATTGAATTTGATTAAATAAGTTAAATTTAATATGAAATTAAAAATAAGAAAAGTCACCAATTACATATAAAACATCAAATCAACATCCATATAAAATACTTCTTAGAAATGTAGTAATAATATATAAGCCCCTTTTTTAATATATGTATATATATATATATATATATAAATTAACCTTATATATATATATATATATATATATATAATAAATTTGAAATCACAAATATCTGAAGAAATTAATAAAGTTCTAAAGATGATTTAGAAATGAACATATGAAACCAGTATGTGAAATAAGGAACTATGAATGACTCACAGAATCATCAGAGAAGCTTGTGAGTTCATTCATAGAAGTTGCCTTATTTCATCCAATTTTGTCGGCATTAACCCTAAAATGACAAAATTTAGCTCCTTATAACGCAAACATTACAGAAAATAGATAATAAAAAGCTAAAAGATCCAAAGAAAGATACACCTCATACAAGATATTAAAAATTATTAGAGCACAATACCTGAATAACATATTAAGAGTCAAAACTACTGCATATCAGCATGGAAAACAAAGTTAAGACTATTTTAACATATGATCTACAGTTGAGCATCTGAGTGAAACCCATAACTGTGCTGCCATCTGGTGTGAGAAAGGAAAAATGTAAATTGGAAATGGATTAATAACAATAATGTTTAGAGTTGCCATCTTAAGCCCCCCCCCCAAAAAAAAAAAAATGAATGAAAATGATTGAAGAAATCAAGAAAAGACTTAGATTAACTTTTAGTTAAACTAGAATGAAAAAAATAGGAATAAACTTAATAAGTACTGAGTGAATACAAAATAAAATAAAGAAAAGGAATAAATTAATACAAATAAAGAAAGAAAGAAATAAGGAATTATATAAAAATAAATATAAAGGCAATTGATTAAATTAACGTTTTAAAGACAAAAAATTGTAATATAAAAAAATGAGAATATAAATAACATTTAAAAAGATGAGGAATATTTGAGATAGTAAAATTTATATCTATATATATACAGATGATGAATTGTAATATTATATAATGGTTATATATACACATATATATATATCGATTTTTTTGCTACTATTGTTTCACATAAAAGTCATTTTGACAAAGTATGTCAAAATTATAATTTTTTTCAGTTCCTACCATAACTGTAAGCCTAATTCATAAATTTCATTTCTGATTTATAGATGAGTTGGAAAGTGTGGGACATTATAACTGTATGCGGGTCACAGGCTCAACTTAGCCGCCTATTTTATGATAACATTTTTCTTCTCTCAAAAAAAATTCAAAAAGATAATTTGAAATACAGATAATTTTAAAATAAAAACATCTTCAGTAATATATTTTGTTGAAATTGAAAAAATAAAATCCTCAAAAATGCCCTACTATATAAACAATAGAATGTAGAAAATCCCCTTATGGGGACAAAGGACCTTCAAACTCATTTTTTTATTCATTTTTAAATTGCACTTTAAATACTATTCAAGGGTACACTATATAAATTATGGCATATATTTATCACACAAGAAATGAAAAAAAAATTTTTTGGAGAAAAATAAGGAATTTTCCTGAATTTTTTAAGCGTTGTGAAAACTTTTCAAAATGCCCCATATCAATTAAAATCTCCAATATTTTTTGTGCCAGTTTGGTTTACATATATAAATAAATATATTAAATTTAAAAAATCAAAAAACCCGACTGCGTAAAAAGCGAACTAATTAATTATTTCCCATCAATATGAAACTATTTTTTATATTAGTTACCTTTTTTTATTCACTTGCATTGATGACTTTTAAGTTGTGTTTAATTATTAGTTCCTATCTACAAACACTGTTTTGATGAGGCCTATAGATGTCTATTAAGAAGGTTAGAGTTACAGTAAATGTTGAGATGCGAAGTACACAATTTCCAGGTTGTGTAATATTTAAACGAATCTTCTGACTGAAAAATGGTCAATGAAGCTTCGTCTTCATTTTGAAAGACCTATCCAATGATATGCCACTCAATAGGGTATGTAAAAAAAAATTTCGTCTCTACCGCCATTTTGTAGTTTATGGCCGCCATTTTGAATTTATAAAAACAAAACCTATCCTATAACCATTGGAAGGTTAAGACGAATCGATAGAGACCTCATTCATTAAAATCCATCCAGCCGTTGAGATGTTTCGAGGGTATAAAGAAATCCACATACTTTTATGTATACGCGTGAAGCACATAACCCTTCTTTTCAGTCGGGTAATAAACTATGCATAGTTTTTTTTAAATTAAATATAATTGGAAAAGTTAAAGGTAGTTAAGTGCAGAGATAGGATGAAAAATATTGAAAGTTTCATAAAATTTAGAAAATATATTTTTCTTACCTTTATATTAAAATATATACAATTCGATGTACAGTTTTATCTGTATATGTAAACCAAACTGACATAAAAAATATTGGTGATTTTAATTGCTATGGAATGTACACGGAGCATTTTGAAAAGTTCTTCATAATGCAAAACATTCCGGTAAATTCCTTATTTTTCTCTACATTTTAAAAAAATTTCTTGTGTCATAAATATATGCCATAATTCATATAGTGTGCCCTTGAATAGTATTTAACCCTTTAAAGACTGACGTTGCGTTTGCGCAACATTATACTTGTGATTTTTTAATGATACCAGTGAAAGAGAAAAGTAAAATTTGCCTTATTTAATTAACACATTTCAGTGATTCATAAAGTAAAAGTAAGTGTTTAACAAAAGTGGTGTGAACTGAATAAAATTCCTGTAAAACATGCTGGTCCGTAATGGGTTAACCCTCTCGCTGCGCAACCCGAGAGTTTCTCGGGCAACGTAAAAGTAGCAAAATTTGCGCAACCCGAGATTTCATTGGGATGCATTTTTTCCGTCTAATTAACCCTCCTTGATTATTCCCACCAGTTACTCTTTATTGTAAATTTTGCCTTATCTAATCGGAGCATTTTCCCAATTAAATCAGGCGAAAATTTTTGTTTTGAAAAACCGGTGACAAAAGAATAAAAAATCTTAAAAGACGCTCGTCGCGAAGGAATTAAATACGCAATTTTTGAAGCTATTTTGATAAAACAATTACGCAGCGAGAGGGTTAAAGCACAATTAAAAAAAATAATAAAAAAATGAATTTGAAGGTCCCTTGTGCTCTTAACACTCTTCGGATAAACATAAACTACAATTAATTAGATTTAAAGTGTGTTTTTATTATTGTGAAAAGTGTTTAGTTTTGTTTGTTTGTTTGTTTAAGGTATGTGCCTACTTTCGGGGCACTTAAAAAAAAAAGAAAATATGAACTTTTTATCAAACACACGTGTTTTTAGTCAAAAGAGGAAATAAAACTCTGAATTCATATAATTTTTTAATGGAATTTTAATTAACTTTTCAAATTTAAGCAATCGTTATTCAAATTTTAGTAAAGTGTTGCGTTTATGCCAAACCTTCTATAACGAAATCTATTCAATATATTTCACTTTTTTTTCGACACTATATTAGCAAACCACTTACCTATGTTATGAAGCAAACGATTTGCAATGCCTCTTCAATTTACTAACATATATACCAAATTTTGTATATAAAACATGATTCTTTTTTTTTTAAATGTGTATTTTTCAATAAAAGTAGCTCTTAAATTAATATATATAAACTTACAAGCTATATTTTGCTTCATAACCTACCAATAGATAAGCAGAACCTTGTTACAAAATTTTATTTCAATATCTTAAAAACTTTTTAAGAAATGATGTTTCTCGTAAGCGTAAAACGCAGTTTTCCAGAAAACGCAAATTAAGATTTTAATAGAGCACAAAAAATTATGTATAAAGTTTACAACTTTAAAATCCACCCTATTTGTAGGTGTTTATGTATTTGTGTATATATTACATATTATGTATTTGTGTATTAAAATGTATTGTTTACCTTTTGCGGCTCTTTAAACGGTCACTTCCGGTTTCAGAACGTTCATTTCCGGTTTATATTTTGGGCTATAACTTTGCTTCTAATGATCGCTGAACCAAAAGTAAGGCATTTTTGCATTCCTAAATGTTTGAACTTTAATTTAAAATAATAATAAAAAAGATTGAAATTTTTCGCAAAAACAGCGATTTGAGAGTAGGCACCTTAATAAAAAAACGAGAGGACAGAAATAAGTGCAAAGAACAGTTAAGGGGGTCCGGAACACAAAAGTCTTCAAATTTTGCAAAAACATTTTATTTCATTAAACATTTCCCTGTTTTTTTTTCTGCTTAAAATGACATTTAAACCATGTTTCTATCTGAATTAGAACAAAAAATATTATTTTTTTCGTTTTTGTTTGTTTTCAAAATCTAGCTTTCAAGCAATGGCTATCATGGAAACGACTTCTTGTAAAAATGCGTTTTTCTTCATGATAGGTAATTTCACCATTTTTCGTATTTAAATACTTATAACTCGAGAACCGTTAAAGATACAGGGTTCAAACTAAGAGCATATATTTTTCAATTGCTTTACTTTAATTTTGATTAAGCATATTTGAAAAAAAATTTTACTTTTGAAAATATGATTTTAAAATAAATGTTGTAGCACCTTCTTTTAAAATTTCTTCGTTAAATATTTTTAATTTTTTTACAAATTAATATTTTTTAAAATGCTGAATCAAAATTAAAACTTATATATTTCTGTTTGTTTAAATGAAAAAAAATTGAAATTCAATAGATAATATTTCGAGTTATAACGATTTTAACTTACCCCACTTTTTAAATAAATTTTAAATTAAAATTTCTTTTAAAAAAATTCTGAGAAGTTTTATCATGTGATTTTGTTTACAAATAATAAGGTTAACCATCAGAAAAAAATTCAGAATTTTAACTCAATAAATAAAAATTATATTAAAATGTGTCCCGGACCCCCTTAAATGATAATACATTGACAGTGTAATGAAAGTTGCTTTTACAATGAAACTCTGTTTCAACGAAAAGAAATAAAAGGGAAAAAAACTGTTCCTACCTAAAGCTTTACTGCCATTGAAATCTATACGGGGGTGGGATATAATCTTGTTATGCAGCGGATATTTGGGTGAGTTAGTAAACGAGGGGTTGGGACAGAATGCGCAAGAATCCGTCAGAACACACCTGAGCTCCCTAAATACACACGCCACTGCATTGTTAGGGTCAACACATTTGCCCTTTACGTCGAAGGTAATTGGAATTGTAAGCATGGCCACCTGGCATGGTGGAAGAACATTACCACTATTCTATCTATTTGAATGTGTCCAAGGGACTTACAGTATTTGAGGCGTACAGCAAAAAAAGGAGTATTTTCAAACATTATGCGTATAATTAAAATTATTATGAATAATGTATGACTGCTAATTATGCAATGAAAACTTAAATGAGGTTGAACAAAGATTTATGAATATTCATTGTAACATCATGTAATGAAATGAACGTGTTTAAGAGGAATAAGAAAAAATACTGTTTTTGAACTTCGGCAATTTAAATATTATTTTAATTAATTAAAAAAATAGATATGATTTGTGTGTTGTGAAAAATCTTATGTCATTAATTTATTCGCAGCAACGCATTTTCTTCCAAAGAAATATACTTTTAAATGTAAATATGTTTAATTTTTTGATACAGAAAAATAAATTTATATTTATAAAGCGAAAACTAACGAATTGCATTTGTAAATATGGTTTTCTTCTTAATATTTCGGTTCTAATTTATTTGTTAGAATTCATTTTTATAAATATAGTTTTATTTTGCGTTAATCTTTTAGCGTGTCATGGTAATAAACTTTACAGCAGTATATATCGAATAATTATGCATACCATGGAAAAGAATTCGAAATAATCATCTAGAATTTAATTTGAATTTATTAAGAAAATGTAAAGAATATAAGTCTCTAGACGATTGCATTTCATTATTAATTTCATTAAATCATTGAGATGTACTTTAATGAACACAATTTTAAGTTTCCCTAATGAAATCACGTAAAAAAAGAAATTACTATTAATTAGTAACATATTACAAAATCTTCGTCAATTATTTAAAAAAAAAAGTTTGCTCATCTGGAGTATCATTTATTTTTATTTGTTTATTTTGTGTGTGAAATTAGTTATCAGAAAGCAATTTACTTCCATGTTTGTAAAATACAATGATCCAATTTAGCGTGTGTAGAGAAGAGTTATATCTACTGCCGTGGAACAAAAAAAAAAAGTAAACACCCCGTACTAACTCTGAAACTAATTACAATTGGAAAAAGTTACAGAACTAACAGATTTGAAATAACGTCTACTTTTAAATGATGTACATAAAATTTGTTTAGGAGGCCATCTATCAATCAAAACTAGACCAAACTTTGTTTTTTCAATGGGAACACCCAATTTTGACACTATATTTTAAATCTTCGTTTCAAACTATGCCTACAAACGAAATTTCTGGTCATTTGAATGATAAGTTTTTGAATTATAAATATTCAAAATTTAGAGCTTCTAATGTTAAATTACATTTTCATATTTTTATTAAATATCTACTGAAATAATAACCCTAATGTGATAATTTTGTGCGTGGTTATAATATTAAAAACCCAAATATAAATACATTGAATATGTAATTTAAAAAATTTTATAATATGAATTATGAATTATGAAATTAATATTCGAAAAAATGTGAATTGCAACCTACAATTTTTTTGATGGATTTATATTTATTAAGTCCTGCTTTATGCGAATTCTCAATTTCAAAAATTTTTTTCAAGCAGTTCTTGAATTATGCTTTAAAAAAAACGTCAAAATGATGGTTTAAGGGGCCGTCTATGATGTGCAGAAAAGCATAGTTTTCAAAAATATATTTTACTCATTTTATTGAAATATTTGGGCTGCAAAGAGTCGAAACATATTAAGCGAGAGAAATAGTCCTAATGTCAAGAAATAATTCATTAATAGAGTGACATAGTCATCTCGTAGCTTTTCAACAATCGAGTACCGAACTTTAATTTGGATACAGCCCCAATTAATTATTTTAAATCCCATTTTAAAATAATTAATTTCTCAGAAACTAATCGTACGAATTTCAAGCAAATTTATATTTAGGCTAATTGAAGGGTGTGGAATTTATTTATGGTATCAAAATTGGGTCTTGCTATTGAAAAAAACAAAGTTTTGGTTTGTTTTTATATGTGGGAGATCCTCAAAAGGTGGGATCATTAAACGTTAACTATATGTAATTTTTAAAATTTTCAAATTTAAGGCCAATTTTTTTAATAGTATAGTATATAAGTCTACAAAATTATATACAAACATTAAAAGACAGCAACTATTCTGGAAAATTAATTATTAATGCATTTAATTAGCAGTTGTGTACGTTACAAATTTTGGACATTTTTTCGCACGTACGTTACGGATTTTGAACATTGCTGACAGATTTTGGACGTTGCGCTTAGTGTTTAAAAAATTCTTAAGACTAAGAATGTAGTAAATGTGTCCTATAATTGTATGTGTATCCATATGTATATACATAATTAACTTTTTGTTATCCAGTAATAATAATAATAAAATGAAATGTTAATCTCTGATATTAAAATATTTACTACTTTTTTAGAAGTAATATCTTAATTTTATAGGAATTACACATTATGCAAAAAACATACCTTTACATAATATTAGAAGTATCCAACATATAATTTATTCTTTCTTTTTCTCAAAAAAAAAAAAAAAAAAAAGAAAAAAAACAAGTTTTACAGCCATTTTTTTAATCCACATATCTATAATTTTTTTTATCAAAAGAAAAGTCTCCTCTTGCTGTCACCGGGTGAGGTGGATTTGGTGATTTCAACAAAATATCTTCATATTTTAAATTTGTGCTGTCCTTTTTAGACGGATAACGAAACCTGTTAAAATCAATGTCTGCCTGAGGAGTCAAAAAAGTTATAGAAAATATTTGTTCACCATTATCAATGCTGATCTTTTCAATAATACCTGGCCATAAGTTTTCATCGTGAATTAATACAAAGTGCCAGTCACCAATGTCAATCTATTTTCAACTGTGAGGAGTCAATTGTAGAAACAATATTTTTTTCACCAGCTTCACTGGTAATGCATTCTCGATTGCTTTTTACAGAGATTGTAAAAACTAGATCTATTTCTTATTTGAATAGCACCAAATTTGTTTATCGTGTGTACGGAGTGAATCTTTTGAGTACCTTTAAGAGTTTTCTCTGGCTGTCTTCTATACTTTGAATACTGTCAATTTCTGTTTTTTTTTTTTTTTTTTTTTTTTTTTTACCAAAGTTACAGCACGAAGTGGCTTAAACTTTGTATTTGCCTTGCATTTTGGTGTGGGAGCAAAGAGGAAAAATGGAATTTTAAGGAGATGGGATTCTTAAACCTTGAATAAAAAAAAAAAAAAAGAACTCAAGTACAATAATTTAACAAAGAAATATTTATTTTATTTTTTAAGATGTATGTTAGAATAATGGACTCTGTTATAATATATTTATTTATGTATTTAGAAAATTAAAATTATTAATGTTTAGATCGTTCCACGATTTGGACATTGTTATTAAATAATCTTTTGGGGTACATTTGCTACAAAGAAAACTTTGCAAAATATATAAAAACACGTAAGATCACTGAAGAATTATTTTTGAAATAAGAAAAGAAGTTTACTATTAATTTTAAATCATACTTTAAATAAGCTTGTCCGAAATTTCGTAACGATCGCAGAGGTCGCCATATTGTGTCTATCGTTACACACATAAGTTGAGCATGTTTCAAGTCAAGTTATATTATTACACGTACTAAATACACTTTATTTATACAAAACACTGTAATTATTTACGATAAAACATTATAATAAATATCTTTTTATACGTTTCAGGACACCAAATCATCTTTAAAAATAAATTTACCGAAAATAAAATCAGTGTTTCCATCGTTACCCGATTCGGACATTCCACTTTCTTATTTGAGAAAAGAGCCTTTATTGCAAAACAATCTTATAAAAACACATACAAATAATTTAAATTTTTTAAAAAATGATTTTAAAGTTAAATAAAAGAGTTTAAAGTACTTACTTGATGCATTTTTCGTGGAAATGATAGCTTTGTGGTGTACGTTACTTTTGGACATAACAAAATACCGAAAAATTCTTTATAGAAAAGTCCTTCTATCTCCAAAAAAGCAGTAAGTCAGCCTGCCATCTCTTAACAAAAGTATCAAAAAATCACCCGTTTCCTTTATGCATTCGTTGTTTACCATTAGAACCACCTGGAAGCAAGTTAAAACTCTTTTTCTTGGTGGTACATTAAAGCAGTTAACGTTATGAATGTCCAAAATTGGCCTCTTTAGCATAAAATTATAAAATTTTAAGATATTTATACAAAGCTTTTACAATAAATTATATCATTTTCTGTCTCTGAATAGAATTAAAAACTCAGTGTAAAAAAAAAAAAATAAAGTCAATGATAATTAAAGTTATTTTTGAAATGCTTAAAGTTATGACGTGTGTCCAGTGCCCACCTTTTGAGAATCGCCCATGTAGATGGCTCCCTAAACAAATTTTATATACATCATTTTAAAGTAGACTTAATTTCCAATTGTTTGGTACCTGTAACTTTCTTCTACGTTAATTTGTGCCAGAGTTAGCAGGGGCTGTTTACTTTTTTTCCCAACGACTGTACATACCAGTTCTTTATCATTACATTATTATTTAACCGTTTTACCAGTGGGCGCTTGTAAAAGAGAAAAAAAACTGTTGTGCAGACGTTTATTGGAGCTCACTGAACCCGGTGGTTAGAATTAGAGCTACTAAATATATTCTATAATTCCTCCTCCCTTCACAGTTACACCACTGATTTCTTTCTACAAAGTACTATGAACATCAAAAATCATTTATGTATTCACTAAAAGTAAATAAATGTATTACTAATTTTAAAATTTAAAACTGAACAATAAAATACATGCATGCTGCAATTTGTGATGAAAAAAATGAACGTTTATTAGGGCTCACTGAACCCGGTGGTTAGAATTAGAGCTACTAAATACATTCTTTAATTCCTCCTCCCTCCATAGTTACGTCACTGATTTCTTTCAACAAAGTACTTATGAACATCAAAATTCATTTATGTATTCACTAAAAGTAAATAGATTTATTACTAATTTTAAAATTTAAAACTGAACAATAAAATACATGCATCCTGCAATTTGCGATGAAAAACAATTATTAACAAAGAGTGCGTATTTTTTCGGAACTTTCATTCAATCGCATACTATTTGATAAATTGAGGAAAGCAACGAAGACGGCGATAAATGCGCCAAATAGACAAATCTAGCGCTAACATTCTCCCATCTGGGAATGGTATCTATCAACGCATATTCAAAGCTAATTCCACAAGAACAGGAAAACATTATTTATACACTTTTAATCAAATGCAATTCATCCAAACAAATTTCGCACGTACAAATATATTTTTCAAATTAATTACAATGGTACTAAAATTAAATTTCCTCAAAAATTATAGGATGCTATTTTCTTTCTTTTCTTTCAGCAAAATAAAATCCCAGAAATTAAATGTTTTCCAGCTCTCCTTTTCTAAAAACGCAATGAGAAAACAAAAATAATAAAAACACTTGGCTAAAAAACAAAATTTATAGCGCCAGAACTCCCTCCCTTAAAACTACCCCACCATCAATACGTAGTAATAAACCTTTTAAATATTCAAATTCAAAGAAACCGTTTGTAAATATTTTTAATTCAACCCTTTCAATATCAACATACATGAAATCATTTCCTATTACTCCCCCTAATATTTACTCAATGCATTATTACCTTGAACGCGTAACACTCTTTCATTCCTTCCTAAAAACATGAAGAGTAAATAGACACTTTTGAACAAATGTCGTTCACTCAGACAAAATTAGCCTTTCAGTTATATTTATTTAAATATTTGAAAATAAGCAAAAGTTAAATTGACCGCAGAAAATTTTAACAGGTAAATAATTGCAAGTATGTTCTATTATCTGTATTTATTCAAAGCTTACCAAACGATAAAATGATCATTTTGTGTATTAAGAACTATATTTACTGATAGCGTAATGAAAATGTATAGAATGAAATAAGGAATATTAAGAAGTTATCTGTGGTTGGTTTCCAATTGCTGCTTACAGTTGAAATCAATCTGAAGTTCTAATGTACACGTTTTAAATGCGCTAATCAATTAAAAAACTCATGCATTTTATTTGAATGTAGAAAAACAATGTTTTTTTACTTTTGAAATAGATTTTCTATCCATCCATAGATTTTATATCCTAGATTATACAATATTTAAACGAATGAAAATAAAAAACAAGTGGGTAAGTGTGATCACAGATCGCACAGATGGTTTCGTTTAATATTCCTTCCAAAACACATTATCCTTTTGTAAAATCTGTTAGTTCCACATTTCGAAACTAGGGGGCGCACTCTGTTCTAAACAAACCAACCTCTATCTAAACGAAACTGCGTTTTACAACCTATCCCTAGGTGTATTAGCCGAGGGGATCGGGCCCATAGCACCCGATATTGTTAGGCACCCCTGGCGGTAAAAAGTGGAACTAAAATATGTAAGGCTATGGTGCATAATATGAATGAGTGGTCAAAGGGGTGTCGGAAAAAGTTAGAAAAGTGCCCTCCGGGTGAAAAGGGTGGAGATTAGAAAAATTGCTTAAAATACACAAGTTAGATACCGGAGGGGTAAATATAAGCCTTTTTGAAATTTTTATAATTTGTCGTGTGATCGCAAGTGTTCAGCTATAAGCATTCAAAATTTCAAGTCTTCAACTTAATTAGGGACTCAGTTAGAAAAAATGTTTAAAATACACAAGTTAGAGCCCAGACGGGTAAATATAAGACTTTTTCAAAATTTTATGAGTTGTCGTTTGATGTGAGGTGTTGAGCTATAGGTATTCAAAATTTCAAGTCTCCAACGTATATAGTTTATGAGAACAGGCTCTGTGACAGACAGACAGACAGACAGAGGAGTGAGGCGAATAGGGTTTCGTCAGATGATCGAAACCCTAAAACCTGATAAAACTCTATTACTTTGAAATCCATTTGTAATATAAGTATAATGCAATGGGAAAATATTTAGAATTAATATTGCAGCATGTGCACTTAATTTTCTTAACATGAATATATTGCATTTAGAGACAAATTTTGAAGTATGTTTGGAAAAATATTTATTGTGTATAAAGAAAAGAGAAAAAATATTGACCACATGTTTTGTTGATGAGAAGTTCTAACTGGCCCTTCTCACCCGTGCGATGGCAAGTGCATGAAGACATTATTTTATTACTGTGGAATGCATTTTGCAACAAAAAGCCATTGTTAAATATAAATAGTAACTGTTTCTTTTGAGTTTAGTTTGATATAAAGTTACTTCATATATAATAGTGATATTTTATTGACTTCTCGTCATTTGAATCAATAAAGTACGCTAATAATAAATATATAACTATATCTGTATATCACTGCAAACAAAATAAAAATAATTGCAAAAATCAAATGAATTTTTAGTCATTGATAACGATATCCTTAGGGAGGAGGGCTTTCGAGAGATGATAACGTATGATACCGTAAGGGGGGGAGGGGGTCAAAAATTACCAAAAAGGTGATAACGTTATATATGTACTGACTCAAAGACTTTTTCGCAGGTTTGTAAGTGTCGAATCTTTACGAAAGTTCGTCAGAATATACTACAGATGTCTAAATTCACAAAAAAATTGGAAATTGCAAAAAAATTGGAAAAAATGATAGTTTCATATTTTTCATAAAAGGTACAGTATCGTATCCCCTTAAATGCAATTTACGAATGTTGCAATAGCAAAAAGGACAACAGTTTATAACAACAGTTAAATACGGAGATGTTGAATTGATTGTATTGACTTCATTTTCAGCTAAAACCAAAACAGAACTTTTAAGAATTTAATCCATAAGTTCCGAGATGAAATTCGGAATTCAGGTATCCATCCAAAACTGCGTTGTTTTAGTTTAATAAGTGAGTTTTTTCATTAGCATCCAGGCCCGTACTACTGGACCATAGGGACTTGGGGGCTTGTCTCCCTGCACCCTCTACCTGAGGCGCCCTTAGCGATTATATACGATTGAGTATGAAAGCGCCCTCATCACCTTCTGTACACTTCACCTCTTAAGACGCCCAGCCCAGCACAGGCCTGTTAGTATTATCAATACTTAGATCATGAGTGGAACACGTCTTAGTAGAAAGAAATAGGCAATTATATATGAAATTCAACTATGTTTGGATATGTTATCTATAAGTACGCTAACGTAAAAAACCCCTATAAAACGGTATTTTATGTTAATTCTCTTAAATGAAAAATAATAGGTTGGAAACGCAAAGCCAACATTATCTCGTAGTCCAATGGTCGCCTTCACTATACAGAAATATGCAAATTCGGTAACATTTTCGCGTGCTGGAAGATGGAACTAGATGATGCTAGAAGAATAGAGAATTTGATTTTGATATGAAAAAAGTGTTTTAGTATATCCTTTTTAGTATATTTATTTAGTTTATCTTTCTGTTCTTTGATTCAATTCAAATGAAAGGCTCCATGAGTAAAAATCTTTTTGGACAGAGCATGATTTCGATAAAAAAAAACAGTTATGAATTAACAAAACAGAAGTTTTGATTTTTTTTAGATAGAACATGATTTCGCTAAAAAATAGTTATGAATTATCTAAAAAAGTTTTAGTATCTATAGTCATTTAGTAAATCTGGATTGAAAGAGACTTGTTCTTATATAAAAAACGGCTTCTTAGCATATTCTTTTTAATGTATTTTTAATATATATATTAAGTCTATCCATCTCTTTAAGGGGGTCCGGGGCTCAAAATTCTATTGTTTTTTTTATTTATAGAGATTTTGTTATGAAATTTTTTTCTGAAATATCTTTTAATATAATAAGAATGTTGTATGTAAAAAAAAAATCTGAAAAATTTTAAATATCTTTTTTAATTCAAATTGTAAAATTTTAAACATATTTATTTTTTCATATAACTCTGGAAGTACTTACTCGATTTACAAAATTTTTACTCTTTTGAGTACAGAAAATGTTTCATTTTAATTTGTCTTCAGAATTTTTTAAAATATTGATTAGAAATTTTATAAAAAAAAAATTAAGTAAAAAAGTGAAGTTTTTTTATGAGTGAGTTTTGCATTCATTAGCATACTTTCACAATTATCACTAAAATTTAAAAACCCTGAAGACAATTTGTTGGGAATCTAGCATAAAATCTCTCTTAAAAATTTCATACTCATCTTGCAAGGAACTTTAGATATATTCTTTTAATGTTAAGAAATCGTGAAAAAAAATCATTCTGAGATAAATGGAGATAAAGTTCCCGTCAGCGGGCAACTGATGCATGGCTTCTCAAGGCAAAAAGTGTTATATCTCTGGATCTAATAAAGATAAAAGCATGCGGTATTTAACGCTAACCACTCAGTATATATTTTTTAAGCCAATAAAAAAAAAATTGCATTTATTTGAGAATTTTTAGCCCCGGGACTCCCTTAATTCTATGTAAATGAAATGCTTCACGGGAAAAATGTTTTACTTAGAGAGCAATTTCGATTTAAAAAAATAGTAATTAACAAAGCAAGGTTATTTACAAGGTTATAACCCTCAGTTACTGACACCTATTTAGTAACTGACATTTCAGCAAAAATCTAACTCAAATTATCATTTTCTTGTAAAATTCTGCAAAGTAATGTCATCTAGTGGTAACTTATTTGCCTTAATTGTTATAACTTATGTGTCAGTTATGGGTTTTAAAAATAAGGATGGTATCAGTTACTGGAGTCATTGGCAATGTTTATGGCAAAAAAAACAAAAAAAAAAACAAATTCTAAAGGAGGCATTAGAAGGATTGTGAGAAATAGCATTTAATTGAGAGAACGGAATGAGATTCAGAGAACATAAATTTAAAGCTTTCATTTCAGCCAGGTATGACCAAACATTTCAGAATTTTTTTTAATATATTTCTAAAACGTTGTAAAAAGTAACATAATTTTTCCTTGGCCCACTTTATATCCAACCACCAAGTTGTTGCTACAGTACTGTTTACTGGGTGCTACAGTAAAATTATTTATTTATGGACATTACAGTTATATTATTTAGTCATTGATGTTGTATAAATGTAATTTTATATAAATATACAAACATATAATATAATATTTCTAAACGAAAAATTCTTTTTTCTACCAAGTAGGAGCTAATTGTTGTACTAATTTTATTTTAATATTTTATAAATCGTTGTACCGCAAAATGGCACTTTTACTAGTTCTGTGTGGAATAAATTGATAAAATGTGAAAATCAGTAAAAAATAAAAAAAAATGTAGCCAATGAAAAAGATTCTTTTAAGTATGAGCGATTTAAGGCACCAAATTTTATAAATTCTTATATCTCCAACATAAACATACATCAAAATTAAAATGGTTGCTGATTGATCCAGTTTGGCAAAGACTAGCTGTGTTGTATTCTGAACTTACTTAGTGAAGTAAAATGTACACGCAGATTCTGTTTTTTGCTGTACAATTTTGGTTTTCTTAACAGACGCAACTTTGAGAGTAGCCTGTTACAGATTCAGCTGCATTTTAATTATTCTTATCCATACCCTGGAATCCAGTAATTATTTAATAATATGTACAAAATGTCTGATCTAGATTTGTGGGGCGCCCAGCCATAGTAGACCAAGTCCATTTTGAAAAAAAAATTCTTTATAGTCCATTTAGAAGGCGCATAAAATCTGTTTTATTCACTCCCACGGTGAACCAAGTCTGTAAACAGGTGCCATATAAGAGAAAGTATGTGAAAACAGACTTGGTTCATTGTGGGAGAGAATAAATTAGATTTTATGCACATTCTAAAAGGACTATATCATTTTTTTTCAAAATGTACTTGGTCTACTATGGTTGTGGACCCCTCATTTAATGGTGCAAACATGACGACATGTTGGGCTTTGCCATGCTGATGAGACAAACTGGAATGGGTCAGATTTGCTCCAATGTATAATGTCCTTTCGCATGACTTGCGTTTGTCCAAGATTCAAAAACTTTGTGATACCTTTCACAACATTAATTGCAAAGCTGATAAGGATTCTTCCTGAAAAATTGGCAATAAAGAATTAACTGCTGATTAAACACATCCATGTACAAAGTTCTTATTTTCCTTATTGCTTCAGGATTTGTAGAACTTCTCATCTGAAAAACACAGATTTTCGATCCATTTAAAGATCACTTTGAGATACTGATGCTAGGATTATGATCAATATTACCGTATGTTTCAACAATGAAAACGCCGCAATTCAAGTTTGAAGAACATACTATGCCTTCACATGTAGTTCGCGCAAACGTGACGTTACTTCATATATTCCACTTGTTGACACAGATACTCCAGGAGTATGTAATTAATCAATAGTTGACTTGTCTTTTGACCATCCATAAAGTGATAAACTAATTATCTTTCTCGTTGCGCACAATGCATGATGACATTTAGGCATTTTTGCATGACGATTGAACATCATCAGTTGACTGATTGCCAAGCCTAGTAGTGTGGTACTACAATTTTCCTGTACAAACGACCCATTAAGTATCATATTAACAATCGCTAGGAGCCCAGGTTGGTATGGATTTCTATTGGCAACTTTTCAGAAAGTATCCAGAAGATTAAACACGCTACGTTGACATTTCTTTTCTCCGATATTTCCGATATTTGTAAAATACCATGAAAATCTCCGTCATAATTTGCTTCCTCTGTATAGTTTAAAAAGTTAATTTTCGCCGGAAAAAGTTACCATATATTTTATCTTTGATTGAAACAAGCTTAGGAAAACGAATCTCAATTCTTTCTCGCAAGCGATATATATGGTATATACCATAATATTGACATTCTACATTTAAATGAAGTTTAAAACTGTCATCGTAAATTCGAGTTAGATCAGACAACATGGGAAAGAAATCTATTCCTCTGTTTCAAGTTTCTCTCGAATGCATGACACCAATTAAGCTTTCGACCTCAACGAAATCATGTACTTATTAATACACTGCTTATGATATTAAACTGATGAAATTTCTGGCACTTATTTCGGGAAGTATTTCGAGAACTTTTGAACTTTGAACTTGAGATTTTACAACAAATATCATTACTTGGTACAATTGCTGATTCTTTAGCTTTTCAGGATTTTACAAGGAATATATACCTTCAAATGTATTAATTGAGGAAAATAGCTGATCTAGCTACGTGACGTATGTGCCAGTACCAGAGCTCGATGTCTGAGGTGACGGAATATATTGAGCAAAAGTTTTCACGACTCACTGATAGGTTATTTTAACCTGATTTCAATTATAATTAGGAAGCATGATTTGAACCACTTTGCCTCACGATTAATAAATGTACATTTTATTTATTCTCCTTCATCTAGGCTAATAAAATTCGTGATTGATAGGCGCTCACCCAAACAATAGAGCTCTTCAATATTCTCGGCCAGTATATCACGCCCTTTATTCCGTTATTCAACGTTCTTGCTGGATGCACCAGATTTGTGTCTTGCTGACGTAAAAAACATTTTGTCCAGCCATTTGGTCTTAAGGGGGACTGGTCACTCAGCTTTGGAATTCTCCTCCGTAATGTTAAGTCTATGGACTTTTGATGCATTCGTCTATTTAAAATATCTTTTCGGGAAATTCATATTGTTACCATCTTTTACCTGTGTACTCTTCTTAAAGTTTTCAAAATATTTCTAAAATCTATGCTGAATTTAATATTTTATGTGTTAAAAGCGGGCGAACTGTGAGTAAGATTTTAACACATCCTATAAAATTAAGTCTATACTTTAGAAATATGTTGAGAACTAAGAAAAAAGAGACATCTTTTAGGAAGAGTACACAAAAAATAGAAGCTAAAACTATTGATTTCCCGAGGAGAAGTTTTAAATTTACAAATGCATAAAATACCAATAGACTTTACATTAGTGAGGTGAAATCGGAAGCTAAGTGACCAGCCCCCTTAATGGCGCCTATCTACCTGCAGCCATACTCAACTTTTTTTCTCGCGGGCGGCAAACATGCGTTTGCAACGTTAGGTGGACCGCAATGCAGTTAAAAAAAATAAAAACATTAAGGTAAAACATAAAAGTAATGTGACAAATCAACATAACAAAGTTAATATTATCAGTATGGTTGAAGGTTTGTCTGGGAAGAAATGTTACCAAAAAATTTAAGGCTGTTCTTAACTGCTCTGCTCAACAAGCCCAAAATGTTTTGGCATATTTACAAATTCATTTTTTAACGAAAAGGTATAAAATTGGAAAGCCTGGCCATGGAAGCGATTTGGAATTGAACTGTTCTTTCCATTTTTTGATCGATCAATTACCTATTGAGTTATAAGCGAATTCGATCACGTGACAAACACGTTTTTCGCCCGCTCTTGAGTCTTTTTCTTCCTTCGCGCGGAAATTCGGTTCAAAACGTCCACTTTGACATTATTTTCTGAAAGATCTATTGCGTTTTCAAAAAAATGGAAAAAACAGCTCAATTACATAGTTTCTGAACAACAACACCAAATAGTTTCATGCATTTTCGAACAAAAATAAATTAAAACTTATGTCAGAAAGTTGCCCTTTTGGATTTGAGAACACCCTTAACACCACTATTTCCAAACAACAAACTTTGTGGTACATTTCTATTTATTGCAGAGATTGTAGAAATAAGCAGAGAAGTTCGTTGATTGGAAATAGTAGTGCAAAACTTTTCTGTGCCAATTGTTTTCGTTTAAACCTCAAAAAGTCCTTCCGGCCAGTGCCGGGAGGAAGAGGTAGCTTTCATATTCCTTATTTTAGAAAAGCCAACTTTTATTATTCAAACACACGAAGCTCAATTAAGTGGAAACCGAATGTAGGAGATTCAATACTAATTTTTATCAATACTAAATCATTATGAATGAAAATTTCGCGAAATTAGTCAGCTTTATCCAAGCTGCTTTTATTTAAAGTAACTTATATTTGGCTGCCAAATTCGGCGATTTCTTAAAGTGCCTGCCATTTTAAGACAACATGGTGGATGAGGCTAACCAGTGAACTTGGTCGAGACCTTAGTAATTGCTGTGCACATGCTCACTCACATCGTAATCGGTTGATATATACGAGTGCTGTCGCAGGCAAAAAAGCAGATTTTTCAAAATGTCACCCACGTTAGAAATTGAAACTACTATATCTGAGCCATTTTTTAAGATAAAGACAAACAAATAATGCTCCTGAATCCTTATATCAAGGTCAAATACTTAAGAAAGAAACTTTTTTCAATTTCTAATTTTTTTGCACCTAACTTTAACTATATATATATTTTAATTTAATGGCCGCCATTTTGAAACAAGATGGCTGATGAAGCTGGCCAGCGAACTTGGTCGAGATATTGATGTATACTATCCACATGCCTTCTTCCATCGAAATAGGCGAATACGTGTGGTATCGCGAGATAAATACAAGATCGTTTCAAAGTGTTAGCCATGATAGAAATTCAAAGTGCTATAATTCAACCACTTTTTAAGATATAAACAAAAGAACAAATTTTCAGAAACAAAAACTGCTCCAGAATCTTTGTATCAAGGCCAAACATATAAAAAAAATCTTTTTCATTTTCCAATTTTTTAATACCTCATTTAAAATTTTAAAATACATTAAAAAAAAAATCGCAACCTTTTTGAAACAAGATGGCGAATGAAGCTGGCCAACGAACTCGGTCGAGACATTGGTATGCACTATGTACAGACCAAGTAATATCCAAATCGGTTCATAAATACGCCTGTTATCGAAAGACAAAAATCAGGTCGTTTTAAAATGTCAGCCACAATAGAAATTCAAAATGTTATAACTCAGCCATTTTTTTAGATATAGACAAAACAAAACCTGTTCCGGAATCTTTGTATTAAGGTCAAACACATACGAAAAAATCTTTTTCATTTTCCAATTTTTTGTCATCTCATTTTAAATTTAAATTTTTTTAAATGGCCGCCATTTTGAAACAAGATGGCGGATGAAGCTGGCCAACGAACTCGGTTGAGTTATTTGTATGTACTATGTACACACCAAGGTACATCCAAATCGGTTCATAAATAGGTCTGTTATCACGTGGCAAAAATCAGGGCGTTTCAAAATGTCAGCCACGCTAGAAATTCAAAATGCTATAACTCAGCCATTTTTTAAGATATAAACGAAAAAAAAACTGCTCCCAAATCTTTTTATCAAGGTCAAACACATAAGAAAAAAATATTTTTTCAATTTTCAATTTTTTGGTACCACATTTCCAATTTAAATTTTTCTTAAAATTTTAAATGGCCGCCATTTTTAAACAAAATGGCGGATGAAGCTGGCCAACGAACTCAGTCGAGACATTGGTCTTTACTATGTATAAACGAAGTTACATCCAAATCGGTTCATAAATACGCCTTTTATCGCGTGACAAAATTCAGGACGTTTCAAAATGTCAGCTTCGCTAGAAATTCAAAATGCTATAACTCAGCCATTTTTTAAGATATAGACGAAACAAAAACTGCTACGGAGTCTTTGTATAAAGGTCAAATACATAAGAAAAAAATATTTTCCCATTTTCAATTTTTTGGTACCACATTTCAAATTTTAATTTTTTTAAAAATTTTTAAATGGCCGCCATTTTGAAACAAAACGGCGGATGAAGCTGGCCAACGAACTCGGTCGAGACATTGGTATGTACTATGTACACACCGAATTACATCCAAATCGGTTCATAAATACGAGAGTTACTGTATGACATAGGTCAGATATATATATATATATATATTGATATATATATATATATATATCAATTTTGAACGGAGGGTGGTTTCGGGGTCTGGGGGTCATGATCGATGAAAATATACCAAAATTTTTTGAAATCGCTTTCCTCCGAACGGCTGCAATAGGTAGCTTTTTGTAAAGAAAGCTACCTAAAAGCAGTGATAGTTGTATAAAAAGTATAAAGCATTTAATATAAAAATGCAGAATTTCCAAGTTCTAAAGAAAAAAATCAGGAGATTTTCTCTAATTAATCTAGTCTTTTGCTCAATGCAAAAGCTTTATTTTCTTTTAATTGTAGAAATATATGTAGTGCAAATTTAATGAATTTGAAATAAAGTTTTATTAGTGTTGAGACTTTAACCCTCTCGCTGCGTAAGTAATTCTTCGCGATGAGCGTCTTTTACAGATTTTTTAATTTTTTATCACCGGTTCTTTAAAGCAGAAGTTTTCGACTGTCGTAATCGGGAAAAATGTCCTGATTAAATCAGACAAAGTTTTCGCTAAAAAGTAACTGGTGGGAATAACCAAATAGTATTAATTATACGAAAAAATGCATGCCCGAGGATATCTCGGGTTGCGCAGCGAGAGGAATAATAAATGTATACAACACTGTAGCACAAATAGGACTGCATGTACAGAGTTGCTACAGGCGACTATTTTTTAATTCTTACTGGAACGACTTTCTCAAAACAGAAATTCTTAACGCACACTTTGGCAACATTTTCAAGAGAAATTTATTTCGAAATGTATATTAGAAAAATACTGGTACGAACAGAATATAAAAATAGTCACCAGTGGCAGCCCTGCATGTAAAAAAGTTAATTTTAATAAGAAAATGGCATTTAAGATGTTTTAAAATAATTTTTAATTAATTATAAATAACAGGACAGATTCTGTCTTACCATGAAAATACAAAAAGCAACAATGAAGGTATTTAATACTTTTTATGCACATCTCAATTAATGGTTTAATGGATTATGAATTTCGGTCCACACATAAAAGGTCGCCGGGCGCAGGTTCAGTACACTGTGAATCGAAATGTCTTAATTTCAGACACTTAAGTGTCACGGAATATTTAATTTTCAGACACTTTAAAATGTCTTAATTTTTTCAGACACTTTTTGCGTCTGAATCGCAGCCATTTTTTAAAGTATTATACGTAGCCATGTTTGATCACGTTGATCCTGGAAAAATATATGGCCATTATCCTGCCCCCTCCACCCTCACACAGCCTGATTTTAGGGGCTCCAAAATATGGGATGCAATTATCGTAAAGCTGATATTTGAAATCTTTTTCGACATTGTACTGATTGTAATCAATATCTTGAATTTATACGGTAGGAAAATATTAACATTTAAAATATTTGTCGCATTATAGTAAAATCTCTCAATAGTGGGCACCTTGGAAACGTGGAATTTGTCCGCCATTCGGATGTGTCCGTTTTTCTGAGGTAAAACTATATAAAAAATGTGCTTCCTAAATCGTGGTGTCCTCTGTTTAGCAGTGTCCGTTATGGAGATTTTGCAAAGAAAAAAAAAAAAAAATAAAAAACTTTCATAGGACAATTTTCTTCAGCAAACACTGATCTTTATCAAGATAAATACATTTTTTTTTTTTACAAAAATAAAAGCGAACACAATCAAACAGCAGGCAATTCAACGTTCCCGAGGTGCCCACGATTGAGAGTTTTTACTGTATTTAAAATTGTTTTGTATTTATTTTTTAATCTAATTCTACTTTTAAAGTTCAAAATACTGATTATAATCAATACAATGTCGAAAAACATTTAAAATATAAGCTTTAAACAAATTGCATGTCGAGTTTGGAGCATGTAAAATCGTAGGGGGGGGGGGGAGAGACTGACCAGCTTGCCCATCTTTAATCAAGCCCGCTCCTTCTGGAAAAAATCCAACCCTGTATTATGTTTCGCTAAATTTCCGTGTCAGTTTTAAGCGCAAACTCTTGCTATGCAAGTAAATATGGTATAAAATTCTACCTCTTTACTGGTATTTATTTTAAATTTAAAATTAGTTTTTTACTAAAAATAATCAAAAAATTAATATTATATAATTTTTTTCAAATGAAATATATCTGAATATTTTTGCTGCATTTTTACAATTAGGTTAACAGCACATAATGGACTGTATTCCAAATCTGCGTTCGAAGCTGAAAACAGTCACGTGGTACCGGTAATTTACCCAAAGAATGTCTAACTGATAAGAAGGGAGGCTACTACTGCTTTCCTCATGAACTGTTTCACTGGCTGGCGGGGATTTACATTACGTCTACGGAGCCTTCCCTTCTTTACGCTAGAAGTTTTTACTTTGACCACGTGATCATAACGTAGATAGAATATCCTCTATTACATGAATTTAAGAATCTACAAATAATCATTAAAGCCTAACGAAGTGACTAGTACAGAGATAAGGCGAGATCCTTTTCTAAATCACTAAATAAGATTTATTGACGACATTAACTAATTTTTTTCTGCTTCAACGTCTAATGACGTCAATTTCTGATGATACTATCAAATCGAGAAGTTGTGGTTTTGAATCACTCATGTTGAAAGTGAAAAAATATTAGATCCGGACTATTTTCAGTAGCAAATGGAATATTTCGAAAATACCTGCAAACACTAAAATTATAGCAGAGGGAAAAACAAGATTCCTTTAATTAGAATGACCGGATGTAATGAGTTTTATTAGTCAAAACAATTTAAAATAAATAAATGAACACAAGTAATTCGCTGTATTAAACCTATGGGAAATCAATGATATGGATGAATGGAAGGATGTTCAAACTTCGAACAATATTCTTTTTTGAAATTTATAATGTACACACCATGAGGCAGAAGAAAACTTCATTAGACAAGAAAAGCATATATAATAATTAAAAGCAGATATTAAATAGGAATTTTTACAATAAAGAATTGCAGATTCCAGTACATATTAAGAATGTAAAAAGCGATGTAAACATTACAAGTACTGCCGCATGAAATGCTTTTAAAAGTATTGTATACTTCAATAAAGCCTCTAAAAAGGTACTCCAGAGTAATAGTTACACCAAAAAAACATTGTAAGGTATTCTTGATGGTAATAAAGAAGTTATGAGCCCATCAACAGGTGCTGTCATTGCGATTTCTAAAGTAATGGCGTGCATAAGAAAAGGATTAAGATGGTGTAAACTCAATAAATTCAGTAGTCTCTAATATATACCACACGGACTCACCAAAACTTATTTTATGGATAACATTGGATAGAAAATAATACAGAAATATGATTGAAGACGATTTGAAGAGCAGGAATTTATATATTAGCAAAATAAAATTTTAACGTGGAAATCCCTTAGGCAAAATGCTTTAAACATATTTTTGCATAACTCAGGAACTAATAAAGCTATAGACTCGTATGAGGTCTCCATTTAAAGAGAAAACATTCACAGAGAGTTTTCAATACACAATGAAAGCTCCACTTACCTAGAAAAAGGTCTGATTATTCCAAAAGCACATCCGCCCATGTTCGGATTGAAGGCTACGTTAAGTATCCGTCGTGAGTTAGGCAGACTTTGATAATTTAAAAAGAAAATCCCATTGCACATCCGGCTAGCTCTATCAAAAGAATGAAAAATTTTCGTCCTCAAAGCATAGCCCGCCAGACAACAGTTTTGTCTACCTGCTTTGACGAGATGAAGACCATTATAATTTTGTTATTGATATAAATTAATACGAAATACCACTATGTCGATACGAATTAAATCCCGGAAATTCACATTCCGCGAAAAGCGAATCAAGTCGAAATAAATTATTAGTTAAAATGTACGCGTACATAAAAACAAACATTCAGTTTGAATTACAAACGAGCATCAAGTCCGAACGAAAGAAATCTAAAACGCATGCGCAACTGAGAGTGCCTCCTGGCTGTTACTGCGGAACGGAGTTACAAAGTGTCTTAAAATTAGATGCTTGCAGATTTTTTAGACACTTTTCTCAGTTGGTTTACACCATGATCATAGTAAGACACTTATATGTCTTAAATTAAGACATCTATTATGACTGAATTTTCAGATTCAGACACTTAAGTGTAAGATATTCTTTTTCAGTCACATATTTGTCTTAATTTAAGACGCCTGTATTTGCAGTGTAGTTACAGGGTGTTATGTTGTAAAAAATTGAGTGTTGTTAAAATCCAATAACAAATAAACGGGGGTATCTATTGAATTTATTTATTTTAGCAAAAAAATTATGTGCGAAGTCGGGAATTTTTATATTATGTTTTCTTTTTCGACAGTCACAGGTAGAGGGCACTGTGCTGTCTTAAACTGATAGAACACAAAAATTAAAGTTCGAAATTGTACGTCAAACATGGCAAATGAAGTGCATTCGTACTATAATTAGTTTTTTTAAATATTCATATCTTGGTGCAATAGCTGTTGCACTCTTATCTCTTATGCAAAAATGGATTAATACAAAATTTATTACAATTGCACTATGTAACAAAAAAATATTATTTTCTTTTCCTTGGGTAATAACTGTAAGCCTCTATTACTGTGTGTCGTACTAGTTAAGAAAATGACAATTTTTTGCAACAAACTTTGTTTCCATGCCCAGGATTTCGATATGTTGATATGGGCGAACGTTGTAAATATGTCAAACTCCTGGTTACAAAAGCAAACTTTGTTAACAATAATTTCCAATTTATCCATCTTTGAGACATAAGCAACCAAGAAATCACTCTTACAAACCAAGGACAAAATTCTGTTCCATAGTGTTAGTGATACGGAATCAGTAACACGGAAATAATTTGACCCCATCTTAAATATAACGTAATGACCACGGCAACATAAAATACCTATGCATGGGATATCATTGAATTAATTACGTATTGTAAGATTTAATAGAATGAAAAAAAAACCTTTATTAATATCTTTTAAGTTTTGATTCAAATTTCATAAAATTTGAAATGACTCTACACATTCTGCAACGATTACATATGTTAAATTTCAAACCATTCGGTTGGGTAGTTTTTGCGCTGTGATATATGGACAGACGGACCAAACGATGACTAAAGGTGCTACCTATTTGTATAATTACGAACGCACATAAAAAAGGGATCAAAGTTCATTCAGAGTTTCATTTTTATTCTGCTTAGCTGTTGAAACGTGAAACAAATGGTTTGCGTTTTCGAATACCAAGGTTATTTTCAGCAGTATTACGATGCATGGCCATCTATAGGTGATTTCTGGAAGTAAAACAAGGAAGCGTAGTAAATAACTTCCCGATTCTCCTGAAAAATAATTTGAATAGTTGTCAGTATGTTTAAATGTTTTCATTCCATTTTAAACGTAACTTGTATCTGACGGAAAATTAGAGTTCAAGGAAAACATGTTTTTCACCACATAAATTAATACATAAACCCATTTCGACTTTGACGGAAAATTATAATTATAATCAAAATAGTTACTTTCCACTTCCAGGTCTAGCAAATAGTATAATAAGAACAACTTTACATTGAGAAAACGAATGCCAAGTCGATAATGAAAACAGCTTTTCAAAAAACTCAAATAATATATTCACGATTTTTAAACGCAAAAATTACTTCCAAATTAAGAAATAGTCGATTTCAATGAATGTAATCTTTCGAATAACAGAAATATGCACAAAACGATACCGGAATATTGGAATTAAAAATCTTGAAAGTTGGAAACAATTAAAACGCTCCGATGATATTTAATTAAAGTAACAGAAAATAAAACTCGGAGAAGTGAAAGCCGTTAGGTATATATAAATTGAGAAAAAATAATATAGAAGTAATTTTCCCTTTCCCGATTCATTAACCAATGCGAAGATCAAAGTTTTTAATTAATCAGGAAATTTCTTTCTTTTTCGCTACGGTGCTTCCACGGGAAAAATCTTTCTTGTGTTTGTAGTTGTGATTAATCGTTGTTAGGAGACTTTATGCTAAATTACATTCACGATGAAACTTTTGTCCACGATGGATACACCGGCTGCTTCTTTTTATTTACGAAGATAATAGCGAAAGCAGAGAGTTTTTTAACTTTAATTTTGCGAAAGTCCTTGTTTAATTAAACGAATTTGTAAGCCTTTTAAAAATTTATTTAGAATGAAATTGACAGCTCTCCTTTGTGAGTGAGCGTTTGAGCGTATCTACTCTGGTATATAATATTAGATGTATTCAGAGTGTCCCCAAAACATTAAAATGTGCTTTAATTTTTTACCTGTTGGAGATACATAGACAATGTAAATTTCAAAATAAGGTAAGAATTAATATTATGGGGATGAAATAGTCTTGCCATTTATTTTGAAAGAAAAAAAAAAAACACTTTTAAAATCTTTATATGGGAATTGGGTTCTAAAAATTCCATTCTTCTACGGCCAAAAGTCACTGAGTTGTGATACGTTGAATTTTTATGAAATATCGGAACTACTAAAAATGTTCGTACTAAAAATGAACAGACAATTTCTTACTGCCAGAAAAATCCGAATTTTCATAAAATACAAAGTAGTGTTATTCTCTGAGTTTTGGCCGTAAAAGAATGGATAGAGAAAATGTTTCGAAATATAATTTGTAGGTTACAGGTAGAGGTTTGCACGGGCCCGGAATTTCCAGGCCCAGACCGAAAGAAAGCTATTTTGGCCCAGCTCGGCTCGTTTCAAAAACTAAAAGTTCAGCCTGGGTCCGGCCTGTTTGTATTTTCTCGGTTCACGGCCTGCCCCATGCTAAAATCAATGAAAACAGGCCCGGCATATGCACAAATCTATGAAATCACACTCGACTCAGTTTCCACATAAAATACCGATTTTTCTTAACGGCCCGGCCCGTTTATTTTTTTCATCGGACCGGTCCGACCCGTTAAAAAATCGTTTTAAATCCGCTAGCCCGGTCCATTGGAAAATTTCTCTTCATTTTGCAGTCCGGGTAAGGGCCTCAGGCCAACCCGTGCAGACCTCTAGTTCCAGGGCAGTATAAAAATTAAAAGAGTGTTCACCTCTTCTAAATTTAAGGTGGTTATCGTAAAGATATTTTCCCCAACTCCCACAACGCAAAACTTTTTAACACGTTTACGGACTTTAAATGCAACAATGTGACACTTGCAAACATGATTAATGAAATGATTTGGAATGGAACAATTTTCTTATTTTTTGATAAATTAATTAGTTTAGTTGTAAACGATTGTTGTCTCGTGGTCCAGGTATTTTACTCCTTTTCTAAGCTGCTGTCGAGTACGAAAATTCGCCTCAAAACGCCCATTTGATAGTGTTTTTTTTTTTTTTTTTTTTTTTTTAAGATCTGCCTTTACCGGAAAATTGGAAAAACTGTTCGGTTGTATAGTTTTTGAATAAGAGCATGTGCGTTTGCGAAAAAAAAAATGAATTCGCAAAAGTGTCAGTTTGGATGGTAGTCAGAACAGCCTATACCTCAAGATTATTTCAAAACTAAAATCTTAAATCCTACCGTATTTTGTACTCTCTTGCAATTTACATTGCGTGCGTATCTCAAGCAGGTAAAAAATTATAGTGCATTTCAGTTTCTTTGGGACACCCTGTATATTTATAAATTGTATGCAATATTTTTGTTAGTGTTTGCATGTTAAGTAATCACAATCGGTAACACATAACTGAGCCCTTGAGGAAATTGTAATTATGAATGTTTAGATTGAAATACTTTTAGCTTATTATGTTTAAAGATATTTAGAAAACCATACACTTGCAGATAATATATTTTTATTTCTTGAAGAAAATTCTTCATACATTTACGCAACAACTAAAGATTTAATTTTACAATAAATTTTTCTTACCATTTTAAATATCATAATAGATTATTTTTACCACCAATGTCGCATCTTTCTTCAAAAATATTAAGATTGTTTTGTCGTTAAGGGTATGGTGAACTTTAAAAACTATTTTTCATTATTTATGTTATTCCAAAAAGAAATTTTCCGAAGAAGTTTTTTGTAGCATGAATTCATTAACATTCTAAAAATAAAATCAATTTATTGAAAATTAAAAAAAAAATTACAGTTACTAATTATGTAATTTGAAGTATCCATCTGAATGAACTTCTGACATGACATGCAATATAATCGCATGGTGTTTCTGTCTTACACTTTATCGACAATATTGTCGATCGAGATCGATAATATTGCATGTGCTTATGTAATATTATCGCTCAGGCGATGCGGATTCCATTGTTGCGAAAAAAATTGAGAAAAAGGGAAATAATATACAGATAGTTATATTTTCATTGACACCGATTTCTCATTAAAATTGAAAAAAAGAAATATTTTCAATTTAGATTAACGATAAAAAAAAAACTATTAAATAGCATTTTGTAAGAAAATAATAAAAATAAATAAATAAAAACATAACTTCAGATATTAAAGATCCGTTTGTTCTAAAGAACAAAAAATCGCCCGTTGACAAATCGACATCTAGAAAGGATACCATCGTACCTTTATTCGGTTTTACGTTCAAGTAAAGAGATTGAACAAAAACAAATTTAAGAACTTGCATTTAAGTGGACAGTTATTGCCCTCTATTTGAAAGAATTTAACTTTAAAGATTGTAGATTTTTAACTAACATTTTCGTAATAATGTCGGTTGAAACTTTTCATAAGGGTTTCAAAAGTGAAATGATTTAGTGGGTATAAATGACATTGATTATTTTATTCGTAAAAATGAATGAAGTACTTTTGCAAAGTTCGTTAAAATAATGTTGTATTCCAACCACCAGCTCCAAAATGAAAAGTCAAATCTTCAAAGAACGAAATACGTTTGACAAATGACGTCATTCAAAATGTGAATTTTCATTGAAAAGAAAAACTGCAACGCTATCTATAATCGCATCAAAATAACATAATCTGCGAAAAGTAGTTTCCGCATGTTTCATTGAAATCTACATTGTAAGTATGATTTCCTGCTTGAGATTTAGTATTTATCGAAATTAATAGTATAAATATTTTCTAAATGTACAATAAAATTAGATTTCTTTCTTCCTTAAAAAATTGGTAGCACTCGTGCAACACACTGGGTTATTAAGGGTCCTGTCCCTGTCCCCACTCACGAGCTAATGCTAATCCTATGGGGAGGGATTTTTCTAATATCTCGTTTGCATTTCGACATTTTTAAATAATTTTTTTTTGCATTGGATAGCCGAGGTCCGTCTCTACAGCGCACCTTGGTTACTTTTTCGATTTTGGTCGCAGATATTTTTAATAAAGTTACTTTCATTTTCAAAATCGGTTCTGAAAATGAAAGTGTCATTCTAAAAAATACCTGCAACCAAAATCGAAAAAGTAACCAAGGTGCGCTGTAGAGACGGACCTTGGCTATCCAATGCAAAAAAAAAATATTTAAAAATGTCGAAATGCAAACGAGATATTAGAAAAATCCCTCCCCATAGGATTAGCATTAGCTCGTGAGTGTCTTCGCCGGCAGGGACAGGACCCTTAAGCGCTACGCAGCTAATCTTTTTCTAATTTATTTTATGGTAGTGTACAGTCGTGGGGAAAAAAGTAAACACCCCCCTGCTAACTCCTCAACAAATTATTGTAGAAGAAAGTTGTACCGAAATAAAGTCTACTTTTAAATGGAAATAAAGTCTACTTTTAAATGCTGTATATAAAATTGGCTTAGGGGGCCATCTACATGTTAAAACGAACCATAACTTTGCTTTTTTTTAATAGCAGTACACAAATCTGACAGCATAAATGAACTCTACACCCTTCAATTAGTCTAAAAACAAATTTTTATGCAATTCGTACCATAAGTTTCTGAGAAATTAATTATTTTAAAACGAGCGTATTTTAAGGGCTGTATCCAAATTGAAGTTTGGTACTGTACTTCTAACCGAAAGAGCTCCCTTCTTGATCAAGGCACCTTAAGAGGCCACACTAGTCACGGCTTGAAGTTCGAACGCTAATGATAAGTCTATGGCAACAATGTTTTCAAATATCTTGCTTGATTTTTAATATTTTTAAATGATTTTTTTTGCACAGGATAGCTGAGGACTATCTGTTTACGGGCTATTTTTTACTTTTCCGATTTTCGTTGTAGTTTAATTCTCAGGATCCTGTCAATTTAGGATCCAGTGAAATTCGAGGTATTGTGTCCTTTTTAGTCTTATAACATTCATATCAGCAAAATTCAGGAAAATTTTTTTAATAACAACGAAAATATAGAGTTTAAGCTTTCCAATAACATGCTTTCAATAGTTCTACTACAATTAAGCTGAGCAAAATATGCAAAGATTTTGATGAAAATTGTGTCAAAAATGGCCTCGTAATGTTATGCTCTCCGCCTCTACCAAGACGATGAAAACCACGCCTATTAAAAATATGATTGGCTAGTATCCAAACACTTTAGCAAATGGAAACGATTTAATTGTGATTGGATTATTGTATCGTGTTAAAATAGATCACTCCTATTTCAAACCTTGGATTTATTTTTTTCTAAAATTATTGTTTAATTTCAACAAAAGACTCTTGAAAGAATGAAATATTTTAAATTCTATATTTCTATGAATAACGAAGGAAATTATACATTTCGTTTATATAAACAATTTCAGAACCACACAGAGGGAGTTACAACATATAGAAGTTATTAAGGAATCAAATTTCAGTCCTAGTTTATTAAGTAAAATGGTAAAAAAATAGACGAGTATTTTTTAAATTATTTTTTAAGTTAAAATAGTTAACAAATAATTACGAAGTCATAATTTGTTAGAACATATTTGTGGCCTGGCCAGGAGACTGGTTTTCAAGCCTCCTATTCTTGTATATGTATAAAATATTCGACAATTTAACATTTTACGTTCGAAAAACAGTTTTTTTAATTAAAAATCAGCAGAATTTAAAGTTAATAAGTTTTAAAGATTGTTAACTTTAAAATTGTAAATCAACTTGTTCAAAATTTTAAAGAAATATTTTTATAGTTCATTACTTTAATATTTATTATTTTTAAGGGGACAGTACACCTTTAACAGTCGGAGAACGAAATTTGTCCTGTGTAACAGATATATTTTTTAAAGAGCCCACTTCAGACACGGAGAGAAAGTAAAACGAAGTCTATGGGGGCGTTAATTTAAAATTTCTCGCTTTGTTTTAATATGATGTTTTTTACATAGAATAGCTGAGCACGATCTTCAACCAGGCTAGATTTTACTTTTTAGATTTTTATTTTGGTGTAGTGGTCAGGGCATCTGACTGCCGCACCGCAGGTCGAGAGTTCGACTCCCGACTGGGCAAGGTTCACTCAGCCTTTCATCCCTTTGGGGTCGATAAAATGAGTACCAAGCTTGCTTGGGAACTAAACACCGAGGGTCTCGCGTTAGGCTGACCACCTGGCCGGGACGCATGCTGTATAGCACCTCGGGCCTAGGGTCAAGAAAACAGAGATGGGCACTGTCGGCCCTGATCCTCATGGATTGTATAGCCGCAGAGTTTAGTTTAGTATATATATATATATTAGGAAAGTTTCAATTTCAGAAACGATTCACCCCTGTTCCGAAATTAAAAGTATTTTTTTTTAAATATCTGAAACCAAAATCGAAAGAGTAAAAACTAGCCCGGTTGTAGATTGTCTTCAGCTATCCTATACAAAAAAAAATCATTTTAAAATGTTAAAAAGGAAGTGAGATTTGAAAATAACGCTCCCATATATTTAACATTAGCGTTTACATTTTTTCCCCGTAACCTGCGTGAGTTCTCAAATGTAACGCAAAGATATTTTTTTTGCAACGGTTAGGAAACGCGAAAATTTATCATTAACTTTAATAATGTAAAACTAAAAGTTATGAAACTGTAAGATAAAATATAGCATTTTATAAAAATATACTAGCTAGCAATTTTTTTTTCTAATACGTATTACCTTTTAATATTTTATACTTCACTTACATGGACATTCAAAAGTATTTTATATTATGGTCTATGTGGGAAAATACATTTGCGTGTATTTTAATGACATAAAACAATTTTAAACATACAATTTATTCGCATTATTGAAGAGCATAGGTACTTGTACAGGGGAATTAAAAAGTATATTTCGTTACATTATGGACTACGAAGAAAAAACGTTTGCGGGGTATTTTAATAACGTTTTCTGTTACAACATAATGAAATTGATATGAATTTATGAGGCGCAGTAAAACATGCTTTCTGAAGGGATAGCAAAGCATTTATCATTCATTTACAGGGTCACAGAAAAGGGTTCAGTTTTATTACAGAAAAAACTGCTTGCAAAGTGTGTTTTAGTTATGTTTCACGATTTCAAACAAGATGGAATTCATATACGTTACTGAGGTTTACAATATGATGCTTACATTATAATATGATGTGCATCACATTTTATTTAATTTACAGGGGCACATAAAAGGTATTGGATACAATATTGCATATGAAGTATTGTCTATTAGGGATGATTGCTGAAAGTGAGATTTCAGCTATGATATACGTTTTTAACTAAATTTCTGTATACTAGATTATATATATAAATTCGATAGACTACGTATAGGGCTACGCAAAAGAACTAGGAAGAATTGTTGAGAAATTGATTAATTTTATTTTCAAATTCAACTACATTTAGAAAGATATGTTTGGAAAATAAAAATATAATAATATACAAGGCTATTCAAAGAACCAATGCATATAGCTTGCAATAAGCTTGCATATAAACCAATGCATATAGCTTGTATATAAAATAAACGGTCAAGTACGAGTATTACTCGCGCTCAGAGAGTTCCGTACAATAAATATATGAATTATTAACTGTATTAGTTAAAAGAATAATGAAACTTTGTAAAAACCTATACAACGTAGAGTTGGGTATAGCTGTATATATTACAAAAGTATGATTGAGTATACCACAAAGGTTCAAAGAGATATGAAGCCGAAATAAAATTAAATATTGCTATTTTGTATAATTCTTTTTTTAAACGTATCTTAATCTGGATATGGTGAACTTAATTTGGTACTAACAATAAAAGTACTGCATATTTAAATTTCATTTGGCATTTCATAAAACTAAATTCAACATAGAAATATTTTTCTTTTTACAGTGTAGATGAAATAAAATCCTTGTTCAAAGTTTAAACTTGGCGTTGTACTACGCGCGTTTCGAAAGGAGGTCGCAAAGATGCAACTCGACTTTGTCCGTGCCGCGTTTTTTCAAATAGATCTTTAATTATCATTTAAAGACACGGGAGGCGTATTGAGAGATCCACTCAACGCAAACTAGTCGCGAATCCCATAGTATTTATGCGATTAATTATAATTAAATTGGTCTGTTTTTAACAATTTGATGTTTACTGCTTTTATGCTGCTACTGGGTATTGCATTACACATATATATCATTAAAAGTTGTTATCTAGTATTTAAAAACCGATGGTATATAGAGTACGCCGCCTCTGCCATTATGTATGTCCAAACCAACCGTGTCTTTAAGGGTTAAGGCTCCTGCCCTTGCCAGCGAAGACAATCACGAGCTAATGCTAATCGTATAGGGAAGGATTTTTCTAATATCTATTTTGTATTTCGATATTTAAAAATTTTTTTTTTGGCATTATATAGCCGAGATCCGTCTCTACATCGTACCTTTCTTTACTTTTTCCTCCCCATCGGATTAGCATTAGCTCGTTAGTGTCTTCGCCGGCAGGGACAGGAGTCTTAATATCTCGGCGAATTACCGACGATTTTTTTTCGAAAATCATTATAAACAATGCTTTTATACTTTTGATACGATAGGTACCTTTAGCGCTCTTCGATACCTTTGCTGAATGCCCGCAAATAGAAATCTGTATGTAACAGAAAAATGCGATTTTATGAAAAACTATGCCACCTAGGGCAATCGCTATAATTTTCCTGCGAGTATTAAATTAACCTCTACTACCTCTAATTTTTTTCATAATTTTAGTTTCAGTAGATTTGAAAATAGATGGGGGGGGGGCACATTTTTGCACTACATTTTCGACGATATCTCTGAAAATATAATATCTAAAATTAAAAGAAATGTATTTTTGAGTTATGCGTTACGGAATCTTTTAACCGATACCCCAAACGATACACAAAGAAAATATATTTCTTCTTTAACCCTAGATAGATAACCATATTTCATTTCGGAAAAGTCAGAATTGCTATCCATGGACGGCCATGTATCCAGTTTTTTGTCATATCCCTATTTATTTATATGCTACAATGTCACTTAGCCGACGGGACATTTAGCAGACAGCAATTAGACGACAGGATGTTTAGCCGACAGCGACTGTTAGCCGACAAGACAGTTAGCCAACAGAGGACAATTATTCGACATGGACATTCATCCGACAGGATATTCATCCGACTTAACTGTAACGTAACTGTAACCTGATCTTAACCTAATTATAACCTAAGCATAAACTAACTGTAGCGTAACTGTAACCTAACCAATACCAAACTGTAACGTAACTATAATCTATCTGTAACCTAAACGTAACCTAAGTGTAAGATAACCGTAACCTAACTGAAACCTAACAGTAGCCTAATTGTAGCCTAAATGTAACCTAACTGAAACCTAACAGTAACCTAATTGTAGCCTAAATGTAACCTAACTGGGACGTAACCGTAATCTAACTGTAACTAACGTTTACCTAGTTATAACCTAATCGTATGCTAACTGTAATGTAACTGTAACATAACTTTACCATGACCAAGCTCTAACCTAAGCGTATTCTAATTATCACCTAAACGTAACCTAACAGTTATTTAACCGTAATCTAAACGTAACCTAACGGTAACCTAATTATAAAGTAACCGTAACCTAATTGAAACCTAACAGTAACCTAATTGTAGCCTAAATATAATCTAACTGGGACGTAACCGTAATCTAACTGTAACTAACGTTTATCTAATTATAACCTACTCGTATGCTAGCAGTAATGTAACTGTAACACAACTTTACCATGACCAAGCTGTAACCTAAGCGTAATCTAATTATCACCTAAACGTAACCTAATTATAACCGAACAGTTGCCTAACCATAATCTAAACGTAACCTAAGTGTAACCTAATTATGAAGTAACCGTAACCAAACTAAAACCTAACAATAACCTAATTGTAGCCTAAATGTAACCTAACTGGGACTTAACCATAATCTAACTGTAAATAACGTTTACCTAGTTATAACCTAATCATATGCTAAATGTTATGTAACTGTAATATAACTTTACCATGACCAAGCTGTAACTTAAGTGTAATCTAATTATCACCTAAACTTAACTTAATTATAACCTAACCATAATCTAAGAGTAACTAATCGCAATTGTAACCAAACTGCAAATTAACTGTAACCTAGCGGGAGGTGCATAATATGAAAGAGTGATCAAAGGGCTGCCCAGTCCAATGATATATCACTTGAGGGATGTCGGAAAAGTCAGAAAAATGCTCCCGGTGATACAAATTGGGGGAGGGGGAACGGGAGGTACATAATATGAAAGAGTGATCAAAGGGCTCCAATGCGATGTATCTCATGAGGGGTGTCGAAAAATGTTAGAAAAGTACCGGCTAATTATACTATCAGCTAAATGTCCTGTCGGTTAATCGCCTTTTCGGCTAAATGTCCTCCCGGCTAATTGCCACGTTCGGCCAGTTGCCTGCCGGTCAATTGTCTGTATTGCTAAAATTATTACTATATGTCCGTTTCGATCAATTGTCCTGTATGATGTATGTAAATTTCAGCTAATTGTGTTGTCGGCTATATGTACGCATCGGCTAAATGCATGTCTCAGCTAACTGCAATCTGCTAAATGTCTTGAAGGCTATTTGGTTGTCGGCTAAATGTCTGCGACCGGCTACGGGTCAAACATCGATACTAAAAGTAGTTGAGCTTGAAAATGCATAAATCAAATTAAAAAACATCTTTAAGTAATTCATAGTCATTCTCGGTACTACTGATGAAATCTTTTGTGTAGTGTCTATGCAACGGAATAGCAATAATTTCAGCAATACAGACAATTGGCCGACAGACAACTGGCCGAACGTGGCAATTAGCCGGGAGGACATTTAGCCGAAAAGACGATTAGCCGACAGGACATTTAGCTGATAGTATAACATGCCGGTACTTTTCTAACATTTTTAGACAACCCTCATGAGATACATCGCATAGGAGCTCTTTGATCACTCTTTCATATTCTATGCAATTCATATACACCACCTATGTGCCTGTGCAAAAATATTAGTTTAACTTAACTTATACCATAACTTATCATAAATCAAACATATCATAATTTAAAACTCACTATCAGCAATCATCCCTAATGTTTCCCTGTAAATGAACAATAAATTCGATGCACACCATATTCTTATCCAAACATCTTGCACTCTTTGTCTCCCCTTCTTCCGAAATTTCGTTTCCCGTTTTGCTCCCCTTACAGTATCAAGGTTTAAAATCTTTAAAATTCCTTAATATTTTCTTTAATTTTCTGTTTTATTTGTTACTTTAAACTAACAATAAATAGTCAGTCATAAATTTCGTTATCAATTTATTTCACCATATTCATTTCATTAAAAGTTTTTGTAAATTGCCTCCATCGAAAATGTCATTTCTCCCTTTTGCTCCCTCATCCACGGTACCCATATTTTAAAATAAAAACCCTTTAAAACTCTTTAATTTTTAATCTTTTCTGCTCAATTTGCCACTTTATTTTAACAATAAACAAACGATCATAAAAATTTCTCCTCCCCCCCCCCAACCCCAACTGAAATTGGTATTTCCTCCTCGCCTCTCCCTCTTACCAAGCATCTGAAATTTAAAGTCCATTACCGTTTAAATTAATTTTTTTTCGTTTATTATTTTTTGTAACTTATTTGTAAATATTTTCTAAGGTAAGTAAATAATAAGTCGCCGATAAACTTCCCCCCCCCCCCCCCCGCAAAAAAGAACTAATTCTGCTTATTCCTCTTTTTTTTCCTTCAGATCACAAAATTTTAACCTTAAAAGTCATTGCTTTTTTAAAAACGTTTTGTACTCTATCTGTTAATTTATTGTAATCATAAATAATCATATAACTATACTCCTCCCCCACCAAAATTGACGCTTGCTCTGACTCTACCCTTACCAAGAACACAAAATTTAGTCTTTTTTTGTCCTATTTCTTATTCTTTAGTAAGGTAAATAAATAAGTCATCAAATAAAATCCCCCCCCCCTTTTTTTTCGTTCCCTTATTTAAGTTTAAAATCTTTGAAAGTCTTTTTTTTTAATATATTTTCAGCTTTATCTGTTTCGTATTGAACAATAAATAATCGATTATATAATTTCTTCCACCCCCATATAAAATTGACGTTTTCTTTTCTCCCCCCATTATTTCCATGCTCATAAAATTTAAAGTCTCTAAAACTCCTAATTTCAATGTTTTTGCCCTATTTGTAAATCTTTAATAAGTTACATAATCGGTCATCTATTAATTTCCCCCCCCCCCCCCAAAAAAAAAAAAAAAATCTGTTTCTTGATTTGTCTTACCCTCAACTCATGAAGCTAAAAAATCTAATTTACAGTCTTTAAAACTTTTTAATTTTTACTTTTTTTTCGTCCTAATTATAAATCTTTATTATCTATAATATTAACTAAATCATTTCAACTATGTACGAAAGTGTTAACAATAAAGCGATAGGTGTACATTTAATTGCGCATAAAAAACTTTTTAACTGTAAATTTTCAAAGGAAAATGTCTTTAGAGAGATATTTGTAAGGAAAATATTGTGGTTTCTCGTCAACGTGCAAGTAAATTCTCAAAACCTTTCGAAATCATTTTATTCCGACTAGCTCAGAAAGAACCATCAAACGTAGATACCAAAGGTGCCTGAGTAATCGACTGAACCGAGTATGTCCATAAAGAAAAAAGAAAAATCATGCGTCTACGTCGATACATTCCAACACTTACAGAACACTGTAACAAAACTTCGCCGTTTAATAAAGTAAAGAAGATATCTAACTAAACATTTGTAATACCTATGACACGTTTGAAAAGCAGATTTCAACAATTGCACCCATAACCTGGATGGTACTCCAATTCTTTTGTGCAGCTCATATGATATATGCAGCTCATATGAGGCAGTGTATATGATATATTTGTACAGATTCTACATACTATGTTAAAATTTAGTTTTGTAAGAAAATACATAAAACAGTTGAAAATTCACCCTCGGCAATTTCTACTAATAGACGGAAACATACTTGAATTCTTTTGTGCATTTCTGTATATAGAATACAGATTTTTATGCACGTCAAACAGTATTAAGCTGAAATCTAATTCAGGCAAAATCATGCTCAAAATTACTGAAATCACACTTGCAGGAATTATTTTCTATCGGCGGCCCATGTATCCAGTTTTTGGAATATCCCTGTATAGGATTTTATTTGTATGATACAAACATCTCTAAGCATATTAAATGTAGTTGAGCTTGTACATTTATAACTAAAAAAAACCTAACATCTTTAAGAAATTCATACTCATTCTCAGCAATGGTTACGAATTCTTTTGTGTGGTCCTGTATAGGGTTTGTAAAATATGTGCACACCACGTAGTGCGCAAAAATTTAGTTAAACTTAAAAACGCATTCTGTAATTGAAAATGTACTTTCAGCATTAATTTTTAATAGCTATATCGGATACAGTATTGTATCAAAATATTTTATGTTTCCCTGTAAATGAACGCTAAATGAAATGCAGACCATATTCGAATGTAAGCATCTTGTAGTAAATCAAAGTAATGTGTATCTATTTCGTCATGTTTGAAATAGTGCAACGTGACCAAAATACGCTACAAACAGTTTTTCTCGTAGACCATATTGAACCAAGTTCTTTTGTCTGACCCCGTAAATAATTGTTAAATGCTCATGTTGTACAGAAAGTAGGCTAAGGACACCTCAGAAATTCATATCAATTTCATTATCTTTGTGACAGAGTAATATCAATCAAATACGCCGCAAACGATATTTCTTCACATAACGGAATACTTTTGAGTCCCCTATACTCGTACTTTAAGCATTACACATAACATAGTCTATAGTAACAATTTTAAAGTGTGTCTCAATGTACATAAATTTAACTGTGTTTAACATTGTGTAACACTATTAAAATACATCCTAAATAATCCCCCCCCCCCCACATAGACCATAATGTAGCGAATACTTTTGAGTGCATCTGTAAATGAACCATGAATGGTGCACCGAACATACCATGATGATTTTCAGTATCGTATATCAATTACATGGCAATCCGACTATATTTACGCTAGTTAGAGCACGGATAGACAGACAGACGGACGGACAAACCCAATTCACAAACACTTTTCAACTTTCTTGGAAAGTGTTTAAAATGAAAAAATGTAAATGAAAATCAAAGTATTTTATTGTTATTTAGATTACGAACCGCTACAAAAAACATTCTTAACTGTCTGCATCATTTAAAAAATATTTAGTGTACAGAAATCTCCCCCCCCACACACACACACACACACCTGAATTTACTCCTATGCACTTAAAATTTCAAATTGTGAAAACTCCTTTATGTTTTATAACTTACTTGTAAAAATAAAATATAATCTAAATTTTCTTCCGCCTGAAACCTTTCTGCTAACATCACACAAAGATTTGAATATTTGGAAAACTTTATTTTTTCTGTCATATATTTTAGTGCTAACAACAATAAATTATGTACTATACCTATAAATGACTACGCTGGGATTTAGATGTATAGCCCCCCCCCCCCTTCTCCTCAAAATTAATATTTCCCGTTCTCCCCTCCACCCCTCTACAGTACAAAATATACAGTTTATTTGGTTAACCTTTTCTCTCCTAATTTTATGAACATCTTATTTTTAACCTTCAATGTTGTTTAGCTTTTATATATCTCTTGATAAATTTCATGTTCTAAAAAGAATCCCCACAAAAGATAGTTATTTTAGAATATTTGTACCTGGTATTTCCCCCCTCATTCAATATCTCCCCCCCTTGATTTTAAATGTAATTTCGTTATGTGAAATAAAATAGTTTTTATACTGCGCTAATTTCAATTTTATGTTTGTAAAAGCTGTAAAATGAACTTGATGATTAAAAAAAAGAAATATATCTGAATAAAATAATCATTTATTTTCTGAAAGTCAAATCGCTTTAATTTTTGCACCCTTATTATAAACAGATTAAAATTCTTTTTACGGCTTTCAGCGTTATCCAGATTCTCCACAAAACATACGGCTTTGATCTACGCTGGACAGTTGAAAAAAGAAATCTTTTAGACCACCTGAAACCTATTGGAAATGATCCAAGAATATTCTATTTGCTGATTGGAAGAGCTCGCTTGTCAATCATTTGAATTTAGACCATCCTTTCAATTCAGCTAAAATGCCAGCGGCCATTTTGATTTCTTTTTGTCCGTGACTGCAGTGGGGTCTTAAGCAGTCAATTAAGCTTGTCAGATTACAGGATAGCATAAGAAATTTCAAAATATTTAGTCACTTCTATCATAGACCTTAAACCATCATTTTGCCGTTTTTTAAGCATAATTTGAAAACTATCTGGATGAAAAATGTGAATTTTTTTTATTATAATAAAGCAGGACTTAATAAACCTGAATCCATCAAAAAAATTGTAGGTTGCAATTCATAATTTTTTTAAATATTAATTTCATAATTCATAACAGAAAATTATAAAAATTGCAAATTCAACTTATTTATATTTGGGTATATTAGTATTATTGTTACACAAAAAATTAAAACATTAGTATCATATTTTCAGAAGTTATAAATAAAAATATGAAAATGTAATTTAACATCAGAAGCACTAAATTTTGAATGTCTATAATTCAAAAACTTATTATTCAAATGACTTGAAATTTGGAATCTAGGCATAGTTTGAACCAAAGATTTGAAATATCTCGTTAAAATTGGGTATTGCCATTGAAAAAAAATGAAGTTTGGATTCGTTTTAATGGGTAGATGCCCCCCTAAGCAAATTTTATATACGTCATTTAAAAGTTGACTTTATTACCAATCGTTTGGTACCAGTAACTTTCGTCTACGATAATTTGTTGAGGAGTTAGTGGGGGGTGTTTACTTTTTTTTTCCACGACTGTACATTACAGATCCAGTTTATTAGTTCTTTCGGATTTTTTTAGTCCGCATTTTTGGCTTTTTATGTGTATATTAGTTAAAAATCGCTTCTTTTATCTGAAATATTTGTTTTAATGAAATGTTTGTCTAAAAAACAAAAGTTTATTTGCGTTTCTAAATCTTTCTCTTCTATATCTCAAAAACATGAAAGATGATTTCCAATCTAAATTATAAATGTCTGAATATCAAACCTTGCGACTTCGATTTTTGTTATTTACGGTCACCCGCTGTTTGAAAAATTGACAATGGAAGAATGGAAGCAAGAATCAGGCAAATAAAAGAAAATTTAGCTTTCGATTGTCATTTTCTTCTTCTTTTTTCGAGGTAAATAATATGTACATCATGACTTTTTTTCTTTTTTTGAAAGTGAAAAATACCGATGTCACTTTAAAGCGAAAAATACAAAGTCTTTAAAACCAGAAAGCTGGAGCAGAAAAAAAAGACTCCAAGTTATCCCATTTTCTGATTCCCTGAATATAAAATCTCTCCTCTGTTCTCCCTTCTCCCGCTGCTTCAAGAAGCTAACGGGATCGATGTAAAACCGGGTAAAACTGATATATGCTATAAAAGTGGCGGCATCGACGAGGTATATTTGGTTGTCACTTTGGCAAAGTGTCTCCCAGTCTTCTAAACTCTCCATTTGATTCTGTCACAATGTCCCACTGCTGCATCAACTTCATCTTTCTTTCCATCTCTCCTCCCATTTTCTCGGAGAGATATTGGTTATCGTTCTTTTTTTCTTTTCTTTTCATAGCGTCTTTTCTTCTAAAGAAGATTTGAAAAATGTGGCAAGTTTTAGGTGCCTTTTAGCAGTATATAAAAAATATTTTAGTTTCTTCGAAAGAGGGGAAAAGCTCCACGGCAGAAATGGTATAATGTAATATTTTTTAATACATTGATGACGAATTTAAGCTTTTAGACTAAACATAATATGAATATGTTATGAACTACATTTCACTGAAAAAAATGAAGTACTCAAAAATGAGTAAATCGATGTACTCATATCGAATTGAGTATGTTTGGATCAAAAATGAACATATTTTTTTCTCAATTTTGAAACATCACATGTTATCAAACCCAAACAAAACGATAATTTTGTACCCTGTAATGGTTTATTTCATTCCTGGTGGCATAAAAGATGTTCATGGTGATTCAAATATTAAATTATGTACAGTATTTTAAAATAATTTAAAAGTGCTTACAAATAAAGCTCTCGTTATATAAAATATTCCATTTGGGTATCTTGCTAATAATTTTGCTATTTTTCTTAATAAATAATCAATTAAACATTTCTTGTTAATAATGTAGAACAGGAAATAAATGTTAGTACATTTTTACTTTAATTTGTAAGTTCAGGAGGCAGTACATAATGATTCATTTTTGAAAACAACCATGTGATCAAATATGAGTACACGAGTTTCTCAATTTTAAGTACATTTGGATCGGGGCTATTTTGAGTATGTCACGTATTTAAAATTGAGTACTTTTTACTCAATTTTGAGTGTCCATTTTTTTTCAGTGTTCATTGGAGTTCAGAATATTTCTATTACAAATCCTAGTAGAAAACAGATATTGGTATAATAGGACCAAATATTATACGGTTACTGCTTAAATATTGGCTATATACATTGGAAATAGTTGCAAAGAAATACCCTTATTACAGAAAATGGGATTTGCATTAGAAATGATTGCGATTAAATATAAATATTGCAGAAATATTGGCATTACATTGGAAATGATTGTAACGAAATGTAAACATTCCAGAAATATTGTCAATACATTAGAAATTATTCCAAAGAAATGCCTTATTATGAAAAAATTGGATTCATTGGAAATATTCGCAATGAAATGTAAATATTACAGAAATATTGGCATTACATCGGAAAGAGTTGTAAAGAAATGGCCCTATTAAATATATATATATAGTGGATTTGCATAGGAAATGATCGCAATAAAATTTAAATATTGCAGAAATATTGGCATTACATTGGAAACAGTTGCAATGAAATGCAAAAATATTGGCATTATATTGAAAATATGAGTAATGAAATCGAGAAATATTTCGTGCCATTATTAGTGCAATATTGATAAAATGTCAAAGCAGTATTTTATATAAATACTAGCCAAATATATTCAACAGTACTGCCAAAATATTTTTTGCTACAAGTGTATTTCAACTTATATATAGTATATATACATTTCTACATATAGTAATTGTTGCAAACTTTAAAATTTTCTACACTAAGCCTTCATTTTGATATAATATTTGAATTTTTCGGTACATTTTGCTTCCCTGTACCATACAAGAAGGCATAGAGGGAAGTGATTTAGAAATTATACTGGTTTAAAGTTCGGAACTCCTAATGATAAACTCATTTTTAATCGTTGCAAAGCGGATTACAATGCGGGTTATTATTGAATCATAACTTAAACACTATTTATCACTCCGTCGCGTTGGTATCACACATTTACTTTCTAATAGCGAAAACTGTATCGTGATAACTATATATTAGGTAGTGAATAATCACCTAATTAAATTGTCATGGGTTAACACTGGATTCGAGAGGGTAAAAGATGTACCAGTGAAGCGCGGTCTTAATACTAGGTTGAGCAAAAAGTTCTGTGAAATTTGTGAAACTTGAGTTCATATGCGCAAATTAACAACAAAAGCAACAAGGACTATTCTTCAAAGTAGAGACCATCATAGTCTTTCGAGCAAAGTAGTCGCTTGGCAGAAAGTCACAGGACTTTGTGCCATCGTTCTTCGAGATTCTGGATTAGCTGGAAGTAACATGGCGGCTCCTTGGAATCGAAAAACTTTTGACATTCTTTTTCTACTTCTTTAAAGGATTCAAATCGACGCCCCTTGGAAAAGTGTTACATTGATCGAAAGAGGCCATAATAGGATGGAGGCACGTCTGGACTGTACCACTAGTACCACTAGTACCCTTATATACGATACAGATTCTGATAACTATTAGATTAAGAATTTCCAAGAACTTTTTGTTCAACCTAATATAAAACTATGAAAATTTATTCACTGGTATTACGTCATCAAGTATGCAACTTGTGATTACAAAAGGGCCAGATTACCAACACAGCAATCTTCCACCAGTAAATTTTAATAGAAATTCTCATCTTATATAAACGCCCTATTCATGAAAAATTACTGTCATGAATAACACAAAAAAATCTATTCTTTTATACTGGTGGAAGTTTGCCCCGTTAGTAATCTGTCCCTTTTGTAATCACAAGTTCCATACTTGATGACCTAATATGTTGAACTTCGATTTCTATTTGGGTTGAAAATGACGCTCACCTCTTTTAAGTGAATGCGAATTCATATTCGAGAACTGCGAAAATATGCAAAATTTTGTCAATAAATAAAGCACAAATTAACGTAATTAATCTTGTAAACATAATAAAATAGAAAAGCGCAAGTAAAAAAAAAAATCCAGATATTTGAGAACTAATTTCAACAGATGGATGCTATTCAGACAGATTGATTTCAAGTGAGTTCGACGAATGCGTTCTAGTGGCACTGTGTCCCCATCCATACCAGAAAAGCAAAAAGTGTACTTGAAATAGACTTCATCTGTCACGTTGATAGGGTGAATGCATGAAAACTAAACGAAAAAAATAGTCGGGTGTCACAGTGAATATATATATATCTTAGCATCAATGCACGCATACAAATACACACACACACACACACACACACATATATATATATATATATATATATGGTTATTGTATCAAAATTTGGTGGTTTTTCATATGTTTTATATGGATTAATTGTCTGCAATGTGCTAGTGAATTAGTGGTATTGTGCTTGATTTTGTATTACAAGTTAAAGGTTCCATCTTTATTTTGTATAACGTCAGTGTTATGTATTGAAACTAAATTTATTAATTTAATTTTAGTAATTGGAAATAGATGATGAATTGTAATTATATACTGGTTATATATATATATATATATATATATATATATATATATATATATATATATGGGGCATTCTCACAATCTTTTGACTTTCGGGAATAAAAATCTGGTGAAATTAAACTTGGTAAAATAACATTTTAATCTGATGGACGAATGCCTTAATGATTCAAAATAAAGAAAAAAGGGTCAGCAGCGAAATTTTTTGTTATTTAACTGAGGTTTATGTTAAACTTTCGAGTTTAATTTTCCTTACCATTTTACCACTAAAACTTTTTATTTTCTTCTAAACTTTTACTTATAATGAATTTGCATAGTACCCACAGGACATTCAAATAAGAAATAATAACAATGTAGTATTTTTAGTACAAAATTTTGGTATAGCATTGTCTTAAAGGGGTGTTAAAGAAGGGACGGTAAGGTAAAAAAAGGCGACGGTATAGGAAAAAAGGGACGAAATGGAAAAAAAGGGACGGTAAGGATGGAACGGTAAGGAAAATTACCACCTGTTTTAGGCAAATCATATTAAGACTAAGTGGTAACCACAATATTCATTGATTTTTAGAAACAGTTATTTACATTGGATTAAATTAATTTTTTTTTTAAATTTACCTCGAAAAGTGCAGGAATAAACCTTGGGGACGGTAAGACTACGAATAAAGCCACGATCTTGAAATTGATATTTAAATGCTGATTTAAATTCTGCAGTAAATTTCCTGTCAAAGAAGTATAGACATTCTTTCTCCAGCATACTTCTGCATGAGAAAAAAACTTGAAAAACATTCTGTGGCTGCATCTGAAGGGATTTTCTGTATAAGTTTAGCAAGAGGGACGGTAAGGATGAAAAACCCAGGGACAGAGTTCAAAAAATAATATCAATCGTAAAAATGTGTGCAGGTTAATATTTTGCTACATATTTATATAAAACAAATGTCCCAGTTTCGGAAAAAAATTACATCGAATTACTTTTATTGAAACAATTTTATACAGACAGCTCCAAACTTAAAAATCAGCATCAGGGACACGGGACGGTATAGGAGTTTTCCTGGTATTTGGACCCCCAACATCGTCCAAAACTTATTTAACTCGTTATTATTGTTATGCAATCATGCAATGGGATGTTCCCCAGTATATGAAATAAAAAAAAAAACACAAGAAAATGTACTAAAATAAAAATTATTTTTCAGGGACATGAAAGTCAAAAGATTGTGAGAATGCCCCATATATATATATATATATATATATATATATATATAGTGAAATCTCTATAAAGAACACTGGAATAGATCACATCTCTATTTTGCGAACATTTTCTCGATCCCCAGCACCCATATTTTTGTATGCTTTTGCCTCTGAATAGCGGAATATACAGGGTGATCGAAAAACAACTGGCCAAATATTAAAGTGGGGTATAGGGAACCTAAAGAAGCATTTTTCGTCATAGAATGTGTGTCCGGTTATAGCGCATTTAAGCGCTGGTGACAAAAAAAAAATGTGAAAGGTGCAATGAAAGACTGCATATAAGCGCCAATAGATTGCGCTTATATGCGTAATTTCCGAACACACATTCTATAACAAAAGATGCTTAGTTTGATTCCCGCTATCAGAATTTAAAATTTTGCCAAATAGTTTCCGATCACCCTGTAGATAGAAATTTCAGTTAGGTCCATGTTCGTAAATCGTCTCCGAAGGACCTAGACGAGAGTTATTTTTGTATTTAGCAATATTTTCTTCAGAAAATTCCTTCTTCATAATTATAATGTTAAGACCAGAATGCTTTCTTTGTAATACACTGGCCTCCAAAAGTTAAGGCACAGGGACTGGATGCTTTCGATTGCACACGTTTTGTCGAATATCTACAAAAATTATTGACGAATTATTCTTGAACTTCTGGGATGAAAAAAGCATGTTTGATTTCATATTTTTTGTTGAAGATTTAGTCGGACCGACAATTAGGGGGCTAATAATAAATTTAATAATAAAATAATATTTGCGATCAGCTATGCAACAGAAAATGCTGGAAATGGTTTGTCAGTGCGTTAAATGACTATTTGGGTCCTGTTCAACGTTTGTGTGCATTTGTGTAAACATAGCACTCATATTCGTGAAGATGTTATTGTGTCTGTGAAAAATCAAAAGTTTTTTGCTTATAGCATTCAGAGTTTTCAACCAAATTTAACACAACTTTCCGAAAACTTGCCAAAGAATAGTAGCAACAGTATACTGAAATTAAAATATATTGAATAGTTGATGAGATATCGGCATTTTTATGAGATAATTTTTAACTGCGCATGCGCGGAAGATTTCAAAATTTTTATTTCATAATTTGGTAGTCAGTATTTTGGGGCAACTTATATAAAACGTCCAGTCAAATATCGCGAAAATTCACAAAGATAGGGTCGATATAGTGAGTTGCTTCCTAAAAATAGCTTTATTATAAGGGGTTTTCCACAACTTTTCAATCAGCTCACTATATCTTTCTAAGTTTTCACAAAATTTGACTGGACTTTTTATAGAAGTTGCCCCAAAATACTGACTACCAAATTATGAAATAAAAATTTTGAAGTCTTCCGCGCATGCGCAGTTAAAAATTATGTCATAAAAATGCCCATATCTCATCAAATATTCAATATATCCATGTTTTAATTGCAGTATACTGTTGCTACTATTCTTTGGCAAGTTTTCGGAAAGTTGTGTTAAATTTGTTTGACAACTCTGTATGCTATAAGCAAAAAACTTTTGAATTTATCACAGACACTATAACATCTTCACGAATATGAGTGCTATGCTTACACAAATGCATACAAACGTTGAACAAGATCCAAATAGCCATTTAACTCAGTGACAAACCATTTCTAGCATTTTCTGTTGCATAGCTGATCGCAAATATTATTTTATTATTAAATTTATTATTAGACACCTAATTGTCGGCCCGACTAAATCTTCAAGAAGAAATATGAAATCAAATACGTTCTTTTCATCCCAGAAGTTCAAGAACAATTCGCCAATAATTTTTGAAGATATTCGACAAAACGTGTGCAATCGAATGCATTCAGTCCCTGTACCTTAACTTTTGGAGGCCAGTGTTTTTGTAAACTTGCAATTGAGAAAAAATCAGTAGATTGTTTTTTTTTTTTTTTTCCATTTCAAATCTCTGCTGCTTCCTATTTCTGATAACTTTTTGTTTTTTGTAACATTCAAATTTGCTGAAGCACATACACACGGCACTTAAAGAATTTACTCTTCTAAACTAGAGGGGTTGTGTCAAGTGTTTGTAGATGGATGTATTCTTCAAAGTTTTAGTACCTTAAATCTGAAAAAGAAAATTCAATCCATTTTATGTATAATTTTTTAATTCATAAAATATTCATAGAACGTTGCTGAAAATTTTCGCAGCTCATTTATCATATACGAGGCTCATATTAGTGAAAATATATGTATAAATAATTGTAAAAGCACGTTTCTTTCTTGTGCAGAAAATAACATATTAGAAAAGTTTTGTTTGGGGTACATTTTATAAAGCTTATTGCTACGCTAAAATTATAACAGCAAGGTATATATTTTTCTTTTTGAAATTATCATTCCTTTATGTTTATATTTTGACCCCACATCTCATTAATTAAATGGGAAATAGATAAGGCCATTTCAGACGTTAAATTATATCACAATACCTTAAATTAATCCTTCTGTCTATTTAACTCGCATAAAAAGCACAGAAAATCGTGAAGGTCAGACTGTAGAAAAATCTTCCAATAAAAAAAAAGAAAAATGTGAAAATATGTTGTGATGAATAACAAAAAAGTTGAAGTCAACATGTTTTTTAAATATAGAAAATCAACAAATATTACAAATAAGCAAATAAGATCCTACAAAACTAGAAAAGCTAAATACACAATTACCATAGGAAAAAATTGAGCGTATTGTAACCTATGCCCTTTTTCCATCGGCTATTCCTTTAGCGTTTTCTCTCTTTAGATTTTTCTAGATTCCGAGTATGAAATTTTCATTTTTGGATGTTCTTATGAGCTTTGGAAACAATCTGTATTAAGAGCATAAAAGACACAAAATGCTTCAAATGATCGAATTTTCAATTTTGCGTTTAAAAAATAAAGCAGACAATTCCAGAAATATATAATTTATATTTCTCACAATACATAAAACTAAAACAGAGCCTTTAAAGTTTTTAAAAATTGCCCCGCATTGCAGTGTAAATATTAGTGTGAATGTGATACTTAAGATGATCGCAGTACACGTAAAGTTGGAAATATTTTAAAGGAAAATTTATCAATCCTTTTTTTCTAATCTAATAATTGTCTATGGAAATTATACGTTCTAAAACTTTTCAACGCCGTTTCCTAGCAGAGGAAAAATGCTTACAAAAATTTAATGTAAACACGGAATTTCCCATTTTCCAGAAACCCTTCCCTTATCTCCAGCAGCCATTTGGAGAAGGATTAATCTGAAACTTCAGAGAATATTTTAACATTAGTTAAACTACTCATTAAAGATAAATGCGGAGAGGAATTAATCTCAAAATTCAAAAAACAAACAAGTATCTGGTTTTAACACAAATGTTTCGGATATGAAAGGGCTCTCTGGATACGTGTAATTATTATTATTTTTACTATTTTATTACTAATGCTAACCGTTGTACTAAAACAACTATTGGTTTTCTTACATTTCCCATTTGTTCAAATTTTATCGAACGAAACTTATCTTTGTCGACCACGTGATTGTATCGGATATACACAGATTATTTGTTTAGGTAAAAAATAACCTATTTTTTGACGACATTTTTAAAAATTTATTTTCGGATGAAAACTTTTGATTGTCTTCATTTTTCCACTTGTCGGGTAAACTATTCTCTGCTGCTAACCGCCTGATAAAGAGCTTGCTCTTGAAACTATAGCTGTGTTTCTTTAATTTATGTAGTAAGAAGAAGATTTAATTTTTTTTTTCTTTTCCAATTAATCATATCATTTTCCATTTGATAATAGTTTCTTTTCGAGATATTTTTACCCGACTGCCAAAAAGGGTTATGTGTTTCACGCGTATCTGGTGGTGTGGATTTCTTTATACCCTCGAAACATCCCGACGGCTGGATGGATTTTAATGAATGAGGTCTCTCTCGATTCTTCTTAACCATCAGAGTGTTATAGGCTAGGTTTTGTTTTTATAAATTCAAAATGGCGGCCGTAAAATACAAAATGGCGGTAGAGACGAAAAAAATTTTTTGCGCACCCTATTGAGTGGCATATCATTGGGTAGGTCTTTCAAAATGAAGACGATGTTTCATTGACTATTTTACAGTCAAAAGCTCCGTTTAAATATTGCCCCACCAGTGGCCGAGAGGTTCTGCTCTCGAAGCTGGTAGACGGGAGGTGCTGGGTTCGATCCCAATCGCACCCGTCGGCCTAGTCGTTCGGAGTTTTCGTGGTTTTCTTCGAGCCGTGGATCTTCCATGCGTTAATACGGATTAGGTTCCCTTAGAAAGACCCCCACGGAGGGCACTCCCCCCGGGCCTATATCCCTCGTGTAGATAATTGGCCGTCAAAAATCAACCCAACCCAACCCGTTTAAATATTACACAACCTGGAAGTTGTGTAGGTAGGATCTCTAGCTTTACTGCAACTCTAACCTTCATAGACATCTATAGGCCTCATCAAAACAGTGTTTATAGATAGGAACTAACCATTAAACACGACTTAAAAGTCACCAATACAAGTAAATAAATAAAAAAAATAGCTAAGTACTATAAAAAATAGTTTCACATTGATGAGAAATAATTAATTAGTTCGCTTTTTACGCAGTCGGGTTTTTGGATTTTTTAAATTTAATTTTTATTTCTTCTTTTATGTACTCCTCTAATTGATACTAAGCTACGCCAGAATGGCATTGAAAAAATGAATGACTTCATCTGTAGCTCAAAAAAAGTCCATAAGCTTCGTTTCGCTTCAACACCTTCGTAAAATGATACGTGCATGAGTGTTGGTAGCACGAGCTCCCTTCGTGCCATCAGCAGATTAATTTTTACCACAGCGTCCTGGAGTGCTATAAAAGGCAAACGTTCCGCGCACCAGTCCCATCTGCTATGCTAAAAGCAGAAAGGATAAAAGTGCTCGCGGTTGGCCTCTCTACTTTTATTCATTTCGGCTGATTGGCACTGGATAGGTTCCGCACCACTTCATTCACTTCCCCGTGCTCTAATATTGAACTACAAGAACACTCGTCAGGTGATGGAAGGGAATACACGTGGAAAAATATTAACACGAGTTGAACATATTTGATTGCGAGTTCTTTACGCTTCTTCTAAAATTGAATGCGCATATGGCATGAACTAAAGTCGTGTATCAGATCTAGGGCCGAAACGTTTTTCCACCAGGGTTAAGCATAAATTTTGGCGCCCCCTCTTTTTTTCCTCAAAAGTAAAATTATAAACAGAAGTTTCTGATCAATTTCTTTTATTTTAAAAATAAAATATAACTGTTAGAAAATATATTAATCTTAAGGGGGCCCGGGGCTCAAAATTCTATTTTTTTTATTTATAGAGATTTTTTTATGAAATTTTTTTCTGAAATATGCTTTAATGTAATAAGAATATCGTATTGCATGCAAAAAAATCTGAAATTTTTAATTTTTTTAAATTTAAATGTTAACATTTTAAACATATTTAATTTTTGATATCACTCTGGAAGTACTTACTCGATTTACAAAATGTTTACACTTTTGTGTACAGAAAATGTGTCATTTTAATTTGTCTTCAGGATTTATTAAAATATTGATTATGAATTTTATAAAAGAAATTATAAATAAAAAAAATGAAGTTTTTTTATGAGTGAGTTTTGCATAAATTAGCATATTTTCACAATTATCACTCAAAAATAAAAATCCTGAAGACAAATTGTTGGAAATATAGCATAAAATCTCTGTTAAAAATTTCATACATATCTTGCAAGGAACTTTAGATATATTCTTTTAAAGTTGACAAATCGTGAAAAAAATCATTTTGAGATAAATGAAGTTAAAGTCAGTTAAAGTTAAGTTAAAGTGCATCGCTTCTCAAGGCAAAGGGTGTTATATCTCTGGATCTAATGAAGATAAAAGCATGCGGTTTGCGGAATTAAACCCTAAAAACTCGGTATTTTTTTTAGCCAATAAAAAAAATTGCATTCTTTTGAGAATTTTTAGCCCCGGACACCCTTAGGTTTTTTGGTTATTTTTTTTAAATCGACCTACTTCAATCACTTCATGTATGTGTCATCACTTCATGTATATATAATCCAAATGAATTGATTATTTTACAGTCAGAAGCTCCGTTTAAATATGACACAACCTGGAATTTGTGTAGATAGGACCTGTAGCTTTACTGCAACTCTAACCTTCATAGACATCTACAGACCTCATCAAAACAGTGTTTATAGATAGGAATTAAGAATTAAACACAACTTAAAAGTCACCAATACAAGTAAATAAAAAAATAGGTAAGTAATACAAAAAATAGTTTCACATTGATGAGAAATAATTAGGTCTACTATGGTTGTGAGCCACTTATATATTATTTGTGTATAAACAGTAGTGTTTCATATTTGAAGATTTTTGGAAACTTTTAAGTGTAAATCATTGACTTTTTTTGGGGGGGGGGGGGGGAGGGGAAGGGGATGAGACCTAAAAATTCTGTATGAACACAAAAAGCTTCAAAAAGTTATGCAGACCCGAATGACATCGCATGCGAAAAAAGAGCTTACAAGTAAGAAATCATAAGTAATGAAATTTTATCACCTATAAAAAGTATTAATATTTTATATTTGATGTGTTTTTGTAAGTTTCTAACGGTAAACAATTAACAACACTGACATTTTAAACATTTCATTTCGCCCGCAGAAAAATACCCATACCAGCAGGTAGATAAATATTAAGACAGTTGAATAAAGGTAGACTGTAGCGAATAAGATGAAATAACAAGAAGAATTCCTACATTCATCTAAAAAAATGATGAATGACCACAAGGAGTTTCAGGAAGTTATGCACACGTGAATGACATCGTATGCGAAAAAGAACTTACATGTAAAACTTATAACTAATGAAATCTTATCACATAAAAAATAAGTAATATATTGTATTTGAAGATCTTTTGGAAGTTTCTAAGAGTAAATAATAAATCACAAACATTTTCTTTTTACTGGAAAAATAGTCCTATGTGATGATTCGACCCCGTTGATAAATATTGAGCTTAGTTGAATAAAGATAGACTGGCTGATAAAGTGCAATATCATCATAAAATCCATCATTCACCTCAATAAAAATGATGTAAGACCAAAAGAAGCTTCATAGAGTTTTTGTAGACTAATGCATGGCAAAAGAGCTTGCATGTAACGAAATCGTATTATCTCAAAATAATTTAGTTATGTTTTATATTTGAAAATTTAATTTTTTTTTAAATGTAAGTAAAAAAATCACTCAAATACTTTAACGATTACCCACTCCCTGAAAACTAGTCATATTTATAAATTTAATTATTAAATCATGCTCATAAATACAGAGGAAGTTTCTTATTCAACTTTCTTAATATTTAAGAACATTTTAAGGGCGTAATTATACTTTAGCCCAATGGTATTTCCTTCTATCCTTCACCGTAATTATTTAATAAGGAGTACCGCAATTTCTAGCAAACAAACATTTAAAGACATTTTTCCTATTTGTAAATTTAATAACTAAATCATTCTCATAAATACACACTGTAAAAAAATTCAGAACCGTTGCAGTCTATAGCGTAAACGTTTTCAAAAATTTTGTGTAAACTATTAATTTTCTTGAGTTACTGAATAAATCGGAATCGTTACTCTCATTTCTGTGTAAAGTATTTGAAGCGAATACATAAAAAAAAAAAAAAAAAAAAAAAAAAAAAAAAAAAAAAAAAAAAATCATAAACGTTACAGTCCATAGTGGAAATGTTTCCGAAAATGTGGTGTAAGCTTTGAATTCTTTTTGGGTAACTTATTAAATCGGAAATATTACTCTCATTTTAGTGTAAAGTATTTGAATGCGAATATTCGGATTTTCTGCACATGTCCAATACGTTCTACAAACACCATGATCACGTCGCTTTTATTGTTCTGTGGTTGAAAGAAATGAAGAGACGTAACGGATATTTTGAATAAAGTAAGCATTTATGTTTCATATTTTTCTATTTAAGAAATTAATACGCTTTTTTAAAATAATTAATATTATTTGATTGAATTTTATTGAATAATAATATTAGTGTTACTGTTTATAGTTTGTTGCAGATACAAAGTTAAATAACTCGTTCGAAATATATACTCTTGTCCTAGAATCTACGATAAATATAAGACTAGATATTTGATTAACGAATAATAACAGGATTCGTACGCATCAAGGGGTCTTAGGTGTTTTCTTACCAGAAATTTCGTAAAGTGCTGCTTGGTATATCTGAAGATAGAATACTTTTTCTTTAAATACAGCGAATATTACTTTACGAAAACTCTCGTAAAAAGTCATTGAAGTGTACGAACCCTGAATACTAATGTTAGTGTTAACGTTAGTTAATAATTACCCTGAACCTAAATAAATCAGCATTTAAAGCCTTTTTATATTTTTAATACTAAGTTGTATTTAGCTTATACAAAATTTTGAAACTTTCAACATTATAATCAACTAAAAAAATATTTTTTTGAACAATGTAAAGAAATTTTAGGTACATTTTATACAGACTAACATGAAACATATGTTTTGAAAATTTCATGAAAAAATATTCAGAAGTTTTAGGTTGGGATTACGGTGCCTCGCTCGACCGTATCTTACGCTCAATCGTAGGATAGGCGTTCCTGCGATCAGTCGTAACTTGGTATTAAGGTGCCTCAGCGCAAGTCCTCGTGCTTTGGCGTAAGTCCTCCTGCAGTCAGCCAATCACAGGCCGCAGTTACATTTTTTGTGGTTGCGCGCGCATCCACTTCTGTCTTAACTTAACGGCTGCTTCCAAGCTGTCGTAAGATCGTGAGGCACCGTAATGCCGTTTACGTTTTGTTTATATCGTAAGTCTCTAAGTTGATCTTAAGTGAGGCACCGTAATCCCAGCCTTAGAGATATCTTGCGCGTTAAGCCGAAAAACGTCATTTGGAGAAAAATGACATCAAAGTTTCGGAAACGTCCCTTCAGCTATTGAGCGGGTAACATTCTAAAAGCTATAACTTTTGTTCTAATGGGAATTTGAAGGAAACAATTATATCAAAATGTTCAGAAAAATTAGAAGTTTAACATCTAAAAAAATTAAAATTTCGAAAACTTTGAATCCTTATGAGTCCTGAGAACCTCAACCTTTACATAGAAAAATTCATCGTTAGCTCCCGAATAATACAGTATGCTTATAATAGTCTTTATAAGACGGTGCAAGACGAAAACGTGCCAAAAATGGAATTCCTTCGAGCTCTTGCTATTCTGCCTTTGCAGATTTTACTGTAATTTCAAATTATTTCAAAACTTCTTTAAAAATTCAAAAAGCAAAGAAAAATAGTATGTTTCAAAGAAGCCTATCCTTTTGGGGGGTAAAAGTCTATGCGCAAAGGTATGATCGCTACAAGAGCAATATTTTGCTGAATATATACCTTACTCTGAAAGAAAAAAGGACTGATTATGCAGTGGCAATTGTCGAGTTTCGATTTCTCTCACTGTAAAAAAATTCAGAACCGTTACAGCCTGTAGCGTAAGCGTTTCCATAAATGTAGTGTAAACTATTAATTTTCTTGAGTTACTGAATAAATCGGAATCGTTACTCTCACTTCTGTGCAAAGCATTTGAAGCGAATACATTGTAAAAGAAATCATAAACGTTATAGTCCATAGCGGAAATGTTTCCGAAAATGTAGTGTAAACTTTGAATTCTTTTTGGGTAACTTATTAAATCGGAAATATTACTCTCATTTTCGTGTAAAGTATTTGAATGCGAATATTCGAATTTTCTGCACATGTCCAATACGTTCTACAAACGTCATGATCACGTGACTTTTATTGTTCTGTGGTTGAAAGTAATGAGAGACGTAACGGATATTTTGAAGAAAGTAAGCATTTATGTTTTATATTTTTTTATTTAAGAAAGTAATACGCTTTTTTAAAAGAATTAATATTATTCGATTGAATTTTATTGAATAATAATATTCAATAGTTTATAGTTTGTTGCACATGCAAAGTTAAATAACTCGTTCGAAATATATACTCTTGTCCTAGAATCTACGATAAATATAAGACTAGATATTTGATTAACGAATAATAACAGGATTCGTGCGCATCAAGGGACCTTAGGTGTTTTCGTACCAGAAATTTGCTAAAGTGCTGCTTGCTATATCTGAAGATAGATTTTTTTTTCATCAAATACGGCGAATATTACTTTACGAAAATTCTCGTACAACGTCACTGAAGCGTACGAACCCTGAATACTAGTGTTAGTGAAGTACAGATAACACTGTTTACATGTTTTTATCATCTTTTTGTTTTGAACTTATGTTCCATTTCACAATGAAATACATCGTTTATATGACTGAAGAAATGCATCATTTCTCTTATACTATACGTTTTATCCTATTTGTTTATGAATCATTATGAATCATTATGTTTATGAATATTTGTAAAAAAGATCTTATTGAAATTTGATTTATAGATCTATAAAAAATTCTTTTTAAAAATTCGATCTCGTGAGTTCCATCCTGCAAATACTTTGAAAATTTTGATTTCGCTACGAAAATAAATGGATTTATTTATACTTTTTAATATTTGTTTTTTTAATCTCATAATTATAGAATATTATTTCACAATATTTCATATCTGTTGAGTAATTAATTTATTTTCGTGATTTTAATACTTATAAATAGATATATTTTTGAAAAGCTTTGTCTATTTGTAAGTACTTTTTTTATATATTGTTTTACAATTATCATGGTTTTAAATATATTCCTTTAAAAGTATTTATTTTATTTGTATAACTTGAGAAGTGCTGAGATAACCTGAGAAAATATATCTATTAGTATACAATTCATGAAAATAATGTAATTAATCGCAGATATTAATCACTTTTAAATAGTGTATCTTTTTATACGAAAAAAAATAATTTAAAGGTATAAAAGAATCCATCCATTTATATGTAGTGAAATTAAGGGGGCACAGCACCTTTGAGTTCGTCGAAACAATAAAAAATATCGCCTTTTTCAAAATACCAAATACAAACAATATGAATTGAAGCTTTTTTTCCTCCTTTCTGCATAAAGAATATATCTTTAACTACATTATACAGAAAAATAAATGCTGTACGTACAAAAAAATATTTAAATTTGAAATTTGAAAATTCATCTCACTAATGCGTGATTAAAGTGCTGCGCGCATGATAAAACTCTAAATTATGTATGTAGAAAACAATTTTTGGATAAAATAGAATCATAACACACCTATTTCTAACTTAAAACCAAAATATACGCAAAAAGGTATGTTTAAAATTTTAATTTTAGCACAAAATAAAAAAAGGTAAAAAATTTCAAATTTTTTTTCAAATTTTTCAAATGAAAAAAAAAAAAAAAACAAAACAAAATATGTGATTTTTTTGGTTTTAGCATGTAGAGTATAAAGAAACGCATATTTGGTTAATTTTTTTAAGCTGTAGCTTACATAGTTTAAAAGTAACAGTGCGCGCAAACTCCAAATTTACTAATCTGAGAAAACGCTTTTCAAAGTTTCAATATATTTGGACATTCAATTACACTAACCGTCTATAAATAATTATAACTCAAGAAATAATGTAGATTTTTTAATGGGTTTTTTTGCATATTGCTGAGAAATTAAAAAAAAATCAGAATAAGCAAAAAACCGAAAACTGATTTTTTAAAAGTTTAAAGGTCCTGCGCCCCCTTAAACGTTTTCATAAAGTATTTATTTACAGGATAGAGGTCACGAGTCCGCATTTCCAAAAAGAATTATTTATAAATATACAAATCAAATTTTCAATTTTATCTTTTTACAAATATGTAATTCTTAAACGAGTATAGAACGCATTAGTAGAAGTGAAATTATCAATTTCTTCGGTCATATAAACAATGCATTTCATCATTTCAAAAGTTGTGAATTAGAACATAAGTTCAAAACGAAAAGATGAAAAAGCGTGTAAACAGTACTGTTTGTACTTTACTAAAACTGCATTATTATTCATTAATCAAATATATAATATATAATATCTATTATAGATTCATGGAGAAGAGTATATATTTCGAAAGAGTTATTGTTATGTATATTTAGGAAATGTTAGTGTATATTTAGGATATGTTTGTGTATATTTCGGATATGGTTGTGTATATTTCGAATATGTTTGTGTATATTTCGAATATGTTTGAGACTATTTTGGATATGTTTGTGTATATTTCTTAAATGTTTCTGTGCATTTAGGAAACTTTCCTGAATTACGTCATATATTTTTTATTTAAGAAAGTAATACGTTTTTTAAAAAGAATTAATATTATCCAATGAATCTTATTGCATAATAATTTCAGATTTACTATTAGTCATTTGTTGCACATATAAAGTTAAACAACTCTTTCGAAATATATACTCTTGTCCATGAATCTATAATAGATATTATATATTATATATTTGTTTAATGAATAATAATGTAGTTATAGTATTAGTAAAGTACAAATAGCACTGTTTATACGTTTTTTCATCTTATCGTTTTGAACTTATGTTCTAATTCACAGCTTTTGAAATGATGAAATGCATCGTTTATATGACCGAAGAAATTGATAATTTCACTTCTACTAATGCGTTTTATCCTCATTTATGAATAACATATTTGTAAAAAGATAGTATTGAAAATTTGATTTGTATATATATAAATAAAACTATAAATAATTCTTTTTTAAAATGCGGACTCGTGAGCTCTATCCTGTAAATAAATACTTTATGAAAACGTTTAATTTCACTTCATATAAATAGATGGAGTCTTTTATACCTTTAAATAATTATTTTTTTCGCATAAAAAGGTACACTATTTAAAAATAATTAATATCTGTGATTAATTACTTTATTTTCATGAATTGTATACTAATAAATAGATACATTTTCTCAGGTTATCTCAGCACTTCTCAAGTTGTTCAAATGAAATAAATACTTTTAAAAGAATATATTCAAAACCATGGTAATTGTAAAACAATATATTAAAAAATGTACTTACAAATAGACAAAGCTTTTTCAAAAATATATCTATTTATAAGTATTAAAATCACGAAAATAAATTAATTGCTCAACAGATATGAAATATTGTGAAATAGTATTCTATAATTATGAGATTAAAAAACAAATATTAAAAAGTATAAAAAAATCCATCTATTTTCGTAGGGAAATTAAAATTTTCAAAGTATTTGCAGGATGGAACTCACGAGATCAAATTTTTAAAAAGAATTTTCACAAATGTATGATTCATAAACAAATAGGATAAAACGTATTAGTATAAGTAAAATCATGCATTTGTTCAGTGATATAAACGACATATTTCATCGTGAAATGGAACATAAGTTCAAAACGAAAAGATGATAAAAACATGTAAACAGTGTTATCTGTACTTCACTAACACTAGTATTCAGGGTTCGTACGCTTCAATGACGTTTTACGAGAATTTTCGTAAAGTAATATCAATGCAAAAACCCTTGACGGGTTAAAAGTTTCTGACGCAGCACTTTATCTTATGCTCTAAGAATTTTAAATATGGAACTTAAAAATACTGATATCAAATTTTGAGTGACGTTATGCTATTTCTTAAAAAATATATTTGTATTTATTTCATCATTTTATTTTTGTTTTATTTATAATCGCATGTGCAAAAGTTATGTTCAACATGAAAAGCTGCATAAAATTTTATTCGCTGTTGCTTTATCATTTACATCTCTCATAAATTCAAAATATGAGTTTTAAAAGATATGATATAAAATTTAAGTGACGCCTTGATGTGACTTTAAAAGGTTTGTTTTAAAATTCAATTTAAATTATTTTTGACTTGGTTAAAATATTTTTTTACATCTACACAATACTTTTAATTTTCCAATTCACTGTTAAATATATCACTTTCATTGAATCTATACTATGCATTGAAATGTATTTATTTCAATAAATTGATTTATCTTTTGTGTCACGCTATTAAAAATTGTGAGTAAGATTTATGTAAATGGTTTATTTGCGTCAAACTATCCTTTTTCATACATTTCATGTAGTTTGGACACAATGACGCAAAGAAACCATTTACATAAATCTTACTCACAATTTTGAATAGCGTGACACAAAAGATAAATCAATTTATTGAAATAAATACATTTCAATGCATAGTATAGATTCAATGAAAGTGATATATTTAACAGTGAATTGGAAAATTAAAAGTATTGTGTAGATGTAAAAAAATATTTTAACCAAGTCAAAAATAATTTAAATTGAATTTTAAAACAAACCTTTTAAAGTCACATCAAGGCGTCACTTAAATTTTATATCATATCTTTTAAAACTCATATTTTGAATTTATGAGAGATGTAAATGATAAAGCAACAGCGAATAAAATTTTATGCAGCTTTTCATGTTGAACATAACTTTTGCACATGCGATTATAAATAAAACAAAAATAAAATGATGAAATAAATACAAATATATTTTTTAAGAAATAGCATAACGTCACTCAAAATTTGATATCAGTATTTTTAAGTTCCATATTTAAAATTCTTAGAGCATAAGATAAAGTGCTGCGTCAGAAACTTTTAACCCGTCAAGGGTTTTTGCATTGATATCATTACTTTTTTGAGGTTAGTGATAAAATGATTAAAAAAAAGATACTTATGGAATTTAATGCAGATTTAATTTTTACTATTTTATCACAATATTCCTTATAGCAGTTTGTATATGAAAACAAGTGGGTAAGTATAATCGCAGATCGCACAGAGGGTTTCATTTGATATTCCTTTAAAAACACTTTATCCTTAAATTAATAAATCCAAAATGTTAATTTATAATTATTAAATCCTTACATAGATGGTGCACCAATAGTTCCAATTTTCATGGGGCAGGGAACGCATTCTTTTAAACAAACCACCTTCCAATTGAAGTCACCAAAAACCAAGTTGAATAAGCCAGACCCCGTTGTGTTGTTTCACAAACAGCAGTCTCATGTCCCCTCCTTCCCCCCTTTTTCAAAATTTTTCAGACCAGTACCTAAGAATGGAACCGAAATAATTTTTTCTCTTCAGAAATTACGATAAAAAAATAGTATGCAGTACTCATAAATTTACTTTAATGCTATATAGGGTGATTATTAAGTTAATTATAACGTTTGGAATCTGTTGCATTGATGTCCGAAAGGTGGTTTCTGAGTTATGGAAGCTGGACCCATAAGGCGCCATAGAGGGGCGAAGCCCACTAGTGTCTATCATAATTATATCTGCCATGTGGACTAATTGCGATATTTAATCAAAATACCCCCCCCCCCTCCTCATCCCCGGAAATATAACAAATACAAAATGTGTCTTTATAAACCTATCGTCAAATAGGTTTTTATTTCTTTTTCCCTAAAAAAAAAAAACATGATTTTTATATCCGTAACGTAAATAGCGGACGAAGCCCGCTAGTTCCTATCATAATATATATTTTTAATAATTTTATATAGTCTATAATAAAAATTAGACTTAAAATAGTCTAGTTCCATGAGTACTTGTAGTGTCGGTTACATGCTACGATTTTTGGATACCAGTATTTTAGAACGGGAAAATGTGACTTATTTTATCGGAGATATCTCATTAATTGAATAAGGTGAAGCAAACTTTTTGAAAAAAAGGTGGCCAACAAGCATGGCAGTTATCAGCTATGTGACTTCGTGCTAAAGTCCATTAATTTGATCTGCTTTAAAAAGATTACGGAAGATTGAATTATAGTAGAACCTGGATTAACCGAGCTTCGATTAATCGAGGTTTCTGTTAACCGAGCCGATAACAAAGTCTGATTTTTTTTCCTTTTGAATGAGCCTTAAAAATAACCACACTCTTTAGCTCACTGTCCGTGCTATACAGGCCCTTCTGCCCCCAAAAGCACTCAACTCCAAAGAAACACTGGACCCTGAGAAGTCAATAGCGAACAATGCTTTGTTTCCAGTGGCTGTGTGAACTTTCGTAAATTTTTCAAATTGCATTTTAAAATTTACTACTGGTAGTTGATTTTCTTTTTAAATTTGTTAAGCTGTGAAACAGAACTTTACATATATTTATTTTTATTATTTAAAAAACGTTCTATATATTTTTTTAAAAGAGATGTTAAATTCGCAAGCACGGCGAGTTTTTACACACAGTTTCTATTAACCTAGATTTCCGATTCCGATTTACTAACAGTCCCAATTAGCTCGGATAATCGAGGCTGCTCTGTATAATTAAAAAATCAATGGCGATCTTACTGTAAACGGGTTTCCCTTTTACTGAGGGATTTCAAGACCGAATCAGCTGATGTTAGTTGCTGTTTCCGTGCTTGATTAAATAAGATTAGTTAAACATTTGAAAATTACCAAATATAAAAGAAACTTTTTTTTTTTCCTATGAGACTTTTTTAATGAGACAATTTTATCCAGATTTAACATTAAATATCTCTTAAAATAATTCTTCGATTTAAAAACTGTCTACTTCAACATTTTTATCAAACATTTCTCTATAATACTACCCATTTTAATATTTTTGTATGCAGTAATTTTCTTAATATTTGCGAAATAGACCTCTAGTCACAAGAGATTCTTTCAAAGCGGTGAAAAGCGTTAGTTTTTTCCTTTTTTTCCGAATAAGAGACAAAATGTAGTACGCAATTGCGTCAAAAGATGGCGACACCAAAATTCTGATATGCTTATTATGTAAAACTTCATTGTTATTTATAAATAAAACATTTCAACTAAATTATTTATTATAAAATAATTATTACATCACAATAGTTTTTATGCAAGGAAAATAATAATAATAATAATAATAATAATAATAATACTATGGATGTCAGTGATTATATATTGATTGACCGTCATAATAATAAAAAATGATATTATAAAAAGAAGAGCTGAAATGAATTATTTTTTTACGTTTCTGATCGTGTGATTTATATTCAAATAATAATTATTAATGTATATTTTTTGTAAAGTGATTGAAATTAAATATATTTATAAAATTTATGGTAATATTTTTATTGTTGAAAAATTGCCAAGAAATAATCATCATTAAATTGGCGTCATTATAATTGTAATTTTATTTAACTTAATAGCAATTAAAAAATTACAAAGGAACTGAGAATAATGGTCAACTAACAGACTTAAAAAAAAAAAAAAAAAAAAAAAACTTCACACGCATCAGCGAGTATCGAACTGTCTATGTTAAGATCAGTAGACGATGGCCCTCAACCACTCAGCCGTGGGAAGACAAAGTTTTTCTCCCCAAAAGTGGTTAAAAAGAAAGCATGTGTATGAATACAGTGTCATGCATTTTCGGTGAAATTTCCATAGAATGGCGAAGAAATATAGTCCGATTTTTCATGTGCATTATAAAACGAACAAGAGTCTTGCTGGAAACAAGTAAATTGTTATTTGGTTCATCTGAAACATATTTATTTGATTTTTAAAAAATCGTCCGTGTCATTTTCGAGAGAAAAAAAAATCGAATTATTTAACGAACGAGAGTTTTCCCAGAAAAAAGAAAAGTGTTATTCACCTCGCCTTAATCACATTTATATAATGTATCAATTTAAAAATAATCGTTAGAACCGTTTTCGAGATTTTCATATTAGGAACTTCCTCGATATTATACCAACGTTTTCACTTTAAAAATGACTATTTAGATCTCAAAATATACTGCACGTAGAAATGTAAAAATTTCAGTATACGATTAGACTGCAGATATAAGACTGTTCTAGAAAATTCAGAACAATAAGACGTATATCTGCTGAGTTATTAAAAGGCGGCTTTTCGCATTTTCTTTGATGTCGAGTTAGCTGTATATATGAGTTCAGCCATCTACGAATTCTATGATACGATACGATACGATTTTAACGATACGATACGATACGATTTTAGGCTTAAGGCTGCGTCACTCGAAATACTACCGTCTTCCATGATTCGCCGTATTTGATGAAAAAAAAAAATCTATCTTCAGATATAGCAAGCAGCACTTTAGGAAATTTCTGGTACAAAAACACCTAAGGTCCCTTGATGCGCACGAATCCTGTTATTATTCGTTAATCAAATATCTAGACTTATATTTATCGTAAATTCTAGGACAAGAGTATATATTTCGAACGAGTTATTTAACTTTGCATCTGCAACAAACTATAAACAGTAACTCTAATATTATTATTCAATAAAATTCAATCGAATAATATTAATTCTTTTAAAAAAGCGTATTACTTTCTTAAATAAAAAAATATAAAACATAAATGCTTACTTTCTTCAAAATATTCGTTACGTCTCTCATTACTTTCAACCACAGAACAATAAAAGTCACGTGATCATGACGTTTGTAGAACGTATTGGACATGTGCAGAAAATTCGAATATTCGCATTCAAATACTTTACACGAAAATGAGAGTAATATTTCCGATTTAATAAGTTACTCAAGAGAATTCATAGTTTACACTACATTTTCGGAAACATTTCTGCTATGGACTGTAACGTTTATGATTTTTTTTACAATGTATTCGCTTCAAATGCTTTGCACAGAAGTGAGAGTAACGATTCCGATTTATTCAGTAACTCAAGAAAATTAATAGTTTACACTACATTTTTGGAAACGTTTACGCTATAGACTGTAATGGTTCTCAATTTTTTTTACAGTGAGAGAAATCGAAACTCGACAATTGCCATTGTATAATCAGTCCTTTTTTTTCAGAGTAAGGTATATATTCAGCATAATATTGCTCTTGTAGGGATCATACCTTTGCGCATAGACTTTTACACCCAAATAGGATAGGCTTCTTCGAAATATAATGAAGGCAACGAATATTTTTTCCAACTGGATTAAATCATATTCAAGGCTGGAGTAGCACAGTTGAAGTTTATTCCAACAGAACGAAAAATGTCCAGACCAGGGATCGAACCTGGATACTTGGCGTGCCGTGCCAATGCCTTACCTGTTTGGCTATCCGGACCGATACCTGGCTGACATAATTCACTCTTATTAGTTGGACTTGGCTGCGAACTGCAGCGCTAGTTTCATTCATCCGAGCTATAACTATAGCATTTACATGATGAACCTACTTTAACACGGAAACTCCTGTATACCATGTCATTAGGTCATAATGAAGGGAACGAATATTTTTTCCAACTGGATTAAATCATATTCAAGGCTGGAGTAGCACAGTTGAAGTTTATTCCAACAGAGCGAAAAATGTCCAGACCAGGGACCGAACCTGGATACTTGGCGTGCCGTGCCAATGCCTTACCTGTTTGGCTATCCGGACCGATACCTGGCTGACATAATTCACTCTTATTAGTTGGACTTGGCTGCGAACTGCAGCGCTAGTTTCATTCATCCGAGGGCTGTCTTATTAGTTGGACTTGGCTGCGAACTGCAGCGCTAGTTTCATTCATCCGAGATATAGCTGGGATGAATGAAACTAGCGCTGCAGTTCGCAGCCAAGTCCAACTAATAAGAGTGAATTATGTCAGCCAGGTATCGGTCCGTATAGCCTAACAGGTAAGGCATTGGCACGGCACGCCAAGTATCCAGGCTCGATCCCTGGTCTGGACATTTTTCGCTCTGTTGGAATAAACTTCAACTCTGCTACTCCAGCCTTGAATATGATTTAATCCAGTTGGAAAAAATATTCGTTCCCTTCATTATGACCTAATGACATGGTATACAGGAGTTTCCGTGTTAAAGTAGTTTCATCATGTAAATGCTATAGTTATAGCTCGGATGAATGAAACTAGCGCTGCAGTTCGCAGCCAAGTCCAACTAATAAGAGTGAATTATGTCAGCCAGGTATCGGTCCGGATAGCCTAACAGGTAAGGCATTGGCACGGCACGCCAAGTATCCAGGTTCGATCCCTGGTCTGGACATTTTTCGCTCTGTTGGAATAAACTTCAACTGTGCTACTCCAGCCTTGAATATTCTTCGAAACATACTATTTTTCTTTGCTTTTTGAATTTTTGAAGAAGTTTTGAAATAATTTGAAATTACAGTAAAATCTGCTAAGGCAGAATAGCAAGAGCACGAAGGAATTCCATTTTTGGCACGTTTTCGTCTTGCAGTAGGCTTATAACGACTATTATAAGCCTACTGCATTATTCGGGAGCTAACGATGAATTTTTCTTTGTAAAGGTTCTCAGGACTCATAAGGATTCAAACTTTTCGAAATTTTAATTTTTTTAGATGTTAAACTTCTAACTTTTCTGAACATTTTGATATAATTGTTTCCTTCAAATTCCCATTAGAACAAAATTTATAGTTTTTAGAATGATACCCGCTCAATAGCTGAAGCGACGTTTCCGAAACTTGGAAGTCATTTTTCTCCAAATGACGTTTTTCGGCATAACGCGCAAGATATCTCTAAAACTTCTGAATATTTTTTCATGAAATTTTCAAAACATATGTTTCATGTTAGTCTGTATAAACTGGACCTAAAATTTCCTTTTCATTGTTCAAAAAAATATTTTTTTAGTTGATTATAATGTTGAAAGTTTCAAAATTTTGTATAAGCTAAATACAACTTAGTATTAAAAATATAAAAAGGCTTTAAATGCTGATTTATTTAGGTTCAGGGTAATTATTAAAATCTAAAGTATAAATAAGCACAAAAAATTTCATCCTGTTGCAAAATTTATTTTGCAATCCTGCGCGTAATCTGTTATACCAATTTTCCGTTCTTCAAATGTCTGACAGTTCCGGGCCCCCTGTAAATACTAATTCTGCATCTTGCAATTTTTTAAATACGTGAAAGGAAAGAACATACTTATATATTTCATTTCCCCCAAAATTGTGTTTTAAAATCATATACATTTTAAGATATAAAATTTTGAAAATGGTCTTTTTATTCTTTTTTTTTACTTGTAAGAGTCCCGAGACCCCTTATTGCAGGATGCAGAATTACCATTTACAAGGAGCTCCAAAATGTCACATATTTGACGAGCAGAAAATTGGTATAACAGCTTATGCGCACGATTACAAAATAAATATTGAAACTAGGATGTTAATTTTGGTGCCTTCTTATACTTCAGATTCTGACAATTACCCTGAGCCTAAAAAAGTTTGTATTTAAAGCAATTTTGAAATTTTCAACAGTATAACAACCTAAAAAAATATTTTTTTGAACAATAAAAAGAAAATTTTAGGTTCAGTTTATACAGACTAACACGGAACATATGTTGTAAAAACTTCATGAAAAAATATTCAGAAGTTTTTGAGATACCGTGCGCGTTATGCCCAAAAACTTCATTTTAAGAAAAATGACTTCAAATTTTCGGAAACGACGCTTCAGCTATTGAGCGGGTATAATTTTAAAAGCCATAACTTCCATTCTAATGGGTATTTCAAGGAAACAATTATATCAAAATATTCAGAAAAGATAGGAGTTTAATATCTAAAAAATTTTAAATTTCGAAAATTTTGAAGCTCAGTCCTGAGATCCCTTAAATTAAGATTTCACTGTGGACATGTTCGTTTATTACACATGTTACTATAAAAGGTTTTCTATCTATCATGCATGCTTAAATTTTAACTAGCCAAAAATTTTTGCTTATCAAAGAAAGGCTATACGAAAGGCATTATCCTGCGAACTTTCTTACGGACATTCACAGCAATAGTTAGCTAGATAGTGAAACTGGTAGTATAATAAGCTAAATATTGTTTCCATTCTCTATTACCTGATTTAAATACTACACATAAAAATTTCTAGGCTAAACTTTTGTAATCGTATTCACATCCAAAGTTGGCATCAAATATGAGCAAAACTTGGCACAATCTGATTCACGTGTATGCAAGTTGCAACAATCGTTATAGCAATGAAAATAACTTTTCGCCAAACTACGACACCGTCTGTATGGTCGATTGTGGAAGAGTCCGCTTTAAAAACGTATAGAAGCGAGGTAATTCTTTTTAAGTGGGCCAATCACACGCTCGCTAAAAAAAATGCGCCAAATGTCTGTAGCATTGTACCATTGGTTATGGGACTTTACTATTTAAGAAGCTACTTCACTCACGCGGAAACACGAGATCGTTAATGTTAATCTTGTGGGATAATTTCTTTTAAATATCTCGCTTGTATTTTCATATTTTCATATTTTTTTCTTTTGCATCGGATAGCCGGGGGGAAAAAATAAATCTCTACAAAGACCGTTTTTTACTCTTTTCGATTTTGTTTGCAGTTTTTTAAAAATTTAAATTGGGATACTTAGACTTTCGGAACCGGTTTCGAAAGTGAAAGAAAAAAAAATAAACAGCAAAGAAAATCGAAAAAGTAAAAAACGGCCTTTGTAGAGATCGACCTCAGCTATCAATTGCAAAGGGGAAATCATTTTGAAATATGGAAATGAAAACGAGATATTTAAAAAATGTTCTCACATAGGTTTAACATTAGTGAGCGGGTGTTTTCGCAATGAGTGAAAAGGCCCCATAAGATGATTTCGTATATGGGGCATTCTCACAATCTTTTGACTTTCGGAAATAAAAATCTGGTGAAATTTAACTTGCTAAAATGGCATTTTAATCTGATAGACGAATGCCTTAATGATTCAAAATAAAGAAAATAGGGTCAGCAGCGAAAAAATGTTTATTTAACTGAGGTTTAAGTTAAACTTGTGAGTTTAATTTTCCTTACCATTTTACTTCTATAACTTTCTATTTTCTTCTAAATTTTTACTTATAATGAATTTGCATAGTACCCACAGGACATTCAAATAAGAAATAATAACAATGTACTATTTTTAGTACAAAATTTTGGTATAACATTGTCTTAAAGGGGTGTTAAAGAAGGGACGGAAGGGGAAAAAAAGGGGGTCGGTATACGAAAAAAGGGCGGTAATGAAAAAAAAAAGGGATGGTAAGGATGGGACGGCAAGGAAAATGATTTTATTTTTAGACAAATTATGTTAAGACTAAGTGATAGCCACAATATTCATTGATTTTTAGAAACAGTTATTTACAATGGATTAAATAAAAAAAAAAAAATTCCCTCGAAAAGTGCAGGAATAAACCTTGGGGACGGTAAGACTACCCATAAAGCGTACGATGCTTGAAATTGATATATAAATGCTGATTTAAATTCTGCTGTAAATTTCCTGTCAAAGAATTTTAGACATTCTTTCTCTAGCATACTTCTGCATGAGAAAAAACTTGAAAAAAATTCTGTAGCTGCATCTTAAGTGATTTTCTGTATAATTTTAGAAGAGGGATGGTAAGGAATCTAAAACCCAGGGACGGAATTCAAAAAATAATATCAACCGTAAAAATGTGTGCAGGTTAATTTTTTGCTACCTATTTATATAAAACAATTGTTCCAGTTTCGGAAAAAAATTACATCGAATTACTTTTATTGAGACAATTTTATACAGACAGCTCGAAACTTAAAAATCAGCATCAGGGACACGGGACGGTATAGGAGTTTTCCTGGCATCTGGACCTCCAACATCGTTAAAAACTTAATTATCTCGTTAATATTGTTATGCAATCATGCAATGGAATGTTACCCAGTATATGAAATTTAAAAAAAAAAAACCGCAAGAATATCTACAAAATAAAAATTATTATTTAGGGACATAAAAGTCAAAAGATTGTGATAATGCCCCATATTCGAATGTAATGAATGTACATGCAGGCACTTTCCAAGCTTGTCCCTCCCTTTTGCCAAACGGCAAAGGGGGCCAAAATTTGGGAAATTATTCTGTTTACTCTACTTTCAGCCCAAGACCGACTATCCAGTGAAATATCTTTTCTGTGGCTGTGATAGTTACCGTAATATATTTTTTTTGCGATAGTATGTATTTTTTTTTTTATCTCAAACCAGGCAATTTTTACTCTTTTTGATTATAAATAATATCGTCGTACTTTGAGAAAACATTTTTTCTGAAATTATAAATAGAAAATATTTAGATAATTTAATTAATAAAGTTTAATTATTGACTAAAATTTTAGGCTTTACAATTAAATTAATTACATGAAATATTTATTTCATTTTTCATTAGTTAAAAAATTCTTTTAAAATAATTATTCATTTGATTTTTCTTCAATTTGAGAAGTGGAAAATTAAATTTTTAATTGAGTTTAGCTTCTCTCCAAAAACAGGGTGAATTGAAGGAATTCATTTTATAAAATAAGAATTCGAGCCAGCGTAAATTAATCCTTAACTGGTATCGTGAAATTTTTTGTCGTGGAATTGTCGTAACTGGCATCATGATAATATTTTGTCCCCAGCTAGTATAGCTTATAAAGCACCAAACAGAATGAATTTTTAATTTTTATAAGAACAATGATATTTTTCCATGACTGTATCTGTAAGTTGAATAAATCAGTAGGTATGTCGTTTATATCCTTTATTGTGTTTATCTGAATCTTAATCATTGATTGATGAAGAAATGACACGAGTAGAAAAATACTTGGGGCTCAATGGCACAACAGTACCAGTTAAGGTTTAATAAGTCTTTAGGAAATGAGTTCGAATTTCATTTTTTTAAAGAGTTTATCCAAAACTGATTACAAGTATAGATTGTGTTGCATGTTGGGGGAAAAATAAATAATTTAACATTTACAGGCAGGTGTTCCCAAGTAAAATTTCATTTAAAACTGAAATTTCATTCATATGTACTAATAAGAGAAAGTTTTTATATTTCTGTGTGTGTGTGTGTGTGTGACGGCTAGGAAACCTACCGCATGCAGTCTGAAAATTTGTGTGAGGATAGTCCAAGGCAGGTCCTGATACACCCGAGGCTCAGATTTTTAAATTTTTGATAATTAACTGAGATATTAATTAAAAATTCGTCGAAAACAAATTCTTTTTTCTGGTAATCGCAAAGCGCGTCCGCGTATGATCAGCCCCTGCTTTTCCCGTAGAAGGGAAGAGCCAAATGCTGTTTTATTTTATCAGTTTGCGCTAACTTCTATCGACGGAACCGTTCAGGATGCGGAAAAAGAAAAACATATTCCTAACTTTCGTACTTTTACGTCTTAAACGCTGAAATCATTTCGTAAAAATATCGCTGTTAACTGCTGAAAGTTTTTTTTTTTTTTGAAAAACGGTTGTTTTTCAAAGTGGTCGTTTTCTCCCTCTCGGCAACACTCCCCCATCCCAGGGAGCCGTTTCAGAGGTACCGATAAACAAAAAATACGCTCTTAAAGCTGAGACTTTTTCTAATCGACAGTGCAATCGCTTTTCACAAATACGAATTTTAACCCTTTCAAAAAATTCGTTACCACAGGTCACTTTTCTCCTTCCGGAGACGATGCCCTTTTTACGCTAAAAGTAACTAAACGATGGTATTTCGACACAATATTTTTATTGAATCACGGTAGTACGGATTTACATCCCTTACAAAAGTGTAGAAATTTTCTGATGAGTAGAAATATTTAAAAATATATAAAATCTGAGAAATTCCCGATGAAAATGCTAAAAATCGGGGCGTTTCTGCGCGGCTTCTGCTCATGTTTTCACTGCTAATTATGAATATTTTTAACGAAATTTTATAGAGGCCTTGAGTACAGTTATATTTGAATCGGTCCTTTTGAAAAGGGATCATCTCCAGTTTTGGAAAATATCAGTGGACCCCTTTTCAAAATGACCGATTCATTTATAACCTATGAAAATTTGAAAGATTTCGGACGACAAGAACTATTTTTCTTTATGTTAAATGTCCCGATGCAAAAAAGAAAACGGAAAGCGTGTAGAAAACCCATTTCTTTAACAATATTTTTCCATGAATTTTTTACACGGTCTGAAAAACCCTTATATTTATAACTGATAAAAATTTCGGAGTTCGAAGAACAAGGTCTTTTTTTTTTTTTTTTTTTTTTTTTTTTACTATGAAACGATCGTTCATGAAAAAGAAGAAAATGTCTTCTTACGAGATATTTTAACCACTACATATTAATACTTTTTCGAGAATTTTTCCTTTAAAAATATAAATTCATAAAAATTTAAGGTTTATTTAAGGTTATTATCACTGACCCGGGCAACACCGTGCTGGTCAGCTAGTATTAAATACAAAATATATTCTTCATATTAAAACGTTATCTTTTTCTTTCTTTCTTTCTTTTGCAGAAAAATCATGTTCCAGACATAAGACGGACATAGTATAAGAATTCATAAAGGTGACTCCTTTATTATTTAAAATTTATAGGAAATTAAAAATCATTCAATCTATCTAAAAATTACGACAAAATCAGAAACAGAAAGGCTTATTTTATTAAACAAACATAAGCCACTGTTGGTAGTTCTATTAATCTGTATATTATAAGAACGCAAGTTATGTAACCTAAACAATTATGGGTTGACCGCTTCACTTTTGACCGCAGCCATTTTTACTAAAAATTATTTTTTCGAACAACACTGCATACAAGTTACACAAGATCGTCCAAAAAAATTAATGTTTGAGTGAAGAGTTACATTCAGGTATGTAGATATTCTGATATAATTTCAGTCAGGCCCCGATCATGACTATTTGGAGCCCTGGGCAAAGATAAATTAGGGGGCCCCATTCGAATTGTTGCAACATTATTCAAATGGAACTGATGGTGAATCATATGTGTAATGCATGAACAATATTTTCGCACCTTGGATTTTAAATAGAAGAAAATTCTTAGCTCAGTCAATTCTAAATTAAGTACCTTAATTAATAAAAATACTCTTTTTTTTCTTAGTAGAGAACAAAACTTTTTATATAACTTTAACAACTTGTTACATTACTTTAAGTTGAATTTAATAACTTCAACTTATGGAAGAGTGTCAAATACTCTAACATATATCATTTAATCAAGTTGCTTTTATTTTACATCTTTCTAAGTTGTACTAAACACAACATAATATCAAATGAAATACATTCTGCTTCACAAGTAGAAAGTGTTTTTTCAGTAAATCTAAAAAGATGGCAATTTGGGTTTGCTTTTCATATTTAATTCAAAGTTAAAAGAAAAAACTCTGAACATGGAAGAAAATTGTGATGACTGATTATTTTCAACCACTAAAGCTTAGATAGGATTTAAGTTTTATTACTAATACAATCTATTAAAATCAAAATATTATTTCTTATTTAATAGTGGTTGAGGTTAGCTTTGTGAAAACATTGAAATGAAATTTGTTTTTCAGAAAGTTTAGTAGAATCTTTTAAAAATGACATTTGTATTTGAAAATAATTTTCAGAGTTGGAATTGGAGAAAAAAGTAAATATTTTATAAATTAATACATGGGTTTGGGGGTCCCTTAAAGTCCGGGGCCCATGGGCAAAGTCCCGATTTGCCCATGCGATAATAAGGCCCTGATTTCAGTTGAAATAAGGTTGACAGCCAATATCTCATTCTATGAAAGTAAACAAACATAAGAGATTCGTGAGAGATAAAATTTGAAGGTAATCATTGACAAAACAAGTTCTCCAGCAATGAATTTTGCAGCGCTGTCTAGTGTAAAAAAAATAATAATAGTAATAATAAATAAAAAATTGCGTATGTAAGCCAATCAAAGTTTACCATAATTGAAGAGCTGAGTGGAAGAACATATTATGCTACATTTTCTTAAAATTATTTTATCTTTTGGACGAAGGTGTTATCAGGTAGTCTATCACATGGTAAAGCTAAAATACCAAAGTTCTATTTAGCCTTGAAGATTTAAGACATTATTCATTAATATTTAATATTTTAATATTTAATAATGCAAATAATATTAATCTTTTTTAATATTTAAAAATTAAATATGAATAAGTTTTTTTGATAGAGTTTAGTACCACACCTCTTAATATTTCAGACGCATGGCATCAAACAGAAAATAAATAATTAAAATTGACAACAAAAACTTTCACATCAAATTTCTCCAAATGTAATGTTTGTTACTTAACATGTTCTTCCACTTAGCTCTTCAATTCTGTTAGGCAAAATGTTATACAACTCAACTTCCTCATGATCTTTTCTTCATGTAATAATATTTAATGATTCAAATTTCAAAACGAATCGTTAATTTGGTACTTATGAGTTATCCGTGCATCACTGAAAATGACTGTTAGTCGCCAGTCATATTTACCATTTTCAATGCTAATCGCGTCCATATCAGCCATTTAATATACTTTTATTAAATGCATAACATCATTTAAAAAGGTAAATAATCTAGAAGCAAACTAAAATAATACAAAACAATAATTCAGTACAAATTTATTAAACACATAACATCAGACTGACGGCCTTTAGATAAGATATTTACGATGGCAGTTTTATTTTTGGCTGTATGTTATATGCACCGGAGTGAATATGAAATATATATTCTACTCTATCTATGAATGTAATATGCATATCTATAACATATTTTATTATACAGTTATATAGGTATGATGCAACTGCTTTTGATATTTCTACTATATAATATTAACTACATCGATACAATACAGAAAGAAAAAAGGGTTACTGTAAATAGTATTGTAGTAGTTATATGCACCGTTGTTGGCGCGGTGTGTTTATCTGGCGCGGATCATAAAAGTCAGTAGACAGTAAGCATAAATGCTGAAGTCAGTGAGTTACACAGTTATGAAATCTCCTGAACTGTATCAAGAAAGGATAGCAAAGAGAAACAAAATTTGACAAAGATCGGCAGCTAGGGAGCTGGGGAATCTTAATCAGATGGCACGCCAAGGGTGATATTGACAGTAAATGTGGTTTAAAGGGAATGTGATAGTCAAGTGGCTTCGAAAATTTCCATGTTTCACCAAACCATAGTCGCTACAATACGTCAGTTAGTATGCAGTCCGATTATGACACGTTACCCAAGATGATTAAATGAGAATAATGATAGATTTTCTAATCTTCCGTAATCGAGTCTACAGCCAAGGTTAACGTGAAGCAAAAATGGATATTATCAACAATATGGTTTAATATAAATGTGGATATCATTAGAGGCTTTACACAAAAATTATTTCATTGCACCAAATCGTATTAACTAAAATACGCCAATTGGCAATGGACCCAATTACGGAAGATTAATTAATAGGTTTTAAAATATCCACATTGGTGAACGTATTACAACTCGTAAGCAGACGGACATGAAGCATACCGTGTTTACTCACGTAATAGTCGCACTTTTTTTTGCCAATTTTTGATTGTGAAAGTCTAGGTGCGACTATTATGCGGGGAAATCTACTACACAATATTGTACACTCTAATGCTAAAACATTCCTGGTATAAGAGACACATTATAATAAAATTAGCAACTTACCAAATGTTTCCAGATTATGTGCTGTTTATTAAATACCATTTTTCTTTTCATTGTAATGTTTTTATAGACGCAACATTTACAAATAATCTTTGTGCAAATTTTGACAAAAAATTCTCATAATAAATCACTTTCACTGAAGGTATCAGTATCACTATTGTAATGTAAATCGGTATCTCCGTCATTCCATAAAATGTCACCTTTGCTTCCGTCCAAAGCGTTGGAGAAACCCGTCTTCTTAAAACTTTTTGAAAATATACCGCTTGTTATTAAAGTCAAGCTTTGCAATATCCAACTACTCATTAATTCTAGGGATGGACGCCTTCCTTTTCTACTGTGAGTTTTTCCTTTGTTCCCATTGACCATCCAATATCCATATACTTGTCTTGTATTGTCTTTAAACGGTTTGTTAACCCATTCGACCAACGGTTGCAGAATCGATGTGAGTCCTCCAGGAATTATCACAAGATCTGTTTTGCCTTCTGAAAGTCCCTTCTTTATATCATCAACATTATGTCCTCGGAAGCTATTGAGTACCAACATGGTTGGTTTTTGTAAGCAATGCTCCAGACCTCTTCTACCAAACTTTGCGAACCCAATCTTTCGTAATTTTTTCATCCATCCAATTTAAGCGAAGAAAATATTTTGACAATTTTTTCTGCTTCAAATCGGGTGTGCGACTATTACGCGAGTAAACACGGTAAATGCCTAATTGAGCTAAGCGGTTTTTCTTAAGAAAGATGAAATACATAACAATAAAAATATACAAAATGATGCCATGATCGCAAAGAGTTCTTGATTTCTCTATCAGAATCTTCCGATTTGGCGAAGAATTAAGCAAGTTGATTAAAATATGAATAAAATTAACATATTTAAATACTTAGCATACATTTCAGAAAGACCAAACTGGCCGTCAGAGACAGCTAGTTAGTTAAGATTATTAAACTCATAGTAATGTTGATATTAAAATATAGACATTCATTAAGGACCATTCTAAAAATTACGTATCATTTCTTTTTGCTGAATTTTTATAAGCAATATTTTGATACCGAGATGCCAAATAATAACTAATAATTAATTTAGATCAGAATATGGAATGCAAAAGTTTAACTAAAACGTACGATATAACCGAAATAATATTTAATAAGCAGCAATGAAATTAAATTTCACGTATCATAAATTTAACAACTTTGAAATGTCATCTCATTTAAATCGAGTATTATTCCAATATGGCTTGTCCGACCACCAAGTGCGCGATGCATTTCATTAAGCAGTCTACCCAATTACGTACTCATAACACTCCTCATGGTTGAGTAACCACTCAGTATAAACATTAATCGGAAGGACTCGATGTGTTGTAAGCTAAATCAGGAAACGCTTAGGGGGAGAGAGCAGAAGTTTAAACGGCTGAAAAACCACCGGAGCAGGGGCTCGGGAATCTACTGACTTGATCTCGTTAGAGCCCACCGTGTCCTATTGGTGATTAAGCATAGCCCAGGGAAGCACTACACTCTTAATTCAATTACTATACAAAACTTGGAACTTCCCCTCTGCGGAATGAGGGACTGGGTTTTCTTCCCCTCTCCTGCGAGGGGTGCTTTTAGTTGGATGATTGAGTAATCAGACTTTGGTCAGACAGCGCTGGAGGAATTGGAATGCTTCATCGTGTTTCATTCCATCTTGGGGAGGGAAGATGTATTAGAATGAGTATTCAATTTGATTGAAACAGATGACTGCTTTGAATATACCTTATACTGGTAGTTAGCCGCGTCAGATACTTACGAGGCGTGTTTCTTTTTAAGTAAATGCCGTTTTTATATTTAAAAAAAACATCAGTCATTTTTTTTAATAATTTTATTTTTACAGGAAAGTCTGGACCTTAGTTTATTTTTCAACATAATTTTCGCCTTGGTTCCTTATCGTATCGTACGACCAGCTTTTTTATCCCATCCTCATAGAAATCTCCAGCCTGCTGTGCTTACCACTGCATCATCGCTGTTTTGAGGTCGTCATCGTCGTTGTAGTGCTAACCGTCAAGGGGATTCTTTAAGTGCAGGAACAAGTGATAGTCACTTGGCTATAGGTCAAGGCTATGCGGAGGGAGATAAAGTTGTTTCCAACTGTATGACGCTATGAGATCCTGGATTTAGGCTGCGTTTAGAAAGCAAAAATGGCTGCACGTCTTGCTAAAGCAATAAAACCATTGTTTTCGAACCCCATTTGTGGCTTTTAATAAAAGGACGGGAGAATCAACACTGGGTCAGGAGATAAGATAAGATCGTACTTCAAGGAAGCTCTCCCCTTCTTGCAGGACATCCAGGACTTTACTTTTAAGCTGCGTTTGGACTATCCTGTAAAAGATCGTCTAGAAAAAGCTATGAATTTTATCTTTGAAGTAAGGAGGAGTATACTTTTTCTACGCGATTTTCTCCCCAAACAACAGTCATAAAACTGTCAACGTGGGTTGGCGTCCAGTTTCGTTTTCGTCATGCAACTCCCTATCCTTGTCCTGCAAAACCCATTAGCCATCAAATGCTCTGACTACCGGGAACAAACGTGCCGAAGGGTGACTGCAAGAAACTAGATGTTGCGTACGCAGCTTTAAAGTCATAAAAGATGAAAAAAGCCGCGAACCCACAAAAAAGGCGCCTCCTGGCCCAAGTAACATGATGGTCTGTGTGAAGCTTAAGGCTGCATACAGACGCGTGTTTTTCCATCCTTCTCCAGTTTTCGGGGAAAATCTTTTATTCTGGACGGTTCTGCGGTTTATTCACAAAAGAATGAAGGGAATCAACAATGGGTCAGGAGATTAGGAACTCGACTCTACTTGAAGGAAAGGTTCCTCTTTTGCAGGACATAAGTCCCTTTCCTTTTAAAGTCATTAAAAATCAAAGACACCGCGTGGCCAAAACAAACGATGATGACACTGATAACAGTTAGAAGAATGGTGCGTTCGCAGCCTTAAGCTCCAGATAGACGTATCATTCTACACGCGCTCTCTTTGTTCTGGTCAGGTCGCGCTTTATTGTGATCTCGTGTGGTTTGTCATCTTTAATGGCTTTGCAAGGAAAGTGCTGGACATCCTGCAGGAAGAAGAAGTTTCCTTCAAGTCCATCTAATTTCCTTATCTCCTTTTCACTGTTGAACCCATTGTTGAATTCTCAGTACTTTTTTTAAAAGCCATATTTTATTGCTTTGGCATAAGAGGAAGCACATTTCCTTTCTAAACGCAGACTTAATCCTGACATAGCACAAAGGGACTACCACTCGTTCCTACACATAAAAACGTAACTTTGCGGTCAGCGCTACAAGGACGATGATGAGGTTAAAACTGAGTTGATACAGTGGTTAAAACAGCAGGCGGCAGATTTTTATGAAGAGGAAATACAAAAGCTGGTCATAATGTGCGATAAGTGCTTTAATATAGTCGTAAATTGTTTTAAAAAGAAGATTAAGGTCTAAGTTTTCATGTAAAAATAAAAATGTTTAAAATATGGCCTTTTGATTTTTAGGTAGCTTTCTTTACAAAAAAGCTACCTATTGCAGCCGTTCGGAGGAAAGCGATTTCAAAAAATTTTGGTATATTTTCATCGATCATGACCCCCAGACCCCGAAACCACCCTCCGTTCAAAATTGATATATATATATATATATATATATATCTGACCTATGTCACACTGTAACTCTCGTATTTATGAACCGATTTGGATGTAATTCGGTGTGTACATAGTACATACCAATGTCTCGACCGAGTTCGTTGGCCAACTTCATCCGCCGTTTTGTTTCAAAATGGCGGCCATTTAAAATTTTTAAAAAAATTTAAAACTTGAAATGTGGTACCAAAAAATTAAAAATGGAAAAATATTTTTTTCTTATGTATTTGACCTTTATACGAAGATTCCGGAGCAGTTTTTGTTTCGTCTATATCTTAAAAAATGGCTGAGTTATAGCATTTTGAATTTCTAGCGTGGCTGACATTTTGAAACGTCCTGAAATTTGTCACGCGATAAAAGGCGTATTTATGAACCAATTTCGATGTAATTCGGTGTGTACATAGTACATACCGATCTCTCGACCGAGTTCGTTGGCCAGCTTCATCCGCCATTTTGTTTCAAAATGGCGGCCATTTAAATTTTTTTAAAAAATTTAAAATTTGAAATGTGGTACCAAAAAAATGAAAATGGAAAAATATTTTTTCTTATGTATTTGACCTTTATACAAAGATTTCGGAGTAGTTTTTGTTTCGTCTATATCTTAAAAAATGGCTGAGTTATAGCATTTTGAATTTCTAGCGTGGCTGACATTTTGAAACGTCCTGAATTTTGTCACGCGATGAAAGGCGTATTTATGAACCGATTTGGATGTAACTTCGTTTATACATAGTACATACCAATGTCTCGACCGGGATCGTTGGCCAGCTTCACCCGCCATCTTGTTTAAAAATGGCGGCCATTTAAATTTTTAAGAAAAATTTAAACTTGAAATGTGGTACCAAAAATTGAAAATTGAAAAAATATTTTCTTCTTATGTGTTTGACCTTGATAAAAAGATTCGGGAGCAGTTTTTGTTTCGTCTATATCTTAAAAAATGGCTGAGTTATAGCATTTTGAATTTCTAGCGTGGCTGACATTTTGAAACGTCCTGAATTTTGTCACGCGATAAAAGGCGTATTTATGAACCAATTTGGATGTAATTCGGTGTGTACATAGTACATACCAATCTCTCGACCGAGTTCGTTGGCCAGCTTCATCCGCCATTTTGTTTCAAAATGGCGGCCATTTAAAAATTTTTTAAAAATTTAAAATTTGAAATGTGGTACCAAAAAATTGAAAATGGAAAAATATTTTTTCTTTTGTATTTGACCTTTATACAAAGATTTCGGAGCAGTTTTTGTTTCGTCTATATCTTAAAAAATGGCTGAGTTATAGCATTTTGAATTTCTAGCGTGGCTGACATTTTGAAACGTCCTGAATTTTGTCACGCGATAAAAAACGTATTTATGAACCGATTTGGATGTAACTTCGTTTATACATAGTACATACCAATGTCTCGACCGGGTTCGTTGGCCAGCTTCACCCGCCATCTTGTTTAAAAATGGCGGCCATTTAAATTTTTAAGAAAAATTTAAACTTGAAATGTGGTACCAAAAATTGAAAATTGAAAAAATATTTTCTTCTTATGTGTTTGACCTTGATAAAAAGATTCGGGAGCAGTTTTTGTTTCGTCTATATCTTAAGAAATGGCTGAGTTATAGCATTTTGAATTTCTAGCGTGGCTGACATTTTGAAGCGTCCTGATTTTTCTCACGTAATAACAGGCGTATTTATGAACCGACTTGGATGTACCTTGGTGTGTACATAGTACATACAAATATCTCGACCGAGTTCGTTGGCCAGCTTCATCCGCCATCTTGTTTCAAAATGGCGGCCATTTAAAAAAATTAAAAAATAAAAAAATTTAAATGAGATACCAAAAAATTGGAAAATGAAAAAGATTTTTTTGTATGTGTTTGACCTTAATACAAAGATTCCGGAACAGTTTTTCCTTCGTCTATATCTAAAAAGAAATGGCTCAGTAATAGCATTTTGAATTTCTCTTGTGGCTGACATTTTAAAACGACCTGATTTTTGTCACGCGATAACAGGCGTATTTATGAACCTATTTGGATGTAACTTGGTCTGTACATAGTACATACCAATGTCTCGACCGAGTTTGTTGGCCAGCTTCATTCGCCATCTTGTTTCAAAAGGGTTGCCATTTAAAAAAAATTAAATTTAAAATTCAAAATGAAGTATTAAAAAGTTGGAAAATGAAAAAAAAAAATTTATGTGTTTGGCCTTGATACAAAGATTCCGGAGCAGTTTTTGTTTCTGAAAATTTGTTCTTTTGTTGATATCTTAAAAAATGGTTGATTTCTAGCACTTTGAATTTCTAGCATGGCTAACATTTTGAAACGATCTTGTATTTGTCACGCGATAACACACGCATTCGCCTATTTCGATGTAAGAAGGCATGTGGATAGTATACATCAACACCTCGACCAAGTTCGCTGGCCAGATTCATCAGCCATCTTGTTTCAAAATGGCGGCCATTAAATTAAAATATATATATATATTTAAAGTGAGGTGCAAAAAAATTAGAAATTGAAAAAGGTTTCTTTCTTAAGTATTTGATCTTGATATAAGGATTCAGGAGCATTTTTTGTTTGTCTTTACCTTAAAAAAGGGCTCAGATATAGCAGTTTCAATTTCTATTGTGGGTGACATTTTGAAAAATCTGATTTTTTGCATGCGACAGCACTCCTATATATTAACCGATTCCGATGTGAGTGAGCATGTGCACAGCAATTACTAAGGTCTCGACCAAGTTCACTGCTTAGCCTCATCCACCATGTTGTCTTAAAATGACAGGCACTTTAAGAAATTGCCGAATTTGGCAGCCAAATATAAGTTACTTTAAAGAAAAGCAGCTTGGATAAAGCTGACTAATTTCGCGAAATTCTCTTTCATTATATTGATAAAAATTAGTATTGAATCTCCTATATTCGGTTTCCACTAAATTGAGCTTCGTGTGTTTGCATGATATAAGTTGGCTTTTTTTAAATAAGGATTATGAAAGCTACCTCTTCCTCCCGGTACTGGCCGGAAGGACTTTTTAATATGAAAATGCTACTTACTTAAAACATACCTCGTAAAAAGTGTTCTTGGATCCAGGGCCTGATTAAAATGTATGGGTTCGTAGCCCTGGGTCTTACCCCGGAATTTGAGTGAGGGTTAATTTTTCATAATTTTTCCAAATTTATTAAAATCATAGCTACATAACTGAAATTTTGTAACATCTTATGTGTACCTGGTGGTAAGAGGTTTATTCTGCTTTTGATCTTTAATGTACCATATATACGTGAAATATCTGTATTTTTCATTATGAGATTTATGTACTGAATTTTTCTAATCGTTTTTAGGTAGCTTTCTTTACAAAAAAGCTACCTATTGCAGCCGTTCGGAGGAAAGCGATTTCAAAAAATTTTGGTATATTTTCATCGATCATGACCCCCAGACCCCGAAACCACCCTCCGTTCAAAATTGATATATATATATATATATATATATCTATATATCTATATATATATATATATATATATATATATCTGACCTATGTCACACTGTAACTCCCGTAATTATGAACCGATTTCGATGTAATTCGGTGTGTACATAGTACATACCAATGTCTCGACCGAGTTCGTTGGCCAGCTTCATCCGCCGTTTTGTTTCAAAATGGCGGCCATTTAAAATTTTTAAAAAAATTTTAAACTTGAAATGTGGTACCAAAAAATTAAAAATGGAAATATATTTTTTTCTTATGTATTTGACCTTTATACAAAGATTCCGGAGCAGTTTTTGTTTCGTCTATATCTTAAAAAATGGCTGAGTTATAGCATTTTGAATTTCTAGCGTGGCTGACATTTTGAAACGTCCTGAATTTTGTCACGCGATAAAAGGCGTATTTATGAACCGATTTGGATGTAATTCGGTGTGTACATAGTACATACCAATCTCTCGACCGAGTTCGTTGGCCAGCTTCATCCGCCATTTTGTTTCAAAATGGCGGCCATTTAAATTTTTTTTTAATTTTAAAATTTGAAATGTGGTACCAAAAAATTGAAAGTGGAAAAATATTTTTTTCTTATGTATTTGACCTTTATACAAAGATTTCGGAGCAGTTTTTGTTTCGTCTATATCTTAAAAAATGGCTGAGTTATAGCATTTTGAATTTCTAGCGTGGCTGACATTTTGAAACGTCCTGAATTTTGTCACGCGATAAAAGGCGTATTTATGAACCGATTTGGATGTAACTTCGTTTATACATAGTACATACCAATGTCTCGACCGGGTTCGTTGGCCAGCTTCACCCGCCATCTTGTTTAAAAATGGCGGCCATTTAAATTTTTAAGAAAAATTTAAATTTGAAATGTGGTACCAAAAATTGAAAATTGAAAAAATATTTTCTTCTTATGTGTTTGACCTTGATAAAAAGATTCGGGAGCAGTTTTTGTTTCGTCTATATCTTAAGAAATGGCTGAGTTATAGCATTTTGAATTTCTAGCGTGGCTGACATTTTGAAACGTCCTAATTTTTCTCACGTAATAACAGGCGTATTTATGAACCGACTTGGATGTACCTTGGTGTGTACATAGTACATACCAATACCTCGACCGAGTTCGTTGGCCAGCTTCATCCGCCATCTTGTTTCAAAATGGCGGCCATTTAAAATAATAAAAAAAATAAAAAAATTTAAATGAGATACCAAAAAATTGGAAAATGAAAAAGATTTTTTTTGTATGTGTTTAACCTTAATACAAAGATTCCGGAACAGTTTTTCTTTCGTCTATATCTAAAAAAAAATGGCTGAGTAATAGCATTTTGAATTTCTAGCGTGGCTGACATTTTGAAACGTCCTGATTTTTGTCACGCGATAACAGGCGTGTTTATGAACCGATTTGGATGTAACTTCGTTTATACATAGTACATACCAATGTCTCGACCGAGTTCGTTGGCCAGCTTCATTCGCCATCTTGTTTCAAAAGGGTTGCCATTTAAAAAAATTAAATTTAAAATTCAAAATGAGGTATTAAAAAATTGGAAAATGAAAAAGATTTTTTCTATGTGTTTGGCTTTGATACAAAGATTCCGGAGCAGTTTTTGTTTCTGAAAATTTGTTCTTTTGTTTATATCTTAAAAAATGGTTGATTTATAGCACTTTGAATTTCTAGCATGGCTAACATTTTGAAACGATCTTGTATTTGTCACGCGATAACACACGTATTCGCCTATTTCGATGTAAGAAGGCAAGTTGATAGTATACATCAACACCTCGACCAAGTTCGCTGGTCAGATTCATCAGCCATCTTGTTTCAAAATGGCGGCCATTAAATTAAAAAAATATATATATATTTAAAGTGAGGTGCAAAAAAATTAGAAATTGAAAAAGGTTTCTTTCTTAAGTATTTGATCTTGATATAAGGATTCAGGAGCATTTTTTGTTTGTCTTTACCTTAAAAAATGGCTCAGATATAGCAGTTTCAATTTCTATTGTGGGTGACATTTTGAAAAATCTGATTTTTTGCATGCGACAGCACTCCTATATATTAACCGATTCCGATGTGAGTGAGCATGTGCACAGCAATTACTAAGGTCTCGATCAAGTTCACTGCTCAGCCTCATGCACCATGTTATCTTAAAATGACAGGCACTTTAAAAATTGCCGAATTTGGCAGCCAAATATAAGTTACTTTAAAGAAAAGCAGCTTGGATAAAGCTGACTAATTTCGCGAAATTCTCATTCATTATATTGATAAAAATTAGTATTGAATCTCCTATATTCGGTTTCCACTAAATTGAGCTTCGTGTGTTTGCATGATATAAGTTGGCTTTTTTTAAATAAGGATTATGAAAGCTACCTCTTCCTCCCGGCACTGGCCGGAAGGACTTTTTGACTATATGCTGAGTTATGACAAACGGTAATATGCATTTCTTATATATACGAAGAATGATTCACTGAAGAATGATCATTATTTTTTTATGGGCATACTTTATTGCACAAAAATTTACTTTTATGTTCCATTGTTAGCTGAATGTGTAATGAACACGTGATAATTCTTTTGTTCGTTTATTTCTGGTAGTACGTCACTGGAAGCCATGAAAGTTCAGATTTTTTTCAGTTTCGCCTACGGAAACGATGGAGGCAACACGCACTGAGCAAGTTATACTCTTGCCTGCTGGAAAGTTTGCTTTCGCCAGAAGAAATCATCAGTTGAAGAGTATGCTACAGGAGACTTATGGAAAGTCTGCTCTTCCCTGTAATACAGTTAGATGACGGTTTGAGATGTTTAAGAAAGAGAAGGACAATCATTATCAAAGGAAGATGGACACGGAGTTCCTGTAACTGAGCTGACAGAAGCCAACATAATACCGTCGCTATTATTGTCAGAGATGATCGTTAGATATGAGAACTGTTAAAAATATTGCAGTTATAATGGCGTGCCACCCACACGTTGGTAACAGAAAAGTGAACATAACACGTATTTGTGCGCCTTAAATTCCGAGACTACTCATACCCTAACAAGAGGACGCTCGCGTGGAGGTTGTTCGAAATTAGAGGGGAGTTTACATGAACATGAGATGCATCCCCTTATGTAATAATACGCTTCGACTGACGATTTCTTCAGGCGAATGCAAAATTTCCATCCGGCAAGAGCATACTTGATCACTGTGTGTTTCCTCCATCGTTCCTGTTAGCGATACTGAAAGTATCTGAACTTTCATGGCTGCCACTGACGTACTACTGGAAATAAATGAACAAAAAAAAAATGACCACGTATTCATTACACATTAAGCTAACAATGGAATATAAAAGTAAATTTGTGTGCAATAAAGCATGCTAATAAAAAAATTTAAATCATTCTTTATTGAACGGCTCTCGTATTTAGTGATTCTAAATACATTTTAAGTAAAAAAAAAAATAGGAAAAATGATTTTTCGTCATTTCGCACAAAGTAAAGTATACCGATTGTTAAGCGCCGCATGAATCTCTTCTTTATACAAAGGGGCAGAAATCACGTCATGAAGGGTTGCTTTATGTTTCATAAGAAAAGTTCATGTAAATCGGTAAAAGCCCTATCAGAGTCGGGAGGGATGAGAAACTTTAAGAACTACATTAGTCCTTGATTTTTCCATAGGTCAAACAGCGAGTCCTATGCCTAATGCAAAAACTTGCAGGAAAAGTCAAGCACAAAAGCCTTATCAGATTCCATTTTTTAAGCCGCAGTTCCAGATTCGTGTTGAGGTTAAAGATTCATTCATGTAGCATGCGCTTTTACACAATTATCAAACTGTTCGATTCATAATATACATATCCTATACAGGGTGATTCAAAACACATCAAACAAACAATTTTGTATAGAAAAAGGGTGCCTTATTGAATAAAAAATACAAGGTGTCTCACTGCAACCCGAACCGCGATTTTTTATCACAATAAATGCATTTTAATGAAATTTGAAACAGACTGGCCTTTTTTTAAAAGTACTGGAAGTCTTCCGTTTTTCAGTCAGTGATCTAATGTCAATTAAATACTGAAATATGGCGTACTAGTTCAGTCACCTATTTGGATGTGTCCAGGCCATTTACATCACTTCTGGTGATATACATGGTGTGTTCACAAAGTTTCAAGTCTGGAATACAAAAGTTATTAAACATTTTTGTACAGCGAACTAAAATTCTTCGAAATATGACCCTTGGGCATCAACACACCGCTGCCAGCGTTTTTTCCATTGTTCACAGGCTTCCTGGAAGTCTTCGCGCGCAAGGCTGGTAAGAGACCTCGTCGAAGCTGGAATCGTAGATCGCTGGAATCGTGTCGAATCGCTTACCTTTCAGGTCTTTCTTGATCCGGAGGAATAAAGAAAGTCGCTGGGAGCGAGGTCGGGGCTGTAGGGAGACTTCTGGCATTATTCCCACGTTAAACTTAGCCAAAACTTTGGCGACTGCGAGCGACGTGTGAGAGGGGGCATTGTCGTGATGAACAATCCAATCGTCTCTGGTGTCTGGGCGGACGCGCCGGATCAGGTCGGTTTTACGCTGGAATGCACCAACATTTGAAGGATAGAGTCCGGCGCGCCCGCCCAGACATCAGGAACGATTGGATTGTTCATCACGACAATGCCCCCCTCACACGCCGCTACTGAAGTTTTGGCTAAGTTTAACATGGCAATACTGCCGCAACCCCGTACAGCCCCAACCTTGCTCCCACCCACGGTAAGTAGAACACTCGGTAGGGTCCACGCGCAGGTTTCGTTTCTCACTCTGACGTCACTGGCACCCAAGTCCAGTCTTCGGTAACGCACTTTTCGCATTGTATAAAGCTTTCCGTTTCATAAAAAGATGTTCAACATTTGTTTAATATCCAGTGTATGATATTACTGACATGCGTGACACTTGGAACATCTACTAATTAAACATTTTTTAAATTCAAAGTTAATATACGTACATGTCTTTATTTTTTAGAGTTTTTTAAAGCGTGGATCTTCTGTTTTCATTTGGTTATTTGGAAGTATTAACTTTCGCCTCAATTATCATTATTTTATTTAAACACATATGTAAAAAAAAAAAGCAGTTTTCTTACCTGCTCTGTTGTATTTCAATATTTTAGACACCGTCTTTTCATAACATTTTTGTAATTTTGCTTTAATCCAAAATACTTTGAGAAAACTCGGAAAATGTTTGCTTCAATTCATAAAACTTTGGAAAAAATGCACTTATAATTATTGAATATTAATGATGTGAATTATCACATTGCTACAAAGCGTAAACCAACTTAGTGAAAAATGTCCAAGCCGGGAATCGAACCCGGGTCCCTGGAATGGATCTCCAGTGCTCTACCACTAAACCACAAGGACGATGTCCAGCTTGGCATTTCTCACTTATATAAGTCGGTAAGGCTGCTACTGCAGCACAAGATAGAGAAGTCTTCATGAGCACGCATTAATATTCAATAATTTCAAGCGTAATTTCACTGCTGAAATGTAGTTGAAAAATTAATTAAAACTTATAATTATGTTGTATATTTTCAGATATATATATTATACACTCATAAAGTTATATGCTATTAAAATTTATAATTTTATACATTTTTTTAAAATCCCTATTTAATGTTCGAAAAACATAAAACGGATCTAATAATGTTTTTAAAAGTTACGAGTATAACTCTGAAAAACCCTATAGTACTATGTACTTTCAAACACAGGCATTGAAAAATATTATAGCATTTTCAGGGCAACTTTAGATAAATGTAAGAAAAGCTTTTTTGAATTGATACTTGGGATTTTTTCGAATTAAATGAATCGAATTTAATTTTTTAAAAAAATGTGTAATAACAAAACGAGTAAACAAAGTAAACAAAAAACTTCTTAAATAGCCGCAATAGCTTAAATAACGTTTTATAGATAGTTAAACAAAAAAACTCTTTAAATTTTTTGTATACACTAATACAGAAATTTAAATTATAAAATTATTGAAAATATCAGAAGAATAGTCTTTCTAGATAGTCTTCTAGAGAACATATTGTTACGTCCACTCTTATGTGAGAAAGGGTAGCGCAATTTCAGAAAGAACAACTTTTGTTTTAAAATCAACAATTTACTTTATTTACAAATAATTAGAAAATAAGTTAAAATCGGTATCAAAATATTAATAAATATAGGTCCGTACAACTTTTAACTTTAGCAACAGAATAATCATCGCGCACAAGATTCTGCGATTAACTAACACGATGCGAAGTGTAAGTTATAATCTAGGTATTGGGCTTCCGGTTCAGTAAATATCAAACTGTCTAACTCTCAAAGTCAAACAAAAACTAGGTTGTATAACATTCAAAATTTGAAGAAAAAAAATAGATGTCATATTACGATATTACGGTTAAAAATTTTTAAACAATCAAATATTTTTTATAATTCATATATATATATATATATATATACATCCTTAAATTTTTAGTACGCACTAAAGTATTATAAAAAAAAATTAAATTACAAATTGTGAGTGGAATATTATTTTATATGGATTATCTCAATACCTTAAAATAAATAAAAATTATGGAATATGTTGTCAAATAAAAATTGAGTTTTTAATCTATTGCTATACCAACATATTTTTTTCCCCTCACAATATGCATTTTTGAAACCTCTAGAACCATGCCTGTTTATTAATCTGATATAACTTTTTGATTTAAGGTCCCATATTGCTTACAAACCTTTACATTTCATCGGGAAAAAAAGAAAAATAACTATAGTGTTTATTTTATTTTTCTTTAGTTTTGAGTACATTTAACTATATAAGTACTCAAAACTAAAACTAATTTCCATAAATTTCAGGAATTGTAACACAACGATTTCACTAGGCGAAGAATATTTAAGTTTACCTCTTACTTACACCTCTTCTGAATATGCAACTTTATTTTTAAAATAGAATTTTGAGAAAACTGGAATTTATATTGTTTCATAATTTCTTTACAATGAGAATTTTCTGATTTTTTACGTACTACATTGTACAATTTTCCCCCTAACCAGCTGATATGCATATATTTTTTTATTTAATTTAGTTTAATTTTCTTATCTAATATCTGAATGATTTATCAGCGGTATATGAGTCACTGTATCGTTCTTATTAAGAGAGAAGAAATAAATCAAGATTGGATTTATCTTGCTGATCACATTCATTTTTATTTAAGAAAAAGTTTATTTCCTTTCATGTATCTCGACAACTCATTCTTCTCTCTTTAATTTTTCAGCAATATCATTAGTGAAAAGTAATACTAAAGTAGTAGTAGAGCTGAAAATTTTTATGTGGAAACTGATTTATATCTTACAATTTGGTTTGGTTTAAAATTAAGCTGTTTTGCTTTTAAATTCTTTTACAAATCTATTTCTTTAAAGTAAATTGAAAATACTCTTGAATAATAAATGCAAAAATTATCTGATCTTTTGCATGCGTGCAGCAAATGGTTTTCATGTTATAGTACAGTCGAACCTCTATTTAACGAAGTCACTAAATCCCGGAAAAAAGTTCGTTATATGGAAAATTCGTTAAATAGAGATTCACCTTTTAAAATACTTTAAACTACATAAAACAGATTTTAAATTCATAAACACTAAATATTTTTACTAGAAGTAATTAATCACATTTTTTTAATAAATTATATCGATTTGTTTTATTTATTTTACCCACCAATATCCATCATCAATTCATTTTTTCTATGTGCTTAAATCTTCGAAATCTGCAAGGAAAACGAAACATCATCCGGGAATATACTGTATTTTCTGTTTAAAGTAAATAGTTTTACATTAAAATTAACGAATTTTAATGACATTATCGTATTCATTATTATTATACCAAATAATTTTAACCATACATTAACACATGCGTCCTTAAATTTAATTTCTGAAAAACTCTGTTAATTTTGCCTGAGTTTTTTATTTAGAAAAGTGCTTTCTCTCATAATACGTCTCGCATCATTGCAATGCACCAAAAGCCCCTTCATGCTCATTTTCGTCTAACTATAACCCGCTTCGGATTGTTTCAAATGATTTTAGCATTTCATCATACGAAGTTTTGTTAATCTCTGCATAATGATCATTTCTATCATCATCATATTCGTCTTCATTGAAATTCATTGCTGTATTCTTTTTTTTTTTCACACTGTCGAAAATATCCAATTCGGATAGTGTTTCCGAGGTCTCAGTTTCAGAATTAAGTGAAATACAATCATCAATCAGCACATAATGGTTAATTTCTTCTTTTTTTCTCACTGTATCCACATTTTTTAAGTTACTCTAAGAGATTATCATCTTCGTCCTCCGTATTTACCAAATCCTCACTGCTGACAAAGAAGGCGCCTGGTAAAACCAGTTCAAGGCCATTGAACATCATAAAATGTATTAAAATAAGGAATAAGTTTGAAATGTCCAGAAATATTTCGAGAAATGGGGAGAAAAAAAAATTGATCACAAGAAAAAGTTCGTTAAATAGAGAATGCACTTCGCTATTTGGAGGTTATTTTACGAAGAAATTACGAAGAAAACATCATCGAACCACGCTGAAACCATTGAATTATTAGAATAAAAAAGACTAGCTATCTTTCACGATTTCTTCGACTGTTAATTCTTGGCACGAGGCCAATACGAAAGTATCGCTTTTAATAAATTTCAAAATAAATTTCAAATTTTTAATTTTATTTGAATGCATACTTGCTATTTTTTCATATAAAAATTATTTTGGCATTATTAGTGTAAAACCTAAAATATATATATAAAATATATATTAGAGTAATAATTAAGGACTTTACGTTGTAATATCTAATACAAAACAAAATATGTGTTGCTATCCAACGTACTACTTATTCACAAATTAAAAAATTATGTAAAATAAACATATGAATAAAACAAATCTCAACGTGTCGGTTTAATCTTTAAAACCTTCATCAGGAGTAAAATTTTCTAAAATATAAAATATATATTGTTGTAAATATATACGTTTGAATTAGATTTTAAGATGTAGCACATAAAGTGTTTCTGTCGATTTATATTTTAGAAAATTTTACTCCAGATGAAGGTTTTAAAGATTAAACCGAGACGTTGAGATTTATTTTATTCTTATGTTTATTTTACATCATCTTTTAATTTGTGAATAAATAGTACGTTGGATAGCAACACCTATTTTGTTTTGTATTTATTAGATTTATCAATTTAAAAAGGATATATGATTTTCACCTATATTCTGAAACTCCTTGTATCTTTAAAATGTTGTTTTTAGTTTTTTACAAAATTAGACACTGTATCAATATCATCACCTGATATATAAATATAGAAAATTTTCAGAACGTATCTGATCCATGCTTTTCAACGTCACGAAAGTTGAAAAGTTATAAGAAGGAAATAAATTATTCATTTAAAAATATTTTTGCTTCTTTTAGAACATGAACTTTTTCTAAAGTTCTTTCAGAACATAAAACAGTAAAGTATCAAGAATCCATCCGAAATTTAATTACAGGCAATCGGTGTGTTAGCGAAGCTTTCTGACACATTTAACCCTCTCGCTGCGCAACCGGAGAGTTTCTCGGGCAACGTAAAAGTAGCAAAATTTGCGCAACCCGAGATTTCATCGGGGATGCATTTTTTCCGTATAATTAACTCTCCTTGATCATTCCCACCAGTTACTTTTTATTGTAAATTTTGCCTTATCTAATCGTAGCATTTTCCCGATTAAATCAGACGAAAATTTTTGTTTTGAAAAACCGGTGACAAAAGAATAAAAATTCTTAAAAGACGCTTGTCGCGAAGGAATTAAATGCGCAATTTTTTAAAGCTATTTTGATAAAACAATTACGCAGCGAGAGGGTTAAGATCTCACTTGTAAATGTATAGCAGCATGATACTTCTAAGCATGATTTTTGAAGTGATTTAGAATGAAACAGCTTCTTTTCATTTTTAGACAAATTAATCACACCTTCAGTTATAAACGATTGTTGTCTCGTAACGGAAGGTTTCTTTCTCTTTCCTGCGCAATCACGCCCGTAAATTTGATTCAAAACATCCAATTTGACAGAGTTTTTTGAAAGATCTTCTGCTTTCATTGAAAAATAGAATTAACTTTTCGAATAGATAGTTTCTGTTTAAGGCTCCTGTCCCTGCCGGCGAAGACACTCATGGGCTAATGCTAATCCTATGGGGAGAGATTTATCTAATATCTCGTTTGCATTTCGACATTTTTAAGTAAATTTTTTTGCATTGTATAGCCAAGATCCGTCTGTACGTCGCACCTTTTTTACTTTTTCGATTTTGGGCGCAGATATTTTTTATAAAGTTACTTTCACTTCCAGAACCGGCTCTGAAAATGAAAGTGTCATTCTAAAAAATATCTGCAACCCAAATCGAAAAAGTAAAACTGGTGCGATGTACAGACGGATCTTGGCTATCCAATGCAAAGAAAAAAAAAAGTTAAAAATGTCGAAATGCAAACGAGACATTAGAAAAATACCTCCCCATAGGATTAGCATTAGCTCGTGAGTGGCTTCGCCGTCAGGGACAAAAGCCGTCCCAAAGTAGTCAGTTTGGATTTAAGTATAACCTGAAAGTACCGCCTTGACGTAAAAGTTTAAAAAACATGATTGGTATGGAAGTTTGTGTACTAACCTGTACTCTGGCTTCCGTAAGTTCTGTCCTCATAGCAATTTCTTCTCTTGTATATATATCTGGATAATGTGTTTCTTGGAAGGCTTTTTCGAGTTCTTTGAGTTGTGCACTGGTAAACGTGGTCCGGATTCGACGTTGCTTCCGCTTTTCTGTTAGGACGCCTTCGTGGACAGGATACACTTTGTACGGTTGAAGGCCTGCTGCTGCACCAAAACAAAGGCCATTAGATTTTGTAAAAGTTAAATATACATACATAATAGTCAATAGCTTAGAAACTGCAATATTTTAATTATTAAAATCATGATTACTTTTTTGTAATTCACTTCAGTCCTTCAGATGCAATTCACTAGAAATTGGTTGTGCAAATAGAGACAAATATTTTGACCACCTTTTAAAAAATTTTGTGAGATTAAATTTAAAGTAGCATTTTTCGAATTAACATTTTACTGGAAGATTTTTTTAATTGTCACGAAACAACAGTCATGTTAGATTTTTTCCGCGTGGTGCAAGAAAAAAAGAAAACTAATTTAAAAAATATTATTTCTATTTTTAGTTGACATTTTCAATTTTATATTTCATAGCACAAGTGGCACAAAAATGCAGTTTCTCTAGTCAATGCAGTTTGCCAGATGGGGCACAAAGCTTACATATGTGTCAGTGGCGTGGCGTCCGGTCATCGCTGGATGCGGCGATGACCAAGCAATATTTTAAAACTCTTAATAAGCTTTTAAAACTCTATGATCCAGTTTTAGCAGAACATTTGGAGTTCATGTATAAGTGAAGGTAAGATTTAAAGTTTCTTTTTTGAACATTCAACCATTGAATTTTAGAGTTAATAATTTTTCACCACAAACTTAAATAATTGCGATGACCACCGAAAATTTTCACGCCACGCCACTGATATGTGTGTAGGAACCTTATATTAAAGGGATATCTTTTCCAGTTTATATTTTTGATTATTTACAAATAAGAATACTAGAAAAGAATAACAGAAATAAGAAGAATAGAAAAGAATGTTTGTCTTCTAACGTTTGATTTCTACAGATTTTGCTTTTGTAAAACAAAATGCAATAGTTAGCATAGCAGTGACGCCTACAGAGTCGCCATTTCGGAAAGGCTAGAGGGGGGGGGGGGATTGCAATCTCACGTAATTTTATACTTCACACTTTATCAGTCATCACAAATCAAAGATTCAGAAAAAAAAATCAGAAATTACACAAAAATAAAATAACTTGTCATATTTGCAAAAAAAGAAACATTAGAATTAAGTAAACAGTTTAAGCACAGTTAAACATATAAATTAAGAATTATCATTAATATTTGCTAACGCCTTGCTGTTGTAAGATTCTCAAATTGAGGCATGCTTATCATTAATGAGTACTTTGGCTAATTTTAAAAACATATGTAAGAATAAAACGGTATTGATTGCTTTTCACCTGCGCACAATAAAATCAAAAGCACCTTCAACCCCCCACCCCCTAAAATAAAACACCCCGCCCCACACAAAAAGTTTTAAAATGGCGCACCTGGTCACCTAATTACACTGAAAAAAATGAAGTACTCAAAAATGAGTAAACTGATGTACTCCTATCGAATTGAATATGTTTGGATCAAAAATGAACATATGCTTTCTCAATTTTGAAACCTAACATGTTATCAAACCCAAATAAAACGACAATTTTCTAACCCTGTAATGGTTTATTTCATTTATGGCTGCATAAAAGATGTTTATTAATGTAAATGTAAAATTATGCACAGTATTTTAAAATAATTTTAAAGTGCTGGCAAATAATGCTCTATTTGGGTATATCTTGTTATTAATTTTGATATTTTTCTTAATAAATAATCAATTAAACGTTTCTTTTTAATAATTTTGAACGGGATATAAATGTCACTACATTTTAACTTTAATTTGTAGGTTCAGGGGGGGGGGGGGCAGTACATAACGATTCGTATTTGAACACAACCATGGAATCAAAAATGAGTACATATGTTTCTCAATTTTGAGCACATTTGGATTGGAGCTATTTTGAGTATGTGACGTATTTAAAATTGAGTACTTTTTACCCAATTTTGAGTACCCACATTTTTCAGTGTAGATATAACTGGTGTCTTTGATACGACGGACATGGATACTAAAACAAGACTCACTTCTATGGCACATGGCTATGTGCCATAGAAAGTATAGTCGTGGAAAAAAAAAAGTAAACACCCCCTACTAACTCCTCAACAAATTACCGTAGAAGAAAGTTACTGGTACCGAACGATTGGAAATAAAGTCTGCTTTTAAATGATGTATATAAAATTTGCTTAGGGGGCAATCTACTTATTAAAACGAACCATAACTTTGTTTTTTTCAATAGCAGTACACAATTCTGACACCATAAATGAATTCTACACCATTTAATTAGCCTAAAAACAAACTTTTATGCAATTCGTACAATGAGTTTACGAGAAATTAATTATTTTAAAACGAGCGTATTTTAAGGGCTGTATCCAAATTGAAGTTCCGTACTCGATTATTAACCGAGAGAGCCCCCTTCTTGATCAAGGCACCTTAAGCGTCACCCAAGCAGTCAATGAAATCTGCTAGATTACAGGACAGCATAAGAAATTTCAAAATATCTAGTCAGTTCTATCATAGACGGCCCCTTAAACCATCATTTTGCCGTTTTTTAAGCATAATTTGAAATCTACTTGTAGTCCAGGCAATAGGGAATTTTACCTAGCAAAATTAATGGTAGTTCTGGAAATCGGCTTACTTTATGTTTTCTGGGTCGCTGAATCCGAATTTGTAACTTCCCACCAAAATTTCCCCGGCAACCCCCTCAAAATTTTGGTAAAAAGCCCCCAAAAAAGGTTTTTATTAAAAAAATTAAATCTTTTATTGTTTTAGGGGAAAAGTATCTCGAAATTCAGAAAGTAGACAAAATTTGCAACAAATTAGATATATGACAATATGACTTAGGATGAAGGGGAAGGGGGGGATCTGCCTCGGAACATGCGCGCGGTGCTGCGTGGGCTAAGTTGCGCAATTCCACTTAACTACTCACACGTTTACATTTGCCCTCCCATCTCCCCTCCGAACTTTTCCTTATAAGGTTTACTTTAAGTTTTTTGGGTCGCTGAATCCGAATTTTTTAACTTATCCCCCGAACCCCCCCCCCCCCCAAATAGTTGTTATTAACTTAAATTTCTTATTATTTTAGGCGAAAAGCATTACAAAATTCAGAAACTAGACAAAATTTGCAACAAATAGGATATATGACATTATGACGTAGTATAAACGGGGAGAGAGGGGGCTGCCTCGGAACATTCCCCGCGCGCTTTTCTCAAAAACCAATTTTTTTCAAAAAATTAATTAGGGGGGGTTGCCGGGTGAAATTTTGGTGGGAAGTAAAAATTCGGATTCAGCGACCCAAAAAAGATAAAGTAAGTCGAAATCTTGAACTAGTATTAATTTTTACAGGTAAAAACCCCTATTGTCTGGACTTCATAACTTAGTACACGTAGCGCCGCAGTGCATGTTCAGAGGCAGCCATCCGCCTCCCCGTTCATCCTACGTCATAATGTCATATATCCAATTTGTTGCAAATTTTGTCTAGTTTCTGAATTTCGTAATGCTTTTCCCCTAAAATAATAAGAAATTTAAGTTAAAAACAACTATTTGTGGGGGGGTTGAGGGGGGAAATTTTGGGGGGAAGTTAAAAATTCGGATTCAGCGACCCAAAAGACTTAAAGTAAACCTTATACAGAAAGTTCGGAGGGGAGATGGGAGGGCAAATGTAAACGTGTGAGTGGTTAAGTGGAATTGCGCAACGTAGTTCACACAGCACCGCGCACATGTTCCGGGGCAGATTCCGGCTTTCTCTTCATCCTAAGTCATAATGTCATATATCTAATTTGTTGCAAATTTTGTCTACTTTCTGAATTTCTAGATACTTTTTTCTTAAAACAACAAAAAATTGATTTTTTTAATAAAAACCTTTTTGGGGGGCATTTTACCAAAATTTGGGGGGGGGGGAGGGGTTGCCGGGGGAAATTTTGGTGGGAAGTTAAAAATTCGGATTCAGCGACCCAAAAAACATATAGTAAGCCTTTTTTCAGAACTACCATGAATTTTGCTAGGTAGAGCCCCTATACGGTCTCTATTGCCTGGACTATTGGAAGAAAAATGTGAAATTTTGAATTTCCATAAAGCAGGACTTAATAAATCTAAATCCATCAATGAAATTGTAGGTTGCAATTCATATTTTTTTCGAATATTAATTTCGTAATTCATATCATAAAATTATAAAAATTGCAAATTCAATGTATTTATGTTTGGGTATATTAGTATTATTGCTACACAAAAAGTTATCCCATTAGGAGTATAATTTCAGGAGATATAAATAAAAATATGAAAATGTAATTTAACATTAGAAGCTCTAAATTTCGAATGTCTGTAATTCAAAAACTTATCATTTAAATGACTTGAAATTTAGTATCTAGGCATAGTTTGAACCGAAGATTTGAAATATCTCGTTAAAATTGAGTATTGCCATTGAATTCGTTTTAATGATGATTCGTTGGATTTGGATGATTTGGATTCGTTTTAATATGTAGATGGCCCCCTGATCAAATTTTATATACATCATTTAAAAGTAGAATTTATTTCCAATCGCTCGATACCAGTCACTTTCGTCTACGATAATTTGTTGAGAAGTTAGTAGGGGGTGTTTACTTTTTTTTCCCACGACTGTACATTAATTACACTATATAGCCGTTAATCAGCGGACACTTTCAATTTTGGACATTTTGTCGAATATTTAAAAATATACTTGTCAGATTCTTCTGGAACTTCAGGAATATGTTTGACTTCATGTTTATCAACGTCGATTTGATAAGGAGGGCAATTAGGGGGCTAACAGAAAATGAAAGAAAAATAATAATATTTGGGGTCACGCTGTAAGTTAAAATGCATGGAATGATCTATCGCTGCAGAATACAAATATGTGGATACTGTACAACATGTTTACTGATTTGTGATCATTTTTTATTAACTGACTTTCAGAAAAAAAGTTAGTCTTTATTGATTATCAACGAGTAGATTTGAAACAAATGTTTCGATTTTGATACTTCTTTATATCATGGAATAGTCTCGTTCTGGTGGTTATTCAAGAAGAAATAAAGAATCAATAAAAAATTTAAATTAAAAAGAAAAAAATAATTGACAATTTGTGTAAAATCCCTTATGATTTAGCTGCTTTTAGAGAGCAACTATCGCCGATATTTTTTTGAATTTTCACTTTATTTGACTGGATATTTTTTGATGAGGTGCTCCATACAGTTGTCTATTAAATTATGTAAAAATTGTTATGTAAAAATTGTTATGGTTCGCGCATGCGCAGATAAAAATTATTTCATGAAACATTTAATAGATTTATATTCCAATTGCACTATATTGTTTCTACTATATTTTGCTCATTTTTCTGAAAATGGCGTTAAATTTGGTTGAAAAACCTGCATGATATAAGCTAAAAACATGAAAGAATTTTTTGAACTTAAAAATCGCTATGTCCATGAATATATTCGTACTATTCTTACACAAATCAATAAACGTGTTTTACAGGATCTACATATTTGTATTCTGCAGCGATAGATCCTTTCGTGCATTTTAGTTTACATGGTGATCCCAAACGTTATTATTTTTCTTTTATTAGGTAGCTTTCTTTACAAAAAGCTACCTATTGCAGCCGTTCGGAGGAAAGGGATTTCAAAAAATTTTGGTATATTTTCATCGATCATGACCTCCAGACCCCGAAACCACCCTCCGTTCAAAATTGATATATATATATATATATATATATATATATATCTGACCTATGTCACACTGTAACTCTCGTATTTATGAACCGATTTGGATGTAATTCGGTGTGTACATAGTACATACCAATGTCTCGACCGAGTTCGTTGGCCAGCTTCATCCGCCATTTTGTTTCAAAATGGCAGCCATTTAAAAATTTTAAAAAAATTTAAAATTTAAAATGTGGTACCAAAAAATTGAAAATGGAAAAATATTTTTTTCTTAATTATTTGTCATTTATACAAAGACTCCGTAGCAGTTTTTGTTTCGTCTATATCTTAAAAAATGGCTGAGTTCTAGCATTTTGAATTTCTAGCGAAGCTGACATTTTGAAACGTCCTGAATTTTGTCACGCGATAAAAGGCGTATTTATGAACCGATTTGAATGTAACTTCGTTTATACATAGTACAGACCAATGTCTCGACCGAGTTCGTTGGCCAGCTTCATCCGCCATTTTGTTTAAAAATGGCGGCCATTTAAAATTTTAAGAAAAACTTTAATTTGAAATGTGGTACCAAAAAATTGAAAAATGAAAAAATATTTTTTTCTTATGTGTTTGACCTCGATAAAAAGATTCGGGAGCAGTTTTTGATTCGTCTATATCTTAAAAAATGGCTGAGTTATAGCATTTTGAATTTCTAGCGTGGCTGTCATTTTGAAACGACCTGATTTTTGTCATGCGATAACAGGCGTATTTATGAACTGATTTGAATGTAACTTGATGTGAACATAGTACATACCAATGTCTCGACCGAGATCGTTGGCCAGCTCCATCCGACATTTTGTTTCAAAATGGCGGCCATTTAAAAATTTTAAAAAAATTTAAAATTTAAAATGTGGTGCCAAAAAATTGAAAATGGAAAAATATTTTTTTCTTATGTATTTGTTATTTATACAAAGACTCCGTAGCAGTTTTTGTTTCGTCTATATCTTAAAAAATGGCTGAGTTCTAGCATTTTGAATTTCTAGCGAAGCTGACATTTTGAAACGTCCTGAATTTTGTCACGCGATAAAAGGCGTATTTATGAACCGATTTGGATGTAACTTCGTTTATACATAGTACAGACCAATGTCTCGACCGAGTTCGTTGGCCAGCTTCATCCGCCATTTTGTTTAAAAATGGCGGCCATTTAAAATTTTAAGAAAAACTTTAATTTGAAATGTGGTACCAAAAAATTGAAAAATGAAAAAATATTTTTTTCTTATGTGTTTGACCTCGATAAAAAGATTCGGGAGCAGTTTTTGATTCGTCTATATCTTAAAAAATGGCTGAGTTATAGCATTTTGAATTTCTAGCGTGGCTGACATTTTGAAACGCCCTGATTTTTGTCACGCGATAACAGGCGTATTTATGAACCGATTTGAATGTAACTTGGTCTGTACATAGTACATACCAATGTTTCGACCGAGTTTCTTGGCCAGCTTCATTCGCCATCTTGTTTCAAAAGGATTGCCATTTAAAAAAAAAATGTAATTTAAAATTTAAAATGAGGTATTAAAAAATTGGAAAATAAAAAAGATTTTTTTTATGTGTTTGCCCTTGATACAAAGATTCTGGAGCAGTTTTTGTTTCTGAAAATTTGTTCTTTTGTTTATATCTTAAAAAGTGGTTGAATTATAGCACTTTGAATTTCTATCATGGCTAACACTTTGAAACGATCTCGTATTTGTCTCGCGATACCACACGTATTCGCCTATTTCGATGGAAGAAGGCATGTGGATAGTATACATCGATATCTCGACCAAGTTCGCTGGCCAGCTTCATCAGCCATCTTGTTTCAAAATGGCGGCCATTAAATTAAAAAATATATATATTTAAAGTGAGGTGCAAGAAAATTAGAAATTGAAAAAGGTTTCTTTCTTAAGTATTTGACCTTGATATAAGGATTCAGGAGCATTTTTTGTTTGTCTTTATCTTAAAAAATGGCTCAGATATAGCAGTTCCAATTTCTAACGTGGTTGACATTTTGAAAAATCTGATTTTTTGCATGCGACAGCACTCGTATGTATCAACCGATTCCGATGTGAGTGAGCATGTGCACAGCAATTACTAAGGTCTCGACCAAGTTCATTGGTTAGCCTCATCCACCATGTTGTCTTAAAATGGCAGGCACTTTAAGAAATCGCCGAATTTGGCAGCGAAATATAAGTTACTTTAAATAAAAGCAGCTTGGATAAAGCTGACTAATTTTGCGAAATTCTCATTCATAATGATTTAGTATTGATAAAAATTAGTATTGAATCTCCTACATTCGGTTTCCACTTACTTGAGCTTCGTGTGCTTGAATAATATAAGTTGGCTTTTTTAAAATAAGGAATATGAAAGCTACCTCTTCCTCCCGGCACTGGCCGGAAGGACTTTTTTTTGTTGGTCCCCTAATTGTCCTCCTTATCAAATCGACGCTGATAAAAATGAAGTCAAACATATTCTGTATAATCCTGAAGTTCCAGATGAATCCGAGAAGTATATTTTTAAATATTTGAGAAACTGTCTAAAATTGAAAGTGTCCGGTGATTAATGGCTACATAAATGTATATTAATATGTACCATTTATCGGTATGTGTCAGTTGATATACAATGGAGTTGGATTGGTCATTATGATTTTTACTAAGAAATAATCACATATACACCTCTTATTTAACAGGCTTTCTTTGTTTTATTAAGAAAAAGTGCCTTCATTTTCACCCTATATTTAAGAATTAACGAAAATATAATAACTTGCAGTCGTTTTACTTATTCAACTTGGCACAATACATCGAATGTCAAAAAATGAAGTCTATTTTTGTGGCAAAACAATGTTGTTTTAAGGCTGTTGTCAAATCTAATCTGATTATTTTCTGACACATTTAAGTTATAAATTTTAATAGTATCAACTGTGAGCGTTTTGAAAGTGTTTGTTCAAGGTTACAAATAAAGAATAAATCAAATGGTTTTAGGTAAGCCCATGCGCGAGTACTGCTTTGTTATTGATTCGCTTGCAGTGCCAGATACGCAAAATGGCGACACCTGAGAGCCTGAAAGAATGACTCTTTCCCCAGTCAGTAGATGTTGAATCTGTAAACGTTATCTGCAACAGGATGGAACCACTCCCCATTGGAATCTCTTTGTACGAGTGTGGTTGAACGTCGAAGTCCCTGATCGTTAGATTGGTCGTAATGGTCGAGACAATAGAGCTCTGTTTCGCTGGCCTCCACGTTCACCTGACATAACGCCATGTGATTTTTTCCTTTGGGGTTTTATAAAAGATCGCGTCTACGTTCCACCGCTACCTAATGATTTTGCAGAGTTGAGACACAGAATGGAAGAGGCTATTGCTTCCATTACTTTGGACTTGTTAACCGAAGCGTGGAAAATATTGGACTTGAGGTTGGATGTGTGACGTATATCTAAAGGTGCAAATATTGAACATTTGTAAGAAAAACTAGGCTAGTTTACCTTCCATTTGATGTCTAATTTGTTGTAAATAGTCTAAATTAGACTGTTATAATACACCATTGAAACTGGGACATTTTTATGGGCATCCTGTGTTATTGTCTAGCACCTGCCTAAATTAACAAGTGTTTTTTTTTCTATATAGTTACATTTATATTTATAAATTTATCTTTTTTTATAATCCCTCGAAATTTCGTTAAAGAGTTTTCCTAATTCTCTTCCCATTTTAATAAATGAGTTTCTATTTTCCTAAATTCTCGCTTTGGCACTTTGCCTAAATGGCGTGAGGTTATATGATAAAGTAGGTTCTTACATTGGAAAACCGTTTGTTTTGCAATAATTAGTTAATATATTTATGGATGTTTAGATAAGTAGAAATGAGAAAATAATAATAATAATAAAAATTTATACAGGTGAAAATATTGAAACTAAAAATATTGAAAAAATAAGATTTAAAATAATCTTACTGATGAAAATCTGAATGCTTTCTGCGCATAAAGGATTTTGTGATTTGCTGAACTTGATAAAAGTAGCCATAAGATGATTTCATTCACAAGGAGAGGGTCTGAGGTTGGTCTCACGATGAATATTTGTGTTTATATAGAGTATAGTTAGTACATAATTATATGACCGTCATAAAGCGCAACACTCAGGGGGTCTTGAGAAAATCAGTCGCAAAGTTTAAGCCACAGTTTATAATCGGATAAACTTCGTACTTCGGCAAGCGGCTTCGTGGCACAGCGGCAGCATGCTGTGATTTGAGTTTTTTCTACCCGGGTTCGATCCCGGCTCGGACTTGTTTTTCAGAACGAAAATTTTAATCAATCATTTTTCGAACCGCAATTGAAAGAATATGTATATAATAATTTAAATTTATGAAAAATACGAATTAAATGTATGTTTTGTAGCATATAAGTGCTTTTTTAACTACGAAATTTTGCATGTTTAAATATATAATGAAAAAAAAAAAAAAAGAGAAACCCGCATATTTATATGTCTATAGAATAGAAATTTTTTGTTGTTATTTAAAATTATTTACAGTTATTTCAATGAATATCTGCAATTTTTAACAGAGAAATAAATTAAAATATGTGAACAAATATATTTTTTTATTTTGTTTCCTCATTGAAATATTTCATGGTTTATTCAAAATATGCTTTTATATTTTTAATATGATTTTTTAAAGTCTGGGATTCTTTATTTTTAATTAGAATAAGTGTCTACGTAGTAATTTCTTTCGGAAATCTTTTTTTTTTTCTTGTTTAATATTTTTATATAAATCAGTTTAATTATATAAATACAATTTTATGTGCGAATCTTTGCATGTTAATATATTTAATGAAAATTAAAGATAAAATAAATAAATAATAATAATAACAAATTAAAAAAGTCCTTCCGGCCAGTGCCGGGAGGAAGAGGTAGATTTCATATTCCTTATTTTAAAAAAGCCAACTTATATTATTCAAACACACGAAGCTCAATTAAGTGGAAACCAAATGTAGGAGATTCAGTACTAATTTTTATCAATACTAAATCATTATGAATGAGAATTTCGCGAAATTAGTCAGCTGTATCCAAGCTGCTTTTATTTAAAGTAACTTATATTTGGCTGCCAAATTCGGCGATTTCTTAAAGTGCCTGTCATTTTAAGACAACATGGTGGATGAGGCTAACCAGTGAACTTGCTCGAGACCTTAGTAATTGCTGTGCACATGCTCACTCACATCGGAATCGGTTGATATATACGAGTGCTGTCGCAGGCAAAAAATCATATTTTTCAAAATGTCACCCACGTTAGAAATTGAAACTGCTATATCTGAGCCATTTTTTAAGATAAAGAAAAACAAAAAATGCTCCTGAATCCTTATATCAAGGTCAAATACTTAAGAAAGAAACCTTTTTTAATTTCTAATTTTTTTGCATCTCACTTTAAATAATTTTTTTTTATTTAATGGCCGCCATTTTGAAACAACATGGCTGATGAAGCTGGCCAGTGAACTTGGTCGAGATATTGATGTATACTATCCATATGCCTTCTTCCATCGAAATAGGCGAATACGAGTGGTATCGCGTGACAAATACAAGATCGTTTCAAAATGTTAGCCATGATAGAAATTCAAAGTGCTATAATTCAACCACTTTTAAGATATAAACAAAAGAAAAAATTTGCTCCAGAATCTTTGTATCAAGGCCAAACACATAAAAAAAAATCTTTTTCATTTTCCAATTTTTTAATACCTCATTTTAAATTTTAAATTACATTTTTTAAAAAATGGCAACCCTTTTGAAACAAGATGGCGAATGAAGCTGGCCAACGAACTCGGTCGAGACATTGGTATGTACTATGTACAGACCAAGTTACATTCAAATCGGTTCATAAATACGCCTGTTATCGCGTGACAAAAATCAGGTCGTTTTAAAATGTCAGCCACAATAGAAATTCAAAATGTTATAACTCAGCCATTTATTTAGATATAGACGAAACAAAACCTGTTCCGGAATCTTTGTATTAAGGTCAAACACATACGAAAAAAATCTTTTTCATTTTCCAATTTTTTAGTATCTCATTTTAAATTTAATTAAAAAATTTTTTTTAAATGACCGCCATTTTGAAACAAGATGGCGGATGAAGCTGGCCAACGAATTCGGTTGAGTTATTTGTATGTACTATGTACACACCACGGTACATCCAAATCGGTTCAAAAATACGTCTGTTATCACGTGGCAAAAATCAGGAAGTTTCAAAATGTCAGCCACGCTAGAAATTCAAAATGCTATAACTCAGCCATTTTTTAAGATATAAACGAAACAAAAACTGCTACCGAATCTCTTTATCAAGGTCAAACACATAAGAAAAAAATATTTTTTCAATTTTCAATTTTTTGGTACCACATTTCAAATTAAAATTTTTCTTAAAATTTTAAATGGCCGCCATTTTTAAACAAGATGGCGGATGAAGCTGGCCAACGAACTCGGTCGAGACATTGGTCTGTACTATGTATAAACGAAGTTACATCCAAATCGGTTCATAAATACGCCTTTTATCGCGTGACAAAATTCAGAACGCTTCAAAATGTCAGCTTCGCTAGAAATTCAAAATGCTATAACTCAGCCATTTTTTAAGATATAGACGAAACAAAAACTGCTACAGAGTCTTTGTATAAAGGTCAAATACATAAGAAAAAAATATTTTTCCATTTTCAATTTTTTGGTACCACATTTCAAATTTTAAATTTTTTTAAATTTTTTAAATGGCCGCCATTTTGAAACAAAATGGCGGATGAAGCTGGCCAACGAACTCGGTCGAGACATTGGTATGTACTATGTACACACCGAATTACATCAAAATCGGTTCATAAATACGAGAGTTACAGTGTGACATAAGTCAGATATATATATATATATATATATATCAATTTTGAACGGAGGGTGGTTTCGGGGTCTGGGGGTCATGATCGATGAAAATATACCAAAATTTTTTGAAATCGCTTTCCTCCGAACGGCTGCAATAGGTAGCTTTTTGTAAAGAAAGCTACCTAAAATAAGTCAATTGGAAATTTTATAGACCATAAAATTAAGCTATTTTTAAAATTTATTTACTGTTATTTACATAAATAAGGTACTATTTTTCACAGTGAAATAAATGTATCGTTTTTTACGAACTAGCTTTTTAACTTTTGAATTTTTAAAATCTTGGATGCTTATGATTATAGTTAGAATAACTGTCTTTGTACTTAAAAATAAGTTCTAAAAAGATATTGAACTTCTGAAAATAGTTATTACGTAGGTAATAATTACAAAACCAAAAATCCAAAATAAAAAAAGTCATATTTAGAATTTAAAAAGCGTATTAAAAAAAGTCCTTCCGGCCAGTGCCGGGAGGAAGAGGTAGCTTTCAAATTCCTTATTTTATAAAAGCCATCTTATATTATTCAAACACACGAAGCTCAATTATTGGAAACCGAATATAAGAGATTCAATACTAATTTTTATCAATAGTAAATCATTATGAATGAGAATTTCGGGAAATTAGTCAGCTTTATCGAGGCTGCTTTTATTTAAAGTAACTTATATTTGGCTGAGATGTTGATGTATACTATCTACATGCCTTCTTACATGGAAATACGTGGAAATAGGCGAATACGTGTGTTATCGCGTGACAAATACAAGATCCTTTCAAAATGTTAGCCATACCAGAAATTCAAAGTGCTATAATTCAACCATTTTTTAAGATATAAACAAAAGAACAAATTTTCAGAAACAAAATCTGCTCCGGAATCTTTGTATCAAGGACAAACACATAAAAAAATCTTTTTCATTTTCCAATTTTAGGTAGCTTTCATTACAAAAAGCTACCTATTGCAGCCGTTCGGAGGAAAGCGATTTCAAAAAATTTTGGTATATTTTCATCGATCATGACCCCCAGACCCCGAAACCACCCTCCGTTCAAAAGTTGATATATATATATATATATATATATATATATATATATCCATATATATATATATATATCTGACCTTTGTCATACTGTAACTCTCGAATTTATGAACCGATTTGGATGTAATTCGGTATGTACATAGTACATACCAATGTCTCGACCGAGTTCGTTGGCCAGCTTCATCCGCCATTTTGTTTCAAAATGGCGGCCATTTAAAATTTTTTTAAAAATTTTAAATTTGAAATGTGGTACCAAAGAATTGAAAAAGGAAAAGTATTTTTTTCTTATGTATTTGACCTTTATACAAAGATTCCGGAGCAGTTTTTGTTTCGTCTATATCTTAAAAAATGGCTGAGTTATAGCATTTTGAATTTCTAGCGTGGCTGACATTTTGAAACGTCCTGAACTTTGTCACGCGATAAAAGGCGTATTTATGAACCGATTTGGATGTACCTTCGTTTGTACATATTACATACCAATGTCTCGACCGAGTTCGTTGGCCAGCTTCATCCGCCATCTTGTTTACAAATGGCAGCCATTTACATTTTTAAGAAAAATTTAAATTTGAAATGTGGTACCAAAAAAGTGAAAATTGAAAAAATATTTTTTTCTTATGTATTTGATCTTGATACACAGATTCGGAAGCAGTTTTTGTTTCGTCTATATCTTAAAAAATGGCTGAGTTATAGCATTTTGAAATTCTAGCGCGGCTGACATTTTGAAACGTCCTGATATTTGTCACGTGATAACAGGCGTATTTATGAACCGATTTGGATGTACTTTGGTGTGTACATAGTACATACAAATATCTCGACCGAGTTCGTTGGCCAGCTTCATCCGCCATCTTGTTTCAAAATGGCGGTCATTTAAAAAAAATTTAAAAAATTAAAATTTAAAATGCGATACCAAAAATTGGAAAATGAAAAAGATTTTTTTCGTATGTGTTTGACCTTAATACAAAGATTCCGGAACAGTTTTTGTTTCGTCTATATCTAAAAAAATGGCTGAGTTATAGGATTTTGAATTTCTATTGTGGCTGACATTTTAAAACGACCTGATTTTTGTCACTCGATAACAAGCGTATTTATGAACCGATTTGGATGTTACTTGGTCGGTACATAGTACATACCAATGGCTCGACCGAGTTTGTTGGCCAGCTTCATTCGCCATCTTGTTTCAAAAGGGTTGCCATTTTGAAAAAATTAAATTTAAAATTTAAAATGAGGTATTAAAAAATTGGAAAATGAAAAAGATTTTTTTATGTGTTTGGCCTTGATACAAAGATTCCGGAGCAGATTTTGTTTCTGAAAATTTGTTCTTTTGTTTATATCTTAAAAAATGGTTGAATTATAGCACTTTGATTTTCTAGTATGGCTAACATTTTGAAACGATCTTGTATTTGTCACGCGATAACGCACGTATTCGCCGATTTCCATGTAAGAAGGCATGTGGATAGTATACATCAACATCTCAACCAAATATAAGTCACTTTAAATAAAAGCAGCTTGGATAAAGCTGACTAATTTCGTGAAATTCTCATTCATAATCACTTAGTATTGATAAAAATTAGTATTGAATCTCCTATATTCGGTTTCCACTAAATTGAGCTTCGTGTGTTTGAATAATTTAAGTTGGCTTTTTTAAAATAAGGAATTTGAAAGCTACCTCTTCCTCCCGGCACTGGCCGGAAGGACTTTTTAATACCTCATTTTAAATTTTAAATTAATTTTTTTTTTAAATGGCAACCCTTTTGAAACAAGATAGCGAATGAAGCTGGCCAACGAACTCGGTCGAGACATTGGTATGTACTATGTACAGACCAAGTAACATCCAAATCGGTTCATAAATACGCTTGTTATCGCGTGACAAAAATCAGGTCGTTTTAAAATGTCAGCCACAATAGAAATTCAAAATGCTATAACTCAGCCATTTTTTTAGATATAGACGAAACAAAAACTGTTCCGGAATCTTTGTATTAAGGTCAAACACATACGAAAAAAATCTTTTTCATTTTCCAATTTTTTGGTATCTCAGTTTAAATTTTAAATTTTTTAAATTTTTTTAAATGGCCGCCATTTTGAAACAAGATGGCGGATGAAGCTGGCTAACGAACTCGGTCGAGACATTGGTATGTACTATGCACACACCAGGGTACATCCAAATCGGTTCATAAATACGCCTGTTATCACGTGACAAATATCAGGACGTTTCAAAATGTCAGCTACGCTAGAAATTCAAAATGCTATAACTCAGCCATTTTTTAAGATATAGACGAAACAAAAACTGCTCCCGAATCTTTGTATCAAGGTCAAATACATAAGAAAATAATATTTTTTCAATTTTCAATTTTTTGGTACCACATTTCAAATTTAAATTTTTCTTAAAAATTTAAATGTCTGCCATTTTTAAACAAGAAGGCGGATGAAGCTGGCCAACGAACTCGGTCGAGACATTGGTATGCACTATGTACAAACGAAGTTACATCCAAATCGGTTCACAAATACGCCTTTTATCGCGTGACAAAATTCAGGACGTTTCAAAATGTCAGCCACGCTAGAAATTCAAAATGCTATAACTCAGCCATTTTTTAAGATATAGACGAAACAAAAACTGCTCCGGAATCTTTGTATAAAGATCAAATACATAAGAAAAAAATATTTTTCCATTTTCAATTCTTTGGTACCAAATTTCAAATTTAAAATTTTAAAGAAAATTTTAAATGGCCGCCATTTTGAAACAAAATGGCGGATGAAGCTGGCCAACGAACTCGGTCGAGACATTGGTATGTACTATGTACATACCGAATTACATCCAAATCGGTTCATAAATTCGACAGTTACAGTATGACAAAGGTCAGATATATATATATATATATGGATATATATATATATATATATATATATATATATCAACTTTTGAACGGAGGGTGGTTTCGGGGTCTGGGGGTCATGATCGATGAAAATATACCGAAATTTTTTGAAATCGCTTTCCTCCGAACGGCTGCAATAGGTAGCTTTTTGTAATGAAAGCTACCTAAAAATCATGAAATATTCGAAATACTTTCATATAGAAACAAAATTAAAGTAATATAATTATTTACGCATTTATATCACGTGTTTTAATTTATTTATCTGTGAAAAATAGTAGATTATTCATTGAAATAACTGTAAATAATTTTAAATAACAAGTAAAACTTTCTGGTCTATAGACATATAAATATGCGGGTTTTTTTTTTTCATTATATATTTAAACATGCAAAATTTCGTACTTAAAAAAACACTTATGTGCTACAAAACATACATTTAAATCATATTTTTCGTAAATTTCAATTATTATACATATTTTTTCAATTGCGATTCGAAAATGATTGATAAAAATTTTCATTCCGGAAAACAAGTCCGAGCCGAGATCGAAACCGGGTAGAAAAAACTCAAATGCAGCATGCTACCGGTATGCCACGGAGCCGCTTCGCAAAGCAGCAAATTTATCGGATTATAAACTGTGGCTTAAACTTTGAGACTGATTTTCTCAAGTCCCCTGGGGGTTGCGCTTTATGACGGTCATATATTTATATACTAACTATACTATATCGAAACACAAATGTTCATCGCATTCGGTGAGACCAACCTCGGACTCTCTCCTTGTCAGTAATATATAGATTTGTTCACAACTGAAGTTTTAAAATTTTCCATGTTTCGTTTCTTCTTGCATTTTAAGAATTTAACATTGCTAAATTTACTGTATGAAACATTATACAATGGTACCATTTTACTGATAGATTTTATTTAATAACGATAATTACCATGATTCATTCACAAGAAAGAATTGTCATAAAATTTCAACAAAATTATTTGTAATGTAATTCGATTTATCAAACGTAAATTTCATTTCCGTTTTTGAGTGTTGAAAACTAGGAAAGTTTGAGATTTTTTTCTTGTTTGTTTGTTGTTATTGTTGTTGCTGAGAAAAATTATGCGAAATCATATTATTCGACAGTCACATTATTAAAATGAATTTATAGCAGTGACATCCTTACTTTAACACATTGAATTGTTTGTTTGTTGTTGGTGTTCCTTAAAAAAATGAGGCGAAATCATATTATTCGACAGTCGTATTATTAAAATGCATTTATAGCAATGACATCCTTACTTTAACACGTTGAATTTTTTTTGTTTATTTGTTTGTTGTTGCTGTTGTTCCTGAAAAAGTTAGGTGAAATCATATTATTCGACAGTCGTATTATTAAAATGCATTTATAGCAGTGACATCCTTACTTTAACACGTTGAATTTTTTTTGTTTTTTTGTTTGTTGTTGATGTTGTTCCTGAAAAAAGTTAGGCGAAATCGTATTATTCGACTGTCATATTATTAAAATGACTTTATAGCAATGACATCCTTACTTTAACACATTGAAGTTTTGTTTGATTGTTACTTTGTTTGTTTGTTGCTGTTGTTGTTTCAGAGAAAAATGAGGCAAAATCATATTATTGACAGTCATATTATTAAAATGCATTTATAGCAATGACATGCTTACTTTAAGGTATGCTTACCCTTAAATCACTGTTTTTGCGAAAATTTTCCTTCTTTTTATTATTTTAAATTAAAGATCAAACATTTAGAATTCTAAAAATGCCTTACTTTTGGTTCAGCGATAATTAGAAGCACAGTTATAGCCAAAAATAAAAACCGGAAGTGACAGTTTAAAGAGCCACAAAAGTAAACAATACATTTTAATGCACAAATATATAATATATGCACAAATATATAAACACCTACAAATAGGGTGGATTTTAAAGTTGTAAACTTTATACATAATTGTTTGTGCTATTTCAAAATCTCAATTTGCGTTTTCTGGAAGACTGCGTTTTTCATTGTGCACGTTTACGAGAAACATAATTTCTTAACCCCGTAACGGTCTCATTAAATTACGGTTTAAAAATTCAAATTGCTTATTGGCACCACTTTTTTGATAAAGAAATATTTTAATGACAGGTAAAAAAGGATACCATAATAAAGCCAATTACACTATTTTATAAAACTGGTGGGAATCAAACAATCTGAATAAAAGTCCTTCCGGCCAGTGCCGGGAGGAAGAGGTAGCTTTCATATTCCTTATTTTAAAAAAGCCAACTTATATTATTCAATCACACGAAGCTCAAGTAAGTGGAAACCGAATGTAGGAGATTCAATACTAATTTTTATCAATACTAAATCATTATGAATGAGAATTTCGCAAAATTAGTCAGCTTTATCCAAGCTGCTTTTATTTAAAGTAACTTATATTTCGCTGCCAAATTCGGCGATTTCTTAAAGTGCCTGCCATTTTAAGACAACATGGTGGATGAGGCTAACCAGTGAACTTGGTCGAGACCTTAGTAATTGCTGTGCGCATGCTCACTCACATCGGAATAGGTTGATACATACGAGTGCTGTCGCATGCAAAAAATCAGATTTTTCAAAATGTCAACCACGTTAGAAATTGGAACTGCTATATCTGAGCCATTTTTTAAGATAAAGACAAACAAAAAATGCTCCTGAATCCTTATATCAAGGTCAAATACTTAAGAAAGAAACCTTTTTCAATTTCTAATTTTCTTGCACCTCACTTTAAATATATATATTTTTTAATTTAATGGCCGCCATTTTGAAACAAGTTGGCTGATGAAGCTGGCCAGCGAACTTGGTCGAGATATCGATGTATACTATCCACATGCCTTCTTCCATCGAAATAGGCGAATACGTGTGGTATCGCGAGACAAATAAGAGATCGTTTCAAAGTGTTAGCCATGATAGAAATTCAAAGTGCTATAATTCAACCACTTTTTAAGATATAAACAAAAGAACAAATTTTCAGAAACAAAAACTGCTCCAGAATCTTTGTATCAAGGGCAAACACATAAAAAAAATCTTTTTTATTTTCCAATTTTTTAATACCTCATTTTAAATTTTAAATTACATTTTTTTTTTAAATGGCAATCCTTTTGAAACAAGATGGCGAATGAAGCTGGCCAAGAAACTCGGTCGAAACATTGGTATGTACTATGTACAGACCAAGTTACATTCAAATCGGTTCATAAATACGCCTGTTATCGCGTGACAAAAATCAGGGCGTTTCAAAATGTCAGCCACGCTAGAAATTCAAAATGCTATAACTCAGCCATTTTTTAAGATATAGACGAATCAAAAACTGCTCCCGAATCTTTTTATCGAGGTCAAACACATAAGAAAAAAATATTTTTTCATTTTTCAATTTTTTGGTACCACATTTCAAATTAAAGTTTTTCTTAAAATTTTAAATGGCCGCCATTTTTAAACAAAATGGCGAATGAAGCTGGCCAACGAACTCGGTCGAGACATTGGTCTGTACTATGTATAAACGAAGTTACATCCAAATCGGTTCATAAATACGCCTTTTATCGCGTGACAAAATTCAGGACGTTTCAAAATGTCAGCTTCGCTAGAAATTCAAAATGCTAGAACTCAGCCATTTTTTAAGATATAGACGAAACAAAAACTGCTACGGAGTCTTTGTATAAATGACAAATAAATAAGAAAAAAATATTTTTCCATTTTCAATTTTTTGGTACCACATTTTAAATTTTAAATTTTTTTAAACTTTTTAAATGGCCGCCATTTTGAAACAAAATGTCGGATGGAGCTGGCCAACGATCTCGGTCGAGACATTGGTATGTACTATGTTCACATGAAGTTACATTCAAATCAGTTCATAAATACGCCTGTTATCGCATGACAAAAATCAGGTCGTTTCAAAATGACAGCCACGCTAGAAATTCAAAATGCTATAACTCAGCCATTTTTTAAGATATAGACGAATCAAAAACTGCTCCCGAATCTTTTTATCGAGGTCAAACACATAAGAAAAAAATATTTTTTCATTTTTCAATTTTTCGGTACCACATTTCAAATTAAAATTTTTCTTAAAATTTTAAATGGCCGCCATTTTTAAACAAAATGGCGGATGAAGCTGGCCAACGAACTCGGTCGAGACATTGGTCTGTACTATGTATAAACGAAGTTACATCCAAATCGGTTCATAAATACGCCTTTTATCGCGTGACAAAATTCAGGACGTTTCAAAATGTCAGCTTCGCTAGAAATTCAAAAGTCCTTCCGGCCAGTGCCGGGAGGAAGAGGTAGCTTTCATAATCCTTATTTTAAAAAAGCCAACTTATATCATGCAAACACACGAAGCTCAATTTAGTGGAAACCGAATATAGGAGATTCAATACTAATTTTTATCAATATAATGAATGAGAATTTCGCGAAATTAGTCAGCTTTATCCAAGCTGCTTTTCTTTAAAGTAACTTATATTTGGCTGCCAAATTCGGCAATTTCTTAAAGTGCCTGTCATTTTAAGACAACATGGTGGATGAGGCTAAGCAGTGAACTTGGTCGAGACCTTAGTAATTGCTGTGCACATACTCACTCACATCGGAATCGGTTAATATATAGGAGTGCTGTCGCATGCAAAAAATCAGATTTTTCAAAATGTCACCCACAATAGAAATTGAAACTGCTATATCTGAGCCATTTTTTAAGGTAAAGACAAACAAAAAATGCTCCTGAATCCTTATATCAAGATCAAATACTTAAGAAAGGAACCTTTTTCAATTTCTAATTTTTTTGCACCTCACTTTAAATATATATATATTTTTTAATTTAATGGCCGCCATTTTGAAACAAGATGGCTGATGAATCTGGCCAGCGAACTTGGTCGAGGTGTTGATGTATACTATCCACATGCCTTTTTACATCGAAATAGGCGAATACGTGTGTTATCGCGTGCCAAATACAAGATCGTTTCAAAATGCTAGCCATGCTAGAAATTCAAAGTGCTATAAATCAACCATTTTTTAAGATATCAACAAAAGAACAAATTTTCAGAAACAAAAACTGCCCCGGAATCTTTGTATCAAGGCAAAACACATAAAAAAAATCTTTTTCATTTATCAATTTTTTAATACCTCATTTTGAATTTTAAATTTAATTTTTTTAAATGGCAACCCTTTTGAAACAAGATGGCGAATGAAGCTGGCCAACGAACTCGGTCGAGACATTGGTATGTACTATGTACAGACCAAGTTACATCCAAATAGGTTCATAAATACGCCTGTTATCGCGTGACAAAAATCAGGTCGTTTTAAAATGTCAGCCACAAGAGAAATTCAAAATGCTATTACTCAGCCATTTTTTTTTAGATATAGACGAAAGAAAAACTGTTCCGGAATCTTTGTATTAAGGTCAAACACATACAAAAAAAAATCTTTTTCATTTTCCAATTTTTTGGTATCTCATTTAATTTTTTTTATTATTTAATTTTTTTAAATGGCCGCCATTTTGAAACAAGATGGCGGATGAAGCTGGCCAACGAACTCGGTCGAGATATTTGTATGTGCTATGTACACACCAAGGTACATCCAAGTCGGTTCATAAATACGCCTGTTATTACGTGAGAAAAATCAGGACGTTTCAAAATGTCAGCCACGCTAGAAATTCAAAATGCTATAACTCAGCCATTTCTTAAGATATGGACGAAACAAAAACTGCTCCCGAATCTTTTTATCAAGGTCAAACACATAAGAAGAAAATATTTTTTCAATTTTCATTTTTTGTACCACAATTCAAATTTAAATTTTTCTTAAAAATTTAAATGGCCGCCATTTTTAAACAAGATGGCGGGTGAAGCTGACCAACGAACCCGGTCGAGACATTGGTATGTACTATGCATAAACGAAGTTACATACAAATCGGTTCATAAGTACGCCTTTTATCGCGTGACAAAATTCAGGACGTTTCAAAATGTCAGCCACGCTAGAATTTCAAAATGCTATAACTCAGCCATTTTTTAAGATATAGACGAAACAAAAACTGCTCCGAAATCTTTGTATAAAGGTCAAATACATAAGAAAAAAATATTTTTCCATTTTCAATTTTTTGGTACCACATTTCAAATTTTAAATTTTTAAAAAAATTTTAAATGGCCGCCATTTTGAAACAAAATGACGGATGAAGCTGGCCAACAAACTCGGTCGAGAGATTCGTATGTACTATGTACACACCGAATTACATCCAAATTGGTTCATAAATACGCCTTTTATCGCGTGACAAAATTCAGGACGTTTCAAAATGTCAGCCACGCTAGAAATTCAAAATGCTATAACTCAGCCATTTTTTAAGATATAGACGAAACAAAAACTGCTCCGGAATCTTTGTATAAAGGTCAAATACATAAGAAAAAAATATTTTTCCATTTTTATTTTTTTGGTACCACATTTCAAGTTTTAAATTTTTTTAAAAATTTTAAATGGCCGCCATTTTGAAACAAAACGGCGGATGAAGCTGGCCAACGAACTCGGTCGAGACATTGGTATGTACTATGTACACACCGAATTACATCGAAATCGGTTCATAATTTCGGGAGTTACAGTGTGACATAGGTCAGATATATATATATATATATATATAGATATATATATATATATATATATATATATATATATATATATATATAAATTTTGAACGGAGGGTGGTTTCGAGGTCTGGGGGTCATGATCGATGAAAATATACCAAAATTTTTTGAAATCGCTTTCCTCCGAACGGCTGCAATAGGTAGCTTTTTTGTAAAGAAAGCTACCTAAAATGCTAGAACTCAGCCATTTTTTAAGATATAGACGAAACAAAAACTGCTACGGAGTCTTTTTATAAATGACAAATACATAAGAAAAAAATATTTTTCCATTTTCAATTTTTTGGTACCACATTTTAAATTTTAAATTTTTTTAAAATTTTTAAATTGCCGCCATTTTGAAACAAAATGGCGGATGAAGCTGGCCAACGAACTCGGTCGAGACATTGGTCTGTACTATGTATAAACGAAGTTACATCCAAATCGGTTCATAAATACGCCTTTTATCGCGTGACAAAATTCAGGACGTTTCAAAATGTCAGCTTCGCTAGAAATTCAAAATGCTAGAACTCAGCCATTTTTTAAGATATAGACGAAACAAAAACTGCTACGGAGTCTTTGTATAAATGACAAATACATAAGAAAAAAATATTTTTCCATTTTCAATTTTTTGGTACCACATTTTAAATTTTAAATTTTTTTAAAATTTTTAAATGGCCGCCATTTTGAAACAAAATGGCGGATGAAGCTGGCCAACGAACTCGGTCGAGACATTGGTATGTACTATGTACACACCGAATTACATCCAAATCGGTTCATAAATACGAGAGTTACAGTGTGACATAGGTCAGATATATATATATATATATATATTGATATATATATATATATCAATTTTGAACGAAGGGTGGTTTCGGGGTCTGGAGGTCATGATCGATGAAAATATACCAAAATTTTTTGAAATCGCTTTCCTCCGAACGGCTGCAATAGGTAGCTTTTTGTAAAGAAAGCTACCTAAAAGACTCAGCCCGTGAATATCACGGGAGCGAGAATTAAGGAGTTAAAAGGAATTTAAGATATTGAAATAAAATTTTGTAACAAGGTCCTGCTTATATATTGGTATGTTGTCAAACAAAATATAGCTTGTAAGTTCGTATATATTAATTTAATTGCCATTTTTATTGAAAAATATACTTAAAAAAAATCACGTATTGTACACAAAATTTGGTACATGTTAGTAAATTTAAGAGGTATTGCAAATATTTTGCTTCATAACACAGGTAAGTCGTTTGCTAATATAATGTTGAAAAAAAGTGAAATATATTGAATATATTTCGTTATAAAAGGTATGGCAGAAACGCATATCTTTACTAAAATTTGACGAAAGATTGGCAAAATTGGAAAAGTTAATTAAAATTCCATTAAAAAAGTCCTTCCGGCCAGTGCCGGGAGGAAGAGGTAGCTTTCATAATCCTTATTTAAAAAAAAGCCAAATTATATCATTCAAACACACGAAGCTCAATTTACTGGAAATGGCTGGAATATAGGAGATTGAATACTAATTTTTATCAATATAATGAATGAGAATTTCGCGAAATTAGTCAGCTTTATCCAAGCTGCTTTTCTTTAAAGTAACATATATTTGGCTGCCAAATTCGGCAATTTCTTAAAGTGCCTGTCATTTTAAGACAACATGGTGGATGAGGCTAACCAGTGAAGTTGGTCGAGACCTTAGTAATTGCTGTGCACATGCTCACTCACATCGGAATCGGTTAATATATAGGAGTGCTGTCGAATGCAAAAAATCAGATTTTTCAAAATGTCACCCACAATAGAAATTGAAACTGCTATATCTGAGTCATTTTTTAAGGTAAAGACAAACAAAAAATGCTCCTGAATCCTTATATCAAGGTCAAATACTTAAGAAAGAAACCTTTTTCAATTTCTAATTTTTTTGCACCTCACTTTAAATATATATATACATTTTAATTTAATGGTCGCCATTTTGAAACAAGATGGCTGATGAATCTGGCCAGCGAACTTGGTCGAGGTGTTGATGTATACTATCCACATGCCTTCTTACATCGAAATAGGCGAATACGTGTGTTATCGCGTGACAAATACAAGATTGTTTCAAAATGTTAGCAATGTTAGAAATTCAAAGTGCTATAAATCAACCATTTTTTAAGATATAAACAAAAGAACAAATTTTCAGAAACAAAAACTGCTCCGGAATCTTTGTATCAAGGCCAAACACATAAAAAAATCTTTTTCATTTTCCAATTGTTTAATACCTCATTTTGAATTTTAAATTTAATTTTTTTAAATGGCAACCCTTTTGAAACAAGATGGCGAATGAAGCTGGCCAACGAACTCGGTCGAGACATTGGTATGTACTATGTACAGACCAAGTTACATCCAAATAGGTTCATAATTACGCCTGTTATCGCGTGACAAAAATCAGGTCGTTTTAAAATGTCAGCCACAAGAGAAATTCAAAATGTTATTACTCAGTCATTTTTTTTAGATATAGACGAAAGAAAAACTGTTCCGGAATCTTTGTATTAAGGTCAAACACATACAAAAAAAATATTTTTCACTTTCCAATTTTTTGGTATCTCATTTAATTTTTTTTATTTTTTAATTTTTTTAAATGGCCGCCATTTTGAAACAAGATGGCGGATGAAGCCGGCAACGAACTCGGTCGAGATATTTGTATGTACTATGTACACATCATGGTACATCCAAGTCGGTTCATAAATACGCCTGTTATTACGTGAGAAAAATCAGGACGTTTCAAAATGTCAGCCATGCTAGAAATTCAAAATGCTATAACTCAGCCATTTCTTAAGATATAGACGAAACAAAAACTGCTCCCGAATCTTTTTATCAAGGTCAAACACATAAGAAGAAAATATTTTTTCAATTCTTAATTTTTTGGTACCACATTTCAAATTTAAATTTTTCTTAAAAATTTAAATGGCCACCATTTTTAAACAAGATGGCGGATGAAGCTGGCCAACGAACCCGGTCGAGACATTAGTATGTACTATGTATAAACGAAGTTACATCCAAATCGTTTCATAAATACGCCTTTTATCGCGTGACAAAATTCAGGACGTTTCAAAATGTCAGCTTCGCTAGAAATTCAAAATGCTATAACTCAGCCATTTTTTAAGATATAGACGAAACAAAAACTGCTCCGAAAGCTTTGTATAAAGGTCAAATACATAAAAAAAAAATATTTTTTCATTGTCAATTTTTTGGTACCACATTTCTAATTTTAAATTTTTAAAAAAAGTTTAAATGGCCGCCATTTTGAAACAAAATGGCGGATGAAGCTGGCCAACGAACTCGGTCGAGAGATTGGTATGTACTATGTACACACTGAATTACATCCAAATCGGTTCATAAATACGCCTTTTATCGCGTGACAAAATTCAGGATGTTTCAAAATGTCAGCCACGCTAGAAATTCAAAATGCTATAACTCAGCCATTTTTTAAGATATAGACGAAACAAAAACTGCTCCGGAATCTTTGTATAAAGGTCAAATACATAAGAAAAAAATATTTTTCCATTTTTAATTTTTTGGTACCACATTTCAAGTTTTAAATTTTTTTACAAATTTTAAATGGCCGCCATTTTGAAACAAAACGGCGGATGAAGCTGGCCAACGAACTCGGTCGAGACATTGGTATGTACTATGTACACACCGAATTACATCGAAATCGGTTCATAATTACGGGAGTTACAGTGTGACATAGGTCAGATATATATATATATATATATATATATATCAATTTTGAACGGAGGGTGGTTTCGGGGTCTGGGGGTCATGATCGATGAAAATATACCAAAATTTTTTGAAATCGCTTTCCTCCGAACGGCTGCAATAGGTAGCTTTTTTGTAAAGAAAGCTACCTAAAATTATATGAATTCAGAGTTTTATTCCCTGTTTTAACTAAAAACACACGTGTTTCATAAAAATTTCACATTTAAAAAAAAAAAAAAAAGTGCCCGGAAGGTAGGCACATATCTTAACAGATTACCTGCCGAAATCTTTGTTGAATCTTGGAGAAATACTCTGAGGAATGTAATTTTTTATCTTTTCAATTTAATATGTCTTTATATTTTATTCTAAACTAAAATTTCCAATTTACTATATTTTAAATTTTGGCCTTAGATTCAAATACCAGAAAAAAAAATTTCTAGATTTCACAAGTCTTTGGGCAAGCTTTGCCTGTACTTTGCAATAGGAGGTGGGGGAAGGCCAAAAGATGCTGAACTTCAAGCTTTACTTATTGGGATCCCCTTAGAAATGCCGTGCTTGGGTCGCAAAAGTGCCTTATTCAGGCCTTTATTATAAGTAGACATCGACCGAAAATTTGTTTTTGTTTTCGCTTTCGGCCCAAAAACTGAGTTTCGCCGAAATTTTGTTTTCCGCGAAAATGCTGTTTAAAATTCGGCCGGACCGAAACTATCTGTATCCCAAAAATCTCGTTTCTTCCTTGTGAAAAATTTTCAACTTGACTCATTGATTTGAGCTGTATCGTTTCATATGAGGATTATTGATTGCTATGAACTTCGCTGTTTATAATTATCAGCCATTACTGACTCAAAAAGTGAGTGTAAATTATAAAGCAAGCAATGCTTTATGACTAAACTTTGAAGACATTTTTCACGTGCTCAATAAAAGCTGCAGACTTAACAGTACACTGCAAATTCGTGAGACACTTTTGCAACACTAACTGAACATAATAATTAAACACTTCTAACTAAAATAATTTTCGATTGTGTTGTGAATGTGTTGCGAATGTGTTGTGCCAAATAAAAAGATTGTGCAGAAAGTGTTGTTAAAAATTACAAGAAGAGAAAATGTGTTTTCAAAACATTTCAAAACATTCATTTTTAAAATTGTGTTATAAATGTTTAATAAATAGTATGTTTTAAGTGTGTGTGTGTATGTTATTTTAAAGGCACCATGTAGAAAGTATTTTGAAAGTGTTTTACATGTGTTATTTTATAGTGTTCTAAATTGTGTTGTTAATTTGGTGACAAAGTGTTGTGCAGCACAACAGTATTGTAAGAAAATACTTTCTTCAACACTATTTACAACACGATTTTAACACAATTAACAACACTTATTATATATTACAATTACTTATAACACAATTAATTATTTAGAGCACATTTTTAGATAGCAACACTTTTGCAACCTATTAAGAACACATTTCTAGATAGAAACACTTTTGCAACATATTAAGGACACAACTACAACACAAAAAATATTTTTTATATGAAGTTTTCTAATTCACAACACATGAATGTGTTGTTAATTTGGTGACAAAAAGTGTTGTAAAATGTGTTTTTTTGTGTTTGAGAATTTGCAGTGTAATAGAAAATTTTTAGTTTGAAACCAAAGAAAGTGTTTCGAATACTCTTTGAGAAAGTTCTAGCATAACAGGTGATTCTTTACAAAAATCATTATAAAAGATAAATCGAGGTATGTATACCTAAAACATTTTTTAATTAGATGAAATTCACATGATTAGAAAGTCATTCTGTGTCGTTGATGAATTAATTTCCTTTATTTTACATGAAAATAAATTGTTTTGGTCAGAGGTACAAAGCGCCAACTTGGGCCACAAGTATAATTAATTAATAATTACGTATATTTAATAAAGACGTATAATTAATTAATAATTATGTATATTTATGTATGTATTAATTACTTAAACAAATTGTGGACATTTTCGTTTTTGTTTTCGGCCGAAAATATGAAAATTGACTAAATTCGGTTTCGGTCTTAAAAACCTTTTTCGGTCGATCCTTAATTATCAGAAATATTTAATCCATTCCCTGTGACAATCAATTTTGGCGACCAGTTTGGTTTCCCTTAAAATTTATGTTTGGGAAAGCATGTTAAGCATTGTATCCTGTTACTTTTATTCATAATTTCATTTACTTGGACTCCCTTAAATATAATTAATATAATCTCTTAAGCTAATATTAGTTTTTGTTGCATTAAAATATCTCAATTTATGGATTTTCTGTAAGCAAGTAAACCCTATTGGTTTACAATGGAAGTCTATGGGAATTTGGCGAGATGTTAAAGTATCACCAAGCTGGCGTCACTCTAATTTGGCGAGTTATTTTGGCCGCCAAATTTGGCGGCATTTGACGATAGAGCAGTGTCCCCCTATGGTAACCCCACTTATAGGTATGGAGATGCATTAAATGCTGTTCAATAACCAATGAGGTGCGTTACATCAAGGCATTTGGCGTTGCCATTAAACAATTAACAAATAATCGCGATTTCTGTGCCACGTACGATAGCGTAATATATATATATATATAGATAGATATTTAATCCATTCCCTGCCACAATCAATTTTTACTAACATTTCTGCTTCATACTAGTATATTATGATAAATTGGACAAACTATTTACAAAACTGCAAAGGAAGAATAATTGAAAATTTCAGATGATAAAGGTGGTATGTGACAAAAAAACATTTCAATCATATGATTGAAGATAATCAAGGGTCCTCTGCCCTCTGTTAAATTACTATTTGAAAAACCCAATACTCACAGAGATTTTAATGGACGAAGGAGACATCTGACAATAAAAGCAAATAGATATTTGTAATTTGACAGATCATTTTCACAAAATGTGTCACTTACCACCTTTATCATCTCAGCTCTTCAATTAGTTTTATTAGTTTAAAAATTATAAAACTTTAAAAAATAAAACATCAGCAGGAATTATCAAAAAATTGCATGCAATCAGATATTGATAAAACATAAAAACAAAAGTATGGCTTATATGAATTCTTTCTAAAATGGAAACAAGAACGAAACATCCTGCGTACAGCGTAAATTATGAAACACTTTCCAACACATTTAGAATACTAAAACAAAACTTCACTGTTTACAAAGGTGAAAGATCACGCCTCATTGAACAATTTGGAAACGCATAACGCAGTTGAATACCCGATTTCTGCTGTTACCATGAATAGTCATTAGAAATATATGATTTTTTGCAGCCCTGTATAGGATCTACAGATATGTATGCATACTAAATAGTATGCTAAAAGTTAGTTCAGTTAAACGCATAGCACAATTGAAAATTTCCATCAATAAATGGGATATGTTAGAGAACTTTTGCGCGAACCTGTATATAATCCATAGAATTTATACACGCCAAGTAATATTTAAAGAAAAGTAAAATTTAAAAAAGCATACCACAACTGAAAACGGTCTTCCAGCAGTTATTGTTAGTATGCTTCAATAATTCAATTATTGTTCATTTTATTCTATTGCCAAATTCTTTTTTGTGTTCCTGTCAATAAACGATAAATTCTAGGCACACCCTATTCTATAGTAAGAACCTTGTAAGTACACCTGAGTGATGTATACCCATTTCAATAGGTTTAAAATACCGTAATATCATTAAAATATACGACAAACGATTTTCCCCCATAGACCGTCATGTAACGGAATCCTTTTGAGTGGCTCTGTAAATGAACCGGAAATGCTACACACGTCATGTTTAATGCCGAACATGCCCTAGTGAGCCCCAGTAATAACATATATCCATTTTATGACAAGCGGACTGTATTTAGAGCACGGACAGACAGACGGACAGAAAAACCGAATTCATAAACACTTTTCAGCTATGTTGGTAAGGGTTGAAAGGTGACAGAAAATCAGATTGTAATTATTTATAAAATGTTTCAAAGCATATACAGTTACAATAATGTTGCATTTTTTTTTTCAAACAATCAAAACATATATTAATACTTGAAATTTATTTTTCCAGAGAGAAACATTCGCCTTGCATACAATATTTAAAACGAAAATCAAATTTCAAATTAATTGCTTAAAAAGCGCAAAGCCCAACATAGTGTTTGCGCCTTTTAAACAATTAATTTGAAATTTGATTTTCATTTGAAATATTGTATGCAAGGCGGATGTTTCTCTCTGGGGAAAAAAAATTCCAAGTATTAATATAGTTTCAATCGATGCTGGATTTAATTAAGTTTCGTGTTTGCCCCATATCGGTGGCTTACGGAAAATATTCCATCTTGTGCTGCGTTTGTAGCCTTGCCAACATGTAATAGTGAGAAATTTTCCAGGCTGGGTATCGTTCCATGTGGTTTAGTCGGCAGAACGTCAGTGCGCTATACTGATGGCCCGGGCTCGAGTCCCGGCATGAAATCTTTTTTCACTATATTTGGTCTTTGCGCCTTTTAAGCAATTAATTTGAAATTTGATTTTTATTTGAAACGATCAAAACATATTATTTCACATTTTTTATATATAGAAAAATGTCATTGGCAAAATTAATGCCAAATTTAATGAATAAGTCAAAACAAAAAAAACATTGTAGACTCCAATAATATTGTTAATAATCATCGTATCCGAACTTTATTTCCATTAGAATTTGCCTTTTGCGAAAAGAATTTGCCTTTTTGCAGTCTCAACAAGGAATGCGTTTAAGTTGATCGTTTCACGTCAAAGAGATTGTTCATGATCTCTGTCCAATCCCTTCAAGACTTTTTAGTCTGAAATTTAAAACATGTTTGGTAAAAGAGTTGTTGGAAAATCCTATTGTTATAATGCTGTTATAGCAATAGCATTCACAACATTAAGAGAAGTACAAGTTGATTTCATTTAAGTTTATTTTTCTTTAATTTAACAGAAGAAATATAAAAGTTTTTTTTAGTCGATTTGGACTCACGGTTAAACCAATTACCTTTGTCGCCTAAAACTTGCATTCTTTGCGATTGTTTGAATGCAATTTGATTTGTTTAATATCATATTCCTTTAAATGAAGGCCAAATTCAGTTCGTTTTTCTTTCGAATCCACATTTAAATATATAATTCTCTATTTTGTTGTCATTTTATTTATACTTATGAGGGTAAAACTAGCGACACAAGTAAAGGGTTCAATACTCAGATTTCCTTTCAAACCAATAATTTTTAAAGAGGTTTGCAATGACGAAAAAATTATTTCATAATATTTATTATTTTCTTATAACGTTTGAAATTTTAAGAATGTTGTAGGTCCGATTCGAAAATTCCTCACAGGACGGCAATAGCTGCAGAGGCAAAACATTAAACTCAATTATCTCGAAATATTGTTTTGCAGCGTTTTTTCCCGATAACTTTTGGATAAGTTAGCAGATTTACATTTTTCTTTCTTTCTTTCTTTCAATAAAATGAATTAAATTCTCTACAAACTGTACATGAAAAAAAAATTAAAGTCATAACAAACAATAGGATCAGTTTTTATGGATTTTGAAAGTTCTATTATATATATATATATATTTATAAATTTTTGTTTGTTTTTCAGGCATAAACGAGAGACAATGTAATAAGCAATATATATATATATATATATATATATATATATATATATATGTATGTATATTCAAAGGAAATTATTACTCAAAACATAAAACGCGGTCTTGAAAATCATGACAAAACTAGTTTTAATATTTTGTCATGCACTATTAAAACTTTTGTGTTGTTTTTACAATTTAACAATTATTTTTTATTTCTACAAAACCTAAATAAATAAAAGCAAAAATAAGTAATAATCTAAATTAATTTCTCCAGTCTATTGTCATTCTTTCAAACCGCTCTGGTTCCCGTAAAGTTGTGAATAATAGCTATGCTTGGATTGGAATGAGACACCGTGTATTTAGGAATGAATCAATTAATTATTATCCTGGTTTCCTATACAAAAATTGTTTGTTCTAGTGTGGTCTCTAGCACGTAAGGTTCCACCACTTAAAATTCGCTCGGGTCATTTTGAATGTCGCTTTGGAAACATTTTTTACAATTCTTGCAAATTATAAAGAATTTTCAAAGTCCAAAGATATAAATAAGGTAAAATTACAAAATATCAAATCTTTTACATAAATAGGGTAAAATGACAAAATATCAAGAATTTTGCGTAAATCAATGAACTTTATTAAAAGATGAATTTAAAAGACGTATTTAGGAGGGACTTTAATCGTATTTAGGAATGAATAAATTCATTACTATCCTGGTTTCATATACAAAACTCCTTCCGGCCAGTGCCGGGAGGAAGAGGTAGCTTTCATATTCCTTATTTTAAAAAAAGCCAACTTATATCATTCAAACACACGAAGCTCAATTTAGTGGAAACCGAATATAGGAGATTCAATACTAATTTTTATCAATATAATGAATGAGAATTTCGCGAAATTAGTCAGCTTTATCCAAGCTGCTTGTCTTTAAAGTAACTTATATTTGGCTGCCAAATTCGGCGATTTCTTAAAGTGCCTTCCATTTTTAGACAACATGGTGGATGAGGCTAACTAGTGAACTTGGTCGAGACCTTAGTAATTGCTGTGCACATGCTCACTCACATCGGAATCGGTTGATATATACGAGTGCTGTCGCATGTAAAAAATCAGATTTTTCAAAATGTCACCCACAATAGAAATTGAAACTGCTATATCTGAGCCATTTTTTAAGGTAAAGACAAACAAAAAAATGCTCCTGAATCCTTATATCAAGGTCAAATACTTAAGAAAGAAACCTTTTTCAATTTCTAATTTTTTTGCACCTCACTTTAAATAAATATATATTTTTTAATTTAATGGCCGCCATTTTTAAACAAGATGGCTAATGAATCTGCCCAGCGAACTTGGTCGAGGTATTGATGTATACTATCCACATGCCTTCTTACATCGAAATAGGCGAATACGTGTGTTATCGCGTGACAAATTCAAGATCGTTTCAAAATGTTAGCCATGCTAGAAATTCAAAGTGCTATAATTCAAACATTTTTTAAGATATAAACAAAAGAACAAATTTTCAGAAACAAAAACTGCTCCGGAATCTTTGTATCAAGGCCAAACACATAAAATTTTTTTTTTCATTTTCCAATTTTTTAATACCTCATTTTAAATTTTAAATTTAATTTATTTTTAAATGGCAACCCTTTTGAAACAAGATGGCGAATGAAGCTGGCCAACGAACTCGGTTGAGATATTGGTATGTACTATGTACAGACCAAGTTACATCCAAATCGGTTCATAAATACGCCTGTTATCGCGTGACAAAAATCAGGTCGTTTTAAAATGTCAGCCACAATAGAAATTCAAAATGCTATTACTCAGCCATTTTTTTAGATATAGACGAAACAAAAACTGTTCCGGAATCTTTGTATTAAGGTCAAACACATACGAAAAAAATCTTTTTCATTTTCCAATTTTTTGGTATCTCATTTTAATTTTTTAATTTTTTAAATTTTTTTAAATGGCCGCCATTTTGAAACAAGATGGCGGATGAATCTGGCCAACGAACTCGGTCGAGATGTTTGTATGTACTATGTACACACCAAGGTACATCCAAATCGGTTCATAAATACGCCTGTTATTACGTGACAAAAATCAGGACGTTTCAAAATGTCAGCCACGCTAGAAATTCAAAATGCTATAACTCAGCCATTTCTTAAGATATAGACGAAAAAAAAACTGCTCCCGAATCTTTTTATCAAGGTCAAACATATAAGAAGAAAATATTTTTTCAATTTTCAATTTTTTGGTACCACATTTCAAATTTAAATTTTTCTTAAAAATTTAAATGGCCGCCATTTTTAAACAAGATGGCGGATGAAGCTGGCCAACGAACCCGGTCGAGACATTGGTATGTACTATGTATAAACGAAGTTACATCCAAATCGGTTCATAAATATGCCTTTTATCGCGTGACAAAATTCAGGACGTTTCAAAATGTCAGCCACGCTAGAAATTCAAAATGCTGCAACTCAGCCATTTTTTAAGATATAGACGAAACAAAAACTGCTCCGAAATCTTTGTATAAAGGTCAAATACATAAGAAAAAAATATTTTTCCATTTTTAATTTTTTGGTACCACATTTCAGATTTTAAATTAAAAAAAAAAAATTTAAATGGCCGCCATTTTGAAACAAAACGCCGGATGAAGTTGGCCAACAAACTCGATTGAGACATTGGTATGTACTATGTACACACCGAATTACATCGGAATCGGTCGATAATTACGAGAGTTAGAGTGTGACATAGGTCAGATATATATATCAATTTTGAACGGAGGGTGGTTTCGGGGTCTGGGGGTTATGATCGATGAAAATATACCAAAATTTTTTGAAATCGCTTTCCTCCGAACGGCTGCAATAGGTAGCTTTTTGTAATGAAAGCTACCTAAAAATTTTTTGTTCTAGTGTGTTCTAGCCCCTGTGGCTTCACCACTTAAAATTCGCTCGAGTTATTTTGAATCTTACTTTAGAAACATTTTTTACAACTCTTGTAAATTACAAAGAAATTTCAAAGTCCAAAGATAATATTAAATATAAGGTAAAATTACAAAATATCAAAACTTTTATACATAAATAAGGTAAAATTACAAAATATCAAACCTTTTACATAAATAAGGTAAAATTACAAAATATCAAACATTTTACGTAAATCAGTGAACTTTATTAAAAGCACGGCTCGACTAACCTCTGTAGATATGGGAGCACATTGCCAATTTTGGGGCTCTCTTTCATTCGAGAAGACTTTCCTAAATTCGACATAAATTTCCGAAACTCACCAATGATATTATTTAAATTACTACAAATATTATATTATTGGATTTTCTCGATTTTGATTAGTTGGACGATACTGCCTGATAAATTGACGAATTCGGTTGGTTGGAGAAATTGAGGAACTGTGATTATGTGATTAAAATTGATCTATTATTTAAAAAACTAATTTGTTATAAAAAGCATTTTATGAAACACTTTTTAATATATATATATATATATAAGAATTTCGAATTTTTGAATGAAATTAATAGAGTTGGTGTTGGTCAAACAACAACAACAAAAACAAACAACAACAACAAAGAAAAAAAAACATTTAATAACGCTCCATAAGATATTTTAATGTTTGCAAACCAAATCAGGGTCGTTTTGTAATTTTCTAATAAATATAAGATGTTTAAAAAGTCAACATATTTTCTTCGTAATAATCCATTTTTAATCGATTTTAACCCTTTCAGTGGCAAAGTAATTCTCTTTCCAAAATGCTGAAATGATTGAATGTCACCAGAATTTACGAACAAATGGGTTTGAAAATAAATAAATCCTTTTCTTCGTGTACATTATAAAAGAAAAACCTCATTAAGAAAATTCTAGATGCCATTTGGCAGTTTGAATTAAAATTAAATGGCATATTTAATGTACCACCACCCTTGAAAGAGTTGAAAGCATAAAATGCATTTTGCATCCATTAAAAAAAATAATTTTTGCTTGAGAGGATTGAATAAAAAATGTTGAATAGGCTTAATTTTTCATATTATTATAGATTGAGAAATGTATTATCATTATCCATAACAACAATAATAATAATAATAATATAATATAATATTATTAAACTAATATATTTCTGAAAACCCACTCTTAGTAATCAGTAGTTAGTAGTAGTTATCTCTTTAAAGTATCTTTAGCATCTCAAAATATTAGACACTTTTTACAGGGGTTTTGAGTATTGGATAACGATTGTGAGTGTTGAATATGTTTAATTTTTCATTTTATTATAGAATGAAAAATGCATTGTCATTATCTACAACAAAATAATAATGATTGCTTTATTATTATACTATAATATTATTAAGCCAATATGATTTTAAAAATCCACTCTTAGTAGAAATATCTCTTTAATAGTGATTTAACTATCTCAAAATATTCCACAATTTTTAGATAGATTTTAAGTATTGGATAATGATTGCAAATAAGTTGTTACATAAAACTTTGTATGGGTCAATATCTGAAAATTGGACAATTTGCGCGTATGAAATAATAGTTAATGAAATAATATTTCATTAATTATACTAAAACCAAAAACTGAAAAATTTAATATATTGTAACATTTGTTATAACAATTACCAATGATAAATGGACATATAATGATGTATAAATAATTAATTTTAAGCTTTAAACAAACGCAATCATCATTTCAGACCCTGCCCCTAGGTACAAATATCCAATATTAAATGCATGTTGTAAAAATTTCTATAAATATTATTAATTTTTGCTATTATATATTTATGCCTATATATGTACAGTATGGGAAAATATAATTCTCCTGTATTAGTATAGATTGTATCGTAAAATATTGTAGTAAATATATTTGTCCCTGAGGTTGACCATCATCTCAGTCCCTCTAAACACACATTTAGGTTAACAGATACTAGGTGGCGCTGGTAGAATTATTTCCATTGTTACAGCAACTAATGTTCAACTAGCCACCATGAATGAAGGTAAGTTGTTCTTCTCTTTGTTTCATATTTAGAAATATTTAGTTTTTGTTCTGAATAGGGATGAGTATTTTTTATAGCATCATTCATGTCGCCATATTTAACTTTTTATTTATATAAAAAAAGCTTATTGCAACTTTATTTATGTAACATAAAAATGTCACATGGCATATTTAATAACTTACATGTGTGCAAAATGATTCAACAAAATAGCTGTGCAGCTGTTAAGACAAAAACATCCCCTCAGTCCCAATTATTGGACACTGATTATGATGTTAACAGGCACTTTCTTCCATAAAAGTGCCTTCCTGCGCATAAAATAAAATATACATCCTTGTTCTCAAAACACTACAGCATTTAAATTACAAAACATGTATCATAGTATATAATTGTATGTGGTAGTCGGTACATTAATTTAAAAAAATAAAAAATTTGGAATGAAATTGTCCTGTTTTCAGATATTGACCCGTATGACAATACTTCGTTTTAAATATTAGAAAATGCTTGCTTGAGATTTACATTATTTTCTACACAATTCGATTTGTGTAGAAATGAATTATTGGATCAGCATAAGTTTCAAATCGTAATTGATTCTATATGAATAAAAAGCGGAAAGAAATACCCCGAAAAAATTGCTGAAACCATTCACGATATTACAGAAACATTAAAAAATATATATTATAACTCGTAATACATATGCACATATTATTTAGACTTTCTTGCAACACTTATTATTTCATCTCAGAAACCCTTTCCTTATGTTTAGAAACTGTTAGGAGAACAGCAAATTAAACTGACAGATTTTGGAAAAATTAATTAAAATTATCATTATTGTTATTAATTTATTAAATGATTATTGGCCGGTATGCTGCCAATAATCTTAGAAATATTACGTTTGTTAATATTGCCGGCTGAAAAGCAAAAAGTTTTCGGGATTTCTTTTAACTTTTGGATTCTTCTCTTACTAATTTCTGAAGATAAGGGAAAGGCTTTTAAAAGGTTGGTGATTCTGAAGTTTTATAAGATTATGTTATTCTTTTGTAAATGCTTTAGTTATATCAAGAAACATTTCAACTCAGTTTTACAGTGTATGTATTCCCTTTTCAATTTTATTTACTTCATAATCCAAAGATTTTTATTAAATTTTAGAATTCCTACTACAAGGCTTAGGCGTAATTCGTCAATATGTTCTTGAAAGTCTAATAATCTGTCGAGAATAAATCTTTCTTTATGCACTTTGACTATTCCTATTAGCCAGTAAATAGCTACTGAATTGCAAATAGAATTTATTTTTCTCTACCTCAAGTGATTCCTCGTATCTGTAATGACAGACACCTTTTTTTCATTGATTTCTAAAGTTTTGAAATTCACAAAACGTAAGTCATTTTTTTTTCATGTACTGCGCTTTAAACACAATGAATTAGTTTAGAGTAAATTATGCAGTATTAAATTCAGATTTTTATTTTAATATTGACATTTTATTTATTTTAAAATCTTATATATTACTATCATTAAATCATTACATAATAAATTTTTACTTTTACATTTTGCGATTTTATTCAAAATAATAGGGAAGGATTTAAAAAAAAAAGGAATTTTAATATTTCTTTATAAAAGAATTTTTCAATATATTTAATTAAGTTTCAACAGAATAAAACGTGTATTTAAGCTTTAATGATTTATTTCATGCAAATTTAAACACATTCATATATATCTGTGTTTGTAATAGATTCATTTTAAGGCATTTCAGTTTCTTATAAGTTCATTTAAGGACGTGAGTTTCAAAACTCGCCTTATCCGGAAATCAAATTTTGGGAAATTGGGAAAAACCTCTGGCTGCGTCCATTGGTTTTCATTGTAAACCAATATTTTACAATTTCAGAAACACAAGATAAAACTAGTTTTTTTTTCAGATTGTTGTGTTTTTTTTAATGCAGGTTCACCAACAGAATAAATTAATAGAGAAAACTCGATTTTTTAAATTTTAGATAAGGCGAGTTTTGAAATTCCCGCCCTCATTTAATATCGATATTCAAATTAGGTTTTATTTACTATAAGATTTTTTTAAACTTACACAGCAAAAAATAAATAAATAAATAAATAAATGAATAAATTCACGCGTGTCTTACTATGAATTGATGCAATAATTTTGCGAGAAGTGTCACTTTTTTGAGCTAATTCTTCAAATCTCGTAAATTTAATTTTTTGCGGGCCAACCCCGTTTATGAAAGAGCAAGACAATTTTTTTAATGGAAGTTTTCTTCGAAGCTCTGCTGTAGTAATTTTTACTGCTGCAAATATTTACAGAGTATTGCTTGCTAATTAACAGAATGTTTAACATGTGCCTACAAATACTCCATTCATTTACATTGAGTAAAAGTTTTATACAAAATGTGCGAATAATATTGATGCAATTTGTAATGCTAATAAAAAATGTATTTACTATCTCACAAGGAATTGTTCTTAATAAAAATAAAATAGAAAAATAACTATGCAAAAGTTGTAGAAAAATAATTATGCAAAAGTTCTAGAAAAATAAATATGCCAATACAAAATGTGCTACACTTGTTTTTTTTTTTTTTCTAATTATTTAATCTTTAGGTGTATAAACATGACTCTGCCCATTTTTGAGTAAAGAAAGGATATTTATTTCTTGTCAAAAGAAAAGAAAGATTTATTCAAAGTACAATAGAACACTTTTCAAATGAAGTAACAGAAAAGTGTAAAAAGATGGAAATCACACGCTAAACCTGCAATTACGTTTCTGATGCTTTTCCAACTAAATTAGCATTGTACTTAAAGGATTGAAAGCCAAAACTTTTAAATTTAATGTTTTTATAATAAACTAATTTTTTTATTACAATAAAGCAGCATCGATATTTTAGAACATCATTTTAATATTTAAAAAAATACGTTTTTAGGCTTTGTCGCAGAAAATAAAAACTATTTTTTTAAACATGAAGAAAACACTTAGAAAAACAACAGTGTTTTATTATTGTAAATACATATTGGAAAAGTATAAAAAACTTAACAAAAAAGTTTGAGTACAAAGATTTTTTTTTTTTTTTTGGTGTAAAAGTTTCAGAGATGCCCACATTTGCACGCATGTATTAAGACTCTCTTTTATACCACAGGAACCAACTTACACCACTATTTTACAATAGAAATTTTTGCTTTAAGATTTGGAAATTTTCGCGTTTAAATCTGGAGAAAATTTCTATATTGGTGGAAATTTGCTTTCGCGGTAATCTGGCCCTGACTAACACATTTTTTCAAGGAAGGTAAAGAAAAAAAATCTAACCTAAATTCTGGGAACGTAAAAGCAACATTATACTGTGTAGTTAATCAAGATACTACATCATGTACTGCCAGACATCAAGAGGAAGAAACCTAGTTGTTTTGAAACAACCCATAGTCGCCAAGACAATTTTTGATTTCTGGATAAGAACCACTTTCCAGAAATAACGCTTTGCATGGAGCAAAACAAATGGCAGTCTGAAGGAGAAACAACCGGTAAATACAGCAGGTGGCGTACCACACCATGGCGAAGTGCTTTTAGAGTTTTTTTGACTGGTCTTGCAACACGTCGGTGAGCATTTAGTTGGACGAAACAGTTGTAAGCTGGTATGAACTGTTGCCTCACACAATCTATAGTTATTGCCACAAGCAAGTATTGATCCATTTGAACGAACCATTGAAGCAAGAACGTCGAGAATACGTCGAAAGATACGACGATGTTGTTTTCCAAGATAACAATGTTCACCCACACGGAACAAAGCTGGTCCAGTAAACTCTAGAGCAGCCATACTCAACCTGCCATTTACGTGCGACATCATTTATTGAACACAATCATTTATTTATAAAACATTGAGCTACAGACTAAAATTCGTTAAGTATGCTCGGGTTGCAATTTATAATCCTTGCTCTCTTTAGCACTCATGTTTAGCGTCTGAAAATTGTGCATTATCACACTAAGTTTTATAGTTATTATGTAGCCATGGCTACCAACATGATTATTTTGAACCAGCAATTTTATTTAAAATAGAAATTAACAAAGTACTACATAAAAACTAGGAATATTTTATGAAATGTATTGTTTACTTCAAAACACATTTACTTGAATCGAAAATAAACTGGAAGGGTGGCAACTATGCGGTGCTAATGCATATTCTATTATTTTTGTTACATTGCTTGATATACTATTTTTGTTATCTAACTACTGTTTTAATTAGGTCTGTGATTATATTACTTTTTATTTACATTAATATAAAAGCACTTATATCTAAATCCAACTAACATATCATATATAAGCTTGAGGCCCGCGAGAAGAAAAGATTATCTATGACTGCTGTACTAGCACATCGCTGCGAAATATTAGCCTACCCTCTAAATTCACTAGATGTTTCTCCTTCAGATTAAAGTCTGATGTTGTTCTCTTCCATGCAGAGAACTAATTCGCTAGAGTAGTTCAGTTCTTTTTCAGAAATCAAAAATTGACTTGATGATTTGAATGTTTCAAAACAACCACACTTCTCCCATCAAGGAATTCGTCGGTTACCTTACAAGATGATCGAATATTGTATCTTGTGATAGGCTATATAGCTGATTCACAAGAAATATGAAACGACTCCAAAAAATTCATTTTGCGTATTAAAGTACATTTACATTATGGCCGTATTGCTAAAGGACGATGGCGATTCCGGCGTTAAGTCGTAAGACCAAACCAATCAGTGGCGGCGTAGAAAAAAAAAAAAAAAAACAATCAAGCACACTCATTGTTTGGGTCTTATTATTTAACGCCAGGAATGCCAAGGCTTAAGGACGATAACGCTATAATGTAAATGTATAGTCGTGGTAAAAAAGTAAACACCACCTACTAACTCTGCAACATATCGTAAAAGAAAGTCACTGGTACTAAACGATTCGAAATAAAGTCTACTTTTAAATTATGTACATAAAATTCGCTTAAGTAGCCATCTACATATCAAAATAAGCCCAAACTTTGATTTTTAATGGCAACACAAGACAAGATATTTTAAATCATGGGTTCAAAGTATGCCTAGATAGCAAATTTCCTGTCATTTGGATGATAAGTTTTTAAATTATAAATATTCAAAATTTAGAGCTTCTGAAGTTAAATTACATTTTCATATTTTTATCAATATCTCCTGAAATTATGACCCTAATGTGCTAATTTTTTGTATGGTTATAATGCTAAACTCAAACATAAGTACACTGAATTTTTAATTTTTATAATTTATAACATGAATTATGAATTATGAAATCAATATTCAAAAAAATTACGAATTACAATTTGAAATTTTTTTATAGATTTATATTTTTTTATGTCCTGATTCATGCGCATGTAAAATTTCAAACTTTTCTTTCAAGTAATTTTCAAATTATGCTTAAAAAACATCAAGATCCTAGTTTAATGGTCTATCTATGATGTACAGAAAAGCATAATTTGAAAAAGTATTTTACTCATTTTATTGAAACATTTGGATCAGAATATGATTTTTGTTTACTTTTTCTGTGTCTGTTGTTAAATATTTTGTTAAAATTACGTAAATCGTATTTGCATGAGATGTAATTTTACGTCATTTATGTAAATTAGTTTAGCTTTTATTTTAAATTGTCAAAGCTCATTTTTTTTTAAAAGAAACATTCCTACCTTAGCAAAGATTTTTTACTCATTATTTTTGTTACCTTTAATTGAATTTATAGCTTCTTCTGCATTATAATAAACCTATTTTATTTTTCTGCGGTAAGGGAGACCGGGGCTATAGTTGGCTACGGGGGTAAGTAGGCGCGGTCCCCATAAATCGCCTGTTTGTGGATAGATTGTGCAACCAGTCACAGAGTACATTTCTTCTTGCGTTTTACAATCCTCATTGTAGTTTTGCCAGGTTACCTACGTGCAGTGGACATTTATTACGATTTTTCTGTTTTTTGCGCTCATAAGTATTTTTTTGTTGCTTCATTCTTTTCTAATTTCTAATACTTATCTTAATAATTGCGATTTAACTTGTGCAATTTTTCTTAGTGTATGATTAATTGTACCTACCCCATATGTGATTTACTTGGATTATTTATGCTTAGATGGTTACGTGTCCCTTTTGTGAAGAATTTATTATGCGGCTAGTAGGCGCATTGAACACGGGGCAAGTTGGCTCGGTGTCTGGTGTATTATGGTAGCTTGAAAAACAGCAAACACCGAAAAAAGTTGTTGCAATGCAAGATTTTGGGCACACGGGGCTTGCCCAAACGGAGACACTCGATTTTTTATCTGTGTTGTGACAACTGTAACTCTGATGATGTTATCGAGTAGGATAGAAGTTACTCAATGTTAATGTTTTATTCATTATTTTTATGTCTGTATAATTTAGAATTTACATTATACGGCGATAACGCCTTTGATTAAACCTACTAGTAATAAGGAAATTGATTTCTCTCGACTGCGTGTCTTGTTTTTTATAAATGGCATGTGTGTTGTATATTTGCTGAAACAAAATGACCCCACAATTAGGTGAAACAACAAAATCTAAAATATTTAAAAAAAAATAAAAATTTCGAATGGTAAGTTTTCTTCCCAATCGGCATTAATGAGCTAATTGCAAAACTTAAAATGAAATAGCAAAATAAGTTTAATCATAGAATTATTAACCCTGTTTCAAAGGCAAATAACGGATGTAAAGTTATTCCGATGTCTTTTTAATATAGATTTAGTTTTAGTTCTTCAAATAAATCGGAATATAAACCTTATGAACATATCTGAAAAGATCTAACAAGATACAATATCCCCCCTCCTACTCAAAAAGATCAATGTCGAAAAAAATGTTTTAAAAGTATGCCATTAGCAATCAACTTAGGATTTATTTTCAAACTAAAAAGAAATTTCTCTGGGTTTTTTCTACATTTTCTACATTACTCATAATATTTTTTATTCTAAATTTTGTATCAGCAGATATTCTGTACATTTTTTTCAATAAATTTAGAAAAGAGCGAGTTAAATAAATTCAAAGTCACGGAAAAAAATTATAAAAACACTTATAAATTCCATTCATATTCACATATTCAAAAACAATTTTAATTACAGATACCTTATATTTTTTAAAATCGGATAATTTAACAGTTGAAAACATTTTAAATGAATATTGCAGAGAATTTTATCGAACAAAACGGTCATATTGGAAGGAAATAATTCATTAATAGAAGTGACTTATTCTTTCTGTAGAACTTCAATTAGGATACAGCCCCTAAAATATGCTCATTTAAAAATAATTACTTTCTCTTAAACTAATCGTATAGGAATTTCATGAAAATTTGTACTTAGGCTAATTGAAGGGGTAGAATTTATTTATAGTGTTAAAATTAGGTGTTGAAAAAGATAAATTTGGGTTTGTTTTGATAGGTAGATGACTTCCCAAGAAAATTTTATATGCATTATTTAAATGAAAATTTCAAATCATTTGGTACCAATAAATTTCTTCTACGATAATTTGCGCAGAGTTAGTAGGGTGTGTTTCCCTTTTTTTTCATGACTGTACCTTTGTTGTACTAATAGGTCTGACTTAGGTGCGTCTTAGTACAGGAAAACTGTCATAATTATAAGTTATCCGGAAACCCGCTGAATATGTCATTTGCCACAACAGGAAAGTGGAGGAGGGACACACTATCCGCAGAAATACATTTACCCAGTTATCCATATCGTTTATAATGTCTTGATTCTTAATGTGGCACAGGACTTTTAAGTTAGTCGAAACAATCAAAAACATCGCCTTTTAAAAAATACCAAAACACAAATAATATGCAATTAAGATTTTTTCTTTTTTCAATTTCTGCCTGAAGTATATATTCTTAACTATGCTATCCAGAAAAATAAATGTTGCACATACAAAATTATTATTTAAATTTTAAACTTAAAAATTCATCTCACTTATGCGTGAATTAAAAACATTAAGTGCTGCGCGCATGATAAAACTCCAAATTATGTATATAGAAAACAATTTTTGAACAAAATAAAATCATAACACACCCATTTCCAAATTAAAATCAAAATATATATAAAAAGATTTCTTTAAAATTTCATTTTAGCACAGAATAAAAAACATTCCAAAATATCAAAAATTTTTTCAAGTTCTGAAGAAATGCATATTTGGTTATTTTTTTTAAAGCTCTAACTTACAAAGTAACAGTGCTCACAAACTCCAAATTTACTAATATGAGAAAACGCGTTTTAAACTTTCAATATCTACGGATCTTCAATTATACTCATCTTCTACAAATAATTGTAACTCAAGAAATATTGTACATTTTTAAATGGGGTTTTTTGCATATTGTTGAGGAATTAAAAAAAAATCAGATTAAGTCAAAAACCGAAAATTGTTTTTTTGAAAGTTTAAAGATCCTGTGCCCCCTTAAGAGTTTTATTTACTCTTTTGAAGATGCGTGAAGAGCTAACTACTATAGTTTTATGTCACAGTAAAAAAAAAAAAAAAAAAAAAAAAAATGCAAATCTTCTTTTGCTGAATTTTTGAGTTGTGTCACTTTATTTGCGAGTTGAATAAATATTTCTTTCATCTTGACAAAAAACAAATAACATTTCTTTACTTAAGAAAGGGTGGAATCATATTTATACATCTAAATATTAAAATATGTTTGACAATCAAAGTCTTTAGACTTTCATAACATTTGCTTATTAAAACACATGTTTATAAATTAAATAAAAACGCCTTTATCTTACTTTTAAGTGTGCCAACAAAATTTTCATATTCTGGACAAAACGGATAAATATCTGTTAATGAAAGAGTATATATTTATTTAGTTTAGAGAAATTGACATTCATTTTATCATTTGAAGAAATAAAAAAAACTTAATCAACCAAAAGATACAAACAGTTCAAACAATCAAAGCAGAAAAATAAGAAATAAAACTTCCATTAGACCGTTTAGACATTTCTGGATTGTATAGCTTTTTTAAAAAACTTCTTTTACAGTATTTATATATTCATTAAATGGTTTTTAATATTCGTATTATGTCAAATATTTTTTAATACTCGCACCCCAGACTTTACTGTAAATTAACATTTAAGTTAAATGCGTTTTATTTCTTCGCTTTAAAAAATAAATAAATATTATAGTGTATAGGGTGAAACACTCCGTAACTGACATATTCACGATTTATTCTTGTTCAAATCACTATTACAAAATTTTAAATCAATTTTACAATTATTTGTGTTTTTAAAAGGGTAGTAGCAATGCATTAAAAAATATATATATATATTGTTGAAATTTTTAAAAAAAATTTATACATTTTACTATTAGAAATTATTTTTTAAAGTAATTATGGTCAAAAACTCCATTCACTGACATCAACCCTGTTTTAAAGAACCAATAACTGACACAAAGTGAACCAGTGTCTGGCACTTTATTTGCAAAGATTTTTTTTTTTTTAATATTTTATAATTTAAGGGGGTCCGGGACACATTTTAAAATAATTTTTATTTATTGAGTTAAAATTCTGAATTTTTTCGTGATGGTTAACCTTATCATTTGTAAACAAAATCACATGATAAAACTTCTCAGAATTTTTTTTAATTTAAATTTAAAATTTATTAAAAAAGTGGGGTAAATTAAAATCGTTATAACTCGAAATATTATTTATAGAATTTTAATTTTTTTCTATTTAAATAAACAGAAATATATAAGTTTTAATTTTGATTCAGAATTTTTAAGAATATTAATTTATACAAAAATTAAAAATATTTAACGAAAAAATTTCAAAAAAAGTAGTGCAACATTTAAAAAAAATCGTATTTTCAAAAGTAAATATTTTTTTTCAAATATGCTGAATCAAAATTAAAGTAAAGCAATTGAAAAAGATATGTTCCAAGTTTGAGCCCCGTATCTTTAACGGTTCTCGAGTTATAAGAATTCAAACATGAGAAATGGTGAAAAAACCTATCATGAAGAAAAATGCCTTTTTACAAGAAGTCGTTTCCATGACAGCCATTGCTTGAAAGCTAGATTTTGAAAACAAACCAAAACGAAAAAATTAATATTTTTTGTTCTAATTGAGATAGAAACGTGATTTAAATGTCATTTTAAGCAGGAAAAAACAGAGAAATTTTTTTATGAAATAAAATATTTTTGCAAAATTTGAAGATTTTTGTGTTCAGGACCCCCTTAAGGAAGTTATTCTTTAAAAATATGTTGATATTTTTTATAAAAACAAAATAGTTTAATTTTTATTATAAAAAGTGGGATTTAAATTTTGAAAGAGGCAAACACTTATAATTTTTAACTGCTTTACTTTCAATTTAAAGAAAGAGGGAAATAAGCACGTGTCATTATTTAAAATAGTTTTTATTTAAAACTGTAGCCTTACAAAATTATTTTTTTTTCTTTTAAGCAAGCACAATGCATATATTAAAATGTAACTGAAGGAAAAATATAAATCATTGTTTTATTATTTGGGGATAGTCTCTCTTTATCTTCCTAATTATAGCTTTATCAACAGAAAAAGGAGTAATACCTGTGGGAGTCAAAGGCCCGTAAAAATATGTAATACCTTTTTACCACAGCAATGTCTGTTTTCTATGGTCATGAATAGGAATTTTCCTTTATTTCTCGTAGAAAGTTTACTTTACAACATTCTTTATTAATTGCAATGACCCCAATGTAAAACTTTTCATTATAATACACAGTATAATAACAATTTGTTTTCAACTAAATGCGACATTTTATTTTAGTGTACGATTTTTTTGTGTCTTCATCCAGATCATGATTTAAATCAAGGTCCGAAGAATCCTCATATACTAGTGTTTCCCCCTAGGACTTTCTTTTTTAAAGGGTGCAACACCCCACCTTTCTTAAAATCTGCGAAATGCACCATGCCCACTTTAAAAGAAGTGAATTGCACCCGTAGAGATTTCTTGTAAAAATTTTCTCCAGACCACAGTATAATAACAGAAAGCCCTCATTTTTTTAGGTAAAAGAAAAGACATTTTTCAATGATATTGTAATGTAATTGTATTTTTTTATTTATAATTCTAAATTTTTTTACATTTTAGTACATTTTTGGTCTCTTTTTTTTATGTTTTAGTATCTTTTCTCTCTATTTCAAGAATGACTTACCATTCCGAGACGTGCTTTGCTTTATTGTACTTCGACGAACTCTAAATTGCTTATTTACATGTAATACACTCATTGCTTCTATTTGCACAACACGAATGGCATTATCCACAACTTCAATAGAATACCGAAATTTCAGCTGTTTTCAAATTTCAGTAGAGGATTTCAAATTAGATGCCATTATTTTACTTTAAAAAACAAAAACAAAAAATGATTAAAACTTATTCTAAATATCTATATATTTAAAACGCTAAGCGTTTTCTTTTGACAGTGCGTGAGAAGAAACTACTGCATCAAATACCAATCTTTATTTAAATGAAAGATATTTGGCCACACATTTGTTATTGTCCATTCGTTTGTTCAAATATTTTATTAATTAACTGTAATGTTAAATTAAAATTCTTCAGCATTATATAAGTACAAGTCTGCCTTTGGAGTGACGCGCTGCACATGCGCAAAGATGATCGCTCAGTTGAACTATCACATCACAGGTCGAAGTTGTTTTAAGTTCGTCTGCTATTCGATCTTACTATAAACAAGCGTTTCTTTCTTTCACAAAGTTAATATTATTTGGTTCTTTCAGCATTATTAATTAAAAAATTTATTGTGTCTATATTAAGAGCTAGATACAGTTTATTTCGGGGGTGTCATGTTGTTTTGGTCATATTACACACAGAAGATAAACACAGTGATTTGAGGCTCAAAGTTATGGATCCGTCTTATGAATTGCCATAGTTAGACACGAAGGAAACTAGCATATTAAGTTGTAGCTATTTCTTTGAGAAAATAAGGTGTCATAAATATTAAAACTCAAAACAATTTTTGTAAGATCATAACTCAAATTTGAGACATTCGTATGCGTCAACTGTTTTTCGAACCTCTTCAATTCAGAAGGAAGTAAAACGAGTTTACGCTAGCGTAGCGGGTTAACGCAGTACTTTATATCTCTGAACTTTTGTAGAGGACGCAGCTTCGAACCCAAGCGTGGCAAAATAAGTAATATTTTTTGGATAATTCATTTCAATAATGACATATTTTGTTAGGAAGAGAAGTTATAGGATTTTTATTTTATTGTTATTATTATTATTATTAGAATGCTTTATAATTAAATAAAATTTAACACTCAATAATATTTTGAAAAAAAAGAAGATTTTATATTTAAAATAATTAAGCTAAAATATTTTGCATATAATTATCAATTAAATAAACTGAGCTGATCAAAAATTTTTGTTATTTTTCTGACCATTATCAAGAATATATATGTGCGTGTGTCAGAAAGAAAAGTTTGCCATTCATTTGCATAAAAAATAAAACGGAAAGAAAGAAAAATATTCGTATAAGAGCTATAACAGAAATTACCTTGATATCCAGGTTTAATATTTTAAAAATATAAAATAAAATTCAAGTAATAAAAAATATATATTATAAATCGTTAGTTGCGTCATGTTTCAAATTTAGGTTTTTAGAGAATGAGACAAATAAAAATAAAATTCATGGCAGCTTTTAATGGTCATGTAGTTTTAATAAATAAATGAAAATAGATATTGTTATTAAAAAAAAAAAGGGGTCGTAGTAAGTAAAAATATATTCTCTACCCGGTGTTTTTAGGCAAATTTCTGATAAAAAAACAAGTAGTATAAGTTTATAATTAGTTGTAAATTATAAACTTAAAATTCTTTCACTTCATTGAATAGGTTAGACTGGCAGCACCATCTACCGCCTTAAATAAATAAGAATCACTTATGCAATATAGAAATTCGTCACGTAATTCGTCATTCAATAATTAATTTAAAAGAAACTAATTAAAAATTCAAGAATTTTTCTAATAAAACATTCAAGTTATTTACCGTCAAATCTTAACGGGCACTAACTAGTAAAAATTAAAATCAAAAGAAAGTTTATATCTAAAATGATTTTTAATGACTACTTGTATAAAGTCTAATTCAATTTGCCCTTTCACTTTAAAGTATTATTTAATAGTGTTTATTTATTTAAATTTATTATTTATATTTGATATCATACTACAGATACATGCGTCCTTTTTTCACGTTTTAAATTATTAGTATCACAGAAATCCAATAACTGGCATTTATAAACCAGTCACTGATATAAGATGTCAGAAACTGGTAGAACAACTCAAATTTTAATAATGTTTACGACAAAATAAATTTAAATTATTATTATAAGTTTTTAAACTGTTCAAATAATAGATTTCAACTTTTTAAATATAAACAATAGCTGACACATATGCCATAGACTGGTGAAATGAAATTCCAGAAACCAATAACTGACACTCCCTCATTAAGCTAAATTAAATAACTATATAAACTATAAATCGTGGCTCTAATGTATCATAGGCATATTTTAACTAATTTCTACCAGTATAACTTTGTAAAAGTTTAGGATGGTTGCATTATAAATATAATTGAAAAATACTACCTTAATTTTAGAAATAAGATTAATACTTAAAATGGCACTTTTTGAATTCTTAAAAGTGTTTTCCTCATTGAATAGATTTTTGAGCCTCTAGTAGCGAATAAATTGACTCCAAAATAAAAATAAGTGTTTGAGTTATCACTAGAGTACCTTACTTTTCATAATTTTACTAGAAAATGTTTATTTGAGTTCGATTTTTGCAGAAGTGTCAGTTACTGGTTAGGTGTCAATAACTGGGGGTTTCACCAGAGACATTATTTAAAAAATGGGTGTTTCAAGTTTGCCGGCTGTTATGCTGCAGTGATATTTTTTTTTTCAAAAGATAATAGATCTAAGATTAAAACTATCTGTTATATTATACTATCTGCTTATTTTTATACGAAGGACATTCTAATACTTTGCGTGAAAATTCCTACTGAAACTAGTCGGATGTGCCAATCCCAAAACTTTCCTCTTTCTCATACATGTTCAAAAAGTCGTTACACATGTTAATACTTCAGTATTATCACTTCAATACTACACTAACTTTGATTTTCATCTTAAGTTTCTGTTTCATTTTACAAATCGGAGTAAAAACGAGTTAATCTCGATCATAATATTTAATAAAATTAATATTTTTCGTTATTTGTTTATACATCAGCTGCTTGAGAATCACAGGGTTAGCTGGATCATGACCAACGACGTCGGAGGGGATAATCTTTACACGGTGATTGGTACAAAGCGGCGCGACCATTGTTTTGTTCCAATTAGAGAACTGCTCGGGCCTATTTTCATTCACGGCACTCGGGCCGGGCCCGGGGCTTACTTTTTTCTGAAGTCTCGGGCCGGGCCTAGTCACTATTCTTTACGGTCCGGGCCGGGCTCGGGCCTTACTTTTTCCTGAAGGTTCGGGCCGAGCCGGGCCTAACTTATTTTTTCTGCACACACCCGGGTACTGGTTTCATTCCTAATCTTCATGGCCCAAAATTTTCATTCCTAGTTTTCACCCACCCCGTATGAAAATCATTGTCTCGGAATGGCCTGGTCCATTCAAAGGTCAGTAAAATTAGGCTTGACACAAATTTTTTGTCAAAAAATGCATACATTTTTAAATCGTCATTATTCTACAATTAAACATTCAAATTCATTCTTTTTAAAGAGTAGTAGATTTCTAAACTTATTAAAATATAGTTAAAGTAAAATATAGTAAAACGTGTGAAAAAGAACCTGTCTATGACGGAATCTTGTTTTAAACTGAAAAACGTGTTGATCCATGCAAAATTAATATACTACTCAATACTACGTAAGAAAATTATACAAATTAATAACAAACAAAATTAATATACTACGTGAGAAAATAATATATAATACATTTACACTTGCTAAGAAGGGAACTTGTCTATAACGCATTTTTTTTTCTTTTCTATGCAATTCAGTCTTAGATTTTACTGTATAGCATTTTTCAAATATTTAACACTTCAATACATGGAATATGGATTAACAATATTAATGATAACTGAAACATTTACATACAAGAAATAGAGATTCCTTAAAAAAATAAATATCGCACCCTGCGGCACTTCTATAAAAATGAAGATTATAACCATGAAAAGAAAAGTTAAGATAAATATTTTTGGCTTGATCTCCTCGTACAAGAAAAACTGTTAACCAAATCGGCATAAAAATAAATGTTTAGTAGAAATTCACTCGGGCCGAGATTTTAACTTCTTTCGGGCCGGGCCGGGCTCGAGCCGAACTTTTAACTTTTTACCCGGGCCGGGCCAATAAATTTTTTTTTACGGGCCGGGCCGGGCTCGGGCCGAACTTTCAACTTTTTTACCAGGCCGGGCCAATATTTTTTTTGTACGGGCCGGGCCTGGAAATGTCGGCCCGTGCAGACCTCTAGTGCCAATAGCCATGTAAAGATGATCCAATCCGTGTGACAGTTTAAAAGCCATGAACTGGCCTTGTATGTCGTTGGTCACAGCTGGATGCGAATTTCCAGTCGCTGTATAAACAGCCGATGAGAACTATGAGAAATCGAGAAAAATCGCTATTACAGCGCCTTTTTCCGGCGGATTGTACGTGGGAGCTGTTGGCCATAGCCAAAAACACAGACATGAAATTTTGTACCATTATATGTATAACTTGATACACTTTTTAATGATACAATATTGAAAATAGCACAAAAAATGCCATTACAGCGCCCCGTTTAGGTGGATTGTTCCCAAATTCAGGTGGGACCCGCAGGCCATAGCCAAAAACATACACATAAAACTTGGTTCAATTCTATGCATAACTTATTCACATACTTTTCGATGATACAAAGCGGACATACATACGGACACACGGATGCACAGGCAGACAGACATTTTGTGTAAACATGCTTTTCGGGATCTCTGGACACTAAAACATGCTAATCCGTCGAAAACCAAAAGTCAAAAATATTTTCGATTACACTACTTTCTTCTTTAGAAAGAAGAAAGTAAAAAAAAATGTCTGATTCTAAAATAATAATAACGTTCCTCTGATTAAGTATGGATAGAAAATTTATTTTTATTTTTTGCAAAAAGACTCCATGGTTATATCTAGCAATGTAACAATATTTTATTATTTAACTTTTCACTGAACGCACTTAACGTTTTTACACGAACGGGTCCGCGACTTATTAAAAAAAAAATTCGACAGAAATTACGCTATTACAATTGCAATATTTTTTATAATAGTGATAAGAAACATATAAAAGAACTATAAAATAATCAGTAGCAAAAATTTTAATTTCGAAATCATTTGAAGAGTTGAGTGGAAGAACATGTTATGATACATTTTCTTATTTATTTGTTAATCTTTTGGATGAAGGCGTTATGAGATTTTCTATCACATGTAAAGCTAAAATACTAAGATTCCATTTAGTTTTGAAGATTTGAGACATTATTCATTAATATTTAATAGTTTTATATTTAATACTGTAAATAATATTAATATTTTTTAATATTTGAAATTTAAATATGAAGAAGTTTTTCTCAGAGTGATTAGTACCACACCTGTTAATATTTTAAACACATGGTATCAAACCGAAAATCATTAAAATTTACAACAAAAACTTTTACTTCACATTTCTTCAAATTTAATTTTTGCTACTTGACAAGTCCTTCCACTAAAATCTTCATTTATAAGAACAAAGTTTCGGAAAAATGAAATTTGCCATAAAAATTGCGGCACCGTGCCGATATTTAATTTTTCCACTGAGCTAAACTTAGATTTTCAGATGACAGAATCGATGTCGTTGTTCAATATTGAAAATATTTGCATAGCTTTTCTGTAGAGCATGTTCTCTTAATATTATATTCAACATAATTTAAAAATAATTCAATAGGCCATTAGATTGATTCAAAATGATTGGATTATCATTGTTACATTGATTCAATTTGCGTGTTGCAAGACGTTATTTTAATACAAATTATTATTGTATAAATAATTTATTGTGAGGATATCTTTCTTTGGAATGAAGATGTGATTTTTTTTATGAATGTAGAATGGGTAATATAAATTTTGGCAATAATATTGTTTATAGTAGTATATTTAAAATAATTGGTCATAATTAAGAATAAATGTAAAAATAAATGTTTGTTGTAATTTAAATGTTATCTAGTAAAAATTCTCTAAATAATTATTTATTTTTTGTTATTTTCTTGAATGCGTGGTATAATCGGATAAAGCATCATTGTCGCTTTTTATCGTGGTCTTATTTATTTTTTTAAAAAAATCAATTATTTTTAGCACAATCAACGGATTTGTAAATAATTCATGTGCAAGTAGTAATTTTACCATCTGACCAAAAATTAATCTTTAGCTGAATGTAGGATGGGTGATATAAATTTTGGCTATCGTATTGCTTGTGGTATTATATTTAAAATAATTGGTCATAATTAAAAATAAATGTTTATTTTAATTTAAATTTTATTTATAAAAATTCTTTAAGTAATTACGCTATTTTCTTGTATCATCGAGTAAAACATCATTGTCACTTTTTATCGTGGTCTTATGAGTGCATTATTTATTTATTTTTTTATAATTCAATTATTTTTAACACAATCAATTGGTTAGTAAATAATTCATACCAGTAGTAATTTTTCCATCTGAACGAAAATTGATCTTTAGATGAATGTAGAATGGGTGACATAAATTTTGGCAATCCTATTGCTTATAGTATTATATTTAAAATAATTGGTCATAATTAAAAATAAATGTTTATTGTAATTTAAATTTTATTTGTAAAAATTCTCTAAATAATTATTTATTTTACGTTATTTTCTTGAATGCATGGTATAATCGGGTAAAACATTATTGTCGCTTTTTATTTTGGTCGCATGAGTGCATTATTTATTTATTTTTTTAAATTCAGTTATTTTTAACAAAATAAATTGGTTAGTAAATAGTTCATACGAGCAGTAATTTTTCCATCTGAACGAAAATGTGATCTTTAGATGAATGTAGAATGGGTGATATAAATTTTGCCAATCCCATCGGTTTTAGTATTATATTTAAAATGATTGGCCATAATTAAAAATACATGTTTATTTTAATTTAAATTTTATTTAGTAAAAATTCTTTAAATAATTATTTATTTTACGTTATTTTCTTGAATGCGTGGTATAGTCGGGTAAAGCATCATTGTCGCTTTTTATCGTGGTATTATATGACTATATTATTTATTTTGAAAAAAAAAATTCAATTACTTTTAACACAATCAACGGATTGATAAATAATTCATATACGAGTAGTAGTTTTACCATCTGAACGAAAATTGATCTTTAGATGAATGTAGAACGGGTTATATAAATCTTGCCAATCCCATTGCTTATATTATATTTAAAATAATTGGTCATAATTAAAAATAAATGCTTATTGTAATTTAAATTTTATTTAGTAAAAATTCTTTAAATAATTATTTATTTTGCGTTATTTTCTTGAATGCATGATGGTATAATCGGATAAAACATCATTGTCGCTTTTTATCGTAGCTTTATGACTACATAAAAAAAAAAAATCAATTATTTTTAACACAATCGACAGTAAATAATTCATGCGAGTAGTAATTTTTCCATCTGAACGAAAATGTGTCGAGACTGGTACTCGAACTCAGACACATTTTTGATCAGATGGAAAAATTACTACTCGTATATATACTTTTTGTTTACTTTTTACAATATTTTTTATAATGAATGAATATCAGAATTTCATCTTGATTTATTTTTACTTACAGCATGTAAGAGTGCATTCATACAAATTAGTTTTGGATGGAAAAACAAATGAAGTCGGTATGTATGTTACATTTGATGAAAATGAACTAAAAATGATAATCTGATTTTGGATGAAACCTCAGACCTAAACATTTATTATTGTAATGCATCACTTATAATGATATATCTCCAATTATAATAACTTTTTTTAAGGGATCAGGTACCTTTAAAGCTGAGAAATTGCATGAAAAGGAGACTCTGATATGGATTGCTATAACCCCGCATCTGATTAACTTTTGGATATGAAATTTTAAACACATATTAAAAGTTATATGCTAATAGTGAATGTTCTGAAAAAAAGTCTAGATGCATATAAAGTTTTTTAAATTTCATTTGAAATTTTATGTTTTTTAAATAAACAAATTCACCTTATATGTCTTGCTCGCATGATTTCTCATAATTGAATTGTCACAGTGAGCTCAAAATTTTTTATTGAGTAGATATATAACATGGGTTTAAAATGGCCTACACTGGAAAAAAATAGAATGATTAGTTTTTGAGAAAAAAAAAAAGTGTAAAATCAAAAATTTTGAAATTATTTTTGCATGAAAATAGTCATCATTTCTAAATTTCTTAGTTGTTGAACAAAATAATAGGTCATTTTGTGCATCTATGAGGTTTATACCTTGTGTTAAAATTTCATGGAATTCTATCCTGCCATTTCTTAGAAATCATGCGCTCAGTGACCAAAATCAACGGTTTGAGAAAATTGACTTTAAAGATCGAATTACCCCTTGATAATATAAAGAGAGCTCAAACTATTTTAGACATAACTTCCCTTCTAAATTGAATTTTTGCATGTGGTTTCTTTTAAAATATTCCTTAACACTTTCATCGCGAGGGACGAGATAACTCGTCTTCCAGGAATATTAGCTATCAATCATGGAAAATCAATTCGTACCGGAAAATTATGTCATTTATTTATTAGACATTGATTCCAATATCTAATGTCTAATTATTACTGGGCAGAATTTTCCGGTGCGAATTGATTTTCCCAAACGGACACGACATTTTATTATTTTTTTATGTTTGTAAGGACAAACAAATCATTAGAGTGAGAAATGATATTGATTATTATTTTTCAAAGTAAAATAAACAAGTTTTAAATGAATTTGTGTTTTGTTTCAATTTTAGTGCTGCGAGGAGCGGCTCAGGCTCTTAGCGCAAAGGGTGGGACAAAGGCGCGCCATTGCCGCGATGAAAGTGTTAAGAATAACATTTTAATGTAAGCTATTAATGAAAAAAATATTTTTGGACACATTCAAAGGCACCTGACCCCTTAATAAAAAATATTTAAAAGTTGCAACGTGTATAATTTGGGCGATTCTCCTGATATACGATTTATACGGCAGAATGTAAATGCAGTATAATGAAAAAAGTGTTTTAGCGAATAAATGCATTTATTCGCTAGTAAATGCATTTAAGGACGTGAATTTCAAAACTCGCCTTATCCAAAAAATGAAATTTTGGGAAATCGCGAAAAACCTGTAACTGCGACCCCGTGCATCAAATACCTCCAATTTTTTGTATACTTATAGCTAGTTGCTCAGTGATATCATTGTATTAATTTGGAAAATCTACTTTAATTCATTTAATTAATTAATTGGAAAAAGTTTCGGATAAGAAGAGTTTTGTTGCCAACCTATGGATAAGAAGAGTTTTGTTGCCAATCGTCTATCATACTTGCGGAAAGAAATTAATAGTTTCTATTTTTGGTCATCGGATGATAATATTTTTGATTAAAAAATAAACCTTACGAAAGCAATAAGTATGACTAAAATTTAGTACTACGTTTTATTATAAAAAAGCAAACTTAACAATAATCAAATAAAACTTATCAAAAATAGCTTTTAATTAAAATAACTTTTTTTTAAGAATGTAATATAATATAATCTATATAACATATAATATTATATACATGCACCATCTCCTTCTGTTCTGGTTCCTTAGAAATAATATTTTTATATTAAGTAAGCACCTCCATTTCTGACCAGTTTTCATCAAAATGATTTTTAACAATCCGTGGACATCCTTAAGTTTCTCTTGCTTCACGGGGACTCCTTCCCCCTTCTTTTTAAGAGGAAAGTTCATTTTTTAGATGCCTCAAGCACAAGTTTTACACTCTGGTACTGATATTCCAAGAATCTTCCGAAATACACTTCCAGAAATTTGAAGATGGCCATGGTTCTTAGTCTTTATAGTATCTTATCGTAATGCCTTTGAAAGCACACTGAGATGCACTTAAAAAAAACTTTCAAGGTGAAAATTTTACTTTTCTGGTTGTTTCACGGAAGGAAAGAATCCTGCGCGGTTTCTTGAAGGAGGTGTTTGAGATGTAAATTTCAAAATAAAATTACCTTATGCAATTTTGTTTTTGCTTGAAAAAAAAAAAGCTTTGTGGAAGCGTTATACATCTTGCATTGAGACAGTTGAATACTTGAGGTTCGCTTTCTGGTGAGTGCACTTTGAGAGGACCGGAAATGCCTAGGTTTATGCCTGAGAATAAAAATTAAATCTTTTAACATCTTCTGACAGTAAGAAATATAGAGAACGATTCTCCATTATGAACTTACATTTTAATCTTCATTTGCGTGTATTCTTTACTATCCCGCGTGTTCTTATTTCTTTTTCTATTCTTCACCCATCCGCTATAAAATGCAAGAGTTTATTCACTGTCCATTATACATAAGACATGCTGTAAAACTTATTTAATTAGTTTGTGTGAATAGAACAGGTAATATCTTTAAACGAAAATAGCAACAGGTCGCATAAAAATAAAGGAAAATTACTGTAATAGTATCTGATAAGCTAGCCGTCCGTTGGTCTTACGCATGCGCAGGGATAAAGCTAGTTTTCTTGCGAACTCCCTAGTGGATAAGGCGAGTTTTGAAACCAAACCAATATTTTAAGAACCCAAAAATAAAGGAAAAAATATTTTTTTTTACATATTATAGTGTTTTATCTGTGCAGGTTTACCAATAGAATAGATTAGTAGAGAAAACTCGATTTTTTTCATTTTGGATAAGGCTAGTTTTGAAATCCACGTCCTCATTTATTCGCCAAATTAATTTTTTGTAATGCGTATTTCAGTTGCTGAGAAAGTTAAGTTCTGCAGTAAAAATTTATTTCAATAAAAAATATAGTGCATAAAAATATTCGCCTAAATTCCAAATTTCGATCACAATACATTCTGCGTTCTCAAACCATAATTTTCATATATTAATTTATCAATTCCATTATGCTCTTCACGCCTTTTTAAACCTTTTGCACATTAAAAACATTTTGATTATTCATTATAAAATAAAATAAATTCATTATAAAATATATATTTCATTATTTAACACTATCTCTACCGGTTTCATAGACCGGTATTAAAAGATTTCGATTTATGGTTTTTCATTTGTAATTTTCAAATTGAAATAGTTACAAATCATTTTCAATACATTAAAGACATTTTTTATGCTTATTACATTAAAAAACTAAGAGCAAAATAAACATAAACCAAAGCTTTAAAAATGATGTCATTTGACACCGTTAGAAATAGTATTTAGTAACACTATTAGATAGTATAACATTAATCTGTTCGTAATACAACAAAATCTCTCAAAATGTAGACTCGTTGGATAAAATATTTTGTCTGCTAAATAGAGCTGTGCTTTATTGAGAGGTATAATGTAAATATAAGTAAAATCATCATAAGTACAAAAATATGTAACTTAATTTAAATTCGCTCAACTTATCCAAGATAACAGAAGCGAGAAAAAGATAAAAATACTTTAAAAATATATGTTTTAAGGCTGTTCTAAAATCCAAACTAGCCATTTTATGAAACAAGTCTGAATTCATTTTTGCTGAAAATACATAAAACTGGCATATGCTCTTATTCAGACAGTATGTAATTGAACGTATTTTAAAGAATTGTAATATCTGAAAAAATATGTAAAACAAGGATTCATGTTTTTCAATTTTTCAGTAAAGGCAAAACGATTTTTCATGAAACTCTGTCAAAGTTCGCCTTTTTAACAGAATTTCCGGAAACGACAGCGTGGTAAAGAGTAAAATCCTACCATAATAACACGACCGTCGCTTATAACTCAAGGTATAATTAATTTATCGAAAAATGGAAAAAGTGTTCATTTCAAATCAATGAATTTAGACAACCGTAATATATTCTGAGGAAGTTTCGTAAAGACCCGATCGTTAAAAATATACAAAAAATGCTTTGTCCTGCATCCATTTACCTTTAAATGATGCAAAGTTGCAATATTTAAAATCATTTTTCTCAGTTTATGTTTTTTCAATAGAGCAGTATGATAAAAAGATTTTTTTAAATGGATGATCTGACAACAATAAATAAAATATCATGACCTATGTAAAAATACGGTAAAAATTATTGCTCACTTAAAATTTTTATTTTTAAAAAATAAGCTATTTATATTACTGAAGATTTTATTCTTTATTTTATGAAATACACCATGAGTATCTCCATTACTACACTGTAAAAAAATTAAAATGTAATTCTACAGACGTACGCTCCCAGGAAAAACTGTAAATTTACGGCCGTTTTCTTTTCAATTTTCACGGGTAACAGCCTTATTTGATGAAAAATGGTCTGATCCACTAAAAAAATATGGTACGACCCCATACCAAAGCGATATAAGTAAGTGACCTATCTTAAATGGGAGAGGTAATCGCAAGATTAAAGGCGAGGTCACATCAATCAAGGTCGCACGCCACGTAGCGGACGGGGAGAATTACAGAAAGATGCCTAACTGTTTTCATCTTTATGGATAATCTATTAATTGCACATCTATGAAATAACTGCACAAGCGCAAACGTCGTGTTTTCATTTGTTTGTAGGATTTATATTATGACAGTAATAGAATATTCTATTAATTTTATTCGTGTTTTTTTACTTATTTATTATAGTTAATTATTTAAATAAAAACAGTTATTTTTATAATTAGTATTATTTGTTAAAATGGCAAAATGTTGGCCATCGAATAGCTGTAGTTTTCGAAATTGTAAGAAAATTATTTTTCTTTTAGAATTCATATCTGTCCTTTACAAAAGAGTAAAAGAAGTTAGTTACATATTTTAACTTTAATTTATTAAAAAAGATAAAATATTATTTAATATATATTATCAAATGTTCTTGATTTAAATACGCTCGATTTTAATTATTTTCTTTTAATGAAATGAAAAATGACTCATAAAAATTAATAAGTAGTTAATGTGTAAAGATTGAATTTTAGTCTTATTTTTTACTCAATTCTTGATGTGCTAAAGTTATAGAAAATGATTTACACGGTTGTATTCCCGATGAGAATACAGCATTTATGAAGGTTTTGAATATGTATAGAATTTAATTATAAATAAAATATTCAATTTTAAGTCCTTTTGTTCGCTTATCATGCGCAAACGATAAATTTCCAACATTCTCTTAATCGCATTGCAATCATCTTATTTAATTTATTTAATTTAATGCATTCATTTAATTTAAAACTCATTTCATTTTATATTCGAAATCATTTTAATTTAAAATGCTTGCATTAAATGTTGTACTATTAAACGAGCAAGTGCTGTTCATTTATTTGTTTAAATATTTTGTGAGTCTAGGCAATAACTTCAATAATTTTTTCTAAAATCGCCAGATTAGATTTTTTTTTTGAAACAGACAAAGTCATTTAGAGAATCTCTGTTAAAAACTCAATTACCAATTTCAGATTGTTACTTACTCACAGAAGATGAATATTGTTTGCCAGATTTATTGCAAAATATTTTTTATTAGATTGTTTTGATAAAAATATGTGTATTTAAAAAAAATCACAATGTCATTTTAGTTTAAGCGCAAAAGGCAGTAATACTTTCGTAGTATTAGTGCTTTTCTCCCGAAATTAAAATGATATTGCGACTATTTTTTTTTATGTACATAATTTTATCAAAACAAACTGTAATAAAAATATTTTGCAATAAATCTGGTAAACAAGATTTATCTTCCGTAAGTGAGTAAAGATTCAGAAAATATGCGCAAGAGATGCGCAGATAGTAGATATTCTGTCATATATGACGTCATACTGAAAACCCGCGTATTTGCATTATTCACCCTGTCCACCAGATGGCGCAGCTGTGTCAATATACTCCAGATTCCAGTATTGACATTGTACGCTTAATATATATGCAGTTTTGCCCCATACATTTCCCTCCGCTAGGGTGTAACCCTTCATTTTAGTCGTGTTTCGAAAAATAATGTCACTTAATCGCGACCGTAACATATTTTTTAATCCCCCAAACAAGCGATTCTGTGATGATTATCTAATGTGCTACGTGCTACGGAGCAGTAAGTAAAGTGTTATTGTGTTTTGAAGTGCATTATATCTTTGCTCCGTAAAATTACGGGCTGTACAAAATGATGGGCATGGATTTTTTTTTTTTTTTTTTTTTTTTTTTTTTTTTTTTACGGGGTATGACTGGAGCCTCTGCTGCCGGCCTGTGCCCGTAATTTTACAAGGATATTTTTAGATACTTAAAAAATTAAGGGCAATTTAAATCTTTTTGCAGCTCTAGCCCATCTGTTAGCAAAAATACGGTACGATCCCATACATTTTCCTCCGTGAGGGTGTACATGTACTTGTTGGCACAAAATGATGGGCATGGATATTTTTTTTTTACGGGGTATGACTGGAATCTCTGCTGCCGGCCTCTGCCCGTAATTTTACAGGGAGATTTTAACAGTGTAAATCTACAGAAATCTGTGTGTTTTCTAAAATTTTATCTGTACACTGTAAACAAAAAAAAAAAAAAAAAAAAAAAAAAAAAGATGTAAATCTACAAAACTAGTTTTAGTAAAGCTACAGAAATCTGTACACCTACTAAAATTTTATCTGTAACCCGGGAATAATTACATGATTATTTTTTGTTCCAGTTACATAAAAAGTTCTAGGCATCCCAGTTTCCTAAACTATATTTTTAGTAACCTTACAGATTTTTTGTTTTACAGTGCAAACGTGTATCTGTTTGTTACACGAATTTCTTTTGTTGCAGTTACATAAAAGGTTGAAGGCATCCCAGTTTCCTAGAAAATTCTTAGTAACTTTATAGATTTTTTTTTACAGTGTACATCCATAACTACTCAAATAAAAAATTAGTTGAAAGTGTATCAAGTATCCCATTTTGGATTTCTGATGGATTACTTGAAATAAACTGAGCGATGTCTTCATTAGTATAATCTCTAATCTGATGATCGATTTCCACATCAATTACATCACTGCGACAGTTTTTCACGCGATTCAACCCCGTTCTTCCTTTTCTTCATAATCATTATTTACTAACATACTTTCACTGGGTAGAAAGCCAACCTTAGGTATAAATTATATCTTTGCAAATGTTATATAGTTAATGCAGTTCTGATAAGGAATTGAAAAAATAATATACATGAATGTTTTTTTTAACGATATTATTATTGCTCTATATTTGGAGGCTTATTATATGGAGTGGTCTTTCTGTTGTTTCTTTTTAGAACTATGAATATTTCACAGGTTATTTGTGTCAGCTACCGTGTGTCATGCATGTATGAACTGTCAAATGTATGCCATTTGTACGACAAGACGGTGTAACGGCACACACTGCTCGCCAAACCATCAGCCTATTGAATGAGAAATTTTCAGATCGCGTAATTTCAAGAAATTCTGAAGTGAATTGGCCGCCAAGATCGTGCGATTTAACCCCAATGGATTATTTTCTTTGGGAGTGTCTGAAAAGTAAAGTGTACGCCAATGCCCCCGCACAATCCAAGACCTCAAACGTAACATCCGGGCTGAAATTTTGGTCATGGATCCGCTCATTCTCTGAAAAGTAATCGAAAATTTTGATGTTCGGATAATGGCATGTAAGCGGAGTCGCGGCGGCCACATGTGCGATATTGTATTCAATACATAAAGGGCATAGACCCACCTTCCATGTTCAATAAAGAATTTCGATTTTCACTCATAAAAATGCGTTTCTTTCATGATAAAAAAAGAATTTCGATTTTCACTCATAAAAACTGCGTTTTCTTTCATAATAAAAAGAACCAACAGATGGATCACCCGATACATCCTATATGAAGGGACTATTACTTACAAAACTGTCCCTAAATAGAAGTGTCCCATATCCCTTAACTGGTGTTATGGTGCCATTTAGACTCTAAGTATTTTTCTACTTGTGGCATTTCTTTATAAATTGTAATGTGTACATAATTTGGACATAAAGATATAAAAATAATAAATTATATAAGTTATATACTTACTTATTTGTTTAACTGACAAATGCAGTCCTGAAAGATATCATTGTTTTTCAAAAATTCATTTTATTTGTTTGTTTGTTTTTAAATTTAAAAATACTATTGTGTTTAAAAACTATTGTGTTTAAAAATACTAGATGGGCACGAAATGGCATCCTAACGTTAGTTGCGTACAAAAACTTCACGACAGCAGTTAAAGGTAACAATCAACTCGGACTAGTAGTTGATTGTTACGGTTTTACAAGAGCTAAATCAAATGTTTCTTTTTCAAGATGACAAATATGATTTTCAGTTTCCTATCCTATTACCACCTGGTCATACAGTTGTAAAATTGATGATAAGGCGTGTTTATTACATGTTGTATCGATATTTAATATGATTTAACTGGATTCATTACGACTAAGGTGTGTCAGAATTTCTTTCTTTAGGATAGTCTTGTGAGCTCAAACTCGGTTAAATTGATAGATTCATATAAGCAATATAGTTTTTATATCATGCTCAGAAAATCATCTTTTTAAGCTTTTTTTAACCCATTTATGCCTGTATTTTTCTTTTCTCAAATTTGTTGGTAAAATCACTTTAAGACGTTGCAAAATGAACTGGAAAAACACTAAAAAAACTTACAATAAAGTATTTTTGTATTTATTTGATAAAATGCAAACGTACTAAATATGGGAATATCCATACGTGGAAAAATGCATGATTATATGTTTTGTCTAAATTTATATAAATTAAGCTTTTTAATTGTATGTTATATACTGTAATTAGTATTTTTATGAACTATTAAAAAATATATTTATTTCTTTACAGAGACTAATAACATTATAAGTATAATTAATAATAAATTAAGAATAATCGTATTGGAGGCTAAAAAATAATTTATTTCAAAATCATCTTGAAAAGGACTTTACATCAATAACTGTCCTCTTAATGGGTAATGGAAATATGTACCCATTTGCGCCTAGTGCCCGATATTTTGTACGTTACAAACATGCATAAAACATATAATTTCGCATTAAAAAAATACGTATTTCAAAGAAGTCTACAAGCTAAGATTATGCCTTATTTATTTGGATCTTGGTAGAAAAAACACAAATAAACCTACTTTTTACATTTCGACATCTTGAAAGATGAAAAATGGCCTTCATTTAAGCAAATAAATATCAGTCTTATGATGTCATCTCTCGGTAATAGATTAGGACATTTATAGACAATTACTTCATACAATTTTCATGTTGTAAAGAAGAAGAAAATTATAAAAAAAAAAATATTAAAATTCAAAACGTCCAAAAAATGAGAAGCTAGGCATAAATAGGTTAAACATCACAGAGAAAACAACATTACAATTTTGTCCTTTTGCTGAGAGGTCATATGATTAGGATATTTTAAAACGTTTCAATTCAACTTTAATTCTATGGTAAATAAGTAATTAACAAGTAAAATATCTGTTTTTACAGATTCCTTTCAACATATTGTACATATCACAGAAATATTAAAGAAATAAATTTAATTTACACTCTTGTATTTAACTCAATTTGGTTCATGTATATTTGAAGATGAAATTCTGTAATTGCTTTCTCAGTCATTCGCTGATATGCTTCAATTATAAAAAATATATACACAGGTGTGTTTCCGATAACAACACAGCATTTTAATATTTTTAAAACTTACTTATAAAACTAGGGGGCTGATACCCTGCTTGCTAACACTCCGCAATTCATATTGGGATCGCTACACGATCCCAGCTCGCTTCGCTCGCTCGCCACTATTTGTGTCAACTCTAGCCAGAATGAGTGTTATCATAAATCATTATAATGTATTAAATTTACAAATATTTTTAATGTATAAAAAAGTAATGGAAAACTTTGTTGAAAAATGTAAATAAACATGTATTAAAAAACTTTGGAAACAGAATTAATTTAAAACCTCAGTGAAAACACAATAAAAAATATTTTTAGTTGGGCCGCTATACGTAGTGCCATCGCTAAGACTTTTTATTGGTGGGGGAGAGAACCTTAAATTGCCAAGTCAAATTTCATTATTTGCCAACTCGTTTTATAATTTTACCAACTTACCACAGTTAGAAAATGTAATATAGTTCCTATTTGTTAAAAGTTTAATGATATTACCAATTAGTTTTGTAATTTTTGCCAAATCTATCAGAAATAGAAAATATATTATAGTTTCTATTAAAGTTTTAAGCAAATTTGCCAACTAAGTTTGTAAAATTGACAAGTGTAATAACATTCGCGAATGTTTGGGGAGACCCCTTAGCGAGGCCCCTGATGCGATCCGAGCAAGCAACATATGAAATTTACAAATATTTTTATTAATGTATAAAATCCATGCAAAACTTTGTCGAAAATGTAAATAAAAACGCATTTAGGTGGTGCTGCCAATGGGTAAAACATTTTAACATTATGAAATTTATAAATTTTTTAAATGAAAAATAATTCATAAAAAGTAATTGAAAATGTAAATAAAAATGCATTTTTCAAAAGTTTGGCCCTGTGACTTGATCATCATTGAGAAAGCTAAGCGAACTGGAAATTGACGCCGTTTAAATTTAAATGGCATGTTAGTGTCAGATGGGGTCCTTCTCCTTTCATTTTGCCTATAGTATTGAAAATCCCGGCTTAAATTCAAATAAAACTATAATAACACGCTGTAAAAGATGCTACGTATCACGCTAACAAACTGTAAACAAAACGTTTTCGCCTGTGTCTAAATACAATCTTGGATCAAAAAGCTGATTCGTTGAATTCCGCACGTCACCGTAAAACGGACCAATAGGAATTGTCATTCATGCTATGCTCAGACGGTTTGTGTTAAAACAGAGATTCTGTCTGGATTTTGATTTGCTGAGTTGGTTGGGACACGTGACCGTAACTTAACCACTAAAAATCGTCTCTGCGGCTTTTGCCAAATGGCAAGCTACAAATACAAATACAGGCTTTTTTTCGCGCCACGTAAGAGAAATATATATATATATAGATAATAAATTAATTTTAATGCATTTTTTTCATTAATCAGGCGCAGGTGATAAATCACCAAATACAATAATCTCTCACTTATACTCCATCGGTGCAAGGGACTGATGAAAAACGACGCGTAAATGAGAGAGACGCACAAACGAAATTCAAGTAAAAATTAAATTTGAAATGAAGGTTCAGACAATATTAATCTTTAAATGGTTAAATAACATGCAGAATCACAATAAAAAAATACAATTCACTTGGATTGTTAATGATTTACTAATCCAAATATAAAATATGTACATCTTAAAATTTTAATTTCATACCTTATTTTTTTAAATAGTCTAAAATCGAAGTTTGTGATGAGCTTGATGTCTGTCCCTAAAAGTAGCTTTTTCAAGTTCGTTGAAACAAGAATATGTAGAACAACATGCATCAGTTCGTTGAATGTAGTAACGAAGAGTTTCTAGGGCATCTATTGCCTTTTCAAAAGTCGGTGGATGTGTTTATACATTTTCTTCGTTATCTTATTCATCTGCAATAGCGTCTTCTTGCATTTCAGTAGTTATTTCTTGCATGTCTCACATTTCTGCGGTTGTTACATTTTCATCGATATCCACGAAATCGTTAATATTAATTATTCCCCCAGACACGGCATTCCATTCTTCATCTAATAGTGGTTGATCTTTGGGTCTTTTTTTGTTTGTGTGTTTGAAATGACACGTGTGGAATAGGAAGAAATTTTAAGTAAAACTTGAAATTTCTCAGACTTATAAGTGAGAGATGCATGTAACGTTACGACGTATAAACGAAAAAAACAATAACATTGCGTCGTTATATGTTTATCCGGGACTATCAAAAATCGACGTATAACTGAGGGAGACGCATAAAAGAGGCGACGTATAGGTGAGAGATTGCTGTATTCTTTAGGGTGTGTTTATATTCTATATATGGTATGTTTATATTCTTTATATACAAGTTACGACAACAAAGGAGTTAGTGATGCGCCACATCACGCTTACTAAATTATGCCAACTGGCTTCGAAACGGCAACAATGAAATATTTTAAACACTAAAAAATAGAAAATATAAAAAAATAAAAAAAATAAATGACGAATGTATTAGTTAAAAAATACGCTTTTATTATGAATTTAAAGACTCAAAATTAAAACAGTCTTACTTTATTTTTTTTTAATTTTCAAGTATTGTATGTATAGTTTTTTGTTTGGGAATTTTTCCTACACTTAACGTCACTTATTATTATTCAAATCTCAATTCTTCGAAAGTAGTATCATTAAAATTCTTTCCAAGTGCATAAAGCTTGCAACCAATTAATTCGTTTGCTCTGAAGAAAGGCATTGTTTTGTAGCTCATATTAATCATTTAATTTGCATCTCAATGTAAGCAAAATTTTTCCGCAGCGAGGGAGAAAAAGAATCTCATAATGATATCCATGACTGAAGCTCATTAATCTTAATGAAATGAAATGATTTGCATTAGGTAATGAAATCAGGGTTTAAAGAAATATTGTTTCCGAAAATGTCTTTAATTCCCTCGATAGCTTCAATTTTTTGGCTTGTAAGTTCACAAGAAATAATGCGCATGTAAATATATACAGAGTGTAATAAAAGGATTTGAAAGATTAAAACTTATTATATTTTATTTAAAAATTGCTAAAATAAGATATAATTTCACACATATGAGGACGTGAGTTTCAAAACTCGCCTTATCCAAAATTTAAAAAATCGAGTTTTCTCTATCAATCTATTCTATTAGTGAATTTGCATCGAAAAAACACCACAGTTTGCAAGAATACTAGTTTTATCGTGTATTTCTGGCATTGTAAAATCTTGGTTTACAACGAAAACCAATGGACGCAGTCAGTGCTTTTTCGTGACTTCCCAAAATTTGATTTTCTGGATAAGGGAAGTTTCGAAACTCACATCGTCATACGTAATCTAACATTTTAAGTTCAAGGGACAATGAATATTATGAAGTAAACGTAATAATGCTCAATATAGGCACCGAAGCTTTATCATCCTGCAAATCATATCTTGACAAGATTTAGCCTGTTGCCTTCCTATCACCTTTCCATGAGTCTTATTATCAACCAATATTTATTCAATTACTTTTGATACCATATTGATGGATATCAAATGTAAACTAAAAAATGCTCAATATAGGCACTTTTCGTTATTTCGCACACTTCAATTCCATTCAGATTCGTTTTAGAAGCTTTATCATCCAACAAATCATATTTTGACAAGATTTAGCTTATTGCCTTCCTGTCATCTTTCCATGAGTCTTATTATAAACCAATATTTATTCAATTACTTTTGATACCATATTGATGGATATGAAAAAGTAAATTAAAAAAGGCATCCTTCATTATTTCGCACACTGTAATTTCATCCAGATTCGTTTTAGCAGCTTTATCATCCAGCAAATCATATCTTAACAAGATTTAGCATATTGACCGCCTATCACCTTTCCATGAGTCTGATTATCAACCAATATTTATTCAATTAATTTTGATACTACGATCTTTGCATCCTTCATTATTTCGCGCACTAATTTCATCCAGATTCGTTTTAGCAGCTTTATCATCCAGCAAATCATATCTTGACAAGATTTAGCCTATCACCTTTCCATGAGTCTGATTATCAACCAATATTTATTCAATTAATTTGATACTACGATCTTTGCCTGACGAAAAGAGCTGCAAAATATTATTGTTCTCGAAAGAACCAAAGATTTTGTAACATAAACAAAAAGGTGCAGTTCTTTTTGTAGCTATGTTTTAATTTTTTTTTTTTTCAGAGAAATATTTTTTTCGTTGGTATTATCGCTTTCATTACAATATAAAACTGTCATATATGTCAAAATTTCCTCAGAACACACCAAGGACTCTGAAAATGCCTATTTCCTGTTATTAGTAAGGGAGCCGGTGACAGCAAAAGCCCGTCATCACGAAATTAATTTTTTTTTAATCGATAGTAAAAAGTCATACGAACAAAACGAGCTAGGTATGACTAGGTTTGACAAGCCGAAAATGTGTTTAATTAAATTAATTATTATTAAAAAGCTATAATGTTTTACCGTCATCGGGGATATTGATCACTCTTAGAGCATTTTATAGAAAATTTTGTACTCTTTCAGAAAAACTTGGCATGACAAACTTTATTCTGCCGGGAAAGTATGTCATACCTATTTTAAGGAGGTGAACAGTGATTCTTCGGAATATTTCTGAAAAATCACTTTTGCTACTGGTAATTATTAAGAAATTGCTTTTCCAGTGAACTGTGGATTCCCTCATACATTTCATTAAAATAATGTTTCTCGTTTCACCAACGACATAGGAAAAAAAAAGTGTGGTGCGCAACACAGTACTATTTCAAGTACTTTTTACGCCCTCGTTAACCATTTATGCGCTGACAGTACTTTAAAGTACCATTAAAATAACTTATTATAAAATTCATTTAATACATCCATTAGTAGAAATACACTTTAGAATGAGTTATAGATACTTTACTTTATCTTGTTCCAAAAGCATTATGTGTTACACAAAACGAAAATATTTTTTAAAGGATGATTTCTTTTGCCTTTGCATCTTTTCAGCTTTCTTGATTTGAAAGATTGAGTATGGGGTTTTTGAGTTCGGAAATATTTTTATATTTCTATTGTAAGAACGTTATATTTGTACATTTCCTAATTCTGCAAAATACAAAAAAAAAAAAAAAAAAAAAATTCAAATAAAAGATTTGAGTGAAGTCATAAATATCGCACAAAATCAAAATAAATTCACATTTAATTAATTAATTTTAATTAGCAAAATCCTTCTAAAATTTATTAAATGATTCCGTAAATCTTCTAATGTAGTTTCAAAAACTTACGAAAAATGCTTTAGAAAATGAAATTTTCATGAATTCATAATTTGGGACATAAAGGGTAAAATTCTATTTAACTTACTAGATATTAATTTTAGTTGATGCCAGTAGTCAATATTTCTTTTAAGATTTCCTGAAACTTTTTCTAGTAGTTTTTATAGCTTACTGGCTGTTACCCGTGACCTCGTTCACGTAACATAAAAAGAAATATAAATGCTTTAATTAAGCAAAACATTTCACTCCTCATAATTAAAGACATATAATTAACCAACTCTTTATCATGTTTTATAGGAGACAATACGGTATTTATTATGTAGGGGAGTTGGGGGATGGATGGGACATTCTCAATATTTCATGCAATAAACGTTTTTTTTAGTTGATTTCTATTCTGATATATGGCCCTAGTGTGCTTTAGAACCAAAAGCAAAACTACGTGGCTCTTTTAATTTTTTTTGTAAAGTTGCATTTTTTGAAACTGTGCTTAAAAGTAACTTTTTTTTTTACATCTGAAGATGTCAAATATTTTATACAATATAAACAAATAAGATATGTTGTAGTTATTTATTTGAAGGTTCAATATTGGTAAATAAAATGAATGCATATTAACCAATGTGACAAAATAATTTCTGAGGCAAAATGGCGGACAATAGAATCTATGTATCATAGGGACGGTTGGGACAATTTCAGTGGGGATAAATGGGACAGTCTTTTTCATCCCTAGAGATGTTAAAACCTTTATTTATTAACTAAAAAATATTATATAGGTTTATAAATTAACGATTTATGTTAACTATTAGTATTAAACTGTACTCGTATTATAGAGATTGTTTATTATTAAAATTATATTGAATCTTAATTATTGTATTGTAATAAAGGTTAAATAGTTTATCAAAAAATTGCTATTGAAACATTATCAAAATAGATAAAATTGTTAAAAGTAGTATATGTTTATTGATCAGATATGGTAAATTATATTGAATTTGAAACTTGTGCTTAAATAAATTCCCCCAATCGCGTCTCCCCTAACATAATTTCATTTGTGCATGATATCTAAGATACATTGAATTAATATTTATTAATAAGTTGTGAATGAAAAATATCGGCGATGTCGTATTTCAAATACATTTTTTTACTTTCATTTCATATCTAAAATGTCTCGTAAGTGGGAAAAGGGAACAGATAGACAGTTGAAGTTTGCATTGCAAGTTAATACTGCAGTAAAAGAAGTGATTAGCAACGCTGAGATATAATGCCATTTTAGAAGATCATATATTACAAATATAAATACATAAAAGTTTATAATTATAAATTTTAACTAGATAACATTGAATACAAGGAGAAAAATATTGGTGTCCCATCTATCCCTATTAGTGTCCGATTCATCCCTGCTATAAAAAAGATTGGGACAGTGAGTAACGTTTTTTAAATTTCATAATATTTTATTATATAATAATAATCTAGACTAAATTTGATGCATAGATGTAGTCAAATACCTAATGTATGAAATGTGATATATAATATTGATAAGAACTTAAAAAAAGTATTCAAAATAAATATTTTTGTAAAAATGTCCCATTCATTCCCCACCTCCCCTATACGAGCCTTGGCATAACTCAGTCATAAGAAGATAAAATTTCGTGCTAAATAATATAAACAATCGCGAAAACGAAACTGCAATGAAGGAAAAAAGGAGAGACAAATAAAATCGTGGAAATCGATAAATCTCTCTTCATAAAAGGAAAAATAAAGCTTGGATAATTTTACTATAACAGTGTACACTATATGGCCATTAATGACCGGGCACTTTTAATTTGAGATGTTTTGTAGAATATTTAAAGATATATTTTCTGGATCTTCAGAATTGCTCTACTTCATATTTATCAACGGCGGTTTCTTCAGAAGGACAATTAGGGGGCCAACAAAAAATCAATGAAAGAGAATAATGTTTGGAATCAACCTGAAAAATAAAATGGAGGAAATTATTTATCGCTATAGCTTACGAATATATGGATATTGTACAATATACAGGGTGGTCATAAAAAAACTTTGCCGATATATGGAACTCTAGCGGCCGTTCCGTTTAACCGATCGAGATGAGATTTCAGATATAGTTATTCAGAGGTATGAGCTCGGGATTCTGTGAACGGCATCAAATTGGCGCTCACGGTTACGGTTATAGATACAGAAACTCGAAATTTTCGAATGGCAACGCCCATTTTTTTCCCCATCGCAAAATGTTCAGCGCATGCGAAAACCCTAAATAGCTATAGAACGGTACGTGTATCGCAATAAATGGACGCGTTATGCACGCACAAAAAACAGCTCAGCGAACGGCCAAAAACAACACGATCGGGGCGCACGGAGGAAATTTGCATATGACAGAGGCAAGAATCCGTTTTCTACGCGGATTATCTGTCGAACGGCGTTCTGTGATTGTTGTCTTGCCTCTGTCATATGCAAATTTCCTCCGTGTGCCCGATCGTGTTGTTTTTGGCTGTTCGCTGAGCTGTTTTTGTGCGTGCATAACGCGTCCATTTATTGCGATACACGTACCGTTCGATAGCTATTTAGGGTTTTCGCATGCGCTGAACATTTTGCGACGAAAAAAAATGGGCGTTGCTATTCGAAAATTTCGAGTTTCTGTACCTATAACCGTAACCGCGAGCGCCAATTTGATGCCGTTCACAGAATCCCGAGCTCATACCTCTGAATAACTATATCTGAAATCTCATCTCGATCGGTTAAACGAAACGGCCGCTAGAGTTCCATATATCAGCAAAGTTTTTTTATGACCACCCTGTATGTATTCATTTGTGGAAGAATAGAATGTATATTCATAGAGATATATCGATTTTTTTCTTTTAAGTTCAAAAAATGTTTGCATGTTTTTGTTTATATCATGCAGGTTTTTTTTACCAAATTTGACGGCAGTTTCAGAAAATTTGACAAAATGTAGTAGAAATAATATGGTGTAATTGGAATGTAAATATATTAAATATTTGATGAAATCTGCACATGCGCACACGATAAAAAAAATTTCATGATTTGATAGTCTCTATGGAGCAACTCATTAAAAAAATCCAGTCAAATATCGTGAAAATTCAGAACGATATCGGCAATAAACTGAGCTGATTTTTATTTGTTCTCTAAAAACAGCTAAATGATAAGGGGGTTTTCATAAATTGTCGTTTTTAATTTTTACGTGTTTTACTTTTCATTTTTTATGATGCTTTAGATTTTCTTGGAAAATCACCAGAAAGAGCCTATTCCAAGAAAAAAAGAAGTATCAAAATCTAAGCAATTCTTCTAAATCTACTCGTTGACATTCATTAAGCTCAAACTCCTTTGTTGAAAGCCAGATAATAAAACATGACAATTTGTAGGAAATCCCTTATTATTCAGAAGCTTTTAGAGAGCAACTAAAAATTCACTCTCTGTACTGCCGATATCGTTCTGAATTTTCACGATATTTAACTGGCTTTTTTTTTTTTTTCTTTTTTTTTTGAGTTGCTCCATCGAGTTGATGATCAAATCATGAAAAAAAAAATTTTTTTTTCGTGCGTGCATGCATGGATAAAAATATTTCATTTAACTGCTCATATTTCATCAAATATTTAATATATTTAAATTCCAATTACACCATATTATTTCTACTACATTTTGTGCAATTTTCTGAAACTGGTGTTAAATTTGGTAAGAATGATATAAACAGGCATGATATAAATAAAAAACATGCAAAAAATTTTTGAACTTAAAAAAAATCGATATATCTCCATGAATATACGTTCTATTCTTCCACAAATGAATGCATATATTGTACAATATCCATATAGGGGAGACTAGGGAGGTTTGACCATACGGGAGGCTTGACCCACCCATCAGTTTTCATATTGAAAAGAATTTCAGAGTTTTATCGTTAGGTGTCAACCAAAGCTACTGGAATGCTCAAACGACAGTCTTTGTTTCCTACAGATAATCGAAATAGGTGTAGAAAAAATCAATTGTGAGTCGTTTTCCACCTAAAAGCTGTGTTTTTTAGAAATATTTTGTAAGCTTCTTTCAGATAAAATATATCGTAGAAGTTTAAGTAAGTAGGTTTAAAGTAATGCAGAAATATCGAGCTTTCATTCCAGGTAAAAATATTGTACAATAAGTTAGGCTTAACATAACAATGTGCTATTCTTTCGAAAAGGGCTGTGTGGGGTGGCTTGACCCAGTCAATGTGAGGGAGGGTTGACCAGATGATACTTTTTTATTATACACTATGCATAATGAAAGGTTAATGGTTATATGTAAAAAATAATGTAAATTTATTCTGTAAAGCCACGGTAAAATAGGGTGGTGGGAAAAAAAATGTTTGGATTAAAGAAAGATGTGAAAAATTGCTATAGTATCCACTGAAAGAAAAAATTTAATGAAATATAAATGAGAAAGTTGATAGGAACATTTTCCATTTAAATATTACTACAATAGGTAAATAGAAACAGTGTAAAAGACTAGAAAGGACTAGAAAGTATGAAAGCAGCAGTCTTAACACTTTCAGGGGCAGTGGTATGCTTATGAAAGCACTTAATTTTAATTCCCAAACGCCACAATGGCACCAGAATTTTGCTAAAATCTTTTTCATTTAATATGTATGTGAAATATAACCTTTTTTCTAATTTCTAAATGAATGTGTTCGTAAATTTCGGTGCCAGTCATTTATTTCAACATTTTACTACTGAAAGTACTTTGCCACTGAAAGGGATAAAGAAGATAATAATCAGTTAAGTGCACATGCGGCTGCAAAAGAACATAGCATTGATGGAAAAACTTTTGGAAGGTATGTAAACAAATTTCACCAATTCAAATTTCTTACATATTACACTCATGTACCAATTTTATTTTGATAACTGATTGTATAACAAATAAAATGATACATAAAACTTTATTCTACGTTGAGTATTTAAAAAATAAAAAATCATTTTGTAAAAAGTGGGTCAACCCTCCCTAGTCTCCCCTATTCGTAAGCTATAGCGATGGATCATTTCGTGCACTTTATTTTACAGGGTGATCCCGAACATTATTCTTTTTCTTTGATTTTTTGTTGCCGCCCTAATTGTCCTTCTGATCAAGTAGCCGTTGATAAATATGAAGTCGAACATATTCTTCATAATTCTGAAGTCCCAGAAAAATCCGTGAAATATATTTTTAAATGTTTGACAAAATGTCCAAAATTGAAAGTGTCTGGTCATTAATGGCCATATAATGTATTTTAGGTGGTATTTGGTATGACATTTGTATATGTATGCATTGCATCCTATAAGACTGTACAAAAATCTACTATTAAAAAAAAAAAAAAACATTAAAATGCTATTATTAAAAATGGCAACATATTTTTACTCTTTTTAAAGATAAACGAAATGTGGAATTAAAATCCGGTTGCCAAACCACGATTTACAAATGCGTCTCTACTATACTTCAAGTCCCCGAGTCTTAATTTCGATATTGGCAGAAACAAATGATGTTACTTTGACGCAATCATATTGAACCTTTCGGTTTTATGAAAGAAAATGCAACTTAATATATATATATATATATATATATTCATATTTTCTGAAATGAACGGCTTTAAGAATTAACACTCGTAAAAAAAACCCCAGCCAATTCAGTTAATTTTTTTGTTTTTATGAATGAAAATAACTATTTGTCGCTAATCATGACGTCATTTCTCACATGGATAATTTTGTGTACATATTATTGACATTTACTGTACATTTCTTTTTAAACATTTTGTTTAACTTATTTCAATTTTAAATTAAAAATTAAATCTCTATGTTAACCGTGCGCAGACATCAAGTATTGATAATAATTTTCTTGAAATAATAAGAATTGATACCATAACTCAAGACCATTTTATTTTAACATCAAAGCATATCCGTTTTATTTTCCATATATGATGTCATATTTGCTTGCATTCCGTACTTATTATTATTATCATATTAATGGACCTTATATTGTTAAGAAATACTTGAAAATTTTCGTTTTATTTGCAATATGTCGTCACATTAATATCTTTTTTTAATCCTTAATCTTTTTTTAATTTCATGTACCTTTTTCCCGTGAAAATATTTTCATTGAAAAGTAATTATTGAAGATAAATTAATGTTCCTGATTTTAATTTTCTTTTTTCGTTTGGCAACGAGAAAGAAAGATGGTTAAATTTTATCGAGAAAATGTCAATTGATTATTTATGAAAAATAATGGAATTTTGAATTATTAAGAAAAATATTATAATTGAATTATTAAGAAAAATATATAATATAAATAAAACATCGCCTATATTCTTTTCTGAGTTATAATCCACCTGTAATCAAAGATACAAAAGCATTAATTCCTTCAGTTAGACGTTGTTCATACAAACTTTCACGCGCTTTCGCATTATATTATAAAGATCAATCCGTTTTCTGAAAGTGGAATATTGGTTTTTCATATGTTATCCATTCTCAATCAAGCACTTTGAGCTGTTTCGTTGAATTTATGCATGACGACATTCCCATTATAATACTGACATTACCGGCATTAGCAAAATAATGTTAATTTTAATGTTAATATTAATGCTGTTCATTTTTCATGTCTGTAAAAACTGTTTATTTGAACATGAAGCTCTTTACTTGAGAATAGATAGCATATGAAACTCCAGTTTGAGAAAACGTATTAATGCACATTAAAAACTGCTCGGAAACGTTTCAGAAAATTCGTGGCAGCAAACGAATCATTGTTTTTTTAACCGCCTCTTTAAATATCGGAAATATATTGCCTTCTGGGGTTTCTAAGTATAAAGAATGCTTTTTAGAATGGTGGTTTAACTCGGAAGAGGTTATCATCTATTTTCGCTCATGTACGTATATTTTCATAGAATAAGAATCGTTGGTCTTTTTTACAGTGTAGTGTGCATAAAATAACCTTTATTAAAAAAAGGAATGTGTATGAATACACATTCGATATCACGTGATGTTTCCTTGAAAATAAACTCAAAATGTCTAACACGCATTATCGAGGAATGTTTGATTAAGAGAAATGAATGCAATTAGACAGGAAGTTGGCTGCAAAGACCATCACCTCATCGAGTTGACGGCTAAAATTTCAGGATGAGACAGAACTTGATTCGAATATTAAAATACAATGCGTCTGCCAAGTTATATCTTGGTGCACCTTCACATCCCATTTTAGTGGTTGATCGGTAGGTTTACCATTGTGTTTTCCTGCACGCAAACGTGTGAAATCATGGACGACTGAGAGCAGGAAAACACAATAGTAAACCTACCAGTCAACCACTAAAATCGGGTTTGCAGGTGTTTTTCACCAAGATAGGACTTAACAGACAGTTAAGTCCAGTTGCAGTTAACATGCGAATTGAATTTTAACTAATTCTGGAATTTCAGCCGTCAATTCGAAGAGGTGATAGTTTGTTCTGTCTCCTCCTGGTGTAAATCGCAGCCATCGAAATACTCAAGGCCAGATGACATGAGTGTGACGTCTCACTAATCGACCGATTTCTCACTAGTGTTGGAATTCACACCGGAAAATTTTGAATAGCAATTTTCTTTTATTTTATTTGTGAAATATCTATCATCTTATAAAAAAATAATAACTGTTTAAACTTAAAGGTGAGAATTTGGAGACACCCAATAAAAAATCAGCCAGATGCGGCAAAACTGTGGCATACTGCAAATTCTGGATGAATTTTTATTTTGGGATTCCGAATTCTCACCAGCAAGTTTAAATAGTTATTATTGTTTTATAAGATGATAGATATTCCACAAATAAAGTAAAAGAAATTTGCTATTCAAAATTTTCCGGTGTGAATTCCAACTCTAGTGAGAAGTTGGTCGATTATTGATGACGTCACACTCGTGTCCTCTGGCCTTGAGTAGTTCGATGGCAGCGTCTAAATCCATCATCTTAGTGTCCAAAAAGTCCATAGACGTGTTTCTGTTTAACCAAATTTTATCAACCATTCAACTCCGTAAGCTAGTATATTACAATACGTGCAAAGAATATTTCGAGCCTACATTCACGTAAACGTAGCATTATAATCCTAGTACAGAAGGTCATGTTTCCAATAAAGCTTATTTTCGGTGCACGGATGGGACTTCACACCTTTTTCTTTTTCATTTTTGCGGAATCTTTAGTCAAACATATAATTTTGTTTGGTATTTTTTATGCATTCCGAGGGGAGACTCATCATGCGCTGCAAATTTTATTCAGTCTTGACAGAACACCCTGTATTGTAGTTTGTACCTAAAACATACCGTGTCTGTGGCTATGAAACAAAATTAATTCCTGCATAACTTTAGAATTATTTTGAAGAAAGACATGATGAAGGTGATTCAAGTACATGGTGCATTTTTAGCGTTATGTTTGGCTTCTTCTTGATTTTATTGCTTTCAAAGCTAAAGGTTATGTCAGAAAACTTCTCGTATCAAGAAATCCAATACGGTCAACCCCCATACGCAACGAAAAACAAGTTGACCGCATACATAAAACATAACAGAACACCTAAGAACAAATTCCTTTTTTCTTCTCATTCTCCCTAAATGAGGTAACTCAAAACGCAGACCTCAAAGACAAATAAACAGAATATGGCAGAAAAAAACTTTATTCTTATTTCTTTTCCTATGTAAATTTTCCACTTGCTCTATATCTCTTAACCCCTTGGGGACGAGCGACCGGTATTCGTGCCACGTAAGGTGCTCAAAATCAGTGATTATTCTCACCAGAAAATTTTTATTGTAAATTTTACCTTATTTAATCCGAGCATTTTCCCGATTCAAATAGACAAAAATTTAGATTTTAAAAAACCGGTGATTAAAGATTAAAAATTCTGTTAAAGACGCTCGTCCCGAAGGGGTTAAATTACATCATAGCATTAGTAATCAAACGCAAACCCTCAATTTTACTTAAGTACCATGATTTGGTGACATTTTTTGAAAGTTTCATGTTTTTCGAATTCGCATTCTCATTAAAACTGAAGTGTTTCATGAAATACAAATGCATATCATTTCAAAGGAAATTCAGTAGTGAATTGTAAGAAAAAAATCAAAATACCTTTAATACGAACAATGTTACTTTAAATTAAATTCCACGATTTTGGCTATTATAATGCATAGTAAGCGTGCATGAGGAGAAGGAAACTTTCATTCTACACTTCAGAATTCTATTTTATTTTTATTCAGCAGCATCATCTCCTACGGATTTTTTTTTATGTATGCGTACTTCCACGAGCACTTGTCGTGTAAGTCGCATATTATGCTTGTTGGCCACCGTTATTTTATAAAAGTTTGCTTAGCCTTTTTCAATTAATGAGATATCTCCCATAAAATAAGTCACATTTTCCCGTTCTAAAATACTGGTAATCAAAAATAATAGTATGTGACTTACACGACAAGTGCTCATGGAAATGCCCGTATAACTTTTATGTATGAAAATATATCTATGTATATATCTATTTATCACACACAATTTAAAAATAATACATTTCACAGGATTTGCAAAATAATATTTAGAATTTTTTTACTGTAACGTACAGCTATAGCACACAATCTATATACACCCAATTTTTCGCCTTTCTGGGTTGTCAAAGGGACATATACACTGTTAAAAAATTTGAGCTGGTTTGAACCAACTTTTGGTGCTTAAATAGCTGCAACCATAAGATGGTGAAACCCCGTTTCAACATTTAGAGCTCCTGTTTAACCGTAGCTCCAAATGTTTGAACAAGATATCACCATCTTATCCTTGAAGCTACTGCATCACCAAAATTTGGTTCAAACTAGCAAAAAATGCTTAACAGTGTAGAGTAACCTAAAGTTTTTCTGGATAACTACACTTATGACATTTTTCGTGTTGTAAACCGCACCTAAGTATTTATTAGAGCAATAATACGCAAACTGGATATTTTTGAGTTGTGCCAGTTCTCTTGACAGTGAACGATATGTCTGTGTATCTATGTATGTATCTATCTATCTATCTATTCATGTTACATGTTGAAAACCGTGGATGTAAAATTGCTTGTGTATCATAAAACTTATAAAGAAACGGAAAGTAATTTTCTTGTTCAAGAATTTCTTCTGCGAATTCAAAATGCTTGAATAATGCATCAACTGTTTTTATTCTTTCTACACGGATGCATGAAGTAAGTTAAAAGTGCTGTTCGCAGAAATAATTTCCTACAACAATCATTACAGGATTTTTTCCAATATATATTGTACAATTTCAATATGAATTCTGAAATGCATTGAAATTCTGTTCTCTTTTTTAAAAATTATAATTAAAAAATCAATTTATCAATAATTCCGATTATTGTTGAATATACTTTGATGCGCCCTACGCGTTCTTCTTTCCATTTTTGTTGTTAAGAAGTATCAAATTCTTGCGCATTACTGTGATTAAAATTCTTTCTCTATAATTAAATTCTCACTTTTCACTCAAGAACTGTTTAATACAATGCCATCAACATGTTGCGTTTCTATGTCTAAATTAATGATTCCTAAATAAATAAGTTGCTGAAACGAAATAAATGCTTCTGAATACGATAAAGTCATTTGAAAAAAGGAATCAAAAGTCCTTTAACAAATGCTTTTAGATCATAAACAACAGCGCGTAAGTTCCACACAATAGCTATCCTCTCAACTATTACAGATGCAGCCATCCCCTTCTCCCGTTTTTAGTATTCATCCCATTTCTCTAGCCACGCTCGATTACCGTTTTGAAATGAAAATCCGCATCTCGGAGCTCAATTATTGTGGCAAAAGGGATGCAAGGGAAACGCCTAATTGATCCTCTGCATTATTGATCCGTAGCAATGAAGTCAGACATTATTATCGAATCCGCTGGCAAAATGCAACAGCAAGCGGATGGGAATTCCCTTAAATTTCACGATGACAAGATGAGATTTCCCGGAAGAAAATTTATTCCGATAATATGAGATGCGATATTTGGGCATGTAGCGGTCTATACATGAATAAATAATAAGGCTTTAAAGTTTCAAACTTTGAAAGGTGAAATGCAGGTAATAATCGTTAACTATTATTTAAGTTAGGATTTTGTATGTCGATAAGGATTTTCAAATATTAGTTACATAAACCGGTATTTTACGCGTTTATATATAAACTAATGAAAACAAACAAACAAAAGATTATAGGATGTGGTATTGGGTCATGTCGTGGAAGTGTAGTGGTTCTGTTCATGAATAAATAATTAAGATTTAATGCTTCAAACTTCGAAAGATCAAGTGCAGCCGAAAATGCAGCTAATAATCGTTAACTGTTATTTAGCTGTGATTTTAAATGTTGATAATAATTTAAAATATTAGTTGCAAAATACCGTATTTGAGTGATTTATATGTACTAGTGAGAACAAACGAGCGAACTTGTTTATTTATTTTAAAACATCTTGATTTAGATGCTTCAAAATATGGAATTTGTGAAAATGATGGTTGACATGAAGGTTCCAGTTAATGCGTCAAGTCTATCTTAAGGCTGTTCTCAAATCCAAAAGGACAACTTTCTGACATAAGTTTTAATTTATTTATGTTTGGAAATGCATGAAACTAGTAGGTGTTGTTCTTCAGAAACTATGGCTCCTACCCGGGATTGCACTTATACTCTAAAGCGAAAGCTGGGTTCCCGGGGCGGTCATCCCTGTTCAGAAATTATGTAATTTTTTCTGTTTTTTTGCAAATGCAACAGATCTTTCAGATAACAGTGACAAAGTGAGCGTTTTGAAACGAATTTCGGCGCGAAAGGGGAAAAACCACTCAAGAAAGGATGAAAAACGTGTTTGTCACACGATCAAAATAGCTTATAACTCAATAGGTAATTTATTGATTAAAAAATGGAAAACATAGTTCGATTCCAAATCGCTTCCATGGTCAAGTTTTCTAATTTTATATCTTACCCGTTAAAAAATGAATTTGTAAACGTGCCAAGACGTTTTGCGCTTGTTGAACAGAGCAGTTAAGAACAGCCTTCATATACAGATGTACTATAGTGCGTCTCATAAGTACATGGACAAGCGATTTTTTGAAATAGCAGCTCAAAATATGAAGCCATAATCACGAAAAAAATAATAAGCATATAGAATCATAATATATGTTTGTTACAACAACGAAATGCAGTATAGGTTTTACAGAATTTTTGTAAAAAAATTAAATTCAAAATAAGCTGTCCCAAAAATATATGGACAATGAAGAGAATTGCTTTTATTTCCACCGTATCAAAAAAATTGCATTTTCTGCGTTCTGTACATGTGAAGTACCCACTGCAAAATATAAAATCACTGCTCATTCTTCAATTATCGAATAGTGGGTAAATGCCTCGCAAAGTTCAATTCTCTGCTGCTGATATAGCTAAAATTTGGCGTTTAAAGACTCAAATGTTAAAATTTCTGATATTGCTAAACAAATAAAGAGTAACAGATCCTTAATTTATGAAATTTTATCAAAAAGTGACAATGCGATTGCAAAACAACGTTCAGGTCGACCAAAAAAAAAGCAACTCTATACGACAAGACATATAGATTTTTCGAGCAGTTTCAACCCAAAAGAAGTTTGTTCGTGAAATTTCGAAGACTTTAGCTTTTCCTATTACGAGATCTGCTGTTCACCGTTGCATACGGGCAAGCAAAATTCATAAATATCGTAGAATGTGAGCGGAATCTATGTTGAAAGTGCACCATAGAAATGCACGCGTTCTTTGAACTAAAAAACCTTGGGAAGATGAATTGTTAAGCGTTTCTTCAGTGACGAAAACAAAACCAATTTGGATGGCCCTGATGGCTGGGCATACCATCGGCATGATCTGCGACGAGAATCTCGGGAATTCATTAGTCGACAACAAGGAGGGGATTCTCTCAGGGTGTGGGGCGCGATTTGTTTCAATGGAACAACGAATATTGCTTCTCTTAACGGTCAGCAGTTCTCTGGGGATTATTAAAATGTCCTTAAAAGCAATCTACTTCCATTTGGAAACATTTTTGGAAGGGATAACTGAAAATTCCAAGAGGACAATGCGTCGATTCACATCTGTCATTCAACAACAGCTTGGTTTAATCAGAATCAAGTAACTTTTATAGACTGGTCAGCTATCAGCCCAGACCTAAATTGAATTAAAAACCTTTGGGGAGTACTTGCACGAGATGTATATGCTCATGGTCGTCAATTTTCTACTATTCAGGAATTAAAGCAAAGCGTAGAGCAGAATTGGTTCTCTTTACAGCCACACATTCTCCAAACACTAGTTTGAAGCTTACTTGATACGGTTTTCAAGATAATTCAAAGGAATTGATCCAAAATTCGAATTTAAATGCAAAAAAAACTCGAAAAGTCCATATATTTTTGAGACAGCCTATTTTGATTTTTATTTTTTTACAAAAATTCTGTATAACCTATACTGCATTTCTTTGTTGTCATAAACTTGTATTATAATTCCATATGCTTATTATTTTTTTCGTGATTATGGTTTCATTTTTTGAACTGTTATTTCAAAAAATCGCCTGTCCATATACTTTTGAGACGCACTATATGTAGACTATTATTAATGGAAACGTGTCTTATTCATTTTTAATATATGAGATACTGAAGCCAACGATGTGATAACTTGTGATTAATATGTACAGTAAATTTACTATAAAATTAGGTAAGCAAATATATCTTTTATTTTTAAATGTCACATGCTTTCTCTTTATTTTTTTCTCATAGATACTCGTAAAAGGCATTCAAATTAATGTAATTTTCAAGTTTTATTCAAGCAAACTACAAATATACAACAGTTGTTTTTTTTTTTTTTTTTTTTTTTTTTTTTTGTATTTAAGAATGGACCTTGATCACTGCAATTTTCTTTTCTACGCATCGATATCTTAATCGTGTGATTGAGAGCTTTTAACACTGTTAATTCTACAAATTTGACCCGGAAATTCAAACTGAGAAACTCACAACAATCATCAAATTGTGATGTATGGTGATTCTCAAACATCACATTCTATTTAAATGAATGCAGTTTAAATCTACAAACAAAATGTAATACACAAACATGACATCCAAGAATTTAAACTACAAATCGATCTTTTTCTGCTATAAGAGCACACCGCACATATATTTAACACATTTCATAAAGTTACAGAGGGTTGTCAAAAACAAATAACAGTAACTTTATTTCGTTCTCTTAGATATATTTACCTTGGTTGAATAAAAATTTGATTGATATTTCATTTACTTTTTTTTTCGATTTCAAATTTGAATTTATACACAAATATTTTAGTGATCATAATAATCTTCCCTTGACTTTAATGCCGATTTTTGTGTGCAATAAGAAACGTTTAAAAATCTTCATAATTTTGCGACTGAAGACGTCTAAGGTTCCGTTTTGATCGAGAAAGCTGTAACGCTGTAAACAGAAATTGGAAAGTTATTCACCTTCTTTGGACCAACGCGGGTTTGTGAAGCAAAGTTCTTGGTCATAAAGTTTTTGAAATACAAGTATTGGTCTCAATTATTAGACATAAATTTGGAGGCGGTGTTGAGATACGCACTTAGATTTTTCATGTACAGGTTGTTTCCGAATCGGACCGACAAATTCAGAGGAGGGATAGTAGGCATGAAGAGGATGAAAAATTGCCATAGAATATGGGGTCGCAAACCCCTTATTGAGTCACCAATACGGCATGTTTCATCCTAACTGAACTTGAGTTGACAGTCATAATTTTGAGAAAAATGAAAACATTGCAGTGAAAATGCAACGATAGGTACCTTGTTTTGTGTGAAATGTTACAACATCACAAAAAGTTCTGGAAAAACAGGGTGCTCAAGCAGTCGATGATACCGTATGAACGGATAATCACAGGCCAAAATGGGGGGTGTCCAGTGCCTACTGCTGGCGCGTATAATGGAAACTTCTACCACTTTTTTTTATATTATCGCCTTTACAACAAAGGTAAGAAGATCTATTAAAAGTCTTATTATAATATACTTCAGTTTTCTGAAAATTATGACCGTCAACCCAAGTTCAGTTAGGATGAAACCCAAACTAACCCAAACTGAGTTAGGGTAGTTGATACCTTAACACAGTTTGGGTATCATCCTGTATTTTTGATTTAATACGGGTTTCGCTTCCTAATGTTCTATGGTAATTTTTCATCTATCACCCCTCTGAATTTGTCGATCGAATTCGGCAACATCCTGTATACATATATATATTTCTTATTCAGCCTAAACATTAGGCACTCGCTGGACAAAAAAATCCCAGCAAAAATAAATGAGTAAATGTGATTCTAACTTTTTAAATAAACGGTCAAATGCGAGTATTACTCGCGCTTAGAGGGCTCCGTACAATAAATATATGAATTGTTAATTGTATTAATAAAAAAATCATTGCTGTGACGACAGACAGACACAGGGGTGATCTTATAATGGTTCCGTTTTTACGTTTTAAGTATGGAACCCTAAAAATACCTAATTATTTTTATTTTATTGTATTTTGTGTTACTCTTCTGACTATCGTATAGGATTAAAAGTTTAAATTGAAAGCGAATTGTTTTTTTCTTAATTTTTAAAAAGTATGACAAACTTAGCATTTCATTTGTGATATACGCAATAACTTTTTAAAACATGCTATAGTTTAGGTTATAAAATCGTCTGAAGTTATGCGTTATGACTAATTATGCGCATTACATTCTAAAGTGATGTCGTGAAAGTAGTATTTGGTACGCATGTAGGCTTTTTCGACCTCTGAATTTTCGACAATCAAAAAAACTATTTCTTAGTTTAAAAGGGCTTGTTTTGTTGCTTTCAAATATACAATGCCTATTGAGATGCAGGTTCAGTATTTTCATTTCTAAACTAATTTACTTTTACCTATCATATCCTTTTTACAGAATTTCGGCAAACATAGATTGCCTGACACTTTTTGTGTTAACCTATAGAAAAGAAATTGAAATTCATTTTTAAAAAATTATCGTTTTTTTTGCATGTTTTGAATTGTTTCATAATCTTTAAACGACTAAACAAAGAATTCGAAAAAAAAAAAAAAAAACTGATTTTTTTTATTTATTTTTTTTTTAGATATATGATCTTTGTGAATTTATTTGTTTGATTAAAAAAAAAAATACTTGAGTACATTAAAAACTATAGAATTGTTTTTAGAAATACTAGATGAAAGATATAAGAAAGATGTGCTAGATATAAGAAAATATATCTTATGAAGGAAATTATATATAACAGCATGGATTTTTTACATGATATTACTACTTCTCAACATGTGTTGAAAAACTGTTATGGTGTGCGAAACTGTTAGTTTAGGGTATATACAGTTAATTTCATTTCATCATAAATTATAGCAATTTACATTTTGAGAAATTTCAAAAATCTGAATTTTTAACAATTTCTAATTTAAAAGGGAGAAGTAATATTCGTATTAAATTTTTGTAAGAAAATACCTCCCTATAATATGGTCCAACTGTTCTATGACTCTTGATATTCGAAAACGACAGTTAGCCCAAGAAGAAGAAAAATCTAGAAGCAAGATACATTTTATTAAATAAATTTTCTGGGTTTATCTTGAGAGATATTCCTAGAATCCACTGCACTTTTATTTTATAATTAAAAGTTCAAGAGATAGAATAATCTCTTGCCAACAGATTTGATTGCTGTATAGAATGTTGGATACACTAGGTTAGCACAATCCCTATGTTCATATCATAAGAGTCTGTAAAATCAAATATTTTCTTATATATTTTTCTTTATTGATTTTTGAGCCAATAATGCTTTCAGAGTGGGTGATTCAAAAGACGTGTTCAAAAACAAACAACTTAGTTTGAATATATCTTTGATAGAGAACATTGTAACCTCTATTTAATTATAATTTTAATATTTTTTTTCATTTCAATAAAAACTTTTATCTTCATTAATATGAGATTCATTTTTAGCTTCAGTCATTAATATAAAGTTGATTAATACGAAATTCAAGCGAAATAAGAAAAAAAGATGTAGTATTATATTTTAGGGCAATTTTAAGCTAAGCGCTTCATTTTTGTACCAAGATAAACTTTTTATAGAATATTTTTTAATAATTTACTGCTATTTTATTGTTTGTAAAATTAATATTTTAAAAATGTAATTCGGTTAAACTGCTAGTAGACAATAATTTAATTAAATATGCTCCAAAAGAAATTAAAACATGAACTTTTAATGTAGTCCAGAGGAAAATCTTTTTATTAGAATGAAAACATCTTCTATAATGGTACATCTCACGTCTTAGGCAGGTCACACACTGAGACGACACATGCAACATGTTGCACGATTTCGGGGAAAAAACAAGTTTAAAAGAGGTTTGAAACGACTTTCTCTTTGTTTCGACCTGTTTTTCTCCTATGTCGCACTTCATTTTCCTCCTATTGTCTCATTGTGCGACCTGCCTTACATTTTCGAAGTCCCTTTTAAACTCTGCCTTGAAAGTAAAATTTCTATGAAAATAGGAATGAAGTTAATCAAACAGATAAAACGAAATAGTTAACTATTTTGAATTAGGGTAACTCTAGGGTAGATGGCCATAGAGGAGAGATGGCCCGTCTAAATATCTCCAAAACTTGATCATAGATTGCAATATAAACATTGTTCGTATGAAATAGTTCAACGAGTTTATTTATTGCGACTTGCAGTTGTGTTCTTCGATTATAAAAAAGTAAGTGTAATTTTAATGTAAATTAAATAGGTGGTTGAATATTTTTTTTGACTTAGGTATCTGAATGTTTTGCAGTACATACCTTATGTATATTTTTTACTATGTAGACTTTTAAGGCACGTATATAATCTAATCTTTACTTCTAAGACTAAAACCAAGACGTATATGGCTATTTATACTTTAAATTCGGCGACCATCAGTCCTTCAATTTCAGAAGAGATGGCCACATGAAATCGAGGAGAGATGGCTACCTTTAATCAACATTTCAAAATTATACTTAGTGATGATTATAACTAAATATAATTAAATTTAAAATAAATGTATAACGTTTACGTTTTTAAATATATTAATTGATATAATTATTTAACCCTTAAATGCCGGGTGTTGCTTTTCGGCAACATACCCAATTTAGGCTCTAAAATACTATTAGAATAATTTTGTAGCTATAATGCCTAATGTTTCCAATAAAATACATTCTGAAAATATTATTAAATCGATTTTCAACATGTAGATGGCAACACTTGTGCTGTTTAAGAATAAAGATAGATTTATTTTTTCAATTGTTGCTACTTGCTCTTTTTGTTTTGTTTGGAAGCTTGCGAAATACCCTACTTTGTTCTGCAGTGAGCAAGTAAAATTTATTTCTTATTATAGTTCCTAAAATTCTTGTGTGTTTAATATCATAGAATTTTATCAAGGAAAATTATTTTTTCAATTAAAGTCCAGTATTGCCGATTAGTAACAAACTGTTTTTTAGCCGTAAACCATACTTAAAACAAAATATGATTTTTTAAAATATTTTTCCCATGATTTATTTAAAAAATGAAAACCGAAAAACATTATTAAAATGATTTTTGAAAAATCAGGTATTTAAGGGTTAAATTTTAACTAATATAAATATTTTAATAATAATAATAATAATAATATAATAAGACCTAACGATTTATTTGTTTCATAAAATACTGAAAAACGTCGGAAACTTTTATAAGAGAAACTGATAAAGTTGATAAATAAACTAAATTAACGTAATAAACATACAATTAACGCGAGAGAAAAAAAACAAAAAACACGACAATTCAAGTAGCGAAGAAAACGAAACACATTTAAATTTACAGATTCCGAGTAAATATAATTGGATTAGGATCACTGTGTTGGTTGTGAAAAACAATATAATATCACATCCAAAAAGAATGTCTGGATACAATGCATAAGATACCTGAAGTGGTTCCATGAAACAAGTACAAATTATCAAGACCTTTGCCAAGCATGTGGTAATATTTTACGAAAAGTGAAGTGTTGAAATTATACAAATTTTGTTTATTCGAGTTTTCTTCACTCATTTTCCATCCTATAACTGCATCTTTACAAATTGCTATATGTTTTTCATGATTAACTATATAAAATGTGTTATTTTTTTCTATTTAAATTAAATTTTTCTTCCCTGTATTGGATGACCATATCTCCTCGGCTTGAAGGAGAGATGGCCATCTGCCATTTAAATTTCAATTTTGTTTAACACTTTTTGTTTTCAATATTTAATTTTTTTGCATAAAATATTATGAGTATATGTATAAGAATTTTAAATATGCATCAATATTTCTTGTATTTGCATTCTAAGAATTTTTATTTCAATCTTTAAAAACTATGGCCATCTATCCTAGAGTTATCCTACGTTGAAAAAACTTACATAAATACGCTATCAAAGCAACAAATTAGGAAAATTAAAATTTTTCTCCCTCTTAGCATACAGTGAGAAATGTAAAAAAAAAAATCTCGGGTATCTGGGACAAATTTAACAAAATTGAGAATGTTCGTTTTCTCCAGAAATAGTACCTCACTAAATTAAAAACATTTTGAAGTAAAAATTTTAATAGTATATTACTCCTTTTCAATGTCTTTATTCTATTCCTTATATAATGTTTTTTTCTTAAAACAATTAGAAAAATTACCCAATTCAAGAATATGTGTGTATATACAGCTCCAGGTCAAAATATTAGAATAGAATAAAATGAATTATGAAAAAAGGTCTTTTTATGTATCGCTTATACGAAAAGTAATACAGGATAAACTTAAAAGTGTAAGAATCTAGATAGTTTGTAGAATCTTTTAGCATAAAAATTAAAGGAAATAAAACAAAAATTAAGATAATTATTCACACTTGGAAAAAATTCAAAATATTAGAATAACCATTTATTTGGTTCAAAATATTAGAATAATGCACTGTAAATAATACGTGTTTTTTGTTTTAAAAGGAAAAATAGTTATTCTTTAATATTTTGTAGCACCACCTTTAACTTTTATAACAGCACGAGCTCGCTTTGCCAAGCTAGCTACAAGTGGTTCACAATGCTTTCTGCTCAGACATGACCATGTCGACTTTTTGCTGGAAAGAAGCTCAAATTTGTTTTTTGGCGCAATATATTGCAGTCTTTTCTTCCTTATTCCCCACAAATTCTCTATTGGATTTAAATCCGGCGAATTGACTTAGAAAATAAAATCGTCACCACACAGAATTTCCGCCGATGGTATCATGAAATGTTCAAGGATTTCTTGATATATCTCAGAATTAAACCTTTCGTTAACGACTTTCCAGGACCATCTGCAGTCATGCAAGTCTATACCATTACACTGGCTGCAAATTTCACTGATCGTTTCATGCAGTCCTTGTCAGATGCTTCTTAATTCATTCGCCGTACAGGAACACCTTGATCACCATATGTTACGCAAAACACACTCCCATCACAAAATAATATTTTTTTTCAATCATCCAGACCGCATAAAAGCGTTTTTTTGCACTTCACTCTCTCCTTTTTCTTCTGGTACACGAGATTGAAATCCAAGTTTATGGGGACGTCTTAGTGTTGTAGATTTACTCACATCAACACCGTGTTCTTCCCACTTTCGATGCAAATATCTTACATTTCTAAAACGAGTTTTTAGCAATACTCTTTAGCTTTCTATCATTTCTCTGAGTAGTTTTTGGCTTTCGGCCACTATTCAGATGCTTGTTTTCAAAATGTCCGTCGTTAATGTACTGCTTTATTACTCAACTAACACTTGGCTGAGAACATTTTAAGTAACTGGCGATATATTGGTGATTACGACCTTCTGTATACAAATCAATAATACCATGCTTTGTAAATTCTGCTATGTCGGAAGATTGAGCCGTGTTTCACACAAAATGAAAACAATGATGCTGCAAAGCGCTTTTATAACTTAAGAAGAAGTCCCGCAGAAGCTAATTTTATGCTTAATTCATACTTGCCAACATTTCCTTAAACTTCCGTACAATGTGAGTTAAATTGACCCAGGTTAAACACGTTTCGAACCAAAAATTTATTAAAGAAATTAAATCAAATGGCTTTCATGGAGAAACATGATTTTAAATATATAATGATACATCAAATAAATTTTCTGGTTAATAACACGTATAGCCTGGGTTAACTTAACTCACATTTTACGGAAGTTTAGTTGAATGTTGTCAAGTATGTTAATTTATACAACCTTCTGAACCAGTCAGGAAAATTCATAAGTATTCTAATTTTTGAACCACCAATTTTAGTATTATAATATTTTCAATAATGAAAATAATTTCACAAAAATACAATTTTCTCTCAAAATTTAATCTTTTACAGTTTTAATTTTCTTTAATAACATGTAAATTTATTAAAACATCAACCGTTGTTCTTTTTCAATTGTACTGCACTGAAATAAAGCTAAATGCAATTCCAAATACAAATGAAATGAATTATTCTAATTTTTTTACTTCGAGCTGTATATATGTATATATAATAATGTATGTTCATCTGTAATTTTCAAATGGATGCACCAATTCTGGTCTGTTTTGTTTGTTTATTGAAAGTCCTCGTTTTCCCAATGGCCCCATGTAAATTTTATTAGGATAGGAAAATGTCATGTGAATGTCATATCTTTGTTGCGTGTTTCTTTCACTGTGGTCAAACGTTAACAAAAATTCTTTATGAGGTTAAAATTTGGATTGGTTGTTTAGGCAGATGGTAGTGTGTACTCTTTTAAAAATTTCCGTATTTGCATGTTAGTTTTTTTTTTTTTTTTTTTTTTTTTTTTTTTTTTTTTTTTTTGACAGAAACTCGAAATCTTTTTTTAAATATCATCATCATCATCATCATCATCATCATCATTTTTCTCAAATCCAGAATGTCTATAAATTTATATAGGGCTTAGAAATAAATCGCAATATGTCTTCTTTTGCAAAAGATTATTCTATTATACACAAATTACGTAGTGATAAATAAAAAATCAAGCATATTATCGTCTGGTGTAGGTTTGAGTAATTCGTAAGACATTTGAAATTACAGTACCTGTATCACATCGTTATAATTTCACTTTTCATTCGAAATCTTATGTTTCTTTTTCAGCTGTAAAGCTGTGGATTTCCTGCAGAATATTCAATTTTGGAAAGACAGTAACGCCATTTTCTTTGACAGACTACGCTTTACACGTAAATTGCTATTATCAATTTTTTAGCAAAGAATAGCATGCATTGAATCGGCATTGAAATAATATCGAGCCTTAAGAGTATTACAAAAAGCACCAAATTGCTTCTTTAGATTTGAAGAAAGTTATGAAGAAAATTCAAGCCCCATCCACATGTGTGTTACACGCTAAAAAACGGAAAGAGAAAGGAAGCCCTTTGCTACGGAAACTCGGATACACAAAAATTGTTCCATTGGCACTGGAGAAAACAGCCGTAAAAAACACTCAAGGAAGTTCTAGCATAACACGTCAAATGGAAGAACCATTACTCGTAGGTTTCCCATTGTGTTTTCCTGCACCCAAAGGTATGAAAACATGGAGGACTGGGAACAGGAAAACACAATGTTAAACATACGAGTCAACAGCTGAAATCGGGTTTTCAGGTGTTTTCCACCAAGATAGGACTTGGCAGACCGATTGCGTCTTAATATGCGAATCGAGTTTTAAATAATTCTGGAATCTCAGCTGTGAACTTGATGAGGTGATTGCCTGTGTTGCCGCCTCCTGGCCTATTACTTATTGAAAATATGTGATCTAGTACAACTTTTTATGCTAAAACATATAACTGAAGTATTAAAGGTCAGAAATCAGTACATTCATCCTTACTTGGCCACAAAGTAGGCCATACAGTTTGTCGCGATGAATTTATCACTTAATTTAACAAGCTGTAACTGCAGGGTAAATTGCTTTAAAAGTTTGTCACTTTTAATTAATTACTTATATCATATTATGTTATAGAACTGCTGAAGTTGTTCCTCTTCTGCTTAAATATTCATTAATTCATTCATCTTCGAAATCTCTTTAAAAAAAATTTCATAAATCCAACCCCATTTCCAGAAGCGTATATCTGAAAAGGAACACTTAGGATTTGATTACCGTTTGTAATACTGGCCAGTTGATGTGTAATGACTCGATTATTTCAAATACTTTTATATATTATCACCCAACTGCAGTATTCTCAGTTCACCGGAGACTTACAAAGATATTTTTAGAAACAGTTTCTACCGCAGATATAGATACGAATCTTACACAATATAGGTGTGCCTTGCTTTATTTACCTTATAACAAAGAGGCCCAAAATAAAACAAAAGTTCTATTGCCAATTAAGGTGTGTTCTTTTAACCCTTTATGTACTGAATTATGAATTCATGAAAATTTTATCTTCTAAAGCATTTTTCGGGAATTGTTTAAACTACATTAGAAGATTTACATAATCATTTAGTACATTTTAGAAGGATTAATTAAATTTGAATTTATCAGGATTTTTTGTAATTTTTATAACCTCACTCAAATCTTTTATTTTAAATATTTTTTTTAGTATGTTGTAGAATTAAGAAATGTAGAAATATAATTTTCTTACAATAGAAATATAAAATATTTCCGAATTGAAAAATCCCCCCCCCCCCTCCAAACGCCAAGAATGCTTAAAAGATTCAAAGGCAAAAAAAAATCATCCTTTTAAAAATATTTTTGTTTTCTGTAACCAATAATGCTTTTGGAACAAGATAAAGTAATGTATCCATAACTCATTCTAAACTGTATTACAACTAATCGATGTATTAAATGAATTTTATAATAAGTTATTTTAATGATACTTCTAAGTACCGTCAGTAGATAAAGGGTTAAGTGGTACTGTAATCAAATCAATGTCCCTTTTGATATATAGACTTCTGAAAATGAGGTTGAATTTATAATATTTTTAAAAATGTATTTCAAAGATGAATAATTTAATGAATACTTAAGCAAGTGAGAAACAACTTCAACAGTTCTATGACATCTTCATAGGTAATTAAATGGTAAAGTGACAAACATTTAAAGTATTTCGTTCAGTAGTTACAGCTTGTTAAAGCAAGGGTAAAATCCATCGCGACAGGCCGTATGACTTACTTTGAGGCCAAGTAATGATCAGTGTATTGATTTGTGATATTTAATACTGCAATCATGCTTTTTAACACAAAAGGTTGTACTAATTGACATATTTACAATAAGTAAAGTTTCTTGTAACATAAGCAATAAGATGATAAACTTGGTGATTAGATCGTTTTTCTGCTATTGTGAAGCATTGAACTTTACAGGACTCCTATGGTAACCCAAATTTACTGATTCTGACTCTGATAGTTTTCAGATGTCCATCTTAGAACTATATGTATTTTCTTTTGTGTTTTTTCATCAAAACTGAAGGGGATCCAGCAGGAACAATATCCGGATTTAGGCCATTTGACATAGAATAACCCAAATATAAATCTTAAAGTAAACTCGAAGTAGGGGAAAGTAGGGGAATGGCGCTCACATAAGGAAAAACATGAACAGCTAGTCAAATTTACGGAAAAAAAATCAATATTTTATTAAAGAAGTATAACTCCAAAGCATAAGAAACAGTTTTCAATCAACTAATTTGCATAAACGTTTAAGGAATTATTTTTAACGTTTTATTTAAATAACCATCGATTGAGCGGTAATGCCCGACATGGTAGGGTAATTGCGCTCAGAGTTTGAATACAACATTTAAGTAAGACAAAAGTCACATATGTAGTTGTGTGGGCTGTTCATACCACTGCAGACTTTTTGCGACCACTTTACGCATATTGTGCACACATATCGTATTAAACATATAGTGGGCTACTTTTTTTAAATTTAGGTTTTTTGATTTTCACCACTTTTTTGAAATCGTAAAATTCTCCTTGTTTAATGACATATTAATTAAGGTGAAAACAGGGGAATTTTACCATTTCAAAATGTTGTGTTAATCAATAAATTTGAATTTAAAAAAAGTTGCCCACTGGCAACACTTCTTCTGGAGTTCACCGCGAGCACCACTACCCGTTATCGCCATGTTGGGTTTTAATGCATTATAATTAGCGTAACAACGTACTACAAAAATAAATAAAAGCATGAAAGTACAGCTAAATGTATATATTTTGTAGACATAATGAGTAAATTAATATTTGAAAATAAGAGTGTACACTTACCTTCAAGTTAGATGTTGTAGAATTTTATAATAAAACAATTGTAAACTAACAACGTGAGAACACAAAATTACTTTCCTTCAGATGGTCACTATATCCTTACTGGGAACTTACGATGAAGTTCGCTAGGTGCCGGTACCGATCGCACGTTTTCAATTCTATTCTGCATTACCCTACTTTCCCCTACATCGAAGTACTCGAAGTACAAATTGAATTCCGACTTTCTGTAAAACAATCGCGTTATTTTGTAAAATATAGTTATTATAAATAATGAATTTAGTAAGTGCATGATAGTACTCTGCATCAACATGCATAGGAGTCAATTGATATTGAACATTTTTAAATAATGCATTTTTAATAATATGAAGATTTAATAAATTATGTTAATAAAAAGATCTTTGAAATCATATATCGTTATATCTTTTACCCGTTTAAGATCTTTGAGAACATTGACCAATTGATGACTATTTTTTATGCAATATTTGTCATCTATTGTAGTTGTATGTGTGTATATTTGATTAAGTATTTTTAATAAAAGTTTGGTAGCTTTATTATTATATGTATTACAACCGATAGTAATCATTCTAAATTTAATGGGCGTTTTATGAAATTTGGATTTAAGAGCTAAATATGGATAATTAAAACTATTAAAGGGAATATTAAGTAGTTTATACTAACTATGAATTTAAAGATTGTAATGAGTAAAGTATCATTCGTTTTGGGAAAGAATTGCTTCAAGGAATAATGGATTTAAGAAGATGGTGATAATAAGATTTGCATATCATGACAAAAAAATTTCGAGATTTATAAATATATGTAATTACGAAGTCTTAAATATTTTTAATTTTTTGGAAAAGATGTTGCATATTGATATTAATCCGATCTTAAATGTTATTCTTAAGAGCAAGAGTTAGTTGATCAATAATCAATGCTTCCATTAATAAAACGTTCAATAGGTTTATAGTATGATGTTGACAGATTAATATATAAATAAATAAATGTCATATGTGAACTGTTTTACAATAGTATTAATGTTGAATTTAGAGTGAAGCCGATATTTGGTTCCACAACCCTTGAGTTTATTTAGTGCAACATCATTTACAATATTAAGATCGCCAGTAATTATCATGATCAGCGTTGACAATTTTTTTAGAGAGGGGTCACTACATTTACGTGGAAAGGAATCAGCAGCAGATGTATGTTTTTGAAAAGAAATCGTAGTTAAAAATCTTTCTACCAATAGAAGTTTGATATTTAAATCTTCTCCATATTTGAAGATTATTTATGGTAAATTTACATTTCTTATCATTACTTACAGAGTAAAAATTAATCTTATTTAAGATGTGATGACCAACTTAGTATTTGTGTTTTGAATTTTCGGTTTTTTATGTAACTTAATATGAAAGGGGTTTACTCTTGTCAAAATAAGGTCAAAATAAATATCAGAAAAATGTTTAGAGAAACTCTTACCTAGAAACAAATTTAAATACTGAACAAGATGTATTTTCAATGGCAAAAAAAAAAAAAAAATGTGTTTACTTCATAATAGCCTATTAAAATCAATTAAATATTGTTTTTGAAGAATATTTAATTTTTCAATCAATGATTTAATATATATATATATATATATAATTAACATGTAATCACATGTGGAAATAAATGTAAAAATAAAATATATATAGGTATTAGATAAATAGGTATTAAACAATAGAGTAGAAAATAAAAATATAAAACTGGATGCAATAAGGAACCGTCAGAGGAGCCTCATATCCACAATTCCAATTCATAGTGAAGATATATTATATCATCAATATATATAGAGATAGATGGATAGAAAGAGAATTTCCAGTGTATAAGTCGACTTTTTAAATCCCAAAACGCAAAAAAAAAAATTCAGCAATCGACTAGAATATAAAATCAGACGCCCAACCACCTGTTTCTAACTGTAGCAAAAAGTTAGGGGATAAATGTCGATCTTTCCTTAAGTGTGTTCTCAAATCCAGAAGGGCAATTTTCTGACATAAGTTTTAATTTATTTTTGTTCGAAAATGCATGAAACTAGCTGGTGTTGTTGTTCAGAAACTATGTCATCCAGCTTTTTTTTTTTTTTCGTAAACGCAATAGATCTTTCAGAAAAGAGCGTCAAAGTAGGCGTTTTGAACCGAATTTCCGCGCGAAGGGAAAAAAAAAGCACTCAAGAGCGGGCGAAAAACGGGTTTGTCACGTGATCCAAAACACTTCTAACTCAATAGGTAATGGATTGATCAAAAAATGGATAAAACAGTTCCATTCCAAATCGCTTCCATGGCCAGACTTTCCAATTTTATATCTTTCCGTTAAAAAATGAATTTGTAAATGTGTAAAAACGTTTTGCGCTTGTTGAGCAGAGCAGTTAAGAACAGCCTTAACTATTATGATAAGCAAAATTTGTTACATCCGTCATAAATGAATGTGCAGAATAATTAAAATATATTATTGCTATTTTCGATAATTATTGCTGCAAAAAACATTAATTTCATTTAAGAAGAATCAATGTTTTCAGAAAAATCATAGCAGTATTCGCTTTTCTTTTAATGATTTTCTACACTTAATTTTTCTCGCAACACTTTTATTTTCTTAAAAGAAAAGTGTGATTTATTTCATGAGTGAGTTAAGGGATTGACTTATGGGAACGTCCACGACAGAAGAAAATTTTTACTGAAAATTTATGTTAAACGGAAATATATCAATAGGGAACATCAATTTAAAGCTAAAGAGGTGCAGTATATGAATTTGTAAGTTTTAATTTCATAAGAATAAGTCTACACCGAAACTGGACTGGAAACTGACAGTATTAAAATTCATTTAAGGTTGAGCATCAAAATCAACTTATTGAGCTGTATAGTTTTTTTTATTTCTGTTCATTAAATTAAATTATTATAGATCGAAAATAACAAGATAACATTATATCTGTTAGATCCACATAGTTAAAAGGTTTAATCTAAGGTATTAAATGCAATTTTAACTTTATTTATTAGTTGATAATTAAATGCCACAAGAGTAGCAGAAAACATTTTAAAGTTTTAATTTTATAAAAACTACTTGAAATTTTTACCCAAAACTCCTAACTCTCTGATGTCGAGGTATAAGAAAGATTTTACTTTAAATATTTTGTTTATGCTATGCATGGAATAGGCTCTGGGGTCTTGTCACAAGAGTAACAAACGTCTGTGTTACGGAGTAACACATAATTAGTTTGACATAAAGCTGCGTTACAACCAAAACAAACAGAATGCTTAAAGTCTAGTTGTTTTCTTCGTTATTAGAATAGTTCTTGAAATAGTTTTAGTCATAATTAAGGTTATTTTGTAAATTTTAAGGAAGATAAATTATCTTTATTAGTGTTTTTTTAATGGATGGATTTATTTTTATTCATTTTTTGTTATTAGTTAAGATTATAAAATAATAATGACGAGTAATTAAAGATATATTAAAACAACTCAACTCGTTTCATTTTTGTGTTCTTTCTTTTGGTTTGAAGCACATGGTCTTTGATCAGAAATGTTATAGGCTTTGGAAAGCTTCGTTTACTAAATTCTGTTGTATGACCTACAAAGATTCTTATACTAACACTTATGTAAAGGAATCTGATAGTATATTTTAAAGGAAAGATTTTAATATTTCTTCTTATATATGACATTGTTTTAAAGAGCAAGAAAAATTCTGCTAAGCGCCAAAAATTGTAGAGAATAAAATAAGAATGAAATTGAATATGTTGATGTGAGAAAGAAACAAAACAAAATGTATTAGGATAAAATGAAGAAAAGTCTTAGACTCAGCAAAAGCTTCAGCGAGAGAATGAAAATATTAAGAAAAGGAAAAAGTACAGAACTAGCTAAACTCAGATTCTGTAACGAAAAAAAATCCAACTCCACAGCTTTGGGGAATTTTATGTCGATAAGATTTCAGAAGAGGTCATTCTTCAGCTAAATCTGCATTAGTTAGCTGTGAAATGGTCACATAATTTCATCAATCCTAGGTGACATTTACTAAGAGAATAAGTTTTTTGTTCAACTCCTTTAAACGCTTACCTAATTTTAATGAAGGTTCGCACCAGAAACTTTTAATTGTATTTTACTTTTTAAACGTTGGCGGAAAAATGTCAAAAAATTGCTTTTCCTGTTTTTGAAGTAATTCTATTTTTGATTCCGGTGTTAATTCAACATTTCACAAACACAATTACTTGCCCCTCAAAGGGTTAAAGAAACTTTCCTAAATTGAAAAATTGGAAATTCCTTTGCACATTTAAAGCCTAGTTTCATAAAACAATAAAAAATTATGTATCAGAATATCTGCATTTGTGGTTGTCACGAAGACATTCAAGCAATTCATAATGCAGCGACTTGTGTATTTTCTGCATTAAACATTCATGTGAAAAATGTAATGACTTTGTCTGCTGAGATACATCATAATTAGAATGTATGAATTCAGAATGTTTAATTTGCGAAGATAACATAGAGGAATTATTTGAAAAAGAAGCCCATAATACAGAACTTCTTATAAGGTATTGTAAATTGCAAAATGATGATAAACGTTTCGCTATTGACAAAACGTTTATCAACATTTTGTCAAAACTGTTACTTTGTCAAAGCGTTGATAAACGTTTTGAAAAAGTAACAATTGAAGAAACCATTTCTGATTGTTTACAAAATTTTCGAAAGCAACTAAATCCATTTCTGTGGCAAATATTTCTTCAAACTTGCACACTGGATTATTTTGATAATGCCAAAAGAATAACCATTTCTCAAAAAAAGTGGATTTTCTGAAAACGGTACATTTTTTTTTTTTTTTTGTCAAGACGAAATTTTGGTACGAAATACTGCATACTGGTCAAATGCACAAGCGACTATATTTCCAGCCATTATTTAGTAAGATCCCAAAATAGTAAAATCTTATGCTATTATTTCAGGCAATGTAATTCATAATCAATTTTCTGTAAATGCTCTCGTATGTAAAATTTCAACATAGCATCTTTAAGGGAATGCATTTTCCTAAAGTGTATCTGTTTTGCTTTTCTATATGATGGTTGTAGATTCAATTTAAACAGAAATATAACTATGCAAATATGACTGCAATGAATCAGACTTCTTTCACAATTAATTTAATCGGGCATATTTTTTACAAAGAATCCATGTATACATGCTGTAGATTTATTTTGTGCCGTTGCATGATGATATATGTAGAATGAAGTGATTACTAAAAAAGCAATTTTAAGGAAAACTGCTTATTTTGTCAAAATTGTTCATGAAAAAACAAAAGCAAGCATACTCCATACATCACATGAAGAAATAAAACAATAATAATTTCATTACTTTGCAAGAAAACACTAACAGCGAAGGGCATTCAACAAATACAATTTGTTAAAAACATGAAAAATGACACTATCTACTACAAACCATACACTAACATCATTCGTACAAAGAATTTGTGTTTCATTAAGTAAATAATGATACAGGAAAAGTTGCAAGTGATATTTTTGATAAAGAAGATAATGATTTATTCTGTTCAGTAGCAGAAATTGAGAAGTTGCTATGTGGTTATACTGAGTGATTCTAAAATTTGATGATTTAAAGATTCGTTAGTTGTACTATTGAAGTGGTAAACGAAAATTATCAAATAAAGTGCTAAGAGCTATTTAAAGCATAAGGAATTCTCAAGTTTGAACCTGGTGAACACAATATTTGGCAAAAAAGAATCAAATTGTGGCTGACATTAATGCTCTAGATTGATTAACTCTCGAGGATTTTACAAACTCTAATTTTAGAATTTTTTACATTTTTTGTGTTATTTTAAAATGTAACCATCATTAAAAGTTTTTTCCTATGAAACATTAATTTTTGTAAAACTTATTTTAATTATTTTGTTCAGTAATTAAACTGAATTTTGGGGGAAATTCCTTTATGGACAAAATGTCACAAGAGTAACGTCACAAGAGAAACACTTAGCATTTTGCAAAATCAAATGTAACTAATTCATGTGTTATCAGATGATTTCAATGATTAATAATTTTTAAAAAGATATAATTACTCTGCTATATTCTGTAAATTTTATTTCTATAGTCTCGTACAATTAATTCACAAAATTTTTGCGTCAAACACAATTTTTGAAAATTGCATTTTTTTTGTGGTCACAAGAGTAAAAAAATTTTCATTCATTATCTAGGCAAGTAAAATGCTTTTGGTTACAAATTGAGTATGATTTATAAGAGTAGAACACATGTATTTTTAAGTGGTTACATCAAATTTATCCTAAATATATTTTGCAATGAAAGAATTGGAAATATCTATGGAAATTTGCTCTGACAGTCAAAAGAGTAACAATGGACGTTCCCTTATGCACAAAATACGCCGTTTCTGTGTTAAAAATTTAGGTCCAACTTATACACCGAAAAATAAGGTAGATAGATAAATATTGCAATGTAATATTTATCAAGTGATAATGAGAATCCAACTAATTATAGTTCAATTTCTATAACAACTTCAAAAATGCAATACGCACATACTTAACACGTTCACTGCCGCAAAAAGTAAGAATTTTCAAATTTCTTCTTGAAAGTCGTTTGCCACCACAAATTCTGAGACGTAAATCTCGCTTTATTAATACAGCGAAATTTCTGCCAATAAATAAGGCAATTTTTTTTAATAATGGTGAGAAAGTAATAAATTAAAGCCACGAATATTAATGTTACGAGTATACTCGTAGCGTGGCAGTCAACGTGTTAAACCACGATGAGTAAAAAAGAAAACAAGTTTATATTGCAAAACACGACATTATGTATATATTGTATGTAAATGTTATTTGTATTATTGCATTATATATTTCAAATAACTGACACCATTAAGGGCATAGATGTGTACAAAATATATCTTCCAATTTATATGTATTCCAAATTCAAAGAATTAAGGAGAGCGAGAGCTAGTATAGCTATAGCGTCTAGAAGATATTGTGTAGCAAATGGCTATTCAAAAAGTGCTGAAAAATTGAATACCTTTAAATGTCGAACGATGCTAAACCATAAATGTCGATCGCAGCAACAACTACTAGCTCATTCTTATACAAGCCTTACACAATGTTTATGTTGAAATGACTTAGCAGAATCTGCTGCGATCAACGTTTATTTTTCAGCATCGTTCGACATTTATTGGATTCTATTTTATTGCATCTTTAAAGCATTACTGGAACAGCCGATTGCAACACTATACATTCCAGACGCTATAGTATAGCTTTGCTGTAATTGTTAAAACTTGCGCCACCATTTTGTAGAATCTTTAAAAATAAGTGCTTACATGCATAAAACTTCTTTACTTTCTATGTTATCTTTTTATTATTTCATCAACTATAAAATAGAAAGAATGTTTTATGCATGGAACTAAAAATATAATTAGATTGATATTTATAGTATAGTACTGAATATTTTTTTCCCCACTACAACTATTCGCAGAAGTATCCCTGCTTTGATAACATTCATTCTTCATATCGTTGAAAACAATATTGAAATTCTTTAAGTCTGTCTTTAAATCCAAACTGCCCTACTATTTAAAATTCATTTTTGTTTACAATCGCGTGAAATTAGCAGATTACCTTATTCAGAAACTATGTAATACAGAAGTATTTTCCATATTTTTTTATGATTTTGCTTGTTTATAGTTTTCTTTAATTGTTTTAATTTTTGAAACCATTATTATTTTTATTCTAAGCAGTTAAAAGTTTTTATTTTACAACTAAAATATTTGCGTCATTGTACAGAGACATCATCAGGAGGCAAAGATAAAACATTCACGGAATTAAATCTGCTTTCATAACAAAACTGACTACTTTTTGACCCATTTCTGAATTCATTTTTATTCGCAAGAGCATGAAATTGGCAGATTATCTTATTCCGAAACTACGTAATAGAGCAGTATTTTCCATATTTTTTTTATTGATTTTATTCATTTGTTGTTTTCTTTATTGTTTTAATTTTTTTAAACATTAAAATTTTTTTATAAAAAAACCTAGTTAAAAGTTTTTATTTTATAACTAAAATATTTGCGCCATTGTACAGAGGCATCATCAGGGGGCACATACAAAACATCGACTTAATTAAGGCTGCTTTCACAACCAAACTGCTACTTTCTGACACATTTCTGAATTCATTTTTGTTAGCAAACGCATGAAATTGGCAGATGTTTTTTTTTCAGAAACAATGTAATCGAACAGTTTTCGATTTTTCGGTAAAGGCTGAAAATCTTTCTAAAAATGCTGTTAATGTTGGTGCTTTGAACCAAACTTCCGGAAGCGGTAACGCGTAAAGGGGTAAAAAAAAATTGTCATCAGACAGTGAGCACATCCATGGCTAACAACTGAAAAAAAAGGGTGCCTCCTGTCTCAGAATATTTTTATTACATTACAAATACCACTATATTTTGGAAATTATAGCATATAATTTTATTGTAACGGAGGATACACAAAAGTCTTGTAATAGTATTTCAAACGTATTTTTTGATAAAAAAAAATAATAATGATTTTCAAAATAAATTTAATTTACGTATAAAGGAATATCCAGATAAAAATATTACATCGTTATATGAACAGTGTATTTATCACATTCACAAAATATAGTATGAAAATGCTAATAGGGAAAGTGAGGTGTAACACGCAACGGAGGTATACATGTAAACTCATGTTCATTAAAAAAACAAATTAAAAAAATCACAAATCAACAGTTTTCATGTATATTGTAAATATGTTATGTTACGTAAAAACTGTAAAACATTTTAAAAACTGTATTTTGTCAAAAATTAATTTCTATGTATCGAAAAAGGAACTTTTTCTTTTCCTTTCTCTCTCTCTCTCTTTAATTGAATATTCAATCTAATTCAGTTTTAATCCGTTAGACACCTCAAATAAAACAAATAATTGCTTGGGTTTTGGGGTTTTTTCAAATGTTTTATTCGACTGCTTGCTTAAAATGAGGAATTCATATTTAATTTATTACATATTTAACATATTTCCTTTATACTATAATCCTATGCTCTTACAATGCAATTATATATATATATATATATATATATATATATATATATATATATATATATATATATATATATGCATATAATAGCATTCATTATAGGAGCACTGGATTATAGCATAAACCAAGCTGTCAAAAACTTATATCAGAATATCTGCTAGAAAAACTTTATTTTTTGTTTTAATTGAGATGTTCATTAAAACTGAACTAGTCTGAATATTCAACTAAAGAAAAAAGGCGGGTAATGTCGGTTATTTATACTATATTACGTGAATTAATCAAGTATTTTGGTTGATCGACTGTGATTTAATTATACAGGACATTATACTAAAAGGGTCTTTGCACTTTTAGAAAATCAATAAAAATGTGCAAACAAAAATCTTAATGTAAGGTTTTTCGTATTCAATACAGAAAATATCAAAGACCTTTTTTTTGTGTGTGTGTGTGTTTCATTTACACTTTAGTTTATGGTTATAGAATTTAAATAGGCGTGCATGATTAGTAACACTCACCCCTATAGACCCAGTAAAAGATATCCTATCAAATATTGTGAACCATTGAAGAATTCCCAATCTCAATATCTGCTGTCATTCGACTTTTCAGTTCGTTAGTATCAAGAATTTGGAAAGGTTCAAAATGTTCTTTTTTACGCACTCCCATAAAAGAGCCCAAACTCAGTAGATCTAAAAGATTATCGAACCCTCTTCCATTAACCGGATGCTGTCTAACGCTGACTTTACTAAAAAAATTACTTTAATACATTTTTATTGAAACCATAAGTGCATAAGTCATAATACATATTAATAAACATAAGTAAGTCATAAGTACATATTAATAAATCTTAAGTCTGTTCTGTTAAGTCTGTAATCATAAGTCTATATAATATTACAATTTTTAAAATTTTTCGGTCATCCTTTTATTTCTGTAACCTGCTATTTAATAATATCAGTGGAATTTAAACATCTAATACGTCAAGCATTTTTTTTTACATTGTATGTCTAGTAATAAATAGTAACTAGCATGTGTATATGAAATAAATGTTACTTTTTTTTTATAGATTAGAAGATACATAGAGATATTTATCTGTTATGGCTTCAAACATTTTGCACAATATGAAGTATATAAAAACACAATGCTCATATAATGTATTAAAAACTTAAGGCATCTCATATTTTAAGAAGAGTATGCTTTCTGAAGACATAAGTGTAAAAGAGTGCAAGGAATATACAGTGTCCTATTTATAGTCCTGTCCACACCGCATTAATTTAAGGAAGACAACAGCTATATTCATGAACTTGATGTCTAGCTATGGACGTTTTCAGTGTGATGTCAGTCACGACGTTTTGGTTCGAAACTGACTCCAAATAAACGATTGCTATGTTTCATTTCTTATAAAATATAAATCGTAGAAAATGTTACCACTACATATAAAGTATTAAAACACTTAGCTATAAGACATAACTATAAGATATAGCTATAATAAACAAACAAAAATAGAAAATACGTCGACATAGCAATCGTTTGTTTGGTGTCAATTTGCCCTCAAAACGTCATGGCTGGCGGCACGACTGAAAGCGTCGTAGTATATGCGGATATGAGCTACGCGGTGAGACCGTTTACAGTGCCATTTAGCTGCAAACTGCGGAGTTAGCATTCCTATATCAAAACAGCTCGAAGCGAAGAAAAAAGTCAATGGCACAGTAATATGGCGCCCTCGATTTAGAATGAGATGATGTCTTGCATGTAGAAATAACTTTATTAGAAGCCCTAAATGTAAGTGTTTTCTATCCAATCATCTTATTAAGCGCCCCACTTATTGCATGCATAAATGTAGAATAATAACATAAGAAGTAAATTAGCACTTGTTTGTGTTAGTTTTGTACATATTTTTTTAATAAGAAAATTAAGTCTGCTCAATGTTTTGATACAGACAGACTACATAATTGTTGCCACATTGAGCATACTTAACTTTATTTTATGCAAATAAAATGTTAGTTTTATTAGTAAATGTGCATTTAGTCTTATAATGTCACATTATACAAGTGTTATAATTATTTTCATCGGCAATCCATCTTCTCTACATGATGTTAGGAAAACGTTAAAAAACTGTCTCATCTGCAGATTTCATTATCGCAGAAATTTTCTTATATATTTTTTATAATTATTTTCGTTAGCAACACATATTTCTTGCGTAATCCTAGGAAAACTTAAAAAATCTGCCTCATCTGCAGAATTCATTAATACAGAAATTTTCTGATATATTATTTATAATTGTTTTTATCTTTCTGATATATTATTTATCTTATCTGATATATTATTTATAATTGATTTTTATCCTTGCCTATTTCAGGGGATGATAGGAATAAAAATTTTACATTTCAGAGCTTCTCATTAGGTTATATTTACATGTAAAATATCATTCCATACGCCATCGAGGACGTTTTACAACCTTGTAATTGATCTTTTCACGTTTCTCATACCGTTTTCTTGAAGGAACGCTAACTTCACGGTTTACAGCTAGGTGGCGCTGTAATGGGTCTCATTCTGTTGCGCATAGCCACTTTCTTATACCTAGACACAACCTTCATGACTATAGCTGTTAATAGGGCCGAACAGGACTCTATTGTGCACCCTGTAAATAAAAAAGTATAATGTAAGAATTAAGGAAATACATTATAAGAAATATATTTAAGAAACGAATCTATACTAATAAAAGGAAGTTTCGCTCTGTCTGTGCGTCCGCGTGTCTGTGTGTCGACGATGATGAAAAGCGAAACCTACCACTCACAGTTCATACCACTTTGTATGAACATAGTCGAAGGCAAATCCTGATGCACCTGAGGCTCAGATGTTTACTTTTTTAATAATTAGACGAAATATTAATTAAAAACTCAAAAAAGCGATCTCTTTTTGAAAATCGGCGGAGGCGTGGGCGCGCATTATCAATCCCTGCTTTCTGAGCGCGTAGAAGGGAAGAATCAAATGCTGTTTTTATTTGGTCCATTGCCTTAACGCCCTAAAAAATGTTGTTGTGAATCCTCAATACGAGTCGCTTTCGAGATAGACATTTTCTCCCTAACGGCGACGCTCCCCTAAGGCTCGATTTCAAAGGTACCTATTCATAAAATACCTATTTAAAACTGAGACCTTCTTCTCTTCCACGGTACTTTTGGTTTTGAACAATACCAATTCTAACCCTTTTGAAAAAAATTGCGACTTCCCACTTTGCGCCTCCCGAAGACGACTTTTTCTATTCCAAAAGTCGATATTTCGACACAAACTTTTTAGAGCATATCGTCAGACCGTACTTACATCAGGAGGTTTTTCAAACGTTTAGGGGAGTAGAGAAGTACAGTCGAACCTCTATTTAACGAAGTCTCTAAATCCCGGAAAAAAGTTCGTTATATGGAAAATTCGTTAAATAGAGATTCACCTTTTAAAATACTTTAAACTACATAAAACAGATTTCAAATTCATAAACACTAAATATTTTTACTAAAAGTAATTAATGACATTTTTTAAATAAATTATATCGATTTGTTTTATTTATTTTACCCACCAATATCCATCATCAATTCATTTTTTCTATGTGTTTAAATCTTTGAAATCTGCAAGGAAAAAAAAAAAAAAAACACTGTCCGGGAATACACTGTTATTTTCTGTTTAAAGTAAATAGTTTTACATTAAAATTAACGAATTTTAATGACATTATCTTATTTATTATTACTATAACAAATAATGTTAACCATACATTGACCTATGCGTCCTTAAATTTAATTTCTGAAAAACTCTGATAATTTTGCCTGAGTATTTTATTTAAAAAAGTGCTTTCTCTCATAATACGTCTCGCATCTTTGCAATGCACCGAAAACGCCTTCATGCGTATTTTCTTCTAGCTATAATCCACGTCGGATTGTTTCATATGATTTTAGCATTTCATCATACCAAGTTTTGTTAATTCCTGCATAATGATCATTTCCATCATCATCATATTCGCCTTCATCGCAATTCATTGCTGTATTGTTTTATTTTTCACACAGTCGAAAATATCCAGTTCTGATAGTGTTTCCGAGGTTTCAATTTCAGAATTAAATGAAATACAATCATCAATCAGCACATCATGGTTAATTTCTTCTTTTTTTCTCACTGTATCCATATTTTTTTAAAGTTACTCTAAGGGATTATCGTCTTCGTCCACCGTACTTAGCGAATTCTCACTGCTGACAAAGAAGGCGCCTGGTAAAACCAGTTCAAGGCCACTGAACATAATAAAATGTGTTTAAAGAAAGAATAAGTTTGAAATGTCCAGAAATATTTTGAAATATGAGGAGAAAAAAAAAATTCGATCACAAGAAAAAGTTCGTTAAATAGAGAATGCACTTCGCTATTTGGAGGTTATTTTACGAAGAAATTCGCAAAATGTTCTTGGTTCCAAGGAAAAGTTCGCAAAATAGAGAAATTCGCAAAATAGAGGTTCGTTAAATAGAGGTCCGACTGTATTTAAAAAAAATAAATGCTGAGAAATTTTCGATGAAAACGCTAAAACTGGGCTGTTTCGGAGCGGCTTAGGCTCATGTTTTCACGAATAAATATGAATATATTTTCACGACATTTTAAAGACAGTTTGAATGCGGTTACATTTATAACCGAATAAAATTTCAGAGAGTTTGGATGATAAGAACATTTGGTTTGTTTGTTTTTAAAGGACCCGACGAAGAAAAAAAAGGCGAGAAGAAAATGTATTTCTTTCGCAATTAGAATTTTTAAACGGGCTGCAAAGCCGTTATATAAATGACCGATAAAAATTTCAAAGAGTTCGGACAACAAGAACTATTTTTATTTTATTTTTTATTTTTTAGGGTTTCGTACTTAAAAAGTAAGAACGGAACCATTAAAAGATCACTCCTGTGTCTGTCTGTCCGTCTGTCACAGCCGTTTTACTCGTAAACTATGGAATGTGAAAAGTTCAAATTGGGGGCAGTAATAAAGACTATTAACCCACATATTTACAGATTATTAAACATTCATAAATATATTTAGGAAAATTACAGAGGGGCTAATTAAGTTACTTGAAAAAAAAAATATTTTCTTTGTATATCGTGTGAGATATCCTGTGAAAGCTTTCGTAACGCTGAACTCAAAAATACATTTCTTTTCATTTTATGTATTATATTTTGAGAAATATCGTCGGTAATGTAGTGCAAAATTATGTCCCGTCCCCCCACATCTATTTCCAAATATACTGAAACTAAAATTATGAAAAAATTAGAAGTAGTAGACGTAAATTTAAATCTTGCATGAAAATTATGGTGATTACCCTAGGTCACATAGTTTTTGAGTAAAGCTCATTTTTCCGTTACACACAAATTTCGATTTGCAGGCATTCAGCAAAGGTGTTGAGGAGCGCTGGAGGTACCTATCATAGCAGAAATTTAAAAACATTGTTGATAATGATTTTCGAAAAAAATCGTCGGTAATTAGCCGAGATATTAATCTTTAAAGACACGAACGATTTGGACATACATAACAACAGGGGCGACGTACTCTATGTACCATCGGCTTTTAAAGACCGGATAACAACTTATAATGATATATTTGTGTATTGTAATGCCCAGTAGTAGTATAAAAACAATAAATGTCAAATTGTTAAAAACTGACTAATTTAATTAGAATTAATGACATAAATACTGCGGGATTCACGACAATTTTGCATGCAGTGGATCTCTCAATACGCCTTTCGTGTCTTTAAAAGTTAATTAAAAACCTATCTGGAAAAACGCGGCACGGACCAAAGCGGCGTTGCAACTTTGTGGCCTCTTTTCAACGCGCTTAGTACAATGCCAAGTTTAAACTTTGAACAAGGCTTTTGTTTTTGGTACACTGTAAAAAGAAAAGCGTATTACTACGCTGAATTTAGTTTTATGAAATGTCAAATGAAGTTTAAATATGCACTACTTTTTTTGTCCGTACCGAATTAAGTTCATCATAGATTAGGATAAGATTAAAAAAGAGTTATAGAGAATTGCAATATTTGATATTATTTAGGCTTCATATCTCTTTGAACTTTTATGGTATACTCATTCCTTCTTTTCTAGTATATACAGCTATACCCAACCCTACATAGTATAGTTTTTTACAAATTCTTATTATTCTTTTAGCAACGATTTTTTTTATTACAGTTGATAATAATATATTTATTGTACGGAACCCTCTGAGCGCGAGTAATACTGTTTATTTAACTATGAAATGACCCAACGTGCAAAAACAAGATAATTTCTTCTTAGGAGCGCTTTTACCACTAAATATCAACATGTTTTCGCAAATTCTTCGTTTAAAATTATATAAATTCATACAAAATTGGGTTAAAGATACAAAATCATACAAATTTAAGGTTATTATTACGGGCCCGGGCAACGCAAGTAAAAGAATAAAGTACTTCGAATACATCAGAATAACACGATTTCATATTTGATATTTTTGATTTCAGTTACTATATTTTCATTGATGATAAAAACGATAATGTTAAATTTAACAAAATGCAATATTGAATTTGAAATCATATTATATGGTGGTGCATTACTAAAACTTTGTTTCAATGATGTTTTCTAAAATTCTGAAACGATGTTTCAGAACACTGATTTAAGAAAAACAGAGATTTCAACGGCAAGTAAGACAATAGAAGTTAATCAGCATCAAATGGCATTTGCGAATTCAATCAAGGTTTTATAAAATTGAATTTGGAACACATTTCATGTTATTATAAAAAATAAAAATCCGGGTGAAAGTCTACCGCAAGCAAAAACCACCATTAAAGATTAAATACATTAAATGCCTGTAGAAAATAACCCATCGAAGCATAACAGAAAAAAATTTTCCTTTTTACTAAATAAAACACGGCAATACAACTTGTGCTGAATCCTTTACTATTAGTGAAACGTATACGGGATGATTAAAAAAATATTGGACAAACTTTAAGAGGTGGTATAGTGCAAACCAAAACAAACAATTTTTGTAAATGAAACCTACATCGTAATCAGGGACGCATTTGGAGGAACAATTCCCTCTCCTGTAAGGAATTTGATTTTCTAGAATATAACAGTCATCACAGGTCAGATTCAAAAAGCATTTTCATAAATCACACAAAAGCTAAAATAACTTGTCAGACATGACTAAAATAAAAACATTGTCATTAAATAAACACTTTAAACATAGAAATTAATATACTTAATCAATCATATTTGCTAAAGCCGCTTTAGCTATACTGTGAGATAAGTGAGACAGCGCCCCTGGTTGTAATCTTTTTTTTTTTTTTTTTTTTTTTTTTTTTTCATATAAAAATTGCAAGGATCACTCTAATACGATCATAATTAATGTTCAAAACTTAAACAAAAATAAAGATATTTGAATGCAATTTTCGATTTGCCTTACTTAGTGCGAAGTGCAAAATCATGAAGAGTAATGACAGCGTGAAGCATTTCCTAAGAACTGTCAATTATATTTGGAAATAAGAAACGACTTGTTCAGCGCTTTTTGTGTCATGGTAGTCGCTTCCATTTCTCGTGATATTCTTGCATTTCATGCAACAATGCAGTCTATATCAAATTTCCTTAAGGTTATCGATTGAGTACACTTTATAGAAATCAGCTGTTTTACAGGGGAAAAAAAACTGTCAGCCTAGATGCCAATTCGTAATAAATACAAATTATGTCCATAAAATAAACAATTTTTTACTAGCGTCCTGATAGACAGTTTTTCAGCAAAATGAAAAGTTTTCTTTTACATGTAATAAAATGAGATTATTAAACAAAATGATTTTCACAAAAAAAAAAAAAAAAAAAAAAAAAAAAAAACTAGATTTTGAAAAAAAATTCAAAAATTTAAAATCGTTTAAAAAATTTCAATTTCTGATACTTTTACACATTTTTGTTTTACATATTCAGAGAAGTATCTTTCATAACTTTAGGCATCTTATTAGGTTATGAGAGAAAAAAATTAAACGTCTATGCTAGAATTGAGTGGAAAACAGGATTTGTTTTCAGTTTTTTGCATTATTTTTTTAAAGTTCATTCGATTGCAAAATCCATACCTGATTCTATTAATCCATACCTCATTGTATTTCATATACCTCTTTTTGATTATTTAGGGAAAAAATACGTATTATTTCTTGCATATCTGTTGAAGTTTAAGTATTTTAAACGTAGCAAAATGTTAAAAAAAAACTCGAACTAAGAAAAATGAATTTAAAGATGGGAATTCTGATAGATTTAACCCTTCCAGGGGCAGTATGTTTATGAAACCACTTAATTTTAATTCCCAAACGCCCCAATGGCGCCAGAATTTTGATAAAATCTTTTCCATTTAATATATATGTGAAATATAGCCTTTTTTTAAAAAAAAAATTCCAAATAAATTTGTTCATAAATTCCTGTGTCATTCATTTATTTCAACATTTTAGTACTGAAAGTACTTTGCCCCTGAAAGGGTTAAAGGAAAATGCAATATAAGGACTTTTTCACATAGCATCGTATCTTTCCGTAACTTCGCCAGAATATTCTAGGCATATCTAAATATATTTTAAGGCTGTTCTCAAATCCAAAGGGGCAGCAACTTTATGACATATGTTTTAATTCATTTTTGTTCGGAAACACGTAAAACTTGCAGATGTTGTTATTCAGAAACTATGTAAACGAAAGACGTTTTCCTTTTATTTTTTTGTAAACACAACAGATCTTTCAGAAAATACCGTCAAAGTTCGCGTTTTGAACCGAATTTCCCGGCAAAAGCAAAAGAAACTGTCAACGAAGAGAGAAAAACGTCTTGTCACATGATCAAAAACGCTTATAACTGCATACACCGCCCTCTAAATACTAGGCCTAAGCTCCGACACAAAAATGGCGGCTACTGAAAGTGGAATTTTTTCAGCGTGTGTACGGGCCCTTGAATTTTGGTACCAATAATTGTTAAAAGTTTTTTCATCTTTATTTTTCAGAGATTAAGCTAGTCAAAGAAATCTTTTATAAAATGCAGGAGTCAAAATTTAAGAGACAGTACATACGTGTAAAAAAATCCGTCTTCGGGAGCCGCCATTTTTGTGTCAGCGCTCAGGCCTAGTATGTAAATAAGTAAGTTATTTATCCAAAAATGGAAAAATCAATTCGATTCCAAATCGATTCCATAGTCAGGTCTGCCAATTTTTTACGTTTACTTTTAAAAATGAGTCAGTAAATGTGTCAGGAAGTTTCAGGCTTGTTGAGCAGTGAACTTGAGAAAAGAATTGAAAATTGATATTTTCGTCATTTTCGTGATATTTTCGTGATGGATACTGAGTCCCCTTAAAATATCTTCTTTATTGTTAATGCTATGAACAAAAATCCGAATTCACATTCGCGTGAGATACCTTGTGTTATTGACTGAATGAATGAATTGTGAGCCAAGTTTCCTATACAAAAATGGTTTGTTGTAGTGTGCACCCTTTTATTGGTAAAACATCTATGAGCAATAGAATTTCATTAATAGGACTTATATAGAACAAAATACATCAGCACAAAGTTTACCAATCCCCTTTCATTAGTAAATCTTATACAGAACACAACGCATCAACACAAATTATGAAGAATCCCTTCCATAAGTTTAACCCTTTATGTACTGACGGTACTTATAAGTATCATTAAAATAACTTGTTATAAAATTTATTTCATAGATTTATTAGTTGCGATACAGTTTAGAATGAGTTATAGATACATTACTTTATCTTGTTCGAAAAGCATTATGGGTTACACACACAAAAAAAAAAAATGTTTTTAAAAGGATGATTTTTTTTTGCTTTTGCATCTTTTCAGCTTTCTTGGTGTTGGAGGGGGGGGGGGATTTTAAATTCGGAAATGTTTCTATATTTCTATTGTAAGGACATTATATTTGTACATTTCCTTATTCTACAAAATACTAAGAAAAGATTTAAAATAAAAGATTTGAGCGGTGTTCTAAATAGTGCACAAAATCCCTATAAATTCAAATTTAATTAATCCTTCCAAATCCTTTTAATGATTATAAATTATCTCTTATTAAATAATTATGTAAATCTTCTAATATAGTTTAAACAATTTACGAAAAATGCTTTAGAAGATAAAATTTTCATGAAGTCATAATTCAGTACATAAAGGGTTAAACTTATACAGAACAAAATATTTCATCATCAGATATGTAAAATCCCTTATATCAATAAGGTTTATATGAACATTAAGAATTCATAAATTATTCTATCACCGAATTATTGTTTGCGTCAACATAAATTAGTCGGAACCAGTTTCATTGGTAAGACTTAAGGTAAAAAAAAATATTTTCCTACCGCTCAAACGCGCGAAACTTTCTGACACATTTTTAAATATAACACATAACACTTTCAGGCACGATTATTGAAGTGATTTGGAATGCAACAGTTTTTTTCATTTTTCGATAAAGGAATTACACTTCGAGTTATAAGTGATTGTTTTTAAGTGACGGCAGGTTTTCCCCCTTTCCTGTCGCGTCCCGAAATTTTGTTCAAAATGTCAACTTTAACAGTGCTTCTTGAGCAATCTCCTGTCTTTACCGATAAATGGAAAATACTGTTATATTACATAGTTTCGGAGCAAGCGCATCTGCCAATTTCAAACCTTTGCGAAAAAAAACGAATGAATTCAGAAATGTATTAGACAGTAGCAAGTTTGTATTTGAGAACAGTCTTAGGCTGTTCTTAAATGCTCTGCTCAACTAGCGCAAAACGTTCTGGCACATTTACAAATTCATTTTTTAACGGAAAGATATAAAATTGGAAAGCCTGGCCATGGAAGCGATTTGGAATTGAACTGTTTTTTCCATTTTTCCATTACCCATCATCAATCCATTACCCATTGAGTTATAAGCAAATTCGATCACGTGACAAACCCGTTTTTCACCCGCTCTTGAGTGATTTTTCTACTTTTGCGCGGAAATTCGGTTCAAAATGTCCATTTTGACACTATTTTCTGAAAAATCTATTGGGTTTGCAAAAAAAAAATGGAAAAAATAGCTCGATGACATAGTTTCTGAACAACAACACCAGCTAGTTTCATGCATTTTGGAACAAAAATAAATTAAAACTTATGTCAGGAAGTTGCCATTTTGATTTGAGAACAGCCTTAAAGTGACTCTTCGCTCACTTGAAAACACCCGCGGTCCGTAATGTGAAACCAATGGGCAGGTTATTTTCGAATTTCTCGTTTCAATTTGAATATTTTTAAACGATTTTTTTAGCATAGGATAGCTGAGCTCAATCTTTAATATGACTGTTTTTTACTTTTTCGATTTTGGTTGCAATTTTTTTTTTAAAGGGTACTTTCAGTTGCGAAACCGGTTTTGAAAGTGAAAGTACCTTTATTAAAAAATTCTGCAATTGAAATTGAAAAAGTAAAAATCAGCCATATTAAAGATCAAGCTCAACTATCTTATGCCAAAAAAAATAAATAAATAAATAAATAAATAAATAAAAATATCTTTTAAAATTTAAACGAGAAATTCGAAAACAATCTGCCCATTGGTTTAACATTACGGAACGGGCGTTTTTAAGTGAGTGAAGAATCCCCGTAAGATTTATGAAGAACAAAGCACGTTAAAACAAATTGTGAAATATCTCTTATTATTATTGTTATTACTATTATTGTTATTATTAGTTTATTGCTATTTATTAATTGTATTTTTAACCTCTTTCAATATAGTTGAAAAGTGTTCATAAATTCGGTTTGTCTGTCCGTGCTCTAACTCACATCCATAGAGTTCGATTGCCATGAAATGGATATATGTCATTGTGGTTTACAATGGCATGTTCGGTATTGAAAAGGAAGTGTGTAGCCTTTTCGATTCATGGACTGGGCCATTCAAAAGAATTCCGTTACATTACGGTCTTTGGGGGAAATCGTTTGCCGTGTATTTTAATGATATTACAGTATTTTAAACATATTGAGATGTATAGCCATCACTGAGGTGTACTACAAGGTACTTACTATAGAATAGGGTGTGCCTAGAACTTATCGTTTATGGACACAGACGCACAAAAGAATTTAGATATAGAAGAACATCAGCCATCCTTGAACTATTGAAGCCTACGAACCATAATGGCTGGAAGTGCGTTTTCAGTTGCAGTATAGGTTTTTAAATTGAACTATTTTTTAAATATTATTGAGTGTGTATCCATTCTATAGATCCTATACAGGGTCGTACAAAAGTTCTCAACAACATCTTTTTATGGGCGGAAATGGCTGAATGGGAATTTTCAACTGTGCTATGCGATTAAGGGGGTCCGGGACACATTTTCAAATAATTTTTATTTATTGAGTTAAATTTAAAAAAGAATGTGATGGTTAACCATATCATTTGTAAAGAAAATCACATGATAAAATTTCTCATAATTAAAAAAAAATTACAATTAAAATTTATTAAAAAAGTGGGGGTAATTTAAAATTGCTCTAACTCGAAATATTATTTGTAGAATTTCAATTTTTTTGTCATTTAAATAAACAGAAATATATAAGTTTTAATTTAGATTCAGCATTTTTAAAAATATTAATTTAAATAAAAATAAAAAATATTGAAATAAAATTTTTTTGAAAAATGATGTAAATTTAAAAAAAAAAAAAAAAAAAAAAAAAAAAAAAAAAAAAAAACATATTTTCAAAAGTAAATATTTTTTTCAAACTTACTGAATCAAAATTCAAGTAAAACAATTGAAAAAGACATGTTCCAAGTTTGAACCACTTATCTTCAACGGTTCTTGACTTTTAGCAATTTAAATACGAGAAATGGTGAAAAAACCCTTCATGAAGAAAAACGCATTTTCACAGAAAGTCGTTTCCATGACAATCATTGCTTGAAAGCAAACCAAAACAAAAAAAAATATTTTTTCCTGTTCCAATTAAGATAGAAATTATGATTTAAACGTCATTTTAAGCAGAAAAAGAAACAGAGAAATTTTTAATTAATATAACATTTTTAGAAAATTTGAAGATTTTTGTGTCCCGGATCCCCTTAACTGAACTAACTTTGAGCATACTATGTAGTATGCTTACGTATCTGTAGATCATATAGAAGGCTGTACAAAAAACATCGCATTTTAACGACTATTCATGGTAATAGGAGTAATCGTGTTTTTCAGATGCGTTATGTGTTTTCCAAATTCTTCATTTAGATATCCTCTTTCACCTTAGTAAACTGTAAAGTTTTGTTATAGTATTCTGAATGTTTTGGAAAGTGTTTCACATTCTACGCTGTACGCATGATTTTTCGTTCTTGTTATATGTAAGATTACAGTTTGTTATCCTAGACAACGGAAGGGAGCACAGAATGGCTTCAGAAGTGAAGTTTTGAATTGAAATACATGCGAGAGAAATCAATAACGCTTCTCCCGCCAATGAAATGTTTACTTTGGAGCCAGCCTCCCCACCTCTTGTCAGTTTTATCTTTTTATATCTTTGTCCCAAATTTAAAAGCGATAATGTTAGTATTTTATATAACGTTAGATTTTAAAGGAAATTGAGATGTTTCATAATTCCAATGTTTAACGTTTATTAAATTTTCATTGTATCACATTATTTATGTAAATAAGAATCTAAAATTTAACAAATAAGAAACAGGCATCCCCCGACTTACGTATTACGCGACTGACGTAAATTCGCAGTTACGTAATAAATCTCGAAAATTACATTTGTGAACATACTAGCGCGTTTGACACGCAGTTGCATACTTTTGATATTTATTTTATAAATAAAATATATAGATATAAGCCACAACCTTACGTGGTTTATATATTAAATAGAGTAATATTTTCATTGGTATACAGTGTGTCCACGTATAACCTGACCGACCTTTATTTTCGCAACCGTTGGTCCTAGATGCATACTTCCAATTACAAAAATGGTTTAAATTAGGTAAAGAATTATTTTTAAAGTGATTTGGGTCAAGAAAAAAATTTATTAAAAAATTACGAAATTTAAATTTTTATACGTCCCCGGTCCTAGAAGTGATACTTAGTAAAACTTTACTGTGACACTAACAAGTAAGACAAAAAAAGTCCCATTCATCTAACATTAAAATTGACCGAGTTATGAAACTTTGAAATGCACGACTTAAACCACTTTTATGCGTCTCAAAACAGATGATTTCTGCCATGCTTTCAGGGATCGTATTTAAAGTACTTAAACTTATTTCAAGGTATCTGCTGTTTGAAAGAAATCGTACAAATATTACGATTAAGTTTTATTAGTTAAGTTTCAGATTAGTTAAAATAATTGTATTTTAACATATGTTTTATTTTGTAAGGATTTGAGGCTATGATTTCGTTTAACTAAAATTGTGTTATTTTCATACGGTTTTATTTAACTTTCAATGATCGTCTTTCCAGTTTAAAATTTGTACTAGAACTTTAACTTACTTTCAAATGTCCGATCGAAGTTAAATTTAACATTCTGACTTAAATCCGATGACAATGCAATATTATTATGATTTTCGACTCTTACCATCTTATACATACTTATATTAGAGGATAACACAAAAAAATTCGGATAGATTACAGTCAAGAAGTTTAAGAAAGAGTTTTAGATTAGATAACATGAACCTGCGATGGTTGTGTTTTTTTTTATTTTATAATTACATTTTATGTATTTTTTAACGCTGAATAAGAAAATTACCTTCACTTTAACCATCATGTCAGGATCTTTCGCAAATCGTAAATTTCATGGTTAAAAAATAGCGAAAAATCTGATACTATAAAATAGATGTAAGACTTTTTTATTCGGTTTAATTTTATTTAATTCAATAATTTATTAGATATTTTGGCTTTTACTGGGTTTCTTACAGATAAACAACTCGGGGGTCCGATGAGGTTGGGAGGGGAGGGGGAATCAATTTTAACTTTTAGCTTTTTAACTTTGAAATTTGCGATTTGAGAAAATTCCTGACGTGATGGTTTAAAATGAAGGTCATTTTCGGATTCAGTGCTAAAAATTACATAAGAATCAATTTTCAAAAGCTAAAAAACATGCCACAACCCAAAATTTGAAAGACGGTGTAATCTAACAGCATTTTAAAATATGTATCATTTTGTAAAGAATTGAGGCTGTTGTTTTTCATCCTTTTATTTAACAAAAAAATTGTTATTTTTATCCTCTTATGATGTTTAGTACAAATTGTATATTTTGCAGTAATATGTCAGAATGATTAAAGATTTCAAATTTATATTGCAATGCTAATTTTACTCTCTTTACTTTAATATACCTGACGAAATTATAATTCTACTAAATTTGTGAATGACCCCTAATATGAAGCAAAAAGTATACTCCAACTTTAAACAGCTATTACTCGGTCAATTTTAATCATAAAATAACAGGACGTTTTTTGCCTTACTTGCCAGTGTAACAGGGAAATTTTACTAAATATAACTTATAGGACCGGGGGACTGTATAAAAATTTAGATTCTGTAATTCTTCACTAAATTGTCTTTTCGCTTCAAACTTTTTTTATCTTAACCCTGCACCTAATTTTGACCCTTTTTGTAATTGGAAGTATGCATCTAGGACCAACGGTTGTGAAAATAAAGGTCGGTCAGGTTATACGTGGACACACTGTATAGTATATACAATCTATAACAAAACATCTTTATCTTTATTGTTAGTTATTCATAGTAATCATCGAATTGATAATAAATACTGTTCGTTCTTATCAAAGATTATTTTATTTTGTGAGTGCTATTCATTTGTCATGCCATCAGAAATTCATGGAGAATAGGTTAACCCTTTAGTGCGCAGCTTTGCATATGTGCAAACAACAGAGTTTTGAATTTAATAGATTTTTTTTATTCGTATATACCTAATTCACACTCGACAATTAAAACATCAATATTTGCTTTAATTAATAACAGACATTCCGTATTTAAATAAAGCGAAATTAACTATTGAAACTTTGTAAAGTCAGATTCTCTGAACTACGTAATTTCTAGAACGTAATTTATCATGGGAATTGAAGGGTTAAAGGTTAAGTTTTATAAAATAAATAATTATATAAAATAATGTATTTGGAGACATACTTATTAAAATATTTACTAATTTGCAATATTATAGCATAAAACAGCCACACGACAGTAGTTTTTACTTGTATTGCAGATGTGCAACAGAAGAAAAGATTGACGTATTATATGAAAAATGTATCTCTGATTTTTTTTCATTATTTTTTCTGTGTAATAAACCTTTCAGAGAATCATATATAATTTTTTCGAAACAAAATAAAAAATCGCGCATTTAAGGGTTAAATTAGTCCTCTTGAGTTATTTCTTATTTTTATAGTCGTTTGATGTAGATTCAAAATTGTTATAAATCAATACATCAATGGCAGATTTATAAATTCCGTATTCCACAAGATATTTGTTAAGTTTGTTTTTGTATTTTTTCATACTTTTATAGTTTATGTACGAGTAAATGCTGTCGCTTGATGCTTTATTTATAAAATAATGCGGTGTAAATAACACACACACACACACACATATATATATATATATATATATATAATGAAAATTGCAGTTTCTTACAAAATTTTACCCAAGCAACTTACAAATTTGACTTACGTAAAATTCAAGTTACGTAAATCTTTACGGAACGCATTACTTACGTAAGTCGGGGGATGCATGTAATTTTAGTTTGAATGAAATACTGATACATATTTGTTTGAATAAGAACGAAAAGTAGCGTATCTTCAATCGCCAAAGGTAGTTAAATATTTGTGGAAAATTTCGTAGACGTAACGCTTTCCGACATAGTTAAAAAGTGTTTATGACTTTCGTTTGTCTGACTATCCGTGCTCTAACTCGAGTAAATAGGCTCGGATTGACATGAAATTGGTATACGCTGTTGAGTTTCGCCATGGCATGTTTGGTATTGAAAATGAAGTGTTTACCATTTATACTTCATTTACAGGGGCAATCAAAAGTTTTCCGTTACTTGATGGTCCATGGGGAAAAATCATTTGCCGTGCATTTTAAAAATGTTACACAATCTTAAACATAATGAAATGTATGTACATTATTGAGATACACTAGAATATGGTTACTATAGATTTTGTCATGTTTAACCCTTTCACGGGCAAGGCACTTCTGTTCGTTAAATGTTGAAATTAGTGAATGGCACCAGAATTTACAAACAAATTTATTTCGAAATACAAAAATATTTTTGTTCACTTACATAATAAAAGGAAAATTTTCATTCCAATATTCTGGTACCAATGTGGCATTTAAGAATTAAAATTAAATGGTCCAAAAATCAATCAGCACTCTTGAAGGGTTTAACACTCAGAAAATGCATACACGGGAACTCAAAAGTATCCCGTTATATTATTTTCTATAAAGAAAAATCGTTTACGGCGCATTTTTATGATGTTACTTTGTTATAAACATAATGAAATTCATATGAATTTCTGAGGTGCACTGAAACTTGCATTCTGTAGAATATGGGGTGCAAAGCATTTTAAATTCATTTACAGGGTCACACAAAATAATTCGGTTATGTAATGGTCTACGGAGGGAAACTGTTCTCAGTGTATTTTAATTATGTTGCAATATTTTAAACATGATGTAATTGATATGCATCACTGAAGTTTACTACAAGATGTTCGCAGTAGAAAATGATGTGCATCTCATTTCCCCTTTAATTTACAGGGATACATAAAAGATATCGGATAGAATACTGTATCCGAAGCATTGTCTATTAGGGATGAATTCTGAAAGTGCATTTTCAGATATAGTATGCGTTTCAAGCTTATATAAACTTTTGCACACTACGTGGTGTCTATAAATTCTATAGATCACACTTCAAATTCTCAAACACAAAAATAAACACATTTTACAACACGTTTTGTCACCAAATTAAGAACACATTAATGTGTTGTGAATTAGAAAACTTCATGTACAAAGTATATTTTGTGTTGTGATTGTGTTCTTAATATGTTGCAAAACTGTTGCTATCTAGAAATGTGTTCTTAATAGGTTGTAAAAGTGTTGCTATCTAAAAATGTCTTCTAAAAATAGTGTTGTTAATTGTGTTGAAATCGTGTTGTTAATAGTGTTGATGAAAATATTTTCTTACAATAGTGTTGTGCTGCACAACACTTTGTCACCAAATTTACAACACATTGTAAACACCACACAATTTAGAACACTATAAAACGACACATGTAAAACACTTTCTACATGGTGCCTTTAAAATAACACACACTCACACACTTAAAACGTACTATTTATTAAACATTTATAACACAATTTTAAAAATGAATGTTTTGAAATGTTTTGAAAACACATTTTCTTCTCTTGTAATTTTTAACAACACTTTTTGCACAATACTTTAATTTGGCACAACACATTCGCAGCACATTCACAACACAATCGAAAATTATTTTAGTTAGAAGTGTTAATTATTATGTTCAGTTAGTGTTGCGCGAATTTGCAGTGCATATACACAAGAAGAATTTGTAAGCATGGCTGAGAATGGGCGTAAATTGCTTAAAGTAGTTTTTTAATTTGAGTTATGTATTTTCAAATGCTCAAATTTTGATATGATTCAATAGTTTAGGTTATTACCTTTTCGTTCCAATTTAATTTGTCTGCACTTAGGTGCCTCCCCACTTTTTAGAATTGTTTTTAGCTTATTATATCTAAATAGGATTTTTTGAAATTTTAGTTCAAGTGAGATTTTCTTTTTATCAAAGACAGCAGGATTTAAGTTAGTCACATAAATATACTTTTGCACCATTATGCGACGACAACAAGATTATTTAAAATTTAAGGAAAATGTGAATTTGGTTGAAAATGTTTTGTTTATAGAGGAAAATTACAATGAAGAGCAAATGAAGTTCTGCCACCGCGAATTTTTTTAATTTATGACCAAATTTGGACAAAAGGTGCCAGTTGTATGTCGATATATCGGAACAAAATCATGTAAAATATATTACTTGGCTGCAAATTACCAGTAGTTACAAAATTGATCCAGACAAATTCTCCAAATTCAGATTTGATTCAATTCAAAACATAATGTAGGCATTTTCCCATGATATCTTATGATTCCCATTCTTTACATAGGATTCCTCTGTGCAGAGATAAATATAAATATACAGCAGAATACACAATACAGCAATTTTCGTTAAAGCTGCCGAATCTTTGTCCCGTATCTTAAATTTTAGAAAAATAAATTTTAGGATTTGTTATAACAATACAAAAATAATTTTATCACTTTAGCTTCCATGTTGTTATGAAAGTTTCATTAAAATTATCAAGAAGAATGTAAAATCATGCGTCAATCAGATTATGAAAGACTTTTCAACGCATTCGGACTATTTTAATAAAACTTCATATCTTAATAACGTGAAAAACGATGTCTAAGTAATAATTTGTAAAACGCATAACACGTTTGAAAACACAATTTCTACCAAAGTCCAAAAATTTGAAAATTTTGTACATCCCTGTATATGAACTATAGATTTATCATATAATTCACAATATGCTAAAATTTAGAACAGTTAGGAAATGTATAGCACAGTTGGAAATTCCTCGTCAGCAATTTTCGTCAATAAACGGAAATGTACTTCAGATGTTTTGTGCAGTCCTGTATATGATTTATAGAATTTATACACACTAAATAATATGCAATTTTTATAATTTAAAAAGTGTTCCACAACTAATAACGCGGCACTTCCATCAATTATTGTTCATAGATAGATAAATATAACTTATATATTTTGTGTGCCCCTGTATATGAAAGATGAGTGCTATGCACTTCATATCCATTAGTAAGCATCTTATAGAGCACCTCGGAGGTACATATCAATTCAAACACTTTTGAAATAGTGTAACATGGACAAAATACACCACAAACAATTCTTTTTCCATTGACCGTAATCTAACATGATTCTTTTTAGTGTCCTTGTAAATGATCGATAAATGCTATCCATACACTGTAAAAAAAATCTGTAAAGTTACTAAAGTTTTTCTAGGAAACTGGGATTCCTAGAACATTTTATGTAATGACAACAAGAAAAATTCCTGTAACAGACGCTGTTACAGGAATTTTTGTTGTTGCTGTTACATAAAAAGTTCTAGGAATCCCAGTTTCCTAGAAAAACTTTAGTAACTTTACAGATTTTTTTTTACAGTGTACGATATTCTATAGCAATCATCTTGTAGTGTACTTCATAGATATGTACATACATTTCAAAGTGTTTGAAATTATGAAACATCATTAAAAACCACCCCAAATGGTTTTTCCCCATAGGCCTTAATGTAATGAAATTCTTTTGAATGTCTCTGTAGCGAAATCATGACTACTACACGCTACATTTTGCAATTACCTAACATTCAATAGCGAATATTAATAACATTTTTCAATTTCATGGCTATGCGACAATATTGACGCCAAAAATAATTTTTGCCATTTAGAATCGGTAAATCATCTACGGTGAATATGACTATCTCTATTAATGAATAAGTGTCAAGGAATACATATTTTGAATACAATACCACTATTTTTGAATTGAAATTTTTGCCTTATTTAATCGCAGAATTTTGCGATTTAATAACAGGAATATTACCATTTGGAAATAGTGGCACTTATGCATTTAATGACAGTCCTTAACAAATGATATTACAAATTTAAATATTCATATTACAAATCTATTGTTCGAAAATATTGTCATATATGCCCTGTAGGCTGGAGCGAAAAAAATTATTTTTTTAAAATCAAAACCGGGTAGGTGCCAAAAGTTGCTTTTATACTAGTACATAAACTGCGTGCAATTTTATCGCTGAAAAAAAATGGCTTGAGTCTGCGCTTTTGGTCCAAAAGTTGAAATTTTGGGTAAAATTTGATTTTTTTTCAAAAAAAATAAAAAAATTCCTATAGTTATGATTATTATATAAATGTGTTATTTAAACCTTTATTATTAATGACTTAACATACTTAAACGATAAAACGATATTTTTATTATGTGTAACTGGAGCAAAACTGACAACTTTTGGTAAAAAAAGGGCGTTATCACTCTGCTGCATCATAAAATTAATAGTTGTTTAGAATACAGCACTTACCTAGTTGCTTTCAAAACTACCCAGGAGGTACCACGTGAAGGTGGCTGCATTTCATGTCACAACAGTGCATAGCTCAACCACCCTACCACCTGAGCACAATGTTTTATTTATACATTGATTTGTGATTTTTTATCAAAGACTGGCATAAGTTTTCTATATATCAACCTAGTCCATATCTTCCTTGTATCCATATACGTTGGATGATGCTGCTGTGACACTCCTTCACGTATATTTCTACTGCTTGTGTATGATATAAGGCAAACAATGTAATGCAGTGGAATTAATGGAACCTATTCAGCCGTCTATTATCTTCACCAAAATTGCATCTAGTTAATGTATAGTGACTGGGAGTTCTGTTACTACAACATACTATAATATTTAGCTATTTCATCTTTGAGTATGCCATCAATTACTCCACCTCTTGCATTTTTTATATGCTGAAAAGCTCGCTGTTTATTGTGATGGCGATCGTCAGAGAGCATTACAATAAGAATTTGCTCTCGATGTGCAAAGCAACCATTGTCCTAAATAATTTTTTTTAGTATTTGTCTTATGCCATTTTCTGTGATGTTTAGTAGCCGCGTAATTTCCCATAATTTTTTAGATCCATTTTTAGCTCACAGGCTATCAAAGCCTGAGAGCTAATGTGCCCGCCCGTTCTGTATGTATGTACGTATGTATGTATGTATGTATGTACGTAACGCGATAACTCTTGATAGAAACATCCGATTTGCTTCAAAAAATTTTTCTAGGTTCATTGTGATAAGGCGCTTCCCTGATTAGTTTTGGGAGTTCATTGGTTAAGGATAAAGGGGGAAAAACGGGGTTAGTCCAACCCCTTAATTCAGATAAATGGGTTTTTCATGCAGATTCATTCATTTTGCTCCGAATTTGATATACCGGTTTTGTTAAGGAACTTTCCTGATTAGTTTTGGGGGTTCATTGGTTAAGGATAAAGGGGGAAAAGGAGGGTTAGTCCACCCCCTTAATTCAGATAAATGGGTTTTTCATGCAGAATCATTCGATTTGCTCCGAATTTGGTATACCGGTTTATTATGTTAAGGAACTTCCCTGATTAGTTTTGGGGGTTCATTGGTTAAGGATAAAGGGGGAAAAGGGGGGTTAGTCCACCCTTTTAATTCAGATAAATGGGTTTTTCATGCAGAATGATTCGATTAGCTCCGAATTTGGTATACCGGTTTATTATGTTAAGGAACTTCCCTGATTAGTTTTGGAGGTTCATTGGTGAAGGATAAAGGGGGGTTAGTCCCCCCTTAATTCAGATAATTGGGTTTTTCATGCAGAATCATTCAATTTGCCCCGAATTTTGTATACCGGTTTATTATGTTAAGGAACTTCCCTGATTAGTTTTGGGAGTTCATTGGTTAAGGATAAAAAAGGAAAAACGGGGTTAGTCCAAACCCCTTAATTCAGATAAATGGGTTTTTCATGCAGAATCATTCGATTTGCTCCGTATTTGGTATACCGGTTTATTATGTTAAGGGACTTCCCTGATTAGTTTGGGGGGTTCATTGGTTAAGGATAAAGGTGGAAAAGAAGGTTAGTCCACCCCCTTAATTCAGATAAATGGGTTTTTCATGCGGAATCATTCGGTTTGCTCCGAATTTGGTATACCGGTTTATTATGTTAAGGAACTTCCCTGATTAGTTTTGGGGGTTCATTGGTTAAGAATAAAGAGGGAAAAGTGGGGCTAGTCCACCCCTTAATTCAGATAAATGGGTTTTTCATGCAGAATGATTCGATTTGCTCTGAATTTGGTATACCGGTTTATTATGTTAAAGAACTTCTCTTATTAGATTTGGGGGTTCGTTGGTTAAGGATAAAGGGGGAAAAGGGAGGTTAGTCCGCCCCTCTTAAATTAGATAAATGGGTTTTTCATGCAGAATGATTCGATTTGCTCCGAAGTTGGTATACTGGTTTATTATGTTAAGGAACTTCCCTTATTAGTTTTGGAGGTTCATTGGTGAAGGATAAAGGGGGACAAGGGGGGTTAGTCCCCCTTAATTCAGATAATTGGGTTTTTCATGCAGAATCATTCAATTTGCCCCGAATTTTGTATACCGGTTTATTATGTTAAGGAACTTCCCTGATTAGTTTTGGGAGTTCATTGGTTAAGGATAAAAAAGGAAAAACGGGGTTAGTCCAAACCCCTTAATTCAGATAAATGGGTTTTTCATGCAGAATCATTCGATTTGCTCCGTATTTGGTATACCGGTTTATTATGTTAAGGGACTTCCCTGATTAGTTTTGGGGGTTCATTGGTTAAGGATAAAGGTGGAAAAGAAGGTTAGTCCACCCCCTTAATTCAGATAAATGGGTTTTTCATGCGGAATCATTCGGTTTGCTCCGAATTTGGTATACCGGTTTATTATGTTAGGGAACTTCCCTGATTAGTTTTGAGAGTTCATTGGTTAAGGATAAAGGGGGAAAAGGGGGTTAGTCAACCCCTTTTAATTCAGATAAATGGGTCTTTCATGCAGAATGATTCGATTTGCTCCGAATTTGGTATACCGGTTTATTATGTTAAGGAACTTCCCTGATTAGTTTTGGGGGTTCATTGGTTAAGAATAAAGAGGGAAACGTGGGGCTAGTCCACCCCTTAATTCAGATAAATGGGTTTTTCATGCAGAATGATTCGATTTGCTCCGAATTTGGTATACCGGTTTATTATGTTAAAGAACATCCCTTATTAGATTTGGGGGTTCGTTGGTTAAGGATAAAGGGGGAAAAGGGAGGTTAGTCCGCCCCTCTTAAATTAGATAAATGGGTTTTTCATGCAGAATGATTCGATTTGCTCCGAAGTTGGTATACTGGTTTATTATGTTAAGGAACTTCCCTGATTAGTTTTGGGTGTTCATTGGTTAAGGGTAATGGGGAAGGGGGGCTAGTCCATCCCCTTTAAATTCTATAAACGGGTTTTTCATGCAGAATTATTCGCTTTGCTCCAAATTTGGTATACCGGTTTATTATGTTAAGGAGCTTCCCTGATTCGTTTTGGGGATTCATTGGTAAAGGATAAAGTGGGGGGCTAGTCCACCCCCTTAATTTAGATAAATGGTTTTTTGCAGGATTATTCGATTAGCTCCAAATTTGGTATACCGATTTATTATGATAAGGATCTTCCCTGACTAGATTTGGAGGTTCACTGGTTAAGTATAAAGGGGGAAACTAATTCCCCTTCACTTATTTTTTTAGGGGCATTATTCTTTAAAATAAGAGTATGATATACAATTAGTGTGAATAGCCTGTGAGCACAATGCCATCAGTTTAGCTGGGCACTTTTCTTTTTATTTAGATGTGGATTGCATTTCGTGTAAACCATCCTGCGGCATATACTTGGATAACATACTTTGTGAGTGAACCTGCAGACTCTGATGGTCAATCAGCGCTTATATAAAGGCGAAAAATTTTATTCGCCTTTGTGAGCTATCTTGTGTAGGACAAGTTTCTTGGTTTTCTTGAAATTCGCTAGTTCTTCTGAGCAATATCTTGATGAAATAACTTTGAAAATGTCTAGCAGGTATTTCTGGTGTGTACTAAGTACCCTTTTCTCGATTTCAGGAAATAATGTTTCAAAATTACTCTCTAGGGCTTCAAAAATTGAAATAAGAACGGAATGGCACGTGCACAAAAATGTTCCTATTGGTCCGGCGAATCCCTGTGGTTTAGAATCTAATTTTTGCCAACGATCTGTCTAATCTAATAAATGATACAGAGGAAATTCACTGGACTTGGAGGTGGCATATGATCCATTGTAATGATTCATTCTAAATATGTCCCACGCAGAATGGATGGCAACGACGCACAAAAGTCTCCGCTTTTAAATGAGCACTCACTGCCCATCAGAGTCTCTACGTTCACTCAAAATGTACTATGATATCCAAGTTTGACCCCAGGATAGTTTACAATCAAATATAATCCACATCCAAAGAAGGCATCTAAAAACTCAAGAGAAATTATTCGGCTACTTAACAAAACACAAGACGGAATAAAACAAATACTAAAAAAAGTTATTTAGGACACTGTTTGCTTTGCATACGCAAAGGAAATTCTGATTTCAATGCTCTCTGATGATTGCCATCCTATTAAACAGCTATCTTCTCAGCACAAAATAGTTGAAACATGAGAGTAAATGATCGCATACGCAACTCTGCAATATCGACAATAAACTTTGAAGCGAATAGTTATATAAATCTAATTGATTGAAAAATTGTTGTGGTAACAAAACCCCTAAATATGCATTTATCGGGTGCAATCTTGCTGAAGATAATAGACGGCTGAATAGATTACATAAATATCATCCCCACTGCATTAAATTGGTTGCCTTCTCTTATGCAAGCAGCAGAAAAATACGCGAAGGAGATCACAGCAGGAACATCCAGAGTCTGTGGATACAAAGAAGAGATGGACTAGGTTGATACATAGAAAACTTATGCCAATCTTTGATAAAAAATCACAATTCAATGTATAAATGAAACATTGTGTTCAGATGGTAGCGTAATCGAGCTAGATGTCCTGGATAGTTTTGAAAGCAACTAGGTAAGAACTGTATGCTAAACAACAATTCATTGAATGACACAACAAAGTGGCAAAGTGGCCCTTTTTTACCAAGTTTTGCTCCAGTTATACAGAATAAAGATATCGTTTTATCGTTTAAATATGTTAAGTCATTAATAATAAAAGTTTAAATAACACATTTATGTAATAATCATCACTATAGGAATTTTTTTATTTTTTTGAAAAAATGTCAAATTTTACCCAAAATTTCAACTTTTGGACCAAAAGCGCAGACTCAAGCCATTTTTTTTTCAGCGGTAAAATTGCATGCAGTTGATTTACTAGTATAAAGGCAACTTTTGGCACCTACCCTTTTTTTGATAAAAAAAAATAATAATTTTTTTCGCTCCACCTTAATGCCCTTTTAATTATTTTCTCTAATATTGTGCTGCTTGGTATATTGTATTCGATTTAAAATTCATCTTGAAAAGCATGAAATTATTTTTCTAAAAATTTAGAAATACATGATCTAGAAAATAGACTTAATAGACGCGGGAGTTTTTCTGTGTGAATTTGTACGAGTATTTAGGGATTAAGATGCAAACGTAAATGATTTTTAGAAGAAAGGGGTGTAAGAGAACGAACTAAAGCTTTTAACCCTTCCACTGTAAAAAAAAAAATCTGTAAAGTTACTAAAGTTTTTCTAGGAAACTGGGATTCCTAGAACTTTTTATGTAACGGCAACAACAAAAATTCATGTAACAGACACACTTTTGCGCCGAAAATCAAAAAATCTGTAAGGTTGCTAAGAATTTTTTAGGAAACTTGGATGCCTAGAACTTTTCATGTAACTGCAACCAGTGTTACAGATAAAATTTTAGTAAGATTAATGAAATTTTAGACTATTCTTTTGTAAAGCTGAAAAATTTCTGTAGATTTACAAAAAAAAAAAAATTGTAGAATTAGATCATTTGTTGTACAGTGTACAAATAAAATTTTAGTAAGCATACAGATTTCTATAACTTTACATCTATAGAATTACATTTTTTTTTTTTTTTACAGTGCAGTATAACTCAAAACGTAAAATTTCATTCGAAATGTAGGTTGTTTACTGCGAACGCAATGTTGCAAACCCAGTTCAAACAAATGTGACGGTAAGGGGACAAGATGATGATGATGATGATGATGACGACAATGATGTCGAAGATTATGACAATAAATACTGCATTATCTATGAGAGCAAGGATGAACTCTGGTTCCAATGTTTTTACGTGTGAATCTTGGGCACATGTTGATTGCTTTTACACGACTGCCAAGAAGGGTTATGTGTTTCACGCGTATCTGGGTATGTGGGTTTATTTATACCCTCGAAACATCCCAACTACTGGATGCATTTTAATGAATAAGGACTCTATCGATTTGTCTTAACCGTCCAATGTTTATAGGCTAGGTTTTGTTTTTATAAATTCAAAATGGCGGCCGTAAAATACAAAATGGCGGTAGAGGCGAAAAAAAATTGTTACACACCCTATTGAGTGGCATATCGTTGGATATGTCTTTCAAAATTAACACGATGTTTCATTGACTATTTTACGGTCAGAAGCTCCCTTTAAACAGTACACAACCTGGAAGTTGTATAGGTAGGATCGCTAGCTTTACTGCAACTCTAACCGTCATAGACATCTATAGGCCTCATCAAAACAGTGTTTATAAATAGGAACTAACAATTAAACACAACTTAAAAGTCACCAATGCAAGTAAATAAAAAAATAGGTAAGTAATATTAAAAATAGTTTCACACTGATGAGAAATAATAATTTCGTTCGCTTTTTACGCAGTCGGGTTTTTTGATTTTTTAAATTTAATTTTTACTTGTGTTTGGGATGTAGATCAAGACAGGCACAGACCCTGCCGAAATGGTTTGTGCTTTTGAAATTTTAATTTGCAAATTGTTTTGGAGAAAGTGTCAATGTGTATAGGATGCTGTAAAATGTGTCGAATATGTACCTTGATAAACTTTGTCACCTATAATAAACCTTTTTATACACTGGCCTCCAAAAGTTAAGGTACAGGGACTGGATGCTTTCGATTGCACACGTTTTGTCGAATATCTACAAAAACTATTGGCGAATTGTTCTTGACCTTCTGGTATGAAAATGATTTTATATTTATCGGTGAAGATTTAGTCGGGGGTACAACTAAGGGGCTAATAATAAATTTAATAATAAAATAATATTTGCGATCACCTATGTAACAGGAAAGGCTGGAAATGGTTTTTCACTGTGGTAAATGACTTATTGGGTCCTGTTCAATGTTTGTATGCATTTGTGTAAGCATAGCACTCATATTCGTGAAGATGTTAACGTTTTTGTGAAAAATTCAAAAGGTTTTTTGTTTATAGCATACAGAGTTTTCAACCAAATTTAATGCAACTTTCCAAAAACCTGACAAAGAGTAGTAGAAACATTATACTGCAATTAAAACATGAATATATTGAATATTTGATGAGATATGGGCATTTTTATGAGATAATTTTTAACTGCGCATGCGCGGAAGATTTCAAAATTTTTATTTCATAATTTGGTACTAAGCTATTTAGGTCAACTTATAAAAAAAGTCCAGTCAAATATCGCGAAAATTCACAAAGATAAGGTCAATATAGTGAGTTGCTTCCTAAAAATAGCTTTATTATAAGGGATTTTCCACAACTTTTCAATCAGCTCGCTATATCTTTCTAAGATTTCACAACATTTGATTGAACTTTTTTTTGAAGTTGCCCCAAAATACTGACTACCAAATTATGAAATAAAAATTTTGAAATCTTCCGCGCATGCGCAGTTAAAAATTATCTCATAAAAATGCCCATATCTCATCAAATATTCAATATATTCATGTTTTAATTGCAGTATAATGTTTCTACTACTCTTTGTCAGGATTTTGGAAAGTTGTGTTAAATTTGGTTGAAATCTCTGTATGCTATAAACAAAAACCTTTTGAATTTTTCACAAAAACGTTAACATCTTCACGAATATGAGTGCTATGCTTACACAAATGCATACAAACGTTGAACAGGACCCAAATAGTCATTTACCACAGTAACAAACCATTTCGAACCTTTCCTGTTACATAGGGGATCGCAAATATTATTTTATTATTAAATTTATTATTAGCCCCCTAATTGTACCCCCGACTAAATCTTCACCGGGAAATATAAAATCAAACATGTTCTTTTCATCCCGGAAGTTCAAGAACAATTCGCCAATAATTTTTGTAGATATTCGACAAAACGTATGCAACCGAAAGCACCCAGTCCCTGTACCTTAACTTTTGGAGGCCAGTGTATATTGCGCTTTATGTGAGGCAAGATGATTAATATGAGTTTTCTTATCGGATGACTTGTTTTTTTCATCCTGTGAGAGAAGATGGAAACATTTCAAACATCTTTTGTTGGAGAGAAGGCTTGTAAAAATTGCATATATCCATTACAGTTTTTTAATCCATTTACTGAGTTTAGGAAAAATCTTGGAAATTTGAGCTCGTCATCTAAATCCACTCTCCCCTATGTCTATTTTATCAAACGCCTAGTAAAAATATGATTAATACATATAAATTTTATTATTTACATGGTACTAAAATCCACTTACTGCAAAAACAACGTAAGTTCAAATATTTTTTTATCTTAGTTATTTTATTTTATTTATGTTTTATGAAATAAATAACTCATAAGCGACATCACATCTAAAGATTTAAGAAATATCGTGAGCATAGAAACTCTTTATAATATGTAAGCATTTGTGTACTTTTTATGGATTCCTGAAAACTTTAAATCTTGGACTTTTGTAGTTTTTGAAATCGCTGATTCCACTAATTAAAGCAAGAGTTCTAGATCATATTATATTAAATATGGCAACTACGCAACAAAAATGTACTTTGCATGACCTAGTTGGAAACAAATTTCTTCAAAGTACAATTTAAGCAATGCCATAAGAGTTTATCAAACATCAAGCATTCCGAATTTAAATCCAAGGTTGCAGAAGTATTTTTCGTAACAACGTCAATTTGTTCATACAACAAAAATTGGATTTCCCTAAACAACAATAATATGTTAAATGCTAGATGTAGAATTATTTTAATAGCATCCATTTTTAATAAACTATCACAGAGCATAGTCCCCTCAATATGTTTATATTAAGCATAATAAGATACACTATATGGCCAAAGGTGACCGGTCACTTGCGATTTTTGACGCTTTGTTAAATATCTAGAAAAATACATGAGGAATTAACCTGAAACTGCAGGTGTGTAAACAATATGGTATAGGTCATATATTTTCGTGAAGATTTTTTCCAGAAACTCAAAATATTAAAAAAGAACGAATATCTTTTGGATAACCCTGTAAAAACTAATGGAGCAAAGCGTTTAAACTCGAGATTATTAATAAGTGGCTTATTGTAATATACTTTGTTCATTTTTATGAGGATAGCATGTATACTCGTAGAAAAATTAAGGATTTTATAAAAACAGTCCCAAATTTCGCAAGGTTTTTTTGCTTATAATTTGCAGAGTTCTTAATATAAAAAAAAGTTCTTTTCAGAAAATATGACGAACAACATTGTACACAATACTCTGCAGTCAAAATTAAAAAATAATAAAAATTGGATGAAAAATGAGCAGGTTTACTAAAAAACTTTCACTGCGCATGCGCGAATGCAATCAAAATATAATGTGCATAATGTGTTAGCTAAATGTATAGAGCAACTTTTGTAAAAGTCTCAAAAACATAGTTTGAAAAGTCTGATAATAATCGTTTATAGAATAAGCTCAAAATCCGTTGTTCCCAAAATGAAGCTAAAAGATGAGGGGTTGTATCCAAATACAGTAGTACGTGCAATATTGTGTATGCTAAATCGGCACTAATCAATGGATATATGGATACAACCCCTCATGTTTTTGCTTCATTTTGGGAACAACGGATTTTGAGCTTATTCTATAAACGATTATTATCAGACTTTTCAAACTATGTTTTTGAGACTTTTACAAAAGTTTCTCTATACATTTAGCTAACACATTATGCACATTATATTTTGATTGCATTCGCGCATGCGCAGTGAAACATTTTTTTAGTAAACCTGCTCATCTTTCATCCAATTTTTATTATTTTTTAATTCTGACTGCAGAATATTGTGTACAATGTTGTTCGTCATATTTTCTGAAAATAACTTTTTTTATATATTAAGAACTCTGCAAATTATAAGCAAAAAACTTGGCGAAATTTGGGACTGTTTTTATAAAAACCTTAATTTCTCTACGAGTATACATGCTATCCTCATAAAAATGAACACAATATATTACAATAAGGCACTTATTAATAATCTCGAGTTTAAACGCTTTTTTTCCCTTAGTTTTTTCAGGGTTATCCAAAAGATATTCGTTCTTTTTCAATTTTTTGACGGTCCCCTATGGGGTTTTTGTAAAAAATATTCGCGGAAATATATGACCTATACTATACTGTTTACACATCTGCAGTTTCAGGTTAATTCCTCGTGTATTTTTCTAGATATTTAACAAAACGTCAAAAATCGCAAGTGACCGGTCACCTTTGGCCATATAATGTATTTTTAATATATTTTGAAACAACTTCAGTTTAAAAAAACCTTCTACATAAACCGGGTGAACCAAAAGACTTGCCCTGATTATAAAAATTCATTACAAATTAACCATTTCTATAATAATGCAACTTGTTGTATCATTCGATAGGTCAGTTTTAGTAGTGTTTTTGTGCAATAGAACTAAACATTTCTGGATCGGTGGATTGGAAGGGATGGACCAAAACCCCGGCCTCCGCGCTCTCCAGATATTATTCCTCTGGATTTTTTCTTTGAGGGCTATATCAAGGACAGAGTCTTTCTCACACCAACTGCTGACGTCGAAAAACTGAAGAATAGGATAGAAGCTGCTGTGTGTACTGTAATAGAAGACGTATTAAAGAACACTTGGCGGGAAATAGAATACCTCTAAAGCTGCTATCAGATTCACCAACTTTTCGAGCAATTTTTGAGCCAACTCTTGATTTTCTTCAGCTTTTCGCGAAATATTGTCTCCACATCCAGTGTGATAGCAAACAGCAATATCCCCAACTTTTTATACACAATATTTTTTTACGGCATTCACGACGACGTTTGAATTATATACATGGAGATTCATAAAGATTTAGACAATAGCCTGTTTCCTTAAATATTACCCCTAGACGCACACTTCTCATTTCAAAGTTTCATTAATAAGGGGGAAAAAATTGATGACGTAAGTTGCAACCCCTGGCGGGTCTATTTGAGAAAATTCGCAAACAATTTTCTTACGGCCCCCATAGGGTACAATTTCTAATTAGGAAAATTTTCCTTATCCATTTCTGAATGAAACAAACACAAAAAAATAGACATTTTGATATCTACAAAACTCACAGAGATATGCCCGTTTAAGTAATTAGTCAGGTTTTAAGGGTTTAGACATAAATTGAAATTCTTGTAATTCAAGAATTACTGTAAAAGCTTAGTTTATATTCTTTTCTCTCAATACTTGTTCTGTTATCTCAATTTATGTGCTATTTCTATTATGTTCCATTCACCAAACAGGTGTAATTAAAAAAATGTCTTAAACCACTTTTTAACAACGTATGATTCTGTGGATCATCCCTAACTTTCATTCCAAATGTACCGGGTGTTCCAAAAATGACCGATGATTTTAAAATTCAATAACTTTCAAACGGTGACAGATATTTAAAAAATTCTTGCAGGAGGTTTATGTATGATCTCAGGAGATATTTTACTGTGATTCTTTATTTTAGTTCGAATTTCAAACAATAGATGGCGCTGAGAGCAATAGGTGCTAATCTCCTTTTTCCGCATGGAAGAAGAGAGAGGCCTGGATTTAGCGGTTATTGCTTGTAGCGCCATCTATCGATGCTATTTGTAACTAAATCTGAGAATCGCATCATACAAACTCCTGACATCTTACATAACACTCCTGCAAGAACATTTTTTAATGTCTGTCACCATTTGCAAGTTATTAAATTTTAAAATCATCGGTCATTTTTGGGATATCCGGTACCCATATCACGCTGCTGAGTGGACACGTTGCTGATACATAAGTGGTGTAAGTCGCGAATTTTGGCTTTTAATATCTCTGTGAGTTTTGCCGATGTAATAATGGATTTTTGTGTGTTTCATTCAGGAATGGATAAGGAAAATTTTCCTAACTGGAAATTTTACCCTACGGGGGACGTATAAAAGTTTCGTTTGCGTATTTTCTCATGTAGACCTTTCAAGGTTTTGCAACTTATGACAGAATTTTGCACCTTTTCTTTATGAAATTTCGCAGTTGGGAGTATGTGTCTAGGGCAATATTTAATGAAATAGACGTTGGTTCCATCTTTATGAATTACCTTGTATAGTAAAAAAATAGAAACTATTGGTTATACTTCATTTCCTGTACATTTTTATGCAATCTAATTTTTTTTTTTTAATGGGGTTATTACTGCATAAATAAGCTCGATATTTACTTTCTTCATATAAAATTTATAAAAATGAACTTTTTAACTTGCATTATTTAATTACACTTTTCTTAACCCTGCATTCGGCTTGGTTTATCTATGTGATTTTAACTTTCCTTTTAACCCTTTCCGGCACAGACAATTTTTGTTGTAAAATGAGGAAATAATTGACTGACATCGGAATTTAGAAGCGACTTTTTTAGATATTATAAGCACGTTACTTTACATGTTTATAGTAAAAGCAAAGTTTTACTAAAATATCCTTGGTGCCGTTCGTAAGTTTGGAATTAAACTTAGGTATCCCGACCTGGACACACTGCGTCGGCAAGGGTTAAGCTTTAATTTTTTGCCCTTTTAATAATCAGAATGTACGTTTTTGGTAAAAAAGAATACTCCAACGTATTCATTAAGGCTGTTCCCAAATCCGAACTGGCTACTTTCTGATACATTGTTTGGTGCGTTCGTAATTATATAAATACGTCATCGCCTGGTCCTTCCGTCTGTCCGCATATAACAGCGCAAAAATTACCCAACCGAATGGTTGGAAATTTAATATATAAAATCGTTGCAGAATTTTGTCGATTCATTTCAAATTTTATGAAAATCCAATCAAAAGTTAAAAATATATTAATAAAGTTTTCTTCATTCTATTAAATCCTATAATACGTAATAAATTCAACGATGCCCCGTGATATGTAATGAATCTAGGTTGCCATGTGATGACGTCCTATTTAAGATGGAATCCTATTATTTACGTTTTACTGATTTAATATATATAATCGTAATAAATTTTGCATTCATGCATTTTTTTCAATAAGAGTGCAACAGCTATTGCATCAAGATCTGACTATTTATAAAACTAGTTATGGTGCAAACGCACCTCATTTGCCACGTATGAAGTACAATTTCCGACTTGTTTAATTCATTTTTGTTCGTAAACCTATGAAATGGACAGGTGCTCTTTAGTCAGAAACTTTGTAATCGAATAGTTTCATCCATTTTTCGACAAATGCGCAATATCTTGAAAATACAGTTAAAGTTGATGTTTTGAGTCAAATTTTCAGACGTGATAGCGTGACAAATGAAAAGAACTGTCATTATGAAACAGCAATCGCTTCTAACTCAAGATATGGGGCATTCTCACAATCTTTTGACTTTCGGGAATAAAAATCTGGTGAAATTAAGCTTGCTAAAATAAACATTTTAATCTGATAGACGAATGCCTTAATGATTCAAAATAAAGAAAAAATTGTCAGCAGAGAAATGTTTTTTATTTAACATAGGTTTAGATTAAACTTGCGAGTTTAATTTTCCTTGCCATTTTACCACTATAACTTTTTATTTTCTTCTAAATTTTTACTTATAATGAATTTGAATAGTACCCACAGGACATTCAAATAAGAAAAATAACAATGTAGTATTTTTAGTTCAAAATTTTGGTATAACATTGTCTTAAAGGGGAGTTAAAGAAGGGACGGTAAGGAAAATTACCACCTATTTCAGGCAAATCATGTTAAGACTAAGTGGTAGCCACAATGTTCATTGATTTTTAGAAACAGTTATTTACATTGGATTAAATTTTAAAAAAAATAATAATTTACCTCGAAAAGTGCAGGAATAAACTTTGGGGACGGTAAGACGAACCATAAAGCCACGATCTTGAAATTGGTATTTAAATACTGATTTAAATTCTGCAGCAAATTTCCTGTCAAAGAATTTTAGACATTCTTTCTCTAGCATACTTCTGCATGAGAAAAAAATTGAAAAAATTCTGTGGCTGCATCTGAAGTGATTTTCTGTATAAGTTTAACAAGAGGGGCGGTAAGGATAAAAACCCAGGGACAGAGTTCAAAAAATAATATCAACCGTAAAAATGTCCGCAGGTTAATTTTTTACTACCTATTTATATAAAACAATTATCCCAGTTTCGGAAAAAAATGACATCGAATTACTTTTATTGAAACAATTTTATACAGACAGCTCCAAATTTAAAAATCAGCATCAGGGACACGGGATGGTATAGGTGTTTTCCTGGTACTTGGACACCCAACATCGTCCAAAACTTATTTATCTCGTTAATATTGTTATGCAATCATGCAATGGGATGTTCCCCAGTATATGAAATAATTAAAAAAAAACAAGAAAATGTAGTAAAATAAAAATTATTATTCAGGACATAAAAATCAAAAGATTGTGAGAATGCCCCATATAATTAATTTATTGGAAAAGGAAAAAAGCTGTTATTAAAACCCATTAACAAAAACAGATATAAAAATAATGTTAAAAAATATAAATAAATTGAAATATTTGAATACATTCCAGGGTTAATATAAAATTTATACAAGATGTCCTAAAAAGCCTGCTTTAATGCTTCACCTGTTGGAAATTAGTATTAGGAAACGTAAATTGCAAAAGTATTAAAGCTAAATTAGGATATTAGATTATTTTAATAAAATAATCCTGCCATTAATTTTAAAAGTTGCAGTTTTTTAATTTTATTCGGTCCCTTTAGTCAAAACAGGTCGGTTGGAAACGTTTTTTCTTTTGCTGCAAAAAAATCATTACAAAAAATTGTGTAACTGTATTTTTTAAATTGCAAAAGAAATATGCTTAATTAAAGAATAGCCCTTGTGAAGAGGAACCATATATATGAAATTAGCAAGAGCATAGATTATGAACATGGATTTTGAGCGTTAAGCATAGATTATGAAACACTTTCCAACACATTCAGGATTCTGTAATAAAACTTCACAGTTTAATAAGGTGAAAAAAGATGTCTAAATAAACAATTTGTAAAACTCATGACACATTTGAAAACACAATTTCATCAATTTCCATCAAAAGTTTAAAAAGAAAATCTGAATTTTTTGCGCAGCCCTGTATATGAACTCTAGATTTATCATATAATACATAGTATATGCTAAAATTTAGTTCAGAAAACGCATAGCACGGTTGAAAATTTCTCATCTGGAATTTTCATCCATAAACGGATATGTACTTCAGATGTTTTGTGCAGCCCTGTATGTGATGTGTAGAATTTATGTACTCTAAGAAATATATTTTTTTAAGTTTATTTTAAAAACGCGTACAACAAAAGAAAACGGCACTTTCAGCAATTATTGTTCATAGAGATTACTGTATCCGAATTATTTTGTGTGTTCCTGTATATCAATGATGAATGTTTGCATATCATATTTTATAGCAAATATCTTGTAGTGTACCCCAGATATATATATCAATTCCAATATGTTTGAAATAGTGTAACATGAATAAAATACACCGCAAAAAGTTTTTCCCAATACATCATAATGCAATGGAATTCTTTTGAATGTCCCTGTGAATAAACGATGAATACTATCCATACCATATCGTATAGTAAGCATCTTGTAATGTAATGCAGAAATATATATATAAATTTCAATGAGTTTGAAAATGTGAAACATCATTAAAAATCACCGCAAACGATTTTTCGTGATAGGCCGTAATGTAACGGAATTATTTTGAATGTTCCTGTAATGGAACTGTAACTGCTACAAGCTTCATTTTCAGTACCGAACATGCCATAGGAAATATCAATAACATATATAGATTTCATGACGATCCGACTATATTTATTTGCGTTAGAGCACGGACAGGCAGAAAAACCGAAGCCATAAACACTGTTCAACTATGGTGAAGAGTGTTAAAAATGTAAACTTATAGAAAATTAAGCACGAATGATGATACAAATGCTTTTGACCTTAAGGTTGTTCTAAAATTTGAACTGGCTACTTTCTGGCACAATTCTCAATTCATATTTTATTTTATTTATTTAATTTTGCAAACGCATGAAAATGGTATTACGAAATTATGTGATGGAACTGCTTTTTCCGTTTTTCAGTTGGCAGAAATTTTTTTCAGAAAATGCTGTCAAAGTTGGTGTTTAGAACCTAATTTTCCGACGCGACAGCGCAGGAAATTAAAAAAAAATACCGCCTTGAGGCAATATACGTTTATAACTCAAGATGTACTTCATTTATCGGCAAATGAAAAAAGCTATCCAATTATAAATCAAGTATCATGATTTATATTTTAAAATCAGTCAGAAAGTTTCGCGTTGTTGAGTGTGAAATATATTTCTTTGTTTATTTATTTATTTAGAACCTCTTTATTAGAGGACTATTATTTTACATAAACTTGTTTCCTACATCTTTTTTGAACAATTTTTCAAATTATATTAGCTCCTTATCTCCAGGAGATAAAAAATTAAAGTGCATTTGAACCTTTTTCAGAAACTCAGTATTAAAATAATACCTGCCACGAAATTTAAAAAAGAAACTTTGACGGATATTAAGATTTTTCATATGTTTCCTATAAAAAATAAAAATTCTTTTACGAAAACGGGACTAAATCTGTATACGATTAAAAAAAAGACAAAACTTTTGACTCAGTTACTCTTCAATTTACAGTTTTATTTACTTTATAAATGCATTTGCGATTTTAGGTGACATTATTTTAACCATTTCAAGTACACATTAATATTTTAACACAATCACACTGATTAACACAATAACACTGAAGTTCTCATAAAAGTTGAAAATTTTCCAGCTGAGTATAAAACGGTCCATGCCGGGAATTGAACCCAGAACCTTCAGCTTAACTTGTCAATGCTCTTTCAATTGAGCTACCTGGAACAACAACAATGTAGACAACTCAACAGAATGAGCCGCAGGTAAAGGAACTCATTCCAGGCTGTGCAATTGTAAGAACATTGAAAATTCAAGCTAAAGGTTCTGGGTTCAAGTCCCGGACTGGACACTTTTCACTCATAAGGGGAAACCGATAAAAAAATATACCGCCTTCATCTAGACCGAATAAGTAGTCATTTACTAAATCCCTAAACTAGAATATAGATATCTGAATTATGCGAATAAGGTAAACAAATAAACTGAATAGACGAAATGATCGAGAATTTCTAGTTTATAATTCTCTAGGTGATGAAACGATAAATTATATTATGAATCGTTTGAATGGCAAGAAATTATCACTTGATGTCTAGAATTAATTCATAAACTAGAATTATAGTTACTAAAACTCACTTCTTGTGTTTGCATTTATTTGCAGAGATTTTTAAATAAGTTTGACCACGATACTATAAGAAAATGCCCTTGAATTTTAATAGGGATCACTAGAAATTTCTAGCAAAGGGAACTAGAATCTATAAGGATGACATGGAACTATTTTTTCTAGAGCCACAATTTATTTTCTAGATGAGTGGTAGAATTTTTTTCAGTGGACCGCAAAACATGGCGCACAGCGAGTTTGAGGATTTTAAAGTAATGGTGTAGAGGTCATACCCTAACTGTTCTAGTGGAAGGTTTTTTGTTCAAATAGGCCTTAGCTTTGAGAAATTGGCGATCAAAGTTCAGCATACGTTTCAAGCATACGTCAGTTTGAGTTTTTGTACGTGGTCGTCGTGGCACCGAGGTAGCAACCTTATTCGTGGAACAGAAGGTGAGGGTTCTCTCCTACCTTGTGATTTTTTTTTCTTCTTTTGTTATCAATTGTATATTTTTGACACGTTACGCGTTTTGAGCAGCATTATGAATTATGCAGCTTCCGACTTTTTTTATATTTTCCTAAAAAATTAAAATTACGTTTTCGAATTTTTCACGAAAATTTATATTTTATCTGAAAATTTTAAACTGACATTTCTTTTGACGAAACTAATTTATGGCTTGATAGCTCATCTTTTTAAAACTGACTATTACTGTTTCCATTTATACATATATATAGCGTGAAACCCCCAGTTATTGACACCTAACCAATAACTGACACTTCAGCAAAAATCTAATACAAATAATCATTTTCTTGTAAAATTATGCAAAGTAATGTCATCTAGTAGTAACTTAGACATTTATTTTTATTTTGGAGTCGATTTATTCGCTACTAGTAAGCCAAGAATATATTCAATGAGGAAGAAATTTTAAGAACACAAAAAGTACCATTTTGAGGAATCTATCTTATTTCTAAATTTAAGGTAGCGTTTTTTTTTTTTTTTTTTTTTTTTTTTTTTCTATTTGTAATGCAACTAAACTTTTTCTTAAAATTACACTTGTAGAAATGAGTTTAAATATGCCTATGACACATTAAGAACATGATTTCTAGTTTAGAGTTATTTAATTTAGCTTAATGGTGGTTCCAGTAATTTCACTTCACCAGTCTTTGACAGAGGTGTTAGTTACTGGTTATATTAAAGAAAGTTGAAAGGTATTATTTGAACAGTTTAAAAAAACATAATAATAAATTAAATTTATCTTGTAGTTGAAACAATTAAAATTTAAGTTGTTCCACCCTGGTCTGATACCTTTTTCAGTTACTGGTTCATAAATATTAGTTAGTGGATAGCTGCATTGGTAATAATTTAAAACATGAAAAGAGAGACACATGCATCTGTAGCATGATGTCATATATAAATAAGATTTAAGTATTTTGTTTTCATAATAAAGATTAAAGTATCTTTAAAGCATAAATTCTTTGAACTATAATTTTTTTCTTCCTTTGCGAGTAATGCGTTAAACACTGGTTCCCTTTGTGTCAGTTATTGATTTTTCAAAATGCAGTTGGCGTCAATTACTGGAGTTTTTGACCATATTTATGAAAAAATTAATTTTTAATAATCCAATGCATAATTTTGAGAATTTTGCCAACATTTTTTTAAATTTATCTCCACTATCCTTTCAAAAAGAAATATAATTATAAAATGCATTTAAAATTTTGTAATAATGATTTGAACAAGAAATAATTGTTAAGGTGTTAGTTACTGGGGGTATATATTATCACAATATATTATATCCCTATATATTATCACAATATGAAATAATGCTCTTTTTATATATTTTCTTATTTTTTGCAATTTTTATTTAAAAAAAGGATTTAATTGACTAGAAAAAAATAATAAAATGTGTTAAGTGATGAAATACAAAAACATAGCAACATCGGCATTTTTGGTTTAGTAAATATGCAATTAACCGAGTAGTACATATGGTAAACATATTCAAACATAAAATGACACTTAAAATATCACTATAGAAACAATTTATTATTTCTTGAATGATTTTTTTAAGAAAGTTGGAAGAATGCATTTATCACTTTATTATATTTCATTTAAATACTTGATTTGTGATAAATATGTTAAAAAATACGAAAATTTGAAAAATGCTTAATCATCATCCGTATAAGTGCAAATATTAGACATTTAATTTTGGGATACTTATTGTAACAAAACGTAAAATGTATAAAGGAATGCAATAGATATCTTTTTAATGTTTGATTTGCGATATTACTATAATACTATATTTAGCATTAATTACTTGAAGCCAATTTGTCAATTGTCTATACAAAAGAAACTAAACGAAATCAATAAAAAGAAAATTTTATTTATCCTGATATTTTTATGAAAGTTCGACAGACTATTTCTTAAAAAAATAGCGTAAATTTTATGTGACATTTGCAAACGGTTTTTCATTTCCAGTTGACTAAATTTTTAAGTATAAAGTCGGCAGTGTTTTTGTTTGTCAGAATAAAAAAATATCTTGAAATATAATCTGTAAACTTTGCCGATAAATGTATATAGGGGACATTAAAATTTTATACAACTGGTAAAATTTACATGTGAGCGTTGTTGCTTTAATATTTTATTACCTTTTTAAAGATATGCTACTGAAATTATTTTATGTTTTACAGTTGGGTGATTCAACATGAAAAATATTATGTATATAACTCTTCGTAGGTATCATGCTTGCTCGCAGACCAGAAGGAGAGGACCAACTTTGTGTCGTTTTCTCTTTTTTAATTAATTTTCTATTTTTTACACGTTACAAGTTTTACATAGAATTATGAATTATACAGCTTTGAACTTTTGATATCTTCCTAATAAATTACGTTTATAAAGTTTGAATGTATATCCATATATAATATACATAACATTATACAAGAAACATTCATATTAGACATAATCTGTTAAGTGTTTATCATTAATATTTACTATTAAGTTATGTACTATACTGCAAAAACCAGAACTGTTGCTTGATATAGCAAGAAGGATTAAGAAAATGTAATATCGCTCACCCGCAACAAAAATGACACATCCCGACAAAAGTAAATTTCACAGGAGAGGCAAAAGAAAATTTGCGTAATTTTACTATAAGATGACACTGCAGCACTTACCTCTGCATGCAGACATAAAAACGTGCATAAAAGCATAAAACCCTTAAGGGTGTATTCGAAAAAATATTTTTCCACCCTCAACAGCGCCGAAATTTTCTGATACATTTGCAGACTCATTTTTAAAAGTAAAAACATAAAACTTGCTGAGGTAATTTTTGAAGAGATGTATAAGAGGTCGTGCGATTTCATTTTTCTCCTCAATTAATTAGAATTTGAGTTTTAAACAATTATTTTCTCAGTATGACCATTTTTTTCATTCCCAGATCTCCGCTTCGAAAAATTCGGTTCAAAACGTCCACTTTGACAGCACTTTTTACAATATTTTCTGCATTTATCAAAAAATCGAGAAACACGGCACTTTATGTAGTTTCTAAATAAGAGAATTTCCCCAGTTTAATGCGTTTGAGAGCAAAAAGGAATTTAAAAATGAATCGGAAAATAAGCAGTTTGGATTGGAATACACCCTTAAGAATGAAGGCGTAGGAGGAGGTTTCGAGGGTTGGGTCATTTTACCTCCCCACTCAATCACAATGGACATGTAGCATAATAAAGGAATTTTCGTATAACTACACTTATGAAACTGTTTGTGTAGCAAGACACGCCTATGTCAAACATATTAGTGGAATAAAATGAAAAATGAATTTTTGCGAGATGTGTCACTTTTTTTTGCGGGTGAGCGATATAATCTCTTCCAAGCCCTCCCCAGCCCCCTCCGATTCCGAAAAGCATTCCTTCAGAAACCAATGGATTTTTGAGATTAAAAGATGCACTTCTGAAACGAAAGTTTTTTTTCTTCCCATCATTTTCGGAAATGTTATCGAGTAGTTTTTACGTTGTATTATTCAGTTTTCTCAATCCGGTATCAACACGAAATATTGGTTTTTCGGATGCTATCAATTTTCAATGAAACATTTTGAGCTGCGTAATAGAATTTATACTTGAAAGAGTAACAAAATTGAGTTCATTCATTTTACACTGTTAATTTAGCATTTTTTCTTTTGTTGTTGTTGAACATGTTTGTTTTAAAATGAAAAGTTTATTTGGGAATTGATTGTATCCAATATTTCGTGTTGATAGCGTGTTGAGAAAACTGATCAATACAATGTATACGGGCACCGAAAAATAAACTTTTGTTTTAGAAACGTTTATTGAAGTCTATTGGTTTCCGAGATTTCTGACGATAAAGGAACACTTTTTGGAAACGTAGGTAATTTCTAACAAGTTATATTATATGTTTGTGAATATGTCTGCTAGATCAAAAACATTTTTTTTTAACTGTACGCAATACTTAAATGTTAAGTATGATTATCTTAAATTTAAAATTAGTTTCACTAAATGTTTTTAAAAATTGTGCCATTTAAATAAAAATAAATCAATCATGAAAAATAGATTAGTGAAAACTGTAATCTATGAAATAAGTATTATTTGTTGTCATGGGGAACTTATACAGCTTTCCGCATTTGTATTATCTGAATAACGCAAATAAATTTAAGTAATAAAAAAACATCATCGTTAATTCACGTGTTATTAAAATTCTATCTCAATTTTTTAATCATCTAAAAAATGTAATGATATGTATGTCTAGAATAAAAGTATATAAACAGGATAAAAATAACAGAAATACACATGTCTATCGAAGCAAGTTTTTAATGACAGATAACCTATTATAATACCATCACCACAAGTGGCAGTTCTTAATGAAATTTTTTAATGACAGTTGGCTATAATTTTAATTGACTATACATTTTTAATGACGGTTGATTGACTATAATTGACTATATTTTTTAATTCATTGTAATTTTGATTGGCTATAATTTTTTTAATGGAAGTTGTTTTTTAATGACAGATAACATGTAATATGCTAGTAACTAACCATTCAGCTATATTGATTATTTTGGGGGTTAATATTGTGCCCCAACCATTTTTTAAATAATTAGAAATTATTTACATTTGAAATGAAGCGCCAATAATGCAGAAATATTGGCAATGAAATAGGTGGTAACTGTATTTTGCCAATGCAGTAACATTGGAATTGCTATCTATAAAATGGGGAAATGTAATCTTGCCAGTGGGTGTACTGACTTGTATTAGCACAATGAAAAACGTAAATACTCCAGTAAATGGGGCAATACTTCATACCAATATTGCCAATAACGTAAAAGACACAGCTAATAAAAATAATGTTGGCATAATATTGTTTGGCTATTAGATCTTTTATAAAAGTCCACAAAAGAAAAGAATTTTGCGAATTTATAATTATTATATAATTATAAAATGGAGATATGGCAAAATTTCATGCTATATTATAAATATATGCTAACTTAAATTACAAGTTTATATATTAAAAAAACTAAATATTACTTTTTTAACATAATATAAAGCAATACACAAACTTGTTTATGTGCAGTCGGACAAAAACATAAAATATATAAAATAAAAGGGAGACAGAGAGAGACAAGCTCATAGATTTTAATCTCCAATTTGTCACAGTTAAAAACGAAACCAAACATTTTATTGGGAACTATTTCTTCTTTTTTTATGTTCTAAAATTCTTATGGATTCCCTGTATATTCAAATGGGAACAAACTTTGGAATTTCCAATACAAACGCCTAAATTTGGCATCCTATTTGAAATTTTCGGTAAAATTTATACTTGTTCCTCCGATAATAAATATAAAGTCAATCGGCGAAGAAGTTTAATAATTATGTACGTGCAAAGTTATGCACTTTTAATAATTACAAAACAAGGTAGAATGGAGGTAGTTTTTTAAGCATAACTCAAAAACTACTTGGCGGATGAACTGATATTTTGCATTCGAATATTTGAAGCTTCTAGAAATCGATTTCTATTAAGAGATTTATAGATTAAAATACGTATTTTTTTTCGAGTATGAATTTTATAATGAATAAGTTACGAGAAATTGGGTGATTAAAATGTATAGTGTTCCTTTTTTTTTTTTTTTTTAAATGGATTTCTCGTATATTCAAATCCTGTATATATATATATATATATTTATTTATTTATTTATTTATTTATTTATTTTTTTTTTTTTTGGGGGGGGGGGGGTGTCCGAGCGAATTATTATACTTTTGAAACAGATTTATATTTGATTCCGTTTAGATTGAAAAGTTAATGATTATTCACTTTAACAAAACGAGAAAAGAAACATTGACTAGCTGAAAATATTTTTCCTCCTCTCCTCTCTTTCTCTCTCCAAAAATGTCCAATTATTGCTCTTAACGTTCTTGTTTTAAATATTTTTATGCGATTATAACAAATTAATATTGTTAAATATTGTTGTTAATAATAAATTAATATAAAAATTGTTGTTAATACCTGTCTTCGAATGAATTATAGTTTTAATGATTTACGGTTTCGATCAATGTCTTCCATACTTCCCTGATGTTGTCTTCAAAACTAATAACATAAGAATTACAAAACTAACTTTAATGTCAAAAATTGTTGAATACAAAACAAAACTAAAAGACTTTTTACAAAAGCCATCCCCTACAAATTAAAGCCAATGCTGAAATTAGCAATGTTAAAATGTTATTATTTGAAACAATAACAAATCAGTTTAAGTAAAAGCATGCGGGATTAAATATGTAAATAAAAATCATTTTAGAACTTTAATGTCAGCAAGAGAAGAAAATTTTGAACACCGGCCGTCTATAACTTCATTTAAAATTAATAAAAAAAACGTTCAGATTTTATTCTTTATGAATCATATGATTTGTTGTGCCATACAAAGTCATAGAGTGCATATTAACATTAAGACGATATTTTAAAGTTCGACAGCGAAAAATTTATTGTATTGAATTCCGCGTGCCAAAAAACTGGAATACAAATTTTCATTCATTTTGAATGAGAGGATTGATGACGGACCAGGATTGGCAACTACTTTGATATTCAATCGTATGACAATTTACAAAAACACTTCTTTTGTAAGTAATCATATACCAGTTAGTGTGCAGTCTTTCATGTTATGTTTAGAAAATTAAAAATCGACTTTGTCGAGTTCGCCTTTAATATTTGCAACTCCCCATGCATATCACAAGAAATCTAAACTAAAGCAAAAGAATAGCAAATCATAAGCATCTGGGTGTAAATAGCTTCTGTGAATTTTAGAACCGTAATTGAAAATCTGAGTGGATGAACACACTGTAAAAAAAAAGAATGCCAGTTTTCCGGTAGGAATCGGAAAAATAGTTGTCCTTATCGTACCGGAATAATTTCCAACCCAGCTCGGAATAAAATCCGTAAAATCGGAATAAAATCCGTAAAATACCGTTTTACTGACTATTTCCTTATTTTTACGGATTTTATTCCGCGCTGGGTCGGAAATTATTCCAGTACGATAAGGGCAACTGTTTTTCCGATTCCTACCGGAAAACTGGCAGTATTTTTTTTACAGTGCATGTTATGCTACATTTTCAAAAAAAAAAAAAAAGAAATATCTTTTGGATGAAAGCGTTATGAGGTATCCTATAACATGGTAAAGCTAAAATACCAAAGTTCTATTTAGCCTTGAAGATTTAAAACATTATTCATTAATATTTAATATTTTAATATTTAATAATGCCAATAATATTAATAATTTTTAATATTTGAAAATTAAATATGAATAAGTTTTTCTGAGAGAGTTTAGTAGCATACCTGTTAATATTTTAAACACATGGTATCAAACAGAAAATAAATCATTAAAATTGACAGCAAAAACTTTCACATCAAATTTCTTCGAATGTAATTTTTGTTACTTAACATGTTCTTCCACTTAGCTCTTCAATTGTGACTTCATGTTTGGACTTTTTATTTATTGTTTAGGGTACTTTACATAATAATTCCAGGATTAAAGAAGTTATGAAAACTTCAATATAAACGTTATATGCAATGATGAGAGTCGTTTTAGTATTTGAATCGGCGACAAACAAAAAAGTCGTTTTAGTATTCGAATCGCGAAAAAAATAGAACAATAGTCGTTTTATTATAATTATACATGAAGACGTAAGTTTCAAAAGCCCCTTTATCCAAAATTTAAGAAAATCAAGTTTTCTCTATCAATCTATTCTATTGGTGAACCTGCCTCGAAAAAACACTATAATCTGCAAAAAAAAAAGACTATTTTTATTAGCCCCTGATATGCTATTTCTTTCTCCCAGCAAATAAACTGTCGTCTCCAAAAAAATAACGTTCCGTTATGTAAGCCAGACGTAAAACAAAGCAAATGTATCGTTGTACTGTTAAATACTCTACTGCAATTTTTTTAACTTCGAAGCATCGCACATTTTCGATTTTTATACCGTTGTATTGGGAACAAAAGTACTTTTTAATGCAATTTGTTTGAAAACTGAATCTGAATTTATGTTTAAGATATTATTTTTTTTTTTTTTTAGTTTTTAGGGCCATTCGTTTAATTTTCACAACTCGAGTACTCCATTTCTGTAGAAAGTAAAGAAAAAGTAGTTGAAAAATAGTATTATAATTACATATTTTTCTTGCCATTTTCTCATAACGACTGATAAAAATGGTAATTAAAATACGTGCTATTTTGAAAAAATATAAATGAATGATTTCTAATAAAACATGGAGCTATTATAAACTATACCTAATTTAATTATCTATATTATAAACAAATGGAGGCATATGAATCCAGGATTCGTACGCTTCCATGACTTTCAAGCACCTTTTACCAGAATTTTTCTAAAGTAATATTTGCCTTATTTAATGAAAAAAAAATCCTATCTTCAGAGATAGCGACCAGGACTCTACGAAATTTCTGGTACTAAAACACCTAAAATCCCCTGAATCAATTGATGCGTACAAACCCTGGAATCATCATTAGATAGCCGATTTCTTTCTTTCTTTCTTTTTTTTCTTTTGTCGAGTTTCTTGAGTGACATCTGTTTTTTGTTTGTTTGTTTTTTTTTTTTTTTTGGGGGGGGGGGGGGGATTTGCGTATTATTCAGCGATAGTGACGTCATATGAATACTGGATCGTAAATGACGAATTCTTCAGAGGATGCGAATGACGTCATTTCATATAAAATAAAAACGTGTGTTTTAAGTCTTAAAATTGAAATATGTTTTGTATTATCTATATTTATATACATATATTTTTTTTTCAGCGGGGACGACACTAAATTCTGAAAAAACAGAATTCCTGTTTTCTAGTCGTGTATTTCTGGCATTGCAAAATCTTGGTTTACAATGAAAACCAATGGACGCAGTGAGAGGTTTTACGCGATTTCCCAAAATTTGATTTTCTTGATAAGGGGAGTTTTGAAACTCACGTCCTAATATGTACTTAAACAAAACTTGTTGGTAAAAATCAAAAATTAAAGTCTTAAAGTCAAACAGGAATATTTTTATATTGTAATACAAAAAATAAAGCAAAAGATTGAAGGCCATGCCAGAAACTGCGGAATGTAAAGCATAAACACAATAGTAATTGTAGTTTTCTATTTAAATTAGAATTTACCTAATAGTAAGAAGAAAATAAATTTTTTGCAGACTATAATTTATGTAAACAAACTACAGGCAAAAACTTTGGTGCCAGTTCAAGTTAATTAGCTAAACTTAGCATTTTGCTTTTAGTATAAAATCGTTTAAATCGCTATTTAGATTTTTTGACAAACATTAACAGACGCAAAAAAAGAAAGAAAAACATTTTAATATAGTTTTAAGTTTCATAGCATTCATAGAATCTTTTATACACGAAAAAATTGTTATTGTGGTTATATAATTTTATTAGACGCAGTGACATATCGAACACGTAATTTAGTAAAGCGGATTACTTTTTAAGCATAACATGAGCTTATTCGTTAACACAATGTGATGCAAAAAATGTTATTTATAAAATTAATAAAAAACGTTTTCAATCTTGAAAATAGATTGTTCCGTAAGGAAAATATGTTAAAAGTTATATCTTATTACATATTATTATATATTATATTATAAAACATTATTTACTTATTACATAATGCATACACATATAAATAGTATTAATGTATTTACTTTTTTATATATTATATAGCGTTATCTTTGTTAGGCTTAATGTTAGAACTAGGGGTTTACAATGTTCGATATGAAAAAACTGCAGACAAAACTTTAGAAGCAAATCAAGTCAGTAAACTAAATTTAGCTTTGCAAAATAGTAAAAGCTCAAATCGGCCATTTTTAAAGGTAAGTAACTGTGTTTTCATGACAGTTGTAACATATTTTGTATTCTCTCGTACATTAACTCTTTTTTCCCCTCACTTTGCAGTTTTCGATCTTTTGTGGTTCTGCTGGTAAAAAAAGATTACTCGGTCAAGTTCTACACTTATTATGTTGGTATTTTGTGTTGTTTTTATTGGTTTCTACATTACAGGGATTATCAGACTATAAATCGTGACTCACTGGTCGACCATAGGCGCAAGACCTCATTATAAAAAATGCAAAAAGGGCAGCTGCTCAAAACTCTAAAAAAAAGGACCCCCAAAGCCCAGACAGGACCGGCTTTACCATGATGAGAACTCAACTTATCACTCGTCTTATAGCCACCTGATAAGAAATCCGGCGCCAAAACGGAAGAAACTAAACAAAGAATAAAAATATAATTCATTTATTAAATATTGGCTTGAGCGATATTAGGCTATATGTCTTATAATTAACAAAATCAATATCTTGAAGTAACTGAAACAAGACTAAACAGAATAACAGAATTTAAATTTTCTCGAGGTGATATAGAATATTTTTCTATATTATTTTCCGAATAAGAAAACTGTTGATAAACGTTTATTTGTTTATTCCAAACAAAAGTTTGCTGAATTTTACTTTTATACCATAAATTCTTCTGAATCAAAAATTAGATTTTTGATTACTGGATCCAAAATCCAGTTACTCAAAGATTATTTTTACCAAAATTCTTAAGGATTCTTAAGGAATTTTCAGCAAAACCCATTCCATTCTTGTACAAATGATTAGGCTTTGAAAGCGAGTTTAATAAAAAAAAAAAAAATATTAACTGATAAATTCTGATGAAATGATATTTAAGTCGAAAACTAGATTTTGCAGTTCTGAATCTAACAACTCAAAGGATATTTTCCAAACTATTTGAGGGCACATGTGACATCCCGATGAGGAAAATGAAGCAAATTTAACGCAAACTTCGAGAGTATATATTTCATAAAGAAACGAGTATCCAAACTTTAAGCTTTTATCCCTTAAATATAAATATTCTAATAGATATACATAACATGAAAAATAATATTATTTACGTTATAAACAGGTAAAAACAGTGTGTAACGCACCGAAAACGCTTTAACTTGTTGCAGAGTAGTTTCAGTAGCAGCAGAGTGCTACAGCTACAGAAAATGGTATGCAACAAGTGAAAGCGCTTTTGGTGCTTTAAACGTTGTTTTCACATGCACTGCAAATAGAGGCGTCTTAAATTAAGACACATATGTGACTGAAAAATAATTTCGGGCACTTAAGTGTCTGAATCTGAAAATTCAGTCATAATAGATGTCTTAATTTAAGACACATAAGTGTCTTACTATGGTCATGGTGTAAACAAACTGTGAAAAGTGTCTAAAAAATCTGCAAGCATCTAATTTTAAGCATTTTCTAACTTCCGTTCTCGATTAGCTGCCAGGGGTCACTCTCAGTTGCACATGAGTTTTAGATTTCTTTCGTTCGAACTTGGTATTCGTTTGTAATTCAAACTGAATGTTTGTTTTTATGTACGCTTAGATTTTAATTAATAATTCATTTTGACTTTATTCGTTTTTGCGGAATGTGAAGTTCCGTGATTTAATTCGTATCGACATAATGATAATTCGCATTAATTTATATCAATAACAGTAATAAAGTGTTCGTCGTCTTGTCGAAGCAGGTAAAGAGAACTGTTGTTTGGCGGGTTGTCTTGAGGATGAAAATTTTTCATTCTTTTAACACAGCTAGCTGGATATATCAAGGGATTTTTTTTAAATATCCAAGTCTGTCTAACTCACGGACACTGACATAGCCTCCAATCCGGACGTCCTCTGGGTGGGTGTCTTTTGGAATAATATACCTTTTCCAGGTAAGTGGGACCTTCCCTATGTATCGTAAACTCTCTATGAATATTTTCTCTTTAAATGGAGACCTCAGACGAGTCTTTAGCTTTATTAGTCCCTAAGTTATACCAAAATTTGTTTAAAGCATTTTGCCTATGGGAATTCCATGTTAAAATTTTATCTTGTTAATATTTAAATTTCTACTCTTCGAATCATCTGCAATCATGTTTCTGTATTATTTTCTATCCAATGTTATCCTTAAAACAAGTTTTGGTGAATCTGTATGGTGTATTAGCATTGAATTTATTGAGTTTACATCATTCTAAGCCTTTTCTAAGTGCTTTACTTTAGAACATTACTTTAGAAATAGCAGTGACAGAACATGTTGATTGGCTCATAACTTCTTAATTACCATCAAGATTACCTTAACAGTGTTTCTTTGGAGCAATTACCACACTGAAGTACATTTTAAGGCTTTATTTATACATAGAATATTTTTATAAGTATTTAATGCGGTAGCATTTGTAATGTTTACACCGGATTTTACATTTCTCATAGGTTTATTATGCGATATGTACTGGAATTTCCACGACTTTATATTAAACATCCCTATTTAACAGCTGCTTTTAAGTATCATTAAATTATATTAATCATATCATTTAATTATATTAATTTAAATATATATCATGATAAATTTTAAGCATTTGAAAGAATATTGTTTGAACATCGTTCTATTCACCCATATTATTGATTCCCCCCTAGATTTAATGTAGCGAATTACTTGTGTTCATTTATTTATTTTAAACTGTTTTGACTGATAAAACTAATTAAATCCGGTCATTCTAATTAAAGGAATCTCTGGGTTTTTTCTCTGCTATAATTTTGGTGTTTCCGAGCATTTTAGAAATATTCCATTTGTTATACTGAAAGTAGTCAGCTGCTAGCTTTTAATATTTTTTCACTTTCAACATGGGTGATTCAAAACCACAACTTCTCGATTTGATAGTTTCAACAGAAAGTGACGTCACTAGACATAGAGGCAAAAAAAAAAAAATTGTTGATGTCGTCAATAAATCTTATTTAAAGATTTAGAAAATAATTTCGCCTATCTCTTTACTAGTCACTTTGTTAGGCTTTAATGATTATTTCTAGATTCTTAAATTCATGTAATTACGTGCTGTTAACATATTGTAAAAATACGGCAAAAATATACAGATATATTTCATTTGAAATCAATTATAAGTTTTTTTATTATTATTTTTAGTAAAAAAGAAATTTGAAATTTAAAATGAATGTCAGTAAAGAGGTACAATTTTATATTATATTTAGTTGCATAACTAGATTTTGCACTTAAAGCTGACACCTACATTTAGCGAAGCATAATGTTGGTTGGGCTTTTTACTAAAGGAGAACTTGATTAAAGCATAGGCAAACTGGGCAGTGTGTTTTTCCTGCTTTTATTCAATGGCATGTTTCTAATGATCATAAGAAATTCGAAAATGTAGATTTTGAGTAAAATATACCAAATGGGCGAACTATGAAAATCAATTAATCAAAGGTAAGTAGAAACTAAGCAATTTTATTTAATAAACATGTATATATAATGATTATTTTTCAAGGTATATACCGGGTGTCCCAAAAAGGACTGACTGATTTTAAAATTCAATAACTTCCAAACGGTGACAGATATTAAAAAAATTCTTGCAGGAGGGTTAAGCATAAAGTCAAAAGTTTTATTACAGTGATTTTCGATTTTAGTTCGAATTACAAACAATAGATGGCGCTGCAAGCAATAGTCGCTAAATACAGGCTCGATTTTTGGTCCTTTCTGTTGTTCCACGCAGAAAAAGGAGATGGAAATGTATTATCCGGGCCACGAAGTACCAAAAATCGAGCCTGAATTTAGCCTCTATTGATCACAGCGCCATCTATTGTTTGTAATTCGAACTAAAATTGAAAATCACTGTAAAAAAACTTTTGACTTTATGCATAACCCTCCTGCAAGAATTTTTTTAATATCTGTCACCGTTTGGAAGTTATTGAATTTTAAAATCAGTCAGTCCTTTTTGGGACACCCGGTATATTATATATATATATGTAGTGGCGAAACAATAGCCCAGACCAGATGTCGGGAGAAGTCAAAGTCCATTTCTCACGAGAAGTTGATGAGCTAGCAAAAAACGGAAGGCCGAGCGCTGGATTTGGAGGAGATGGTTTTCTGCGTTGGAGGAGAGCGGTGCTCTCTCCTAGCTGATCTTGAATTGGGCGTTGCCCGCTTTTATTTTATTTAACAGAATCTAACTAGATCCGTGCTTCGATTCTCCTTTTTGAATGTTTTAATGTTGTGTTCCTGTATACATTATAATTTTTATAGCCAAGAATCCTTAAGTGTTTGTATTTTAACGATAGCCTAGAAATTTATAATTAAATATGTGTGCATTTGAACAGAGACAGTTCCTTTTTTCGTCTTCTGACTGAATACACTTTTTTGTGGGCCCGGGCTGGATATGAACTGAACTACTGGATTCAACAATTTTTCCCCTGGACATCCGAACGGAATCTGAATCTACAACTTGGACATCCGAACGGAATCTGAATCTACAACTTGGACATCCGAAGGATTTGTTTTAAGCTGCTGAGTTGCTTCGAAAGAATCAGGAAAAGAGCTTCGGTTTTTTAGGAAAAGGAAGGAGGTTCGTCGCTTCAAAAACCCTGAGTGCAACAAATGCTCGTAGTGTTTTTTTAATTTCACGGGACGAAGGATCCCCGTGTGCGAACGACTCACAGTGGTTTTTTTGTGTGAGTCTGGGTTTTTTTTTCACGAGTGATGTGATAGTTACTGGCTCACGGTGTGTTTTTTTTAGTGAGCTTTTGTGTGACCAAATCAGTTTATGCAGCCTAGTGATTTATTTTTTGTGGGCTGTTGTTTTTTTGTGTGTTTTTAGTGCGATCGAATCATGTTCTCAGCCTAGTGATCTATTTTTCTGGGCTGTTTTGCTATTTTCTGGCTCACTGTGCTTTTTTTGTCGTGAGCTTTGATTCGTCTTTTTTTCCCTTACGCATGTGAAAAAATATATTCATTTTACACACAGCGAATGTACCGGTGGTGGTACAAGTTCGCACAAACCATTTTTTTTTATTTTTATTATTGTGTTTTATATTTTCAAGAAAGGATTTTCCCTTTAAAAGTAAGTGAGTTCCTTTTTATATGTTTGTGTTGCTATAAAGAATTGATATTAAACTGGAAATAAAAATAATGGCGCATTTAGTACGTGCCAAGAAGGTAGACCTTTTACGGGTAGTGCGGGAATTGGGACTGGAAGCTCCAGAAAGCTCTACTAAGCCCCAACTCTCGGACATGATCATTAAATCGAGCGATTATAATGAAGATGTTGTAAAAAATCTTCTAGCCGGAATTGTTGCTGAAAGGGAAAAGTCCGACAAATAAATACTATTAGAAGAAGAGAGCAAACGCGAATTCGAACTCAAAAAACTTGAACTTGAAATAGCCGCGAAAAATAAAACCGAAATACCGACAGTGAGTAGCGGGATTAAAAGCCCTGATGTTTTGAAATTAATTACAAAGTATAACAACAGCGAGGAAATTAGTATTTACCTTACATTGTTTGAACGCCAAATCAAGCGTTTGGGCGTAGAAAAGGAAAATTGGGTAACCTATTTGCTAGGTCTGTTACCGTTGGAAATAGTTAATATAATAGGTCGCGAAAAGGAGGAACTCTCCAATGATTACGATTACGTGAAACAGTTATTACTGAAGAGATTCAAACTGAGTCCAGAACAATTTCGACAAAAATTCTTTTCCCATAGAAAGGAAAATTCGGCCTCGTGGCGAGATTTTTCATTTGAAATTACTAATTCTTTGGAACAGTGGCTTACGGGTCTTAACATTTCGTCTTTTCATGATTTAAAAAACATTTTGGTTATTGACCAAATAAGGAAGAGATTACCGTTTGAGATAAGGGAATATTTTATTGATGACTTGCCTAAGTTTACGAAGGTCTCAGATTTTATAAGTAAGCTTGGTGATTATGAGGCGGCTCGCAATATTATCAGGAAAAACTCCGAACCGAGAAGTCCGAATAATGATGTTAAAAAGCGTTTTACTCAAAATGTTGAAAACAAAAGTTTTAACAGAAATAACATTCCGCAGAGTAGCAAATATGAAAAAAATTATCTTAACACGAGGAATAATGCTAACCCTTTCAAAATTAGATGATTTTATTGTAATGAATACGCCTCCCATAAATCAAATCAATGTTCCAGAAGAAAAGAAGGGCCAACTTATTTTAGAGGCAAAGGAACCGAACACAGGGCTGAGCAAAGTAACTTCCATAATAATAAATAAGTTAACACTACGAATAACAACTCCTGTTCATCGGATAAAATCCTCAAAATTATTGAAATTATGGGGAAAAAGGACAGCTGTGTGGTAGATTCCGGATCTGACGTAACAATGGTTAATGATAACATCTATAAGAGTTTAGGATGCCCTAAATTAAATGAAAACGATGTGAAACTGACAGGAATTAGCGGAAAAGGAGTGAGTCCGAAGGGTTTTTTCAATACCGACATTTCAATTGATAATATTGGTACGAATTGTGATGTTTACGTTTTAAATGATTTACAATACGAAATGATACTGGGAAATAATTGTTTAAGTAAATTAAATTTTGAAATACCTGGTAATGGCCTTAAAGTTATGAGTAAGCGAAATAAGGAAAAAAATTATACTGTTAATATGATAACTGCGGTTTCCTTAAAATTTCCGAAGTTAGACACTCCTTCAGATGTTGTAAACATTCCCATGACCATCCCAGGCTTGCGGTCAAATTCCATAGACACTCCCATGATTGAAGAATGCTTAACTGACACTCCTAAGTATGAATCTGTTTACTTAGCAGAAATGGTAAATTCGGTTAATATAAACGAAATTGATTTTACTCACATAACTGACTGCGGTTTAAAAAAGGAATTAATTAACTTAATTGAGAATTACAAGCCTGAAAAAATAAAAAGCGCTAACTTGAAAGTTAAAATAATATTGAGCGATGAAATACCGATTACGCACCGACCCAGGAGATTAGAATTTGCAGAACAAGCGTTTGTTGATAAACAAATCCAGGAATGGCTTGATAAAGGCATTATATGAGAAAGTTGTTCGAGTTACGCCGCGCCTATTGTTTTAGCCAAAAAGAAGAATGGCAATTATAGATTGTGCATTGATTATAGAAAGCTTAACCGAAAGATAATTAGGGATAATTACCCCCTTCCGGTAATAGATGATATTTTAGACGATATCGGGCAAAATAAAGTTTTTAGCAGATTAGACTTAAAGAATGGTTTTTTCCACGTAGAAGTCGATGAGGGCAGTAAACAATTTACTTCGTTTGTTACAAATAATTCCCATTTCGAGTATAATGTAATGTCTTTTGGCTTAAGCTCCGCCCCGCAGTTTTTCCAACGCTACATATATGCATGCCTCAGACAGTAAGAGACAAAATGATTTCCGTGTACTTAGACGATATAATCGTCCCTGCGAAGACTGAAGAAGAGGCGCTTTCTAAACTAAAACGCGTGTTTCAGGTAGCATCAGAGTATGGTCTCGAATTCAATTTTTCTAAATGCCAGTTTTTGAAAAGAAGGATCGAATTTTTAGGATACATAGTGGAAAACGGAACAATTCGCCCTTCAGAAACACAAACATTAGCTGTTGAGAAATTCCCTGAGCCACAAAATAAGAAACAACTCCAGAGTTTCCTCGGGTTAAGTGGATATTTTAGAAAATATATAGTGAATTATGCTAGAATCGCTAAACCCTTAGTGATCTCCTGAAAACGGAGAACGAATTTAATTTTGGAGCGAGTAAAAAGGAAGCTTTCCAAACATTGAAAAATAAATTATCTGATAAACCGGTGTTGCACATATTTAGACAAGGGGCAGAGACAGAGTTACACACGGATGCTAGCAGCTTAGGTTTTGGAGCAGTTTTGTTACAAAAAGACGATTATGGAAACTTACACCCCGTTCATTTCATGAGTAAGAAAACAACACCCGCCCAAGCCAAATATAGTAGTTACGAGCTTGAAGCGCTGGCTGTGATTGAAGCATTAAAGAAATTCCGGACATACCTGTTAGGGAATAAATTTAAAATAGTAACTGACTGTTCCGCATTTCAAAAAACATTAGAGAAGAAAGATCTTACGCCAAAAGTAGGAAGGTGGGCATTATTCCTACAAGAATTCGATTATCAAATTGTCCACAGGCCCGGAAGTCAAATGAAACACGTTGATGCGTTGAGTCGTAACACCGTATTAGTCACAACACGTTCGCATGATGAAATTACAACAAAATTAACCAAAGCACAAAACGAAGACGATTACATTAAAACTATCAAAACACTAGTTGAGAAAAATGAAAGTAAATATTATTTTGTTAGGAAAAATATGGTGTACAAATATGAAGATTGTAGAGAATTAATTATGGTACCCGAAATTATGCAGAAAGAAATTATTCGCGAAATTCATAATAAAGGACATTACGCTGTAGCCAAGACCGAAGCGATAATAAAGCAGGATTATTATATCCCTAATCTTCGAAAACAAGTTGAAAGTGTTATAGGAAATTGTGTAGAGTGCATCCTATACAACCGAAAGCGATGGAAAGGTGAAGGATTGCTAAATCCCATTCCTAAACATGATTCCCCTCTCCAAACTTATCACGTCGACCACTTAGGCTCAATGCCCTCGACCAACAAAAACTACAATTTTATATTCTCTGTAGTGGACGCTTTTACCAAATTCGTGTGGTTCTATCCAGTCAAGACTACATCTGCAAAGGAGGCAATTTCTAAATTAAAAATTCAACAAGCTACATTCGGGAACCCAGAGCGAATAATCAGCGACCGAGGTGCCGCCTTCACTTCTAGTGAGTTTAAAAAGTATCTCGAAGACGAAAATATTGAGCATGTTCTAATTACAACGGGAATACCCAGAGGAAACGGACAGGTAGAACGACAACAGGAGACTCTCATATCAATCCTTGCTAAATTGAGCATCGATGACCCGTCGAAGTGGTATAAATATGTACCGACCGTTCAGCGAATAATGAATAGTACGATTTCCCGGAGCACTCAATACACACCCTTTGAGCTTTTAACGGGAGTAAAAATTAGAAATAGGGAAGATTTAAGAATAAAACAAATTATTGATGAGGAACATGAAAACGCATTTGTCGAAGAAAGACAGAATCGCAGAAATATCGCGAAACAACATATATTAAAAATTCAGGAGGAAAATCGCAAAACTTTCAACCGTAAACGCAAAAAAGCGAAATGTTATAAAATTGGTGATTTAGTTGCAATCCAACGAACCCAGTTCGGGGTCGGTATGAAGCTACGACCGAAATTCCTTGGTCCATACAAAGTGATCAAAGTGAAGCGCAATGATCGATACGATGTCGAAAAAGTGGGCTCTCAAGAGGGTCCAAGAGTGACCTCTACTGCAGCCGATCACATGAAGCCGTGGGCTTTTTCAACCTAAAGAGAAAAATATAGTGCTAATTCAAGTTGATATATTTATGTGTTTTTTTTTTGTTTTTTTTTTTTGCATCGTCTCATCTTTTCTTTTTTTACTGTGTTTATCAAAAGTGACTGTGCTGTCATCTGAACATATTTTTTTTTACTGTTTTATACAAGAAAAAAAAACTCTCTGTTTAAAAACTGTTCATAGGACTGTATCCACGTGATGAACTCACCTGCGCATTGTTTTTTGGACTATATTTAGCAAAAAAGAACTGAAACTGTGTTTTTTTCTTTTTTTTTTTTGACGGAAAGACTGTGTTCGTCTGTATACGTAGTTTGATATTCCAATTATTTATCATGTTGTTTGTTTTTGTGTGTGTTTTTCCAGTATTTTTCAGGTTCCATGAAAGTCGGACGGTACCAGTCCAGTCTACATGGTGGGTGATCTGTGAGGACACAGAATGGTCAGGATGGACGAATGTAGTGGCGAAACAATAGCCCAGACCAGATGTCGAGAGAAGTCAAAGTCCATTTCTCACGAGAAGTTGATGAGCTAGCAAAAAACGGAAGGCCGAGCGCTGGATTTGGAGGAGATGGTTTTCTGCGTTGGAGAAGAGCGGTGCTCTCTCCTAGCTGATCTTGAATTGGGCGTTGCCCGCTTTTATTTTATTTGACAGAATCTAACTAGATCCGTGCTTCGATTTTCCTTTTTAAATGTTTTAATGTTGTGTTCCTGTATACATTATAATTTTTATAGCCAAGAATCATTAAGTGTTTGTATTTTAACGATAGCCTAGAAATTTATAATTAAATATGTGTGCATTTGAACACAGACAGTTCCTTTTTTCGTCTTCTGACTGAATACACTTCTACATATACTTCAATATATACTTTAAGAGGTAAAATTTTAAAGTTTACAGAATATTATTATTTTTAAGAAATACATACTTTTAAACTTTGGGTTAAAATTGCTTCATTTTGCACATCCCGATGTCACACATGCCCTTAACACTAAAGCTACTGCGAGGGGTTTTTTGAATTTTCTTTTAGAATTTCTTAAACTAAAATATTACGAAATTTCTTTATATTTCACGACTTTTATTAAAATATATGATCCTATTGTTCCTTAAAATGACTCATCTCCGAACTACTTTTTTTTTTGCATAGAAAAATATTTTAGGCTTAACTACCGCAAGGTGTCATTTGACCCCTGGATAAATTTATCTGAAATCATAAAGATATAAATGTTTTATTTTGTATGAACATTATTAAATTGCGTATTTTTGCTATTACATCATTTATTCTACTGTATTACATCCTATTTGTTAACCCTTTCCGGCGCGGAGTAATTCTGTTTATAAACTGATGAAATAATGGACTGGCACCAGAATTTATAAACAAATTTATTAGAAAATAAGAACTTGCTTATTTTCACGTACATTATAAAAGGAAAATTTTAATTGAATATTCTTGGTGCCGATTGTCATTTTGGAATTAAAATTTGGTGTATTTTTTTAAGGACACCGCCCTCGAAAGGGTTAATGTGTGATGGTATAATTATAAATTGACTTTACTCCGAGTGAGATTCTAGTTTGAACATTTCAGGTTATATCGAGAACGAAATAATCTTAAAAATATGTGGTGAACATAAAACAAATTTGCACAATATTTGTTTATTAAATTTTCGAATTTCTTGAAATAATTAATTTTTCTTAAAATTTTTGCGTAATTATATTTTTTTTTTGTACTTTAATAAATAAACAATTTGTAATAATTATTTGTAAAAAATGTTTTATTCATACACCAAAGTGTATCAACTGGTATACTTTTCGCAAAACATCGTAAAATAGATAACTTTTTATATGGGGGGGGGTGGGGGGCATTTGACCCCTTCCGGTAGGAATAGGTATAAAAAAATATCGGTACGTTTAGTGTTAAGAAAAGGTAAATCGTCAACAGAATACTTTCATTCTTTGTACAAATACTTTGAAAATCACTTAACTAAAAAATCTGTGACTGATACAGACTGATTCATCGAGAATGCAACGGATATAGAGAGAGAGCATTGGCGAGTGTGCTAGAGTATGGCTTCTGACAATTATGCAGTTCGTGACGGAAAATAATTTAATATTTCACAGAACATATGGTACACTTATTTCTAAATTGGCACAACTCAAAAGAGTAAATTTTCAGAAAAGGCAAGCACTTCCATACCGATTTTATATAAAAAAAATAAATTAAACGAAAACAACATCTTTAAAAAGAAAAGTTTATAAAAAGTATTCAATTCCTTTTTTCTTTCTTTTTAGCCCTTGCCTTAAAAAAAATTCTGTTTTTAAGTTGTGGCGTTTTTATTGTATGTCGAAGTAAAATAAGAAACGAATTATTTTGACTTGATACACTTTTCTTTGTATTTTTCTGAGATACTTTCCTGTTCCGATGATTTTGATTACTTCTTAAAGCATTAATTGTAAAGAATTTGTTTTCCCCCTTCATTGTAAAAACTCACATGAAAAGACGTAAATGCAATGAAAATTCATAACACAATTATTATGTTGTCAGATAAACATTTCCTCCCTATTCAGATCAGAAATACAAAACTCTTCAGAAAATATCAAAGTATTCTTACAAAATAAACCTATACAGGGTGTCCGGTCTCAACGGTGTCCAATGGCTAATTCCTAAACCGCTAGTCATAGACATATAGTTCCAATTACAAAAATGTTTTAAATCAGGTAAAGAAATATTTTAAAAGCGATTTGGGTCAATAAAAACATTTCTTAAAAAATTACGAAATTTAAATTTTTATATGGTCCCCCGGTCCTATAAGTTATAGTTAGTAAAATTTTCCTATTACACTGACAAGTAAGACAAAAGAGTCCCATTCATATAACACTAAAAAAGAGCTAGTTATGAAACTTTAAAAATGCATGACTTATGCCACTTTTCTGCTCTGAAAAAGAATGAGTTCGGCTTGGCTTTGAGGGGTCACATACCAAGTGCTTAAAGTATTCGAAGATCTTATTTCATGTGTATCTGCGCTTTGAAAAAAATCGTACAAGTATTAAGATTAAGTTAACATTTATTAAGTTTCAGATTGTCTAAAATAACATATGTTTTATTTTGTCAGGATTTGAGACTGTTTCTTTTATGATTTCTTTTTACAAAAATTATGATATTTTTATAAGTTTTTATGTTACTTCAACGATCGTATGTATGTTTTTCCAGTTCAAAATTTGTACTCGAACTTTAACTCACTTTTAAATATCCGATCGAGATTACATTTTACATACTGGCGCATCCAATAACAATCTAATATTATTATTATTTTCGGTGGTTACCATTTATACCTATTTTACAGGATAACACAAAAAATTTCGGATAGATTACCGCCAAGAAGTTTAAGAAAAAGTTTTAGATTAGATAATACAAGACTGCAATTGTTGGTTTTTTTTAATTTTTATGTATTTTTTAGCACTGAATCCGAAAATTACATTAGTTTTTAACCATCATGTCAGGATATTTCGCAAATCATAAATTGTCAAATTTAAAGAATAACAAAAATCGGATACTATAAAGTAAAGGAGACGGTTGTGCTTTTTAACTTTTGATAATTGATATTTACGTACTTTTTAGCACTGAATCTGAAAATGACCTTCATTTTTAACTATCATGTTAGAATTTTTTTCCAAATCGTAAATGTGTAAGTTAAAATATAGCGAAAATCTCATACTATAAAACATATGTAACACTTTTTTTGTTTTATTTTATTTTATTCAATAATTTATTCGATATTTTTGCTTATCCTGGGATTCTTACAGCTAAATAGCTGAGTGGTCCGATGAGATGAGGGAATAAATTCAATTTTAACTTTGAACTTTTTAACTTTGAAATTTGCGAAAAATCCTGATGTAATGGTTAGAAATGAAGGTCAATTTCAGATTCAGCGGTACAGAATACATAAGAATCAATTATCAAAAGCTAAAAAACATGACATAACCCAACTTTTGCAAGCTAGTGTAATCTAATAATATTTTTAAATGCGTATCATTTTGTAAGGAATTGAGGCTGTTAATTTAGCATCATTTTATTTTTTAAAAAATTCTGTTTTTTCTTTCTTCTTAAATGTTTATTACAAATTGTATATTTTCCATTAATATGCCAGAATGATTAACGATTTCAAATTTATATTGCGATGTTAATTTTACTCCCAACCATTTTTTAATATATCTGACGAAATTATATTTCGACTAAATTTGTGAATGACCCCCAATTTGCAGCAAAAAATATGCTCCAACTTTAAACAGCTATTACTCGGTCAATTTTAATTGTAGAATAACGGGACTTTTTGTGCATTACTTGTCAGTGTAAAAGGAAAATTTTACTAAATATAACTTATAGGACCGAGGGACCGTATAAAAATTTAAATTTCGTAATTTAAAAAAAAATGTTTTTATTGCCCCAAATCGCTTTTAAAATATTTCTTTCCCTGATTTTAAACATTTTTGTAATTGGAACTATATGTCTATGACTAACGGTTTAGGAATTAGCCATTGGACACCGTTGAGACCGGACACCCTGTGTATTCAAAATATGTTTTAAACTGCACAATCCGAAATACTTTCTTCAATTCACGGAAATATTCTTGGCAGCACTATGCTACCGGTATATATCCGAGAATTGAAGAAATTTCCGTTCTAGGAAGAAAGTTTTTGTAATCTAAAAAAAAAAAAAAAAAAAATACGTTTCTCGTTCTTGCTAGGATCCTCTTGGATTTGAACCCGGGTTCGCGTGTCTCGAATCCAGTATCTAAACTACTTGGCAGAAGGCAAGTTTACAATGAAGATACGAGTTTTGTCCAAATGGGGGGTTGGTAAGGGTTGTTAAATTTCTTGTTCAGAAAGTTCGGAAATTGAAACTTAATTACAGGAACATTTCGTCGTTAAGAAATAATGGTTGGTGTTTCAACGCTTATACAATAATAGAAGATAAATATTATTATATATAAGACATATTTTTAATTAGACATAATTTGATTGATAGATGTAAAATATGAATATTATATTTTGAATTAAATTCGAGAAGAAATGTTAGCTTTTTTGAATAAAATCGATTTTTTTAACTTGATTGAAGTACTATATATTTTTTAAATATTTTCGTTTAGAATGTGTTTTACAATCGAATATTTTTATTAATACTCTAAAAATAAATTGCGAATAAGTTTAAATGAATGAGAAAATCGCTACTTTATTAAATTCGAAAGCATATTTTTGTTAGTTTGTTTTTAAATAAATTAGAAATTTAAATTTATTGAATTTTCGGTTTTCCATTTTTAAAATAAATTCGAACTTTGGTATTAATACAGCCAATATGCATGTGTGCAATGAATGAACGCAATTTCCCCCTCTTTTCCAGACTTCTAGAAAGAATTAACGGAAAAAGTATACGTTTTCTAGGAGTATGGAAATTATTTGTTTAAAAATGACAGATAATTTAGTGTATAAAGACGAATTTTTCTGACAGTGTATGTTATGAAATGTTTTATGAATAATTGCGCAAAAAAAAAAAAATTAAAAATCTGTAATTTTTACACAAAAAATTTGCTGTAAAGAAAAACAGTTTTTTTTTCTGAAAAAAAAAAAGCTGGATTTTGTAATTTTTACAGAAAAAATCTATATTTTTTACAGAAAAATAATGTTTTAATGAAAAAATACAGACATTCTCTGTAAATTAAACGGTTTTCAACTGGCGCCAAAATTGACAGTTTTTTTCTGTCAATTTGAGAGATTTTTTTTTTTTTTTTTTTACAGTGCAGAAATCAAATACTGATTGGATAAATGAAGGTACTACTATATTTTTTAAGAAATTAATAATGACAACAAGGATTATGAAGAAATAATAATGCATGAAATAACAAAATAACGTAAATCAAGATATCAAAAGCCTCGGCAAATGAATAAAATATAATATTACTTTTTAACTTATCAATAATATATTGTAAGTCGATTTATTTACTTCAGGTACGTTGCAATGCAATAAAACATCTCTTTTAGAATTTTAGTTTTCATAACATTACATGCAAATATGGCATGTATGGCCATATTGAAAATACTAAAAAATTGGCACTATAAAAAAATTGGCACTATATGGCCAAAGGTGACCGGTCACTTGCGATTCTAGACGTTTTCTTAAATATCTAGAAAAATACATGATGAATTACCTTGAAATTCCAGGTGTATAATCAGAATAGTACAGGTCATATATTTCCGTGAAGATTTTTTTTCCCGAAACCCCATAGGGGACCGACAACAAATTGAAAAAGAACTAATATCTTTTGGATAACCCTGTAAAAACTAACGTAGCAAAAGCGTTCAACACAGTAGATTATGATTAAGTGCCTTATTGCAATAAACTGTGTTCATTTTTATGAGAATAGCATTCATATTCGTAGCAAAATTGAAGTTTTTACAAAAAGAGTCCCAAATTTTGCCAAGTTTTTTGCTTATAATTTGTAGAATTCTTAATATAAAAAAAAAAGTTCTTTTCAGAAAATATGACAAACAACATTGTACATAATACCCTACAATCAGAATTAAAAAATAATAAAAATTGGATGAAAAATGAGCAGGTTTACTAAATAATGTTTCACTGTGCATGCGCGAATGCAATCAAAATATAACGTGCATAATGTATTAGCTAAGTGTATGAAGCAACTTTTGTGAAAGTCTGAAAAACATAGCTTGAAAATTCTGAAAATATTCGTTGATAGAATAAGCTCGAAATCCGTTGTTCCCAAAATGAAGCAAAAAGATGAGGGGTTGTATCTATATATCCATTAATTAGTGCCAATATAGCATACACAATATTGCACGTACTACTGTATTTGGATACAGCCGCTCATATTTTTGCTTCATTTTGGGAACAACCCTTTGGCCATATAGTGTATTTCCACAAAATGTCCTCAGTATCAAATGTCCAATCCTCTCAATGTCCTCTGTATTAAAAATTGTACGTGACTAAATTAAATCTAAATTCCAAATATAAATAATACTTTGTCAAATAAATATATTTTTAATCATTTTACTTGTCAGAAGCATATCACAGCTTCTCGAAACGCAATTATAAAACTATTATTAAAGATAAACATACGAGATTAAATTCAATGTAAAGTTGGCATTTCGCCAATTTAAAACAAATTAGCATACTACGCGATTGTTATGTTAATTCTTTAACAATGGAAGTGCAGGTAAGTTCAATTATGTGAGCAGTTGCCGATAGATATATTAGAAACGGGTTATATAGATGCAGTGACTATATCCAGTAAATAAATAATTATATCCAGTAAAAAAAAAATAATAATCATTTCGCCAGACTTTTTTTATGGGTACTGCTTTTGAGTAATATTGAAACTGCTGTACATTTAGGCAAATATATAGATTTTACTTAAAAATGACTCGATAGTTAAATTTTTTCGGTAATATTTACAATTTACGATATAAGCATGTCACACGTGTGTTAAGTGATAGAAGGAAAACCATTGCTGTAGTTCATCAAAAACGACATAACTAAAAATATAGCGAAAAACGTTTATGAAATTCAGGAAATTTCAGAATTTTTACATTATTATGTTCAAAATGATCGACAAAATAAAACCACATTATAACACCAATAAAACACAAAAGAGAAAAAAATTATATTATTTCAGCAAAATTGACTCATCTCAAAATGGATTGAATTTCCAACAGTGATACAATTCAAAATGTAACAATGTCTTTATAATTATCTTGATTGGTTAAATTAGCACATCTCTAAATAAAACGAATTTCCATTTTGTTATATTCGTATCAACAAAACTGCCTTAAAGGCTTTTGTACCTTTTAACCCTTCATCTACTGACGGTACTTAAAAGTACCACTCACTTTAAACTTTAATCCTATAGTGAATATTACTAATATTCTAATGTTACTTTGCAAAAACATTCTTTTAACTCCGCTTTATCCGGGTACGTGGCTGCAGTAGTTCTAGGTTTGTTATTTTAGCGAGGAAGGAGGCTATCTTTGACACAGACAATGTGTTTTGTGCCGACATTTTGTACAGATTGTCACGCTCGTCTTTTTATTGCAGCAAACACAGTAAAGGATAAGACAAGTATTGGATTTTTTTTATGTGTTCATTATGATATTAGAATAGAGTTTGACTAGCTATTTTAGGTGAACGGTGTATGTATTTGATTTAACAGTAGAATGACTCGGTGGTACTTATAAGTACCGTCAGTACACTGGGTGTTGGAGAAAAACTTCTTGTTTAATTTTCGTCTGTGTAGTTATCCATTGTTTTCATCTGCTTTAAAATGGAATTACTAAAATGTAGTGTAGATTTCCCTGGTATTTCTTTTCTGTTTCATTGTTATTTTTTACAGGAAATCGAAAAAGTTGTGGCAGCGGCTCTTTTTTACTTTGATAGAAATGGCATATGTAAATTCATATATATCATATGTGGAGATGCGAGAGAACATGTTGTCCCTGGAATATAGACGTCGCATAACTAAAGGGCTGCTAACAAGATCGAAACCTAAAAAAAATAGTTTTTTTTTAACCCTTTAAGGGCAAAGCATTTTCAATTCTAAAGTGTTGAAATAAATGATTGGCATCGGAATTTGCCAAACGATTTATTTGTAAATAAGAAAAAGCCTAAAATTCACATACTTATTAAATCGAAAATATTTTCTTGTGCCATTTGAAATACCTTGTCGGTTTTGTGTTACGATATTTTAGTCATAGTGTACTGACGCTACTTTAAAGTACCACTTTAATTAATTACCTCTAACTAATTAAATTTCTCACGGGTGAGTATTTTTTTTATGTTTATCCTTCAATTTTCATTGTAGTAACTGAAAAAAAAAATTACATGAAAAAAATTGCCGTAGATCATAATGCAGTAGATAAAGGGTTAAACGCGATGAAAATCAACAAAAATATTCAAAGTTTGAATCGTCCAAAATAAAAATTAAAAAGTCATAATTTTTTTTTCAAAGTTTTGACTTTTGACTAAACCAAATTCGCTTTTTAATATATTACTATTCTATTAAAAATTGATTAGTTTTTTACAAAGTTTGTGTATTATAGAAATTAAAATAAACTTTCTTTTTTCATATTACATTTCGCTTAACCTAACGTCTAAATAAATTAAAGTTTCTTCACTGCATATATATACATATATGTATTCCTGTAAGGAAGAATAATGTATTTTAAATGATCTACTCTTAAATCAAAATTATTTCATTAACCGTGTAAAAAATAGTATTTTTTTTATCAAAATTTTACATTCTTTAACGAATAAAAGTAGGCTAAAAATGTTTTTTAAATCTTTAAATTTAAAAAGAGAACATCACCTTTTCATAAACACATAAACACATAAAAACTTTCTTTGACTTGAGTAAGGGTGTCACACAAAATACATATATAAACAAATAAACAATCTGACATGTTTTAGCTTCATTAGAGATAAAAACCGCTATCATAAAAATTCATCATCGATGAAGTTGAATGACACCGAACAATGGAATATATACAACGTACAAAACACATACCCGCCCTTTGTTGTCAATCATGAAAAGAAATAAATATAACGATTTAAGAGGGCTCAGGGCTTAATCGATACCGAAAAACATGTAAACAGAGCTCTCGCTTCGAGTTCATATAAAAAAGAAGTATTCAATGTAACTAATTTAAACTTTCTGATACTTTTAAGGTATGTTTAATTTAAGGTATGTCTTATAAAATTATAAAATGAAGTACTTCAGTGTAATGTAAAATAAAAAAATGTAGCAAAATTTATATAAAACAATTTTTAAAAAAATTAGGTGCCATATCACCATCCGTAAGATATCTTAACGTTGAATTGATATAAAAACCTAATTTTTGCTTTAGAATGATCAGTAAACTTTACTCTATAGAATGAATTAAGAATATAACTACACTGTAAAAAAAAAAACGGACTAAAATACGGAAATACTACAGGCAATCTAGACGCCAGTACTATTTCCGTATTTTAACGGAACTTTTTCCCGGTAAATTACAGAAAATTTTCCGTTAAATTCCAAAAAAACGGAAAATTTTCTGTAATTTACCTGGAAAAAGTTCCGTTAAAATACAGAAATAGTACTGGCGTCTAGTTGCCAGTAGTATTTCCGTATTTTAATCCGTTTTTTTTTTACAGTGTATCTCTCAACGGAAACCTTATTAAAAAAACTCTCAAATTTAAAAAAACCCTAAAAAATACAATTTTTAAAAAATTAAAAATACTCAAAATATTAAACTATCTAAAATACATTAATTCACTCTATAGATAATAATGTTATATGCATGCAAAAAAAAAAAAAAGACATTCCATCAAATAGGTTTTTTTTTTTTTTTTTTTTTTTTTTAATTTTACGGATAGTCGTCAAATATCAAGTTTTGAGAAAGTTGCAATTAAATGGGTGCGGCTTTAAAAGTGATTATTACATAAATGCTTATAACTTCGTTAAAAATACAAATATTTGTATGCGGTTTTTTGCACTGTGTTCAGAATTAATTGAATAATCAAAATAAATACTAAAATATAAAAACCGATTTTTTGAAAGTTTTCAAGCCCTGGGGCCCCTCAAGATTGTTTACTTACGTGGTTCCCCGTATTGAAGTTTTCTTTAAATTTGAATAGGGATAATTTAAATTCCTTTAAATAAAATTAGTCATTGATAAAAATATTATCAATGTAAATACATAAAAATAGATCATTTCAAACACACGCATGTCATTATTATCCGTACCAAATTTCGCCCCACCAGTGGCCGAGAGGTTCTGCTCTCGAAACCGGTAGACGGGAGATGCTGGGTTCGATGCCAATCGCGCGCGTCGGCCCGTTCGGAGTTTTCGTGGTTTTCTTATAACCTTGGTTTTCCAAGCCTAAATGCAGGTTAGGTTCCCTTAGAAAGACCCCCCACGGAGTGCACCCCCCCTCCCCCCGTTAGGGCCTATATCCCTCGTTCTGATAATTGGACGTCATAAACACAACCGTACCAAATTTCATAACGATGCATTCACGTTCTCAAGATATTACGCGCGTAATGACTGAAAATGTAATTTTTCAAAAACTTGTGTCGAAGTTGTAATTTATACCTACAAAAAATGCATTTATTTTTGCGATAACTTCAGTTATAATGGGGATTTTTCCATTCGGTTATTTTTGAAATACTTCAAATGAATTTTAATAATAATATGGAATAAATGATATAAAATGAAAAATAAAAAAACGATTTTTCGAAAATTTTAAAGGTACAAGATCTCTTAAGAGAACAAGGGACCTTCAAACTCATTTTTTAATATTTTTTTTTTAATTTCACTTTAAATACTATTCAAGGGCTCACTATATGCATTATGGCATATATTGATCACACATGAAAAAAAAAATTAGGTAGAAAAATAAGGAATCTTCTTGAATATTTTAAGCGTTCTGAAGAACTTTTCAAAATGCTCCATGCGCATTCAATATCCATTAAAATCCCTAATATTTTTTATGCAGGTTTGTTTTATACAATAAAACTGTGCATCGAATTTTATATATTTGAATATAAAGGTAAGGAAAACAAATATTTTCTAAATTTTATGAAATTTTCAGCATTTTTGCATCCTATTTCTGCAATTAACTACCTTTAACTTTTCCAATTATATTTAGTTTAAAAAACGATGCACAGTTTTATGACATATATAATTATAAACAGCATAAAAAATATTGGAGGGTTTTAATTGATATGGAATACGCATGGGGCATTTTGAAAAGTTCTTCATAACGCTTAAAATGTTCATGAAAATTTCTTATTTTTCTCTCCCAATTTTTTTTTTTTTAACCCGGAAGAACACGCGCATACCCAGGGTATGAATGGTTTTTGCTTTGTCACCAATAAAAACAAATAATAATCGTCACCTTATTTAATCGGAGGTAATTTTGCGATAAAAGAAGTTGAAGATTACTTTTAAAAAGATAGTGTTGTCAATTGTAAAAACCGTACGCACTCCGGGTCTATCAGGCCCGACGCGCGTCCTCCCGGGTTAATTTCATTTGTAATAAATGTGTGCCATGGTGCATATAGTGTGCCATTGAGTAGTGTTTAAAGTGACATTTCAAAAGAATTAAAAAATGAATTTGAAGGTCCCTTGTCCCCTTAACTTAAGGGGTCTCAGGACGCTTAAAATTGTAAAAAAAGGACCATTTTCAACATTTAATATCTTAAAATGTATTTGATATTAAGACACAATTTTAAATGGGAATGAAAGATACAAGTATGTTCTTTCATTTCAAATATTTGAAAAATTGCAAGATGCAGAATTAGCATTTACAGGGGGCTCCAAACGGCCAGATATTTGACGAGCAGAAAATCGGCATAACAGCTTATGCGCACGATTACAATATAAATTTAGCAACTAGAATAAAAATTTTGGTGCCTACTTATACCTCAGATTATGGTAATTACACTGAACCTAAATAAATTTGTATTTAAAGAATTTTTATATTTTTAATACAAAGTTGTATTTAGTTAATGTAAAATTTAGAAAATTTCAACAATATAAACACCTAAAAATATATTTTCTTTTTACAATAAAAAGGAAATTTTAGGTTCAGTTTATACAGACTAACATGAAACATATGTTTTGAAAATTTCATGAAAAAATATTCAGACGTTTTTGAGATATCGTGCGCGTTATGCCCAAAAACGTCATTTGGAGAAAAATGACTTCAAAGATTTGGAAACACCATTTGAGCTATTGAGCGAGTATAATTCTAAATGCCATAACTTCTGTTCTAATGGGAATTTCAAGATAACAATTATATCAAAATGTTCAAAAAGCATAGAAGTTTAAAATCTAAAAAAATTAATTTTTCGAAAATTTTAGAGCATTAAGAGTCCTGAGACCCCTTTAAAACACTGCTCGTCAGTGCTTCACATATCTACCCTATATATATAAAATCCTAATGAAACGAATTTATGAAACGGACATATGAAACGAATTTATGAAACAGATATATGAATCGACTGATTAAACAACTGATTATGTTTCAAGCGATTTCTCCTAAAATATGGAATACTTTGCGATGAAATTAACACCAAAAATCAGCATTGATCCGCAGATCTCAAAACTGGTATTAGAATTTTTAAATTCGAATTAGTTTTCGAAATATTAATTTTTTTCTATTTTTATATACATTTTTCTAATGATGGCAACTTAAATTTTAATCAAACAGATATATTTTTTTCATATTTCAGAAAAGGTTGACATGGTAACCCGGCTATTGGTAATAAATTTATTTGATAATAAATGTTTATTTACTTTTATTTCTTTTTATAAATTATATAAATTATTTTTTTCTATAATTATTAATTATTTTTTTTATTTCCTTTAGAAAATAATAGAAAATAATTAAAAAATACGGTACTACTTAGTTATTCCGTCGACCAATTTCGCCAAATTATATAAATCGCCAAAACGCTCACCAAATTATACAAATTGACATAATATTTTTCTAAATAACGAAAGAACAAATAAATTAGTATAACATTAATAAATATACAAATAAAAAGAAGAAATAAAAATCACTTGATGACGTAAACACGTGTAACTTGCTTAAAGTCAAGTGAATGTGACATTTACGATCAACCACTATTGGCATTTAATCTTATAGTTTGGCGATAGATTTTTGGTCGACGGGATAACTAAGTAATACCAAAAATGCATATGTAACTGGTATTTAAAAACGAGGTTTTCGCCAAATTTTCGAAAAAAAAAAATCACGCCAAACCTGCTGTGCGTATATGACATCTGGCCAAATATTAGCACTCGAAAAAAAATGCTAACTGGCGAGTTGAAAAAAAGCTATTGGCGAGATTTGCGTCCGGCTAGCGTAACAGTACCAAGAATTCTTTGCAACCATGGCAAATTTTATGTAGTTTTATTCGAAAAAAAATTTTGATTTTTTAATCAAAATGGAAAATTTACGGTTCCATATTGGCGCGATTTTTTTCTGACGCCAATGTCATATACGGAACGGGCACTTAACTGGCGCCAAAGTATCGTTATTTTGCTTGATATGGTAAGACGGATGTTGTTCTTTATGCTGTTGATGCGTTCCCCAAATTGGCGTCGTAAAAAAATCGCGCCAATATGGGACGTATATGACATCTGTGCCAAACTTTCATACGAACGGCGAAGGGGTCAGACCGTATTTGTACTTGAACTATTATAATATAAATGAAATGATGGTGATAGAATTATATTTGGCGACTTATCACCTGTGCCTGGCTAACATTAAAGTACCAAAATGGCACCTAGAGTATAAAAAGTGAAGTGGTCCGCCTGGAACTGTTGATGTTAGTCACATGACTTAGGCTATTGTTATAGAGATTGTTTTAAAATACCGGGGGACAAAGACTCTGTATACTTAATTTATTTTATTTTAGCTTTTTTTCAAATGTTTAACTGATCTTCTTTAATCAAAAACGAAAACAACCATTGGATGTCTTAACAGCAACTGATTCGCCCTTAAATTTTTGAAATCAAAGGGAATTGAATGGAAAACCGTTTACAGGGAGATCTGCACAGCTTTTTTTAGTATAATTCAATCTTCTCTAATATTTTTAAAACCCATCAGATTAGCGTGTTTTTAGATTCTTCGGTGTCTGAACGGGGGTTGGCGAGCGTAGCTTGCAGGGGGCAGAGCCCCCTAGTTATGCTGTAAAATGACATAACCCAAAATATAACACTTTTAATTTCAGATTTAAGACACTATCGCTTTACAACCGTAAGTTCTAACTGAAAATGTAGCACTTTTGCAGACATGACTTCATTTGCAACGTGAAGAGTGACACATAATGCAATCGGAGGGGGGGGTATATAAAATTCAAGATTACAAGTTCCGAAATTTTTAATGATTATTTAAATTAGAATATTAAAAACAATTTTCTCCAATAAATTTATGAAAAGGTACTGAAAAAGAATATCAATTGTGTGATTAAAGCAACATATTTTTCAATGATAGAGCACATTCCAAACATTAGCTATCAAGAGCAAATGTCAATGACTTTAAGTTTTGTGCACCTAAAGAAAAACACTATATAAATTGTATAAAAATTTTGTAAAAACAAAATACTATTTTAAATTACTCAACAGTGTTTTTTTAATACTATTTTAAATACTATATTATTTTTATACTATTTTAAATTTATTTTATTTTGTTTTATTTTCATACTTTTTTAAATATTATTTTAAGTTACTCAAACACCTTTGAGTAATTTGAGACATTTTTGAGACAAACTTTTTATACAACTTGTTTCAATAAAGTGAATTTAGGGATTTCAAGAAACTTTATATGATTTATATCGTTTTTCACTTAGTTAACACCTTATATTCCTGCATATAACACGCACTTTTTAAAAAAGAAAATTGATGAAGTTTTGAAGGCGCGCCTTATAAAAAGCAGAGCTGAAAAATCAAGAAAATCTAATCATAATAATTGAGAATTTAATATTAATGGACAAAAGAAAAGACGTGATTTTTTGAGTGAAAGAAAATACAATTCCAAACGCTTTATGGGGATTAAAGCAGATATGGCTTTAATGTCCATATATGTCCCCATTTCCTCATTATATGTCCCTCATGTCATATGTCCTCATTTCGCGATTATTTATTTTTATTTATGTTTGCAATAGTTATTCTAATTTTTTGGCGTTATTTATTTATTTTTGCACTATATATCTCATGGAAGATTTTGAAAGAAAGCGGATTTATGCAATATAGTGAATAGACCTCAAAATAAAAAAACGCATACTCTCAAATCGTTAGGTGCGTGCGTTGTGAGACAGAATATTAGCTTTAATGTATTTTTAGCTATAAACAGTAAATAAAATGGCTGGAATAGTTTTAAATGTCAATAAAAAGGTATTCTAAAACACACACCTGTAAAATCTAAAACAACTACTATCTATAAATCGACAATTTCTAGGATGGTCAAGCTTACGAAATTGTAACAAATACGCGCGTCTCTTTGAAACGCAAGGTTTCGCAATAAAGATCCAAAAACGCTTTACCTAAGTAGTTGCCATACTATAAGTTTAGTGCTTAAATTATAGGATCAAAGTATCAATTTATGTTAAAACATTTTTTTTCGTATCACAAAACAAATGTATTATTTTATTCTGCAGTTATTTTACTCACACGCACCGTAGAAAAAAAAAAAAAAAAAAAAAAAAAAAAAAAAAAAGTTTCTTAATTTAGGAAAATATAAAATAACCACGAAAGAAAACATACAATCTCTTCCAAATTACCCGCCATTCCGGAAAGCTTTCTTTATCTTTAGAACCAATATTAGTGATGTCTGAGTACTTCATCCTCAGAAACCAATACACAGGGTGTTCCAAAATCCGACCGACAAGTTAAGAGGGTTGATAGAAGGCATGGAGAGGATGAAAAATGACCATAGAACATGGGGTCGCAAACCACTTATTGAGTCACAAATACAGGTTTTTTCACCCTAACTGAACTCGGTTTGACGGTCATAACTTTCAGAAAACTGAAGTATATTATAATAAAACTTTTAATAGACGTTCTCAACTTTGTTGCAAATGTGATAGCATAAAAAAAAGTGGTAAAAGTATCCATGATTTTTCTGATTAAAACCGGAAATTTTTCTGTAATTTATGGGTAAAAGTTCCAGTAAAAAAAACGGAAATAGTTCTGGCGTCTAGATTGCCAGTAGTATTTCCGTTTTTTAGTCCGTTTTTTTTTTTACAGTGCAAAACGTTCTGACACATTTACAAATTCGTTTTTTAACGGAAGGATATGAAATTGGAAAGCCTGGCCATAAAAGCGATTTGGAATTGAACTGTTTTTTCCATTTTTTGATCAATCAATTACCCATTGAGTTTTAAGCAATTTCGATCACGTGACAAACCCGTTCCTCGCCCGCTCTTGAGTGCTCTTTCTACTTTCGCGCGGAAATTCGGTTAGAAACATCCATTTTGACACTATTTTCTGAAAGATCTATTGGGTTTGCAAAAAAATGGAAAAAACAGCTCAATTACATAATTTCTGAACAACAACACCAGCTAGTTTCATGCATTTTCGAACAAAAATAAATTAAAACTTATATCAGGAAGTTACCCTTTTTGATTTGAGAACAGCCTTAATGTAATCGCTGTTTTATAAATCATTTGGCTATTTTTGGCGATGATAAAATGTGTAGTAACTTTTTAGTTCCGGTTTTCACTTTGTGCTATGACATCGCAGATAGCACTTGATTGTAATTTCTAACAACAATTCCAAAAGGAGTTTCCTTATCATCACACATCTCAGAAACAAAGCGATTTCCGAGGTTTAAAGAAGCATTTCTCAAACAAAAGTTTCTTTTGCTGCCCGTAATTTTCGGAAACGTGTCCAAGTAATTTTTTAGATGCGTCAATCCGTTTTCTCACCCTGGAAAATCTGTTTTTCATATGCTATCAACAGTAAAGTAAACATTTTCATGTTCAACAAACATATTCAATAAACAATCATGCTAAATTAACAGCATTAACATTAGCATTAACATTAACATTAACATTAAAATTTACATTATTTTGTTACTCTAGCATGCATAAATTCTGTTATGCAGCTAAAAATGGTTACTGAAGAATATATTAGCATCCGAAAAACAATATTCAGGAGACATGTTGAGATAACTGGGTGGGTAACCCTTTATCTACTGACGGTACTTATAAGTACCATTAAAGTAACTTCTTATAAATTCATTTAATACATCGATTAATAGTAATACTGTTTCGAATGAGTTATAGATACATTACTTTATCTTGTGCCAAAATCATTATTGGTTACACGAAATAAAAATATTTTTAAAAGAATGATTTATTTTTGTGAAGAGGCCCATTTTATTAAATTTATTTTTGTGAAGAGGCCCATTTTATTAAATTTATTTTTGTGAAGGGGCCTATTTTATTAATTGGATTTTTGTGAAGGGGCCTATTTTATTAATTAGATTTTTGTGAAAGGGCCCTAAACAGGCCCCAAATTTGGTCTGGATCGACAACTGCTCTGGCAAGTAAAGCAGTAAAAAGTCCATTCTTCTATGACTAAAACTTACTGAATTATGATACTTTGAATTTTATGACATTTCGGAGACTTCTAATTGAGAAATCTGGCTCTCTGCAAAGAGCCAGCGTGATTGGAGAATCCTTCTGCCTTCTTTCAATCAGCCTGATATTTTTCAGTTAGGTAATTAGAAAACAAGTCAGAAAATGTACGTCAAACATGGCAAATGAGGTACGTTTGTGCTATAACTAGTTTTATAAATATTCAGATCTTGGTGCAATAACTGTTGCACTCTTATGCAAAAATGCATGAATACAAAATGTATTACGATTATAGGGGAGAGTAGTACACAGTGAGACAGCAGTCGCTTTGACTTATAGTTGTAACTTTTTCTCTAAGCTGGCACACACACATAAATATCTTATCTTATGCAACACGTGGATGTAGTTTCGTCACTTCAGTGACTCGTCCAACAAAATAGTTAATAATTCTTTATTTTATAGTGGTCAAAGTTACATAAACGTCCATTTTAGAGTTTATTTCCTTCAATATGATATATATTTACTTAACCAAACCTAGCTATATATCTAATAATAGACTATTTGGACAAAACGACATAAACTTTTTAAAGCCATGAAATTGATGTAACAGATGTGGCATCCATTTTGTTACAACGTAACGAAAGTACACAGTGAGACACACAGTTGTGGTACACTGTGAGACGTGTCTTATTGTATACCTACTATGTGGTTCTGATGTTAAAAAAAGGTTACTTATTAATAAAAGAAGGTTTCTCTCTATCTCTCTCTCTCACTCTCTCTCTTTCTCTCTGTGTGTGTGGGCGTGCGATGGCTAGGGAAATCTACTAAACGTAAGAGGCTGAAAATTTGCATGAAGGTAGTCCAAGGTCTGTCATTGTCCACTCGAGGCTCATATTTTTAATATTTTGAAAATCTGGAAATATTAATTAGAAATCATAAACTGCAGAAAGTTATTGATAGAGTGTAAAAATGTATGATTTATGAAAATATATACATTGTCTCACTGTGTACCACAAGTGGTACACAGTGAGACAATTTTCGGTACTCCGTTAATGCTGCTCCTGTGCTTTTATAAATAACTTTTTTAAAACCATTTGTACATTAATGTGTAGCACACATTTGTGTAGCTTAAAGATGTAGCAATTTTTTTTTTCAAAAGAATAAAAGTCGTCGCCATTCGTTAAGTAATAATAATTTTCGTCTCACTGTGTACTACCCTCCCCTATAGATTAAATTCAGTCATACGGAAATAATAGGACTCCATCACGTCACCACGGTAACCTAGAATCAATCACAATACCTATGGTGACATATCATTGAATTTATTACGCAGGATAGGATTTAATAGAACGAAGAAAACTTTTATAGTATCTTTTTAAGTTTTGATTCGAGTTTCCTAAAATTTGAAATGACTCGACAAAATTATGTAACGATTCTATATATTAAATTTCAAACCACTCGTTTAGGTAGTTTTTGTGCTGCTATATGCAGACAGACGGACGGACAAGAGGACAACTTAGGTGCCACGTATGACCAGCTGTTTTTTTTAAATAGTCTAGTTTTACCCAGTATTATTGAAATAAGGCCAAAGTAGTGAAATAATTTTAGCATGAAAATAGGAACAAAAAGTTAAAAAGTTTATAAAAAATGTATAAAAAGACTGTGGTATTGTCAGATTTGATAAACGTGCCTGAGAGTCTAAGGTTAATGAATGCTTCATTTATCGCAAACAGGTATATTTTTAATTTTTTCCCAGTACGTATAGAAGATGGGTTGCTGAATGAAAATAATTATTCCAAAAAAGTGAGAAGATAGAGAACATAGAGAAGATAATAATTACGGAAAATAATTATTAAAAAAATTACAAGAAAATTGCTGTATTAATAAAGTCTGCAGATGAGGCAAATTTTTAATGTTTTGCCGTCATTACGTAGAGAAGATAAGCTCTTTACGGAAAATAATTATTAAAAAAAAATTACAATAAAATTGCTGCATTAATAAAATCTGCAGATAAACCAGATTTTTAATGTTCTCCCAGTATTACGTATAGAAGATGGGTTGCTGAATGAAAATGATTACAATAAATGAGAAAACTGTTTTAGTGACAGATCTGATTTATGCGTCTGGTTGATTAAAATTAATAACCACTTTTCATTTCTTTTTTAGGCCAAACTTGTACACATACCCTTCCTGTTAAGATGTATAAAAAAAAAAAAAAAAAAAAAAAAAAAAAAAAAAAATCTCCATGAAAGACACATTGTTGCCCCCCCCCCCCCCCCATGGCTTTAGGTAGAAATTATATATTCCTGAATAAAGATAATATATTAATAATGAAGATAATATATAGATTAAGAATGAAGATAATATATAGATTACAAAATTTATCTAAAATAACTGTCTTATCAGAAAAATTTGTACGCACCTAATTAATAATTAAGATTAATAAATCCTTTTTATTATTTTAAGAATAAATTTCGAAACCACCTTCTGACTCTATATAAATAAAATCGCAAATGGAGCAGATTTTTATTGTTTTCCGTTTAGAAACATTTTGTTGTGTTTCTTCTATAATTGGGATGTTTTCTCGTTTATCTATGGAGAGATGTGCAATTTTTTTATTTTTTTAATTTTTTTAAATGAAAATACATACGGATGCAGTGCATGCTCACTTTTATTTTAAGTGCGGTGCAGACTTAAAATAAAATTAAAAATAATCACCCATCTCAGGTACTCATAAGCATAAATCATATCTGCCAATAGCAAAGCTTTCTTATATATTTATTATGACTACTAGACGCCTCTGGCGACCAGTTTGGTCTCCTTTAAATGTACGCTAAGCATTGCTCTTGTTACTTTCATTCTTATAATAATTTACTTGCTCAATCCTTCCCCAAATCCAAAGATTCTAATAGAGAAATCAAGAATTCGTTGCGATCTTGATAAAATTTCGTACATTTTTTGTTGTTATGCGTATTTCGTCTTTTTTGACAAATACTACTTAATTACTGTAGCTGTAAAAATGCTGTAAAAATGTGAACATTCAAGTGTTAAAACTGAGATTTGTTCGTGAATTATCTAAATTAAACTTATTTCACTTAAGTGTACTTTTACTTCAATGTTATATTTTAGTATTAATAAAGTTATTTAAATTTTGCAAATCATGCAGTTATATTTTTTTTTACTACTTAATAATTAAATAATGAATATATATACTTTTGTTTTTACAAATTTGATTTCTGAGTTCATAAATATGACAATAGAGTAACGTAACTAAGAGCAATAACAAAATAAAACCCTCGGGAATGTAAACCGTAAACAAACGTTAGCGCCCCCCAATTTACCTACTATGACATCATAAGAATATTGTCCATTCATTGTTGGCGAACCTGCTTTGCGAATGATTAAACTTCATGGTTTAATATTTTCTAGCGTTCATGATGAATGAACCTCTTGTGTTTGTTTACCTTATGAAGTGAGACAGTAAGATGTCAACTAAATTTCAATTGAAGTTATCTTAGAATATATATTTATTTGAATTTAAATTAGAAACTATAATTTGATGTTGAAATGAAATATTTTAGTTTATGTTATTATTATTACGATTAATTATTTATTTAGGTACTTTTCTACTACAGGGGTCTCGGCATTTTTTTTTTAAAGCATGGCGCATTTCGGACTTTAGAAAGTGAAATACGTTGACAAAATATATAACTATAGCTAAATAGCTAAGAAAACAAATCTGGTGAAATTTTATTTTTGTTTATATGTATTTATTTGCACATAAACCATTTTATTTATACATATATGTACAATATTTGTTTATATACAAATTACGATAATGCTTGGTTATCCCGTCGACCAAAAATCTATCACCAAACTATAAGATTAAATGCCAATAATGGTTAATCGTAAATGTCACATTCACTTGACTTGAAGCAAGTTACACGTGTTTACGTCATCAAGTAATTTTTATTTCGACGTTTTATTTGCATTTTTATTAATGTTATACTAATTTATTTGTTCTTTCGTTATTTAAAATAAAAATTATGTCAATTTGTATAATTTGGTGAAATTGGTCGACGGGATAACTAAATAGTACCCAAATTACTTCTGTTTCTATATAAAAATATTATTGGCTTCTTTGGATTAAATAAATTGTATACATATGGAAAAAATTGCTTATGTATATGAAATAGGATATAGATTGCCTGAAAATTCGATGGCAATTTTTTCCCCCTCACTAAGGACCTATACTGGAAAAATACCTTTATTTATTTATTTATTTATTTATTTATTGTATTTTAAATGAGGTGAATGAAAGATGTGCATTTTAAATGTATCCGATATATGTATTTTAAATGTATGTGTTTTAAATGAAAGTTATGTATTTTAAATGAAATGAGTGATAGGTTTATATTTTAAATGAAATGATGGCGATTGAGGAATATTTGGCAATGTATCACCTGAGCCCGACTAACATAAAAGTACGTGAATGACCGTTTAGCATATAAAAAGTGAAGCGGTTAGTCCGGAATTGTTAACTTCGGCTATTATTATGACTATTTTCATTCAGCAACCCATGGTCTCTACGTAATGTTGGGAAAACAATTAAGTTACATCTCATCAGCAGATTTTTTTTTTTTTAATACAGTAATTTTCTTATAATCTTTAACAATTATTTTCATTCAATTATTTTCATCACAATTATTTAGTCATTTTCTCTCAGTTAAGCTCGGAAAACATTAAAAATCTGCCTCATCTACAAATTTCATTAAAACAGAAATTTGTTAATATATTTTTTATAGTTATTTTCATTCAGCAATAAACCTTCTTTACGTAATGCGGGGAAAACATTAAACATCTGTCTCATCTGAAGATTTTATTGACGTTGAACTTTTCTTATAGGGTAAATGCACTAGTAGTCGGCCACTTTGAGATAAAATAAGTTAAAAATAGCTTATTTTTGGTTTCAAATGAAATATTACAATCCCCCTATATGAATCCATCCTCTTTAAGTCATAAGCCACCAGCAAAGAATTGTGGGTATTTTTATTGCATTAGTAATCAGCCATTTTTTATTTGGTTGTGGTCAAATAACCGTTTTTGCTATTTGTTTGTTAACCGATGACAAAATTTTTAAAGGACTAGTATTAATTTATTTTTTATTATTTTCTAAAATTATAAGACTGTACTATTAAACAGTTTAATAAATTAATGTTTTTCAGTATCAAAATTAAATAAATGTATTTGTATTAATTAATTTTTATGTGGCCGATTATTGGGTACTATATTTACTTGCATGTTGAGTAATCGGCCACCCACGATTGACTACTGGCTAAAAGGCCATTTCACATTTTTGAGTCTATTTTTAATATTTTTTTTTTTCGTAATTGGATTTTCGCAATTTGAGATTTATATAACCTTTTACTTGCATTTTATTCTATGCGCACTGTATATAAAATGCCCTGGGGTAATAACGGCACGTTAAGGTTCTACCAATTTTTACGGCTTAGATTTAGATTTTTTCCCCAAACAAATATAGGATTTGATACAGCAACTTATTGATTAGGTATACAAGAAAGACTATTTTACCAAATATCTATTTATAAAATGTAGTGGCGTGATTTCTTGACCAATGCTATTAGGTGTTATTACCCACCAAGTGGGCAATAACACCATGCAAACAAAACTATAAAATAAGATGGAACTATGGCATGTAAATTGTCCAATTCTAAAGATATAAACTCTACACCTTTAGAAATTGAGAAATTGCTTTTACTTACCAGTAATTGCGATATCAGGATGCAGTAGTAATCGTATGATATTTTCTTCTTCTGACATGAAAAAATTAGCAGCATTTAGGACGTACAGATTTCTCTTTATCTTTTTTAGTTTTCGACAATGACAATAATGGTCTCTCGTGTATAAAATCAAACAAATAAAATAAGAAATGTAGTTTTGCCGAAAAGAATCAACCGAGGTAATAATACTAGTGGATGACGTTTATAACTTTAGTTTTGCTGAATAGATTTCGATGGAACTTGCATTGTTAGTTAGATATTTTTTCAGGAAAGGTTTTAATTTATTCTATATCATTCTACGTTGCTTAGTTATATCATCACTGAGGAAAGTTCTATAATAAGGTGAACTCGATTATGAAGTATTAGCATTTAAAGAAAAACACTAGACGATTTTGATGAGATTTTCATTGTTAATTAGATAATGTTTTAAAGATGTTCTAGTACACTGCATTATATCGTTCTACCGTTATTTACTAATCCTACTGTAAATGATCAACTCAATGATTGTTCAACGATTCTTATCAACGAAAATTTTGTCTGACAAATTAAACATATAATAGTGCAATGGTATTCGTATATTTTACTTCAATTCGCAATGACATTTCAGCCAAAGGCTCATTTTGCTTTAAAACGTGTAATAACGGCGATAGAAAATATGTAAACTGTGAATTTAACCTTGTATTTACAAGGTTAAATTCATTCAAGGTATTTAATATACTAATGTTATAAAGAAGAAACGTTTGTTTGTTTCTTTTGTAGAGGGAAATGTTTGGAAATGCCGAATTACTTTTAAAGGTAAAAGTTAAAAAATGATGGTGACAGTCACTGCATAAGCAAAACACGTTCTAAAATACTCCTTTTTAACACTTTCCAACAAGGCTGAAAAGTGTTTATGACTTCGGTTTGTCTGGCCGTCTGCCCGTCTGTCCGCGCTCTAACTCCCGTAAATATACTCGGATTGCACTGCAATTTTTGGAGGTTATTGTCGTGTTCTCTATTTCAAATGAAGTTTGTAGCGTGTTTAGTTCATTTACAGGGACAGTCAAAAGTTTTCCGTTACAATAGGGCCTATGGGAAGAAATCGTTTAAAATGATTTTTAATGATGTGACACGCATCCAAACATAACCAAAATTGACATGCATTTATGAAGTGCACTAAAACATGCATTCTGTATAATATGCGGTGCAAAGAATAGTTATTATTCTTTTACAGGGCCACACAAAAGAATTCCGTTACATAATGATATAGGGAGGAAGGGGGGAATTGTTTGCGGCATATTTTAATTATGTTAAACTATTTCACATATAATGAAATTGATAAACGTCGCTGAGGTTTACTATAAGTTATTTCATGTACATTACGAAGTGCATAGCATTTACAGGGACACATAAAAGTTTTCAGATAGTATATTGTATCAGGAGTACTGTACATTAGCAGTGATTGTTGGAAATGCATTTTTAATTATGGTATGCTCTTTTATGTTTCACTATATTTATGCATACTGTATGGTGTGTATAAATGCTATAATTCATATACAGGGCTAATCAAAATAATACATAAGGGTTCCTGGGTATGAGCGCAAATTGATTAAAGGTGGTTTTTAAATGAGTTATGCATTTTTACGCTGAACTGCATTTAGTTTATTAAAAAAAGTTTGTAGAATATAGATAAAATGATACACAGAGTCACGCAAAGAATTGGACACATATCGTCTATGGATGATAATTTCAGGAAATGTGGTTTCAGTAGTCTTAAGAGTGTTTTAGTTTGAATTAAATTTTAGCTAAATAGTGGCGTGTAATAAAGGTACTAGGTAAACTACAAGGCTGTACAAAAGTATTCAAATATATTTTCAATTAATTGTATAAATTGCTGAAAGAGAAATTTAAAACTGTTATACGTTTTCTTGCTAAACTAAATTTTTCCATTATATAGTATATATGTCAACATAAAGCTCAAATACAGGGCTGTTCAGAAGAATAGGAATACATATTTGGCTATGGGCGGTAACTACTGAAATCATATTTTTAAATGTTTACTTAGTTATCTTATTTACCTTATTTCTTTAAGTAAATAAGTTTCGTTAAATCTTTCAGGGAGTGTTGGAAAGTGTTTCATAATCTATGCTGTACGCATGATTTTTCTTACTTGTTTGTAATACTGAGGTTTTTACATATTTAAAACATGACATGTTGTTTTTTAAAGAAATAAATGCCCGCTGAAAATGGTTTCTAAAAAAAAGCGAAAAATAAAAGGCTGAAATAAGTAGAAAAGATTCTAAAAACGTTGAAAAATATGATTAATATCAAAGTGTTAAGGATAAAGACTCGAAATATTGAATGGCAGTTACTTATAAAACGTAATTTTTTCCTGAAAATAGTTATGATAAATTTGAAATTTAAAAATATAAATTATTCAAAAAACGTTATACTAGTTAGGGATAAAAGTAAATGTACGTAATTTAAATATTGGATTGAAACTCGACATAGCCGTTGCTTATTCGCACAGAACAGGTTTTTTCTATATGGAAAATTTAAAGTGTGAAATGTGCGGAAAGCATACTTAAAACAATGATTTATTTGGGAATTGCGAGGGCTATTGCTGGAACATGGGTTTTACTTTTAAGACATAAATGCTCTCAGAAAGTAGGTTATAAGATATTCGAGATTTAAAGCGATGAAATGTTTTTCACAATCATCTTATGGGTTAACTATTATCTTAACACAATCAAACTAATTGTAAAGTTATCATACGAATTGAATATTTTTCAACTGAGCAAAAAAATGCCCAGGCTGGGAATCGAACCCAGATCCTTGGCTTACAAGGCCAATGCTTTATAGTTTAAGCTAACTGGGCCGACCACCAGCCAGCACATTTCGCTCAGATCAATCAGTTTGATTGTGTTAAAATAAAAGTTCATCTACGTATCCATCGTTTTAATGGAGTTCCTTTTTCTACGGTTTATTCTGTTGAGCTGTCTACATGATAGACCAGATGTTACTACCAATAAGGTTTTCTGAGCGAAATATGCTGGCTGGTTGTCGGCCTAGTTAGCTTAAACGGTAAAGCATTGGCCTTGTAAGCCATGGATCTGGGTTCGATTCCCAGCCTGGTATTTTTCGCTCAGTTGGATAATATTCAGTTCGAATCTAATGGATTATTAGTATGAAATTTCAACAAATTGCTTTTTAATTAATATTATTAAATTTTCTGCGGAAATATAACTTCTTCCCAATTTTAATGGGCACATAAATATAATTTCTCCCAAATGTTAATAAGCACACAAATATCATTTGCAATGTATCAACAATCACAAAGCCACAGATTGTGATAACTTTTCAATAATATAAAATAAAACTTAATATCTGGTTGATTAACTCAATAGTCAGCAATAATATTTATTAGAGGCTAACTATTGGGTTTTAAAATCCCATCTTCTGCTTCTATAGAGCTTAAATTTTTAAAAATGAACCTAAGATTGTTCATCTTCAAAGGAACTGGCACTTTAAAATATACATTACACAGAATATCAATAATCGATGTCTATGACATGTTAAATTTCACATCGAAACTCGCTCTGTTAGTACTGCCAGAATGACGAATTGTCACCCTATTCTGATCGTATTGCACTAGATATCACGAAGCAGATAGTAATATTTTTACTGTACTAATCTAAATGTGCAACATATTAAAATTTCATTCCGAAATTCGATGATGCAATAGTACAACTAAAAGGAAGAATTTTTCTACTTAAGGTATCCCGCAACATACTGAAGCATTTGTATTATACAAATCTGTAACTTTAATCATTAACATTTTATGCTCAAAATTAAAAACGAAATAATACCGCCAAAATAATGAGTTGGCGACCCGCTATGATTGTATAGTACTCAGATATCACGAACAGACTGAAATACTTAAATCGTATTAATCGAAGGAGACATAATTAAAATTTCTTTTCGAAATTAGATGACCAGATAGTACCTCCAAAATAAGAACTGGGGTCTCATTTTGCTCATATCGTTCAAAAATGTTACGAGGCAGACTGTAATATTTGTAATGTACTATTCGAGATATGCACCTTATAAAAATTACATTTCGAAACTCGATGACGTGATAGTACCGCGAAAATGAAGAATTGGCGCCGAGTTCTGCTCATATCGAACCACGAAATCCCAAGACAAACTGAAATATTTGCATTGTACTAGTCGAGATATGTAACATATTAAAAACGAATCCCGAAACTCGATGACATGATAGTAACGCTAAAATGACGATTTGGCGCTCCCTGCTGCTAATATCATACCAAGATATGCATCGACAGATCAGTTACTGTAAAAGCACTTATTTTCACGAGGCTTTAATTTTCGCGATTTTCGAGAGCCCCTCGTAATCGCAAAGATTTAAGCCTCGCGAAATATATATTTTTTTTTCGCCTCAAATGATAATAAAAAATCAGAAATTTTTCACTTATCCAAAATTTAATGATTACAGTTACTTAAATAAGAAATAAGTACAAACATTTCTTGAATACTTACAACTATTTCTTGAATACTATACACCTACTTCTTGAACAAAAACAATAATACAAAACTAATAGAATGCAGCTCATTCAGTTACAATATTTATATCAGCTTCTTTGAAGCCATTCATTTTTAGAGCGATGGGTAGGGGGGGAGGAGGGGAAGCACTTTTTGGACAAAAGGAAGTTTCTTAAATTGCCTTATGCAAAAGGGGTTCTATTTAGGTAGTTTCGGAATTTTTCAACTTTCAGTTCAGTTCATATAAAATTCGCGAAATTTTCAGCTCGCAAAATCACCGATATCTTCATTTTCGCGAAAATTACGGCTCGCGAAAATAAGTGCTTTTACAGTATTTATGTTCTGTTAATAACCTTGTCCTACATCGTAATTTCATTTTGAAAGAAGATGACGTAATATATTTTCTCTGCCCGCCGCCTAGTCTATGATGGCTAAACATAAAATTTGAAAGGCCGACTACTAAGATAATTTGGTACTTTTAATTTTTCTTTCCATAAGAAGCAAGAATGAAAAAATCATGCATCAAGAATAGATTACAAAAGCACTTCCCATGACCTGCAGAATTCTTTAACGAAATTTAGCTGCTTAATACTGCAAAAAAGTAAACATTTTAGAAAAGGCATAATACTTTTGAAAAGCAGATTACGGTCCCTAACCGGAAAAGTAGTTCAATTCTTTTGTACAGTCCTGTATTTAATCTAAAGATTTGTACATTATTCTATATATAGTATGATAAAACTTAGTATAGTAAGAAAATGCATAACAGATTGAAAATTCACCCACAGCAATTTCTGCCACTATACGGAAACATACTTGAATTATTTTGTACAGCCCTGTATATTACCAACAGATTTTTATATGCCGCACATATTAAGCTAAAATTTAATTCAGGCTAAAACGTGGTTAAAACTACTGAAATCATACTTCCACACATTATTATCCCTGGGAGGTCATGTATTCAGCTCTTTACGTGGCCCTGTATATGATTTTATTTATATTATACATATACTAACATCTCTTAGTATACTAAATATAGTTCAGCTTGAAAGAGCATAACTCAATTAAAAGCCTCTTTTAAGCCATTCACGCTGATATTCCGCAAAGAGTACAAACTGTTTAGTGTGGCCTTGTATATAATCTACATCAGTTGTACACACCGCACACTAAGCAAAGATTTAATTAAACTTAAAAACGCATGTCATAAACGAAATCACACTTCCAACAATTATCCCTAATAGAAAGAATTTTTTGTGTGTCTCTGTAAATGAGCGATAAATGCTATGCATATCATGTTATACAACAAGTATATTGTAATAAGCCTCAGTAATGTAGTATATCAATTTCGTTATATTTCATATAGTGTAACAGAACTAAAATACGCTGCAAACCGTTTTTCCCCTGACACTATTATGTAAAGGAATTCTTTTGCGGGACCCTATAAATGAATAATAAATACTTTGACACCATATTGTCCAGAATGCATAGTTTAGTGCAATTCATATAAATGCATATCAATTTCATCATGTTTGAAATGACTAACATCATTAAAATAAACTTGGAGCAATTTTTTCGCATTGAGCGTAATGCATCGGAATACTTTTGACTGTCCCTGTAAATGAACTATAAATTCTACACTATTTTCAATAGCGATCGTGCTATTGTTACCGTCAATAAAGTACAAAAAAATTTGAGTATGTTTACGCGTGTTAGAGCTCGGACAGACTGGAGACAATCCAAATTCCCAAATACTTTTAAACTATGGTGAAAAGTGTTAAAAACAATTATAATATTTTAAATTATTACTGAAACATTACAAGAAAAGTATAGATTAACACATTTTATTGTTAAAATGTTGTTCTCTTTATAAAAATTATACTTAAGTTATACTTAAATTATATTTAAGTTATTTACAATAACAAAGCATTTAAGTGGCCGACAACTGGTACAGTGATGGCCGAACACTAGAATTGAGTGGCCGACTACTAGCGACTTTGCTACTTTTAAGTTTAACTTTTTATAAATATAAACTACAATCAGTTTTTTTTTAAACAATGGCTGAAATAGTAAAAGAAAAGTATACATTAACATGTGTCACTGTTAAAAATGTTGCATTGCTTTTTTTAATTCCGCTTTGAGCTATATACTAAATGAAAGCGCTTAAGTGGCCGACTATTGGTGCTTTTACCCTATATTTTCTTTATAATTATTTTCACTAAGCATCCCCTTTTCTCTACATAAAGCTCAGAAACTGCCTCATCGGCAGATTTTTTTAATACAGACATTTTCTTATATAATTTTTATAATTATTTTTATTCAGCTAGGTACAGTCGTGGGGAAAAAAGTAAAACACCCCTTACTAACCCTGCAACAAATTATTGTAGAAGAAAGTTACCAGTACCAAGCGATTGGAAATAAAGTGTACTTTTAAATGACGTATACAAAATTTGTTTAGGGTGCCATCTACATATAAAAAAAAAACAAACATTGTTTTTTTTTTTCAATAGCAATACCCAAGTTTGACACCATAAATAAAATCTACACCCTTCAGTTGTAGCCTAAATATAAATATTCATGAAATTCGTAGACTTACAAGGGAGGTCGCCTTACTGGGCATACTCAGAATATTTTGAAAAAAAAAATGCACTAATTAAAATACTTATGTATGTAATAAAGGATCAGTCAAATTTACCGGCGGAATTACAGTAGAAAGCCTGTAAAAAAATAAAATATTTTCGAGTATTTGGCGTGAAAAGACGAAAGCGTCATGCGATTTGGCGAGCAGCCCTTTTCCTCACCAAAAGGAAACGATTTTAATGTAACTGAAAATTGTTTGTAAATAGTTTTTTTAGAATGCGTGTAAATGGTATTTAATTAATTTAAACTTAAACAATGAGAGAGTTTAATATGTATATACATTGTTATACAGGGTGCAATATGTTATCTATCGCCGACCTTTAATTTCTCAACCGTTGGGCATAGTATATAGTTCCAATTACAAAAACGTTTCAAATGAGCTAAATATTCATGCTGTGGCATTATTTAAAGTAAAAAATCAATTTTATAAAAATTACAAAAACTAACTTTTTATACGGTCCCCCAGTCCCTATAGTTATATTTAGTAAAAGTTTACTCATATCATAATAGATATAACACAAAAAGTTTGATATCTGTACTGCAAAAATTGACCCAGTTATTAAATTTCAAAGTTTGAGATTTTCGCACATGATTTTGTCTTTCATTAAGGGATCAGTTAAAAGATGAATTAAAGTAATTCGAGATCAAAATCAGAGTGCAATGTCCTTTTTACGGCGAAACCACCTTCAGCCAGTATCACCAAATCGGAAAATCACAAAATTGGGTTATTTCATCTAAAAATTTGAGCTAACTTTTATCGGTCAAACGACATTCAAAAGTACCGACGATACCGGCTAAAAGAGGATTCGCCGTAGAAAGGACAATTGCACCCTGATTTTGATCTCGAATTACTTTATTTCATCTTTTAACTGATCCCTCAATGAAAGACAAAATCCTATGCAAAAATCTCAAACTAAGAAATTTAATAAATTTTTGTAGTACAGATGTCAAACTTTTTGTGTTACATCTGTTATGATATGTGTGAACTTTTTCTAAATATAACTATAGGGACTGGGGGACCGTATAAAAAGTTAGTTTTGGTAATTTTTGTAAAATTGATTTTTTTACTTTAAATAATGCCACAACATGAATATTTAGCTCATTTGAAACGTTTTTGTAATTGGAACTATATGTCTACGACAAACGGTTGAGAAATTAAAGGGCGGCGATAGATAACATATTACACCCTGTATATTGTATTACATATACATATATATATTGCTTGTTGCTGCAGTTATTTAATTTATTACTGAAAAAAAATATTTTCATATATAAAAAAAACTCATGTTAAAAAATATATATTTTCATACATTAAAGCGTATTCAAAAATAAAAGCCAGATGAAGAATGCTGCAGTTATGCATTTCAATATCTAAGAAGTGGTTTCCATAGCAACAAAATTGAATCGGCAATGTTCAATTGGACTTAATTTTGAGCTTGGAACAATTTTAATTAATGTAAATTTTTAATTTCGTTTGAAATCGTAATTTTTGATAGTTAAATTTCAATATAAATACATATAAATATCGAAGTGACAAAAGTATAGTTAAAACAAACTAAAACTGCAGTTTTAGTTCGACAACACTAAAGTTATTTAAATTCAATTTATTTAAACAAGTTCAACATGAAACATGTTTTCCTTAAAGTGTATTTGACATTTAAAAAAAAGTATTTTTAGGTAGATTTCGTATGAAATACTACATATTGGCGTCGTTCCTATGTTGGAATTTCTGAAAATTTTTTGCAGATCTACACCGGTCATGACCCCTAGAGCCCAAAACCACCTTCAGTAAAAAACTTTATCTATCTATCTATGTATGTAGGTATCTATCTATATATATCACTTTTTTCTGGACACGATAACTTCCACAATTCTGCACCAATTTCTTCCAAACTGATACATAAAATCAAGGGGCATAAAATCTCGGTCAAGTTGGTTAATGGGCAAAATCGGACCAAGGGGATGGAAATAGGGAGGGGTTTTGTGAAAACCGAAACCCCCCATAACTTCTTAATTTTTGTACATATCGAATCAGTTTAAAGTTTTTATTACTTCTAAAAATAGGGCCAAAAATTTATGTATCACAGGTTTTTCATAAAGTTAAAAATGGGCTCAAGGGTCGCAAAAAATAGGGTTTTTTGGGGAAAAAAATTCATAACTTCGTCAATTCTCAAGATATCAAATCCAATTAATTTTATCATGAATTTTCTTAACATTATCTACAACTTTTATATTCGCAAGTTTTTGATAGGACCAATTCGTACCGCAAAAAAAAAATTTAAAAACGAAAACAAAAAGGGCGTTTGAAGAAGAAAAAAATTCATAACTTCGTCAATTCTCAAGATATCAAATCCAATTAATTTTATCATGAATCTCCTTAACATTATCTACAACGTTTATATTCACAAGTTTTTGATAGGGCCAATTCGTACCGCAAAAAAAAAATAAAAACGAAAACAAAAGGGCGTTAGAAGAAGAAAAAAATCCATAACTCCATCAATTCAAAAGATATAAAATCCCCATGAATTTATCATATATCTTCTTAATATTATCTACAACATCTATATAGACAAGTTTTGGATAGGACCAATTCTTACAGCAAAAAAAAAAAAATTAAAAATACATAGCGGTTGAAGAAAAAAATCATCGTAAGGGTGTATTCAAATCCAAACTGCTTATTTTCTGACTCATTTTACAATCCATTTTTACTCTCAAAGGCTTCCAATTGGTACCTTTTCTTACTCAGAAACTATATAATGTACTGTAATGGTCAATTTTTTGATAGAGGCAGAATATATTTTAAAACATACTGTCAAAGTGGGTCTTTTGAACCGAATTTCCCGAAGCGGATTGTGTTGGAAAAATCATCGTATTAAGAGAGTATTCAAATCCAAACTGCTTATTTTCTGACTCATTTTTAAATTCATTTTTGCTCTCAAACGCATCCAATTGGTAGATTCGCTTATTCAGAAACTGTATAATGTACCGTAATGATCGATTTTTTGACAGAGGCAGAATATATTTCAAAAAATGATGTCAAAGTGGGCATTTTGAACGGAATTTCTCGAAGAGATTGTGTTAGAAACGAAAAATATTGTCTTACTGAGAAAATAATTGTTTATATATCAAGTTTTAATTAATTGAACGAAAATTAAAAACACAGGTCGCTTATAAATCTTTTCAAAAATCACGTCAACAAGTTTCATGTTTTTTCTATTAAAAAGGAATCTGGAGTTATGCCAGAAAATTTAGAGTTGTTGAGCATGGAAAAGTATTTTTTTGAATACCGCCCTAACATGATTCTGATAAAACCAGTTATTATATAAAAATGGAATAAAATCTCGTCAAAAGCGGCCAGATAAATTTGTTAAAGTGGTTAAAGGTTTTGTTAAAGTGGTAAATTTGTTAAAGCTCTAATCATGATTTGATTTTTGTTTGTGAAATTAGTATACTTAACTTCGAAATCTACCTCCGCCTGTAGGCCGGGCCGGCAGGGATTTTTTGAAATTGTATTCCATCGCCAACCGAAAAAAAATCTCCATATAACGAAATTTTCATCATTTTTTACGGACGCTCTAACAAGGTTCCGCCAAAAAATTTTTTAAACATATATATACTCATGAGAAGAACATTCTGTAATTTTTTAAGATTTTTAGGAGTATGCCTGTATGTAGACCTTCCTTGTTAGTTTCAGAGAAATTAAGTATTTTAAAATGAGCCTATTTTAGAGGCTGTATCCAAATTGAAGTTCTGTACTCGATTGTTGAAATGCTACAGAATGACTATGTCACATACTATTAATGTATTATTTCTTGCCAATAAGACCATTTCACTCATTTACTGTGTTTCGACAATTGCCAGCCCAAATGTTTCAATAAAGTGAATAAACTTTTTGTTTGTTTTTTTTTTCAAATTATACTTTTCTGCACATCATAGACGACCCCTTAAACCATCGTTTTGACGTTTTTTAATCATAATTCGAAAACTACTTGGAAGAAAATATTGAAATTGAGAATTCGCAAAAAGCAGGACATAATAAATATAAATCTATCAAAAAATTCTACGTTGCAATTCATATTTTTTTCGAATATTAAATTTCATAATTCATAATTCATATTATAATTTTTTTTAAATTATAAATTCAACATATTTATGTTTGGTTTTTTTAGTATTATAACTACACAAAAAAAATATCACATTCGAATTATAATTTCAGGATATATTAATAAAAATGTGAAAATGTAATTTAACATTAGAAGCTCTAAATTTTGAATGTTTATAATACAAAAACCTATTAGCCAAATGAGCATAGTTTGAACCAAAGATTTGAAAACTGTTGTCAAAATTTCGTGTTGACATTGAAAAAACAAACAAAATTTCGTCTGTTTTTGAATTCTAGATGGCCGCCTAAGCAAATTTTAGATACATCATTTAAAAGTATTACCAGTAACTTTCTTCTATTACAATTAGTTGCAGGGTTCTTAGGGGTGTTTACTTTTTTTTCCACGACTGTACCTCTCTACGTAATCATTACAAATCTGTTTCAGGTGGAGATTTTATGGATACGTCTACAGAGGGTGTTTGAGTAAAATATACCCTTAAAATAAAAATAAAGTATTTACTATCCTTAAACACTCAGTCGCGTTATTAAAATCCCTCGACAAGACATCTTTCTTATACATTATAGATTATTTTTTATAATCAGTTTAAGTTCCTGTGCCAATGTTTATACTAAAGTTATGCATAAATTTTTACTACTTTGAAATTATTGGAATAAGCCTGGGGGAAACTAGGGTTTCTTTCATAAACAGGTAGTCATTTTTAAATTAGTCTAAAGCTGCATAAGTCCATTGCAATAAGTGAAAAAATATCAGACTGATTGAAAAATGGCAGACCATTCTCCAATTAGCCTATGGCTCTTAGCTAAGAACCTACCCTTATAATTTTATAAATGCGAAAGTGTGTGTGAAAGTTTGAATGAAGTCAACGTCAAAACAAATGATTTAATGCTTTGTATCTTTGTATATAGATGGATCATAACACAGAAATGAACATAGACTGTGTTTTACTTATTTTATTCAATTGTTTTTTCTTAATAATTCAAAATTTCATTATTTTTCATACAGAATCAATTGATTTCCTATAAAATTTAACCATCTTTCTTTTTTCGTTGCCAAAAAATGAAAACTCGGAATAATAATTTCTGCTCAGTAATTAATTTTCAATTGAAAGGTTTTCACGTGATAAAAAGAAAATGAAATTAAAAAAAAGAATGAAATAAAAATATGAATGTGACGTCATATTGGAAATAAAACGGAAATGTTCAAGTATTTTTAATAACAAAAGGTGCATGAGTTTTGAGTAAATACGGAAAGGAGTCGAATAGGACGCCTGGAATATGCTTTTATGTTCAAATAAAATGGTCTTGAGTTATAGTATCAATTCTTATTATGTAAAGAAAATTATTATCGATGCTTGACGGTTTGTTGTCTGCGCAAGGTTAACATAAAGATTTTATTTTTAATTAAAAAATTTAATTAAGTTTAAAAAGTTTAAAAAGAAAACAGATTGTAAATGTCAATAATATGCACCGCGAAATTATCCATGTCGAATATGACGTCATGACTAACGAGAAATAGTTATTTCCCTTATTGAAAACTATAAAATTAACTCGCTTGCTTACAAAAAAATTTTAATGAGTGTTACTTCTTATAGCCGTTCCTTTCAGAAAATATGAATAAAATTATTTATTTCTTTTAAAAAAAGTTGCATTTCTGTTCGTAAAACATAAAGGTTTAATGTGATTGGGGGTCAAAGAGAAATTATTTTTTCTTGTTTGTAAATCATAGTTTGGCAACCGGGTTTCTTTTAGCTTTATTTTCTTTTAGTCCTATTTAGCTTAGTCCACATTTCTTTTAGCTTTAAAATTCTAAAAATGTGCTGTCATTGTTAAAAGTAGCTTTTTAAAATATTTTTGTATTAATGGATTTTTGTAGAGTCTTATAGGATGCAATGAATACATATACAAATTTCATACCTTAGACTTAAGAAAAGTTCATGAATCCAAAATTATATTCGGAGAACAGCCTTAGTGACAATATATAATGTCACATATATTAACTAATAATGTACTATCGTTACTTTAGAAATCTATCAGCGCTATATTTTTTAAATCAACATATTTATAGTTTTTTGCTAATTATCTAGAAATCAATTTGCTATTGTTTGTTTGTGCAACTGTGCATAACATAACAAGTGTCTATAAGCTTGATAATCTAATACATATTTTTTTTTATAACTTAAGTGTAATATAATGCTTTGCACTTCGTAAAAATACTTATAATAAACAAAAAAAGTCTTTATTTTTTATGTAAAACTTTACTTTTTAAAATCAGTAAAATAATCTCTTATAACCATTAGTAAAATTTCTCATGAATGAAAATTAAATTTTTTAAGGAATTAGTTTTAACACATGAAAATGTTTTGATATACATAATACAGTGGAAAAAAGAAAATACAAAAATAAAATAAAAGAAAACCAGAAACGAATACAAAAGTCTCCACATTTGAAAGAAAGTTGTAAAAACTACATATCAACACATTTCAGTGTCAAATTAAAGAAAAAACAAAAAACACCCGAACGTTACAAAATACCTTACAACAACTTTAAACAAATACGATTGAAAGTAAACATTTATTAAACACTTTTTATCGATACATACTTCAAATAAATAAATGTCTTTTGTTGCCTCAATAAAAGAAGTATTATTTAAACTTTTTGAACATTTTAACCGTTGAGTATGAGGTTTAGGTTAATTTTCCATTCTGCACATAATGCAGACAATCCAGTCAAAAGATTAGTCGTAATAAACGCCGAGTACAACAAATCTCCCTTGCGAATTAAATAAAAAATATATACACATAAAAACAATCAGCCTCATTTTATCTTTTTCTGCCTTGCCTGTTTAATAATAAAGGCTTCATAAATACTTAATTCATTTAACATAAAATCAAAACAATTTTCGATCTGTATTTCAAATTTTAAAAAGTGCATTGTTTCACATAATATCAAAATATAAAAAAGTTACACAAGAAATTTTAAGTTATAAGGTTTTTGTATTTTAAACGTTGCACTATTTCACATAATATCAAAATAAGGAGAGAAACACAAGAAATTTATATTTATAAGGTTTTTGTATTTTAAAAGTGCACTATTTCACATAATATCAAAATAAAAGAAGAAACACAAGAAATTTATATCTAAGATTTTTGTATTACATTAAGAAAATAACTTTTTTCAGTTTAATTATCTGCCAAATAAATTATTTTTACCGTCCAGAACTTATTGGACATTTTTTCTTGCATTTTAGTTTGCTTTTTGGTATCAAAATAGCAGTCATTATACTTTATATTTTCATACGATACATGGGTTGTACTACTTTACATATGCATAAAAAAAAAGAAAACCAGATAAAGTACACATTGACTAAGCATTGCACTGCGAAAATCAGCAAAATAGACATGGAAAAAACATCTTTACGTATGCTAAAATATTAATCTTTAAAAAAGATAACATAATTACGCTATACATTTTGATAAAGAAAAAAATATTTGTAAAAAATCGTAAAGGCGATACGTTTGCGGCTTCATAGTCTCATTTGTTCCCGAATACGTATCGAAACCTTTCCGCCTACGAAATGCCGTTACCTTTCGTAACTTCGCCGGGAGGATCAATAGGTGCACTGTCGCATCAGAAACAGCAGTTATCACTAAAGTATTCCCTGACGCTAGCGAAGATTCTCCTGTTTTTCATCTTGTTCGATGATATTGGCATCTATTTTCTTTATTCAGTAGTGGTTTTATTGTTACTATCACTACGCTTATATTCAGTTGTTTCTCCATTTTAATATTAGTTTTTTTCGAAAAAGAATTACATAATTCAGTTAATTTATTTCTTAAAATTTTATCGAAAACTGGCTCTTGACGTTGTTTATTAAAATCTGTTAATAATAAGGAATTAAAGCGGAGCTTTTTTTCTCCGATAATTTAATAATTAAAAAAAATAAAAGTCTTATAACATTTTTTAACTTGCCTTTTCTCAAATTTTCTCTCATACTTTCATTGCGGAACTTTTAAAAGGAAAATATTTTCAAAACTCAGATAATCTGAGATATGCTCATTTTAAATGAAGTATGTTTTTATTCTCATCATAATAAAGGAGAATTTTTTGATAGGAAGTTAACTTTTGAAGAATTTATATTCTATAATCTAATGCAAAAAAATGTCATCTACCATTTGTTATTCTTTTATCAAATTCAACTTTTATGAGATTTATTGAAATATTAGTTAGCACGTTTAAAAAAAAATTAAACTGAACATTCACATGCAAAAAATATTTTGCTTCATTCGCCGTTTATTTTCACAAAAAATGGCAAAAACAATTCCTTGAAAAACATGTTAAAAAGCGGATTCATATATTTTCATGTCACCAAATATTAAAAAAGTAAACAGTCACAAGAATCTGTTACCGTTTCTACTTTTTCTCTCACCATTTTTAATAATGGAGTTAAAAAAAAAATAGTGGCAAAATCTACATTTTAAATTATCATAAAAATAACAATTGGAAAATGCATATTAATATATTTATTTATTAAGTTGAATCTGAATTAAAATATTAAAGAAAATTTCAGTGATTGTAAATTTAACAATTAAAAATATCTAATAATTTTGCTCGCTGTTCACAGCAGATCTAACATTTGTGTTTATTTTTTAACGTTTATTTTAACAAAAATTGCAAATATTTACATTGTTATTATCATGAGCGTTTGGGATATTCGTATATGCAATGTATATATATATGCAGAACTATGGTTGATTCGGGGTTTTTTTTTCTTTCTTGGGGCCCCATTTTGTAAAAATATAAATATTTTTGTGATATTTATTATAGTTTTGTGAAAAATGAAATTTTGTAACTAAAGATAAAATCCAGTTATTTGAATTGAAAGTAAAGATTCAGTACTAATATTTTTTAAGTCCTTCCGTTAAAGTTTTCCTTTGGCAAACTTGTTTTGTTTGTAAATTAAATATTTCGAATCCCAACGAAAAAAATAATCATTGAAGAGTTTCCTTTTATGCAATGGAATTTTGTGAAGGGGCTTGTTTTATTAAAAGGAATTTTGTGAAGGCGACTGTCTTATTGAAAAGAATTTTGAGAAGGAGACTGTTTTATTAAAAGGAATTTTGTGAAGGGGACTGTTTTATTAAAAGGAATTTTGCGATGAGGCCAGTTTTAATAAATTAACTTTGTGAAGGAGTCTCCTTTCTTAAATAGAATTTTGTGAAGGGCCCTTTTGTTAAATGGAATTTTGTGAAGAGCCGTAAATGGACTCAATATTTGTTTCGGTCGATACCAGTAAATTAAAAAAAAAATACATGTCACACACATTATCGGTATGCATTTTCGCCATATCAATGACTTATTAAAATGTATGATAAACGCGTTTTACATTTATTTTTGTTTTGTGTCGCTAAAAAATTTTATTTATTTTTTATATAGATAAATTTTCGTTTTTCTCTTTTCTCTGGGTCTTTTTATATTTTTATTAATTGAATATAAAATATTTATGCAAAACTTTTAGTGATTTTTTTTTAAATTCTTTATTGAAAAAGATTTTTAATGTTATATGTCGTTATTCCCTCAAAATCTGAATATTTGTAACCAATTATGATATTAAGGAGCAGAGCCATCAATAAAAATTATGCTTCGCCCTCTAACGTTCATCATGCATTCATATTTTGCTTCATAAGGACATCATTCATTTGTGACATAAAAATAAAAGATTTCATCCGGTCCAGGTATTGACGACCAAAAATGGAAGAATCATTCAAATTCTCCTTGCATTTGAGAATGTGTTAATTTCGATTATTTGCAATCGTTTTTACACTTGTTCAAGGCACTCCTTTGAATTGAAACGTGTTTTAAATTTTTTCAACTTATGGCGGGAGATATGCTTTCATTAAGAACGTTACGCAAGCTAATGTTAAACTACTGGTAGCGTTCACTTCAAATTTCTCGTTTGCATTTTAATATTTTTAAATCATTGTTTTTGCATTGGATATCTGAGATCGATGTCTAATCGGGTGCTTTCGTACATTTTCCATTATGGTTGCACAGGTTTTGTTTTGTCTTTTTGCATGTTTGTTTTTCGGATGGGGACACTTTTACTTTCGGAAGGAAAAGTGTCCTCAGAAAAAAAAAAAAAAAAATTGCAACCAAAATCGAAAAGTGCGAAAGTACACGGTTAGACATCCATATCAAATATACTATGCAAAAAATCTTTTAAAAATATTGAAATACAAACGAAGAAAAGAGCGCTGCCATTGGTTAAACAGGGGTCGAAACAAATAGGACACATTTTACTGTTCTTACCAGTTTCTTTTCTCAATAATCTTCAAGAGACATTTTTATAAAATATGCAATATATAGGAATATCTATCATGAGGATTATTGATAAAAGATATTGGTAAGAACAATAGTTTGGATTTCCATACAGCAAGACTTAATAAATCTAAATCCATCAAAAAATTGTAGGCTGCAATTCATAATTTTTTCGAATATTAATTTCATAATTCATAAAATTATCATAAAATTATAAAAATTGCAAATTCAACGTATTTATGTTTGAGTATTTTAGTATTATTTCTACACAAAAAATTAGCGCATTATGAGTATAATTTCAGGAGATATTAATAAAAATATGAAAATGTAATTTAACATTAGAAGCACTCAATTTTGAATGTTTATAATTCAAAAACTTATCATTCAAATGACTTTTAATTGGGTGTCTAGGCATAGTTTGAACAGAAGATTTGAAATATCTTGTTAAAATTGGATATTGCCATTGAAAAAAATGATGTTTTGGTTCATTTTAATATGTAGATGGCCCCCTAAGAAAATTTTAGATACATCATTTAAAAGTAGACTTTATTTCCAATAGTTCGGTACCAGTAACTTTCTTCTACAATCCTATACGCTCCGACCCTTTGGTTAAACATTTCCTTGGACTATTTTCGCGTTACTAGCGTATAGTCTTTTAAAGAGCTAAGTTGTGAATTCGACATTATTATTTAAATATTAGCTTTATTTTATATAAGCATACATTATCATGTGAAAATTTATTTTATGGAGTAAAAATCTGAAATAGTTCACAATATTAGAAAATCACAATATAAAAGGCTTTAAATTTTTAATAAATAAATAATTATTTTTAAAAAATGAGTTTTTTTCTTGATTAACAGTTTTAAAATTCTTTCTTATTTTCCGATTTTGGTATTTCAAACTAGATTTTTTTAATGTTATTCTCAGGGTACAGTAAATTTTTTATACAAAGATTAGATCAGAAGAAAAAAATAATAATCGGATGTATATGAAATATACCTATGAAACCGCACAAATTTAAGTTCACATTTTTTTAAAAACAAAAATTTCAAATATATATGTAAAAAAAAATCAATGCGTATTTATCTTCCTTTGAATATAAATACATTAAAAAATTTTCGCACAATTTGTCCAATTATTGTGGAAGCCATAGCATTTTGATTATAAAGAATATGAAAAAATACCAAGTGAGAAAAATGAGTTTAAATATTTCATTTACAAAAAAGAGATATTAAACAGACCATATCTTCTTTACTATTTATTCGATCGCCAAGAAATATCGGGACAATGATCTAGAGATGTCAAGGTTCATTTTATGATGAATAGTTTAAATTTTTGTCTTTAACAATTTTAGTCCAAATGACAGGTACTGAGTCCCCTTTAAACGTATTTCCTATTTGATAATAACAATAACATTTAAATTATTTATTTATAAGTAAATACTCTTATTTGCAAAAAAGAAAACAGGGGCCATTAAAAAAGTAATATATCTCTTTCACAATTTAATTTATAATTAGATTCATATTACAAAGTAGATGCATGTTGACAAATTTAACTTGTCAGTTAACTCAGGAAAAGTGTTTGTTATTTATGTACTAAAATTTAAATGAGATTAAAAGAGCTGTGGTAGAAATGATCCAGCGACGTGGGATAAAATTATAACTCGTGATTGAAAACTCTGTTTGCATTACCAAAAGATTACAGAACGTCGCTATTTAAAATGTATTGAAGCACTCTACAGGCAGAATTGGGTTTGAATGTATGGGAGAGTTGTGCAAAACCGGGTAGGCGGGTAAAAACGGGTAGCGCACATTCCTCCTTAATTTATATTTTTATCTAATCGACCAACACCAGGAATTACTTGTCGAACGTCATTACGGCATCTACAGCTGAACGGAACGTTACTGTGTGCAGTTCTTTTTTTTTTTTTTTTTTTTTTTGTAAAGGATTTCGACTGAATTACTCTTAAAAATTGTTTTGTTTGATTATAGGTTTTAGGCATATATTCACTGTTTGTCAACATATTAAATACTGGTAAGTACTATATCCTTTGCTGTCCTGCTGGTATTTTAACATTTTTAATAATCTTTTATTATAGGATTGAGAGTTGTGACGCCATGTTTTTAAATCTGTGTCATGTTGGGGTAAAACCGGGTTCTTAACCCGGTTTTGTCCTATACTCATGGAATTATTTTTTTAAATTAGTATGGAGCTTTAAATTGCATTTTTAATGCTTTTAAGTGCTGTTAGATCCTTGATGTGTGATTCATGGCAACTCTAAACTCATACTACGAACAAGAGGTGAAGAAGTGGTTACTTTCTAACCCTGGGCGATCTGTAACAATTTACTAAATTAGAAAAATATTCATCGCTGCATTTTTGAAACCATCAATTGCAAATACTGCAATCAGAGTGTTTGAGAAAAAAGGGGATTTTTCCCTACAACAAGGACATTTTTCCAGACCATCTTTTTGCACCTTCGAAAATGATAAAGAAACCCATGAAAGTCCGTGATAAGCACACCTAGATACTGTAAAAAAAAATAATGCCAGTTTTCCGGTAGGAATCGGAAGAATAGTTACCCTTATCGTACCGGAATAATTTGCAACCCAGGTCGGAATAAAATCCGTAAAATACCGTTTTACTATTTCCTTATTTTTGCGGATTTTATTCCGAGCTGGGTCGGAAATTATTCCGGTACGATAAGGGCAGCTATTTTTCCGATTCCTACAGGAAAATTTTTTACAGTGGATCTACTCAGCCACAGGTTGGCATAGCTGCAACAATAAAAAAATTTTAAACATCAGAGGCTAATGGAGCTCAACCGTCCACATCTAAAAGCGTTGACATCACACTTTCAGTGTTGCCAGTGGGCTACATTTTTTTCTTCACACTGTAAAACAAATACGACCAGTTTTCCTGTAGGAATCGGAAAAATAGTTGCCCTTATCGTACCGGAAAAATTTCCGACCCAGCTCGGAATAAAATCCGTAAAATCGGAATGAAATCCGTAAAATACCGTTTTACTGACTATTTCCTTTTTTTTTTACGGATTTTATTCCGAGCTGGGTCGGAAAATCTTCTGGTACGATAAGGGCAACTATTTTTCCGATTCCTACAGGAAAACTGATCGTATTTTTTTTACAGTGCAGATTTCTTGAATGGCACCACTTTTTTGACATTGTAAAATTCGCCTCATTTAATATGTCATTAAATAAGACGAATTTTACCATTTCAAAAAAGTGGTGCGATTGAAGAAATCTGAATTTTTAAAAAGAACTCTGCACACATTCAGCAACTGACAACATCCAGCCTCTTCCACCGGCATACCAGATTGTGTATCCCAGCAATCAGCATTTCCAATTTCGTCTAAAATGTTATTAGACGAAATTGGAAATGCCCCTCCACAGGAAAGCTTTAGAATTGAGAAAAGACCCGACAAAAGTAGGGTAAAATATTATTTTGATTTCTTCGCCCTATAAATTACACCTTGAAACAGATATTAAGGAGAAAGAAGTTTAACAGCCTGTAAAACGAAAAAGGAAGATTCTTAAAAAGAAGAAAAGAAATTAAGAATCAACATAAAAAGAAACAAAAAAGTTCAAAGATACATCCTGAGAAGATGAAGGATACAATGCAGCCGGCATGTTTTGCAATGTGTTTTACTCCCATTCTAAATCCAAAGAAGATTGGATGCAATGTTTGAAATGTCACGGATGGTCACACGTAGCATATAGTAATGAAGAAGAATATGATAACAAATTCTTTTGCAAATTTTGCAATTAAAATAATTTTAAGACTTTCAGTGTAAAGTAGTCGGCTCTATACAATGTAGAAAATTTACCACAGTTTTATTTTTAGCACTTATAACAACACATGTTCAATTTCGTTTTATTAAAAATAACAAAAATGTATTTTTTTACTATGTTAAACAAGAATTTTTTGACGAAGATGAGTTTTTCAGGAATTTTAAATGGATACCCAGTTTTACCCAACCAGTGGGGTAAAACCGGAAATTTACACACATCTGAAAAAATCTATTTTTTACTCAGTCACATATTTTTTATCAAAAGGAATATGTTTTATTATAGCCAAAGTTTCATTTAATATTAAAAATGGTGTTCAGAGTATGTTTTCCCATTTGACTGCATTTGAGAACAACAAACATTTACGGTACCCAATTTTGCCCCACCTTCCCCTATAGAGTAAAATAGTTTACCCATTTTAAGCAGTTACATATGTTTTTATTTAGATTAATGTGATTCATTAATTGCTACCATTTAAAACTGATCGCTGGTAATGTTAAATTCACTATATTACTTTTAAGCAGCAATTTTCAGTTTGAGAGAAAAAAATTAATACAAGCTCATTTCTTAAATATTACATAAGATGTAACAGTAAAATACATATGCCTAAATAGGAAAATATCTAAGTGCTTCGTTTTAGGTTCGATTATGTGTAAAACTATGCCCAAATCCCCTCTTTCTCTTTCTGTCTCTCTCTCATATGCTCGAAACTAATGTGCGAGAAAAAGCTTGGCATCATTATTTTGGATATTTTGGATAAACAGAAAAACATAGCTTTCTAAAGCCTGTTGTGAATCAGATGATAACAGGGCAAAAAGGCAATATCTAATAAAAGAGTATTTTTTTTTTTAATGTATTCTCTATTTATTTTTTTTCTACATTTTAGTGTTTAAAATATTTCGTTGTTCCAGCTTCACAGCCAGTTGGTGTATTTTAGCGAGCTAAGTTTGACGCATAATTAATTCCAATATTGTTGTAACGGGTGTACAATTGAGACCATAAAGAATACACGGCGATTTAACACCTGCGTCCTGATAACGGGAAAATGCATTAAAATTAATCTATTGAGATACATTTAAGTTCTAAAAATATTAAAATGTTACATTGTGATCGGAATTTTTTGTATGCATAAGTTTTATAATTATAGTATATCAGGAAGAGAGTCAAAATAAATTGAACTCAAAATTTCATCTTTAGATACATGAACTAAGTTAAATTAAATACGCGTATTGTTATATAAGAAGGAGAAATGTGTCACATTTAAAGAAACAATTTTAACATTTTTCAAACTAAAGTTATACTGAACAAAATTTGGCTACGACATGAAATTAGGAATTTCGGTTATATTCCTTTTAATAATGCCTTTTCATTTGATTAAAAACAGTTTAATACTATAACTTAAATCGGTTAACACTTTATCAATGGGAAACAAACATGTTTATATATCTTCCGCCAAATTACTTCACATAATACATTTTACATTATTTTATAAATTTAATAATAAAGTGTCTACCAGAAAAACAGATAATATTTGCCTGTAAAACAGCGTATCTACTTTCTAATATACCTTTCCGTTTGATTAAACAGCTTAATACTATAACTTAAATCGATTAATACTTTATCAATAGGACACAAACATGTTTATATATCTTCCGCCAAATTACTTCACATAATACATTTTACATTATTTTATAAATTTAATAATAAAGATTCTACCAGAAAACCGATAATATTTGCCTATAAAATAGCGTATCTACTTTCTAATATACATTTTCGTTTGATTAAAAACAGTTTAATACTATAACTTAAATCGATTAATACTTTATCAATAGGACACAAACATGTTTATATATCTTCCGCCAAATTACTTCACATAATACATTTTACATTATTTTATAAATTTAATAATAAAGATTCTACCAGAAAACTGATAATATTTGCCTATAAAATAGCGTATCTACTTTCTAATATACATTTTCGATTGATTAAAAACAGTTTAATACTATAACTTAAATCGATTAATACATTATCAATGGGACACAAACATGTTTATATATCTTCCGCCAAATTACTTCACATAATACATTTTACATTGTTTTATATTTACATTATTTTATAAATTTAATAATAAAGATTCTACCAGAAAACCGATAATATTTGCCGATAAAATAGCGTATCTACTTTCTAATATACATTTTCGTTTGATTAAAAACAGTTTAATACTATAACTTAAATCGATTAATACTTTATCAATGGGACACAAACATGTTTATATATCTTCCGCCAAATTACTTCACATAATACATTTTACATTATTTTATGTTTATATTTTTTTACATTATTTAATAAATATAATAATAAAGATTCTACCAGAAAACAGATAATATCTGCCTATAAAATAGCGTACCTACTTTCTAATATACCTTTTCGTTTGATTAAAAACAGTTTAATACTATCGATTAATACTTTATCAATGAGACATAAACATAAACATATTTGCATCCTATATATCTATATCTATCTCTCTCTCTCTCTATATATATATATATATATCTTCCGCCAAATTACTTCACATAATACATTTTACATTATTTTAAGCAATTTTCAGTCTCAAATTATTTTTTTATGTTTTCCCTATATTCTTACATTAAAACTGTTTGAGTATACTTTTTCACGGATATATAAGATTCAAATGATTTTAATTACTAATTTTGGTGCGTTTTAATTATAAGCAAAAAGAGCATTTCGATCAAATAAAATAAGAGCATAAATAATTCATTCAAATTTACAAATTTTAATTAATAATTACTATATTAAAATGCAAAGCTGTCTGGAAGAATCGATTAAACTTTGAATTGACATAGATGTAATGGACAGAATGGATAGTTGTGATATTTTATTAAATAAGTTTTTAATTATGTTCGCCTAAATTAAGTTATATTTATCAACATTGTCAAAAATTAGTTATTTGAATTACAATTATATCAAGAATTTTTATCAATTTCGACGAGGAATTTTCATAAGTCAAACGTATAGTTTAAAAATAATAATAATAATTTTTGTACAAGAAAAATTTTATTATATACAGACTATTTTTAACACCTACACTTTATAATTTCTCCTGAAGTAGGTTTAAAATTTCATCACTTTCCCATTCTTTTTCTTTCTTAATTTCTTTTTTAATCATTTATGTGACTGAACTATGAAAACATATTAATAAAATTGAGTATCAATTTTTTACTATTTTTAACATGTATATTTGAGCAATGTTTATTTTTTAGGTGTACATTTGATTTTATCTGAAACAAAACAGTGTATTTAACAGACTTAGGTTTTTGCCATAAATAATCGGGCGTTACAGATTTTATACACAGTACAATAGTTTAGTCGATGAAATATTATTCTTTAAAAATATTCCAAGACTAAAACATTGATATTATGTTTGCAAATTACTAAATTCTATTGAATTTGTAAGATTAAAGCAACAAACGTTACTTTAAAAGGGCTGCATTCACACTAAACTGAAAATTTTTGAATCCTTACAATTGTATTGCTTATACTTAGGTTTATCAAAATTCCAAAAATTATCTATAATCTTTAAACTTCTTAAGAGTGATTTTAATTTTAAAGGTCTGAAAATCCTCACTGTTCATAAGTCGCAAACGTATTCTTCCAGATCTTAATACTTTAATACAATTTAATTAGTAACTTTTTATGTTTTCTACTGTTGTCGCACTTTGAGACGTCTTCTGCCAACACTGAAAAAGCATATACACTGCATACATAAAAGTTGTGCATATTACATTTATTATTATTTAGAAAATTATTTATAAGCTATAATAAATTTCGACTGCAAATAGTTAGAATTATCACAGTTTCAATTTCTTTATGCCATTGATTAATTTGATAAACAATAAATCAGGGTAACTTTTATTTATATAAAGGTGTAAAAATTTAGTAATTTTGAACATTAATTAATTATTTTACTATACACATACTTTATTCTTTTAAAAATATCCCCATTGTTCAAACGGACGTTATATTATTTTTCGAAATGGATTTCTCATCATACTTGAAAAAATAATTCATTGAAATGTTTGAATTTTTACATTCCAAATCAAAATTCCCCAAGGATCACCTAAGTAATACATGATTATATTACTTTCCCCCAAATTTCACAAAATAATTTACATGAGGTCTCTTGTAATCAAAATTTCAGTAAAGGAAAATCATTCACTTTAAATCTGTTATTTTTTCCTATTTTAACCTAGATTTTGTTTTAATAGTGTTTTTCTTTAATTTCTTCCCTTTTAATTAAAATCCCGTATTCAATTTCAATATGTTCCAAAGCATTCATCTGTAATGGTTTATTGAAACGTTCTTGTGTTCTTCGTGTTCATTAAGGAAAATTACGAAATTTTAAAAAACATCAATCAACCAATAATTAAAAGCAAAATAGTCAGCCAATATTACAGATGCTTTGATCAACAATATTTTGCATAATTTATTAGTACTGCTGAACCCTTCCTCCCTAAAATTATGGACGTAACCTATAAAATATCTTTCACGGAAAGATATTCATTTTCTGAAAAATTTTCAAGCGTATTTCTAAGAATTAAAATGAACAGTATTGAAATTTAAATTTTTAAAAGTACTTTTTTATCGTGTGAAGTTTGTTGAAAACTTACAGAACACACAAACGCATACACACTATACACATTACGCATACTTACACTATATTTTTTTCCCCACAGATGACACTACAGCTGATAAACAGATGATATTTTTACTAAATAATTCTTTGAACTGAAATATTGCGCCGTATTCCTTCTATGAATTTTGGCTATATCTCTACGGTAGATATTGAGCTTTTCAATACATTTTTTTCCAGAAATGACACTACAGCTGATAAACTGGTGATATTTTTACTAACTAAGTCTTTGAATTGAAATATTGTACCGCATTCCTTCTATGAATTTTGATTATATCTCTACGGTAGATGCTAAAAAAATTATGAATTATTGAGTACTCTGCTTGGTAGTGCATCCTTGAAAAAACGTTATTTTTAGTCCTACACAGTTATCACAGTTTGAATTTTCTTGCGGCTTAGATTAACAAATGGTATACGTTACAACTTGGCAATACAAAACATCTACTTATGTTTGCACAAATTAATTCGTAAAAATGATGGACCCAAATCATTACTTTTGTGAAAAGTACTTTTCTTTATAACAGTGTTAAAATTTAGTAATTTTGAACATTATCTAATTTTAACACTGAAACACACAGTATTCCTTAGATAGTTTTGAGTTCTACAGGATAAGTAGTGTATATCCTTAAAGATGATGCTGTACAAATTATGCATTATTTAGTACTATTCTGCTTTTTTTAGAAGTCTCGAATTTCAAAGCTGTTTTCAAAATGGTATTTTGACTGGTTCTAACCATACCTCCAGATCAAGGTTTGTTCGACGTATGTGAAAAGGGTTTAGGTGTGTATCCTTCACAAAGGTGCTAAAAAAACTATGCATTATTTAGTGCTATTATAATTCGTAGTACATTCTAGGAAACACGGTATGTTTCGCTCATATTTGTCTCGGATTTCAAAAAATAGCTCTATCCAAAATAGCAATTTGTCTCTTCGGGAGCGTCTCTCCAGATGAAGAATCGGTCGTCGTATAAACTTCGAGTTATATTTGTACAAGAGGATTAGATGTGTATCTTTAAAGCAGATGCTGAAAAAAATGTGCATTATTCAGTGCTATTTTACTTCGTAGTACATCCTTGAAAACACAATATTTGTCTCGAAATTCAAAAACAGCTCTATCCAAAATATTATTTTGCCTTGTTGGGAATAGCTGATAATAGTTCAAGGTTTGGTCGTCGCATGAACCTCGAATTCAATTTTTCAGTATGATTAGGTGCGTATCCAACACAGATGTTGAAAAAAAAACTGCATTTTTTATGCTATTCTGTTTTGTATTATATCCTTGAAAACATGGCATGTTTTGACCACATTTGTCTAAAAATCCAAAAATAATTCTCTCCAAAACATTATTTTGTCTCGTTGGGAACATCTCTCCAGTTCAAGGCTTGGTCGTCGCATGAACCTCGAATTCAGTTTTTACAGGAAAATTAGGTGCATATCCAACACTGATGTTGAAGAAAAAAAACTGCATTATTTGTGCTATTCTGTTTCGTAGTATATCCTTGAAAACACGGCATGTTTTGACCGCATTTGTCTAAAAATCCAAAAATAACTCTCTCCAAAATAGTATTTTGTCTCGTTGGGAACATCTCTCCAGATGAAGGTTTGGTCGTCGTATGAACCTCGAGACCAGCAGTACTTGCGATTTATAGTGAGCTAGCTCTCTTCTTGATCAAATTTGGGGCTTGTGTGTGTTGAGGGGATCGCGTAATTCGGCCGCACGCACCCTTAACTCGGTTAGCCCCCAGCTTCCACCGTCCCGGTCCAATTCTAAACAAGAAAAATGATGAATATCGGACCCCCAAAGAAATATGAATCGTTCTTAAGGAGGTTTGGGCAAAGGGGCGGGTTGCAAGGACTCATCTCACACGCCGTTGGATGGAAAGAAAGGGAGAGGGAAAATAGAGCGAGCAAAAACTTTGGGCCGGTCCAAATCAGGTTAAGGCGATATAAATAGAAGGAGGCTTCGCAATAAGATTATTCACAATCAACCTTCCGTATTAAATTATTTAATTTTGGCGGCGGAGAGGCATGCGGCTTGGAGAGCGGTCGCCTCCCTAACCCAGTTAAAGGGACGGTGGCTGATTTCAAGTGGCGCTAGCTCAGTCGAAGAAAGAGCTGCCTGCCTGGCTTTGGGGCAGTTCGACTCTTTACAGACGTCACACGCACGAGAACTTACAATTGCAACGGAAAGTTTTTAAAAATTAGTTGGATTGGAAAGTAATGCTGGGTTTTAATTTGGCAAAACTCAACTGCATATATGTAAGGTGGGTAGGGGAGACATACGAACAACATCCAATTCATCTAAATAACATCAGATAAAATTCTTTTAAATGATGTCAATAGTTGATATTAAATCTATCAACTAATGGCATTTGTTAAAAGATTTATATCTGATGATAATTAGCTGAAAGGACAAAGAAAGAGCTGCCTGCCTGGCTTTGGGGCAGTTCGACTCTTTACAGACGTCACATCCACGAGAACTTACAATTTCAACGGAAAATTTTAAAAAATTAGTTGGATTGGAAAGTAATGCTGGGTTTTAATTTGGCTAAACTCAACTGCATATATGTAAGGGAGGGGACATACGAACAACATCCAATTCAGGTCAATTCCATCGTAACTGACGTAACACTTTATCATCGAATTCTGCTTTCAAATCTGTGTAGAAAATTTACTGATAAAGCTAGAACAAATTTTTACAATTTAAAATTATTCTTACTAAGGACTTAATATTAAAAAGCAGAAAACCAACGTTTAAAAATGCATCAATAATAATAATACGTGAAAAGCAGCAAAAAGCTATTTCGAATCTCGCTAGTAGATTCGAAACAGCTGATTGCTGCTTTTCACGTATTATTTGTGCATTTTTAAACGTTGGTTTTCTGCTTTTTAAAATCTGCACAAAGGCTTTAATTGCTATTTTAATGTAAGGACTTAATACCCAAATACCTTCAGATTGTTTCAATCTCTCTTTTAGTCAGAAAAATTGCAATTCAAAATTCGGTAATTGACGTAACATAAAATAGACAAACAGTTTTTCTGCCTTCATTGAAGTGTAAAAATTATCAAAAGTATCCCGTTAAAAAAAGTGATTCAATCTTAACACTAAGTAATGACAAATTATAACAATAACTTGTTTAATTAATTTCTGAACAATAAAAAAGAAAAAATGGCATTTACACATGTAACTGACATAACTTTTATTGCGTAACTGACGTAACATTATGACTTTACAAAGACAATAATGATACTTAACTAAGTTTGTAAACAGTAATTTACAATGCCTTTTTTATTAGAATTTTGTTATAGAACATAAAAATATCAAGCTTTCCAATCATACCCTTATATTAAACATATTATAAATTTTATTCCCCCCCCCCCCAAAAAAAGGGGGAATTTTCTGTGAATTGCCCTTCATCTAAATAACACCAGATAAAATTCTTTTAAATGATGTCAATAGTTGATATTAAGTCTATCAACTAATGGCATTTGTTAAAAGATTTATATCTGATGATAATTAGCTGAAAGGACGTTGTTCATATATGCCCCCTTTTACTCTACATTAAATTCATTCTTAAAGCATAATTTTTCTTAATTGTTATTGTATTTTCATCATTATCTAACTGCCATAAACTATTATTTCAGTTCTTATTTTATAGGTAAATTATGTGATATTATAAGATGCCTAGTTGCCATGTAATGCATTTTGAGTTAGGCTTCGTGGAAATGCCACAGAAGGAACTCGAAAGTTTTGTTGTTTATATCCAGACACTATAAATGAACGTGAAACTAAATAGTTCTCTTAAACATGGATCGGAAATCTTAATATTACACGGCTAAGAAATAGTCGAACGATACCAGTTAAAATTTATAAATATAAAGCACATATTGAGGTGTCGCAACTAGAAAACTAGTTGGCAGACATTATTTTTGCACAAATAACAGCTCACAAAAGAATTAGAAAGTCTTTTAGAATGACATTTGCGTTTCATATCAACACTTCAAATTTTTTTTCATTTTTTTTATCCCTTAAAGTGTTTAGATTCTAGGAGTAGGTCCTCAAAACAGTTTTGTGTGCTACCCGATATTTAGGTTATGACAACCAGTTTGACGGATTTGTGTCACGGCTGGCAAAAAACGTGATCAAAAACTTTAAACGCGTTTTTTAAGTACTTTTTATATTATTTTGTGTAAATTCTCTCACTTAAACCGCTCAAGCTATCGACTTTTCTTTATGAAAATTAAACTACACTATTTTAAACTTTTTTAAAAATTTCAAATTTTTAATAATTTCAATTTTTTAAACTGCTTCGAAAATGAAACATTAGTGTCAAAATTGACCTTAAATTTCGACGACCGCCAAATTTGTAAAACTGCGCATTATCGAATGCATTTTAGATTTGGCCTCCAGTTAATTTATTTCAAGAATTCATGCAATTTTTTTGTTTGTTTCAGATATTTATTAACCCCTTCGCGACGACCGTCACGTCACGTATACGTGATGAATAAAGTGCTCAGAATATTCCGACCAGTATTTTTCCATTGACAATTTTGCCTTATTTAATCAAAGCATTTTTGCTATTCAATTATAGGCAAAACCAGTGATAAAAGATAAAAATTATGTAAACGTCGCGAAGGGGTTTAGAGCAGAATCACATACACCGATTTACTGTACACGCCATGTATAGTGCAATTTGAAGGAGTTTAAGTTAGAAAATTGCCAATTTGGATTTGAGAATAGCCTTAAGATAAGTAAATAAATAAATAGAAATGCTTAATTCATCTTTAAAAGTTATAAATTTACACTATGTGTAAAACTATTTAAAAGATGACAATATTTAAAAGATGTTAAATTACTTTAATACCTTAGTACTTTCAACTATAAAAAACATAGCCTTCGTCAGAGGAATATAAGAAATACTATTGTTATTAACATCTAATTTCAAAATCCAATCATTCAAATCATTCAAATAATTCAATCAAATTCATCATCTACCTGGATTTTGAAATTAGACGTTAATAACAGTAGTATTTCTTATATTCCTCTGACGAAGACTATGTTTTTTATAGTTGAAAGTACTAAGGTATTAAAGTAATTTAACATCTTTTAAATATTGTCATCTTTTAAGTAGTTTTACACATAGTGTAAATTTAAGTTTAGCCTTAAGATAATTTTTGTAGTTTTATGAAGGAAATTTTTATAATTTAAGAGGGTCCGGGAGACTTTTTAAAATAATTTTTATTTATTGAATTAAAATGTTGAATTTTTTTGTGATGATTAACCATAGCATTTGTAAACAAAATCATGTGATAAAACTTCTCATAATTATTTTTTTTATTTAAAATTTAAAATTTATTTAAAAAGGTGGGGTATTTTAAAATCGTTATAACTCGAAATATTATTTGTAGAATTTCATTTTTATTTTTTAAATAAACAGAAATATATAAGTTTTAATTTGGATTCAGCATTTAAAAAAATATTAATTTAAAAAAAATTACAAATATTTAAAGTAAAAATTAAAAAAAAAAATCATTTAACTTTTTTTCAAAAAATCATATTTTTAAAAGTAAATATTATTTTCAAATTTGCTGAATCAAAATTAAAGTAAAACAATTGAAAAAGACATGCTCCAAGTTTGAACCGTTTATATTTAAAGATTCTTGACTGACAACAGTTTAAATACGAGAAATGGCGAAAAAACCCATCATGAAGAAAAACGCATTTTCACAAGAAGTTTTTTCCATGACAACCATTGCTTGAAAGTTAGATTTTGAAAACAAACCAAAACGAAAAAATTAATATTTCCTGTTATAATTAAGATAGAAACATGAATTAAACGTCCTTTTCAGCAGAAACAGAGAAATTTTTCATGCAATAAAATATTTTTAGAAAATTCGGAGATTTTTGTGTCCCGGACCCCCTTAACTTAAAACTGAGATACCGGCTACAGTTACCCGACAAACTTTATTACATTAGATCTGACAAACCGTACAGAACAAATTCCATAAAAGGAAAAATAATGTGATCATCAGGAGGTCCAGAACAACATAATGATTCGTAATCTCCTTTCTTACTGGTGGCACTGCTACTTTTTAGTGGTGATTCTAACAGAACAAGGGTTTAAAAACTTTTAATTGATTCAAGAATTCTGACAAATCATTCATTTTCACAATATATATATATATATAAACTTTTTGTACAATTATATATATATATATATATATATATATATTCTCTTTTTTGGGGGGGAGGGGGGTAGAGGGGGTGGGACGATTTTCTTAGAAAATACTTTTGTTCAGAAAATAAGAAATATAAAGACGAATTTAATGGTCTATCAGATAAGTTCATGTCCCATGTAGTTTCACTCCAGGTTCGAAGTTAGTAGTAAACCGAAAGTAAAACTAAATTTTCTACAATGCCCACCACTTCCAAGAACATTACTTTGAGTTAAATGCATCCTCTGAGCGGTTTGGACTTATGTTTCTGTTTCCCAAAAACAACTTAAATCTGTTGTAGAAAAAACATTTTAAGCATAATTGTATTTTAAAATTATGTCAAATAAAGATCCATGAAGTGTATTTTAGATTCAAACAGGGAAACAAAATTTAAATTAAGATTATTTTTATAAGCATTTTTATGAAAATACAGGAAGGCCTCAAGACGCTCGGAGGGTTAAAAATGTTGGAAGAGGTATAAGTTAGAACAGATTCGCGGGTTTATTTGAGTGAGAGGGGGTTGGAAACAGAAAAAAAACTCGAATCCTCTTTTTCTTTTTTTCTTTTTTTTATGTTTAATACCGGCTTTCTCTCCCCCCCCCCCCCATAAAATATAACGGACAATATTCATGGGACGTCACATCGGGAATTGCATAGCGTTTAAGTAGCGGTGAACACATTTGTTTACATATTGCATCACTTGATGCAGCCTAAATGCTGGCACATGTGTAAAATACTTTCAATTTATTTTGTACGAATTACTTTTCGATAACTACACAGAATATATACTTTTTATTTAAAATATACAAAGAAAAAACACGCATATTATGAATGATAAAACAGCATCGTAAAAGATAAAAACATATACAAGAAAATAATTGAATCAAGTTCTCTAAACTTGTTTAAATTCGTACAAACTTGATTGACATCCAATTAATCTGCAAATAATAAGATTAAACACTAACATAATTAAACTTTCCGCATACTAGCCACTGAACATTCACATTTTTTTTTCAAAAGTTATTTATAAATAAATAAAACATATTCATGAAATTGCATGAAAATAGGGAAAATAATTGATACATCACCGATACATGTTCCTGAAAAGGCCCAAAACTCGATGTAAAGATAAAATATAAGCGTTAATTTTCTAAACACAGTGATTAATCAATGGCGCAGTTTCTTTATCTTATTCCCAAGAGGCCGAATTTTTGTAGCCTCGAACCCAGAAAAAAGGTTATTGTCCATAATAATACCTTTCCAAAGGATAGAATGTTTCTTCTGCTGTCTAAATCATTTGTCGAGCTAACTATCAGTAGAATTTTGCAGCGGTATCTTTAAGGTGAAGGAAAGGTAATTCTGAATTAAGTATTTTGTGGTTTTAAAGAGGCTTTGCATTTCAAAATTTGTAGCAACTGGGAGCTTTTTTCATTAAAAATAAACTTAAAAAAGAAAGAAATAGTTTTTTTACCAGTAGAAACATCGAAGACTTTATTACATTCCATTTTCCAATTTTTAATATTTAAATCTCCTTTTTTTTAACCATTCGTATAGGCTCCCAAACTTTTTATTGTATTTTTTATTTAAGATAAATGAACTGCGTTCAATATTATATACTTAAAAAACAGAATTAGTAAATTTGAAAAGAAATTTGTAAATTATTTTGAAAAAAAAATTGCAAAATTCATTTATTTTCTTTGATTTAAAGTTAGCTGTATAAGAAAAACAAAGTATTTCTTACATATTGATACTGCATGTAATTATTATAATGATCAGATCGCAGTAATAAAGTTTTTCATTTCATAAATTTCGTTTGAATTTTAAAGTATTTTTATGTTCTTGATTGTTATGCAGAAGATTTGTTATTATTTGATTATTAGTTTTTTTCCTATTCTTTTTCACACTGAAAAATGCAGAACGTTTCAAAAAGATATTTAAAAAAATAATAATGGAGTATCTTCTTTTTGCATCGAATTAAAATATTTAAGCATTGTTTTATTCAAAACTTTTCGTGTGAACTTTTACAGATTGCTATTGATGTTGTTTTTACAGAGAAAAAACTCCCATAAGCTTCTGATATTCAATACATGGCGTGAATTTTTAATGCGATATTTTCTTCCGTTAATTCTCTCGAGTATTTTTTAATAAGAACAAAAAAGAAATCGCGAAAATTTCCGAATATAAAATCACCTTTTTTTTTTGGTAAGGGAAATATTTTTTGTTACTCTTTTGCCATTCATTTTCTTTAAAATATTTATAAGATGTGATTAAAAAATTCGAAACTTAAATTAAACATACATTTGCTTTTTTATACATGTATTTCAATTTTTAAACCTTTTCTTTCATTTTGAAATAAGAGGTATTTTGTAAAATATTTGAAAAACTACAAAAAATCATGTTTTTATGTTTAAGCATAACAAATGTTATATTAAAACATACAGTTTTTATTTTTAAAAATGATATTTTAAAGAAACCCACAGAGGGATTTGAAATAGCATTTATTCGCTTCCATTTAAATTTACCTGAGCTCGATTAAAATTTTGTAAACATGAGAAATTATAAATTTTACTCTCAAAGGATGATGAAAATATATTTGACATCGAATGTTGTATTCATAACTGAAAATGTAAAAAAAATTTCAGCCAAAAAATTTATTTATAATATTGGTTATTATTCAACTACAGGACTACGATTTTTAGGTGCGTTCGTAATTATATAAATACATAGAAACTATAGTTGTCTTTCGGTCCGTCCGTCTGTCTGTCTGTCCGTCTGCCATCCGTCCGCATATAACAGCGCAAAAACTAACCCACCTAATGGTCTGAAATTATAAATATATAAAGGTTGCAAAATTTTGTGGAGTCATTTCAAATTTTATGAAAATCGGATGTATAGTTTAATTACAGGGACAGTCAAAAGTTTCCTGTTACATTACGTCCAATGGGAAAAAATTATTTCAAGTGCATTTTAATGATGTGTACATATCCATTTCATTCTGTTTTAAGTGCCTTTCGAACAGAATGAAATGGATATGTACTTATGAAGTGCACTAAAGTATACATTCAGTACAATATGCGGTGCAAAAATGCTTACAAAACTCGTTATAGTACGAATGTACCTCATTTGCCACGTTTGACTTGCAATTTCCAACTTGTTTTACAATGCAAGACTTCGTACTTCCTTAAATATGCATTTGCAAATTACATCTAAAAATACCTAAGATCATAGGCGTACGCAAGATTTTCATTAGTTGGGGAAGGGAGTAAAAAATAGTTGGCATACCTATACTGTCAACCGCGAAAACATTTCCGCCCCCTTATCAATAAATATAAACATAAAATTGAGATTACTATAAGCCCAGAAAACAATAAAAAATGAGTTGCCTATTTTTAAGCACCTAGATTTAGCGTCTCTTAAAGTATACAGAATGTGCCAAAAGGATTGAAACCAGCTTTAATATTTTACCTATTGAAGATACACTGAAAAAAGGTCTGCCCAAAGTCACCAGACTCGTTTGATTTTAGACGTTTTGTCAAACATCTAGGGATATACTTGACACATCCTTTTGAAACTTCAGAAATGTCGTATGAAAACATTTTACAGTGTATAGTTATCAAGAAAAATGTTATACAAAGTATAGACGTTACTACTTGAGCACTTCAACAAAATATACAGGGTGGTTGGTTATAATTAAACTTCCCCTATAAACAGCATCCTACAGCGCAAACGGGTGAATGGAATGCAGCGAAATTTGGTATATAGACTATACACGAGATGCGCTCACGGAACTTCGAAAAAAAAATTGTTCCAAAATGTCCACCAGGGAGCGCTTTTCCGGAAAAAACATTAAATTTAACACAATAAACGGCCAAAACGGATCAGAAAATAGTCAATAAATGTTAATATTGTTTCTGGATTTTTGTTTTGGTCGTTTATTGTGTTAAATTTAATGTTTTTCCGGCAAAGGCGCCCTCTGGTGGACATTCTGGAACTAATTTTTTTTTTCGAAATTCCGTGAGCGCATCTCTTCTACAGTCTATATACCAAATTTCATTGCATTCCGTTCACCCGTTTGCTGTTTATAGGGGAAGTTTAATTATAACCACCCTGTAGTTTGAACTATCTAAATGAGCTTCATTTTATTTTGGACATATCTCATCCATGTGTGGATGAGATACCACACATGATATCTCATGTGTGTATGTAAACGAGTGGTCGTTTCTTTCCCATCTCAGGTGGGGCAGTATTTTATTGGACGCATTCAAAAAACGAGTCATATAAGCGTACATATACTGACAAAAAAGTAAGTATGTACTAAACTATTCCCCCAACGAGAGTTCCATCGGAAGTACCATTCGTAAGTGATCGCATTCACTCACATTCACACACACACAAATCACGCTGTATTAAAAAAGGAAGATATTTCTTAATCTAGAAAATTAGAATACAAAAACGTACGGAAATATGCACTAACTTCTTCCGAGTTACTAACGATTCTGAAAAGCATTCATTATCTTCACAAACTTCAGAAATCAATACATTTTAGGGAGTTAAAGAAGCATTTATTTAAAAAAACAAAGTTTCATTTTGTGCTACCGATTTTCGAAAATATTTTAGCCTCTTCGATACCTGGGTCCACACAAGTGAACCTCTATTCTTTTCATCATAAAAACTAAACTGTTTGATTTTTTTTACATTTTGACTTCACTTCTTAATAGCTGAATGTTTTTTTGCTTTAAAAGCAAACCAATAAATGGCAACATCTATGCTGATTTCCTCATAAAATAAATGTTATTTTCATCTGAGTTTTCAAAATAGTACCTTCAAGACAGTGTGGCCAAGAAAGTGAGAAAATTTAATAAGTATTTAACTTAAATCCTCTACAATAAATTTTCTTGAGGATTTGTATATTATCCACTTGTTTAAATCCCTTAAATTTGGGATTGTGTGAATTTAGGTGAGTGATAATTAAATTAATATTTGAAGGGAGTTTGTAATTTTAGATCCCTATTCGTGAACCTAAATTACTAAGCGGCTAAAGGATCCACTTCAGAAAATTTCCTTTTTCTGTCATCTATGATGTCATTTCGTTTGTGAAAATCAACGAATGAGTATTTGTAGCATTATTTTAACTTCGAGTCCAAAGAGGATAAACGTACATACTGATGAAAAAGTAAGTGTGCACTAAACTATTCCCCCAATGGGAGCTCCACCGGAAGTACCATTTGTAAGTGATCGTATTCACTCACATTCACACATAATTCACACTGTAATAAAAAAGACATTTCTTAATCTTGAAAATTATAATACAAAAACGAACGAAAACATGCAATAACCTCTTCCGAGCTACTAACGATTCTGAAAAGTATTCTTTATCTTCACAAATTTCAGAAATCAATATATTTTCGAGAGTTAACCCTTTATGTACTGAATTATGAATTCGTGAATATTTTATCTTCTAAAGCATTCTCCGTGAATTGTTGAAACTACGTTAGAAGATTTACATAACCATATAATAAATGATAGAAGGATTTTAGAAGGATTGAAGGATTTAGAAAGATTCATTTAATTTGAATTTATAGGGATTTTGAGTACTATTTAGAACCCCACTCAAATCTTTTATTTTAAATATTTTTCTGAGTGTTTTGTGGAATTAGGAAATGTACAAATATAATATTATTGCAATAGAAATATAGAAATATTTCCGAAATGAAAAATCTCCCCCCCCCCCCCCCCTTCAAAAAAAAGCCAAGAAAGCTGAAAAGATCTAAAGGCAAAAGAAATAATCCTTTTAAAACTATTTTTGTTTTGTGTCATCCATAATGCTTTTGGAACAAGATAAAGTAATGTATCTATAAGTCATTCTAAACTGTATTATAACTAATCGATGTATTAAACAAATTTGATAACAAGTTATTTTAATGGTACTTATAAGTACCGTCAGTAGAAAAAGGGTTAAAGAAGCATTTATAAAAGCAAATCATTTTATGCTAATGATTTTCGGAAGTACTTTAGTCTCTTTGGTACCTGGGTCCACATATGTGGACCTCCACTCTTTTCATCATAAAAAGTAAACTGTTTGATTTTTTTACATTTTGACTTCACTTTTTATAGCTGAATGTTCTTTGCTTTAACCCCTTGGGTACGAGCGACACGTATACGTGCCGGAAATAGGCCTAAGGATCCTCGTTTATCCTCACCAGTAAAATGTTACTGTAAAATTTGCCTTATTTAATCCGAGCATTTTCCCGATTTGAATAGGCACAAACTTCTGTTTTTTAAAACCGGTAGCAAAGTAATAAACATTTCGTAAAAGGCTCCCGTTGCGAAGGGGTTAAAAAGGTAATGTAACATCTATGCTGATTTCTCATAAAATAAATGTTATTTTCATCTGAGTTTGCAAAATAGTACCTTCAAGACAGTGTGGCCAAGAAAGTGAGAAAATTTAATGAGTATTTAACTTAAATCCTTTACAATAAAAAAATTTCAGGATTTGTATATTATTCACTTGTTTAAAGCCCTTAAATTTTGGATTGTGTGAATTTAGGTGAGTGATCATTAAACTGATATTTTAAGGGAGTTTGTAATTTTAAATGCATATTTGTGAACCTAAATTACTAGTCGCCTAAAAGATCAATTTCAGATTTATTTATTTATTTATTTATTTATTTATTTATTTTTGTCATCTATGATGTCATTTTGTTTGTGAAAAACTAATGAATGTGCATTTGTAGCATTGTTTTAGCTTCGGGTCTGAAGAGGATAAATTAGGTTGTTGTTTTTTTTTTTTTTGTATTAATTAGTTTTCTTAACCCGGAATATAGAGTACCCTGATGCTATAAATTCTTAAAAAGATATTTTCATGTTGTACAAACATGTTTTACATACAAGCATGATATATTACCAACATTATCACTATCATTAATAGTAATATTATTTTGTTACCCTTTTAGGCATAAATTCAATGACGCAGCTGGAAATCTTTCATTGGGAATAAATGTCAACCTAAAAACCCATATTCCGGTTTTGCAAAGTTGATAAATACACTATAAAAAAAAACTCAGAAACGTTTCCGAACATCAGTGACAGTGCAAGAAACTTTGTTTTTGTAAATTTTTCTCTAGATATTTAATATAATTGAAGAGCTAAGGGGAATAAACATGTTAAGTAACAAAAATTACATTTGCAGAAATTTGACGTGAAAGTTTTCGTAGTCAATTTTAATGATTTATTTTCTGTCTGATACCATGTGTTTAAAATATTAACAGGTGTGGTACTCAACTCTATCAAAAAACTTATTCATATTTAATTTTTAAATATTAAAAAATATTAATATTATTTGCATTATTAAATATTAAAATATTAAATATTAATGAATATTGTCTTAAATCTTCAAAGCTAAATAGAACTTTGGTATTTTAGCTTTACCATGTGATAGAATACCTGATAACACCTTCGTCCAAAAGATAAAATAATTTTTAAGAAATGTAGCATAACATGTTCTTCCACTCAGCTCTTCAATTGAGGACGTGTTTTTCAAAACTCGTCTCATCCAAAATTTAAAAAATCGTGTTTTATCTATCAATCTATTCTATTGGCAAACCTACAACGAAATGGCACAAAAATCTGCAAAAAAAAACTAGTTTTATCCTGCATTTCTGGCATTGTAAAATCTACATTTACAATGAAAACCATGGACGCAGTTAGAGGTTTATTGCGATTTCCCAAAATTTGAGTTTCTGGTTAAGGCTAGTTTTGAAACTCGCGTCGTGATATTGATTTCTGAGGTTCCTAAATGATAATGAGCATTTTTCGGAATCACGGGTAACTCGGAAGAGGTTATTTTATATTTTCGTTCGAAGTTATGTTATATTATCGTAGATTAAAAAATATTTATCTTTTATTATAACTGCGTGATTAGAGTAGGAGAGACAGAGGAGGATCGACCATAGGGGAGGCTTGACCTACCCTTCAGTTTTCACATTTAAAAGAATTTCAGAGTTTCGACAATAGTTGGCAACCAAAGCTACTGAAATGATCAAACAATAATCTTTGTTTCATACAGATAATTGAAACAGGTGTCAAAAAATCAACTCTGAAGAATTTTCAACTTTAAAAGTGTACTTTTTAGAAATATTTTGTAAGATTTTCTCAGGTAAAATATATCATAGACATTGAAGCAAGTAGGTTTTAAGTAATGCAGAAATATTGAGCTTTCATTCCAGGCATAAAGATTGTACAGTAAGTTAGGCTAAACATAACCATGTGCTATAACTTCAAAAGTGACCATGTGGGGAGGCTTGACCCAATCAGTGTGATGGAGGGTTGATCAGATGGTCAAAGCTCCCTTAATTAAGTGTTTTTTGGTTTGTTTTTTTAAGTATTTTTTTATACACTGTACATAATGAAGAGCTAATGGTTATATTTCTAAAATAATGTAAATTTATTCTGTAAAGATACAGTAAAATGGTGTGATAGAAAGGAAAATGTTAAAAATTGATTAATGGAAAATGTGAAAACTTGCTATAGAAGCAAGAACAAATTTAATGGAATATAAAGTGGAAAGTTGATAGGAAATTTCATTCTATTTAAATAGTACTCATAGTATGTAAATATCAAGAATGGAAAAGATTAGAAAGATGAAAGCAGCAGCCTTAGGAGATGTTAAGTGTTCATACTTCGGAAAAAGAACATACCATTGATCATAACACTTTAAGAAAGTATGTACACAAATTTTACCAAGATGAACACAGTGATATGAAGCCAAACTATGTGGCAACTAGTTTTGCCAGGTCGAGTGTCACAAAAAGTGGGTGTTTAAAACGGAATGTTTCTCATGTGCCTTGAATTCCGCCTAAGCAGGTTTGTTAACACATCAGATTTTGCCAAATAATTTTTAATGATAATTAAACCATCTAGCATAAAGTTATTCTGTCTTATTGTAAACTGATTTTATTTTCCTTAACAAATATTTCAATATAAAATAAAGTGGGTCAAGTCTCCCATATGTGGGGAGCCTTGACCCATTATTTCCCCATGATTAAAATGAGTCATTTTTCAAGCTTCTTATATATATATCACACTTATGTTGCAATTTTATTTTGATAACTGATTGTATAACGAGTAAAATGATATATGAAACTTTATTCTAGGTTCAATACTTAAAAAATAAAAAATCATTTTGTAAAAAATGGATCAACCCTCCCCAATCTCCCCTACTATATAATGTGTTTGGAAAGTAAAAAAGACAAAAAACTTGAACGAACAAGAATTTCTATGAAAAATTCCCATGTTAATAGACTTTATTTGTAATTTGAGGACCGTAATAAACCAACATTCCAAAATGGATCCAGAAATTTCTATAGTATGTCAAGATTGTTCTTTGAGGTGTTGAGAATTTTGAACTGAAATTAAAGATGTATAGGCTGCTGCAAACTGGGTTTGAAAAAAATTCCTTTGAAATACATACTTCACACATATTACAAAACGGACGCGCCCAAACAGTAAGCACTTCTATTTAGAGAACACCTTTCTCAATTCACAATACATACATATTTATATATATTTACATCTGAAAAACGGACACCTCTGAATAGCGGACAAATACCGTGGTCTGGGGCTGTGCGTTATTGGGAGACTTTATTATACCACATTAAGATAAAATAAAACCTCTCAATATAGCGAACACATCGGGACAAAATTTGTCCGATATAAGATGTGTCCGCTTTTAAAAGGTAAATGTATACAAATATACATGTTGCTAGGTGTTCCGATTAAATCGCGGCTCCAAATGCTCTGGACACCAGTATTTTAAGGTAATTTTCTTCGCCTTATCTATATGCGATTAAAGATGGCGAAATAAACTTTAAGAGATTAGTGGTGTCCAGAGCATTTGGAGTCCTGATTTACGCGGGACACCTAGCAACACTAGTATGTGTTGCGGTTTGAAAAATGTGTTCGCTAAATAGAGATGTCCGCAATTTGGGGGTATCCGTTATGAAGGTTGTACTGGATGTTATTTTCATTAATTACCTTTATAAAAAAAAGTATAAAATTACACTTTCTGCCAAAAGTATATTAATATATAATTATGTTTTTAGGGTTCCGTACTTAAAATGTTAAAACGGAACCATTAGAAGATCACTCGTGTGTCTGTGTGTCACAGCCATTTTATTCGTAAACTATGGAACGTGGGAAGTTCAAATTGGGGGAAGTAGTAAAGAGTATTAACCCACATATGTACAGAGTATTAAACATTCACAAACATATTTAGGAAAAATGTAGAGGGGCTAATTAAGTTACTTGAAAAAAAAATCTTTTCTTTGTGTATCGTGTGAAAGCTTTTGTAACGCGGAAATCAAAAATACATTTCTTTTAATTTTCTGTATTACATTTTCAGAGATATTGTTGAACATCTAGTGCAAAAATATGTTCCTCACCCCCTCTATTTCCGAATCTACTGAAAATAAAATTATGAAAAAATTAGAGGTAGTAGATGTTAATTTATACCTTGCAGAAAAATTATAGCGATTACCTAAGGTCGCATAGTTTTTGAGAAAATCACATTTTTCAATTACACACAAATTTCGATTTGCAGGCTTTCAGCAAAGGTGTTGAGGAACGCTTGAGGTACCTATGGTAGCAGAAGTATAAAAGCTTTGTTAATAATGATTTTCGAAAAAAATTGTCAGTAATTAGCCGAGATATTAACCCTTAAATACACGGACGGTTCGGACATACATAATGACAGAGGCGGCGTACTCCATGTACCATCGGCTTTTAAATCCCAAATAACAGCTTTTAATGATATATTTGTGCAATGCAATGCCCAGTAGTAGTATAAAAGCAATAAACGTCAAATTGTTAAAAACAGGCTAATTTAATTAGAATGAATCACATAAACACTATGGGATTCGCGACTAGTTTGCATTCAGTGGATCTCTCAATATACCTCCCGTGTCTTTAAAAGTTAATTAAAAACCTATCTCGAAAAACGCAGTATGGACCAAGGCGGCGTTGCAACTATGCGACCTCCTTTCGAAGCGCACTTAACACAATGCCAAGTGTAAACTTTGAACGAGGATTTTGTTTTAGCTACACAGTAAAATAAAAAGATTATTACTACACTGAATTGATCTTCATGAAATGCCAAATGAAGTTTTATATGCACTACTTTTATTGTCAGTACCGAATTAAGTTCATCATAAACAGATCAGGATATGATTAAAAAACGAGTTATACAGAATAACAACATTTGATATCATTTAGGCTTCCTATCTCTTTAAACTTTTATGGTACACTAAAAAAAAACACGACATTTTTACAGTACAAAGTACTGTTCATCTTGCGCTCAAACTCGATCACAGTCGAATGTGCTGTAGCTTTCTTTGGTTTCTTGACTATATAAACATGAAAATACAGTACTTGCGTAACATTAGCGCTGGCAATTCGGACGCCAGCAGTTTGTGCTGGCAAATCTACAATGTTTTTTTTGTTATTGTTGTTGTTATTTTTTCAGTGTATATCCATTCATACTTTTCTAGTATATACAGCTATACCCAACCCTACATTGTATAGTATTTTACAAAGTCTTATTATTCTTTTAGCAACGATTTTTTTAATAATACAGTTAATAATTCATATATTTATTATACGGAACCTTCTGAGCGCGAGGAACACTCGCACTCGACCGTTTATTTACATTTAAAAAGAAAATTTAACGCAAAAAAACCCCGTATTTCTGCCTTTTTTAAAATGCACCGCCCTTACAAAGTCAATAGAAAAAGCTTATCAATATGGTAATCCTGAATTTGATTGAAAGAATATTGTAAAGAATACGTGCCATTTACCCGAAAATATCCTTTAAAAAAAAAGAAAAAAAACTTTCTCTGTCTTTTTGGTTTTGCAGTTCCAATCAATGACGCACTAAATCCAGATTCCTCTTGGCCATTAGCATAATTAGAAAGTCAACTTACACATTAAGATTTTCACTGTTGTTACATGAAGCGAAAATTCCAATTAAGAAATTTTTATTTCATCGTTTGTTATTTTTCTTTTCCCAGCCGAAATAGTATAAATTACGAAATGAGGCTCATAGTGTTAAGTTTCTCCGTTTTAGCTTAAATTTTAAAGAAGAGGATATTGATCTCATTATTTTTACTTTTCGAGCACATATGTGTGAAAATACAAGCAGAATGTAAATTATTTCTGTAATGCTAATAAATATGAAAACGTTTTGAATTAAATGGTGTCTCAAAAAACGTTGACGCATTTTAGCAATTTACAAAGTAAATAAATAAATATGTAAGATAGGAAGTTGAAAATCGGATATTCATTAGATGATATATTAAAATAATAATTATTTTTTGGTGAAATTGGTGAAGTTCCATGTGTGCTTTGAATATCTAACGAACATTCAGTTTCATTTCATGGACGTTACATAAGGGCTTCCTTAATACATGAATACATGACGATTGCGTTTGTTATTCAATTCTTAAAGTCTTTGCAGCTCTTCAAACTCATATTTTATTTATTTATTTTTTTTAATTGCACTTTAAATACTATTCATGGGCACACTATATTAATTATAGCATATATTTATCACGCAAGAAATTAAAAAAAAAATTTGAGAAAATTCAAGAATTTTCCTGAATATTTTAAGCGTTATGAGAAACTTTTCAAAATGCCCCTAGGGCATTCCGTATCAACTAAAATCCTCAATATTTTTTATGCCCGTTTGGTTTACACATACAAATAAAACTGTGCACCGAATTTTATATATTAGCATATGAAGGTAGGAAAAAAAATTTCAATTTTTTTTTTAATTTTCAGCATTTTTGCATCCTATATCTGCACTTAACTACCTTTACCTTTTTCAATTATATTTAGTTTCAAAAACCTATACACAGTTTTATTTGTATATGTTAAAAAAAACTGTCATAAAATATTGGGAATTTAATTGATGTGGAATGCGCATGGGGCATTTTGAAAAGTTCTTCATAACGCTTAAAATATTCAGGAAAATTACTTATTTTCCTTAAAAAAAATTGTTTTTAATTTCTTTTCAGATAAATATATGCCATAATTCATATAGGAAGCCCTTGAATATTTTTAAAAAATGCAATTTAAAAAAAGATTTTAAGAAATGAGTTCGAAAGTCCATTGTCTCCTCATTGAATAAATTTAGGCAATCCCTTGATAAAATTATCAAGATATTTAATATCCGAAGATTCAGAAGCCATGGCCATGATAATGAACCATCTTGTCGAGAATGCCTTTTTAAGAATTCTAGATTTTAAAAAAATCTTAAAATAGCCGAATATGGTTGTACTCTGCTTTATTGCCACGTAATTTTTGTTTGCAAGCAGAAAAATTGAGGATTTCAAAAAGAGTATTGAAATTGGGTATCTGCTAGACTTTCTTCATGCAAGGAAGGGTGATTATAATTTTATTTAAATTGATGATTGTCGAATCGAAAGAAGAATGCGCAATTTTTTTCAATGAAACCTAGTAATAAAGTCAAAAAGTTGAAAAAACGTTTCGGAAATTGGAACACTTAAAATTAAAAAAAAAACTAATTAATACATAGATTTAAAAATTATGTATTTTTAGTAAATTGATTTGCTGTTTCAAATACTTAACGAATTTATTGGACAGAACACTTCTTTAAAGAATTTTTTGTGGGAATAACATCAATAATTAAAAATATTTTTTAAATGTCCACCGTTCCCTTAAAAAATATACAATTGGTTATAAAGTCATTTACATTAAAATTTACTGTTTCTCTATAAGCTGTTAGGAAATACATCTGTGTTACTAATCACATTTGCCTAACGCTGCCGTTGAGTAATCAGATAGCAAACCCTTTCCTTCATTCGCCTTCAATCTGTTTAAAAAAATGCTAATTAAAATAAAAGTCAATTTTTTATTACTAGATAATTATAGATTCTGCATTAATTTTTAAGGTTGTTGTTTATTTTAAAATTTATTATAATGTGTTTTCACATGTATTTGTTATTTGATCTTCACTAAAGTAAAATCATTTTTAACACAGTAACAGAATTTATCCCCTGTAAAACCTGTTTTACATTCGCAAGAATATTTCTACGCAAAAACACACAAAAAAGGTTGCGTGTGCTTTAACCTACCAATAAAAATAGTAGTCTATCAGTAAAAATAGCTTTACATTTTAATTTAATATGCATACATTTCATTAATTTCCTTGAAATTTTGGCATAATTTTGATGATATAAATTTATGTATATTCTATTTACGATTAATATAATTTTTATAAGAAGATACTTTGATTTAATCGCTACTTATTCTTCATTTTTTGGATAATTTAGTGCATATCCATGAACATTTTTTTAAGTATTGTTAAAAGAAAAAATTTATTATAAAGACGACAAGATGATAGAAGTATTTTTGATCTGTCAAAATGATCAAACTAACAGAAAATTTTTATTCACTATTCATAGTTCCAGAAGTAATATACTGTTCCGCTGGAAAAAATTAAAAATTCTAGCAAACAAAATCTGTGCTCCTAAAAGTTTGGGTAATGTTTTCTACTATTTATTTGCTGTTTTCGGACTGACAATTCACAACTGCATCGTGGTTCTCATTTTACCCTCTCTACATCACGGGTATCTCGTATTTTTGGTATTTATTGTAGCTCTACTACAAAAACAATGTCTAACATCTATTCATAGGAATAAAGTACTGCTGATGCACACTTTATTGTCATTTTAACATCATAAAACAGAATTTTAAAATTTATGTTTATCGTATTTGTTGAACATTAGAGTTACACGATGTGTATTTTTGTATGCATATGTAGGCATATATGTATTTATTTATGTATGTGCACATATATAGACATGTCTGAGCAGACATAGTTTGTGCTTTATGTATTTATGCATGTATTTTATCATATACTATTACAGATATATATTTATTATACATGCTTGATTAAAATTAGATTAACGTACATTCTATGTCAAAAATTATATTCCTCTATTAAATGTTTCCACAGTATTTTTTAAATATAATTATTATACTTTATGTAAATATAAGTTGTAAAAGATATATCATTTTATATATATTTTTTTTAACATAAAGGTTATGTGTGTGGGTTTTTTTTTTTCCTTTTTTGTTATGTTTGTACAAGTTTAGTATATTTGTAAAAACTTCATTCATCTCCTTCACTCTGAAAAAAAATGCTAATTAAAATAAAAGTCAATTTTTTTTAATTACTCCTAATTATAGATTCTGCATTAATCTTTAAGGTTACTGTTTATTTTAACATGTAATATGATGTGTTTCCACGTGTATTTGTTATTTGATCTTCGCTGAAGTAAAATTGTTTTTAACACAGTAACAGAATTGGTCCCCTGTAAAAGTTGTTTTACATTCGCAAGACTATTTCTACGCGAAAACACACAAAAACATTTGCGTGCGCTCCAATAAAAATAGCAGTCTATTAGTAAAAATAGCTTTCCATTCTAATTATAAATGTATACATTTTATTAATTTTCTTGACATATTGGCATAATTTTGATGATATAATTTTATGTATATTTCATTTACAATTAATATAATTTTTCTAAGAAGATACTTTGATTTAATCGCTACTTAAACTTTATTTTTGGAAAACTTAATGCATATTTATGAACGTTTGACAAAAATTATTGTTTAAAGTATTTCTTATAAAAACGACAAAATGATAGAAACTTTTTATTCTTTCTAGGCAAACAATGTACAATAATAATTAAATCACTTTTCATAGTTTTATCCCAAAGTAACGTACTATTCCGTTGGAAGAATTTAAAAATTCTAGAAAAGAAAATCTATGCTCCTAAAAGGTTGGGTAATGTTTTCTACTGTCTATTTACTGTTTTTAGACAGACAATTAACAACTGCATTGTGGTTCCGATTTTATCATCTGTACATAAAAGGGTATCACGCATTTTTGGTATTTATTGTAGGTCTAATTCAAAAACAATATCTAACATCTATTCATAGGAATATACGCACTGCTGATGCACACTTTATTGTCATTTTAACATTATTTTTATTGTCATTTTTTAAATTATGTTTATTTTATTTGTTGAACATTGGAATTGCATGATTTGTATTTTTGTATGCATATATGTATTTATTTATTCGTATATACGTACATATATTCATGCCTAAACAGAGATATTTGCGCATTATACATTTATGCATGTATTTTAACACATACTATTACAGATATATATGTATTATGCATTCTTGATAAAAATTAGATTAACATATGTTCAGTGTCAAAAATTATATTCCACTAACAAATATTTCCACAAAATTTTTTAAACATAATTATTATATTTTATGTAAAAATTATATCCTTTTGTTTTATATATTTTTTTATATAGGGGTTATGTGCATTTTGTATTATCTTCGTACAGGTTTAGTTTGTTTGTGAAAACTTCATTCACCTTCCCTCTGAAAAAAAAAAAAAAAAAAAAAAAAAAAAAAAAAAAAAAAAAACGCTTATTAAAATATAAGTCAAATTTTTTATTACTAATAATTATAGATTTAGCATTAATCTTTAAGATTACTGTTTATTTTAACATGTAATATGATGTGTTTCCATGTTTCCATGTTATTTGATCTTCAAGGAAATAAAATCGATTTTAACACAGTGACAGAATTTGTCCCCTGTAAAAGTTGCTTTACATTTGCAAGACTAATTCTACACGAAAACACACAAAACAGTTTGCGTGCGCTTTAAACTACCAATAAAAATAGCAGTCTATCAGTAAAAAGAGATTTCCATTCTAATTTAATATGCATGCATTTCATTAATTTTTATCATATAATTTTATTTATATTTTAATTACGAGTATTATAAATTTTCAAAGAAGATACTTTGATTTAATCGCTACTTACTCTCTTTTTTTTCGAAAATTTAGTGCATATTCATGAACTTTTTTTTAAGTATTGTTTAAGGAACTAAGTTTAAGGTTTTGTTTAAGGTTTCTTATAAAGACAATAAGACAATATAAATATTTTTGCTCTTCTAAACAAACTTATAATATTAATTAAGATAATTCCTTATTCACTTTTCATATTTTTATCCCGAAGTACGATTAATATAATTTTTCTACGAAGATACTTTGATCGAATAGCTATACTTACACTTTATTTTTTGTTTAATTTAGTGCATACTCATGAACGTTTTTTTTTTTTTTTTTTTTTTTTTTTTTTCTTTTAAGTATTGTTTGAAGAAAGAATTTCTTGTAAAGACGACAAGATGATAGAAATATTTTTTATCTTTCAAAACTATGAAGTAAAATATTCATTAAGACAATTCCTTATTCACTGTTCAAAGTTTTATCCCGAAGTAACATACTGTTCGGCTGGAAGAAATTAAAAGTTCCAGCAAACAAAATATATGCTCCTAAAAGGTTGAGTAAAGTTTTCTACTAACTATTTGATGTTTTTAAACAGACAATTTCTAACTGCATTGTGATTCCCATTTTATCACCACTACACAAAATGGTATCAAACGCTTTTAGTATTTATTGTAGATCTGCTTCAAAAACAATGTTTAACGTAACTATTCATAAGAATATACGCACTGCTGATACACACCTTATTGTCATTTTAACAAAATGAAACATTTTTTTAATTTTATTTGTTTAACATTCAAGTTGCGCAATTTTGCATTTATGGATGCATGCATGCGCATGTATAAATGCATTTTTAACACATACTATTCCAGATACACATTTATTATACATGCTTGATTAAAATGGATAATATATATTTAATGTTAAAAATTAAATTCCACTTTCAAACGTTTCCATATTAATTATTTTAATATATTTTTATATTTAATGTAAAAATAAGTTGAAAAATATATCCACGTTTTTTTTAAATAATAAATCAGTTTTTTTAAAATAGAAGATGTATGTATTTCCTCCCTCTCTCTTGTGTTCGTACAAGTTTAATATGTTCGCCAAAACTTCATTCACCTTCCGTTCTTAAAAAATACTAATTAAAATATAGACCAAATTTTTTATAACTTCTAATGATAGATGCTGCATTAATCTTTCTAGGTACAGTTTATTTTAACATGTAATATGCTGCGCTTGCACGTGTATTTATTATTTGATATTTACTGAGCAAAGCAAAATCGTTTTTAACACCGTATTTGTCCCCTGTAAAAGTTGTTTTACATTCAGAAGACTATATCTACGCGAAACACATATAACAGTTGGCGTGCGCCTTCAACTACCATCGGTAAAAATATATTTATATTCTAATTTAATATGCATGCATTTAAAAAATGTTCCATAATTATCAGCATAATTTTGATGATATAAATCTTAATTAAATAATAGAAAAATTATATGAATCTGCTGAAAAATGTAATCTATGTTGAAAATTTTTAAGGAGATAGTACACCTTTAAAATGGTCAAAAATCGATTTTTAGATTTTTACATTTTTAGAAAGGTAATTCTATTCTGAATAAATTATTAAGCATTTTTAACTGTGCTATAATTACTTACTGAGATATTAGGAATAGTGTAAACATCACTCCTTCATATCCGATTTAAATGCTCTGCGATAACTGTCATGGCGGCTTGTTTACATTTTGTTTTCAGGCTTTCGCATTATCTCAACTTTGGAAATATGCTAACATGCGGCAATATTTTTCAATTGAATACCGTAAATAACATTAAGAAAACTTTGAAGAATTAACTTCAACTTCCACTTTCGCAAAATTTGTTTACTTTCATGGCTTTGCTCTGAAACATGAACGCAAATTTCCTTAGTTGTTTACTTTTATTCGCTATTAAATGCTTAATTTGAAACAAAACCTTTTTTTTTCTTTAAGAACAATATTTTCCTGATTTCGTAATATTATTTCACTTGTTAGTATTTAAAATCATTTATGTTGAAAAATAGCGGGAAACGTGCTTCAGAACAGTGTCCTAGAGGAAATTAGTTTAATAGTAATCGCTATACAAAATGCGATGATAAAAATATGTTCTAAATTCATGTTATAGAAAACTAAAAAGTAGTCAGTTTGGTAGTGATTTAGTTTTATGTGGCAATTTATGACACGGATTTATTCATATTAATTTTTTTTTTAAACTATCCAAATATTTTTGCCGCAAAGTATGTGAATGAGATATCGAAATATCAGAATGCCTAAAAAATGGCCTATATTTTGCATTAAATAATTTAAGTTTATATAAAGGGCATAGCTAATTCACTTAGAAATCAAAACGAAAAAAAATCTTAACTTGTATTTTTTTTATTTATCCTTTTCTGTAATAGTAAATGCTGCATTTTTACAATTTACATTTATTTATTTTTGACGCTAGTTTCTATATTCTGCATCCATTTACAAATTATTTCATATTTATCAATTTAAACTATCATCTGATTTTATTTTTAATACTGAATAAGTTGCATAATTAGTAATTTTCTTTCTTTTATTTTGTATTTTATGTTTTAAAAATACAATTGAATCTTTAAACGCCTTTTTCTCAAAATGACGTTTTTTACTATTCGCGCATATCTCCAAAATCGCTTGAAGCATAGCTTTAAAATTTTTACCCTACATAAATGTTGATATAATCAGAAAAATGAGCTAGAATTGTAAAGTTGTGTTTAGTATAAAAAAAATATACGATTGAATGTATGTAAAAATTTTCGTCTTTTTCTAATTAAAAGTTGATTACTCTTTATCTAATTAACCGTTTACAAAAATTTTACTTCAAATTGTAGCCCAGAGTATTATCTTTAATTTAAGATAAATTTCATGCAAATCCCATGAAATTTGCATCAGATGTCGTGCGCGCAGTGAAGTGTTATCCAGCGTAAAAATTTTAAATAGTACTTTGAAACCGATCCCTTGGATTTATTTTTGCTATATTATCCAAATTATTATTATTATTTTTAATATAGTAAAATATCAACTAAAGATACCTTCAAATGTTTGTGTTTGTAGAGTTGTTATTATTATTTTTGTATGTTAAACTCATGAAAAATTTCGCAAGTTCTGCGACTGTTAAAGGTGTTCCCTCAAATTTTATATTAAGAATTCTTTATAAAATATGCAATCTTACATCGCAAATAATCCATATTTTATCAGCAGTACTATTTAGCAAAATATTTTTTTTTTTTTTTATCATTTAGTTAGACATTTATTAGTGAATAAAATTGAATGGCATTTCATACAGAGTAAAAGATTTTGTCCCCTGTAAAAGTTGTTTTACATTCACAAGACTATATCTACGCGAAAACACATGAAACAGTTGGAGTGCGCTTTCAACTGCCATCAGTAAAAACAGTTTTACATTACAATTTAATATACATACATTTCATTAATTTTCCATAATTATCTGCATAATTTCAATGATATAAATCTTAATTCAATAATAGAAAAAATATATGAATCTTTTTAATTTTCGATCGAGAATTCTTTCTAAAATATGCAATCTGTCATCGCTAACAATCTATAATTTATCAAAAGTACAATTTAGTAAAATACTTGTTTACTATTTAGTTAGCCTTTTACAGTCGCCCCCACTTAATCGGGTAACGGATAATTGCATACCCCGCTTATATTCATAGAATGCCGTGGAACAAAGACACTCCCCATAAGGTTAATGTTAAATATACTCGTTTTATCGCATAACAATCCCCGGTTAATTGCATAAATATCTCCAATCTAGTAATCCGCATTTTATGAATTCATGTTATAGTGATGAATGGGAAGAATGGGAAGAAAGAAAGAACTTTTTTGTTGTTGTTGTTGTAACAATGGTTTGTTATATTTACGATCAAAGAACAGAAACCGTCGTGAAAGAAGACTTTATTATCTTAATTATAGGAAACGCATAGGAATGTTGAATTTGGACAATTATGTTTTTCTTTTAAAGCTTGTCGTACATACAGTGACTCAAGATGCTGGGGGTACTTTTTGGAAAATCCTGGAATCGGGGTAAATACAATCGGGAATGTCAAGAGAATAAAGGAACAATATTTAGCGCCGAAAGTGGAGAAATGCAGTGTCCGAGGTAGGAAAAAACAAATTTCCCTAAAGGATTTTTGTGTAGACAACAACAAAAAAGTGATAAATTGACAAATAATTGAATTTATGCAGAATTTATTTATTTTCAAAGGTATGATTTAAAACAATTTTTTTGTTTTACTTTCATTTTAATTTTCACATAAATTATAATGAAAAATTAAACCATGTAACGTAAATAGTGTAATAATACATTATACCTTATTCCATATATTGTTATATATAGAGTAATAATAAATTATTTATTAAAATTATTAATAGAATAATTTTTAAATTATTAGGCAACTAATGTCCATTAATATTTATCATATCTGTGGTATATAATCAAATGATAATGTATACTGATAACATTAATTGCTGTCCTCGCTTAAACGCATATCCCGCTTAAATGCATACAATTCAGTGGAACCAACTGTGTGCAATTAAGCGGGGCCGACAGTAGATGAAATTTAATGACATTCCATACAGACAAAGAACTGTCCCCTGTAAAAGTTGTTTTGCATTCACAAGACTATTTCTACACAAAAACACACAAAGCAGTTGCATGCGCTTTCAACTGCAATTGCTAAAAGTAGTTTGATATTCTAATTTAATATGCATACATTTCATTAATCTTCCATAATTATCTTCCCATAATTATTAATATAATTCTTAATTAAATAATAGAAAAATTATACGAAACTACTGGAAGGTACAATCTATATGTTAGAAAATATGTTAGAAATATTTTCATCTTTAATATTGTCATTTGCATTTTTTTCTTATATGGAATTGATGATTTATCCAAACTTCATTTCAACTATTTCGAAATTATCTGTCGCATTCGATCGGGCAATTTAAGATAGACAATTCTGTTTAAACACAATAGTCTTACACATACATCATTTTGACTTCCTTATATTGTGGAATATTGTTATCGTGTTTCACAATATAAGGTTCCCCTTTTCTTTTTCCATTGTTCTTTCCTTCTGTTTTAAGTTTTTACTTATAAAGTGCATTTAGTACTCTTGAATTACGTTTATTTCTAACGTAGTTTAATACGTGGTCATATTTTCCTTGCACTGATTTTATCTTATAATTTAACAGTAATTTATTTACAAAAAACTTTATCTTATAACTTTAATAAACTTCATCATCTTCATCTTATATCAAAATTTTGAAGAGAAAAAGAAACAACTTTGTTAAGAAAAATATTTCTGGAGTTCATATAGAATTTATTCTTAATGATTGAATTAACACCAAAGTAAGTATCTTAAAATAAGATATTATTAATTAATCATGAATAATTCAATTAAATATTTATTTAATGAACAGTTGATGACAGAAACTCAGAAATCTTCAATATTGCGGGATATACTGCAAATGCAAATCCTTCGTGACAACTAATCATGAAAATCTTAATATCAAAAGTTCTGGTTCATTACAGACTGAATAAAGTTAATCTTATTATTATTATTATTATGTTTGCATAGATTGTGTTAATATAAACATAATATATAATTATGTAATTGAAGTTTGGAGAAGTTTAATTAAGGTTGTTCTCAAATCCAAAGGGTCAACTTTCTGACATAAGTTTTAATTGGTTTTTGTTCGGAAACGCATGAAACTAGAAGGTGTTGTTGTTCAGAAACTATGTCATCGAACTGTTTTTTCCGTTTTTTTGTAAACGCAATAGATCTTTCAGAAAATACTGTCAAAGTTGGCATTTTGAACCGAACTTCCAAACGAAAGAAGAAAATCCAGTCAGTAAGGGGAGAAAAATGCCGTGCCACGTGATCAAAAACGCTTATAACGCAATAGGTAATTGATGGATCAAAAAATGGAAAACACAGTTCGAGACCAAATCGCTTCCAATTTTATATATTTCCGTTAAAAAATTAATTTGTAAATGTGTCAAAACGTTTTGCGCTTGTTGAGCAGAGCAGTTGAGAACAGCCTTAAAGTAAACAAAGTCTTTAATTCAAAAACTTTTTAATGCATAAATAAATGAATAATTTCCAGTTATGCGGTATAAGCTTGCGAAATTATTTCTTTTACTTTCATAATACATTTTTAAATTATTGTTTTATTCGGGAATCAAATTAATTAGAAAACTAAAATAAAAACTTGAAATATTTCTTAATTTAATTTAGTTATTTTTTTTCTAATATAATTAATCTTTACTTGCAATTGTTTCTTTCACAACTCGAAGCAGTATTGCCAATGGGCTACTTATTTTATTCGGATTGCTTGATTGCCACCACTTCTTGAATTTTTAATATTCGCTTTATTTAATGACAGATTAAATAAGGTAAAAATAAGGCGAACTATTTCAAAAAGTATAATTTATCAACAATACTTACACAGTAAAATATTTGTTTGTCATTTAGATAGCCTTTTATAAGTAGATCAAATTGAATGACATTTCATACAGACAAGGAATTTGTCCCCTGTAAAAGTTGTTTTGCATTCACAAGACTGTTTCTACACGAAAACACACAAAACAGTTGCATGCACTTTCAAATACCATTAGTAAAAATAATTTTATATTCGAATTTAATATGCATACATTGCAATCAAGAAATCTGAATGTTTTTTTTTTTTTTTTTTTTTTTTTTTTTTTTTTTTTTTTTAAGTAGCGGGATGGCAACACTGACTCAAAGTTCGAAAAATAGTAAAGCATAAAAAATTTGAGCAAATTAATTACAAAAAATAAATAAAACTATTCTCGTGTTCGATGTGGATTATGTAAGAAAAGTAATAGAAGAAAATTAATCCAAAAGAGATAAACCGTTTTCGTACTATAAATTTCACTGAAAGCTTTAAAGGAAAAAAGACCATTTGAGACTTCCATACATGAAGCTGTACAAACTGACACAGTCGTAAAAGTGCATCACACGTAAAAAGAATTGGAGAATATTTTATCGTGAAGACTATGAGAGAATATTGATTTGAAAAGCAATATAGAACAGAATATTTGAACAGAAAATATTGATTTGAACAACTGATTATTACCTTAACTACAAAATATCTAAGATACTTTTATTCTTTTTCGGTTGAGTTCTTTTTATACACTAGGTTCAAATAGCTTTTCAAAACCATTTGATCCTACATAAATAAAGCGATATCGTAAAAGATTTTTGTTTTCTTCTTCTGGTTAACGTAATAAAATGATTGAAACTCTTATATGATTTCCAAAAAGAAACTTTGATCCTTTAATCTTATTATGCGATTATCCAAACTGGTCTTTCTATAATTTTTTTTATCTTTTTTGTAGCAATCAGTGTTGATTTCAGGGGGTGGCCCGGGGAGGATATCCCCCCGGAGCAATGAGATGCCCCCCCCCCCGGAAGATTTGAAATTTTTTGTTTTCAATCGTCAAAAAGTGCAATCCCCCCCCCCGGAGCCACGGAAATCCCTCCCGGAGAAAAGTGTCTGAATTCAACACTGGTGGCAATGACACTGTTGGTGCAACGATGTTTGCATAACAAAAAATTCAATTCAGTAAAATGTCTATATGCTCCAAATCATTTTTAGCATTCTATCAAATAAGAAACAAAGCATATGGGAAATTAGTAAAAAGTTATATAAAATTAAATTATAAAACTTTGTATTTCACCAAAAAAATATACTAGAGATTTATTCAATTAAAAATAGACTTCAGTAAAGTTATATAATTTTAATGAATGTTGCGTATCATTTTGAATCATATTTCTTTGAAAACGTACCTATTTAAAATAAAGAAAATACTTTTTGAATTACTGAAATCTGATCTTAAAATGTATTTAAAATCAAAATTGAAATCTGTTTTCAGTTAAATCATGAACAAGTTTCCCTAACTCGATTCTTTAGAAGTTGTGAAATTTTTGACCACAAATTAATAAGGATTGAAGAAGCTTCAGTCTATATCTGTACATTTTTAAGCAGCTATATCATAAGGTTAAATTTATTTTAAAAAATTGGTTTTAAAAAGATGCTGCTATAATTCACCTTAGTGTTGTAACAAACCTAGTAAAGCCAAAGTATTTTTGGGGGGGAGGGGCATGCAAGAGTTAGCAATATCTTATAAGAACAATTTTTAGGTCAAAAATGTACAGTCTTTAGAAATTTTATAATTAATCCATGCGTCTCTTACTATTCAATTTTTACAGCCGCTTTTTTAGATGAGGAGACAGTGAAAATTGTTTAAGATTTTTTGTTTTGTTTTGTTTCAGTTTCAGGATGAAGGAATAATTCTGCTTTCATTTATTTTTCCCCTTACCATTATTTTTTCACCGATTTTCTGTTTTTTTTTTTTTTTGTATATGAGTCGATTTGTGATTGTCATGAAAATTGCTATGGAAAATTGCGATAGAAAGGACTTCGTAAATAACTTTTATCAAATTGCCATTTTATAAGATACCTTTCCTAGCCATTTAAAACAGCCGTAATGATTCTCAAAACATCTAAATTTAACCCAAATTTATATGAACCTCTGAGGTTTCATTAATTTATTTCTTGATCTTAAAGCTCACAAATTAATAAGCACCAAAGCTATTTCATAAATGAAGTTTTAACTGGTAACAGGGATGGATAAAAATTAAATCTAGCAGTAGACTTGGGTCCCAGAGACCGCATTTAATTGTAGGTCCAAATCCAATAAAGCTTTTTTATTTAACTGTTATGAAATTGTAGAGGTGTGTTCCTTAAAGATTCATCTTACGAGGAAAAACAATAACAAAAATTCTGCTTTAAAAGAAATTTTTGCAAACATGGTATCTTAACAAAAGAAAAAAAAACATTAGGCACATTCGACACAGTGCGGCCTCAGAAACCGTTCCTCCCCTGTTACGAGTTAAAAAGTTTCATGAAAGTTACTTATAGATTTGTTGAAAAGTGTGATTATGAGCTTACCTGGTAGATTTTGTAATCCTGGGAAGGGTGGTGGTGGTGCGTGGTGGGCCACCATGCTGGTAGGATGTTCCGGATGGAGATGGGGCCTCGGCCGCGCGGACATCATTCCGCAAGAGGGCCCCGATGGGGGCGCTGAATAGGACCTCGCCATCGGGGACACAGAATACCGGTAGCCACCTGTACCTGAGCATGGACTGCCCAGGTCCCCACTACCATAAGCAGAGGCTGGTAACTGACAACTGGAAGGCAAGTCCATGGGTGACAGTGAACAACTGCCATCAAAAGTGCCTTGTTGAAGATACGAATAGTCCATAGCAGCAGCGTGTAAAGTTCCTTCTTCTGCTGAAATCCTGGAGTAAGTGGACATCCTGCAAAATACGAAAGAAATTGTCGAGAAATGCGGAACGCAAACTTAAAGGGACCCGCCGTCAATCGGGGCCCATTCAAAACAGCGACACGTAATCGAATTAGGAAGCGAGCGCACCCCTCTCCACTCCTGTAAAGGGGGTTGTCTGTTCTTTTCCAATTAGGGAAAATGTCAGGTCGCTTGTCCGGAGCCGTTTTGCGCGCGCTGCGCAGCTAATGGCCCGAAGCCTTCCGCGGAAGCCTCTTGCCTTGTTTTCCCGCTCTGGTCGACTGAAATCATATACTATAGGATCCACGCGTTCACGGCAATTAACGTCAGTGCTCCTTTTCTAAGAGATAGTTACCCAAATTTACTAGTAAGAAATTTTAAAGTGCATTGATTCGCATTATACAACTTTAAAAAATTTTTGAAAAATACTGAGTTTATATGCTATTAATGTTGAGTGATTCTTTTCTAAGAGATTGTTAACCAAATTTACCGGTAAGAAATTTTAAAGTGCCTTCATTCGCATTATGTATTTAACAAACTGTTGAAAAATACAGTTTATATGCTGTTAACAATGGTGCTTCTTTTCTAAGAGATAATTACCCAAATTTACTAAAAAGAAATTTTAAAGTGCATTGATTCTCATTCTTTAAAAAATTTTTGAAATATACAGAGTTTATATGCTATTAATGTTGAGCGTTGAGTGATTTTTTTCTAAGAGATAGTTACCCAAATTTACCGGTTAGAAATTTTAAAATGCCTTCATTCGCATTATGTATCTTTAACAAACTGTTAAAAAATACCGAGTTTATATGCTGTTAACAATAGTTCTTCTCTTTTAAGAGATAATTACCCACATTTACGGGTAAGAAATTTTAAAATGCATTCATTCGCATTATATATCTTTAATTAATTGACGAAAAAACAGAGTTTATGTTCTATTAACGTTATTGCTTCTTTTCTAAGAAGCCATAAGTTACCGGTAGGAAAATTAAAAGTGCATTCATTCGCATTATATATCTTTAACAAATTGTTAAAAAATACCGAGTTTGTATGCTATTAAGATTACATCATATTATTGTGTTTCAATACAAAAAAGAATGTGTACTTTTTAATAATACTAGCCAACTAGTTCAGGATCATTTTTTATGTGTAAAGAATAGATGCAACGTCATTTATGTTGCATCACATGCCAAAAACTACATTATTGATTTTAGGATATTTGCATGCAGTATCTGTTCTGGTTCGAATTAAACCCAAAGGTTGTTTTAAATGCATACACTGTAAAAAATCCGAGGAGTTTTCCTGTAGGAATCGGAAAAATAGTTGCCCTTATCGTACCGGAAAATTTTCCGACCCAGCTCGGAATAAAATCCGTAAAAAAAAAAAAAGGAAACATTCATTAAAACGGTATTTTTTGGATTTTATTCCGATTTTACGGATTTTATTCCGAGCTGCGTAGAAAAATTTTCTGGTACGGTAAGGGCAACTATTTTTCCGATTCCTACAGGAAAGCTAGTCGGATTTTTTTTTTACAGTGTATGCCAGTTTGAAATAAAAGATGTAAAATAATATTAATTGTAAGTTACTATAAGAGAAATTTCTTAGTAGAATAATATTGAATGCTGCATAGCTATGATGTACACTACATTCAATCATTTAATATTTTTCTACAAAGCAGGTGCTCTTCGAAAGTAAATAATGTATGTCGGTGTTTATAAATATTTTTTTAACGTGGCATTAAAAATAATACAAAATGTCAAAAATATCATTACTATTACTTTATCGTACATTTTGAAAGCAATTTAAGCATTTTTACATAAAACATATTTATAAAGAATTTGGTGTGGAATTTTTTTTTATAAATGTAATAATGATATAATAATAATAATAATAATAATAATAATAATAATAATAACTTTGTATCTCCCAAAACCTTACAAGTAATATTTTTTTTTACTTTATTTAACTGCATTCGTTAGAAATATTTAAATTGTTAAAGTCCCATAAGCAAATCACACATCTCTTTAAAGATCTGACAAAAGTATGCTGTAGTAGTTACTACAACTTTTTTTAATCAGATCACACCCTTAAAAATTAATTTGCATTAAAGAAAGCTTTCAAAGTACAAATTAGAATATACTCTCATAATCACTTACGATTCAGAATTTTATCCATTGCACAGAAACTTGTAAGATATTCGGATTCAAGGAATACTAATTTGAAAACTAACAAAATAATTAAAATAGCTAAGAAGAGAACTGGAGTTTCTTTACTGGGAGAAAATTAAAATGTTCCTTTCAACATTTCGCTGTCTCTTAAATACTTTTTAAAGTACTATATTTTCCGGTGTATAAGTCGACTTAAAAAAAAAAAAATGCAAAAAAATTCATGGAGCGACCTATACACCGGTTATAGAATCAGACATCCGACGATCGAGATTTGTAGCTGCAGCAATATTGAGAAGGTAAGCGTCAAATTTTTTCTGTTATGACGCATAAAATTTATCATATATGATAAATTTTATGCGTTGTCATATCAGACATATTTTGAACAATAATTAATACTTATTATTATTATTTTCTATAATTATTGCTATAAAAACATTAAAATCTTTTTCGAAAAATTCTTACAATATTTGCTCTTTTCTTTAGGGGATTTTTTACATTGGCTTTTCTCCGAACACTTTGTTTTCTCAAAGAAGTTTCCTTTCTTTCGTACGGGAGTCAGCTGTCTTATACACCCAACCCACTCAAAATATGCCGATTCAGTTAAAATTATGGGACCGACTTACATATACTGGATAGACTTATACACCAGAAAATATAGTAATTCCTCTAATTTCCTTGTTTTTTTTAGTTATCCACATTCTTGTCGCAACTAAAACCTCCGTAAATTACTGCAAAAATATAACTTTCCTACTTATTTCCAATGCTATTAAACAGTATTTTGCATTCTAAAAGCCGACAGAAGCCTACGGGGATTTTTATGCTAATTTAATAATTTCAATAAAGAGAGGGTGTTTTATTCAAACTACTGGTCTATCTACAGATACTTTTTCTAAAAATAGTGGTAAGGGTGTATATTGAACATGCTTGTTTGTTTAACTAGGTTAGTTAGTCTTTTTGTTGTTTTGTTGTTTTTTTTTTTTTTTTTTTTTTTGTTTTTTTTTTTGTTTTTTTTTGTAATGTATAAAAATAATTAATAATTAAATTTAATATAACGTGTAATTTAAAGTAAAAGAGGGGAAAAGAAAGATTTTTTAGTACATTTAATCTAAAATAGTAGATAGAGATAAGCTGGAGGAGTCTTTGGCAACATATTACACTGTTATTTTTTTTATATCATTTTTTGTTGAAAGTTTATACATATATAATACCTTTGAAATCAAAAAATAGCTTACAACTTCGTATAACAAAAATGATCTAATTTCTTACTTAAAGATGACATGTAATAAATAACATGTCATTGTTATTGTAACATTAATTTTTATTGTAAAAAAAATAATAATAACATATTCATGATCCATTCATCAATCTTTATAAACAGATCGATAGAGTTAAACGAATATCAATCAAAATTAAAAACCTCCCAATTCAGCGATATATTTATATATTTCATATATAGTCACAATTTATTTTGGAATAAATGCACCAATTGTGATTTTTTTTTTTCTGAAAGTTGGCCTAGAAAACACATTATCGCCTTTAAAAATGGTCGTCGAATTTCGAAGATATTGGCTTCTATAATAAATGATTTACCAATAAAATATCAATGGTTCCTGTAAAACACTTCTAATTGCTATGAAATTTAAATGTATTATTCCGGTAAAGCACTATATACTTTCCGCCTTTTAAAAATGAACATCCTAACATAAATTACTTCACATATAAATTATTTCCAAGGAATGCATAGAAAATTATGTATATTATCGTCAACTGTTGTTATTCATTAACTAATACTCATGATATTTGAAAATGTAACTCATTTAACAGAAAGATATAATGATAAAGCGACCTCTATTTCATAGTAACTTGGTGATCAAGTGATCAACTATTCTGAAAAGGCTGAGTTCAAGCTGAAATTTTGGACTTCTATTTAACGTATTTTCTTTTAATAGCTATCTGTTCTGTGTTCTAGAATCAGAATATTTCCTCAAAATATTCAATAACTAATTTTATTTTATTTTTAAAAACTTAATTATTTTGTTTAATTATTTTATTCAGAATCGGATTGCTAACGTATCTATAACTTTCCACTGTTCTTAATACAAATATAAAAATTACAAAGTTAGTGAAATCGTTTTTTTTTTTTTTTAAATAAATGTTTAAAAAATTTTTAAATAAAAAAATTGGCTATTAATTTGTCAGTTATATATATATATATTTAATTTTCCAGCCTAAAAGGTTTTATTTACAAAATATTGCTTGTCTTTCTTTAATTACTTCCTGCAATGCGCTTCCGAAGATTATTAAAATTCTTTCTAATAAATATGTCAAACGTGCTTTTCTAAACTTTAATAACTTGTCATAAAAAAATAATAAATCGAAGAATTATATAATTTAATATTTCAAGTACTTTAAAACGGTAGCGGTAAATCTTTGTTTCATTTAAAACCACTTTGAGTTAATGAATCCTTAATTTTTTTTTTTGTAAAATAGTTGTTTCGAATTGACATCTATATGACTTCAATTAATGTTATTTTTATACATGTTTATTTAAACTAATTTCTAAGTGCGATATTAATTTACGTAAAAGTACTGCAATTAAAAAAAAACAATATAAGAAAGTTAAACAAAAGCTTAATCAAATAGTGTTTGAGAAATAAAGCGGAATAAAAATAAGTATTTTAAATGAATTTAAACTGTTTAGATAGTTTTTTTCTGAAAACTAAACAAACATAATTGTTATTACTTTCGCAGAGTTCGTAATGGATGGTTTTGTTATAAAAATAACTTAGGGAGTTATTCCTTTTCCTTCGTAATTAATTCGCGGTTCTTGTTATTATTCACTGAATGAAACCTAATGATACATAATCCAAAATTTGAAATGAAATTAGTTAATAAATTATTAGCTATTTCATGAGTTTTAAATATTGTTTTTTAATCGGTTTGGCCCTGGCGTCCTATTAATAGAACATGTTTTTCATTGACCATTATTTTATCTTAACAGTTATTTTTGTTATTATCTGATTGCAATAATGATAGAATATATCCATACGTTTATTATTACGACTTCATTTTTTGTTTCACCACTTAGTATAAATAATACTAATAAAAGTTTCCTTAATTATCATTAACCAGTTGACGTTTCTTTTATTTCAAACACGTGTTTCACTCTTTAAATTGAAACTAGGGACTATTTTTCAGAACTAATAATTTGGGATAAAACATATAAACAATACAAGTAAGTTTTTATGTCTGTTGAATTGAATCCTGTTGTAATACGACAGTCTCCAAACGTCTTCAAAAATTCTTCCTTAGACTAGTGTCATATGAAAAATACGCAAAATAACTACATTCGTTAGGTTTCAGTAAATAACATAGTGGTTAAATTTCAATAAACCTTAACTTCTGTGATTTTTATAGCTACTTTTAATTTTATTAACGTAAAAGTAACTTCCCCACAAAATGAAACAAAATTCAGGGCCAAAAGTAATAACTATGTATAAAGAAATAAATAGGGTCGAAAGAGGTAAATATGTAGAAATAAATATGTTGAGTTGTACCTATCCTTTAATTTATTTTTCTCTTTTCTACCTGATTTCTCGTCATAATATTCAGTGCAATTAAAACTATTAACAAACTAATGAATAAAATTCATATTGTAAAATAATTACTTACTTTTTTAAAGACTCAATTTCATATTTCTTGAGCTTGAATAAATTGACATCTTTTATACTATTTTAAAAATATTTCTCCAAAATATATATCGTGGGCATGGAATTTGTTTGAAAACACAATATTGCAGACCGACTCTATAATTAAAAGCTCTATATTTCAGATATTAACAATTTTAATTCATCACCAGGAGTCATTCATCCCTTAAATCTTCTCACCCTGTGAATATCAGAGTGAATGTATACTGCACGAAATTCTCAATGAATAACAATTTTTTTCTCTCATATTTTTAACAACAATATTTAGAACAGTTATACATAATACACTTATTAAAAAATAGCCGATGAAAGCGAATTGTACAGATTGTGTCATATAATAAGCACGCGTTGACTAAGTTCTAAACATAACTGTCCAGTGAAAAATTGTTTTTAAGAATATACACTATGAAAGAACTAGTTGTTTTGCAATATGAGATAAATGTTTGATGCCATTATTTCTAACTGAGTTTCCGACAGTCATTCTCAGATGCTCGTTGCCATGCCAACCGAAGTCGGCGTGGCTTGCAGGCCATCCAACCAATCGGCGGCAACGTTTAGTGCTTTGCATTAGTGAAACGATGCACCAATAAGAAGCTGGCCTTTTTCTTTCCGTTGACGTACTGCCTTTGTATCAAGATGGCGTAGCACTAAGAGAATTGCTTGGGGATGGTATAAAGCGGTGGAGAGTAGGGGAGGAGGGGGGAAGTAAGCACTAAATTCGCTCTTACCAACAGCAGTGACATAGACTTCTTTTCTGCTGAATGCTAAATCTCGCCCAAACAACTGCCGTCGTGTTTGGAAAATTTTCTTTTCTAACTGCTATCTTTAATTTTTCTTCTTGGCAAAAGGTAGCGAATATTATCTGTAACACTTTATGAAATGGGTTTTAGCGCCTGGGGTGTAACATATGAAGTATGTTAATAAGCATCTATGAACAGACTCGGCTTGTTTGGAAAATAATGAAAATACAAATCGATACTTCTAACAAATAAGTGGCGCACTTCCTCGGGGGTACTTTATCCGAGATATCCTGAATATGTTAATTAGAAATTTTCTACAACACATCTTTCATCTTTGCAGCCTTTCAACAAATTACTACGAGATCCTCCGGGCGCGCCTTTGCGAACGCACTCAAATTTAAGGCCTATGAGGTAGCTCAACGATACAAAGTGTTTTAATAATTGTATTTAAATGTTAAAAACGGGAGCTTTTGTTTATTTCGCAATGAACGATTGGCATGTGAGTCAATATTGCCTTCATATCTTTAAAGCTACAGATGATTATCGTTACCTAGAAATAAAAACGAATGTTTTCAATTTTAAGAGTTACAAAGTTATAAAAATAGAAAGCTCCGTAATATTTCTGATAAATTAATCAGCTTTCGACGGCTTCTGATAATATCCTCACATCAAATGTGTGAATCTCAACTTCAGTGTTTTATTATTCTACTAAATATAAGCTGCGAAATACACAGCATATTAATATAGAAAAATGTGTTAAGATGGGAAAAGAAGATATTCCAAATTCATCTGATATAGGAAAAAATCATCCAACATCAAAAAGGAAAAATAAGCATGTTAAACGAAAGTAATTTGTCAGATCGAAACTTTTGATAAAGTTCCACCTTTGTACAGTTTTTAATGAAAAGAAAAGAAAGGCTTTTTTAATATATTTTTTTTTTAATCCCTCGGAAGGGATATTAGACACTTTAAAATTAACTCGGGATATTAAAAAGTCATGTTAATCTTGTCTATTTAAAGCATTGGTGTGTTAGAAGCTCATATAATTTCATATGAAGGTCCACTCAATCTGCATAGATTCGAATGCAATCAGTTTCGTTAAGTTTAAGTATTTTCGTTAAGTATTTTCGTTAATTTCTAGAAAGCGTACAATTGCAATATTTATGTAACCTTGTTAGATTAGATTATTTAAATTCTTATAGGCATCCCGAACTAAACCACCTGTAGGCGCATAAAGATTTTCATGCATCAAGGCAAAACGTTCAACTTTGCTTCAAACTTTTGTTTGTGATTTAATTTCTGAAGCAAATTTTGCACATTACTTAATTAATTAACTCATATAAAAACAAAATTAATTAAACCAGATATAAGAAATAATATTTTTGAAAAAAAATTGGTTTTACAGACTAATGAGACAACAAATAAAATAATTAATCACATATAATACACATGTATATTAGAGCAAACATAATGGATATTACAGACAACCAACAGAAATATAAAATTCAAAAACTTACCAAAAATTTATTGGTATCCATTTTATGAACTGTCTTATATAAATGACGATAATACAGTTCACGATTATAAATTGCTTACATCTGTTTAGCAATTACTCAGCAATACTCAGTTTTCATCAGCAATAATATATATGATTTGTCCTGTTTTACCTAGAAAAAAATTTTTTACATTTTATTTGCAGAATTTCTCAAATTAAAAAATAAAAAATAAAAGAAATAAGTCATATCAAATAAAATATTAAAAATTAACCGAATTAAAAAAACGGTAATTTTGTGCAAACCAGGCGCAAGTGATAAATCGCCAAATATTTTTTCCATTGCCACCATACATATTGCATTCAATTCATTTAAAATACGTAACTTCTGTTTAAAATACATAATATTACATACATTTAAAATACATAATTTTCACTCATTTCATTTATAATACAAAATAATAATAAGTAGAAATAATACCACAGACAAAAATATTTTATTTCAGCGTGAAAACATTGTTTCAAACTTACACACGAGGGAAATAAAAGCTGCTGTCGGCGATTATATATAATTAAAAAGGTGCTATTAACGAAATTTGCGCCCGACTTACATAAAAATACCAAAAAATTTAAAACTAAATATTAAAAATATGTATAAGTTCGACTTAAAATGGTGTTAAGTATGACACTTATGAAACTTAAGATCTATTTTAGTATAGGAAAAGAAATAAAACATACTATATTATTTCTGAAAATTCGGTAAATCTGAACTGCCCTGTATACAGGGCGACGGTAAACAAATGGGCAAAATAATTGAACATTCATTTTAGAAATAAGGTTTTATACTTTTTGCTCATCCGTGTATATCTGCATCTCTAAAAGTTTTCTAAATACACACAGAAAAATAATATTTAAGTGAAACGCTAGTAGTTTAACCCGTTTATGCCTGAATTTTTGTTTTCTCAAATTTGCTAGTAAAATCACTTTAAAATGTTGTAAAATGAACTGGAAAAATACTAAAAAAAATTAAGCTAAAATATTTTTGCATTTATTTGATGAAATGTAAACGTACTCAGTATGGGAAGATCCATATGTGGAAAAATGCATAATTATATGTTTTGTCTAAATTTATATAAATTAAGCTTTTAAATTGTATATTATATTACAATAATTAGTATTTTTATGAACTATTAAAAAATAAATTTATTTCTTTACAGGGACTAAGCAACTAAATATCAATCTTAAGCTGTCATCTCTCGGTAATAGATAAAGACATTTATAGACAATTACTTCATACAATTTTCATGTTCTAAGAAGAAGAAAATTATACAAATTTATTAAAAATCGAAAAATCCCAAAAATGGGACGCTGGGCATAAATGGGATAACCCTTTCAGGGCCAGAAGAATTCTGTTCGTAAACTGATGAAATTATTGACTGACACCAGAATATTCAAACGAATTTCTCTAAAAACAAAAAACCGCTAATTTGCACTTTTTGCAAAAGCACTTTTGCACTTTTTGCAAAAGCAAAATTTTATTAAAATATTCTTGGTGCCATTTGTCAGTTTTGGAATTAAAATTAGGTGGCTAGACCGTCTAGCCACCGCCCTTGAAAGAGTTAAAAGGCTTGGTATTTTTTGCGCCATCTAATGAGATGCGAGAACAATAAGTTAGTTGCAATTAATAATATTCTTTATACACAAAAACCTGTGAAAATTGAACTTTTTTATGAAAGAATCCTGCCTTTAATGGATAATTGCATGGTCCTGTAGAAAATAATTGAAGAGTCAAGGAGAAAAAAATGGCAGACAGAGATAGTTACACGGCAATAACTCATTGATCATTCTTTGACGAGTGTGACTTTCAACTTTCTTCCCCCTTTATACTATTTTTCAACTGTGTTTTTGAAAAGGTTTATCTTCAGTTTTCCTCAATCATAGGTTATGAAACAACAGTGCGTTGATCAAGCTGACAGATGTCATCTCAAATTTCAGAAAAGGGGGCTGCCATCGTTTTTCCCGTTGACACTACAATTAGATTTATAAACCTGCTAAAACAAAAATCTGGCTAAAAAACATTTTTTTTTTTGTTAACCCTTGGGATTCCGTTTTAACAAGTTTTAATGTATTTTATCTCAAAGAAGAATAGAACCGAGCGCGGCTGATCAAAGATTAGTTCCAATGAGATTATAATCATTGTTAAGGCTGTTCTCAAATCGAATCTGTCTACTGACACATTGTTTAATTCATTTTTGTTCAGAAACTTATCAAGTTGGTAGGTTCTCTTAAATTCAGAAACTATGTAATCGAACATTTTCTTCTCGTTATTCGGGAAAAACACAGCATTTCATTGAATAAATAAGGTAATAAAATGTCAAAATAAACTCGTATCCAAATTCAAAGATGTTGCGCAGCCTATACGGCCGACGTATCGCTCGTCACGAAAGCAAAACAAAATTAAACCTATTTAAAAACAATTACATTTTCTCATTGACTTCTAAAATTTTAATTGTTCTTTCCTTCTTTCTTTTTTCTTTAATTATACAACATTAAAACTATTTAAGGGGGGTCCGGGACACCATTTTCAAATAATTTTTATTTATTAAGTTAAAATTCTGATTTTTTTTTTTTTTTTTTTTTTGTGATGATTAACCATATCATTTGTAAACAAAATCACATGATAAGACTTTTCATATATTTTTTTTAATTTAAAATTTACTAAAAAAGTGAATAATTTAAAACCGTTATAACTCGAAATATTATTAATAAAATTTAATTTTTTTTTTTTTTTTTTTTTTTTTTTGCATTTAAATACACAGAAATATATAAGTTTTAATTTAGATTCTGCATTTTTAAAAATATTAATTTTAAAAAAAATTTAAATATTTAACGAAAAAATTTAAAAAGAAAATGGTGCAACTTAAAAAAAAAAATCATATTTTCAAAAGTAAATATTTTTTTTTCAAATATGCTGAATCAAAATTAAAGTAAAACAATTGAAATGGACATGTTTCAAGTTTGAACCATTTAGCTTTAACGGTTCTTGACTTATAAGAATTTAAATACGAGAAATGCTGAAAAAACCCATCATGAAGGAAAACGCATTTTTACAAGAGGTCGTTAACATGGCAGCCATTGCTTGAAAGCTAGATATTGAAAACAAACCAAAACGAAAAAATTAATATTTCTTGTTCTAATTGAGATAGAAACATGACTTAAGAGTCATTTTAAGCAAGAAAAAGGCAGAGAAATTTTTAATGAAATAGAATGTTTTTACAAAATTTGAAGATTTTTGTGTCCCGGACCCCTTTAAAATCAACTTTCTCATTGCCTTTTTCTTGAAGGTTACAAGCTGCTTCCTAATCCTGACGCTTCATTTCCATATCAAAGAAAAACATTTGTTCTATCTTATTACAATCTATATCGTATGACAATCTATCTTTTTATTGTTGTCTCCAACACTACAGGTGCCTTTTCCGATATCTGAGAAACATGCCGCACATATTTACTTAATCCTTAACTATTAAAAAAAAAAATCTGGGGATTTTACAGAAAAAAACCTTGTCAGCAGGAAGCCACTAAAAAACTCTTTATATTACAGAAATAATCTGTATTTATTACGAACCTTCTGTTATTTTAACAGATTTTGTCCGTCAGTGTGCAATAAATAAGGGTTAAAATAAACAGTAATTAACTATCGTCCTGGCTGACAGTTTTCTTAGTATAAAACCAACAGATTTTTTTCTTTTTACTGTGTAGAGGTCTCACAGATCACTGCTTTTTGTTATTTTCCTAGTTTAACGGGTAACTTTCAGTTTAACTATACAGATATTTAGTGAAATTTTGTTTCGTTTGATGCCGTAGTATCGCTAAGGACTTTTGAGTAAATTAATTTTAATTAGCATTATCCTGTGTATAAATATTAAAACAGAAACAGTATCTTATGAGTTAATCAAGCCTTTTATTCATATGGTTCGATCAAGCGGTCTCAGAGACCGCTCACAGTAGCTAGGCGGCAATTTCTGGGACAGTAATTAAGGCTTAAGATCTTTACTTATCTCTCTATATAAGAGTTGTGGAAAAAAGATTTACTGTTAGATTGGCGCGACTCAATGTGTACTTCAACTTTCACTTTTCACTGCTCCCAGGAACACCTTGTTGTTTTGAAACAGAACGCAACAAAACATTGCTTTAGAGTAGAATAATTTGTTACGATTTAAAATATGACTTTATTGTCAAGATAAAAAATGAACGTGAAGCATTATGTCTCCCAATGAAATGATTTTGAAACTGTATAAATATGCATCATCAATTGTAAATATTTGTACTTCAATTAAATGTTTAGTTCAAAGAATATTCGGCGCCAAGATTTATTGAGTTTTGATTTGACAGTGATATGCGGTTGTTCCTGTTTGTTCGTCAGATAATATTTATATTTAAAATGTTTTTGATTCAGGATTCAAATATTAGTAACAAGATATGATATGAAGTTTTTACAGGATCCTGACCTTGGTTTTTTTAGAGGGGGTCATCAGTTGGAAGAAAAAACTTGAAAATGCATTGGAAAACTACTTAACCCTTTATGCTCCGATGTGAGTTTTAAGCCCATTAAAGAAAATGCAATATAAAATGTATTTAATTCATCTATTAATAAAAGTATAGGGTACTTTTCATACAAAATACTTTGCTGGATTACATTCAGCAAGCAAAGCGAAACAGACGAAACTAAAAATTATTTAATGTAGTTATTTTCTCAACCCTTTACATGGATTTAGCTTTTCTCCTATTAAAAAATGTTTCACGAAAAATTTGCAGCTACAAAACACTTCTCAGTGACAGATAGGATCACAATATATTTATTTCCATTGTTCTTGTAAGAATTGTGAAGTTTCCATAAGAGTATTTTTTTTAATTAATCTAATTATTCTTGTGAATATTTTACAAAAAAACAAATCTAACTACCCATTTATTAATTCAGTTTTATTTAAAAATCTATCTAAAAATCAAATGGTTATTCTATAAGCTGTTTTGTATATCTTCAGACATTAACGAAGATAATTATTGAAGAGCAGCAAATTTCTGATTTCTAATTCGGGTCCTAAAGGGTTCAATTATCGCTGAGAAATTTAAAAAAAAAAGGGAAAATGAAAAAAAAAAAAAAAAAAGATAGAGATCTACATCTTTTGAAACTATTCATTGTCAACCAATAATTTTATGATAACTGGTATATAAGCTATAATTTTATTACTTTAGTAAATGTGAGGAAAATAATATAATTTCATAATTATGTACTCCTAGTATTACCGAATGAAAATTTTGTCATTCATACATTTTTGAGTCAAAAATGTTACTATAAAACTCATAAAAGTATAAGAGATTCATAGTCAACCAATAATTTTTGAATAACTAGTATAGAGCTATAATTTTATTACTTTTGTTAATGTGCGGAAAATAATATAGTTTCATAATTATTTGCTCCTACAGTGCGTCTCAAAAGTTTATAGACAACGATTTTTTTTTTTGGATTTGAGAGCTAACTAAACGAGTAAGAAAGACGAAATAAATTATGCAAATATACGATGATGAAATAAAAGTAATAAAATACTCAAACAACTTTTAACAGTCATAATATTAATATAAAAAAAATAAAAACAAAAAATGCTGTCCCAAAAATATATAGACAGCCGGTGTTAAAAGCTGATTAAAGTACTGGTATCAAAAATTTACATTTTTCAATGTCATGTACTTGTGACGCAATAGTTTCCTGAGATAAAAGCGAATCTGTATTTTCATTTACGACTGATTGCAAAGATGCCTTGTAACGTGCACTTTTCCAAAAAGGAAATTTTGCAAATCTATCGTTTAACGGCTCGTGGATGGAAAGTTGTGGACATTGCAAGAAAAATTGGACGCAGCAGGGTTGGTATTTACGAATTCTGTCAAAAGGTGACAATTTCGAAACAAAATTACGTTCTGGACAACCAAAGATAACAACTAAACGACAAGACAGAGAGATTTTGAGATTAATTTCAACCCAGAATCTCTCTGTACGATCAGTCTGTAAAAAAGTAAGCGTTCCAGTATCAAAATCTACGGTTCATCGACGGCTGCAGGCAAGTACATTTCTTGATTATCGTAAAATGCGTCGTACGCCAAAGTTTACAAAACGGCATAAAGACGCTCGTGTTCATTGGGCCCGAAATCACATGAATTGGACTGATGAGTGGTTGAGTGTTCTTTTCAGTGATGAAAAGAAGTTTAACTTAGATGGCCCCGATGGTTAGTCATATTACTGGCGCGATATTCGCAAGGAACCACGAACTTTTTTCAGCAGGCAACAAGGAAGGGGTTCACTCATGGTGTGGGGAGCATTTTCTTATAATGGAACAACCAATATTGCTTTTTTGAAAGGTCGTCAATGTTCCGAAGATTACCAGAAAACGCTTGAAGTACAGTTACTTCCATTTGGAAAGTTGCTAGGTGGGGACAAATGGATATACCAGCAAGGCTGTTGCTCCATCCACGTGTCCAACTCTCCAATGCAGTGCTTTAGACAAAACCAAGTAACTGTTATGGTCTGGCCAACCTTAAGTCCTGACCTAAACCCAATAGAGAACCTCTGGGGAAGATTAACTAGAGACGTACATGCTAATGAGCGTCAATTTGCAACGGTTCAAGCGCTAAAGCTTCAAATTGAACGAAGTTGGGTTTTTTTAAAGCCAGAATTTCTTCAAACTCTTGTTTTAAGTATGCCTAATTGTATTTTTGAAGTGATTAGGAAAAATGGCTTGAAAATTTGAACGTTAAAAGGAAAAAATGAGTTGTCTATAAACTTTTGGGACAGTAAAATTTAAGTTTCAATTTTTCTCACAAAGTCTGTGATTGTGTGATATTATTTTTATATAGTATTATTACTATCTTGATATTATTTATAATTATAAATTATTTTGAAATTCTTACTCCTCTTTTTCAACTGCAAAATAAAAAAAATCTGTTGTCTATAAACTTTTGGGACGCACTGTAGTATTGTATTACTGAATGAAAATTTTGTCATTCATGCATTTTCGAGTCAAAAATGCTATTATAAAACTCATAAAAGTATAAGCGATTCATAGTCAACCAATAATTTTTTGATAACTGGTATAGAATTATAATTTTATTACTTTTGTAAATGTGAGGAAAATAATGTAGTTTCATAATTAATTACTTTTAGTATTGTATTACTGAATGAAAATTTTGTCATTCATACATTTTTGAGTCAAAAATGTTACTATAAAACTCATGAACAGCGTAAAATTTATTTTTCGCGTTACTAAATCGTTTTAATTACCTTAATACTTTTCGAGTATTCTTGTAAAAAGCATCATTACGGCAATGTGTCATTCGAGTCATTTAGGAAAAGCGACTCCAGGATGTCTTTCCTTCTCATCGCTATTTAGTCACGAGAAAAGGAGAGTTAGAAATCTGTCTTCCAAGTCATTCATCAGAGAGACACTCCCAAACTGTCGCCAAAAAGTTGGCGCCAAATCAAATTTATAAAATGGCCGGCATCACTCAACGTCCAGTAGAACCCCTTTTCACCAAAAAGCCTGTCCACTTCTAGAAAGTGGGAAAAAGGGGGTAAGGTCCACTTATCCGAGCAATGGCCATTCCATTACAATTTTTCTTCACCCCCACCTCTAATGTCCACTGCTCTCCATAATGGTCAACGTGGACAAAGACAAAGAGGGAAAGCAGGAAAGAATGAGAAAAAAGTTTTCCATTTGGAGAATCTAATGATTTTCTTTCAGAATTTTAGAGTTATACTTCTTCCGATGCTATTTCCTTTTGTTATTTTTTTCCCTTGCTTGTTGTATTTTTCCTTCAAAGCGATTCACAGTTCTTCAAACTATTTGTTCGAGTAGACTCGTCCCGAGATGTGGAGGAAAAATCCCATTTATTTGGAGTTATCTGCCCTCGTTTTATAACCACTGTCTTTTAGTGATCGTAACAAATGTTGATTTTTTTTTCTTTTACCATGTGAAACTGACCGTTAACTTAAATTATTTTTAAATATTTAAATACCACACTCACGTCATAGATGCGACAGTTTCGAAATGTGAGATAAAAATATACATTGTCGTATTTTTTAAAGTATAAAACAACTATCCTATATATTATTTCTTGTGTCAACATCGCTTTTAAGATGCACATACAAAGCACACAACGATGAATGAGGTAACATACGAAAGGTTTTGAAGAGGCCTTTGACACTGTTACACTCTCATTTCGTTGAAACACACTGTTTGATTAAAAGTTGCAATTAATTAAAAATGAATGTAAAACACGTATCAGCAAATTATCTCAAAGATGGCAGCACGAAAGCCTCGCATAGGTGCCAGGTTGATTGCAGTTTTAAGGGGACCGGGAAAGCAAAATTCAAACAAAAAATCGATTTTTACTTTTTTATAACATTAAATAGTTTAAACTTTATCTTTACAACGATGTGTTACACATGTTTATATATAAAACAAATAAGTGTTCAAATTATTCATTCTTTCTGAGAGTACTTCACAACTTAGTGGTCATTTAAAACTTTAATTGACTATTTCTGAAAACTTGGATTTTTCATGTTTATGTTCTTTTTCTTCAATATCTATTAAACTAAAGAACTCAGATTTTTTTTTTATACTTATATTATGTTATAGTGTATACTTTAATACAGTGATTTAATGATTTGTTGACAATTATTTATTTTAGGCAGTGAAATCTTACCAAAAATGCTAATTTAAAAATGACTTTCAATAAATAATTAATTATTAATTTTGAGTTTCACTTAGAAAGAAAATGGTCTGTTAAAATATGTAAATCATGTTATTCTAACTACTTTAAAAAATCTAGACCTCTATCTTTCACCATTTCTGAGAAAAAGGTACATAAAGCTGGTAAATTTAACATGGCGGAGATAGGGCTTTCCCGGTCCCCTTTAATAGACCAAATTCATTTTACATCGTGTAATTCAGAAGGAGCCTCACCAAATTCGTGAAAGTTGTATAAATTCAAACACACCTAACCATTTTTCTTCTTAAATTATTCTTCCAGATAGGTCAAAGAAGAGGTGTAGATGCCCAAACTGTGTATCCTGATTAAATCAAAACTAATTTACTCACTGCATAACTGTCAACATTATACTTTTTTTAAGTCAAATAAACATATTTTGAACCAGAATATTTATTTAATAAAATGTGTCTTGTTTCTATGTGGTATTTATTAGATTTCATTTACAAAGTAAAATTTCTAGTTCAAAATATCAATATATGACTTGAAAACCAAAAGTCGGAAAGTTCGCTGAACTAAAACTGAATTCAATTTAGTTTTACCTGCATTAGTGTCGGAATTATATATTTATTATACGAAACAAAATAGAAAGAAAAAAGCCTGTTTTTAGATCCAATATATTTTTTAACGCTAAGAATGCATTGAATTTTGAAATTCAATATTTATTTTATGTAAATTAATAACTACACGAGCGTCTTTTAGTAAGTTTAATAAATATTGTATATTGCTAATTTCGTTGAAAAATAAATTTTTAAATTTTAAAAATTTTTTCAACATTTGTTTTCTGTGCTGTACAGGATGTCCCATAAGTCTTCAAAAATTCTTAAACAAATTGTCATATCGGAATGCATCTTGCCTATGAAACTTCTCAAATAGTCAGATTTTTTGAGGCAAAGGAAAAAAATACAGTTAAAGACAAGTAGAGAGAATTCAGATCAGAATAAAATTATTTTAATAATTTTATTCTGATCTGATAATTTAATTAGTTTAATTTTTAATTAGTTTAAAATATTCATTAAAATTTATCACATTGTCATATGCCGGTGCGATTTTCATTTTAGTAGTTGTCTAATAGTCGGAAATTTTCAGGCAAAAGGAAAAAAATAATCTTTTAAAGAGTCCAATAAGTCCGTCCACATTTCAAAAATCCATAAAGAAATAACACATTGTCGTACTGGAGAGCGGCTTTCACCATAAGACATGTCAAAGTGTCGGAATTTTTATAACAAAAAGTAATTCAAAGAAAAATTGAATATTTTGATTTTGCTTTTGCTACAAAAAATCCCACACCTAGAGAATTGTGACGATGGAATCCGCGCTCCGGTATAGTACGACAATTTGTTCATTTTTTTTAATGAATTCTTGAAATGTGAACTGACTTGTTTGACACCCTGTATATTTTCTTCACAATATATTACATGTCAAATCATGGGTAAAAATGGCCCCTTAAAACGAAATGTATTTGATGAAAGAATTCTATTCAAACCGTCACCTTTAGAATTTACGCTTTAACAAATTATTCCCTTAGTTTTTCTGTTTTGTTTTGTTTTGAAATGTGAATGGATTTGTAGGACATCTTGTATATTTTCTTCAAAATCATGTACATGACAGATCATGAGTAAAAACATCACCTTAAAACGAAATGTCTTTGATGAAAGAATTCCATCCAAACCATCACCTTTAGAATTTACGCATTAACAAATTATTCCCTTAGTTTTTCTGTTTTGGAATGAGAAAGGATTTGTAGGACATCTCGTATATTTTCTTCAAAATTATATACATGGCGGATCATGGGTAAAAACATCACCTTAAAACGAAATGTCTTTGATGAAAGAATTCTATCTAAACCATCACATTTAGAATTTACGCATTAACAAATTATTCCCTTAGTATTTGTGTTCTATTTTGTTTTGAAATGTGAATGGATTTGTAGGACATCATGTATATTTTCTTTAAAATTATATACATGACAGATCATGGGTAAAAACATCACCTAAAAACGAAATGTCTTTGATGAAAGAATTCCATCCAAACCGTCACCTTCAGAATTTACGCATTAACAAATTCTTCCCTAGTTTTTCTGTCCTTTTTTTCATCCTATAGTGCTCTTTTTCTATTTTTATCAAGCTTATTTACCTACACTATGCATTTATTACATAACTTCCTCCCGAGCAGAATAAGCAAAAAAAGGCATCCCCTAAAACAAAAGCTCTTGCATCCCATCCTCCCACCCAGCATCTTCCATCATTCTTGTGTAGCATCATAAAAGCATGCTGTCGACGTCAAGGCACCTCGTTATTTATTCCCACGTCCTTCATAATGAATGCAGCGAAATCGCTCGGAGAAGATCTCAAGGGGGATGCATGGAGTTCATGAATAATCGAGGAATGGAGAGATACTAACGAAGGCCCTCAAGCCAGGCATTTGCGCCTTTGTTCGGATTGCGGCCGCCTTAGATGGCGATTGCATGAGTTTTGCGTTTTGACTCGGGATCACAAAGAAACAAATGCAAGAAAATGACCCGACGAGTGGCTGGGAAATAGAGAAATTTATTCCTCTTTCCCTCGCTATGCAATGGGATGATGTTGCTATCTTGCGTGAAAACCGAATCGATATTAAAATTCAGGATGTCTTTTTAGGGGTCTTATCTGGTGTAGAAGAAAAAAAAGTGGAATCCCATGTTATCCTATGGGAAAAAATACTTATCCTTCTTGTTCGTTCAAATTTCGAAATTTGAACAATATTTTTTTCAGCACTTAGATAGGAAGGTTCAAATATTTTAAAGATAATTATGATTATTTTAAAGATAATTATGGGTATTTTAAACATAATTATGAGTATTTTAAAATTTCTGTTAAAGTTTCAAAAAATTCCGAAAAGTATAAAAGTATTTTTTACTCGTTTGTAACTTTGGACTGGAAAAACTTATAAAAGCTTAGAACTTGGAGAGGGATAAAATACATCCTTATCTACGTGCTGAAAAAAATACTCTTAAAGTTTCCAAATTTGAATGAACAAAAAGGAAAAGTATTTTTCCCATAGGATAATATGGGATTCCACTTTTTTCTTCCCCGCCAGATAAGTCCCCTTAACCCCGTCAAGGGCGGTGGCTCATTTTTGGACCACCTAATTTTAATTCCTAAACGCCACATTGACACCAGAATTTTGGAATGAAAATTTTCCTTTTATTACGTATGTGAACAAAAGCTTTTGCTTAGTTTTAAATAAATTTGTTTGTAAATTCCGGTGTCGGTCATTTTCGGCATTTTACGAATAGAAGAACCTTGCCCCTGAAAGGGTTAAGGGATATAACTTGACGCAACTCGGGCAATTTTACGGAGGTGGTAAAAAGCGTCGTGATTCCTCAAAGATTTTTTAAATTCCAGATATTTTTCTCGTTCTATAATAAGGCGGTTAAAAAAAAATATTTTTCAACGCTCAACAACACAAAATTTTCTAACATATTTGGGGCATTCTCACAATCTTTTGACTTTTATGTCCCTGAATAATAATTTTTATTTTAGTACATGTTCTTGTGTTTTTTTTTCTTTTTTCCTATACTGGGAAACATCCCATTGCATGATCGCATAACAATATTAACGAGATAAATGAGTTTTGGACGATGTTGGGCGTCCAAATACCAGGAAAACCCCCATACCGTCCCGTGTCCCTGATGCTGATTTTTAAGTTTGGAGCTGTCTGTATAAAATTGTTTCAATAAAAAAAAATTCGATGTAATGTTTTTCCGAAACTGGAACTATTGTTTTATATAAATATGTAGCAAAAAATTAACCTGCACACATTTTTAGGGTTGTTATTATTTTTTAAACTCTGTCCCTGGGTTTTAGATTCCTTACCGTCCCTCTTCTAAAATTATACAGAAAACCATTTCAGATGCAGCCACAGAATTTTTTTCAAGTTTTTTTCAAATATGCTAGAGAAAAAATGTCTAAAATTCTTTGACAGAAAATTTACTGCAGAATTTAAATCAGCACTCAAATATCAATTTCAAGAATCGTGGATTTATGGATAGTGTTACCGTCCCCAAGGTTTATTCTTGCACTTTTCGAGGTAAATTATTTTTTTTTTAAATTTAATCCAATGTAAATAGCTGTTCCTAAAAATCAATGAACATTGTGGCTACCACTTAGTCTTAACATGATTTGCCTAAAATAGGTGGTAATTTTCCTTACCGCTCCATCCTTACCGTCTCTTCCCCCCCCCCCCCCATTCCGTCCCCTTTTTCCCTATACCGTCCCTTTTTTTTTACCTTACCGTCCCTTCTTTAACACCCCTTTAAGACAATGCTATACCAAAATTTTGTACTAAAAATACTGCATTATTATTATTTCTTATTTGAATGTCCTGTGGGTACTATGCAAATTCATTATAAGTAAAAATTTAGAAGAAAATAAAAAGTTTTAGTGGTAAAATGGTAAAGAAAATTAAACTCGCAAGTTTAACATAAACCTCAGTTAAATAAAAAAATTTCGCTGCTGACCATTTTTTCTTTATTTTGAATCATTAAGGCATTCGTCTATTAGATTAAAATGTTATTTTAGCAAGTTTAATTTCACCAAACTTTTATTCCCGAAAGTCAAAAGATTGTGAGAATGCCCCATATACGGGCTCATTAATTAAAGTTGACACTCAGCATGGCGCTTGCAGGCATGATTATTGAAAGTGATTTGGAATAGGACAGTTCTTTCCATTTTTAGGTGCGTTCGTAATTATATAAATACGTAGCACCTATAGTCGTCGTTCTGTCCGTCTGTCTGTCCGTCCGTTCGCATATAATAGAGCAAAAACTACCCAACCGAATGGTCTGAAATTTTAAATATATAATTGTTGCATTTTTTTTTTCATTTCAAATTTTATGAAATTCGGATGTATAGTTTAATTACAGGACATTGAAAAGTTTTTCATTACATTACGACCAATGGGAAAAAATGATTTCAAGTACATTTTTAATGATGTTACAACCTTTCGAACAGAATGAAATCGATATGCACTTATAAAGTGCACTAAAATATACATTTAGTACAATATGCAGTGCAAAAAATATTTATAAAACTAGTTATAGTACGAACGCACCTCATTTGCCACGTTTGACGTGCAATTTCTAACTTGTTTGATAAAAGAATTACACCTTGAGTTATAAGCGATTTTTGTCTCGTGACGGCTTTTCTTCCTTTCAAGAGATGTCGCGTCCGGAAATTCGGATCGAAACGCAACCTTGACAACGTTTTCTGGAAGATCTTGTACCTTCATTGAAAAATGTAATAACTGTTCGATTATATAGTTTCTGAATAGTATGTGCCAATTTCATGCGTTTGCGAGCAAAACTTAATTCAGAAATGTGTCCGAAATTAGCCAGTTGAAATTTCAGAACAGCCAAAGAAAAAGGAAAAAAATGCGTAATGACTTTTGTCATTGGAAAACTTGAATGATTTTACCCTTCCCGTGGTACTTCTCCGAAAGTGCCCTTGCTGTGCAACGTTCTTGTATTATAACTAAATCTTATTTACTACAGGGTGTAATCAGATATATTGAACGCATTTAAAAATCAGTAATAAGTAATAAGTAAAAAGTGACAGCTATAGAAGGTATACTTATACGAGTCATGTCAAAAATGTCTTATTAACGCTTCCTTATTTTAGTTCCAAATATGACCGATGGAGGGGGCTGAATTGCCTCCAACTTTAATAATGCTCGAAATAGCCCTGCAATTTCAAAACGTAAAACCTTTTGGGGCATTTCAACAGCTAAACAAAATGAAGGTTAAAAGATGATTGAATTCGGATCCATTTTTATACGTTAGTAAGAGGGTTCTGGCAGTTGGGCGCAGCGCTACCACTCTAACGGTCAAATATGGAACTAAAAGAAGGAAGCATAGTAAAGAAACTCCCAACTTTATACGTTAAGCTCTGCAAGAATAATTTTCATAGATTTCACTGTTTAATTGCGCTACTGAATTTTAAAGGCTTTCAGTCCATTTGAGCGAACACTATCAATGAAGCATACTACTAACTTGACCGGCAATTCTGTTATATGACAATAGTAGAGAAATGGCAGTATACGGGTACAGCAGGCGACGGGACCGTCCAGCCGCACCGCATGCCGCTTCGGTCATTGACGCCTCGAGCCTACACCACCACCGCCACCGTGCACCCACCTCCGAAAACAATTGAGACGCCCCCTGGCGGGAAAACTAGCGTTTTAAAAACAAAAATAATGCTTTTCAACAATAATACCACACTATAGGAGAGTAATCATGCTATAAGATGAAAGCTAAATTTATATTTTCATTTGTGACAGTGATAATTAAAAGTAATAAGTAAACAAAACAAAGGAAAATGTCAATTTTTTAATGAAACAAGAAAGAAAAAACCATGCGTCAAGAATTGATTATGAAACACTTTCCATCACATTCAGAATAATGTAAAAAACATTGTAAAGTTAAAAAACTTAAAATATTACACTAATTCAACCCTATGGAAACGCATAACACATTTCAAAACCCAATTTCAGCTGTTTCCATCTACAATCGGAAAATTATCTGAATTTTTTCAGCAGCCCTGTATAGGATGTATTAGATTTGTATCTACTATCTGTATGCATACCAAAATTTTGTTCACTTAAGAAATACATATACTTCAGCTGAAAATTCCCCTTCAGCAATTTCCCCTAATAAGAAGAATGGTACGTGAATACGTTTGTGCAGCCCTGTATAGGAGGTATAGAATTTATATATAGTGAGTAACATGCAAAAAGTTGATTAGATTTGAAAGAGCATACAGGATTTTAAACCGTACATTCCAGCAGTTATTACTCAAAGACAGTACTGTAACGGATTTCTGTTGTGTGTCCCTGTAAATGAATAAAAAATGCCATGAATGCCCTGTTCTAACGTGACCGTAGTGAAATTCAGTGACTTATATCAGTTTCAATACATATGAAATAGCGTAATGTCATTAAAATACTCTGCAAACGATTTATCCCCATATACCATAAAGTAATGGAATACTTTTGAGTGCACCTGTCAATGAACTATTAATCCTACATACTTCCTATACAATACCAAACATGCTTTGGTGACTCTAAATAACGTTTATCAATTGCATGAAAATCCGAGTCTATTTACGGGAGTTAGAGCGTGGACAGACGGACAGATAAACCGAATACATAAACACTTTTCAACTTTTTTGGAAAGTGTTAAAAAGACGATTTTAAAAGAATTTTATTAATTTTTCACTAGTTTGGGATTTGATCCTACTGTAAGACACTAGTTTTGCAGCATTTTAACCCATAGATGACCCGCACCCCAAGAAATATTCATAATTAAGCAAAAAAAATTAATTTTAAACAAAAGAAATTAATTTTTAACTTAATGAATAGCCGGAATTGCCGTATTGTAAAAAATGTTTTTCCTGGAGACATAAAATTATTTTAAAATATTTTTAACAAAACGATTCGATCGCCCCGAGCGGAAAAAATGGGTTTTAATCGTACCCTGTAATCATACAGTAAGATGAAGGCTAAACTTTTATATTTTTGTTTCTGAATGGCTAACACCTTAATTATAAATGGTAATTAGACAAAACAAAGGAAAATATCGATTTTTTATGAATAAAGATGATTTTAAATTAATTTTATTAATTTTTACGCTAATCTCGGATTTGATTGCAATATAAAACACTAGTTTTGTAGGATTTTACCCATTGGAAGAACCACACCCCTAGCAATATTCACAATTCAGCAAAATCAATACATTTAAACAAAAGAAATTAATTTCTAGCCTGCTCAATAACTGGAAATTACGCATTTTTAAAAATATTTTTCCTAGAAACATAAATTGTTAGAAAATATTTTTAACAAAATGATTCAAGCGCCCCTAACAGGAAAACAGCAAACAAAATAAGACAAATTTATTGATTTTCACACACGTTTCGCTGTTACATTATCTTGAAAGATGGTAGTTCGCGCGATTTTAACTTTGTAATACCGATAAATATATAAAACTTCAACTATTAAATGACAAAAATATATAAATTGCTGAAAAATTATCATTTTTTTTCTACGAAAGTTTTAAATATGAATACTATCTTTATAGTTGTCAATGTTAGTTTTATGAATTCTTCAATACATAGGAGTAAATATTAGACTACACTTTAACATATCTGTTTTTAACATGGCGTAGATCATGTGATTGTACTTCGCCTTTCCTTTCAGAAATAGCAAGTATCCACTTTTAGATTAATTTTACACGAACTTTGAAAGGAATTAAACAAATTCTTTACAGAAAATGTCCTGTTTACAAATAATTTCTAGAAAATCTAACAACAAAGTAACCTTTACCACAATATTTATCCGCACCAAACTTGAATACTTTTACTTTATATTTTGAAATTACAAATTTTAACAACTATTTTTATCCACAGTCTAAGTTAAATTTACTGTTTTACAGAAAATTATTCGCAAAAAAATTTCAAAGATTTTTAGAAATATTTACAAAAAGTTTTAGAAATTTCACAAATTAACAAAAAAATTAAAAAAATAACAAAAGAGTTTTAAAGAATTACAAAAACTTTTTAAAAAATTCACAGAAGTAAAAAAAAAAAAAAAAAAAAAAAAAAAAAAAAAAAAAAAAAAAAAAACAGCTACATAACAATTAAAAAAAAATTACAAATTAGTAAAAAAAAATACAAATATTTTCTAAAAATGTTTTTAAAAATGTACAAGTTAGCGAAAAACAATCCATAAGAACCCACAAAATTTAACAAATTAATCAAAAAATACACAAGCTCGCAAAATAATTTCAAAGTTTTCTAGAAATATTTACAAAAAGTTTTAAAAATGTACAAGTTAGCGAAACAAAATTCATAAGAACCCACAAAATTTAACAGATGAATAAAAAAATATACAATCTCTGAAAATAATTTCAAAGTTTTCTAGAAATATTTACAAAAAGTTTTAAAAATTTCACAAATTAACAAAGAAAATTAATAATAGAAATATCACAAAAATTACAAAAAAGTTTTTAAAAAAGTTTAAAAATATGTACAAAAATTGCAACATAACCAATTTTTTTTTTATTGCAAATTAGTAAAAAAATGATCAATATATTTTTTAAATGTACAAGTTAGTGAAAAAAATTTCATAAGAACCCACAAAAATTAACAGATGAATAAAAAATTATGTAACTTTTCAGTAAATATTTACCAAAATTAGAAAAGTTTTTATTTATTAAAAAAATGTTCTTATAAACATCTAAAATATAGATAAGAACTGGGAAGGTAATCACTTTTTGTTTTTAGCAGATATTATAAGGGAATATACAAAATAAAAATACACATACCGTATTTTATGGAAGAAACGCCGCGGCGTTTACGAGTTTGAAAGTTATTTTTTTCTCAAGTGCGGCGTTTACACCATGTGCGGCGTTTACGATTTTTTTTTTCGCGCGCGTAAAATGGGCTAGAATAAAAATTCATTAATCCCATGAATATATTATTATAAGACCGTTCTCAAGTCCCCTGCTCAACAAATTTCTGACTTTACCGATTATAAAAACTGTGACATTTCGGATGATGATACTGAACCATACAGGTGGACAAAGAAAATTTACTACACTTCCACTCAGATATTGACAACTCAGAGTTTGAGGGTTTCGAGTAGAAGCTAAAAAGGGCTAAAGTGCATGCGACGTAAAAAGCGTGCTAAGTTGCGACGGCCACTTAAAAAAATGTTGTACGCCTAAGGAGAGGGTCCGCGTCCCACGCTCTAAATGCTTTTAATGACAATTGACGTCTCCTTAATTAAAGAAATTACATTAAAATATTTAAAACCTGATTTAAATATTTTAAATAAAATTTTAGCATCCTAAATTATAAAAACGAGGCACATTACACTGTTCAGAAAACATTGATTAAAGTTAGGTCAATGAGACATTGTCGACAAAAGTAGCGTTCCCACAGGTGCGGCGTTTACGATATTTTTAAGCTTGGAGTGCGGCGCTTACGACGGGTGCGGCGCTTACGACGGGTGCGGCGCTTACGACGGGTGCGGCGTTTCTTCCATAAAATACCGTACTAACTTTTTTGTTCATTTTTGGATTTTTTGTATAAATGAAAAAATTTTGTATCCTATTCTTAAAAATAATTAAATAAATAAAAAAAATAATCACGTTTTAAAATGAAAATGATAAAAATTATAAAATGTTATTCTTGCTTCACTTTTTATCTTTTTTGCATCAATGTTTTGTATATTGACAGTTTAGTAACACAGTATATTGACAACAAATGTGTGCATTGGATTTTATTTTACCTTTCGGCTGTAAATTAGAGGATGCACGGACCAAAAATTTCTGGTCTGGACGGGCCCGGCCCGGTATAAAAGGTAAAACTTCGGCTCGGCTGTACTCGGACCATAGAAGTATCAGTTACATCTGATTTGAAGAGTCCCAACTCAAGAGGATCTCTTAATGATACAAAATTCTTTTCTTTGAAATTTTAGCAATTACAAAAACCACTGGTAATTTGTTTCCCTCACTGTTACGAAAAATTACTCAAATGTGACAACGAGTGCAGGTGTGATATGATGAAGTATTTCATCGTCGCAAAGGGCCCTGATTGTTATTATTATTATTATTATTAAAAAGTAAAAGTTGACTGAAAACTAAAAGTGTGGAAGTTTCTACCCTTTTTTACCCTAATTTTATTGCTAAGACTCCATATAAGGCTAGTTGGGGCAACTCGGCCATGATTTTAGAATGTGACTCCGGAGCTTCTGACAATTCAGCTTCAAAAAGCTAATGTTCATTTGAATTAAAGTCTGAACTTCTGTAAATGTGTTCAGTTAGGTTCCCCTATCAGACAAAAATGCTCAAAATTACATTTTAATAATAAAAAATATAAAAATATGCATATTTCATCTTTCTTTCCTCATGGGTCCAGTTGCCCCAAAAAATGGGGTAACTGGAGCAGGGGGGTCTATGTTCCACACGCGTTAATATTTTTTCATATCGGATATCAGGTCCTGTTTGAAAAAGTGTAAACAACTTAAAAAAATTCAAACCAAGCAGATCATGTAAATTATATGTCAATAAACAGCGTTGTAAGGGAAACCTTTACTGTCAATGTGTCTAAAAAAAGCACTAAAAGTGAAAATATTAGATTTATTTATACCAAACTCGTAAAACTTAAGTAAGTACTTATGTACTTTAGTATATATAATAAGTATAAAAGTCACATGGGTATTTTAAGGAAAAAAATAGCAAAGTAAATCTATAAACAAACGGCTATGTAAGTACTTAAGTACTTTATTTTTATCCAGGGGTCGCATTATATAGGGAAAATTTTATTTTTCCTACCAGAACCCTTAAAGAAAGGTGCGATGAAGATATTATTTTCAAAATAGTGGTAGGAACGATAAAAGATTCCCTATAGAATGCGACCCCTGTGTATAGTACAGTTTCAAGGTCTGGCTATCTCGCTTTCAGGGGCAAGGCATTCGTAAAATTTTGAAATAATTTAATGACACCAATATTTACAAGAGAATCTATCTGAAAACAAGTAAAAGTATGATATATTTTCGCGTACTTAATAAAGGTGAAATTTTAATTATAAAATTCAGGTGCCAATGTGGCAATTAGGAATTAAAATTAAGTGATGCCATAACGGCATCACCGCCTCTCAAGGGGTCAAGAAATTTGGTTTGATACCGCTCAATATGCTTTTTTTAAATTTCATTACGTTATTTTAATAAGGTATTCTATCATTTTCTTTATTGTGAGTAAAAACCAATGGAGAAATTTACTTCCCGTAGTAAGAGAAACACAAAAAATTATTTATAACTATTGGGGTAACTGGATCCAGCATGGTCCAGTTACCCCAGATACATATCCCAGTTACACCATTCTTGAAAAATTTATGGGGTAACTGGGACACCGGGCTTATATTTGAAACATGAAGTAAATATCTATAGATACCTAATAATATTAAATTTAGTTATATGTCTGATCTTAAAAAAAAAAAGATTGTTTAAAAAAGTATTTACAGTATTTTAATAAAAAGCCGAGGAAGTTCAGCCATACTGACGTTGTTTTCAAAAAAAGAAACGTAAATTTTTGACAACCTATCACAGCAAAGTGAGAGTTATGATTGAGTTGATACACGTTGTTTTAGGAAGTAGAGATAAAGGGGCATTGTTCACAAAAGCTAAAACTTAAAAAACACCAACAGTTTTTATAAAATAGCCTATGGTCCAGTTACCTCGTGGGTTCAGTTACCCCAACAAACCTTATCGTGTCGGAAATCTGCCCGTTTTTGGTGTAATTTTCATAAACACTGTGGTGAAGAAGGACTGCCAATTTTCTGAATTTATATTAATGGTAATGCTTAATTCATTTGGTAGTTTTATTACAGTTGCTACAATGTCTTTTATCAAATGTAAGCACATTTTCCAATTTCATTCCATAAAATACCGTTCATTGAGACATTAACAAACAACAAGATAGGTTAATTACATTACTTCTATAATCGACAATGATGGTGACTCGTGGGTGAGCTCTGCGATTAAATGAGGCGAAGATTTCTATGGACAAAATAGTGGTATTCAATGTCCCTAAACATTGAAACTTTTGATCATGTAAAAACACAGTTAGGTGTATTTATTTATGAGTTTTAATAAATTATCCATACTGCACTTGTTTATTTACTTAATTATATATTTATTAAAAAACTAGCATTAAAACTTTCCTTATAAAATATCGAATTTTGTTTTGAGAAGACAAACATAGAGCAAAGACATATCAAAATAGATGTGTAATGTTTAAAATAGGTTTTAAAAGTTATCTATTTTCCTTTATTTTATGTTTTAGCAAATTATCTAAAAAATTGTCAGTAGTTATGTTGATATTTATTTAATCATACAGTGGCGGTCAAAAGTTTCCGGCCAGCATAAAATTTTTGGTTAATTTGTAAGTATACCCATATGAAGAGGATTCTCAAAGTGATATACTTATACACTTTATTTACATAACAGTTAAGAACTTATTTATGGAATAAAAATAAGATATTAATAAATTTAATTGATAAAATTAATTGCAAAAGAAAACGCATGTTCTCAAAAGTTTCCGGCCACCTTAGCATGTTTGGAAAAAAATGGTGTTATAACAGAAAATAACAGTGATCAACAACATTTATAATTAGTATTTTGTATTCATACATTTAGCAATAAGTACTGCGGCGCAGAAACGTGGCTTCGATTCAATGAACGGTTGTAGATCGTCAACGTTAAGTTTTGACCACGGTTCTTGCAATTTTTGTAAAAATGCTGCTGAATTGGAATAGTTATAATTCCACACACGTTTTCAAGTTAGTTTCAAAGATTTTCTATTTGATTCAGATCGGATGATTGGAGTGTCCATTTCAAAAGCGGAATTTTTTTGTGCGAAAGCCACTGCTTGACGAGCTTACATGTATGCTTTTGGTCGTTATCATGATGCCGCCGTGGTCAAAATTGCGACCACAATTTTTCCTCCAATAAGGCAGCAAATGATCTTGCAAGATATCCTTATGCATTGCACTATTCATCTTGCCGAGGATTTCAAATAACGGACAGGCACATTTTCCAGAAAATGCTCCCCACAGTATAACGTGTCCTCAGCCATGCTTCATTGTAGGGATAATATATCTCGCATCTTATATTTTGTTTTTAGGTTGTCGGTTGTAATGTCATTTATCACCCCCAAAAAGATTGAACGTCGATTCATCCGAAAATAGTACTTTTTCCAGGTTTCACTTGACCAGTCTTTGTATTCCTTGGCAAACGCCAGTCTGGCCCTCTGACTATTTTTACTTATGAAAAGTTTTTAAACACCGACTGTTCCACAAAGTTCTACGTCACATAAGCGTTTTGACACTGTAGACATACTTATTTCAGCAATATTTTAACACCGTAAATCACGTGGAATTGCAGCGGTATTTTTACGCGGGTCATCAACTGCTTTTCTTCTGATAATTCTGCCGACAAGCATAGTCGTTTACCAGGATCCCCCGGACCGTGGCAAATTCCGAAGGCCATGACCATCTTTATATTTTTTTAAAATATCGTTTACAGCAAATTTTCCGGTCGACAACTTTGCCGCAATCTTACGAGAGGACTGTCCCTTTAGCGACAAACAAATCACTCGTTTAGGAACAATAAATTGTTAAACTTTTCACTTTTTGAATTTCAAATACGTTATTCACGTTGATTAATTAACAAACATGGCCAAAAAAACACTTTAGCGATAGCAAAAACTAATGGATGACGAATGGCTAGAAACTTTTGCACGCGCAAATTTTGAATTCCTCCCCTTTGCATCAAGTATCTTAAGTATCCAATCAAAATGATCACGTGGTCAGAGGTAATTTGCTTATTCCTAACTTTTGGAGCAATTTTGATTCTTCTTCGCTGAAACGTTCTGTCAAACAAATCAAAGAATCTAACTGGCCGGAAACTTTTGATCGCCACAGTATATCTATATTTTAATTTTTAGGTCATCCTAAAGGCTGGAGGAAGTCCTTTCTAACACTGCAAAAAAGATATGTCACATTAATGAATAAAAAGCTGACAATTTTGGCGCCAATGGAAAACCGTTTAATTTACAGAAAATATCTGTAATCTATTCATTGAAACAGTTTTTTTCTGTAAAAAATGTAGATTTTTCTGTAAGAATTACAAACCCCATATTTTATACTGTTCTAAAAGAAAAACAGTTAATTTCTGTAAAGAAAATATAGATCTTGGGAATTTTACGAAGAAAATCTACATTTTTTAAAGAAAAAACTATTTTAATGAACAAATTAGAGATATTTTCTGTAAATTAAACGGTTTTCCACTGGCACCAAAATTGACAGTTTTTTCCAGTTAATTTATGACATTTTTTTTAAAAATCTTTTAACAATGCTTCTTCTTCTAACAGTAATCTTTTAAGTGCAAACGAGTTGCCTCTCGTAATCAGACTGCATGCGATAGAGACAGAATTTTTTTTAAATTCATGCTGGAAAAATATTTTTAAGAACATAAGAAATCAGTAAATTGAGATCCACAGTTTTCAAACAAATTGCATTTGAAAGAACAGTTTTTTCTGTAAAAATTACAGGGTTTTTTACAGTGTAATAATAGTTATTTAATTTTTCAATTGAATTTTACACAAAATTAAAATAATACCTCAAAGAAGCACAAAACCCTTCTTAGCCTAAAATTACCAAAAACTTTCGGTGGTCAAATAGTCTATTTAATAATGTTGAGAGCAATCGGAAGAAAAGAGCATCTAATTGCTCCGTTATTGGGGGAACTATGCAGTGCAGTTCCAGTACTTCAGGGGAACGGAATCTGAGATGGTATCGCAGTTCAACAGATGTGCTGGAGGTGAAACATCAAAGGGAATATCTCCAAATAAAATTATTGCTGATTTGTAAACCAGATGAATTAAACTCATTTTAAGTTTTTAACGTTTAATAAAAAATACACATGATTGTTACATGCATGTCTCTTTTTGAACCCTGGAATATTGTATTTATAGGTTTTGCGTTGGAAGACACATTTTTTGACTTTTTGAGATAAACCACTTAAAAATATCCTTTTAGTCTTGCTTACACTGAGGACACCTCACGCGTTTTTCATTAGAACTATGCGTAATAATAGGAATTTTTTTACGCGATTTGAATTAAAATGCTCAAACGATATTACTCTTTCATGTATATATTTTTTAAAATATCGAATTTTTTGAAAATTTAATAGTTCACTGTAAAAAAAAAAAAAATCTGTCAATATACACAAATTTTTACGTAAAATTTTACGGAATAGTTTCATTTCTCTAAGAAAACAGTACAATTGCCGTAACCGACATTTTGAGATTATAAATCAGTATAAATCCAATGAGTTTTTCCTAAATTTTACGGAATATTACTGTATTGCTTTCAAAACAGTACAAGTTCCTCAAATGATGTTTTGAAATAGTTGCTTTTGTATGGAAAGCAAAGTAAGTTGTTGTATATACTTGTCTTAAAGTGATAATATTTTTATTGAAATCCCATTATTGGCTAAATGTGATTCTATATTGAAAATATATTCAATGATTTTCCAATAATGGCTAAATAATATGTTTTACATGACATTTCAAGTAAAACCGATAAAAATTATGGCGTCATCTATAATTTGTTTTTGTAAACAACTCACTTTTTTTTAAATAAAAAGCTAACTTATTTTTACGATATTTAGAAATTTTAAATCTTAGTAATATGTTTTTAAGTTTGAGACCGTTAAAAAAGAAATGTTACAGTTTATTTTTCATTATGATTTTAAAATAATGTTTGACTTATTTATAGCAAGCTGTTAATACATTTTTTTTAAGTTTGTGTTAGGATGTTTTGAAAGGAAAAAAATGTATTTTTAAGTTTAATGTTTTTTTAATCTATTCACTTTAACAGATTTGCAAATAAAATTTAAAACACATCTGAAATATAATAGTGAAATTATTACCAAATTGACTTTTATTTAATTTTGATAAGCAATAAAGGAAATTTATTTTAATACCATGTAGTCATTATCTTTAAATCAGACATCCCGTATTTTGCACACTAACAGAAATTTTTCCATCATTAATTAATCAGGAAACGTCGAAAAAAAAGTATCTCACTAAGTATAAATTGCTCTAACTGAAACCGTATAAAGCTAGGGAAACCTGTATTCTAAAGTATATACAGTGAACATAAAGAAACTCTGTTTAACAAAATATAGGGGAACTCGGTTAAGTCACTCCTGGTAATATAATATTTCCAACATTGATGAGTTTCGGCGCATGTAGAATTTCGAAAACGTTTCCCGAATAAATAAAAAAAAGCCCCTAAACTGTTTTGTCTAATTTCAGAGGTTAATCGGCCTTGATTTCGCGTAGTCGGATTGACACTAAATTTGTACCAATTGATGACAGGGACGTACCGAAATATTCTGAAATCTGTAAGTACCACACACTCCCCATTTTGGATTTCGATAACCAATCGTCTGTCCCACCATCACACTCGAGCGTGTATATGTTAAGGCACGTGGCACGCAGTAGTACAGGTGCCACTGTAGTGATCGAGAGATTAGTCTTTCATAAAGTCAAAAAAAATTGCGTGGTCGTGTGATTTGCGGAATTCCCCCGAGAGCAGCGGTGATCCCACGACACAAATTCATTTCATGTTTCCCTTTTTCCCACATCAATACACACAATTGAAAATATATTTCACTCGTGTTGTAGTTGTAAGATAATAAAGGTAAAATATTGTCCTATTATAATTTTTATTCACCTTTCATCCTTCTTAAATTTCCCTGTATAGATATTTATCTCATTTTTATTTTCCATCTAACAGAGCTTTTTATTGTATCGTATTACCAGGAATTGAATAGAACAACGCATTTCTTTTTCTTTACATGGAACTAGTGTTTTATAGTTACGTTTGGCTGAAATTCACAATTATAACAGAATTCTTTTTTAAAAAATACAACTTTATGCATTTATTCATGTCATTTTAAAAGTAACCAAAATTCATGGACTTTTAACTGCATAATTGTTAAAACGAAATCCTGTCGTAGACGGAAAATATCCCAGATGAAAAAATACAATGAATTGACAATGTGCCTGCTAAAGCGGAATTTTTTTTTTTTTCGGTCCCTTGCAAAATAGTTTTACAGTTTTTACTGCCTCATTCAAAGCTACAAAACATTTCAACGTATTTGTATATAAATGGTACTTTATCTTCTAATTTTTGAAAAAAAAAATGTACATTCCTAATTGAATGATGCAACATCATAGGAAATTGAAGCACATAATCCTGAAAAAAAAAAAAAAACTATATATGATTACATATTACATATCATCACATCAGATATAATTTACGAGTGTTTTTATGTGGAATATCTGTTCTTTATCGGAATCATTCATTTTTGAGTGGAAATAATAAATTTTCCCTGAGATTTTCCTTTCTTACCCTTACATGTTAAATATTAAAAATGGAAACGTTCCTTTCCATTTAAAAGAAAAAGGGAAGGTTGTGCAGGGGATAGAAGTTTCATCCAAGTATTGCGAGTAGCCAAGTTCGAATCCAGGGGAAGTCACGGCGATTGGAAGCGTGTACATTACAGATACCAATTCCTTGTAAATGTGCATCTATATATAAAATAATTATTTAGACATGTTTTAATTACGTATACTTCTTTCTAAAAACAGAAATGTCCCGTCTTGAATAACGGAAAATTCCCATGCTAACAAATATAAAAATCCCATGGGAGTAAACGGAGGAATACAAAAGCAGAAGTTCTGTGAAAAACAGAGAATAGGCGGCAACTTTGCTGCCAGTAGATTCTCCGTTTACTTATTTATTTATTTATTTTTTAATTTTACAGTGTCTCATCATTTCAACATTTTAGCAATCCAATTATTTTTTTAAATGAAAGCGTTAAATTCAGTTTGATTCGGACCAGTAGAATGCAATGCAAAGCCTTCTGAATTTGCTTCTGAAGTCTTTTTCGTTAACACTATGTTAGACTTAATCGTAAGAGGATGTGTCTGAAATAAATGTGTTTATGCATGTATTGTATTGTAATGTTCTTCAATGACTGTTCATTATGTACACAAATTTTTGCAGGATTAAAAGTGTGCGTTTTATGTTTTTTTTATTTTTTTATATGTCTCCAAAATAAATTCTAAAAACGTCCTCTTTACTCATGTAAGCATTTTAACATCTCGTATTACTTTTACTTTTTCTACTTTCCGAACACATAGTATGAAAAAAGTACTGTAATCATAATGAGTGTGTATGTGAGTGAACACGATAGCTTCCAAACGGTGCTTCGGATCGAGCTCCCATTCGTCGAGTGCGTTATAGACCGCTGACACAAGAATAGTATAGATTTTCGTACTTAAACCAATTTTAACCCCTTGAGGGGCGATGGGGTATATTATATCCCACCTAATTTTAATCAATCTTGCACCAGAAAATTTTAATTAAATTTTACTTTCATAACTTTGGTGGGAAAAAGTTTAAAAACTGCTTTTCTTTATTTTGAAATAAAATTTTCGAATTTTCCGGTGAGAATTCAACATTACAGAAACACAATTGATTGCCCCTGAAAGCCACTTTCAAACCACTTTCAAATCATTTTGCGACCGATTCTATAGTGAAAATCACCCAGGAAGTGTGAGTGAGTAAAAGGATTAAATACCGCGGTGATGTAGTCAAACATGAGTGGCTCAGAAGTAACATCTGCAGTTTCGAAACGGGAGGTCCAGTGTTCGAATCCAGCTAATTCTAATGCGCCAGGATCTTTTCTGAATACATGGTATTCTATTAAATGTTCGGAAAGTCGATTTGCTTCGGATTCTGATTTGCTTTTTGTAGTGTTTCCAAAAGAATTTATTCCCGAATTCGATTATTCCTTACATCGCTTTAGCATTAAAAAGAAAAAAAATCCCCTTTCAATTTCTTAAATGTTAAATTAAAAGTAATACCTCTCAAAATATAAAATAACGAACAATTGATTTCAGGGGGAAATTGCCTTTGACAACAGCTCGAGAAAATAAATGGGAATCTTTGCTCTTACATTTTCCGCGCAGATCTCCAAATTTTATTCAAATCATTGATTTTCGAAGAAGTGCTTGGATAGGGGTTGGGAGTGTCATATCACCGAATCAAAAGAATCTCTCCTAGTGACAAGTACTCCGGAACTCATGAAAATAATTATCTAACCCCAGAATATTAACTCCCAAATCTATCGTCCCTGAATCCATTCATCATTCTGGACTTGGCTGTAGAAGAAAAAGAGATTTGAAGAATTTGGGAAAGCAACCGAAAAATATTTTGAAAATGCAATGCCATTGTTATGGTGAAACAGCTGCAGTGTTAATAATAATGCAAACCATTATTTCTTATGATAGAGTTGTTACTCAGTAGACCCACATAACCAAATTCGCTTGTGTTAGAAAGATGCAGTCGCAGTGGCAGAATGATCGCAAACAACCTCTAAAGTTTGGATCACAAGTATATACTATTATACAATTTGAAATATTTACTATTGCTTCTAGCTTGGTTCTAGTCCCTCTTTCGCGCTGCAAGTAGGGTTATTTTGAAAACTGAACGGAATCCGAAAATGTAAGCTCCACGCGGAACATTTGGCGAGTAATCGCTGCTAAGTATTTTAAAAAGGAGTGTAGACCCCAAGAACTGAAGAAAACTACTTTCAGAGAGCTCTGATGTGTGGAATTTGTGCTGATATCAATTGAAGGAGACACAAACAGCGATAAGTTCGTCTTTGATGAAGTCATAAAAAGTAAACTATCACAGGATGTCTTTTCGACCGTTTACCCTTCAAAAAAACTTGTTTATGAGGAAGTATCTGATATTGTTTGTGATAAGATGATCTGAAGTGATTAACCTGTCAGCGGGCGCGCTGTCGCAAATTTTATTTCAAACATAACTTTTAGGAAACTTTGCTCCCACAAATGGCACTGAAATTAAAATTCATTTTTACTACTGGTATGTATAATTGCTCTTTTAACATGTCTTTAATTACTATTATGAAAAATCTTTCATTTTTAATAGCATAACTTTTCTTACCAAAAAAAAAAAAAAAAAAAAAAAAAAAAAAAAAATACGCCACGTACCCGCTCCTACATGAAAGGTTAAATGCACGTCACCTCTTGCATTGAGCCGCTGAGTCAATTTATCAGTAGCAGCAGATTAATGAATATTACTTTTGTATATGAATTCCATATACCTTATGTCACGCATAAATAGCGATGCTAATGAGTGGAGACATTGGAGAGGGAACATTCGTAACATCACAGCTGAATCACTGGTTAGCAAAGTATGGTATTAAATTGAAAAGCATATTTCACTTTGCAATAGGGTGACCGACTGGAACACGTGTTGAAGCCTGGTAAAAGAAGAAATAAACAGTGTATATATTTGCGACGATAACAAAACAATTGAATTAGAGACATTATATACTTTGGAGAATATAATACACATAGTACCTTTTTTTCTGGGTCCCTTCACACCTTCAACACATTGCAAAACCTATCCCGTAGCATTTCCCAAGCAAATTATATGAAGCACGATTTTATAGAATAATGAACATTTATGTATCACACGCTTCTTCCAAACTGCTAGTTGTGACACTTGATCACCTGACCTCTTGATTATTCAAGCTGTTTCAAATATGATGGGTCATACGCTAAATCAATGTCTATAATCTACTCCAATTTTGCATGAACTGTATTAGAAAAGGGAAAATTCTAGATGCAACTTATACTCTGAGCAGAGTAGAGGATTTAAGTCAACTCAGACCCCCAAACTCATTGAGTGAGTTCAAGAAATTCACTCACTGTGTTCAAGCAATCTATGATCTTTTCTATATCCTTACTAGATATAGCCCTCTGGCATTCACTCTGAAGGACTGTTGATATTCGTTTAGTAATTCAATGTTTCTTCGGATACGGTAACTATCTGTTGTTGTTATCGTTGTTGCGTGTTGTTATATCAAATATTTGTTTTTAACCTTTTCTTTTTGGTTAAATTTGTACATTTTTCATTTGTTACGTAATTTACTTTTATTTTTTAAATACAAGTAAAAGTCATAGTTACAAATTTATGAACATGCCCATGCGCACACTTTCGTTTTGTTCAGATGAGATGACTTTTTTTTCAGTGTGAAGAAGCAATTCTGATCCCAGTTCCACCACCTCCAAAACCTGAGATAAGTTAATTTAAATATCGTAGCCTGAAAGGAGGAATTTGTTGCAGCAGGTTAGTTGGCGCATTTTTATGACAACTCTTACCGCTTTCACCAATATGTGAAAACGGGGAAAGCATACTAGATTAATGTGCTCACATTTTATGCATTAAAATATTTTCGTTACAATCTGTCACTTTCATTTTCTGGTCTCTGATTTCACCTGTGTCCCGAATGTTATCTGTTTCTATTTATCCTTTCTTGAGGTTTCGTTTCTATATACTGTAAAAAAATCTGTAGTTCTACAGATGTAATGTTACATGCTTACTAAACTTTCATCTATAACTGTACAAAAAAAGCTGCAAAAATACAAAACTAGTTTTTGTAAACCTACAGAAATCTGTAGCTTTACAAATGAATCTACTAAAATAACAGTAATCTTACTAAAATTTTATTTCTAACCCTGGTTGCAGTTACGTGAAAAGTTCTAGGCATCCCAGTTTCCTAAAACATTCTTAGTAACCTTACAGATTTTTTGATTTTCGGTGCAAAAGTTTATCTGTTACATGAATTTTTGTTGTTGCCGTTACATAAGAAGTTCTTGAAATCCCAGTTTCCTGGAAAAACTGTAGTAACTTTACAATTTTTTTTTCTTACAGTGTAAATATCATTAGTCTTTTTCCCGCATGTATCGTTTTAATATTAAACAAAATACTAATTGTAATGGTGGGATAAAGAAAAACCAGTTACATGTATGAAAATTAATAATATACGCCAATAAGCTTATCTTTCCAATTAATGAAATAAATCTTGCAAAAACATATCTTTATCAGTTTATTTCTATGATTGAAAAGAAAAGAAAAAAAATACGCTTATTGTAATCTGTCTACCGCTGAGGTTATATTGGACCCAGTTTTGCCAGATTAAGGAGTTTTTTGTCCCCAGATTGTTGATTGTCACCGCTTTTTTGAAATAGAAATATCCGGCATGTTTAAAAATAGATACTATTTTTAATTATAAGTGAATTATACTATTTTTATAAGGGAATTATACTATTTTTAAAAAGTGGTGAAAGTCAAATAATCTAAAATAAAAAAGTCCCCAATCTGGCAACACTGACTGGACCAAATTTCCAAATTTATAACATCGTAAATCGTAATCGTAAATTTGAATGCAAAAATATTTGCATAACAGACGCACGAATTTTCGTATAACAAACGCACGAATTTCCGTAAAACAAACGCACGAATTTTGCATAACACGCTTTCACTACAACATGGGGCAATTTTTCCCAATGTGTTTTTAAAAATCTTCGCTTACTGCCTCTATTTTATTTTACGTTTTATCCCCTTTAGCCATAAAGCGAACGCCACAGCAGTTGAAACATCGAGACATAATATGACATTTGAAGTTCGGTGGTCCTTTTATGTGCGGGGCATATAATGCCTCCCTCCCCTTCTGTGTGTATTTCAAACAGCGCTACCATTTTGGATGTTTGCTTTTCTGTCAGGCAAATGGGGGTTGCGAGTGTAACGCTCCCCTCCTTTGCCCTGCATATGTACGTAGAGCAGGAGAAAGTAGGTTCTCTCGATAATTTCATTAGAACCCAGGTCTAGAGACAAAAGCCCTGGGGTCTTTGTGAATTTTCACTCCCGTCACCCTTCTGTTCTCTGTCATTGCCGATACCATGCCTATCAAAATGGCCTTAAACCTCAAATTTTACACATTTTAGATTAAACGCAATAGTCTGATTTTAAGGGGGTCCGGGACACATTTTCAAATAATCTTTATTTATTCAGTTAAAATTTCGAAATTTTTTGTGATGGTTAACCTTATCATTTGTAGACAAAATCACTTGATAAAACTTCTCATACTTTTTTTAAAAATTTAAATTTTAAATATTATTAAAAAAGTGAGGTAGTTAAAAATCGTTATACCTCGAAATATTATTTGTAGAATTTCAATTTTTTTTTTCATTTAAATAAACAGAAAGATATAAATTTTAATTTTGATTCAGCATTTTAAAGAATATTAATTTAAAGAAAAATTAAAAATATTTAAAGAAAAAAAAAAATGTAACTTAAAAAAAACAAACATATTTTCAAAAGTAAATATTTTTTTCAAATTTGCTAAATCAAAATTAAAGTAAAACAATTGAAGAAGCTATGTTCTAAGTTTGAACCATTTATCTCTAACGGTTCTTGAGTTATAACAGCTTAAATACGTGAAAAGGTAAAAAAAAAAAAAAAAAAAATCATGAAGAAAAACGCATTTGCACAAAAAGTCGTTTTCATGACAACTATTGCTTGAAAGCTAGATTTTGAAAACAAACCAAAGCGAAAAAATTAATATTTCCTGTTCCAATTAAGATAGAAACATGATTTATACTTCATTTTAAGCAGAGAAAAACAGAAAATTTTATAATGTAATGAATTTTTTTTTCAGAAAATTTGAAGATTTTTGTGTCCCGCACCCCCTTAACACTTTCCGTTTGAAAAATTCTCGTGACTTCTTCTCTGTAACTTTAGTAAATATACCTTGATAGCCACAAAATTTATATATGCTTTTGCAATCCCCGACAGCATGTCTCCTATAAAAATTGGCGAGTCTAACACTTATTGTTCTATGTGCATTAAATTTTTAAAATCTATTTCAATAAAACGTTACACTAAATCAAACATAACAAAATTGATTGAGATACACGGCAATATTTTTTCCCTTATAGTACCAAACAAAAGAATTGAGATACATATTGACAGTAATTGTATGAAGTGCATTTTAATGATGGTATCCCAGGGACGACGAACCTTTTCCCATCCACGTGCCAAATTTTTCCTGAAATATATTTTATGTGATCATGACGTGTCAACAATAGAAATTTTAATGGACCAAGTAATATTGAATTAAAATTACTTAAATTTTTGCTTTTAGCATTGAAAAAATATGACTAATATTTTATGTTATACTTTAGAAATTTATTTTTAAAATGTTATTTACGTTGTCTCATCTTAGATGCCGAATAATTTATATGAGCTTCGTACTTAGTTATTTTTAAGAAACTGCAAGTTGAATTGAACTCATTTGACAAGATTTTTTTACTTGCATTTTTCCTATTATTTCTTTCCTAAAAGAATGACTCGCAGAAAAAATTGTCAAAATAGCAAGCGCCAGAATCTACAGTGGTCTTTAGTGTATAGAATTGAATTCCAAGTTGTTACAATTTTACCATCGGAATTTTTGCTTATAATGCCTTTTAATATTTCTTTTGCGATAATTTCTTAATTCTCTCTTATTCTGAAAAATTTTTGAGCCAATATTGAGCTAGATTGAGATACATTAACTTATATTTCGATTTCTTTAATCTATAGGACAATAACAACCAACCGAACTAAACGAATCCAGATAAACAGAGAAAAACATCTAGATTAATTAATGCATTTTGGAAAATTCTGCTGTATTTTGATGTAGAACCTGAATCTATGCCGTGCCCAAAATAATCTGCAACGTGCCAATTATGGCACACGTGCCATAAGTTCGCCGTTCCTGTGATATACTATCTCAGTCACAACGAAATTGATATAAGTTATTGAGATTGACTATAGCAGACTGGCCCAATCTTTCGGTAAGAAGAAGCGCACATTATCTAGTGGCAAACAATGTAGGGTGCCATTATTAAACCATAACTGGTGCCGTGGTGCCATTTATTCCTCACGTATTTAAACTCATGTCATTTCTTCATTAATCAATGCGATTCAGATAAAATAATAAAGTGTAATATAAATTATATATTCACTGATTTATTCGACATACAAAAACAGCCATGCAAAAATACCATTGTTTTGATAAAAATTCATTCATTTTATTTTAACTTTTTAATAAGTTATAATAATTGGGGACGAAATGGCAGTTGCGCACAAAAATTTCAAGACACCAATTAAAATTCAACATGATTGGAAGCACACTCTAAACTGAAATGTCTGAAATTCAGTCACTTAAGTGTCTGAAACGGTGTGTTCAATTTTCAGACATTTTAAAATGTCTTAATTTTTATGACACTTGTATGTGTCTGAATTTCAGTCATTTAAGTGTCTGAAACCAGAGTGTTCAAATTTCAGACATTTTAAAATGTCTTAATTTTTAAGACACTTGTATGCGTCTGAATTTCAGACATTTGAAATGTCTGATTCGCGCCCATGTTTGACCCACCTCTCCCTTGTTGGCAACAGGCAGACACTTTTTATCACATTTAAAATAATAATAATATTAGTAAGCATTATGCGTAACCATGATTTGACCACCTTCAATACTGAGAAAATATTTTACCATAAAACAGGGGTGCGCTTGTTACAGAAGAAGGACATGATTAATGCATAGGCAAATTGGGTCATGCTCCTCCCCCCCCTCCTTCTAAATTGAGGGGGGCCCAAATAGGGTATGCAATTTTCGTAAAGCTGATAATTTAAATCTCTTTCGACCTTGTATTGATTATGATCAATACTTTTAACTTCTAGAGTAAAATAAGATTAAAAACAAAAAATATATTTGTCTAAATACAGGAAAACCTCTCAGTAGTAGCCACCTCGGAATCACGGAATTTGTCCGCTATTCGAAAGTGTCTGCTTTTCTGAGGTAAAAGTATACAACAATGCATGCAGTGAGAATTGAAAAATGTGTTTCCTAAATAGAGGTCTTCTTTCTTTGGGAGTGCCCGTTATGAAGGTTTTACCGTAAAACTTTCATAACGGACAATTTTATTTAGCGACCACTCACCTTTTTCAATCTGTAACTCATACATAAGTATATATATCTTTACCTCAGAAAGCAAACACCTTCGAATAGCGGACAAATTCAGCATTCCCAAGGTGCTTGCCGTTGAGATATTTTACAGTATTTAGATAAATATATTTTTTGTTTTCAATCTTATCATACCTTAAAAATTCAAAATATTCATTATAATCACAGTACAATGTTTAAACAGTTTCAAAATATAAGTTTTACAAAAATTGCATACCAAATTGGTGAGCACTAAAATCTTAGAAGGTGGTAGTGGTGTGCGTGTGTGTGGGGGGGGGGGGGGGCGCTGCCCAGTTTTCCCATGATTTAATGAAATCCTGCATCCTGCGTCTGCAAAAAATCAAACCTGTGTTATTGTTTGTTAATAGAGGTAGGTGTCCAGTATTCAGGAGTGTTCGTTATGGAGGCTAATGAACGTTCCCGAATAGCAGTCACCTTTTTTTAGCGAACACCTTTTAAATCCCCCTATACTACTCTAAAAGTTAAAAATATTCATAATAAGAGGTGCAATTTCGAAAGAGATATAAAATATCAAATTTACAAAAATTGCATACCAAATTCCTTCCCTCCCCCCCCCCCTCAAAAAAAAAAAAAAAAAAAAAAAAAAATCCGGGGAAGGGACCATTGCGCAGTTTACCCCTTTAGCTTCCGGTCCAACTTCCGGAACCAACCCAACCCTGCTATATGTTTTGCTAAATGATGGAGGAGTCCGTTACAGAGGTTTTACTGTAGATATTTACACTAAAACATCCGTAAGAAACGTTTCCGAATAGCGGACACATCTATTCCCCAACACCTATAAATCTGTACATTTTTGCTTCACAATAGCGGATTAATTCCGCGTTTCCAAGGTGTCGCTATTCAGAGGTTTTACTGTATATTCATTTATATATATATTCGAAATCATAAAAATTGATTCATTTTTGGTGACAGAATAATAAATTTGCTTCAAATGAATTCAAGGTACATCGTCTAACATTAATCAATAATAATTTGCAAAATTACTTTAATCATATGAATAGAAACATGCAAACTAACAAATTAATTATTGATACATGATAAGTTACAACATAGATTGAAATGCAACAAAAATGATATGTGTTGCACAGTATCAAATACACACATACACCCCTCTCCCGCCTCCACCTCCCATAAAAATCAGATTTAATTTTAATTGCTTTCTTTTTAAATAGTTTCATGATTTTTCTACCACCAGATATGTATAAAAAATTGTTTTGAAGGAAAAAAACTAAAAAACATTTTTTTTATTAACATCACAGTAAAATATTTTTACTTAACTTTCATTTGTTTTTTAATTAAAAAATATTAATTATATGAAAATATATATACAAACAGTGAAAACAAGAGAATAATAGTTTTTTAAAGTCACGTTATCTTCCTAAAATATTAAATATCATTGTTACCAATCAGAAGACATAATTGATATTAATCGTCTCGAATATTAGAGTATAACTGTGTTTTAATAATCGGTTTATTTAGATTAGAAGTTTTATTACAAAAATGAAAACCCCTTAGAAAACTAAGTGGCCCTCTCATGGGTCGCAAATGGGTATTATTTGTACCCATGTATTTTTCTTTTTCTCATATTATTTTCATTTCTTTTTACGCATATTATTCAACATGATTTAAAAAAAAATACCTCATATATGAGCTTAAAAAATCCAATATATTGGATTAATTACGCCGATTTTTATGCTTTGCTTATAATTTATTTTCAAAGTGGTCCTGTGTCTTTTAATTTAATTATGTTATTGAGATTGAACATAGCAAAAATATATATCGAAGTATTTTTTTAAATAAGTTTTTATGAGGACTATTAAAAAAAAAAATTGCATCGTCATGCAGTTCTTTCCACTGGAAAAACTGAAACTTTATAAAAATTCAGGAATTCATGATAACTCAATCTGATGCTTCCATGATTTCTTTTTGTGCTCCATTTGAACCTTCTGAAGCAAAAGAGAGTTCATAACAATTCCCAAACATAAATTTACATTTGTTAATATCAAAACATTTACTTCGATAATATAGACTCCGTAAAATAATTAAACGATACTGTTGTCAATAAAAAATAAAATTTACGCATAAAATTATATCAATAACACAAAGTAACTAGAAATTGCAAAGAAAGAACTTAAATATGTAATATCAAATAAAAATTAGGATTTTTTAATATTGCCATATGAACATTTTGTAAAAATATAGATCAGTTGATAATCAGAAGAACTACTTACCTATTATTAAATAAATATTCTTTTTTAATAACATAAAGGAAAAAGTAAATAATGATTTATATATTAATTTATTCTACACGAAATAAAATTATAGCTGAAAAATATACATCGTTAATAAAGTCAAATATTGAAAAATGAAAGGTTTGAATAGTGATTATGTTAATGATAATCACTAAATCTCAAAGATTTGTTTATTTTAATTATTATTTATATAGATTATGGCACATAAATAGCATATTAATGAAACTAAAATTTGTTTAGTTTTAAGTGGTACTTTGACAAGTTTTTCAGAATTAATTTTAATGGTAATTTAAATGAAGATTGCAATTATTAAAATGATTATTTTAATATATGCATTATTTTATATTCTGTAATGGTTTTTATCCGCAAAAGTTTAATATGAAATGCCAATTAATTTGGAGTGATACATAAGCAAAAAAAGCAAATGATTCACTATATAAACATTTAATTTATAAAATGAAGATCTAAAGAAATATTAATCAAATTCATTAATACAGAAAATGATAATCATTCATTGAAAATGTCAAAAATGAACACACAAACCTTTAAACACAAAAAATGTTTATTGAGTACAAGAAAGAAGCTAATATGAAAAATGCAAATTATTAATTATTAACATAAAATAATATAAATAATAGATTAATAATACTACATATAAATGAAATTTCAATGTTCAGTGTTCTAAACTGAGCGATATCATATCGTTCTATTCAAGCTTACCTTTCAGAGGGTTATCCAAAATATTTTATATGGGAAATCCAATTTGATTTTAATATTTACAATTTTCTTGTATTTCAACTAAAATTTTAAATAGTCTAATTTATAATGGATGAAATAAAGTTATTGAAAAATCTGTTGAAATTTCAATACACGTATTAAAAAATCCAATCCACAATTCTTTATTTTATATGTACTTTCCGAGCAATTACAACGCAAGCGGTAATCCAAACAATACTTTGTTCGGAATTGTAATAAAAGCGTTCAATCGAACATCTTTAAAATGAAAGGCAAACACACACATGAGATGGTCACTGTATTTTACACCCAAGAATCAATTGCTGTAAATCCTAATACTCCAATTAGATAAAAAGCATATCTCTTCACACACAGAAAATATACTGTGTCAGCTTTTTTTTTTCTTTAAGGATGTCATCGACTCGGTGACTCACAAGTGATGAAACAGCACAAGTACCAAGTGATGAAACTTTAAATTACTAAAAGTTTTATCAGCGGGAAATGAAATGTTTTGAAAATTAAGCAGAATTTACTTTGCTAGTATACTTTAACAGTCTCCTTCGTCGAGCCGGTAAAAAAAGCCGTTGCCTGCCAAAATTGCAGAAACAAACGAACGCATGCGAACTTGTCGTATTCTGATTGGCTGAGATGTAATAATATTTTCATGATATGTTTTACAATTGGATTTGTATTTAACCCCTTAACAGTGACATTTGTTTTCTTACAAAAAAATTAAAAATGGGACTGGACACTACTTTTTCCATACTAAAATATTTACCTTACTTAATCGAAAAATATCTGACAATCAATAAAGATAAATTTACAGTTACAAATTAGTGGTATCAAAAGGCTTTTAATAACGAAGCAAGCAAAGTGTTCTTGCCCGAATCCAGTTCGGGCCACACTGTTAAGAAGTTAAATCTTTTTTTAAATAAAAGGAGGCTTATAAATGTATAATCTCCCAAAAATTCGTACTTTTCATATCATACGCATCAGTTCGTATTTTTTCTTATCTAATTGTAAAATAGTAATGTGCAAACGTGTGCGCTAGCAAGTATATGGGGGGGGGGGGGGAGTCCGAGCGAAAAATTTTTTGAGGCGCTAGATTGTCGCCTAATAGCGAGAGGGCAGGGTCAAATACATATCTTATTTAAACATAATCGTCGGCAGCGGTGGGTGTTAATGGGGCCCATGACCACTTCCCAGATTTTGAAAAGACTTTCCCAGGTTTCTTTACGTCTGTTTATTTTAAAAATATATTCTAAGTGACTATAAAATAATTAAACTCTAATAGTAAAAAGACGTAAGACAATTTTGTCAGGGTCCCCCCCCCCCCTCCTCTGAATTATTCGATGAAAACATTTTTAATTCTGTTTTATCTTTTTCTTCTTCTGTTTTACGTTCATGTTTTTCAAAATTATTTTAAACAAGTGCTATAGAGGGCAGAGTCCCCTGAATATTAAGAAAAAGTTCCAGTTCTTTGTTTCGCTTTGAACATTTAATTTTTTTTTACTTGTAAATTTTTTGTATTGCTTTTTAATTTGATATGTTTAAATATTGTTTTGCTCGATACAATCTAAAAAAGCTCTTAGCATATTCCATATTCGTATTCTGCATTTTAAAAAAGGGGGATTAGGTTGTGGGCTACAGACACACTTGTTACGGAAAATCGGGCCCCCCTTTAAGCCCTTCCCTACATTATTTTTTTTCTTTTACCGGCGCTCATATATACTACTATTTCAAGACATATATCTTAGTATTTTAAAATATTTAGGAGGGGGAATCCCTGTACTCCCCTGTGTACGCCGACGAGTGCTAATGATTTTTTCGAGAACTTCATATTTTTATGTAAAGAATTTTTTAATTACTTTGATGAAAAAATAAACAAATAAATAAAAGATAAAATTGGTTTCAAGAATTGGTTAGCAAACTTGTGCAGTACAGTTTTGACAAACATCTTATGGTCTAAGAAAATTACTTCTGTAAAGTAATATCGTTTAGTGGAGGAAAAAGCATATTTTAAACACCTCTCATCCATTAATAAACATTCTTTGCTGGTGCCCTAATCAAATTCAGACACTTAAGTGTCTTAATCTTTAAATGTCTTAATTTCAGACATGTCACCAGAATTCAGATATTTTTTTAGTTCATTTATACCATGATCACACTTATGTGTCTTAAATTCAGACACCTATGATGTCTGAAATTTCACACTCAGACGTTTAAGTGTCTGAATTAGTATTTCAGACACATAAGTGTCTAAATTTAAGACACCTCTATTTGCAGTGTGTCACCAGAATTTTTATTCGAAACTGTTTAACTTATTTATCTAACATTTTTCTACTTATTTATCTTTTAAACTTATTTTATAAAGAAATTTCTGGTTTGAACAGAAATATATTCATTTGGTAAGAGCCAAATGATCCCTCACGGTCCTTTTAGTGTTAATGGCAAAAAATCCAGGAATGTGAAGACAATTCTGTAAAACTTCTGACTCACAAAAAAGCAACTCGAATCTAAGGTGCCCCATTTACTCTTGTATGTTTACCATATCATAAAATACCGTAAAAGTTTTTCTGCAATATAACTTTTCTCAAACAATAGATATTAAATTAAAGAGAATCAGTGTGATATACAAATACAATCCTGTTGTGGACGGAAAACTCACATGAAATTTTATTGAAACAGCCTTTAGAGAATTGTGCTTACCGAATATGATCATACATAATGCGCAATCATGTATAATGCACACTCTTTTTTGTAGGAAAAAAATGTGTCTCGTGTGTATATAGTAGTATAGTAGTAGTGTGTATATCTCCATAGTATTTTAATAGCAGAAAATCCAGGAATGTGAAGCCAATTCTGTAGAACTCCTGACTCACAAAAAAGTAACTCGAACCTAAGGTGCCCCATTTACTCCTGTATATTTATCAAATAATAAAATACCATAAAATTGAGGTTTTCCTCAATTTACACTTTTGTAAACAGAAATGCACCTTTAAACTGTAATATACCGTATGTTACTGCTAGTATATTTATAAGAGGGTATATTACTGTTAATTTTACGGTATAATACTGGCAGCTGTGGTGCCAGAATTATACCGTAAAATCAACATTTTTTTGCATAGTGTGTACTTCAAATTTAAGATTTCGTCTACTCGAAATAGTAGATATACATGCTGTTCGTTGCGAAAAAAATTCCAATCGTAAAAAGTACACATAAGCAAGCATTGTAGATTTTCATTTGTTTTCCAAGGGACTGCATACATACACTCACTGCCAAAAGTAAAATGCAAAAAAATCAGCAAGTATCGCTTGGATTGACACGAAATGCTGCAGGAAAGTAGAAAATATGTTTATGCATGAAACAAAACAAAGGTTTACATTCAAAGATGAAAACAATATTGAATTTACGTAAGTTATAAGATGAAGTCATAAGTTATAAGATGAAGCACTGGAGTCATTAACAAGAACATGTTTAAAGCGAAAGCAAACAAACAAAGTCGACATTAATAGAGCGTGTGAGTACCCCTCACCTACATACAATGTTTGCAGAGTGTAACCATGCTTTCTATGAGGCGATCAATTAACTTAGAAACAAGTAATCGCCATTCCTCCTGTAGAGTAGTTTGCAACTCTGTAAGAGTGACTGGGGATGGGAAATGAGTACACACAGCAAGGCTGAGGGCATCCCAAAGGTTTTCAATGGATTAAGGCCGGGTGAGTATGCCGGCCACTCCATACGCAAATCGCCTCACTCTCCAGGTAGTCATCGACAACGATGGATCCATAGGGACGCGCATTATCACCCATTAAAACGAAAGTAGGACAACTGCTGCAGCGTACAATGTCACAGTGGGCTCCAGGACTTTATACCGATACCGGGTAGCCGTCATAGAACGTCGTCTAAAGATGTGCAGGTCGGTGCGATATTAAAACGAAATATATGTCCAAACCATGATGCTTTCATCCCGGAATGCACCATATTCGTACTGGATCCGATTTTGTGTGCCTACTTCTTTCTAGATCCTTACACGCTTATCATCTGGTTTCAGGGCAAATCTTGACTCAAACATAACTCAAACATCCGTAAACATAATGTTGTCCCAATCAGGCACAGTCCAAATGATATGTTGCCGACACCACTTTAATCCTGCCCCTCTGGATTGGACAGATAGAGGAACACAAACTCGGGGTACCCGGGGGTACAGTCCATTTATGTGTAGCCTTTGGCGCACAGTAGTGGAAGATATCGTCTTACTAATGAACACTGCAACCACAGATGTCACATGTGTGGAGGTCGCTCTTCGATTCCGCTTGGCTACAACAGCAATATATCGATCGTCCGCGGTGTCGTAAACCATGGACGACAGGCCACAGGTCTTCAGACAGCAGTTTGGCAGGTTAGGGATTGTTTTCATAATCTTGAAATTACGGAATTATGAACGCCGAAGAAAAGAGCAACAACCGTGATTGATTGTCCCTCTTCAAGGCGTCCGACGGCGCGCCAACGCTCAGAATCTTCCATTTGTCTTCTGGAACCCATAGAAATACATCTGCCGTGAAAAAAAAATACGTGCGATAGTTCTAAACACTTTTTATCCGCACTTACATGTAACTCCTGTAACCCTTCGCAATGCTGGCTTCTTATACGACTAGCTTTTTTGCATATTTCTCGACACGAAGCGCGATTGGCTGTTATATAACATATTTATATACTTCCATCTAACTCTGCAGTGAATTGCAGCGCCTCCAAATCAGATTGGCTTCCGAAAATTAACATTTTCCTCTGCGTGGTTAACTTTTAGCAATGAGTGTATTAAAATATGAAATTCAATGTTTTTTGCTGCCCTCTTTTCCTATAACTTATATCAAGAAAAATGTTACCCTGCATCTGTAATAAGGATATCCACTCTTTTACGACCAAAACTTACTGAGTTATGATACTTTGAATTTTATGAATGTTTGGTGTTTTTTGGTACAACATATGCGGCTTTCGGTTTCAATCCCGCTAGTACCAGGTTTTAATTTTTGATGAATATTCTCAGCTTTGTAATATTTTAGCTAGAAATTTAATTATATGAAATGTAGCTTTTCCTACCAAGCATCTATTTGATTTTATTTATTACGTTTAAATTATTAATTTTTCTGGTTCAAAACATGAAAATCTTTTAAAGAAAAAAAATGGTGTCCAAAAAGACCTTAATTGTAATAGGAGGGTAAATACAACAGTTTAGGTGCCATGCCATGACGCACGATTAGATGAACCGAGATAATTTTGTCATATTCAGCATGACTCAGCACCATGTTTTCAGAACCATCTTATTTCTACTTTTGTAGAAAGAGATCATTTTATCAGAGGACACTTACGCCAATGGAATTTCAAATTTTAAAAATAGTTTCTATTTTCCTCTTGTAAAAGCTTTCCATACTGCATATGTTTCTGGAACTTGTCCATCTACAAAATGATGTACAGCATTCGTGGATAACGAGCGTCTAAAATAAATAGTGTGGAAATCGGTTATCCCAGTGATACTTAAAAAAGTGCTAAAATATTGAATCCCTTAAATATCCAACAATGCTGAAACCCAACCGGCCGATCGCAGCGACATCTGCAGGATATTTTCTAAAATTGAAAGTCGATTGCTAGTCAGACTATAGCGCCTAGAATATATAGTGTGGAAATTGGCTATCTCTGTTATACTTAAAAAAGGGCAAAAATATTGTATCCCTTAAATGTGCAACGATGCTGCTGAAATATACAGATCGCAGCGACATCTGCAGGATATTTACTACAACTGCAAGATATTGCTAGTCTATACAATGTAGTACGATAATCCTGCAGATGTCGCTGCGATCGACACTTAGGAATTTAGCAGTATCGTCACACATTTAAGGTATACAAATTTTTAGCGTTGTTTGGATAGCATATTTCCACACGCTTTCCTAAACGCTTAATACCATGTTTACATTGAAATTTGAAAATATCTCGCAGATGTCGCTGCAATCAACTCTTTTGGATTTCAGCATCGTTGCACATTTAAGGGGTTGCAATTTTTAGCACTGTTTGGATAGCAGACATCCGCACTATTTATTTTAGACGCTGTAACGAGGGTGACCAGCTATGATAGGGTGCCTCTATATGAGACTGGTGACATACGTATATGCTTAGACAGACGTTTTTGTCCAAACTATGGCGGACGTACTTTCCAGCCTGGCCTGGACGAGTGAGAGAAGTTAGCAAACATTAGCTTGGCGAGAATATCAGGCTCGCCAAGTTGCTTGGAGATTCGTTTTTGTCCAAAATAATTTCAACTAACCGAATTGTAAATCCTGTATGTCACCACCATCAAATAACGGCAACCTGGCTCACTGATTAACCAAAAGGATAGGATAGTTACAACAAATCTGTAATGGCACCGTTAACTAGGGTGTTCACTGAGCTCTAATATAGAACGGAGGGCTAACTCGACGGCCTGCATCGTCTGCTGAAACCGTATCGCAGCATTTTGAGCGTGACTTCTCCGCCAATGCACCACCTCCTGAATACTAGGCCTGAGCGCTGACGCAAAAATGGCGGCTGCCGAAGGCTGATTTTTTTCAGCGTGTGTACGATCTCTTGGATTTTACTACCAATAATTTTTAAAAGTTTTTCTCTGCTTTGTTTTTCTAAGATTAAATAAGTCAAAGAAATCTTTTATAAAATACTGGTGTCTAAATGTAGGGGACCGTACATACGTTTAAAAAAATCCGTCTGCAGTAGAAGCCATTTTTGTGTCAGCGTTCAAGCCCAGTATTCAGGGGGCCGTGGCGAATGGTAGACTTATGTTACAGCGTCTAGAATGCCTAGTGTGGAAATATGCTATCCAAACAGTGCTAAAAATTTGTATGCCTTAAATGTGCGACGATACTGCTAAAATCCCCGAGTGTCGATCGCAGCGACATCTGCGGGATTTTCGTATTACTAGTACAGTGGAACCCCGATTTAACGACATTGACGGGACTGCTGAATAACGTCGTTAAAAGCGGGAAAACGTTAAATCGGGGTTATAAGAAAAACACTATGTATGTTATTTAAAACATCGCCGAAATGATAAAATCAAGTTTAAATTAATTTAATGAAACATAAAACATAAAATAAAGCATTTGTATGTAACTAACACATTTTGTTACTTTAATAAGAAATCAAAACTTACATTATTTTGCCGTAAATAAATCCGAGATTTTGGTTTGAATGTTTGTTTTAGATTGCAAAACGCACAAGGGGGTCTCAATCATTAAAACTGCATCCAATTCTTTTTCTTGAGCTTAATGTCCTTGAAAAATCTTCAGTTTTTGCAAAATAGCTTGGGCTTCATTGAAAAACGGCATTGATTCAACAACTGCACGGTCATTTTCATCAACGCTTTCATCCGAAGACGGTTCCATCAATTCGGCAATCGACAATGCTTTTGTTTCGCAAGTCAGTATTTCCATAACACATTCTGTATATTCAATGAAATCCCTATCAAGTCTCGCTGAATCAAACTCAGTGGAATCATTATTCCGTATGTGATCATAGGCAGACGGTTCTGATGGGACCTGGGTTGGGAATCCACATTTCTTGAAGCTGTGGGATATGCAGTCACTTGTAACCTTTTTCCATGCCAGCGATATCAAATGTAGTGCTTCCAACACGTTTATTTTCTTATTGGATTTTTGTTGGTCACTGGAATTGAAACAAAATTCCAACTGAAACAATACCTTTCGTACAAGATGTTGTCTGCAAGCCACTTTAAAGGAATGAATTATCCTTATGTCACAGGCCGCTGACATACTGGAACAATTTGGTGGGAAAATTTCTAAGCACACATTTTTCACTGTTACATTCTTGTGAGCTGTGGATTGATTTACAAGCAAGATTATTTAATGGTTTTCCGATTGCATTTTCTTATCCATTTGCCGCAAATAATCTTAAAAAATAACTTCCGTGTTCAAAGATTTTCTATTAGCTTTGTAACTTGTGGGAAAATTTTTAATGTTTTTAAAACAACGAGGTTTTTTAGCATCTCCAATAACAAGCGGAGCTAATACTTCGCTACCACCAGTATTACAGCACAGTAAAACAGTTAGACGTTCTTTTGGCATATTTCCTCAGTTATTCTCCATGATTCTCCATTTCCTTTGTACGTCTTATCTGGATGGAGATTGAAAAGCAAGCTTATCTCATCAGCATTAAAAATATTCTGCGGAGTATAATTTTCTATCAGAGATTGTAGTGCACCCCTTTTCCAGTCATCAACAGTGGCTTGATCGCGTGCGGTTTCACCACACACTGAACTTTATGCCACTTTGTGTCTCTTTTTGAATTCGTCGATCCATCCATTTGATGCGGAAAATCCTATTATGTCTAATTTAAGAGAAATTTCCATAGCTTTCTCTCTTTATATTGTTCCATTAACAGAAATATTAGCAAAGTGTGCTTGATGGAGCCATTCAATTAAGATTTTTTCCAGATCAGCATATGAAGAACCTTTTAAGGTTTTAATGCTTTTGCAGCATTTCCTATTGAACTGATTTTGTTTCAACGGCATCGTGTTGGATTAAAATTGTTTTAAGTGTAGATATTTTATGGGGATTTCGCCAATTCTGCTTCAGTCCTTAAAAAATGCTTCGGTTTTTCGATAATGCTTGCCTTATTGGCAATAGAGAATCGCTTCCATTTTGCAGTTATTTCTCGCTGGATGAAACGAATAAAGTTTTTTAATGTTATCCTTCAGTTCAGTTTCTATTGGAAACCTAACTCTCCTGTCCTCTAGCAAAAACAAATGATTACTTGTTCTTCTAGTTTTTATGTAGAAGTAATTTTGAATGCAGCAAACAAACTGCAGGTTTCTTTGTCTTCCAAAAATGGAAGAAATAACTATTATAGTAAACATCATCTAATCCGGCAAGTTCGGGACTTGAAATCCAGATCCCGAAATTTTCCTGGACAAATCTCGAATATCAGTTTGTTTTGTAGTAGTATTCTCTCTTCTTTTTTTTTTAAGAAGTCATTTCGTATGATGTGGAGTTTCATAATTCCCGCATTGCTGAACGACCTGCTGTGCTCATAAAACTTGATAAATGTATTCAAGAGATAAGATGATTGATTCCACCTAATTGTATTTAACTCATCTATATCATTTTCATTAGCATCAACCTCATCTGTGAACGATTCAGTTGTGACATGGGACTGTCTAAATGCAAACAACCTAAGTCATCTTCTAGTTCATCATCAACTGTATCGCTTTCTGCAACGTAACATTTTCGTCCATTACTACTTCAGGCCAAAGTTTATGCCATGACTTTTCCAAAGTTTCCTGTTTTACTTCACACCAAGTCAAAGTAGTAGCAAAGATAGAGTCTTTAATAGAAAACTATCCTTGAAAGTCTTTCAAATTGCAATCCGATGCCAGTAAATTCTGTAAAATGAAACGACTGTAGTGTGACTTGAAGTTCTGGATCACCTCTTGATCTATGGATTGAAGCAAGGATGTGACATTGGGATGAAGATAGGCTACTGAAATTTTACTGGACTCTAATTCTTCCTTATCTGTATGAGCTTTATAGTTCCTACAGTTGTCTAAAAACAAAATAACCTTAGTGTCTTCAGACAATTAAAAAAATTGTTTAACAGCTAGCACAAAGTCTTTGAAGAACCAGTTTTATAACAACTCTTCATTGATCCAGGCACTTGATTGAGCTCCATAAGTCAGAGGCAAGCGTTTCACGCCTTTTAAGCCCTAGGATTCTATTACTTTCCCTTCACAAAAGCTTTTAATTTGTGATCACCGGATGAATTGGAGTACAGCAGTACTGTTAACCGATCTTTATTTTACTTAAAAATTTTACACTTTTCTGATCCCCATCAGCAATATTAGAATTTGGTTGGTAGACAACGCCAGAGAAGGCCGCTCTCGTCTGCATAATAGATTTGACAAGCTGTAAATTCATTTTCAGAAACAGCAGACTTGAATTTAACTATGAACTCTTCACCACCTACAACATCGGCAGATTTCAGCTTGCCAGAAATATCTAATTTTTTGATACCATGACGAATCTTAAGTTCCTCCGCCAGCCTTCAGAAAATTTCCAATCAGTATCACTGTTCAAATCTCGTTGGAACTGTTTAGCTTCCTCAACAACATTAGGGCCAGTTATAGGTTTACCCTCTGATCTTTTTGCTGAAAACCAATTGCACAAGACCGAATCTAGTTGCTCTAATTTGGATTTTTTTAAAGTTTGCCTTTTACTTAGATTTTTTATAGTTTCCGATACGTTCATAAACTGTTTCAACTTGTCTTTGTTTTATATCTTAAATTGTAGACGGCCCTATGTCATAGTCTTTCATAATGATGTTCTACTTACGCCATTTTCAAACTTCATCACGATTTCTAGCTTTTGAGCCAAACGCCAAACTAACAGACAGATTTTTTTTTTTTTTGAAGACACGACATTAACTTTAGGACCCATGTCACTTGACACTCACTATAAAATTACTCGCAAGCTCTAAAAACACCAAAACATAACACGTGAATTCGACGTTGATGCATGTGACTATCAGTTTGAGCGTCACTGAACAGTGAAACGTAAACTAAGACGCAGAGCAACAGCGAAGAGCAGAAACTTAACATGAAACGTAAACAAAGACGTTGTGACGGCCTTTGACCAGATGGTGCCCCTACACGCATGTCGATACGCAAAGTTCGGCACGACGTCTATCCCTCGCTCCTTCAATGTTTTGCGATCGATATAAATTTTTATTTTTTTCCGAAAGTCGTGCCGGATTATCGAGCATGCCTTAGTATGCCGGATTAGAGGATATTTACTGCATTTAATTTGATTTGATTTCGTTGATTATAGTAAATATCGATTCGAAAGAAAGCAGAAATATAGGTAGAAAAGGTGAGAAATTCGTCGAAAACAATCAATTATTGTTCGAAAAAGTGTTCATTTTCATTTAAGAAAACGACGTTAAATGCGGAAAAGACATCAGAATGAGATTTTAAAAGCGGGTTTTTTTAACATTGTTGGTATAGGAAATTGGTGGGACCAAGCTGAAACGAATTTAAAAACAAGAAAGCGTTATATGCGGGAAGAGTTAAATCGGCGTTCCACTGTATTACATTGTATAGACTAGCAATATCTTGCAGTTGTAGAAAATATCCTGCAGATGTCACTGCGATCTTCATATTTCAGCAGCATCGTTGCACATTTAAGGGATAAAATATTTTAGCGCTTTTTAAAGTATTACAGGGATAGCTGATTTCCACACTATATATTCTAGGCGCTATACTTATGTCAATGGAGAGCTCGTTGTTTTGGCATAGTTTTCCTTCAAAGCGAAACCAACTGAAGAAAAATTCATGGCAAAATTATATCCATGCGCGGACCACCGGATTCAATGTTAAAGAATATGTATAAGAAATTAGCTCTCCGTTTCATATTACAACTCAGTGAGGGTGCATCGATATGAGAGCGGTGACATACGGGATGTAAAATTTGATTGGATGACTCGATTCTGACAAAAGCTAATCACCAAATACTTTGATGAGCCTTCCATTATCGCCAAGCTAATGCTTGTTAATTTTTCTCGCTCGTATAATCTTTATTGTCCAGGTGAGTATCGCCAAGTTTTGGAATGTACGTTTGGCATAGTTTGGACAAAGGCGTTTGTCTAAGAACAGTCTAAGCATGCGACGTGTGCGTATATCGCCACTCTCATATGGAGGCATCCTACGTTAATAATCGTTACGGCGCCTAGAAGATACAGTGTGGAAAACGGCTATTCCTATAATGCTTTAAAAAGTGCTAAAAACTTCTATCCCATAAATCTCCAACAATGCTCAGCGGCAATATGCTGATACGAGCGCCATCTCGTAACTCTTTTCAATATAAACACTGTGTTTTCAAAAATTATAGAATGTTAAATATCGGAAACTATAAATATAAGATATTTTGGTCTGTTATAAGCTAATTTAGTTAAGGAATGACGTGAAATAGGTTAAAGAGCCTCTTTTAGAATGACTATCGTTTTTAAATCACTATGATGGCGCTACGATCGACATATTGTTATTCAGCACCGTTGTACATTTATAGGATTAAATTTTTTAGCACTATTTTGTAGCCGTTTTCCACACTGTATCTTCTAGGCGCTGTAATAATCGCCACTAATAAACAATGAGGAAAACTAACAATCTTCCAAAATTTACCTATATGCATAGGGAATTTGTTTTAGACGGGCCAATATACCATCAGACGTTCCACAAATTCTAACAAAAGGCCTCTGAACGGTTTTTGCCACTATTATATGTACTAACTGACAGAAAAAAATACACCAAAATCTAATAACCGGAAGTGGGTTATTTTCAAAATAGTCTCCGCAAACTCCGAAAGTCACAAAACCCCTATAACTTTGTTATTTTTAAACGTAGAACACTTATTTATCTATCAATTTCACGGCTTTTATGGTCAGGGAATTCATAATAACACTAATAAATTTGGTCCATAGTATCAAAAATGGACACCAACAATGAACAACATAGGTACAATACCAGTTATTATATAACTGATTACAACTGTTATTACAAAGAACATACATATTAAGTTATATGTTTTTATTAACGTGATACATTTGAACTATTCTGTATACTTGACTGTTTTTAGGGTTCCGTACTTAAAAAGTAAAAACGGAACCATTATAAGATCACTCCTGTGTCTGTCCATCTGTCTGTCTGTCTGTCACAGCCATTTTACTCGTAAACTATGGAACGTGGAAAGTTCAAATTCGGGGAAGTAATAAAGACCATTAACCCACATATTTTCAGATTAATAAACATTCATAAATATATTTAGTAAAAGGGTAGAGGGGCTAATTATGCTACTTGAAAAAAAATCTTTTCTTTGTATATCATGTGGGGTATTCTGTGAAAGCTTTTGTAACGCTGAATTCAAAAATACATTCCTTTTAATTTTAGGTATTATATTTTCAAAGATATTGTTGAAAATGTAGCGCAAAAATATGTGCCCCCCCCCCCCCATCTAATTCCGAATCTACTGAAACTAAAACTATGAAAAAAGTAGAGGTAGTAGACGTTAATATAAACCTTGCCGGAAAATTATAGCGATTACCCTAGGTCACATAGTTTTTGAGTAATTAGCATTTTTCTGTTATACACAAATTTCGATTTACGGGCCTTCAGAAAAATTGTTGAGCATCGCTGAATATCCTTATCATTGCAGAAGAATAAAAGCATTGTTGATAATGATTTTCGAAAAAAATCGTCAGTAATTAGCCGAGATATTAACCCTTAAAGATACCGTCAGTTTGGACATACACAAGGACAGGGGCGGCGTACTCTATGCCTAGTTAATAACTCTTAATGATATATATGCGTAATGTAACGTCCAGTAACAGTATAAAAGCAATAAATGTCAAATTTTTAAAAACATACTAATTTAAGGGGTCTCGGGACTCTAAAAAGTGGAAAAAATGAAAAAAAGAAAAATTTCAACATTTAATGTCTTAAAATGTATATGATTTTAAAACACAATTTTAATTGGATGAAAGATATAAGTATGTTCTTTCGTTTCATGTATTTAAAAAATTGCAAGATACAGAATTAGTATTTATAGGGGGCTCGAAACTGTTAGACATTTGTCGAACAAAAAATTGGCATAACAGTTTACGCGCAAGATTACAAAATAAATATTGCAACTAGAATGAAAATTTTGGTGCTTACTTATACTTCAGATTGTAATCATTTCCCTGAACATAAATAAATTTGTATTTAAAGCATTTTTATATTTTTAATACAATGTTGCATTTAGCTAATACAAAATTTTGAAAATTTCAACAGTAAAATCACCTAAAAAAATATTTTTTTGAACAATAGAAAGGAAATTTTAGGTTCAGTGTATACAGACTAACATGAAATATATGTTTTAAAAATTTCATGAAAAAATATTCAGAAGTTTTTGAGGTATCCTGCGCGTTATGCCCAAAAAACACCATTTGGAAAATAATGACATTAAAGTTTCGGAAACGCCGCATCAGCTATTGAGCGGGTATAATTCTAAAAGTCAAAACTTCTGTTGTAATGGGAATTTCAAGGAAACAATTATATCAAAATATTCAAAAAAGATAGGAGTTTAACATCTAAAAAAATAAAATTTCGTAAATTTTGAAGCTTTAAGAGTGCTGCGACCACTTAATCCTTTCCGGCACTAAGTAATTCTATTTATAAACTTATGAAATAATGAACTGACACCAGAATTTATAAACGAATTTATTAGAAAATGTGAACTTGCTTATTTCCAAGATAAAAGGAAAATTTTAATTAAATATTCTTGGTGCCGTTTGTCTGTTTTGAAATTAAAATTAGGTGTCCGTTTTTTAAGGGCATCGCCCTCGAAAGATTTAATTAGAATGAATCGCATAAATACTGTAGGATTCGCGATAGTTTGCATTGATTGTATCTCTCAATACGTCTCGAGTGACTTTAAAAGTTAATTAAACACCTATCTGGAAAAACGCGGCACTGACCAAGGCGGCGTTGCAACTTTGAGACCTCAATTGCAAGCGCGCTTAGCACGATGCCAAATTTAAACTTTGAACAAAGGTTTTGTTTTAGCTACACTGTAGAAATAAAGGTTATTACTACGCTGAATTTAGTTTCATGAAATGCCAAATGAAGTTTAACTATGCACTGCTTTTATTGTCAGCACCGAATCAAGTTCATCATAAACAGATTAGGATAATATTAAAAAAAGAGTTATACGAATAGCTATATTTGATATTATTTAGGTTCCATATCTCTTTGAACTTTCATGGTATACCCATTTACACTTTTCTAATATATACAGTTATACCCAACCCTACGTTGTATAGTTTTTTACAAAGTCTTAGTATTCTTTTAGCAACGTTTTTATTTTATTTTTTATAATACAATTACAAATTCATATATTTATTCTACGGAACCCTCTGTGCGCGAGTAATGCTCGCACTTGACCGTTTATTTTATAAAAAATATCTACTCTGACAAGCACCCTTTAAATAAGGTTAAGAAAAGGTGCAGCAATATAGGGATAAAAATGTCACTCCTTCATTATCTATTAGTTCTCATCAATGGTCTCTAGTTCATCTAACACTTGGATATCACAATGTGTAACTTGACATTATCCACATACAGAACTGCATGGAATCTTGTATGTCTTGCTACTGCAACAGTTACCGCTGAAATCACTTTTACAGTTGCAGTGTGTAATTTTCAATAAAATGCCTGGTGCAGGATTCATATTCCACATTACTGGCAAGTAGAAGGAAAAAGACAACTGAGGGCCAGCAAGTGTCGTGCGTAGGGAGCAAGTAATGGGATGATTGTCAGGTGACATATGATCCCGTCTGGTGACCAGCCTCCGCCTGCAGACTGGTCGTTACCCGCCGCCTTTCGTCTGGCTGTCGCCAAGTGGATGAGAAACAAGTCAGTTATAAGATAAGGTTATTTTGTAATGATTTTTTAAGAGTATTTTTAAAAAAACAAAGGAAAATGAAATTGTTATACGTGTTAATGAAGACCTTTTTAGAAGATAAGAACAGGTCTGTTATAAGATGAGTTTTTTTTTTTCAACATACATTTTTATAACAATGGAAAATGATTTTTTAGTTAAATTATTGTAAGAAATTCGTATTCATGAAGACGCGAATATGCATAGGCATTAAACAAAGTAAAATGACTTACGGAGCAGCTCTTTGCATGCACAACCTTCTCCCTCCAAATCCGCAGATAGAATGGCAGACGCTGTTATGTTGCACTTATAAAGCAACATTGTTATATTTTGTTTATTTTTGTTAGGTTTTATTTATCTTTGCTATATATACTTATATTATATTTTATATATGTAAAAATAAACACGATTTACTTGGTTACGGTTATTCTTATTATTTAAAATATTTAAGTAATTTAAATTCACTTATTATAATTCAAATAACTACTCTTGGTTATTAAACTTTAAGGTTAAGTTAAGATTGCGTTGTGTTCCCCCTGGTGCTCTCAAGTGAGTCGAATCAGATAGTAATAATATATTTTAAAGTTATATGATTGAAAATTCATGTTTAAGCTAAATTAGTTTTGGTAATTTGTTTAAAAGAATAAGAAACAATTACTTAAAATTTAAATACACTTCAACACGCTATTCATAACATTAACAAACTTTATTTTACTAAATTTACAATTCAAAATTATTAAGATTATTCCTTTTCATACGGTAACATTTCACATCCAACAAATATAAAATTCTTACAGCACTGTTATTATAATTAAGAATTTCAATATTGACCCTTAGCTCACGCCATTCGTGAGGTTAATTTAAATTAAATAGTAACTTATACTTTAAACTGTTCTTTAATATCTAAATGCACAAACTTAGAATAATTGGACTTACCCGGAGTTGAGCAACTTGCTTCTATAAAGAGTAAAATAACAGAGTAAAATTACATATGCCACACAGTATGTCCCGTTAACACCGTATCTAGTCATTCAAGCTCACAGAGTAAAATCACACATGAATAGTCACATAAGTCAGTCAAACTCACATAGGGAAATCATACATCATATATAAATAGTCAAACCGTATGTTCCGCTAACACCGTATCTCTCATCTCATCAGCACCTCCAGTAACACAAGGTCTTCAAGATCCGTTCTAGAGACTCTTCATACATAGCAAATCCGTCATGCAAAAACAGCATCAACATCGAACTTTCAACTCTTTCACAGGTTCTTTACGCTTAACAGATGTGTCTAAATATTTCCCTTTTCCTTTGCTGTTATCTTCAGAAGTAGCAATTACCTACGCACCATCTTCTCTCAAATCTGAGTATTCCGCACGATCCAGGTATTCCGCATCCACATCTCCAGGAAAGAGAGAGAGAAGGTTTTCCTTATTCCATGGTCTCTCGCTACCACTTCAATAGAAGGACCCCATTATCAGGTGTAGACTTCCTCCTTGAGAATCAGCTGCGGCACACAGCTTAAAATCAAGAGAGAAACTATCTCTTTTTAGCACCCCGCATGGAGATTCCGCGTCCACATCTCCAGGAAACAAAGAGAAATGGCTTTCATTATTCCATGGTCTCTCGCTATCACTTCGGTAGAAGGACCCTATTATCAGGTGTAGACATCCTCTTTGAGAATCAGCCGCGACACACAGCTTAAAATCAGGAGAGAAACTATTCCTTTTTAGCACCCCACATGGATATTCCGCATCCACATCTCTATGAAAGAAAGAGAGAATGCTCCAATTATTCCGTGGTCTCTGGCTATCACTTATGTAGAAGAACCCCATTATCAGGTGTAAGACTTCCTCATTGAGAATCAGCCGCGGCACACAGCTTAAAATCAAGAGAGAAACTATCTTTTTTTAGCACCCCGCATGGAGATTCCGCGTCCACATCTCCAGGAAAGAAAGAAAGAAGGCTTTCATTATTCCATGGTCTCTCGCTATCACTTCGGTAGAAGGACCCTATTATCAGATGTAGACATCCTTCTTGAGATTCAGCCGCGACACACAGCTTAAAATCAGGAGAGAAACTATAACTTTTTAGCACGCCGCATGGATATTCCGCATCCAAATCTCTATGAAAGAAAGAGAGAAGGCTCCCATTATTCCGTGGTCTCTGGCTATCACTTAGGTAGAAGAACCCCATTATCAGGTGTAAGACTTCTTCTTGAGAATCAGCCGCGGCACACAGCTTAAAATCAAGAGAGAAACTACCTCTTTTTAGCATCCCGTATGGTGATTCCGCATCTACATCTCTAGGAAAGAAAGAGAGGAGGCTCCCATTATTCCATGGTGTCTCGCTATCACTTCGATAGAAGGACCCCATTATCAGGTGTAATACTTCCTCCTTGAGAATTAGCCGCGGCACACAGCTTAAAATCAGGAGAGAAACTATCTCTTTTTAGCAACCCGCATAGAGATTCATCATCCACATCTCTAGGAAAGAAAGAGAGAAGGCTCCCATTATTCCATGGTGTCTCGCTATCACTTCGGTAGAAGGACCCCACTATCAGGTGTATGACTTCCTCCTTAAGAATAGACGCAGCACAAAGCTTAAAATCAGGAGAGAAAATACCTCTTTTTAGCATCCCGTATGGAGATCCCGCGTCTACATCTCTAGGAAAGAAAGAGAGAAGGCTCCCATTATTCCATGGTGTCTCGCTATCACTTCGGTAGAAGGACCCCTCTATCAAGGTGTATGACTTCCTCCTTGAGAATCAGCCGCAGCACACAGCTTAAAATCAGGAGAGAAAATATCTCTTTTTAGCATCCCGTATGGAGATTCCGCATCTACATCTCAGAAAAGAAAGAGAGAAGGCTCCCATTATTCCATGGTGGCTCGCTATCACTTCGGTAGAAGGACCCCTCTATCAAGGTGTATGACTTCCTCCTTGAGAATCAGCCGCGGCACACAGCTTAAAATCAGGAGAAAAACTATTTCTTTTTAGCATCACGTATGGAGATCCCGCATTTACATCTCTAGGAAAGAAAGAGAGAAGGCTCCCATTATTTCATGGTGTCTCGCAATCACTTCGGTAGAAGGACCCCAAAAGAAGTAGGAGAGAAACTATCTCTTTTTATCACTTCGGGATACGGGCCCTCATTTTCAGGCGTTTAGTCAGCTTTTTGTCAAAAGAGTGAATGTGTATTTTTTAGATATGTTCCACTCTCAACTCTCTCTGTTTATTTTATTGTCTAAAATTCGGGAGGGGCAGAGGTAACAGCTAACACCAACTACCGATTTCCTGGAGCTAATTTGCTAAAAATCACCTAAGCCCCCTGACGCTATGATACAAACGTAATATTTAAGTAACGCTACTTAATAATTACGCAACGCTGGCATTTCTAACATTTCATAATCACCTGGATTATTCTAGACACTCATTGCTAAATTTATTGCTTCACAGGACATCTGGTAGGATTTACAAATGTCGCACCTTAATTTCAACTCTCTATTTTACTGCTTTCAAAGCCAAAGGTCACATCAGAAAACCGCTCAAGAAACGGAAATATACCCCTTTCATCACCTTTAACCTAAAAAATAAAGAAACCTATCAACTACAGACACACACAGCGATCCACCCGCGAACACATTCCAAATTCTCCCAACATGAGGAACTAAAACACTGACCCGATTTGTTCCTAAAATTTAACACCCTTATAATCAAGTAAACAGATAATGGCTCAAAACAGCTTTATAATTATTTCTTCCCCTATGTAAATTTTCTAATTACTCTATACCCCTTAAATACCATCATAACAAAGCACTGCCAAGCCACCCACTAGATAAAGGAGAAAGCCTTGACACACGTCCCACAAAGTAAGGCAAAACAGTGGAATTAGTAAATCTTATTTTCTAATAATAATTAATTCATTCTTAACACAAGCCAAAGGAAACGAAACATGCAAGTTGTTCGAATTTTTTTCTTTGTTTTCCCTGCTTTGTGTGACGTTTTCGTGACGCGTTTCAAGGCTTTCTCACTTATCTAGGGAGCGTTGGTCGAGAACCTTCTCGTTTCTGATTGGCTGACGGGTTGTTGAGAAGACAGCATTGTAGGAAGGCTAACAAAAACGACAGGCTGCCGCGGTACCTTTCCTATTAGACTGTTAGAGTCGCGTGACGATCGTTTTGTACACCTACATTGGTGGATTTGAGCATCACGTGACTCGGGCCATCTGAAAAAGGAGACACGTGTAACGCACCTTCCCTCATAGCATGCATGGTCACGGTGACGTCGTTGTGACGTCACTGTGAATCACTGTGGTCACGTCACATCTGTGACCAAAATGCCACCACTCAGTGATGTCATATTGTGACTGAGATGTGAACTTCTTAGAAAACTTTAAAAAATTACAAAAAATATTCAAAACATGTTATTTATGTAAAATTATATTTTCTGGCAATTAAAAAAAAATGTGACGTCACTGTTATGACACTGCATGTAACGTACGTCACGTCACATATGTGACGAAAAAATCACCGTATTGTAAATCACAGTGTGACAAAAATATGAACATAAAAATCTTTGAAAATGAACAGAAATATTACATGCCCAAGTTACCGCGACATAAGGAATGAAAATATATTAGTGGATAGGAAATAGTAAATTCGGACACGAAAAGAGGGGGGGAGGCAGAAAAAGGAAAATGCACGGTAGAAGTATCAACAAACTAGATTTTCATGATTTTCTAGATTTTCATTTTACCAATTTGTTATTTAAGACAGTGAAAGTATACTTTTTTATGATTTCAATTTTATCTACCATTGCAATTTAATCCTTCACTGATTGTTATTAATATGAAAGTGTTTCTCGGAAAAATGGTACGTATTGGAGCAATTTGGATAATATATTTAGAATTAGGAATATTAAATCTGTACATTTTACATATTTAGTTTGCAGGGAGGAAGTTGTTTTATTTTATTTAATTTATTTATTTATTTTTATTTTTATTTTTATTTTATTTTATTTTATTTATTTTTTTTTTGTCAACCAGTGGTATTCGAAACCCTTCTGTGGTTTCAAACTAAAATTTTCTATTACAGTTAAGTCTGTAGCTTTTAATGAGCACGTAGAAAGAATACTCAGAGTTTAGTCATATATGCATTTCTTGCTTTAGAATTTGCATTCAAGTCATATTTTTTCCTGTTAGTGTTTAACTATTTTAAATAACTACTTTTTAAAAAATTCTACTTCTTTCAGACTTTTTAAATAAAATTAGGATTTTCCGAAAAAATATGTATACAAATTTTATACAAAACCCATGCTATAATTATTCGTATTTCAAATTCGTGTTTTAGAGATATGACTTAAAAAAAGTTATTCTACAAATCGTTTTACTCTACAGAAAATAAATATGAAAAAAATGACAGATTGACAAAGAAAATTTTTTTATCCTGTATACTCTCTTTTCATTTATTAAGGGCGTAGGATACCTTTGAACGCGTCAAAAAAGGAAAAAATACCGCTATGTTCCAAGCTTTAAAACTTGTGTAATAAGTCAAAAATAAAAGTCAAACTTCATTTAAATATAAAGCTCATATTTATATTTATATTTAAAAATATACATATATTTGTAAATTCATTAATAAATATTAAAATAATAATTTTAAAAATATATGATAATAAGAGAAAAAAATCTTGCGCGCATGATAAAATCTGAAAATATGCATATAAAGAGGAAATTTTGGTGAAAATAAATACATATTACTTTTAACTTTATGCTAAATCCGGAATATTTGTAAAAAATATTGACTAAATTAAAAAATTGAAAAAAAAAATTGAAAATTTTCCCTTTTTAAAAAATATTTTCAAAGAAAAAAACAAAAAATAAAATTAAATCTTACCTTTTTCCGGTTTTAAGTTGTAGATAATACAGTAATGAATATCTGGTGAAAAGTTTCTTTGATTGCCATGCACAGTTTTTTAGTAACACTGCGCATTATCAAAATTCATCGTTTTGAATAAACGCAATGCAAAGATTAATTATCCTATGTAGTCTTAATATATAGTCTTACTAAAACTGCCATAATTTGTAAACTAATTGGAATTTTTTAATGCGGTTTTTTGCAAATTGTTCAGAAATGATTACGAAATCAAAATGTGCATTAAAAATTTTTCGAAAATTTTGCAGGTTTAAAGGTATCCTACCCCCTTAAGAAGATACGTATTTATTTATTACGTGTGAAACAAACTTTACTTGAAAAAAAAGAAAGAAAAAAGGCAGGTGTTTCATTCAAATAGAAAATTTTCATTACAGATACTCTCATAAAGATAAAATTATTGCGCACTTAAACTCTAAATATGTTGTATACAAAAAAAAAAAAAAAAAAAAAAAAGATTATAATAATACAGTAGGAGCACCTGCTTGCTCAATATCGTCTGCACTCGATTAAACCGCAGAATAAAATAAGGATCAGAGAACTTCTGACTCGGGAAGTTAGTTTTTTTAAGCTAACAGAAATATGCCTGACAATTTAGGATAAAATACGAATATTATTAAAATATTTATGGAACTTTAAAGGTATGTCTTATTTAATTTAAATTTTTTATTCCTGTTTGATAGATTATTATCATTAGTTAAATAATTGTATGTTATATGCAATGAGACTGATCTGGTATTCTTTTCAGAAGCGATATGGCGATGGAAAGATTTTTGAGAAATTGTTAAATGCATTTAATTCATCTAGTATAGTTTGTTGTTGTTTAATAGTACAATTATAAATACTAATTATTTAGTGTTTTTCAAATTGCTATATTTATTTTTTTAATTGTATTTAAGCATTTTTTTGCTGTTTGTGATTTTAATCAAACATTTAATTGTAGACATTCAGAATCAGTTATTAAATTTTCTTTGATTGTAAACTCATTTTCTACGTTTTCGATACATTTATTTTATTGGCATTAAAAAATAAAATATAATATTTAAGCATTGAAATAAAGTGTTTTTCATGCCCGATAAAGTTGAAAAGTGTTTATGACTTCGGTTTGTCTGGCCGTCTGTCCGCGCTATAACTCGCGTAAATATACTCGGATTGACCTGAAATTTTTGGATGTTATTGACGTTTACCATAGCAAGGTCCCTATTTGTAATGAAGTTTGTAGCATGTTTAGTTCATTTACAGGGGCAGTCAATTGTATTCCATTACGTTACGGCCTGTGGGAAAAAAATCGTTTCAAATGATTTTTAAAGATTTTACACGCTTTCAAACAGAATAAAATTGATATTCATTTATGAAGCGCACTAAAATGTGCATTCCGTAGAATATGCGATGCAAATAATAGTTATTGTTCATTTACAGGGCTAAAAAAGGAATTCCAATACATAATGATATAGGGGTGGAGGGAATTGTTTACGGCGTACTTTATTTATGTTAATCTATTTGATATGTAATGAAATTGATATACGTCGTTGAGGTTTACATACTATGAATTATTTCATGTATAATACGAAGTGTATATAGCATTTACAGGAACATACAAAATATTTCAGATACTATATTGTATCCGAAGTACTGTTCATTAGCGATGATTGCTGGAAATGCATTTTTAATTATCATATGCGCTTTTATGATTCACTACATTTATGTGTAGTATATGGTGTATATATATATGCTATAATTCATATACAGGACTATACAAAAGTATTCGTAAGGGTTACTGGGTATTGCTTAAAGGTGGTTTTTAAATAAGTTATGCGTTTTTACGCTGCACTGTATTTAATTTACTAAGAAATGTTTGTAGTATATAGATAAAATGATATACAGGGTCACGTAAAGAATTGGATACGTTGCCGTCTATAAATTATAATTTCTGGAAATGTGATTTCAGCAGTTTTAAGAGTGTTTTAGTTCGAATTAAATTTTAACTAAATAGTGGCGTGTAATAAAGGTTCTAGGTAAACTACAGGGTTGTACAAAATTATTTAAGTATGTTTCCATACATTAGTATAAATTGCTGAAAGAGAATTTCAACCTGTTATGCGTTTCCTTGATAAACTAAATTTTTCCATTATATAGTATATATATATCAACCTACAGATCAAATACAGGACTGTTTAAAAGAATTGGAAAACATATTTGGCTGTGGATGGTAACTGCGTAAATCAGTTTTTCAAATGTTTTACGCGTTTTCATGTTTACTTAGTTATCTTATTTACGTTATTTCCTCCGATGTCTTGTTAAAACATTCAGGAAGAATTGGAAAGTGTTTTATAATCTATGCTTTAACGCATGATATATCTTACTTGTTGTTTCTATTTCCCAGATCAGTCTTTTCCTATAAAACATACCAAATCTAATTAGCTCATATTCACAAAATACAATATATACGGGAAACAAAATTCAAATAAATGGGGCTTATCATGTCGTTCTATAAAAAACAGTTGTATTAATGTCCGTTAGACTCCATGTTCGTATTTATTAAAGCAATGACAAATCACAACACATTAAAAAGCTTACACATTCTTAATATTAAGCTTGAATTCAAGATCAAGCTTAGAACTTAATAAAAAAAGATGTCAGTTGATAAGCATTGTTTTTTAAATAGAAAATTAAAAATGTTTTAGAAGAATAGGACTCCAAAACAGCGATATCTTGCTAAAAAGTACGGTAAAAAGATAAGATTTTATATTTCAAACAAAACTTTACTTTAAAATTATCGTAGTGTTTATGACAATAATAATCACAGTATTAATACTTGGAAATTTTTCCAGAGAGAAACATTCGCCTTGCATACAATATTTCAAATGAAAATCAAATTTCAAATAAATTACTTAAAAGGCGCAAAGGCCAACATAGTGAAAAATATCTACGCCGGGACTCGATCTCGGGTCATCAGTATAGCGCACTGACATTCTACCGACTAAACCACATGGAACGATATCCAGCCTGGAAAATTTCTCCCTATTACATGTTGGCAAGGCTACAAACGCAGCACAAGATGGAATATTTATCGTGAGCCACCGTCATGGGACAAACACGAAACTTAATTAAATCCAGCATCGATTGAAACTATATTAATACTTGGAAATTTTTCCAGAGAGAAACATTCGCCTTGCATACAGTATTTCAAATGAAAATCAAATTTCAAATTAAAATTGCCTTTTAAGCTATTAATTTGAAATTTGATTTTCACTTGAAATATTGTATGCAAGGCGAATGGTTCTCTCTGGAAAAAATTCCAAGTATTAATATAGTTTCAATCGATGCTGGATTTAATTAAGTTTCGTGTTTGCCCCATTTCGGTGGCTCACGATAAATATTCCATCTTGTGCTACGTTTGTAGCCTTGCCAACATGTAATAGTGAGAAATTTTCCAGGCTGGGTATCGTTCCATGTGGTTTAGTCGGTAGAATGTCAGTGCGCTATACTGATGGCCCGGGTTCGAGTTCCAGCATGGAATCTTTTTCACTAGTTCGCCTTTGCGCCTTTTAAGCAATTAATTTGAAATTTGATTTTCCTTTGAAATCATCACAAAGTTTATGACAAGTTCGTCACAAGTGACACATATTTCACAAATTGGTCACAGTGTGACTTCAAAGCATTGTCACTTTCGTCACAGGTTCGTCACAAAGTTAATGCCAAAATAGTCACAAATGACACACTTTTCACAAATTTGTCACACCGTGACTTCACAGAGTGGTCACAATGTGACGTCACAAACGACCTCTAAAACGGCCATAACGACCTCGCATTCTAGTCACTATGACGTCACATCGACGTCACGTGACGTCACATCGACGGTCACAAAATTACAGTGTGACTTCACAACGACGTCGCCGTGACGACACCATGCCTTACGGGTTGGTAGCCTGGTCTTTTTCGTTATAAGAAAAGTCACACCCTACAATGCCGAGGCTATAGCCTCGGCATTGTGGGATGTGACTTCACGCCTTCGGTTCGACTATACTTCTAGAAGTTTTTTAAGAGAAGCGCCCTCTATCGGCTGAAAATCATTTAATGACGGAAGTTTCGTTGAAAGTTTGAATATAAAGCCAAAAATATTGAATAGAAATTTAGATTTTTTAAAGAAAATTTTGCATAAAGTGCGAGCTTATGAAATTTTTTAAGAACATGAGTAGGGTTCTAATGAATAAAAGGAATGCGATCAGGGAAAATAGTCCAGGCAATAGGGAATTTTACCTAGAAAAATTAATGGTAGTTCTGGAAATCGGCTTACTTTATGTTTTTTGGGTCGCTGAATCCGAATTTGTAACTTCCCACCAAAATTTTCCCATGCAACCACCCAAAGTTTTGGTAAAAAGCCCCCCAAAAAGGTTTTTATTAAAAAAATCAATTTTTTCATTGTTTTAGGGGAAAAGTATCTAGAAATTCAGAAAGTAGACAAAAGTTGCAACAAATTAGATATATGACATTATGACTTAGGATGAAGGGGAAGAGGGATCTGCCTCGGAACATGCTCGCGATGCTGCGTGGGCTAAGTTGCACAATTCCTCTGAACCACTCACACATTTACATTCACCCTCCCATCTCCCCTCCGAACTTTCCTTATAAGGTTTACTTTAAGTTTTTTGGGTCGCTGAATCCGAATTTTTAACTTACCTCCAAAATTTCTCCTCCCCCCCCCCAAATACTTGTTATTAACTTAAATTTCTTATTGTTTTAGGGGAAAAGCATTACGAAATTCAGAAACTAGACAAAATTTGCAACAAATAGGATATATGACATTATGACGTAGGATAAACGGGGAAAGAGGGGGCTGCCTCGGAACATTCCCAGCGCGCTTTTCTCAAAAACCAAATTTTTTCAAAAAATGAATTTTTGGGGAGTAACCGGGTAAAATTTTGGTGGGAAGTTACAAATTCGGATTCAGCGACCCAAAAAACATAAAGTGAGTTCAAATCCTCAACTAGTATTAATTTTTCCAGGTAAAATCCCCTATTGCCTAGACTTCATAACTTAGTGCACGTAGCGCCGCAGTGCATGTTCAGATGCAGCCCTCCCCCTCCCCGTTCATCCTACGTCATAATATTATACATCTTATTTGTTGCAAATTTTGTCTAGTTTCTGAATTTCGTAATGCTTTTATCCCTAAAACAATAAGAAATTTAAGTTAAAAACAACTGTTTGGGGGGGTGAGGGGGGGGGGGAGGGGGAATTTTGGGGGGAAGTTAAAAATTCGGATTCAGCGACCCAAAAAACTTAAAGTAAATCTTATAGAGAAAGTTCGGAGGGGATATGGGAGGGCGAATGTAAACGTGTAAGTGGTTAAAAGGAATTGTGCAACTTAGTTCACGCAGCACCGCGCGCATGTTCCGAAGCAGATCCCAACTTCCCCTTCAGCCTAAGTCATAATGTCATATATCTAATTTGTTGCAAATTTTGTCTACTTTCTGAATTTCTAGATACTTTTTTTAATAAAAACTTTTTTTGGGGTGCATTTTACCAAAATTTGGGGGGGGGGGGGGCTGCCGGAGGAAATTTTGGTGGGAAGTTAAAAATTCGGATTCAGCGACCCAAAAAACATATAGTAAGCCTTTTTCCAGAACTACCATGAATTTTGCTAGGTAGAGCCTCTATACGGTCTCAATTGCCTGGACTAAAAGGTAATTTTTATGAAAGATTGATAATGAAGAGAAGATTAATGTTTAATTAGCATGTTTTAACGAAGAAAAGGTTGATTTTTTAATGAAAGGTTTTTGTTGTAATAAAGAAGTTAATTTAATGTAATTTAATACGAATGATTGCTTTTTTAGATGAGTAGAATTAAGTAAAATAAAGGAAAGATTCATTTTTTTAATGAAATAGTTTGCTGGAATTAATTAAAATAATTTTATAAATATCATATTTTAATGAAGGAATACTTTTCTGGTTTTTTTACAAGGGTCAATCCATTTCAAGTGGTCCAGCAGTGGTTGCTCGACCATTTTTAAAAAATCTCAAATTTTTTGTACAACAACCATAACATGATGGAAGTTCAAAATGACTATTATTTTAATTTTATTAATTTTTGTTTGTGCATAGCGGCCATCTTTGTTTCATCGTCTGTAGCAATTTTCTCACAAGAAGGGTTTACGGAATTGTAAATAATTCATCGTTTATTTATCCAATTCAAGTGCGGATTAAAGCAATTTGTACGGAATACATTGGGATAAAAATGTGGTAATGGAGTAGTTTCCGAAACTAACTGCTTATTACTAAAATTTAAGCATAAAGTTTCAGTTTTTTTCCAAAATTTGTCCGTTTACAAGAGGAAATTTTTCTTGCAAGGAAAACTGTCAACATGACATAATTTTTTTTTACAAATAGGCCGAAAGTACTTGTACTCACACTCCGAGTTCCAGATCTGGGACTTGCTTTCTCTTCGCTAAAAAAAATCCCAAATTTTTCAAAAATGACAAAAATCGCACTTTTCAGGCTTTGATATCTCTGGTGGGGCACGAGATAAAAATCTGAATTTTTTTTTTCATTAGAGTATTGTATGGTAGTGTTATGCACAAGAAATTTCAGGATGGAGATTTGACTACAAGCTGAGATATGGCAAGGGCAACATGTCAAAACAATACTGCCAAACTATTGTTTTGTTCCAGTCACAGCTAAGTATTTATCTCAAAGTATCATTTAAATTTATTTTTTAGATTATCTTTAAATAGTAGTAACAGAAAATAAAGCCTTTTGTAATTAATTAAAAAAATAATTATGCCTAAGGCCTACATTTTATATGGTTTCAGTAATTTTTGTTGTAATTTTAGTAACTAAAAGAAACCTCAGAACTTTTACCTATATATATATATATATATATCAGGTCTTGTGTATATATATACATATATAGACCTGAGACAAAAACAGAATAGGGAAGGAGAAAATATGTTAATGCTGGCATACTTGTTGAGACATGATCAAACGTGTCAAAACAAATTCCTGCTTGTTGGTTTAAAAACAACAATTTTAATGCTGCTTGCCATTCCCTGAAACTTGTTCCTACCATAAGTATGTTCTTGTAAATGAAACATTATGCGATGTTACCATGCATCAGCCTCAAGTAATTTTCAGAAAGTAAAGATACCCAAAGCCTTTTCAAAATTTATACTGCAGAAAAATCACATTTTTGCATAAAAAGTAAGCTAGAAATTATTAATGAATTGAGACTTGCACATAGTGATTTCAAAGTATACTTCTATGAGCCAGCAGCGCCAAGATCTTCAATCAAGTTATCAAGAGATGACAAGACTTGGTTCCTACAAATGAAATTTTGAGAAAGATCTAAATTGTGGTTTTTGAACCAACAAGCAAAAATGTGTTTTGACACGTTTGATCATGTCTTAACAAGTATGACAACATTAACAGCTTTTCTTTTTCCCTATATTGTTTTTGTCTCAGGTCTTGTATAAAAATATTTTTTTTTCTTTATGTAAAAGTGCTGAGGTTTCTTTTAGTTACTAAAATTACTTACAACAAAAATTACTGAAACCATACAAAATGTATGGCCTTAGGCATAATTATTTTTTTAATTAATTGCTAAGCTTTGCAAAGGGCTTTATTTTCTGTTACTATTATTTAAAGATAATCAAAAACATAAATTTAAATGACACTCTGAGATAAATACTTAGCTGTGACTACAAAAAAACAATAGTTTGGCAGTATTGTTTTGACATGTTGCTCTTGCCATATCTCAGCTTGTAGTCAAATCTCCATCCTGAAATTTCTTGTGCATAACACTACCATACAATGCTTTTATAAAAAAAAATTCAGATTTTTATCTTGTGCCCCACCAGAGATATCAAAGCCTGAAAAGTGTGATTTTTGACATTTTTGAATAATTTGGGATTTTTTTTAGCGAAGAGAAAGCAAGTCCCAGATCTGGAACTCGGCATGTGAGTACAAGTACTTTCGTCCTATTTGTAAAAAACATTATGTCATGTTGACAGTATTCCTTGCTAGAAAAATTTCCTCTTGTAAACGGACAAATTTTGGAAAAAACTGAAACTTTATGCTTAAATTTTACCAATAAGCAGTTAGTTTCGGAAACTACTCCATTACCAAATTTTTAGCCCAATGTATTCTGTACAAATTGCTTTAATCCGCAGTTGAATTGGATAAATAAACGATGAATTATTTACAATTCCGTAAACCCTTATTGTGAGAAAATTGCTGCAGACCATGAAACAAAGATGGCCGCCTTGCACAAACAAAATTTAATAAAATTAAAATAATAGTCATTTTGAACTTCCATCATGTTAGTGTTGTACAAAATATTTCAGATTTTTTAAAAATGGTCAAGCAACGAATTGCTGATTTTCTGGCCCACTTGAAATGGTAAAAAAGTTAATCTTATATTTCTGAGTCGCAACATAGACTAGCCTGAAACTAATTTGTTCGACGGATCACATGCAATCCATTTTTAAACATCGCACATTTTCGAAGTTTCTCTCCAGAACCAGATGAATCATCTCGAGATTCACATAAGAAATCAAATCCAGTGTGTAAATTCCAGCTACATACATGATGCAGCCAGCTGCATGAAGATTTCAGCCATAATACTAAATTAATTACATAAAATTAAATAATAATACCCTTTTACTTTCAGTGACCAGATATCTAAACCACTTTAAAAGCCCTTACTGATGGCCTTTGGAAATGCGAGTGTCCTTACGTAGCTGTAGCCAGAACTTCCAAGAAAATCAAGTATTCCACAGAAAAGGCAACCACGATTACTCCTGAAAGGCCCCACAGACAGCTCGTTTCGAGTTTACTGGGATCGCGTTTTTTCATTCGAATGTCCTTTTTATTTACATAAAGTTTCCGCTGTATTAGCACTCATGTTTCATACCTAAAAGGAAAAAAATGATGTATTAATGCTATAAAATTTTTGGTTGTAATATAATATGTTGTAGAGATTAGATAATTGCATTAAAGTGTATCACAGTTAAAATTTAAAGTAATCCATTAAATAGTTATTTTAAATGTTGTATCAATATGCTACCTTAAATAAAATATAAATTTATGAACTTTATAGTAATACTTTGTCATCTGTACTAATAAAAAAAGTTTCGCTTTGTGTGTGTGCGTGTGTCTGTGTGTGTGCGTGCGTCTGGGTGTGTGTGCGTGTCTATGTGTGTGAGTGTCTGTGTATGTGCGATAGCTAGCAAAATCTACGGCACCTATGAGGCTAAACATTTTTCTGAGGCTAGCCCAAAGTGTCACCTGATGCACCTGAGAGTCAGAATTTTAAATTTATCATAATTAGCTTAGTTATTAATTAAAAACCCCAATTAGAATAATGGAACAGTGTCTATACTAATAAAAGAAAGTTTCGCTCTGCGTGCGTCTGTGTGTGTGCGATGGCTAGCAAAATCTACGGCACGTACGAGGCTGAAAATTTTTGTGAGGCTAGCCCAAAGTGTCTCCTGATGCACCTGAGTCTCAGAATTTTAAATTTATCATAATTAGCTTAGTTATTAATTAAAAACCCCAATTAGAATAATGGAAAAGTGTCTATACTAATAAAAGAAAGTTTCGCTTTGTGTGTGTGCGTGTGTCTGTGTGTGTGCGTGCGTCTGGGTGTGTGTGCGTGTCTGTGTATGTGCGATGGCTAGCAAAATCTACGGCACCTATGAGGCTAAACATTTTTCTGAGGCTAGCCCAAAGTGTCACCTGATGCACCTGAGACTCAGAATTTTAAATTTATCATAATTGGCTTAGTTATTAATTAAAAACCCCAATTAGAATAATAGAAAAGTGTCTATACTAATAAAAGAAAGTTTCGCTCTGCGTGCGTCTGTGTGTGTGCGATGGCTAGCAAAATCTACGGCACGTACGAGGCTGAAAATTTTTGTGAGGCTAGCCCAAAGTGTCTCCTGATGCACCTGAGTCTCAGAATTTTAAATTTATCATAATTAGCTTAGTTATTAATTAAAAACCCCAATTAGAATAATGGAAAAGTGTCTATACTAATAAAAGAAAGTTTCGCTCTGCGTGCGTCTGTGTGTGTGCGATGGCTAGCAAAATCTACGGCACGTACGAGGCTGTAAATTTTTATGAGGCTAGCCCAAAGTGTCTCCTGATGCACCTGAGTCTCAGAATTTTAAATTTATAAGAATTAGCTTAGTTATTAATTAAAAACCCCAATTAAAAGAATAGAAAAGTATTCATAGATTCGAAAGCATAGACTTTTATCAAACCGCAGAAAATTTCTTCGAAAGACTCAAAGAGAGGGGAAGGGTTTGCTAGAATTACAGTCCTATTAGGGCGATAATTGTACTTGGGCTTTTTTAAAGAGGTCACCTGGTATAAAAACTCAAAAATTGCACTGCCAGAAGCAAAAAAAAAAAAAAATCCCCTTTCAGAAATTCTAAAAATTATTCCGATATTCCGGCAAAAAGTTGAAAAATCCATTAAAAATCGATTTATAAAACCTCATTTTCTTTTCTTTCAAAAACAAGCAGTAGTACGCAGATGTTTGTAATCTTCCCGAGCCCAGACAGATGTCGCCAAAAGAAGTAGGATTTTTTCCTGGCCTATAAAATTTTTATAAATATTGCATTTAGAGGTTTATAATTAATGCCTTTGTGTGTAATTTTTTTCGCTGACTACAAATATGTAATTACTTGTATGCAATTACATATGAATGCAAATATATAATAATCAATGTATGCAATTTTCGTTTAAATATTCCCAGTAGAACTCTAATTATCAATTCAAAATCTGTTTTAAAGAAAGGATTTATTTTGAATTCCATTCCCTTCACCTTAACACCATTTAAAGCACCTGCAGGTAAAACCACAGAAAATTTTTGGACTAGGAATTTTTTGCGGGATGTAACATTTTTCCGAATAGTGCATTTACAGATTTTAAAGGTACGCTATGCATCTATTAATATTTTTCGACACTGATTCCGAATATCTAATTTTCTTTAAAATTGATTAAGAACCTCTTATTTTACCAAACAATCGATTTTTAAAAAGAAAAGAAAGACTTGCTAACGACACATTATTTAAATCTAAGCTTTCTTCACTAATTATTTCATTTGAACGATTTTAAAATTTCAGATATTTGACAACACTTACAAATTTTAATGAAAGAGGCGGAGTTGAATTTTGGGTGTAGGGGGAAGAAATTTTTTAAACCGTACAGTTTTTCACAAAAGTGTTTGTCCACTAATTATTATTTTACGTCCAATTTTTTGGATCGATTTTAACATTTGAGATATTTGATAACAATTAAAAATCTTAAAGAAGGTGGGTGATTTGAATTTCGGAAGAGGGACGGGGGCGTGAAATGTTTTTAAAAACCGTATTTTTCTACAATAAGTATCCTTTAGATGTTGTTTTCTGACGGAGACCTCCGATAAATATTATTTATTAAATCTAGAAATTTCAAAGAGGAGTAGTGGGTAAATTTCGGGGGCCCAAGAGTGGACTCACGGGAGTAGGGCAATTTTCAAACTTTTTCCGAACCCTTCATATCATTGGAAAGCCCTCGGACCACTCTTTCATATTATGAACCTTTCTTCCCCTTCACTTCAATTTGCCCCCTCTCAAGGAGGGCAATTTTCTAACTCAGCTCCTAATTAAGTTACAGCGAGATTCGACCTCATTTGAAGGTTTGTCCGAAGGTGAAACTCCTCACGACCTTCGACTGGTAGAGTCTATTTTGACCCTGGACAATTAGGCGACATTCCCCCCCCCCCACACACACACACCCCAGTGGAGAGGCTGAAATGAATTTTTTCATGTGACATATTGCTTTAAAGTGTTTGGCCTTAAGTGTATAAAAGTGTATATAAAAGTGTACATTACTAAGCACCTACTCTTAATTTATTTTTTCACCACTAGAGGGCGTTTTAAATAATTAATTTGTTCTTTACTATCCCATACCATTTTCCAAAAATTATGAAAAAAAATTACATTACAAATCTCAACAATTAGCAGCTTCTTCCTATTTTCATCTTTCTGTCGCCAGGGGACGCTATCGAACGACACTTGGGTGGCCGACTTTTTCCCAAACCCTCATGTGATATATGATAGAAAAGTCCTGTGACCACTTTTTCATGCTATGCACCTCTCGTCCCTCCTCACCCCACCTTGCCCCCCCCCCCCCGGCCCTTTTCTAACTTTTGCTAACACCGCTCTTGTGATATATACAGTATATATAGAGTACAGGTTATAAAACGGAGTTTCGATCGGAGGTTTTCTTAGAATATAGTGCGCCCCCTGGTGGCGGAATGTGGAACTAACAGATTTTGCAGCGCGTGCGCAGTACGTCTGCTGTACGGTGCCGCAGATAGCAGGGATCAGTGTCGAATGTTCGTATATAGAGATCCTACATTAGAGAGAGATTGGACATTGTGACACCTGCAGATTTGACAAATCCGCCATTTAAGTTACGTCTTCCGTATACGACGTTATTACACTCTGAAGAAAATTTGGATTGTGAAAGATACAGCGTTTTAAATATTATACCAAGACGTGTTATATTGTTAATAGTTAAATTATTTTTGTTTAGAGTTACTTTTTAATATTAAGGAACGTTTATTTATTTTGTAATATATTTTAAATTGTCCGAGACCAACTGCTGAGTATGCGGTTAACTTTAAACAATTTTATTATAATAAAAGCAGTCGAAACGAGTAATATAAAAATAGCAATTTCATTTCTGTACCTGTTGTTTTATATTTAAAAACATCTTTATTTAAATATTTGCATAGTGAATGAGCAAAACGCGTAAATAATTTCGAGTTGCGAAGTTTGACAGTTGGCGATAATTGACATCCGCTGTTGGCGATGAATTTTCTTTACATTTTGAAATATTCATTTGGAGAACGTAATACACAATACAATTGTATGTAGTGCATTTTGTTTAAAATATTGAAAATGTTACTAAATTATAAATACTTAAACTATTCACTTTTAATATTATTTTCTTTTTTAAAAATTCACTCAATTTCAGGGGATACGTATTTCGAAGTTTCAAATTTCCGCATAAAAAATAGCGGAAACTCTGACAATTGCAAAAATATATAAATTCACCTCTAATGGAAAGAAACTTTAAGTTCATAAATACACATTGCTAAGCATATGTGAGTAAATCTTTTTTTAATTTCTCTCGGAATGTATTTTTTTTTTTTTTTTTTTTTTACATATTTAGCTACACTTAGTATTATAAAATGTATTAAAGCTAGAAAATTGAAACTCTTCCATACAACCAATCACTTTCTTTAAAACTATCTAATTTATTACTGTAAATACTATAATACAGAAGATATAACGGAATCTATTTCAAAAATCTATACTTTTCTGAATATTTCAATAATTGTTTTCTAAATTTTTCATTGCTATTAAATGATATATTTTTAACGTTTTTATAAAATTCAAAAGAGTTTCCTTTAATTCATTTTATTTATTTATTTACTTAGAAAAGTATACCTAATTGATCTACAATGATAAAAATTTAGACAGAGGAAAGTAAAAAATAAATACCTACACCACACTACATAAAATTACATTTGTAGCATTTCTTTGCGTTACGGATAAATTAAAACATGTGTATTTTAAATTAAAATGCTAAAAATATAGCAACCTCTTTCAAAAATTTCATCGGCTCTTCGACCAGACTCGAAATGCTAACCCTGCATTTCAGCAGAGTAAAAAACATTTTGTGAGAATTCATATTCAGTAAAATGTAAAAGTGCTTTTATTTATGTTCTGAAAGACTCTCAGAAGACATATAAAATGAAATTTTCATAATTTTAATAGAATAAAAAGTGACAGACGTTGATGAAAATGCATCGCGCTGTACGACGTTCCATCCACTTTGTAACGGAAATGGCGGACATTTAGTCAATGTCCAATCTCTCTCTAATGTAGGATCTCTATTCGTATAGAGCATATTGTGCCCCCTGGCGGAAGAAGGCGGAACGAAAGGAATTTGCAGGGCTTGCGCAGCACTCCTGCTATACGGTGCTGAAGGAAGCGAGGACACGTGTCGGCGTTTCGTTTTGAAAGTGGTTTGTTTAGAACAGATTGCGCCATCTGGCGGTGGAAGATGTAAATACAAGATTTTCTGGCAATAATAAGTTTGAAAATAAAAAATGTCATTCAGGATTTCAATGTAAAAAATGGTTGCGCGTAAGTCAGAAATTTGTACAGTTAATTATCAAGGCTTTGAAGACTTCCTGTTGGATTTCTTTTGTAATTATTCTAGATGTGGAATAAAATATAACTTTACCTGAATTACAAGTGATAAGAGTTTTACGGAACTACTCAGTTTGTGTGAATATGAGTCCAGCGCTGGCGCGAAAATTCTATTTAAAGCCAACTATAATGCAAAAAAAAAAAAAAATTAATCCTTTTTTAATGCAATTCTGCAAGAATAGTCTATAATTATATCTCTAATAATGATTTGACCTTGTATATTGAAATTTGAACATATATCTATATATACTCTTATTTTTCAAATATATGGTGTTTTTAAACTAAAAAGATATTCTAGACCTTATTTTAAAAATCTGGTGAACAGAACCCGACCCGCAATAGTCAAATCGTAAGCTAACTCGTAAAAAAAAAAAAAAAAAATAGCGTCAACCCGACTCGATCCGAACCAGGGGTCAGGTAAAATCGGGTTAATCGACTCGATGCAGAGTTCTAATATAAATAAACATTAGTAGCAATGACAACACCAGTGATTTACGAGAGTTTAAAGCTGTTCTTAACTGTTCTGCTCAACAAGCGCAAAACATTTTGACACATTCACAAATTCATTTTTTAACGGAAAGGTATAAAATTGGAAAGCCTGGCCATGGAATCGATTTGGAATGGAACTATTTTTTCCATTTTTTGATCAGTCAATTACCTATTGAGTTATAAGGAATTTTGACCACGGGACAAACACGTTTTTCGCCCGCTCTTGAGTCTCTTTCTTCCTTCGCGCGGATATTCGGCTCAAAACGCCCACTTTGATTCTATTTTCTGAAAGATCTATTGCGTTTGCAAAAAAATGGAAAAAACAACTCAATTACATAGTTTCTGAACAACAACACCAGCTAGTTTCATGCATTTTCGAACAAAAATAAATTAAAACTTATGTCAGGAAGTTGTCCTTTTGGATTTGAGAACACCCTTAAAAAGAAATTAGTATTGCTATTGCCTTTCTCCTCCAATCTTTTACAATAAAATTAAAAAAAAAAACGTGTCATTAAACTCGGGATAATATCTTCTTCCAGAATATGAATGTAATTTTTAAATAAAGGGTTACCATCTTATTGAAAATTGCACCAACTTTCATTTTTCGAATGATAATACCCACTTTTAACACTTTGAGCTCCTCGCATCAAATCAGTCTGAAAAAGAGTATAGTTTATGCTCTTTTTCCTAAATCTTCATAGAAATTATAAATGAAACTGCCTTGTCCATAAATTGAGAAAATAATATTAAGATTTCATAGGGAAAAGTACCATAGAGTCATTCAATTCTTAACCAAAAAATTTTTATAGGAAATCTAAGTATAAAATAAACTATTTTTATTATACAGGGCTAGCGAAATTAAACTTCCGCTATTCAAAGGGCCCTGGAGGCCGTTCTATTAGTCCGAAGAGAAAAATGTTTGGACAACAAACGCTTCGGAAAATGCGCTCGAGATTTCCGAAATAAAAAATTTAGTTTAAAAAATCGCTACCAGATGGCGTAGCAGGCAGCACATTGCAGCAACACATGCAAATGTCACGCACGATAAAAGGAAGAAGTTCGTGCTTTCCAAAGGACCGACATTGCCAGTGAGAGCACTGCTAGTCAAACTGGACTACCGCAACGGTGAGAATACAGCGGAAGTTGTAAGAAAGTTCCGCCATCTCAAGAAACAACGACGTATACCTATGTTAGAGCGTGCACTTAGAGACATGATGGTAAAATTCGAGCGAGCAAGACAGCTAGGCGTTTTGCCGGTAAGTGGAAGTAAAAGGGAACCACCGCCGTCGTAGAGGCCCTTGCTACAACGGTCGTGGAAGCAAGTACTGAATCGCCTCACGGAACTGTCAATGTACCGACGATTTCACGTACCCTTGATATGCCCTACTCTACTGCCCGACAATGCGTAGAATTATGAACTTCTACCCATATAAGATTCAAGCGGTTCAGCAATTATAACGGCGACCCGGACACTCGCAAAACATTCGCGCTACAATTTCTCGCGAGAATGGCAGTTGGTGATTCCTGGCTATGGAAATTCTGTGCCCACTTCCATCTTAATGAACAGGTGAATACCAATAATTGTCACATCTGGGCGAGAGAAAACCCCCATGAGGTGCACGCCAAACCCTTGCATGTTACGAAAGTGACCGTAAGGTGCGGGTTCACTGCTGGATTCATTATCGGACCATGTTTTTTTTAAGAAGTGACCCCTCAAGGACTTACCACCTGTTCTGTTAACGCGCAACAGTATCATGACATGTTACAGACCTACGTCATTCCTACTCGCCAGCAACGAGGCTGCTTACAAGAAACCATATTCATGCAAGATGGAGCCCCACCGCAAATCGCAATCTGAAACCAACAATTATTGAGGCGGACATTTACAGACGCACGTGAGATCAGCCGATGATTCCCAACCGATTGGCCTCCGTGATCGCCCGATCTCACAGCTTGCGACTTCTGGTTATGGGGATTTTTGAAAGACAACGTTTACCGGAAACGTTTGACAACTGTGTCCGATTTAAAGAACAGTATTCGCCACTATATTCAGAGCATCCATGCTGACTCTCTCCGCTCAGTGGTAGAAAGCGCGAATTTCAGAATGGTGTGCGTTGTCGAACATGATGGTTCGCATATTGAACATGTTTTAAAGCATTGATTTGCATGCTTAGTAGTGCCATTTAGCGAGTTGTTTTTGTTGTAATAAATTGCAAGTGCAATATTGTAATTGTCTTGTTGTCCTTATTGTGTTCCTTTTGTGTAAGGCCACTGTTTCTTCAGTGTTTTGGGATCTGACTTTGTCCTCTCTTCACACGATAACTCGTAGCGCCATCTAGTGGCGATTTTTAAACCATTTTTTATTTCGTAAATCTCGAGCGCAACCTCCGAAGTGTCTGTTATCCAAATATTTTTCTATTCAGACTAGTGGAAAGGCCTCTAGGGCCCTTTGAGTAGCGGAAGTTTAATTTCGCTAACCCTGTATATATATGTATGTACATAATATTTTTTTAAGTTACAATTTTGTCCGTAGATGGCAGCACTACAAATCTTTAGCCAAACATTTATAATGCTATTTAATTTATCGCTTATTTCAAACATTTATTTAAACTCTATGTTTCAATTAACTTATAATTTTAAATGACATTATATTTTATTTTATGTTTATGGACTTTATTTGTTTTTATTAGAATAAAATATAAATATATATAGTATTTTTTTCTTTTCTGTCAATATTAAAATAGTCAAATTTAACTGCTAACCGTCACGTTACCTTACTTACACGAGATCTCGCACGAGACAGAAATACTTAGTTTTTGAAGATTTACTGGGGTTTGATTTGGAAATAAAGTTCTTCTCAGCTTTGGTTAGTAATATTAATCTCATTTTTTATGTTTTTAAAAAAAAAATTCAGTTATTCAATTTCATGGTTTATTTGATTTCCGATTTTTGTGTTTTGTTTATATCTTAATCTTCTGATTACAGCTGATAGGGCATTTTAGGAAATAGCCTTTAAACCTAAGCTTCCCATTTTCGATCAGAAATCAACTGTTTTTTAATTATATTTCAAAATAAAGCCCCTGACGAAAATTTCACAACATAAGTTTCAATTTTTGTTCATGTTTTTCAATTCCTACTATTAGCTCACACTCTCCCTATATTTATATATATATTTATATATTTATCTTGTACAAATTTTCAATCGTTAATAAAATACTCATTATTCAACCTATCAGGTTGAAATAAATTTTTTTAAACTTGTACTGGATGACAATTGATGTTAATAAAGTTTTTTTCAAATATTAATTAATTAATTAAATTTTAATTAATTAATTTTAGTTTTGCATGGGAAACAAAATGGCCGCCATTGGTTATTGAATTTCAATGAAAGTATTTTCAATAAGGGTTACCATAGGGGGGACCCTGTTCTGTCACCAAATACCGCCAAGTTTGTCGCCAACTTGGCGACATATCGCCAAATTTGGCGGCCAAAATGAGTCGCCAAAAGTGACGCCAACTTGGCGTTATCTGTAATATTTCGCCAAATTCCCATAGAGTTCCATTGTAAACCTACTTGCTTATTAGTCCAGTCATTTGGTAGAAAATAGGGGAAAGTTTTGGTGTAGTTTTCATATTTGGTGCCTTTATGTTTTTTGGGTCGCTGAATGCGAATCTGAAGTTTGCCAACAAAATTTATCCCGGGAAACACGTTTTTTTGGGAAAAAACTGGAAAAAAACGGGATTTTCTTTGTTTTTTCAAAATAACTTCAAAATTATGCATTTTACGGAAAAGTCTTCAGTACATAAATTAAAGAGTATAAAATTTCCTACATTTTAGGTACTAAAAGTTTTTTTCTCTGATCAATAGTTTAGCCGTGACAATGCCGCAAAAATGGGTGTGAAAATAAAAAAAAATATTTTTGGCGTCAATATAGTCGCACCGCCATGAAATTGAAAAATGTTATTGATATTCATTATTGAATGTTAGGTATTATAAAATGTTGCATGTAGCAGTCATAATTTAGTTACAGGGTCATTCAAAAGTATTTCATTATATTACGGCCTATGGGGAAAATCGTTTTTTTTTTTTTTTTTTTTTTTTTTTTTTTTCAATAATGTTTCATAATTTCAAACACTTTGAAATTTATATACATATCTATGAAGTGCACTACAAGATGATTTCTTATAGAATATGGTATGGGTAGTATTTATCGATCATTTACAGGGACACTAAAAAGAATTATGTTACATTACGGTCTATGGAGAAAAATTGTTTGTGGTGTATTTTGTTCATGTTACACCTTTTCAAAAGTATTTAAATTGATATACAGTGGTGGTCAGAATTATAAGAACAATTGAAAATTGCACAGAAAAAAAATTATTTCTGAACTACATAAAGTGAAATTTATACATAAAATACTTTTTTATTCTAGAAATCATTGTAGAATGCAAAACATTGGAAAATGTAAAATATAAATGTTTTGCCATAATTAACAAAATATATCATTGTAAAAATTGGACAAAATTATAAGGACAATGAATGTTTTTGCCTGAAACACACTAATAATTAATAATCTTCCCCTTCTGCTCAATCACATTTATCAGTTTTGACGTCATGGAGTTCGACAATTCCTTAAGAAATTTTTGAAAAGGCTTTTTCAATGGAGGACATAAGCTCTTCCTTGTTTTCATATTGTATACAATTTTTGTATACTTCGTGTGCCAGAATACCCCACAGATTTTCTATTAGATTCAGATCAGGTCTTCTGGCCCGCCAATGAAGTAGCTTCACGAAATTAGCAACAAACCACGATTTTGAAATTTGAGAAACATGTACTGAGGCAATGTCCTGCTGGAAAAAATAGTCTCCACTCGTTATTAACTGTGCTTCTAGTAAAATATTATCGCCAAATACATCAAAATACCTCTCGGAATTCATTCTACCCTGCACAAAATCTATTGGAGTAGTTACACGAGTTGCGAAACCTCACCAGACCATTACTGAGCCACCTTCAAATGCACGCTTTGAGAAAATTTCTTTTTATCTATGTAGATCATACAAAAAGTAGCGAAAACCATCTGGTCCATCCAAATTAAACTTTTTCTCATCGGAAAAGACAACATCATCCCACATTTTTTCACATAGTAATGCATTTTTTGGCAAATTCCATCCTCAGTCTCTTATGAACTTTTGTAAGAGGCGGTCGTGACATATGTTTACCATAGTGAACCTTTTTTTTCTTTTTGTAAAACACGTCGAACAGTTCGAGCACTACATTCTAAGTTTACTTCACGTTTTATTTCTGTTCACATTTGTTTTTTGGAACAATCTCGCTTTATTATCATTCTTTTCTCCCGTACAGAAGCAGAAAATGGCCTACTTGTATGCCTTTTCCGTCCATATTTACCGGGATTTTTAAGATAATCGTAAATAACCGTTCTTGATCTATTGAACTTTGTCACAATTTGGCGTACAGAAAGTCCTGAATTTTTAAATGCATCCACTTTCCCTTTCTCAAACTCCGAAATCTTTGTACCTAGCGGCATGACTGAAAAACAGAATATGACGATCCCAAACGCTTACTACGCATTTATATCGTCCGGGAGTTCCGTGTGCGGAGCAAAAAACATGCAAATTTTGCTTTTTAGAACGCACAAATACAATCGTTCTTATAATTTTGTCCATATCACATGGCTGTATAAATCCATAATACATTTTACGAATATGAATTTTCCACATATTTCCACAAAAACTTATAAAAATATTCTTCATTTTTCATTGGTGTCCCGCCATTAAATTTGCATAAGTTTCCGGCCAAATGTAGCCAAGATTTGGCGATTTTTGCCTTGTCCTTATAATTTTGACCACCACTGTATATCTCCGAGGTGCTCTATAAGATGCTTACTATTGAATATGATGTGCCATTGATCTTTCATATACAGGGGCACACAAAATAAATCAGTTATATTTTTCTCTGTATGAACAATAATTGATGGAAGTGCATTTTCAGTTGTGGAACACTTTTTAAATTTTAAAAATTGCATACTATTTAGCGTGTATAAATTCTATAAATCATATATAGGACTGCACAAGACATCTATGTACCCGCTTATTGCCGGAAATTGCTAACGAGGAATTTTCAACTGTGCTATGCGTTCACTAACAGTTCTAAATTTTAGCATATTGTGAATTATATGATAAATCTATAGTTCATATACAGGGATCTACAAAATTTTCAGCTATTTTTTCGATTTTGGTTGAAATTTTGTTTTCAAACGTGTTATATGTTTCACAAATTATTACTTAGACACCGTTTTTCACGTTATTAAACTATGAAGTTTTATTATAGTAGCCCGAATGCTTTCAAAATTGTTCCATAATCTGATTGGCGCATGATTTTACGTTCTTCTTGATAATTTTAATGATACTTTCTTAACGGTATGGAAGCTAAAATGATAAAACTATTTTTGTATTATTATAACAAATTCTGAAATTTCTTTTCTAAAATTTAAGGTACGAGACAAACATTTGACAGCATTAATGAAAATTGCTGTCTTGCATATTCTGTTGTATATTCATATTAATTTCTGCACAAACCTTACAGGAAACCTAACAGGAACCTTATGTAAAATAGGGAATCATAAGATATCATGATTAATATATCATGAGAAAATGCCTACATTATGTTTTTCATTGTATCAAATCTGAATTTGGAGAATTTGTCTGGATCAATTTTGTAACCACTCAGAATTTGCAGCCAAGTAATATATTTTAAATGATTTTGTCCCGATATATCTACATACAACTGGCAATTTTTGTCCAAATTTGGTCATAAATTTAAACATTTCGCTCTTGCAAAACTCCATGTGCTCTGCATTGTAATTTTCCTCTATAAACAAAATATTTTGAACCAAATTCACATTTAAATTACATTTTAATTCTTGTTGCCGTTGATGGTGCAAAAGTTTATTTATGTGGCTAACTTAAATTCTGCTGTCTTTGATTTAAAAAAAGAAATGGTACTTGAACTAAAATGTCAAGAAAAAGTCATGCTAGAAGGTATCAAATATTTTTTATTAAAAAAACATTTATTTTATACTGTTGGTAGTAATAAAAACACCCACTAATTCTATACGTCTATTTTCTATGCTGTAGATGTCGGTGAAAAGCAGGGACCCTCAAGTAAAAGAAAGCGGAAATAATATTTTTTTGTTTTTTAAATAAATGTACTTACTAATGTACATGTTTATTTATAATTAAATAATGATTCATAATGAGTCGTCCTATTTATTATCAGCAACTTCATTATAAAATGTAGTCATTCATATAATCTTCAGTATAATTTATAGTCAATTCTTGTGTAAAATGGTCACTTTTCATGTTAAATCTACGTACAGTGGCGTAATTCCCGTTTTCTCTGAATTGTTTGATTTTCACTCCCATTTTTGTGTCGTCACGTCTAAACCATAGATCAGAGAAAAAAAACTTTTAATTACATAAAATGTAGGAAATTTTATTCTCTTTAATTTATGTACTGAGGACTTTTACGTAAAATGTATAATTTTGAAGTTATTTGGAAAAAACAAAGAAAATCCCGTTTTTTTCCTGTTTTTTGCCAAAAAAACGTGTTTCCCGGGATAAATTTTGTTGGCAAACTTCAGATTCGTGTTCAGCGACCCACAAAACATAAAGGCACCAAATATCAAAACTACACCAAAACTTTCCCCTATTTGTCCTTTTTGAGCACCTAATGCCTGGACTATATAGAAAATCAACAAATTGAGATATTTTAATGCAACAAAAACTCATATTAGCATGATTATATTAAATTTTTCTTTGATGGCCTAAGTAGGAATTGACTTTAAAAACAAAATTTTTATATTACTTGTTTACATTCCGTTTGTAATATTTCATAATACATTTTCAATTATTCCACTTGAATTGCATTTTGGATGATCAATTTTTATGGTATCATAAATGATTTCGTTTGTATTTGTCATTTTTTCCTTTGTTAAAATGTTTGTTTTTAGTTTCAAAAAGTTTGACTCTCTCACTTTACATATATGATATCTATCTATCTATCTATCTATCTATATATATATATATATATATATATATATATATATATATACATAAAATATCCGATTACTTTCTGAGATATATGTGGAAACAAACTATAACCGAAGACGACCCCTTTAAACCGTCCAAAAGTAAAATTTCTTGTATATCTGGAAAACTAATAAGAGGCAATACCAAATAAGAGGCAATACCAAATAAGAGGCAATACCAAATAAGAGGCAATACAATGGGAGAATAAATATACAGCGTATTCCAAAGTTCGACCGATAAATTTTGATGTGTGACAGCAGGCATCAAGAGGATGAAAAATGACCATAGAACGGGTCGCAAACCACCCATTGAATCAAAAATACAGAGTGTTCCATCCTAACCGAACTTTGTTCGACGGTAATAACTTAAAAAAAACTGAAGTATATTAGGGTAACTCCGGGAGAGTCGCCGCATACGGGATAGATGCCGCACCCCTTGTATTTCTTGTAATTATCGATAGATGGTCGTCCAACGCACAGTATAGGTGCGCAATGGGATTATTTTAACCAGTGTATAGCGTGAATCTCATGCCGATGTTTACTTGTAGAAGTACAATCCTTAATTTGACGTAAGTGCAGGATTTCACAGTCCAAACTTTTAAACACTTGATGTTTAAAACGCAACAAAATAAATAAGTAAATATTAGTTAAGGTTGGTTGGTTGTATGATGTTTAATGGCAAATATTAGTTAAGAGGGCTGGTCACTCAGCTTCGGAATTCTCCTCCGTAATGTTAAGTCTACGGACTTTTGATGCATTCGTCTATTTAAAATATCTTCTCGGGAAATTCCCATTTTTAACATCTTTTTTCTGTGTACACTTCTTAAAGGATGTCTCTTTTTTTTCTTAGTTTTCAAAATATTTCTAAAATCTATGCTGAATTTAATATGTTATGTGTTAAAAGCGGGCAAACTGTGAATAAGATTTTAACACTTCATATATACTTTAGAAATATTTTGAGAACTAAGGAAAAAAAAAAAAGAGACATCTGTTAAGACATCTGTACACAAGAAATAGAAGTTAAAAATATTAATTTCCCGAGGAGATATTTTAAACAGACGAATACATCCAATGCCCATAGACTTTACATTAATGAGGGGAAATCAAAAGCTGAGTGACCAGCCCCCTTAAGTTGCCATGGACCCCCCCCCCCAAAAAAAAAAAAAATAATAATAATAATATGCAACAGAACCCTTCAATGCATCAGAACGGCTTTGAAGGTATATATATATTTTTTTTTTTAAGAAGGGAATAATAAAGTAAAATATTATAGAAGGGGAAATTTTCAGGGAATTTTTACCTATGTATATTCCGTGATACCATCATAATTTACGTTGGTAAGTTGCAAAGATTTGTGGTTTGGCAAAGTTTGAGACGTCAGATGATTTACTTTTACAGCATCCCTTCTTTTCATGCAAACGCCCAAGATTTTTCAGCATCGTTTTAATTCACTTCTTCAAAAAAGGGAAGGGGGGAGGAGGACTTGCGCCCCGCGACTGACAACCCAAACAGTGGCTGAGGAAAGAATCGACATCTAAAGCGGGAGGGTGGAAGTATGAGAATACAAGAGGGGAGTAGGGGAAGTAGGGTTTTCTGAAGCCTGATTGCTCTGAATAGAGAGGCCAGCGAACAAGAGTAATTATCCCAACTCTAGTCCTTGAGGGTGTGTGGGGGTAGATTGGAGTAGAGCAGAAGGCGGGGGTGGAAAAACACGCGCCTTAATTGTTTAAGTCGAGATTAAACGTGAGCCATGAGGGCTGTTCGCCTTGTAGCGGTGGCCCATCAAATATTCATCAGCTGCTATCTCCCTCAGACGCATGCGCTGAAACAGCACATCTCGTCGCCATGACAGCACACCATCCTTCGTGTCTCATCTGGGGATTCTTTTCAATATTCGCTCTCTTTTGCCCTCCTGATTGGCCCGAGCGCGATAAGTGTGCAAAAGTACACGTGATGGATAATAGCGAATATTGAAGCAGCAATTCGCATTAACTGATATGCGCCGGCTGTCAGATAGTGAAGTGATTATCTCCCATTCGAAGATCTGACAACTAATACTTGGCTCCGGATGCTTGTCAGCCAAATCAATGTGTCCAGCATCCAGTACAAACTCTTAAGGGATATTTTCCGTCAGCAAAGAAACTGCTCGCAATTACTTAGTTGAGAATGCACCATTAGAACTCTATCATTAGCTTTCCAAACACTCCCCCCCCCCCTTCCTACAAGAGTTATGCCCATTGAAAGATGGTTGAATTTTTAAAAGTTACTAAACGATACAGAACGAACGCTGTTTATATGTCAGAGAGTTCCACATCAAAGAGGTTGTTACATTTAAAAGGATGCACTGGTGTTTAGATAATGAACGTACGAATATTTAACGGATTTAGTGTCAGTTTTAATAAATTTAAACACAACTCTTTTAAATTCTTTTGCGAAATAATTTTTATTAACTGATTATGTATATATTATTCCAGAAAGGACATTTAAAATAACATACCCGTGCTGTAAATCTTTGAAAAATAAATAAATATATAAACATATAATAAAATTTTAAATGTTCCTCTGGACATCTTCACCTAATACAAGTTCTAATGCCAATTATGGTTTTTTTTTTCAGTTTAAAGCACGTTGAAAGCATAGCTAAGAATATCTTACAAAAATAAAATGACAAAGCGACTTTTAAAACATAAATTATTCAGGAAGCATAACATAGAACATAGAAGAACTTGCATCAAGATGGAATTAGCTCCATTTTTCACATTTTTGTCCACTTGTTGTTTAACTCTTAACTTCTATCAGCGGTCTCACAGACTTGTTTTTCAATTTTCGCAATTTAACTTGTAATTTTTCAGTTTAACAATAGACTGTAGTGAAATTTTGTTCCATTTGGAACCCTAGAACTATATCGCTGAGACTTCTCAGTAGGTAATTTTTAATTATTTATTACCTATTATTATTATTGTCTTATACAGTCGTGGGGAAAAAAAGTAAACACCCCTACTAACTCTGCAACTAATTATAGTAGAACAAAGTTACTGGTACCAATCGATTGGAAATAAAGACTACTTTTAAATGATGTGTATAAAATTTGCTTAGGGGCTATCTATAAATCAAAACCAGGCCAAACGTTGTTTTTTTTTTTTGCAATTACAACACCCAATTTTGACACTATATTTTAAATCTTCGGTTCAAACTATGCCTAGAAACGAAATTTTTAGGCATTTAAATGATAATTTTTTTAATTATAAGCGTTCAAAATTTATAGCTTCTAATGTTAAATTACATTTTCATATTTTTAGTAATATGTCTTGAAATTATAATCCTAATTCGATAATTTTGCGTGTGGTTGTAATATAATACCTAAAAACCCAAACATAAACACATTGAATTTGTAATAAAAAAAATTATAATACGAATTATAAATTATCAAATTAATATTTGAAAAAAATATGAATTGCAACCAACAATTTTTTTGATAGATTTATATTTATTATGTCCTACTTTATGCGAATTCTCAATTTCAAATTTTTCTTTCAAGTCGTTTTCGAATTATCCTTAAAAAACGTCAAAATGGTGGTTTAAGATATGCAGAATATGCAGAAAAGCATAATTTGAAAAAATATATTTTACTCATTTTATTGAAATAATTGGGCTGGCAATAGTCGAAATATATTAAGCGAGTGAAATGGTCATATGGGCAAGAAATAATACATTAATATAAGTGACATAATCATTCGGTAGCATTTCAAACCATCGAGTACCGAACTTCCATTCGGATACAGCCCCTAAAATAGGCTCATTTTAAAATAATTAATTTCTCGGAAACTAATCGTACGAATTTCATGAAATTTTGGATTTAGGTTAATTGAAGGGCGTAGAATTTATTTATGGTGTCAAACTTGGGTATTGCTACTGAAAAAAAAAAAAACTTTGGGTTCGTTTTAATATGTAGATAGCCCTAAGCAAATTGTATATACATCATTTAAAAGTAGACTTTATTTCCAATCGTTTGGTACCTGTAATTTTCTTCTACAATAATTTGTTGCAGAGTTAGCAAGAGGTGTTTACTTTTTTTCCACGACTGTACATAAAGTTTAGTACGAAAGAGTTTCCTATGAGTTAACCGATCCTTTTATTCATTTGCTAATTCGTTGAATTGCTAATTCGTTCGTTTTCTTCGTTCCACTCCGCAGCTTACGAGAGCTCAAGTTAAATTCAAAGGAATTCTAAGAAAGGGGATCGAAAATATTTATATGTACTCGTCGTTAGGAAAGAACCGCTTGCACACAAGAAATATGATAGTTAAAAAAAGGCTTTCAAAATGGATTTTGATAGTAAAAAAAAAGCTTTAAAAATGGATTTTGGTTAACCGAGAGTTTCAGTTAAAAGAGTTTCGGATAAAAGAGGTTATACTGTAGCTCAGAATGGGTATTATTGGTGGCAAATCCTGCACAGGTATATGGACTAATGCATATGAGGACGTAAGTCTCAAAACTCGCCTTATCCAAAATTTTAAAAATCGAGTTTTCTCTATCAATCTATTCTATTTGTGAACCAGCATCGAAAAAACACTACAATCTGCATAAAAACTGGTTTTATCGTGTGTTTCTGGCATTGTAAAATCTAGGTTTACAATGTAAATCAATGGACGCAGTCGGAGGTTTTTCGTGATTTCCCAAAACTTGATTTTCTGGATAAGGCCAGTTTTGAAACTCACGTCCTCATATGTGGGAAAAAGATACTTCTAGCGAAACTTTACAATTGTAAACGAATGTTTTCTTCCCAAAAGTGTAAAAATTAAACTAACTCCTTCTCACTCCTTCAATTCTTGTTTTATTCTTTGCTTATTCAGCAATGTAAAACTTCTTTAGTGACAAAAAAGTTCTCAATGGTTATACGGTTAAAATTAGCCAGCTCGATCACTAAAATCTAAAGAAAGAAACAAATGATATTTTTTTGCGACACATCTTTTACCGATAATATTAACAAATCGTCATATGAGGAAGCGTCATAACAATAAACATATTAGTATGGGCAGATGAGAAAATATATATGTAACACTATGTCATAGCCCGGCGCTCCTATGAGTGTCCGGTACAGTTGAAGCTCCTAGGGGCTCAAAGTCACCTGGCTTAATTCCTCGAGCCTTTGGGTTTTCCTGTCGTAGCGATCCTGTCGCCCAATTGTTTCACTGGGATGAAGGAGAGGTACGCACGCTGAGCGGCGCTCTTCCGTGGCCGGTAGCACTTGTCATGGCAGCACCATACTGGCTCATGCCAGTCCCGTTTGACACATAGCACATAAAGGCTCATCAGAGCTTAGACTGGCGAGGTAACTTACCATAATGTATGTTTATTTCATATCCTATCACTAGCTTAAATAACTGCATACAGAAGTGTGGCATTACAAGATAGACTCAAATTATATATTAATAAAATTAAAATTGTAAGCAAGATACAGTTTATTTTAATAATACACCAAATTAAGTATACTAAATGTATCCACCGTAAGAGGGCAATGCATTTTGCATGTGTCACAATGGTAGACACATTTAGTATATGCTTTATTTGATTTTCTTATTAAAGTATATTGAACAGTCGTTATATACACACGCACAAAAAAAAAAAAAAGGATACACTCCATAAAATTTAACAGCCAAACTGTCGCAGAAGAAAACGAAAATAGCCATAAGATTACGAATTGTTTTCTTTCAATTTATGTGAAAGAAAATAAGCTTAGGGACTGTCTTCATAGTAAAATTGTACCAAACTCAGAAATTTTCTATACGAACACCTAATTTGGACAGCCCTTTGGGGGGATTTCTCTACATTTTACCTTCGTATACAAGTCATTCTATCAAATAGTTTAGGAAGTGTAAAGAAGTTAAAAGTTTGAAACTTGCAATGTTATTTTTTTTTTTTAATTCGCTGTAAAACGGGTTACAATGCATGTAATTTTTAATGAAAAACTACTTTTGAATGTTTTGAACTACTAATGAAACTACTTTTTTTTTCGTAAATATACTTATGTTAAAAGTAAATTTCTAAAAAATATGAACTGTAACATATGAATTTTTTAAAACAGAAATCGATTTCCAAAACCTTCAAATAGGTGAATCCAAAATGACAGCTCATACCGACGTGTACTAGTTTTTAATTTATTTTTTAAAAACTACATGCATCTGTTTTGAAACGATTAACTTCTTCAGGGGCAATTTTTTTATGGTGATAAAAAAAAATTATTTTTTTTTCGATTTATTCATTTTATATTAATAGGAATTCAAAAAAAAAAAAAAAACTAATAGTGAACTTCTTTCTTACATTTCTACAAATTATTAAAACTTAATATATTTAATACCGGGTGAGCCAAAAGTTCGTTAAAACTTTAAAAACTCATAAAAAAGGAAGACATTATGATAAAGGAGTACGGTTTGCAAGAAAGGGCTTACAAGGTAGTCGGATTTTTTTAGCAGCAAAAAAAAATATAGTTAAAAAATCACATGTAGAGGGCGCTGACCACCCGAAACACAATGAATAGGACAACAATAGTATCGTAGAATGTTCTGGAGGCCATGTTGAACATTTGTTATTGAAAAAACAAATGAATGGAGGGTATTGTTGTTAACGAGCTTTTAGCTCACCCGGTATATCTGATATTACTTTTATCAAATATTAACGATTTGTTCAAATAATCCAACAACACTGACTGCCGAAAAATGATTTCACACTCTTTTATATCTCTAACTGTACATCGGTTCAGTCGAACCATAAAATTTACTTCTCTTGTTGAGGAATTCTGTAGTGAATAAGTTATTATCAAATTTTTGTTCTATTTATTATTGATAGTCATTATAACTATAAAAAACTAAACGTCCACATGTGTGACCAAGGGCGTTAAGAGGTTAATACGTTAAGCGCCACGTCAGTCACCGATGACTGACATTTAACTTTCCGTTTAGAACCCATCATTCACCGATGACTGACGGTCTAAAATATGATATGAAACTAAAAATATATATATTGTTTTAAGTAATTACTTTAAATTTATTTAAAATTTACTTACCTTTTATTTATTACGGGATTATCCTTTCTTAAAAATTACTTAAAACATTGCGAATTTTTCAGCTTCAGTGTCAATTACCGTAGCACTCAACGTGTTAAAAAGAAATTTAACATTACCAGTTCCAAACTTTAAATCGTCATAATTCCAAAACTATTCGACTGAATAACTTGCGTTTGGTATCCGAAAGTAAAATGTACCGAAAAAACCAAATATACTGTCCAAATTAGGTGCTCGTATTGAAATTTTCACAGTTTGGTATAATTTCAGTATGGAGATGGCCCACTAAGTTTGTTTTTTTTTAACCCTTTGAGGGGCAAGCAATAATGTCTCTGGAATATTGAATTATCACTGGAATAATCGAAAACTTTTATTTTAAAGTAAGGAAAAGCAATTTTTCAACATTTCGCCCCCAAAATTGAAAATATAAAACTTAGTTAAAAGTTTCTGGTGCGAATCTTGTTTAAATTAGGTGGGATATACCGCCCCTCAAGGGGTTAAATAAATTGAAAGAAGAAATAATTTCTAATCGGGTGGTCCTTTTCTTTTCTCTGTAGCAATTTGGCGATCAAATTTTATGGGATGTGTCTTTTTATCTCTTTGTTTATACTGACTGTAATTTGCTGACTCAGTTGAATGGGTTTAAATATAGGACGAGCAAAAGAACTTCTGGTTGCCACGAAGAGGGCCACTCTATAGTAGATTGTCTTTAACCCCCGGGGACAAGCGTCAAGTATGTGTGACGTATAAAGCGCTCAGAATCCTTGATTATTCCCACCAGTTATTTTTAATTGTAAATTTTACCTTATTTAATCAGAGCATTTCTGCGATTCAATTACATAAACATTCCTGTTATGAAAAACCGGTGGTAAAGGATAAAAAATTCTGTAAAGTACGCTCATCGCAAAGGGGGGGGGAGGGGGGTTAAAGTGTCTTTATAAATTAAGTGGCCTTGAACCAGATTCCCCCTCCCCCTTACACATTAACATATTTTTTTTCTTTAAGAAGAAGTTAATCGTCAGAAATGTAAATCGTTGTTTGATAAAATAATTAAATCTATTTCTTAATTTTCTAATTACATATTCACAGCATTCCGATAGTTTTGGAAATGTTTAAAAATTCATTCATTTTATTCTTACACGAAAATTAGGAATATAGAGTAAACTTTGTCCTTTTCTTAAAATTCGGAACAAGCAAAATACCGGGTGAGCGAAAAGTTCGTTAAAACTTTAAAAACTCGTAAAAAAGGAAGAAATTATGATAAAGGAGTGCGGTTTGCAAGGAAGGACTCACAGGGTAGTCGGTGTTTTTAGCAGCAAAAAACATTTAGTTAAAAATTCGCATGTAGAGGGCGCTGACGACCCGAAAGACAATGAACAGGACAAGAATACGCTTCATTCATTTGTTCTTCTAATAACAAATGTTCAACATGACCTCCAGAACATTCTACGACACAACTGTCGTCCTGTTCATTGTGTTTGGGGTCGTCAGCACCCTCTGCATTTGATTTTTTAACTAGATTTTTTTTTTTTTTTTGCCACTAAAAAAAAATCCGACTACCTTGTGAACCCTTTCTTGCAAACCGCACTCCTTTATCATAATTTCTTCCTTTTTTATGAGTTTTTAAAGTTTTAACGAACTTTTGGCTCACCCGGTATTACTCATCAAAATTATATTAGCAGCACACTGAAATAATTGTTCAAATCGTATTCTAAAGAGTCTTTTTATTTATGAACTTTTTTACTGAATCTGAATAAGGTTTAATATTTGATTTTAATTAAGGATTTGATCTCACTTGAGAGAAGGAGAGGGGGACTCTTCAGATCATTCTTTTGTTAGAATAAACAAGCAGGAATGACCGAGCTAAGCTCGGTTAAAATTAGCCTTATGTTCAATTCGATATTTTATTCTCACTGTATCATTCTTACTGTTTAGATACAATTGGCATGATCCTTAGACATAGTGATCCAAAATGACCCACTAACCGAATTTTTCAAACATGCGATCTAACCAATGCTCTTCTCGAACCCGAAAACGATAGAATATAAATTTAGTCAAAATAGTTAAAGTCGTTTTATAGATAAAATTAACTTGACCCACGTAACCTAAAAGGGACCCACTAATCTAAATTTCTCGAACATGTGACCTATCCCAATGGTCTTCTCCTGCTGGGAAACAATGTAATAAAAAATCTTGTCAAAATTGTTTGAGCCTTTTTTTAGATACAAATTAGCTTGACCCACATTGACCCAAACTGATTCACTAATCGAATTTTCTCGAACACGTGACTTAGCCCAATGGTCTTATGCTCAGAAGCGATATAATACAAAATTTTGTCAAAATGTTTTGAGCCTTTTGAGATACAATTAGCTTGACCCACAGTGACCCAAAAATGGCCCACTAATCGAATTTTCTCGAACATGTGACTTAGCCCAATGGTCTTCTCATGCTCAGAAATGATATAATACAAAATTCTGTCAAAATTTTTCGTGCCTTTTCTTAGATACAATTAGTTGACCCAGAATGACTCAAATATGTCCCAGTAATCGAATTTTCTTCAACATGTCACTTAGCCCAATCGTTTTCCCATGCTCAGAAACGGTATAATACAAATTTTTTTCAAAATTGTTTAAGTCGTTTTTTAGATACAATTAGCTTGACCCACAGTGACCCAAAAATGACCCACCCACAAATCGACTTTTCTTAGACATGTGACTTAGCCCAATGGTCTTCTCATGCCCAGAAACGGTATAATACAAAATTTTGTCAAAATCGTTTGAGGCATTTTTAGATATAATTATCGTGACCAACGGTGACCCAATAAGGACCCACTAATCGAATTTTCTTGAACATGTGACCTAGCCCAATGGTTTTCTAATGCTCAGAAACGATATAATACAAAATTTTGTCAAAATGTTTTGAGCCTTTTCTTAGATACAATTAGTTGACCCACAGTGACCCAAAAATGACCCAGTAATCGAATTTTCTTGTACATGTGACTTAGTCCAATCGTCTTCTTATGCTCAGAAACGGTATGATAAAAAATTTTGTCAAAATTGTTTGAGTCGTTTTTTAGATACAATTAGCTTCTTGACCCACAGTGACCCAAAAATGACCCACCCACAAATCGACTTTTCTCGGACATGTGACTTAGCCCAATGGTCTTCTCATGCCCAGAAACGGTATAATACAAAATTTTGTCAAAATCGTTTGAGTCATTTTTAGATACAATTATCGTGACCAACAGTGACCCAAAAAGGACCCACTAATCGAATTTTCCTGAACATGTGACCTAGCCCAATGGGCTTCTAATGCTCAGAAACGATATAGTACAAAATTGTGTCAAAATGTTTTGAGCCTTTTCTTAGATACAATTAGTTGACCCACAGTGACCCAAAAATGACTCAGTAATCGAATTTTCTTGTACATGTGACTTAGTCCAATCGTCTTCTCGTGCTCAGAAACGGTATAATACAAAATTTTGTCAAAATTGTTTGAGTTGTTTTTTAGATACAATTAGCTTGACCCAGAGTGACCCAAAAATGACCTACCCACAAATCGACTTTTCTCGAACATGTGACTTAGCCCAATGGTCTTCTCATGCCCAGAAACGGTATAGTACAACATTTTGTCAAAACCGTTTGATTCGTTTTTTAGATATAATTGGATTGACCACAGTGACCCAAAATGACCTACTAATGGAGTTTTCTCGAACATGTGACTTAGTTCAATGGTCATCTCATGCCCAGAAGTGGTATATTACAATATTTTGTCAAAATGTTTGACCTATTTTTAGATAATAGAATTAGTTTGACACCTGACCCATTGTGACCCAAAATGACACAATAATCGAATTTTCTTGAACATGCAGCCTATCCCAATGGTATTCTCGTGCCTGAAAACGATAGAACACAAAATTTCATCAAAATCGTTAGAGCCTTTTTCATAGAGATACAATTAGTTGACCCACAGTGACCCAAAAGTGACCCACTAATAGAATTTTCTTGAACATGTGACTTAGCCCAATCGTCTTTTCATGCTCAGAAACGGTATAATACAATATTTTGTCAAAATCGTTTGATTCGTTTTTTAGATTTAATTAGATTGACCCACAGTGACCCAAAATGATCCACTAATCGAATTTTCTCGAACACGTGACGTAGCCCAATAATTTTCTCGTGCCCAAAAATGGTAAAATACAAAATTTCGTCAAAATCGTTAGAGCCGTTTTTAAGATAAAATTTACATACACACGCATACATACATGGGGCATTCTCACAATCTTTTGACTTTTATGTCCCTGAATAATAATTTTTATTTTAATACATTTTTTTGTGTTTCTTTTATTTCATATACTAGGGAACATCTCATTTCATGATTGCATAACAATATTAAAGAGATAAATAAGCTTTGGACGATATTGGGGGTCCAAATACCAGGAAAACTCCTGTACCGTCCCGTGTCACCTGATGCTGATTTTTAAGTTTGGAGATGTCTATATAAAACTGTTTCAATAAAAGTAATTCGATGTAATTTTTTTCCGAAACTAGGACACTTGTTTTACATAAATAGGTAACAAAAAATTAACCTGCACACATTTTTACGGTTGATATTATTTTTTGAACTCTGTCCCTGGGTTTTTCATCCTTACCGTCCCTCTTGCTAAACGTATACAGCAAATCACTTCAGATGCAGCCACAGAATTGTTTTCAAGTTTTTTCTCATGCAGAAGTATGCTAGATAAAGAATGTCTAAAATTCTTTGGCAGGAAATTTACTGCAGAATTTAAATCAGCATTTAAATATCAATTTCAAGATCGTGGCTTTATTGGTAGTCTTACCGTCCCCAAGGTTTATTCCTGAACTTTTCGAGGTAAATTTAAAAAAAATTAATTTATTCCAATGTTAACAACTGTTTCTAAAAATCAATTAACATTGTGGCTATCACTTAGTCTTAACATGATTTGCCTAAAAATATAGTAATTTTCCTTACCGTCCCTTTTTGTCCCAATTCGTCCCTTTTTTCCTATACCATCCCCTGTTTTTACCTTACCGTCCCTTCTTTAACACCCCTTTAAGACAATTTTATACAAAAATTCTGTATTAAAAGTACTACATTGTTATTATTTCTTATGTGAATGCCCTGTGGGTACTATACAAATTCATTATAAGTAAAAATTTAGAAGAAAATAAAAAGTTATAGTGGTAAAATGATAAGGAAAATTAAACTCACAAGTTTAACTTAAACCTCAGTTAAATAAAAAAATTTTCTCTGCTGACCCTTTTTTCTTTATTTTGAATCATTAAGGCATTCGTCTATCAGATTAAAATGTTATTTTAGCAAGTTTAATTTCACCAGATTTTTATTCCCAAAAGTCAAAATATTGTGAGAATGCCCCACATACAAACACAATTTCTGCTCGCATTATAGTATAAGATATCAGCAAGCTCGTCGCATTTTCTTTTTTTCCTTGTATCCAAATGATGATATGAATCAAAGGTAATTCTGAACATACTGTATAGATTGTTTATCCTTTCATAAGACGAAAATATTCTGTTAATATTTGTAAAAGCAAATTGCAAGTGCAATAAGGAAGTGCCAAAACTATCAGTCAAAGATCTTGATAAAAGTTGTATCTTTAAACAGATCTTAAAATAGCGAATAAAGCATTAAGAGGAACTTTAATTTAGGTTACAAGAAATACTTCTGTTCTTATAAATTTCTTTTCAAATTTCATGTAAAAGTACTTTTTTGGAGAGAGGATTCCTTCCAATATTGAAACTGCCGAGAAAAATTAAGCCAGGCTGATAAGAGAAAATCAGTCCGAGACTGGCCCGTCGGTCACTTTGGGTTCCGGTATCGGGCCAGTCCCTGGACCGTGCAGACACTTAACTGAACGTAACAACAAAATTCTTAAATTCTCACGATTAGAGACCCAATCTTTCGTCGCTAATATTAAACAGAAATAATGACGTCATAAAATTTCGACAATAAAAGTTTACCATAGGAAGCGGGTGAAAAAACATTCTTCCTTTCGATGGATCTGCTTTTTCGTAGTTGAAACTTTCTCAGCTTGTTGAATTCCGAATATTGTTATTATTATTTTTTTTTTTTTTAGTGACTCCCGAAGATTTCCTTCATACAAGGATCTAAAAATTTTCTTTGGATGACCAAAATTAGGTACCAAAACCATTTAATAAGGAACAAAATAGGAAAAAGTGGTCTGTTTTATGTGTAAAATTCCAAAATCGCTTACGAACTTCGACTACGGATTAATGAAAAAAGGACAAGATTAGGGCTAAAAAATTTAATTCAGATTCCTTTTATGACTGTCAATAAATCTCCACAAAGCGAGAAGAGCTGCTAAAAATCGCATAAAAAATAAAATACAAAAATCTAAAAAAAAATTAGAAATTTTACAGCCAGGTTCGCTGGGAGCTGTCTTTCTCTATCTGAAACCAAATTTCTAGACCTCTACGTGCGATCGATTTCTCTAGCCACCGACAACACACACAGAGAGAAACATGCCCTTTTAATAATATACAGGTTGGTAAAAAAACCTTGCCGATATATGGACCTCTAGCGGTCGGTCCATTCAACCGATCGAGATGAGATTTCAGCTATAGTTATTCAGAGGTATGAGCTCGGGATTCTGTGAACGACAACAAAGTGGCGCTAACGATTGCGGTTATAGGTACAGAAACTTGAAAATTTCGAATGGCAACGCCCATTTTTTCCCGTCTTAAAATTCTCAGCGCATGCCAAAACCCTAAAGAGCATTGGAACGGTACGTGTATCACAAAAAACGGACGCGTTATGCACGCACAAAAAACAGCTCTGCGAACGGCCAAAAAAACATTATCGTGACGCACGGAAGAAATTTGCATATGACAGGGGCAAGACACCAATCACATAACGCCGTTCGTCAGATATTCAGCATAAAAACTGGATAAAAAGCGGTGTGGGGAATGTTGGTTCTTCAACCAGGAGCTTGCACATGCCGACGAAATGACTCTGCCAACGAAAGTTCGTGGCGAATTGGCAGAACTCTATTATAAAAATGGGGGGGAATGCCGCTGAAGCCTTGCGTGTTTACCGTCGAAATCATCGCCAAATAAGTGGCCCACGTACCCCGCAAGCTCTGCGTAATTTAGTAAAGAAATTAGAAGAAACTGCTGCACTTGTGATGGACCGCGATCCGGACGACCAGCTGTTCCTGAGGACACTGTTAAGGAAGTGCATCACATGGTGATTTCAGGGCACATGCAAACTGCAAGAAATGCAGCTCGTGTATTGGATACACCGAAAACAACGGCCTTAAAGCTACTGCGATCTGTAATCCTCATGTTTCCATACCGGTACCAGCGCGTCCAGATTTTGAACGCGGGGGACCATCAACAAGGTATGGACTTTGCAAATGAATTTCTTATACGATATGATGGGATAACCGCTGACCTCTTCGCATATTATGGACGGATGAGGCACATTTCACCTTAGCTGGCAAAGGCAACACCAAAAATTGTGTGCACTGGGCAGACACGAATCCGCACGCTGTGGCACCAGTGCCTTTATACGACACCAAAGTTATTATGTGGCGCGGCATTAGATGTAGAGTTGTTCTCGGCCCGTACTTCTTTGAGGAAGCGACACCAACTGGGTTTGTAATGTGTTCTGTGACAGGCTCTCGCTATACAGCCATGCTGCAAAATTACGTCATGCCAGAACTGTTGCAGTGAAATGCACTGAATTAAGGTTCCTATAATCCGAGCTGACTCATGCCGCCATTTTAATTACCGGTAAGATAAAAACGATTGGCCACGTTGCAAGGGCAACGATCGCTGATTGGTCTAACTGGGAAACAAAATGCTTTACGATTCAGCCTGTATTATAGTAGCCCTACACTAAATGACATCGTTTGGATGCAAGATTGTGCACCTCCACATATAGCGAAGTCTGTTCAGAGGTTCGAAAGGTCCTGGAACGGCGTTTTGCGACCGCGTCATCTCACGCCATTTTCCAATTCCGTGGTCTCGCGATCCCCCAACCTCACTCATATGAATTTCTGATTCTGGTGATATCTCAAATCTAGAGTGTACATGTGCAATGCCACAACTTTGCCATATTTGAAAGATTCTATCAAACGTGAGATTGCAAATATCGCTCAAGCTATGTTATGTTTGGCTGTATTGTCCACCGTCTCCAGCATGCAATGCATAATTGCCTGTGATGGAACCCATGTGGAAAATGTATAATCCAAATAGAAGTTTTCTTTTCTCCGATCTGTGTTGTAATCAGTGTTGGGCGTCTTGCCTTTGTCATATGCAAATTTACTCCGTGCGCACTGATCGTGTTTTTTTTTTTTTTTTCTCATTCGCAGCGTTGTTTTTTTTTTGTGTGTGCATAACGCGTCCGTTTTCAGTGATACACGTACCATTCCAAAGCTCTTTAAGTTTTTCGCATGCGCTGAGCGTTTTGTGGCGGGAAAAATGGGCGTTGTCACATGCAAATTTCGAGTTTCTGTACCTATAACCGTAAAATGAGTGCCAATTTGTTGCCGTTCACGGAATCCCGAGTCCGTACTTCTGAATAACTATATCTAAAATCTCATCTCGATCGGTTGAACAGACCGGCCGCTAGAGGTCCATATATTGGCAAAGTTTTTTATGACCACCCTGTATATGTATGTATACATTATCATATCATAAAATATTTTACAAAATGGCACATAATACAGGCTGTATTATACTCTCTTAAATTAATTCATATTGAATATTAATTTTTGATTTACCTATTCATTTCTATTTTTTTTTTAATCTTTTTAAATTTTAATTAATTCTTTCTTTTTTATTTACTCCTTTCTTATTTTAAGTTAGTACCCAAATTTTCATTCCATTTTTAAACAAATTTTAGCTTTATTGATTATTGTTTATTACCGCATTATCACTGTTTAATTTTCTAACTTCTGTACTTATTTCTAGTTTTCCAGTAATCACTAGCTGTAATCATTATTTCATGCATTTCATGTAATCATTAGCTTATCAGTATTCCTTTTAATGCTAGATGGCAGCACCAGTTTTCTTTTCGTTTTTTTAACGCTAAATGGCAGCACTAGATCTTATTTTTATTATAATTCACTGATTGCTTTGATTTGATATAGTACTATTATTTGTCACATGGTCCAAAATCTTGTATCTTGCTCCATCTCTGCCATGTTTTATTTCCTGGCAAGTTTTGTATATTACTTTTTTTAGGTTTTTATCTATCTTTGCTGTATTATAATTTATTTTCTGGATATCTTATGTGTAATAATTTATTTTTTGGATCTCTTAATTACTTTACATTTTTGGGGAATTTCCGATATGTTATAAGAAGCTAAATATTGTCATTTTCGGCCTAATACTGACGATATTCGACGAGATAGCATATCTTTACTATGAATTAAGGACTAAAAATGGAAAACGCTGAAAGTCCAACAGAGTACATTTTTCAAGAGAGCGAAAAAAAAAAAAAAAAGAAAAACTCCTACTTCTGGTACTTACAGCGTTTTCCACTTTGGGGCTCTTAGTTCAGTATTTTAAAATGTAGGTACCTAGCTTCCTTTCGTTTAGTGTTTAAGTACCTAATATTATCATTTGTAAACATTTCTTTTATTTATTTATTTAATATTGTTCACCTTGCTCAGGGCCGAAACTATCCATTTTTGCACTCGGGGCAAACATGGATTTTGGCGCCCCCTTCCTCCTCTTCAAAGTAAATTTACAAAGAGAATTTTACTAAGTTTCTAATAGCCGATTATTTTAAAATTTAAAATGTGTAATCATAAAATATGTAATACTGATCTACGTAATCAGTTTTGTCAAATATTGATTCCTTAAAACCTTGAAAACGGAATCGAAAAAAATTCCGCTTTACACAGGATTCTTATACCATATCATCCGTAGATTATTCTATGCTTTGGTATTTTCCAGACAGGACGATTTTAACAATACTGTGCTAAACAAAAACGCGAGAAAAATTGACAAACAAAATCTTCATTTGGCGCCCTCTTCGTCTTCCGTTCTCAAGCGCACGGGGCATATGCCACTTCTGCCCCCCCCCCCTCCTTAGTTTTGGCCCTGACCTTGCTTAAAAATATCCCATTGATGTTAACAATAACAACATGATCAAATTGTGTAATGGCCACTAGTCGCTGTGCATCTTATTACTGGCACTTTGAGCATTCTCCACTTTACTTCGTGTGGCACATTCAACCAGCGACATTTTTCTACTCGTTTTTGAATTATTACTACTAGGGTTGGCACTTCAAAAATGTTCAGGTTTGTTAAACTTGGCATTTAAGGTATTTTTTCGTAAAAAAAAAAAAAAAAAAAAAAAAAAAAAAAAAAAAAGATTTTCGATTTTTTGGTACTTTCTGCGATTTCCATTTTTAGTCCTCAATTAAGCTTGTGTAGCTCCTCTGACAAATCCATAAGCTTTTTTAATTTTGCATTCTAATTTCCCGTGTTCATGTTTTAAATTGTCTCTCCAGTTTATTTTTACATTTGTAATTTCATTTTAACCCTTAAATGCCTGGTGTTGCTTTTCGGCAACATACCCAATTTAGGCTCTAAAATACTATTAGAATAATATTGAAGCTATAATGCCTAATGTTGCCAATAAAATACATTCTGAAAATATTCTTAAATCGATTTTCAACATGTAGATGGCAACATTTATGCTGTTTAAGAATAAAGATAGATTTATTTTTTCAATTGTTGCTACTTGTTCTTTTCGTTTTGTTTGGGAGCTTGCGAAATACCCTATTTTGACCTGCAGTGAGCAAGTAAAATTTATTTCTTATTGTAGTTCCCAAAATTCTTGTGTGTTAAATATTATAGAATTTTATGAAGGGAAATTATTTTTTCAATTAAACACCAGTATTGCCGATTAGTAACTGTTTTTTAGCCGTAAACTATACTTAAAACAAAATATGATTGTTTTAAGTATTTTTCCCATGATTTATTTAAGAAATGAAAGCCGAAAAACATTATTACAATGATTTTTGAAAAATCAGGCATTTAAGGGTTAATTATATATGATATGACTCTAGGTTTTGGAGTCGTGGCTGCTGTCATTGTCACTTAACAAACACATCCGTTCATACGTTGCTTTATTGGGCGTAGAAGACATCTTAGCCGGAGTCGCAGTCATCCAAAGCAGCACCCGCTGGGATCAATCTGCACCGTCCCAATCCAATGTGTGTTCCCAATGGCGGCTCGTAGGAATCTGCGTGAATTTAAAGTTCTAAGAGAAGATCACCACTTGAGGACTACTTCATTACAATTTATAGCCTTAGATTGTTTTATATTAGATGTTCCTTCCTGAGTAATCTTGGATAATTGGCTTTCACTTTAGTATAGGATACGTGTTCATGCTCTCCTAGACTTAAAAGTTATAAATACTTGATAATTGGGCCATGTGTTGCGAGTTACTTCTGAATTTAATTGGGATTTGAAGTAGCAAGGAAATTATGATGTTTGAGAAGTGTCAAGACATCGAACCTATTTCTGCAATTGTGTTTATCAAAAATAGGCGGAATTTGATAACATCTCTTATGGGGTTCTAACATTTTGAAGTGCTATTTGGGGAAAATATAGAAACTGAGTTAGCAATTAAGGGGAAGGTATACTAATTGAAAAAGTTTATAGAGCATCTTATCACTTTTATAACATATATATATTCTAGGGAGCTCTTCTCCTGCGCCTTTCGTGTAATAACCCCCGGACATTCAACAGATTTGTAAAAAGTCCTTCCTATAATTCATCCGTTGGTGGAAACGCATTGTAATTTATCAGATTAACAGATTTCTTGGAATTAGGAGCAATTAAAGAAATTTAAATTGGGTAAAGGATGGGCAGGCCGGCATACAGATTTACTGCATATACCTTGCGTTTGTGGGTTTTATGTAACATCTTATTTGATAGTACAGTAGAGCGCCGATTATCCGAACAGGTTGGGACCTACACTAGTTCGGATAAGCAAAAGTTCGGATAAATGGACAGACAATTTAAGGGATGTTCCTGAATCTACTAAAACATTCACACTTTATCCAGGCTTATGACTGGCAGCACCGGTTAGCGCTAGCGTGTTTAAAAGCAGTTTTTTTTTTTATCATTTAAAATTTTCTTTTTCAGAGATTATAATTTAAGCAAAAAAGTTTTTGATTGTTGCTTGCTTCAAAGAAGACGTTCTTTTCAATGCTGACACATCACGAATTCTTCTTAAATACGTTAGTTGAATAGGATAAAAGTTTTTCAGCCGTTCGAGCCATTTCATAGCTGTTTCCAAACTTTCAAAGGCTTCGTTATGGGATGGACCTGGGTCATTTTCAGAGCATTCGTTTTCATTTCTTCAACTGCTTTTTCATCTTAAACCTCATCCACAATCTCATCATCATTTAAAAAAAAAAAAAAAAAAATGAGAGAAATCGGCTGTTCGGACAAATGGAAGTTCGGTTAAAAGAAAAATCAGAGAAATAGGCTGTTCGGTTAATTGGAGCTCCGATAATCGGTGCTCTACTGTATAGTATCAGCCACGCATAGGAAATTTTTATTAGGTGCATTCGTAGTCATATAAATACGTAGCAACTAGAGTCCTCGTCTGATCCGTCCGTCTGTCTGTCCTTCTGTCCGCCTATAACAGCGCAAAAACTACCCGACCGGATGGTTTGAAATTGCATTGATAGAATCGTTGCAGAATTTTGTCGAGTCGTTTGTGAAAATTGAATCAAAACTGAAAAAATATATTAATAAAAGTTTTCTTCATTCAATTAAATCCTATCATACGTCATGAATTCAATGAGAGCCCGTGATTCTAGGTTTCCGTGGTGATGACGGATAATATTAAGACGATCTATTTAAGACGGAGTGCTACTCTTTCTGTATTACTGAATTTAATATATATAATCGTCATAAATTTTGTATTCATGCATTTTTGTATAAGAATGCAACAGCTATTGCACCAAGATCTGAATAATAAAACTAGTTATAGTACGAAAGCACCTCATTGGCCATGTTTGACGTACAATTTCCGACTTGTTTAATTCCGCAGTCATAATTTAAAATCTTTTGTGAATTAAGAAATGACTTTAAATTCAACATTCAAGTAATTACAGTAAATGCCTCTATAAAGTAAAAGATAAAAATCAACTTTATTAAATGTAGATAACCTATTTCCCGCCAGTGATTACTACAAATTGTGTTGAATCAGTACGAACTGAGTGCTGGAATACAACCGCCATACAGTGAAACATTAAAAAAAAAAAAAAAAAAAAAAAATTTGGTAATATATTCCTCACTAGGGGGTCCTTATCGGCGTGAAAGAAAGTTGAGTTTAAATAACCCTATCTAATTTGAACTTTAAGTATGGTTACCAGATGAAAAAAAAAAATCAATTTTAAAATTTTAGTTCTGCAAGTTCCTACCAGTGACGTTATCAGCTTAAAAAAAAATCTTATGTAATTTTTTATCAAATCATAAATTTCTCCATGGCAGAAGCTTATTCTGAAAGTTTACTTATGAAATATATGAAACATCAATTTTATTTAAATTTAGTTACCGTGTTCCATCCCAGGGGACGCTATAAACACGAAAGAAAACTGTGTTAAATCTGTACTACTTATTTTAAACATCTGTACGTTTGTCATACAAAAAAACATAAAAAATCAGTTTCACTTAAACTGGGTTAGAAAATTCTGTTGAATCTTTATTATATAATTTTAACTTTGCGTACTGCAATGATTCCCACGTTAGAAAACGTTAAAAAAATTCACTTTAAAATTTTATGCAACTTCCCACCAGGGGCACTAGAAGCGTAAAATAATTTATCAAGTGAATATTTTTATCAAAACATAAATTTCACCGTGGCAGAACTTTATTCTGAAAATTTATTTAAAAAACATAAAAAAGTAAAGTTTATTTGAATCTATTTACCCTATTTCCCGCCAGGGGCACTATAAACACAAAAGAAAGTTGTGTTCAATTTGTGCTACCTACTTTTAACGTCAGTATAGCTATCATACAATGAAATGTGAAAGAATAACTTTTACTTTGGTAACCCCTCTTTCTTTAGACCGCTGATTTAAAAAAACAAAACAAAAAAACATGCATGACGGGGCCTGGACTCGAACCAGGGACCTTAGCTGAATGTGCCTATACCAGCAGTTTCTCATCACGATTGTGGTGGAACTGCCGGACCTGGATTCGAACCAGAGACCTAAGGCTTACCTCGCCAACGCTCTACCACTGAGCTACCCCGGACAACTTAGTTTTTCCTTTTTTCTCGAACAGGACGCTACAAGCGCAAAAGAATATTTTGTTGAATCTGCATTAATTAATTTTAACTTGTATTATTTCCATGTGAGAAAACATAATGAAATTCAGATATACAATTTTACTTATTTTCTCACCAGGACGCAACCAGTTTCAAATAAAATAATGACATTAAAATGTATTTCGAGTTATTACCACCCATGGACGGTAGTGTAATCGAATTCTTTTGTGTGGCCTTGTATAATAATTATGACTGATACACACCCTTCAAGGGAAAATCTTGCTGTATACCTGCATGACTGTAAACTAAAATTGCATTACTGTCATCGTGCTACAAACTTCGCGTTTAACAACATATATTCGTTTCATAAAATCGTTACTTATATTCGTATTCTTTTATGCGGACCTGTAAAATAACTTAAAAAGCTTTATACAACCTCTTCGAGAAAAATCATGCAGTAGATAACTGTTACAACATTCTAAAATTTCATTACCGTAAAAGTTCTTACTAACTCTACATTTAACATTTCGAATTTAGATTATGAAATTCGTTTTATGTAAACTTTCGTTTCATGCAATAAGTCGTTAAATAAAATTAGTCTTTTCATAAATTCGTTTCACTAGGATTATATAAATATAGATATAGGGTAGATAAAATCATTACATATATTCGTATTCTTTTGTACGGCTTTGTAAAATAACTTAGAATGATGCTTTACACACACTCTTCAAGGAAAAACATGCTGTAGGTGACTGTAATAATATACTAACATTACATTGCCGTCAGTGTTCTACAAACTCTACATTTAACATACCGGGTGTTCTAAAAAGGACCGACTGATTTTAAAATTTAAAAACATGCAAACGGTGACAGATAATTCAAAAATTTTTGCATGAACGTTATGTATGATGTCAGGAGATTTTTTACTGTGATTCTCGAATTTAGTTAGAATTACAAACAATAGATGGCGCTGCGAGCAATATGTGGTAAATCCAGCCCCGCTTTTTGGTACTTCGGAACCCACTCAATGGAGGATATTCCATCTAAGTCACGATCACGTGGTCACAAGGTAAAAACTTCTAGCGTAAAGACGGGAAAGCTCCGTAGACGCAATGTAAATCCCCGACAGCTAGTGAAACAGATCATGGGGAAAACAATAGTAGCTTTCCTTTTTATCAGTTAAGAGTTCTTTGGGTAAATTACCAGTATCACGTGACTTTTTTCAGCCTCGAACCCAGATTTGGAATATACTTCATACCTTTTAATCTCCTTTTTTGGCATGGGAGAAGAGAAAGGCCAAAAAATGCATCTTGAATTTAGCGCCTATTGCTTGCAGCGCCATCTATTGTTTGTAACTCGAACTAAATTCAAGAATCACGGTAAAAATAACTCCTGACATCATACATAACCCTCCTGCAAGAATGTTTTAAATATCTGTCACCGTTTGCGTGTTATTGATTTTTAAAATCAGTCAGTCCTTTTTAGAACACCCGCTGTATTCGTTTCATAAATTAGTCATTTCATAAAATGGTTTCACAAATTAGATTCATTAGGATTTTATATATATAAGGTGGATACATAAAGAGTGTGTCTGTGTGCAGTTATGTTATACATCTAATCTTTTCCCTTTTATAATACTTTCCACCATAGTTGGCTTGATGGCTAAGGAATCAGCTCATCAAGGAAAAATAAGATGTTTACAGTGAGCAAAAAATGTATTTGCTCACATGCAATTTTTTGTTTTGCATAAGTAACCCTAAGAAAGCAAATGTGGCGAAGTGATTTTAACTATTACTTTATTCAAATAATAAACAAACACAAATAGCCAACCTTTTATCTTAAAAAATAATAATAGGGTAAGGTGCCCAATTATCGTCCCTCAGTCACTTTTAGGCCCTTGGAAGTTGTAATTTTCAGTGAAAATCTACCAAATTTGCATTTTACATAGACTAACTACCCACGCACATAGAAACATAGGCAAATATCGTACAAAAATTTTTAAGAATGCGAAAAATTGTTTTTTTTTTCAAAAGTATCTAAAAAATGCAAAAGAAAAAAAAATGGTCCCAATTTCGTCCCCCCAAAAAATCCAATACGCCTTGGGTTAACCTATAACTAAATCAAAATTTATTTCTAAATGAGTAAGTAATTTAATTTATATTAAAGTAAGGTGCAAAGAAATGCACTAATTATCAGTGGAAGAATAGCATATCGAAACATTAGCATAGTCGGCAACCTCCCGATTTTTTTTCATACCAATACCTTTATGCAGAAATACTTACTTTATACGATCGTAGTTTTAACGCAATTAAATAAAGAAAACATTTTTGTAAGATTTTACTTGTATCCAAAAAATCGGAGATTGGCAACTATGCATTAGCCATCCAAACATGAGGAAAAAGTTGAAAAAAAAAGGTCATGAGAAAGCATTCCTTATTTCGTCCCCAGGACGAAATTAAGAACTGCAAGGGGGAATAAATTGGGACAACGCTACTTCCCAATATTACGGATCTTCAGTTCCCGTAAGATGAACTGGGCGTCCTAAATCTCACTGTATGCTACTGTCAGCATCTTACCAACGTAAAATACATGCAATGAATAAGAAATAAATACTTACAGTACAGTAAATAACGTTCTACAAATGACGTAATAAGAACACAGGTCTTTTAAAATAGGTAATTCGCCGTCTTTAATTTATGTATGCGTCTTGGCGAACGAAACTTTCAACACTGACCCCTTTTACCTTCCGTCCCCTGTGCCTTGCGTCATAAGTGGTGCCACTTTCGCAGAAGCGGAGAAGTTAAGTGGGACGAAATTAGGAGAGGGGGCGAAATATGGGCACTTTACCCTACTGATTTAAAAAAACAAAATAGCATTTTCTCATGCCAAAAAAGTATTGGCACACGAAACATTGACAGTTTAAAAAGCAATTAAACGTGAACATTATGCAATTTTTTAGCACATCAGTCCCGCACTTTGAAGTCATATAATTAAGGATCGACCGAAACAGGTTTTTAAAACCGAAACCGAATTTCAGTGACCTTCTTATTTTTGACCAAAAATGAAAATAAAAAGTCCAAATTTTTTAAAGTAATTAATACATATACATATACATATACAGAATTATTCATTAATTATACGTGTAATTAATTATATGTGTGGCCAAGTTGGCTCTCTGTGCCTCTGACAGAAACTTTTTATTTTCATATAAAATGAAATGTAATTAATTCACCTACAACACAGAATAATTTTCTAATTATGTGAATTTTATCTAATTTAACCACTTCAATGGCTGCCCCGAGATAAGTCGGGGGTAAAAGCACTGTTTCCCTATACCCGTCGCCGGTGAAGTGGTTAAAAAAATGTTTTAGTATAGTTACCTCAATTTACCTTTTATAATGATTTTTGTAAAGGATCATCAGTTATACTAGAACTTTCTCAAAGCGTATTCGAAACATTTCTGCGGCTTCAAACTAAAAAAAATTCTATTACAGTTAAGTTTGCAGCTTTTAATAAGCACGTGAAAACCGTCTTCAAAGTTTAGTTATATATGCATTGTTTGCTTTATAATTTGCACTCACGCCTTGAGTCCGTCATGAATGATCCTTTTAAACAGTGAAGTTCATAGAGATAAATAATAAGAGTCTCATTTGAGCTAATACAGCTCAAATCAATGAGTCATGTTGAAAATTTCCGAGGGAAGAAACGAGATTTTTGGAATACAAATAGCTTTGGTCGAGTTTCGGTCCGCCCAAATTTACAGCAGCATTTTTGCCGAAAACAAATTTTCGACGAAAGTCAGATTTGGAACCGAAAACGAAACCGAATTTTCGGTCGATCGCTACATATAATATAATAACCGAACGGGGATTTTGACAGTTTCTGTGGCTATGGCGCCGACAACGCGTGAGCTTTCTGTAGTTATCCGTGAGAAGATTATAACTCATCTAGACCGGGAGGCTGTAGCACAGACAATCACCTCATCGAGTTCACGGCTGAAATTCCGGAATGAGTTAAAACTCGATTCGCATATTAAAACGCAATTGGTCTGCCAAGTCCTGTCTTGGTGGAAAAAAACCTGAAAACCCGATCGTAGCGGTTAACTCGTAGGTTTACTATTGTGTTTTCCTGCATACAAAGGTATGAAAACATGGAGGACTGGGAGCAGGAAAACACAATGGTAAACCTACGAGTCAGCCTCTAAAATCGGGGTTTTTCCATCAAGATATGAGTTGGCAAGGGACACAAGACACCTAGCCGGGACGCCAACTGTAAGGTTTATGGACGAAATGTCCCGGTGGGAAAACTCTATCCACCATTCAGCAGCACCACCTGTCCGGGAACAAACCCAGAACAGCGACAATTACCAAACCAATAAATCACAGAATATTCCCATTAGGAAATAAAACAAAAGGCACAAAAAATCGCCATACACGAAAAACAAAACATAATTACAAGAACTGGCGGTTTATAGGTTACCATCAACTTAACCCTTAAATGCCTGAGTTTTCAAAAATCATTTTAAAAATGTTTTTCGGCTTTGTTTTTTTTAAATAAATCATGGGAAAAATACTTTAAAAAATCATATTTTGTTTTAAGTATAGTTTACGGCTAAAAAACTGTTTGTTACTAATCGGCAGTAGTGGTGTTTAATTGGAAAAATAATTTTCCTTTATAAAATTCTATAATATTAAACACACAAGAATTTTGAGATCTATGATAAGAAATAAATATTACTTGCTCACTGCAGAACAAAATAGGGTATTTCGCAAGCTTCCAAACAAAATAAAAAGAACATGTATCAACAATTGGAAAAATAAATCTATCTTTATTCTTAAACAGCACAAGTGCTGCCATCTAAATGTTGAAAATCGATTTAATAATATTTTCAGAATGCATTTTATTCGCAACATTAGGCGTTATAGCTTCAATATTATCCTAATAGTATTTATAAGCCTAAATTGGGTATGTTGCCGTAAGGCAACACCCGGCATTTAAGGGTTAAAAGATAAGACTTAACACCTTAAATTAGAAAACTGACAATTAACAGATCAATAATATAAAAAATAAAATAAAATAACAGTTAAAAATGAAAGAATGTACAGAAACTGACTGATTATAGATAACCGTTAAATAAAAGAAAGAAAAAAATCTATACACAAATAAATAAAAAATAAATAAAGATATGAGTTGGCAGACGGATTGCGTTTGAATATGCGGATCGAGTTTTAACACATTCTGCCGTGAATTCGATGAGGTGATTGTCTGTGCTGCCACCTCCCGGTCTATTCGTGATTCTGCATTAAGTTACCGAGAAATAAGTAGACAGTTAAATCTAAACTTTTCTAGTGTCTGTTGTGTAATAAAGAAGAAAAAAGAAGACTGGTACAACCAATAAGCTGCGAACTGGACGTCCAAGAAAGCTAAATGCAGGTCAAAGGAGGGCCATCATAAAGGAGTCTACCTAAAAAACTTTCGAAGTGCTCGAGAATTGGCTGTTGATGTCGTTTCAACTTCGAAAACAATAATTACAACACCAACTATTCAAAATATCTTTCATAATGCAAATATTCGCGTAAAATCCCCACGAAAAAAAAAAAACCATTTATCAGTGAAACAAATAAGCTGAAAAGACTTGCTTTTGCCAAAGCGTATGCCGGCAAACCACCGGAGTTTTGAAAAAATGTGATTTTCTTCCGATGAAAGTAAGTTTAATATTTTCGCATCAGATGGAAAAAAAAAAACTGTATGGCGAAAGCGCAATACGTCCCTTGAAATAAAAATCTTGAAACCCAATGTAAAACATAGCAGTGGTCACATAATGATTTGGGGATGCATGTCTTTTAATGGGGTTTATGAAATGGCCTTTGTTGAAGGTCATATGAATGCCACACAATATATTAGCAGGGATCGATCCAGGCAAAATTTGGAGCCTATTTAGGGCTCTTTTACAAAAATCTATTTAATAAAATGGGCCCCTTCACAACAATGAACTTAATAAAACAGGCCCCTTCACAAAATTCCTTTTAATAAATAGGTTCCCTAAATAACATTATTTTTCATAAAAACTGTTTTAAAATGTGTAATTTGTAAATAAAACCAGGTCACGAAAAACAAAATTTTAGCAAGGGGATTTAAAGAAGTTTTTGTTAATAAATTCTTGGTTCGAATTTGAGTAACTGGATTTCAACTTTCGTTACAAAATGTTATTTTTCAAAAAATATAATGAAATTCACAAAAATAACTTCTATTTTTCACAAAATGGGCCCCAAGAATAAAAACCTGCATCGACCCCCGATTAGTACAGTACGAGATAATTTATCTAATGATGCTCTGAAATTAGAAATTGATAATTAATATTATTTTCAACAAGTGATCGTTCAAACGTAATGATCCCAAACACACGCGAACATTGTTATGGTTGCTGTATAATGTAAAAAAATCGATTCCAAGCACCCCCGCAATCACCAGACCACAATCATATTGAAAATTTGTTGCATATTTTAGTATACTAGGGGGCTCTGCCCCCTACGAGCTACGCTCGCCAACCCTCAATCAAACACCGCAAACTCTAAAAGCACGCTAATTCGATCGGCTTTAAAATGTATCGTTTTAAATTTGACGTAATTTTCACCAAAGATCTCTTTCCCTTTTTAATATTCACGTGAAAATAGTTTTGTTGTTAGAAAGGAAATATTATTTACGCTGTCTTTGAATTCTCAATACGAGAGCAATGCGACTCTTGTAGCCGTTTCAATAACATCTGCTTGGTTCAAAATACCTTAACATGTTGATTTTCTGCAAGCAAGTTGGTTTACAATCGAAGTCTACGGGAATTTGGCGAAATATTAGAGATATCGCCAAGTTGGCGTCACTTGTGGCGACTAATTTTGGTCGCCAAATTTGGCGATGTATCAGCAAGTTGGCGAACACCTTGGCGGTATTTGGCGACAGAACAGGGTCCCCCCCTATGGTAAGCCCACTTATAGGTATGGAGATACATTAAATGCTGTTCAATAAACAATGAGATACGTTTCTTTGATACAATAGCGCAATATAAATATATATAGATTAGTTTTAAAAGATTATCTTGAAGTATGTAATACATGTCTCGTGCAAGTATATTTTTAAATTTAAAGCAATATTATGGTTTGGCAATTTTTATTAATACTGCAATTATAAATTTTTAATTATCATTATTTTCCTGCTTTTCATACGTAATCATTTAATTCTCATTTGAAAGTTTTTTTTTCTGTTTATAATTGTCACGTGTAAATAAATTTTAATTTGAAGGAAATATTATTCTTTGCACTGTTTTTAAATTTGGCAACAATTTAAAATAATATTTTTTTCTAAAAGTTGTAAAAAATATCTCTGGAAATGCTGAAAATTTGAATTTAAAATAAAAATAAAACCTCAAAAAATAGGTCAAATTAAAAAAATAAATACAGTCTGCACACCGGGAACTTATAATGTATAAAATGAACTAAAACTGATTAATTTCCTATGTATACTTTTTGCTCCTATAAAACTTCTTTAATGGAACGGTTTTGACCCAGTTTAAAAATCTCTTCAATCTCTCTCTTCTCATCTCTTTAAAAAATTCTTCGATTTGAAAACTGTGTGCATCAGCGTGTTTATCAAACATTTCTCTATAATACCACCGATTTTCATATTTTTGTATGCAATATTTTTCTTAATATTCACGAAGAAAGACCTCCGGTTACAAAAAATTCAAAACCGGCGGCGGCGGTGACAGCCTTAGTTACTTTTTTTTTAGAATAGAGAGATGCATGTACGGAAACAAAGAATTTCTATCAAATCTGATCTTAAGCAAGCTTTTAACTAAGAATGGCAAAAAATCACAGCGAAACGTGTCACAAATGGATCGAATCGATGCCCAGACGATTACACTCTGTTATTCAAGCAAAGGACATGCAAGTAAATAGTAGTACTGTTTTTTACTTTTAAATATTTACTATATTTGTATTCTCACTGCTAGTGTACAAATACTTTTTTGGCATTAGAAAATGCTGTTTTATGTTTTTAAATAAGTATTTTTTTTTTTTTTTTTTTTTTTTTTTTTTTGAGGTAAAAGGTTGGTCATTTGTGTTTGTTTGCTGTTTAAATAAAGTAATAATTAAAAAAGCTTCGTCACACGTTACTTACGCAAAAAATTGTGTGTGTGGAAATACTTTTTTCTTTTTTGCTGACTGTAGCTTTATACCTTCTCCTATAGATTCAACATTAGTTGACCGTCTCACCGAGTTCTAACTCTCGTAAATACGCTCCAGTTTCCAAGTAATTGATATATGTTATTTAGATTTACCATGGCACGCTACCTATTGAAAACGAATAGTGTAGCATTTGTAGTTCGTTTACAGGGACGCCCAAAATAATTCGGATTCATTATGGCCTATGGAAAAATTATTGTTTGAAGTACATTTTAATCATGTTACACTACTTCAAATATTGCGAAACTGATATGCAATGTTGATAAACGCTGCATCAGGCTGATATGTTGTATAGCATTTATTTTTCATTTAAAGGGACATATAAAATAATTCGATTGCATTACTCTCGGTAGACAGCGATTGTTTGAAGTGTGCTTCGTGAAATGGATATACTTTAGTGAGGTGTACTATAACATCTTCCTCAGAAAAAATAGGACATGCAATATTTAGTGTTCTTTTACAAAGCCGCACAAAATATTTAGAACTGTAATCATCTATGAGCAATAATTTCAAAAAGTACGTTTTCAGTTCTGTTATGCGTTTCCACGATTAACTAAATCTTAGTATGTTATATATGCTGTTTATAAATTCTATAGAATATATATTGGTGTGTTGGTGTTATTTATGGGGGCCGATTATCTGCACTAGGGATATAGGCCCGATGGGGGTCTTTCTAAGGGAACCTAACTCGGATTTATGCATGGAAATCCAAAGTTCGAAGAAAACCACGGAAAGCTCCGAATGATTAAGCCGACGGGTGCGGTTGGATTTGAACACAGCACCTCCCGTCTACCAGCTTCGAGAGCAGAGCCTCTCGGCCACTGGTGGGGCGAATATATATAGGGATACCCAGGAGTTCTTTTAAATCACAATTAATTTCGTTGTATGGGCGGAATGTGCTTAAAAAACGCTTTTTAATATTTTACTCAATTTTTAACTGAACTGCATTTTACTATACATTGTGATGCGATTTTAATGTAGATTCATATACAGAGTTGCACAAAAATCATGGAAACATTGCAGTCTGTTAGAGATAAACGCTTGAGAAACTTTTTTACTTGAGTTATATGTTTTGCAGTTGAATTAAATTTTAGTTTCATTATGTGGTATGCATAAAAATCCATGCATTATATACAGGGATTAACAAAAGAAATCGCATGCATTACTGCGTATGAGTAGCAGATGCGGAAAAATTGTTTTAGGTCGTGTTATGTGTTTTCTAAACTATTTATGTCGATATCTATTTTCATTATATAAAAAAAGTTTTGTTACCAAAGTCTGATAGTTTTGGAAAGTGTTGCATAATCTATGTGTGATGCTTGATTTTTCGTTCTCGTTTTAAATTAAATTTTTGGATAAGCCCACACAATGGAGCAAAATAAAATGCTAGTGTACCGAAACAATGCTACATTAAAAATGACAGTTTAAAATAGTTTCTTTTAAAATGGGAAGATAATTATAATATTATAAGAAATCGTAAAAATTATCATTACTTAATACAAAATGTTTCGGTTCTTAGCCGAATTATTGGAGAAAAAATTTATCAGGATATAAACTTCAGTAACGTAATTTTTTAGATGTCACTTCTTGCAATGAGATTTGTTTTATCGATAATGCTCATAAAAAATAAACGACTTTCCAACACTATAATCATCTTTTATTTAATAAATTATAGCATTTATAGTTAAACAACCTTAATAACTCACTGAGATTAAAATTCAGGAAATACGATTACATTTTCTCTAAAACACAATAGATGGCGCCACTAAATAAATAAACCGATTTTCGGAGGAATGCATATTGATTCTGCAAAATTCTATAAGGATAAGGATGTTCTCAAATCCAAACTGGCTATTTTCTGATAAATTTGTCAATTCATTTTTGTTCGCAAGCGCATCAAGTTCGCAGACGCTTTTATTCAGAAACTATACAATCGAACATTTTTTTATAATTTTTAGGTAAAGTCAGACCTCAGACATTCTTTCAGCAAACGTTGTCAAAGTCAGAGCCGTCCTTTTAGGGGTGTGCGGCCACACGGGGCATTGAGACCGGAAAAAAAAGAAAAATATATGTAGTACAAAATACCTAAATATTCGTTATTCATTTTGTTCTGAATTATTTATTGCATAATAAAATTGAAATGTGCAAACGTGGTTGTTTATAAAATATAAATTCTTTATGAAAGAATTTTGGGTGGGAGTGGAAGTTTTAGACGCTCGAGAAGAGATGAAGAGAGAGAATAGTTGTTTATAGCTTATATTAAATCTAGAGACATTGTTATACACTAACCTAGGCAGCACTAATGTTACTATATACAAGCAGCATCAGGTACATAACTAATCTGGCCAGGCGCATGCGCATGAACTGAATGTGAGTTGTGAATGTGACTTCACTCATTTGAAAACACACGCTCCGTAATGTTAATCCTATGGGAAGGTTATTTTCTAATTCCTCGTTTCAATTTAAATATTTTTAAATGATTTTTTTTTTTTTTTTTTTTTTTTTTTTTTTTGCATAGGATAGCTGAGATCGATCTCTAATATGGCTATTTTTTTACTTTTTCGCAGATTTGTTTAATAAAAGTACTTTCACTTTATAAACCGGTTCCGAAAGTGAAAGTACCTTTATTAAAAAAAAAACTTTGCAACCAAAATCGAAAAAGTAAAAAAATAGCCATATTAGAGATCGACCTCATCTATCCTATGCAAAAACAAATCCTTTAAAAATATTCAAATTGAGACGAGAAATTGGAAAATAACCTGCCCATAGGCTTAACATTACGGAGCGTGTGTTTTCAAGTGAGTGAAGAGTCCCCTTAAGAAGTTGGTGCTGATGATGATTTTGTCGAAGTGCTCACTATTATTTTAATAATTATTTGTAATGTATGAACACAGATTTGCTTTCCTCAGTGTGTAATCAAAGTTTCTCTTTTTATTATACAAATGTCGATGTTCCTGTTCACACGCATATACTTGTCCTGTCTCGTAAACACGACGGGGAGATAAGGGAGCTTAAAGCCCGATCCGAAGGACTAAACAAGATTTAGAGTCTCCAAGAATTATGTGAAAGGTTAATGTTTTTAAAAGTTCTTAATTTTTTTCCACTCATTCAAATTACCTTATTAAATTAAAAATGTTAACATGTTTAATATTTGCTAATTAAATCAAAAACTTAAAATCTTACGATTAAAGACAGAATAAAGTTTATAAGTCAAAAATTTAATTTTTATCAGCAGGCTAATTCCATACGTACTTATAGTGTAAGTCACATAGGTGCAAATTGCTACAATTTTTGACTACCACTATTTTAGAACGGAAGATGTAACTCATTTTATTGGAGATATCTCATTCATTGAATAAGGTGAAGAAAACTTTTCGAAAATAACGGTGGCCAAAAAGCATAGCAGTTATCCACTATGTGACTTAAAACAACAAAAACCCATGGAACTTGCCCACCATCATTACTATCATAACAACATTAAGTGGACAAATCGAGTAATTTAATTGATTAACCTTTTCACAACGAATTTATTTTTTATTAGCAACTGCTCAAACTGCCGACTATCTTTTTTTTTTATTATTCGAAGCACTTAAAAAAAAAAATCTTTGCCGTGCACTTCTATGATAACTTCAAGAGCAATCTGCCATAAAGAAAAAATTTGTAAATCGTAGTACAAATAAAATATAAATACATATATTCGATGGTAGTAGACCTGCTGTTGGTCCGTGGTACTCAAATTTTATAACGTAGTGAAATACATAAATATATTAACCATTGTCTTTGATTTATGTTTCTGTTTAAATTATTAGAAATGAATTAAACTTTTCTATAGCTGTTGATATATCATGAATAATCAAACGAGCTCTGATTATTGCTGAGTTCCAGTTGATACAGAATATAGCTGGTTATCATCAAGTCCTTAGCCCAACAGCTGGGATGCTCGGCTTGCGAACAACCAATCAGAGTCTGCTAATGGCAAACTTTCCTTTTTGTTTCTTGTCAAGTTGGGGAAAAATCAAGTACAAAGCACTCGTTCACTGTGATGATTCGTTGTTTTAAAAAGAGCTTCCCAGACTGTAACGTCTACTATGCTACTGAATACAATGCTTATTCATATTGTATATTGACGAGGCTAGTGAAAAAGACAGGCTACCGCGGTACATCTCAAGGCCTCTTTTTTTTACAGACCGCTAGAGTGACGAGATGCTCTTTTCGCACACCTTCATTGTTGCATTCGAGCATCACATGATTCCAGCGGTCTGTAAAAAAAGATACGTGGAATGCACCGCGTTAGCCTGTCTTTCTCGTTAGCCTCGGTGTATTGATATTCTTTCTTCTGTGGCATTTGTTGTATTTTCATTAGAGCGAAGTTTTCTCGCATGAATTTAACATATCCTGTCTTGATATTTTAGCTCAAAAAGAATATTTATCAAAAAAATAAATTTAAATTAGACTATAGATCAGTTTCAACCACGTTATCACCAGCATAGCATGTTTTAGAGGCCCATATGTGCCCAGATCTGAGCCGGCCCGCTGCCGAGCTCTGTTTTTCTTTCATTTGATTTGATGGGACGCGCCGGATCAGGTCCCGAGTTGCACTTTTTCTACTGACTTGAGCAGAGTCGTAACCAGCCAGAGGATGCTCTGGAAAGTTTTGGTGGGGATAGTTCTGAATGTTTTTAACATGTTAAATAATTAAATTCTGTACTAAAATATGTCTTAGTTTTTGCGATTTTTTGGTGTGTTTCTGTATTTGGATAATTTTAAAGTGTGTTTGCAATCAAACGATTTAAAGTTTTATTATTAAATTACCGAAATATTATGAAGGTTAAAGGGAGCAAGAGGTTGTATGGGGTCTTAAATTTTTAATTAAGTAAATTTTAAACATGCTAATATTTCGAATTTCATATAAAATTTATAAAAGAGATAAAATTTTGTGACAAAATTAATATATTTTCGAAAACTCCGATTTTTTAAGGACCTATTAAAAATAATAATAACATTCTTTCACAATTAAGGGTGTTCTCAAATCGAAAAAGGCAGCTTTCTGACATAAGTTTTAATTTATTTTTGTTCGAAAATGCATGAAACTAGCTGGTGTTGTTGTTCAGAATCTATGTCATTGAGCTGTTTTTTCCATTTTTTTGCAAACGCAATAGATCTTTCAGAAAATAGAGTCAAAGTGGGCGTTTTGAACCGAATTTCCGCGCGAAGGGAGAAAGAGCACTCAAGAGCGAGCGAAAAACGGGTTTGTCACGTAATCGAATTCACTTATAACTCAATAGGTAATTGATTGATCCAAAAATGGGAAAAAAAACAGTTCGTTTCCAAATCGCTTCCATGTCTAGGTTTTCCAATTTTATATCTTTCCGCTAAAAAAGGCATTTGTAAATATGTCAAAACATTTTTCGCTTGTTAAGCAAAGCAGTTAAGAACAGCCTTAAAAAAAAATGTGTAGTCTGGTCTGGGAGGGGCTTCAGCCCCCTTAGCTCCCTCCGTGGGTGCGGCAATGCTGGAAGTACGTTTTCAGTTGCGGTATGCATTTTTTATTGAACTATTTTTTTTTACATATTAGCTTAGCTGCTGTGTATAAATTCTATCGATGCTAGACGAGCCTGCACAAGTGATCTCAAGTATATTTCACCGATCAACATTTCTGAACTTAATAAATTGCACAACAATATGTCAGCGCACCCTTTCTCTTTGAGGAAAAAGGAGTTCTTAAAAATGACAGAAAATGATTTTTTCAACAATAAGTGTATAAGTTTATAAAATTTTGTAGGGAATTTTAATCTAATAATCACACAGTGGAAAGGACGAGAGAGGGGCATTCAAAATATCTATCAAAATGACTCCCCTGTGGAAGATTTTACACTTTCGACTCGAAATCACTCGCGAAGAAAGAAGTCTGAATTCAAAACTGAACAATGAGACTTGTTATTTCCATGTTGCTGGTGGTGACATCTGCTAACGGTTCGAAAAAATAAAACCGGTAACTAAGAACCGGAGATCGAGATTTTGCTCAGTGGCGGCAAATGTATGTAGTATGCTCAGATTTTTTCCAATAACGAAATGAAATATTTGTTCGCATTTATTTTCCATACATATTTTGGAAGAAATATTTTTACTATTTTAAATTGCTTGTATGCAATTATTAATTTATTGGTAAAAATAAATGAAAACTTTCAATTAAACAGATAATGATAAATGAAAGTCTGAAACTCAGAGGAGGAGGAGGAGGGATATTGCCCTACACTACCCTCCCTAAAAGAAGCCACTGGGTCACACTTCAAGACAAGCGGGTAGGGTACACAAAGTGTAACACAGTCTGACAGGAGGGGATAACATATAGTGACATGATGTCTAAAATGTGGAAACAATCAGGTAAGCATTATTTGCAAGCAGCATAAATCAAGTTCATCAGAAAAGTATGTATTTTTATTGAAGTAGTATTAGATGTATTTTTCCTTTCTCTTTGAATTTCAACAGCTTGATTTAAAAGCGCACAAGATATTAACACTTGTTAATTATTTATATCAAAAAGTATCGGGTCGTATATAACATTTTTTGTATAAAATTAGGCCTAAATTAATAATGACAGAAAATCTGCCGTCAACATCGCCCTCGTATACAACAGTATATTTCTCGAATGTGACTGTGGCAGTACAGTGGATAGGAGGTGGGGGTAAAATAAACTCGAAATTTGCATGACATAATTGATGGAAGATCCCCAAAAAAGAATTGAAAATGAAAACGGAATGAAAAAAATTAAAAGTCTATTAAATGTAATCAATTCTATCGGATTATACTCCTTGAGATATCTGAAAATAGTGGAAACGTTAAATGAACAATTGAGAAATTTTAATCGAATTAAATAAAATTAATAAAATGAACTATGTTACAGCTGAATTTGAAATCACAACTCTAAGTTTTGAATTTCGCGACACACTCGACCGTGTTTCTTTTTTTTTTAAATATACTTTAGTCGGAAAAAATTTCTAATTCACTTGAACTAAGGTGTTTAAAACGGCGTATAAAAGGGGGAAAAAATTCCCCTGCTCACCAGAGCGAAATTTTCTGACACATTTACGAACTCTCTTTAAGGCTGTTCTCAGATCCAAAAGGGCAACTTTATGACATGAGTTCTAATTTATTTTTGTTCGAAATTGCATGAAACTAGCAGGTGTTGCAGTTCAGAAACTATGTCACTGAACTGTTTTTTCCGCTTTTTTTTTTTCAAACGCAACAGATCTTTCAGAAAATAGTGTCAAATTGGGCGTTTTGAACCGAATTTCCGCGAGAAAGTAGAATAACCACTCAAGAAAGGCTGAAAAAACGCGTTTGTCACGTGATCAAAATCGCTCAACAGGTAATTTATTGATAAAAAATGGGAAACACAATTCAATTCCAAATCGCTTTCATGGTCAGACTTTCCAATTTTATATCTTTCCGTTAAAAAATAAATTTGTAAATGTGTCAAAACGTTTTGCACTTGTTGCGCAGAGCAGTTGAGAACAGCCTTAAATGTAACGGCATCCCTTGCAGGCATACATATTGGAGTGATTTTGAATAGAACATAGTATTTTGTTGTTGTTTTTTTAATTTTTCGATAAATGAATTACAACTTGAATTATAACCGTTTGTTGCCTCATGACAGCAGATTTTTTTTTCTTTCCCTTCCTGTCGCGTGCCGGAATTCGGTTAAAAATGCTATTTTTACAAAGTTTTCTGAATGATCTTCTACCTTTACAGAAAATCGAAAGTTGTTCGAATACATAGTTTCTGAATAAGAGCATCATTTTATGTGTTTCCGATCAAAAATTAATTCAAAATTATGTCAGAAAATATCCAGTTTGGATTTCAGCCCTAAGGGGTCTCATAACCTTTTAAAATCTCCCTCGACAGTGTAAAAGGGATGTAATTTTAAGTTCTCATAACTTTTTAAATTCTTATTGAAATTACACAAATATCTGTAATATATTTAAACCATATTTAGGGCTTTATAAAATGTAAAAATAAACACTTATAATAATAATAACAATAATAAAACAGTTCAGTTAATATTGCAAAATTTTTTACGTGGTATTTCACAATCCACACAACTTAATTTACAATAGCTATATAAACATAAAAATTATAAAATGAGTTCTAACCTATATTTTATAGAATGAATTAATATTCTTGAGATAAGTAAATATTTACATTATATTTTAAGCATTAATTCATTATTTTTTCCATTTTTTTTCCATTTTTCAAATTTAATTGAATTTTTAAAATAGTTTCTGTTAGTTATATACCATTAATTCAATCTATAAAGTACAATTTAAAGTTCGTTTTAACATAAGTTTTTTGTTAATATACCTATTCTAAGTTAAGTTATCGTGCGGATAGTGACATACCATGTAAAAAAAAAAAAATTGTAACATTATTTGAACAGTATTTTTTATTATAATACATATTATAAGTGATTTTTTTTCTTTTTTACTTTCTTCTATCTTCAATAGAAAAAAGTATTGTAATCGAAATATTTTTCGACTTCCGGTTTTCGACGGATTTACACGTTTTAGGGGTCAGATACCAAAAAACATGGTTATAGAAAATGTCTGTCTGTCGTCATTATACCATCAAAAAGTGTATGAAGTTATGCATAGAATTTACCCATTTTTAAAAAAAAAAAGTTTTTGGCTATGGCGAGCAGGTCCTCCCTTAATTTGGAAGAATCCGACGGTAGGGGGCGCTGTAATAGCGATTTGTGTGAAATTTCTGTGCCCTTTTGAATATTGTACCATCAAAAAGTGTATGAAGTTATGCATAGAATTGAACCAAATTTCGTGTGTATGTTTTTGGCCATGGCAAGAAGGTCCTCCTTGAATTTGGAAATATGCCGCCGAAAAGAAGCACTATAATAGCGATTTTTGTGTAATTTTCTTGATTTTTCGTAGTTCTATTTTACACCGGTTACTCGTAAATTGACGGGAACTTCCCATCCTGATAAGCCGACTATTCGCGAAGAGATGATATACAACAGAAGAATGGAAAACTATTGATTTGAATAAATATCATGATCAAGATTAATTCGTTTTTACTCCGATTCATTGACTGAAGCAGAAATTTAAGATGAAAGTCAAAGTTGATATAGTATTGAACTAATAAAAATGAAATATTGACATTTGTAACAACATTTTGAAATATTAAAATATATTAGATAGAAGAAAGTTTTCGGATTGGCACATCCAACTGCAGTGAAACTTCTTTTAAATGCCACCTCTATTAACAGAAGAATGGAAAACTATTGATTTGAATAAATATCATGATCAAGATTAATTCGTTTTTACTCCGATTCATTGACTGAAGCAGAAATTTAAGATGAAAGTCAAAGTTGATATAGTATTGAACTAATAAAAATGAAATATTGACATTTGTAACAACATTTTGAAATATTAAAATATATTAGATAGAAGAAAGTTTTAGGATTGGCACATCCAACTGCAGTGAAACTTCTTTTAAAGGCCACCTCTATTAAGGGCCAATATTTTTAGGAACGAAAAATTTTCCCATAGACATAATGTTAAATTTATTCCCATTAGGGGCCGCACCTAATGGGCGGCACGCGATTTAGTAACACACTTTTCCACAAACGAGGCAAACATGTGTTTCTTACATATTATTTGACCTTTCAACCTGTAGGTGTTGGGTTGGAGGAGAAACTTGACCCTTTGCTGTGGACACACAAATGATAACAGGTTATCTAGAAAAACTGATTCCACATTTACTAAAACTGTGAATGCATATTGAAGCACAATTTTTACACTAGAAATTTTAAGCTCAGGCTTGTGTGAAATTTAAAATTATGGCACCTAAATCAAGCCAAAGAGTACATTTGGATTTGAATGACAAGATCAAAGTTCTTAATTGTCATGATCAAGGAACATCTGCAAGAAAATTTGCTTCACAGTTTAATTGCAGCAAGAGTCTATTATACAATATTGTTAAAAACAAAGAGAACTTACTGAAAGAATATGCAGATTTTAAAAATCGAGGGATAAATAGAAAGAGAAATGAAAAAGTTGGTCACCCCTATTCAAGGGCCACCCCTCATAAGGGTCAATTTTCAATGGAACGGCAGGTGGCCCTTACAGAGAGGTTTCACTGTAATTATATTTTATAAAGCCCTAAATATTGTTTAAATATAATACAAAGTTTTATGTAATTTGAATACGTATTTAAAAAGTTATGATAACTCGAAACCACATCCCTTTTGAAGTGGCTAAGAAGATTTTACAAGGTATGAGACCCCTTAAGAGAAGCGTTGCCAGGTGTCCCGCATAAATTAGGGCTCCAAATGCTCTACATTTTAATTTTCTTCGCCTGATCTAATGGCAAAATCATCTGCGATTAAAAATGGCGAAATAAACTGTAAGAAATCAGTGGTTGCCAAAGTATTTGAAGCCCTGATTTATGCGGAACACTTGGCAACACTACTTAATAAAAAAGAAAAGTACCCAGTTAAACTGATGGCATTGAGCTCACCGGCTATTCACACTAATTGTATATTATACTCTTATTTTAAAGAATAATGCCCCTCAAAAAAATAAGTGAAGGGGATTAGCCCCCGTTTCTTCCCTTTATACTTAACCAATGAACCTCCAAATCTAATCAAGGAAGCTCCTTAACATAATAAACCGGTATACCAAATTTTGAACAAATCGAATAATCCTGAAAAAAAACCCCATTTATCTAAATTAAGGGGGGTGGACTAGGCCCCCTTTTCCCTCTGTATCCTTAACCAATGAATACCCTAAAAGAATCAGGGAAGCTCATTAACATAATAAACCGGTATACCAAATTTGGAGCAAATCGAATAATTCTGCATGAAACACCAGTTTATCTAAATTAAGGGGGGAGGGGACTAGCCCCCTTTCCCCCTTTATCCTTAAACAATTAACCCCCAAAATTAATCAGGGAAGCTCTTTAACATAATAAACCGGTATACCAAATTTGGAGCAAATCGAATAATTCTGCATGAAAAACCCATTTATCTGAATTAAGAGGGGTGGACTAACCCCCCTTTTCCCCCTTTATCCTTAACCAATGAACCCCAAAACTAATCAGGCAACTTCCTTAACATAATAAACCGGTATCAAATTCGGAGCAAATCGAATAATTCTGCATGAAAAACCCATTTATCTGAATAAGGGGGGTGGATTGATCCCCATTTTCCCCCTTTATCCTTAACCAATGAACCCCCAAAACTAATCAAGGAAGCTCCTTAGCATAATAAACCTGTATACCAAATTTGGAGCAAATCGAATAATTCTTCATGAAAACCCATTTATCTAAATTAAGAGGGGTGGACTAACCTCCCTTTTCCCCCTTTATCCTTAACCATTGAACCCCCAAAACTAATCAGGGAAGCGACTTATGGGAATGAAACTAGAAAAAAATTTGAAGCAAATAGGATGTTTCTATCAAGAGTTATCGCGTTACGTACATATGTACGTACGTACAGTCATGGAAAAAAAAAAGTAAACACCCCCTACTAACTTCTCAACAAATTATCGTAGAAGAAAGTTACTGGTACCGAATGATTGGAAATAAAGTCTACTTTTAAATGATGTATATAAAATTTGTTTAAGGGGCCATCTACATATTAAAACGAACACTAACTTTGTTTTTTTTTTTTCAATAGCAGTACACAATTCTGACAGCATAAATGCACTCTACACCTTTCAATTAGCCTATAAACAAATTTTTATGCAATTCATGCCATAAGTTTCCGAGAAATTCATTATTTTAAAACGAGCGTATTTTAAGGGCTGTATCCAAATTGAAGTTCCGAACTCGATTGTTAACCGAGAGAGCCGCCTTCTTGATCAAGGCCCGTTTAAGCGTCAATGAAACCTGTTTGATTACAGGATAGCAGAATAAATTTCAAAAATTTACTCACTTCTATCATAGACAGCCCCTTAAACCATCATTTTGCCGTTTTTTAAGCCTAATTTGAAAACTACATGGAAGAAAAATGTGAAATTTTGGATTTCCATAAAGCTAAATCCATCAAAAAAATTGTATGTTGCAATTCATTATTTTTTCGAATATTAATTTCATAATTCATATCATAAAATTATAAAAATTGCAAATTCAACGTATTTATGTTTGGGTATATTAGTATTATTGCTACACAAAAAATTAGCTCATTAGGAGCATAATTTCAGGAGATATAAATAAAAATATGAAAATGTAATTTAACATTAGAAGTACTAAATTTTAAATGTCTATAATTCAAAAACGTATCATTCGAATGACTTGAAATTTGGTTTTTAGGCATATTTTGAACCGAAGATTTGAAATATCTCGTTAAATTTGGGTACTGCCATTGAAAAAATGAAGTTTGGACTCGTTTTAATATGTATATGGCCCCTTAAGCAAATTTTATATACATCATTTAAAAGTAGACTTTATTTCCAATCATTCGGTACCACTAACTTTCGTCTACGATAATTTGTTGAGGAGTTAGTAGGGGGTGTTTACTTTTTTTTTCCACGACTACATACACACGTACATACAGAACCGGCGGGCAGATAAGCTCCCAGGCTTTGATAGCCTGTGAGCTAAAAACCTACAGTATTCACGGGAAGAATCGAGAATGCTAAAGCTAATCCTATGGAACCGGTTCCAAAAGTAAAACTATCCACATATAAAAAAACTAACCACAAAGTATAAACGCATAATAAAAGTTACCAACCTCAGGTATCCTATGGAATAAATAAAAATATTAAAATGCGAGCGTGAAATCTGTAAACAATCCACCCATGGGATTAACATTAGCTTGAACGTTTCATTCTGTGACGAGCGTAGACTCTTAACCCCTTGGGTACGGATTTATTTCAGGGCTGTCACTGGCTTTTTTTTTTTTTTTACTGTATTTCGCACCACTATCTCAAAACAAAAATCTTTCATATACATTTTGACAATATGTGCAAGAGAAAAATACTACAAAAATATTTTCCTTTAAATAGTGGTATGAATAGAATATAAAAATAGGCGCCAGTGGCCAAATGCATGACGAGTCTCCGTCGTCAAATGTACCCAAGGGGTTATGGGATTATGAAAGTTTTTCAGTTTCAACAAGAAAAGCATATTCTGAATGTCTGAAATTATATTTTCTTTCGAAGCTACACTGTAAAAAAAAAAAAAAAAAAAAAAAAAAAAAAAAAAAAAAAACGGAGATTCTACTGGCAATCGAGACGCCAGTACTATTTCCGTATTTTAACGGAAATCCCCTCCCCCCATAAATTCCAGAAATCCATATTTTTACGGAAATTTTTCCCCATAAATTACAGAAAATTTTCCGTTTATCTGGAATTTATGAGAGAAAATTTCCGTTAAAATACGGAATTAGTAATTAGTACTGGCGTCTCGATTGCCAGTGGAATCTCCGTTTTTTAGTCCGTTTTTTTTTTTTTACAGTGTATTTTCTCAAAATTCAAACGCCTATAGATGTTATAGCGGTTCTTGTCGCAAAGTATACGGTACTAGTTGCAAAACTTTAACATCTTCAGGGACGATTTTTGAAAATATTGAAATGCAAACAAGATATTTTAAACATTAGGGAGCGGGTGTTTCGCGTGACTGAAGTATCCTCTAAATAAATACGGTTTGTGTTCTAATCCTTCACTGCACGGTGTGCCATATCTGGCGCATACCAATAAAACCCTTCTATTTTCTTATGGATCCTAAATATAGGTTATCTGAGCTTTGTGCCATATATAGAACATTTAAAAAAAAAAAAAGAGTTTTGTACCTGTTTTTGTTTCACTGGATGGCAGTACTAGATAGCTATCTATTAAATTTTCTTTTTTAAAAAATCCGTCTGCAATGTAAACAACAGTAGGATTTGCTTTAACTTTTTCACTAAAAAATCTTAAAAGTATCGCACGATAAAATTGTAGACATCCTTGTATATCAAATATTTGTTATTTAAGCTGCTTAAAACTAAAATATTTCAGTACTTCAGCTTGAAATCTTGTTTTTTGTGTTTGTGCCAGATATGGAACATAGAGCATAAAGCTCATAGTACATTCGAATGAAAATTGGCGCGCAAAGGGCTAATGCAAGATGAAATCAATGCAGTATTATTTGCATCTGATACTAATGATGAATCTTTTGGACTTTCTGATGATAATTGGGAAGATTCAACATATAACCCAGCAAAAAATAGAACTGAAATTGCTATTTTTTTCATCTGAATCACACGCCGACTAGCACGATAACAACAAATGTGACCCAAGAAATTGATTCAACTGCAACAGGAGGTAAGTTTTATATTTAATATTAAAGTAATTTTAAATGCTACTAAAAGTACTATATAAAAGTTAAAAACAATAAATAAAATTCAACAGTGTTGAATTCAGACATTTTTCCGCAGGAGGGACATCTTTATGCGCCGGGAGTGTGCGCGCGCGCGCGTGTGTGTATGGGGGGGGGGGGGGGGATTGAATTTCTAAACGATACAAATTTTCAAATTATCTAGAGAGTACATCTGAATATTCCTGTCGAAAGTTCGCCCCCAAGTCACCCCTGAATTCAACGCTGAATGTATAGATTCAGAATATGGGCGTACCCAAGGGGGGGGGGGGGGCTGATGGGGCTACAGCCCCCCCACCCACGAAATTTTCGAAAGTGATATGAAAAAGTGCTGATTTTTCGTCCTTCTTTTTTGGAATTTTTTTTTTCAATCATACAGCGGACTAGCCATTCTCATTAGTCCCATATTAGCCCACATTGACAACAAAGAAGAGAAAGTGGGCTGACGGGGTTACAGCACCCCCCCCCCCCTCCTCCCGAAGTAGGCAAAAAATTAAATGAAAAAGTGTTTTTTCCTTAATTTTAAGACAAAACTAATTTTTTCTTCTGTCATACAGCAAAATAGGCATTTTTGTTAACACCATATTCGTCCACATTGACATCACATACCCAAAGATGGGGAGGGGGCTGATGGAATTTCAGCCCCCTCCTCTCGAAAATGGTCGAAAATGAAATGAAAAAATAGTGCTGATTTTTTTCTGTCTGTTTAAGATAAATTTGCATTTTCCCCCCCTATCGTTCAACGGACTATGCGCTTCCTTCGCTTTAGTTTCATGTTAGACCCTATTTACACCAAAGAAGAGAAAGGGGGTTGATGGAATTACAGCCCCCCCCCCCCCAATCAGAAATAGTTGAAAAATTAAATGAAAAAAGTTATTTTTCATTACTTTTTTAAATATAAATCTATAATTTTTTTTCTTCTGTCATACAGCAAAATAGCCATTCTCGTTAACACCATATTACACCACATTGACATCATAATCACAGCATACCCAAAGATGGGGAGGGGGATAGAATTACAGCCCCCTCTTTTCGAAATAGTGGAAAATGAAATGAAAAAATAGTGCTGATTATTTTCTGTATGTTTGAGATAAATATGCATTTTCTCCTCTATCATTCAACAGACTAGCCGCTCCCTTCGCTGTAGTTCCATATTAGTGTACAGTGACACCACGTTATACCCAAAAAGGTAGAAGGGGGCTAATGGGGTTACAGCCCTCTCCCAAAAAAGTCGAACATGAAATGAAAAAGTGCTGATATTTTCATTTTTGTTTGAGATAAATTTGTATTTTCCCCCTATCATTCAACAGACTAGCCGCTCTCTTCTCTTTAGTTCCATACTAGTGCACAGTGACACCACACTATACCCAAAGAGGTGAAAGGGGCTAATGGGCTGCCCCCTTCCCAGGGTCGTACTGGCATAACTGTTAGGGCGGTGGCAAAATTGATAAAAAGGGCGCCGATTTCCTTACAAGGTGTGCAGGGCCTGTTTACGAAATAGGCCCGTGAAACCCGTGCTTACCCACTGAAATACAAAAGGGCCCCCAATTTTGCTTTTCAAAACTGTTTAGAAAAAAGAGTTTTAGAAAAAAGAAACTCAATCACTGTAAAAAATACATTTTTTTTCTTATGAAACTTTATTTTTCTTACTATATGGCAATTTCTAAATCACAAAAAATATTTTGAAGTTCACATATTCTCAACTATAGTTCCATATTTGTCATTTACAAAATAAATTGGTTATTTACAATTAAACATATAATAAAATACTTTTATATAGTAGTTTTAGTTTAATATTAAAAATGTTATTTACTTAACTTTGATGGTAAAATTTCGAATTATTTAAGCATACGAAAAAGAGATTTAGTAAATAAAAAGCAATTTGTAGAGTAATAGGGGCCCCGTGTGTGACGTCGGGCTTCTCCTATTCCTAAGTGTTAAGCGGGCCCTGAAGGTGTGTCCCAACGAAATAAAGCCACCCTAATTCTGTGCCGTAACTGGACACGAAACAAACAAATAAGAACAAGACAAATATATTAAGAAAGTCCATATACAAATACATAATACATAGTAACTCATTCCCTGCCCCACCTGGGCAGGAGAAAAAGATGAATGTGTAAAAAAAGAGGGGAAAAAGTGTCCCGCCGAAATAAAGCCACAGTCAATATTAGTATATATTGGTAACTACCGACATTCGAGCTGCTGCAGGTCAACATTTTTATGATGTCAGGAAGTTGTCAAATACTTGTTCTGAGCCAGTCGGAATTTCTGCAGACTTTAGAAGGCTGAATTTTCTATTTCTCCTTCAGTATTGGAATGGGAATGAAAACCCACCTATCAAAGTTCGAAAAAGGACAAATAACAACTTTTAAGGAAAAAGGTCTTTCACATAGACTAATATCTAAGCAAATCAAACGATCTAAAACCGTAACAAACAATTTTGTAAATCAGGGAAATACGTACGGGTATAAAAAAAAAAGTGGTGTACATCCAGAAAAATGACTTCCAGGCAGAAAAGAGAAGTTTTGCGTCGTATTCACGAGGTGGTATTTCCCTAAAACAGTTGACAAACGAAGATAACATCCCTGTGAAAGAATCAACCTTGAAACGAATTGAAAAACGTATATGCATCTTGCAACACAAGAAAAGGAAACAGCTGCCCATGTTGAAAGTTATCCACATGCAATGGAAAGTCGATTAGGCCAAATATCATCGAACCTGGAAGGACCAGTGGCATCGTGTTATAGTCTCAGATGAGAAAAACATTAATTTGGATGGGCCAGACGACCTTGCTTTCTATTGGTATGACATGAGGAAAGAATAGAAATTTTTTCCAAAAGACAGCAAAGTGGAGGCTCATTAACGGTGTGGGGAGGCATCGGTTATGGAGATAAACATAACCTGGCTTTTCTCTCAGGCCGCATGAAGCCTACCGATTACCAAGAAATGCTAGAAAACCATTTACTGTCATTTGCAAAGAGACTTTGTAGACTAAGCTGGATCTTCCAGGCGGACAAGACCTCCATTCACGTTCAAAAATCCTCCTGGGAATGGTTTTTGTATAATCGGGTACATGTCATGGAATCACCTGTACATTTCTCCTGATCTCAATCCCCAAGAAAATGTATGAGGTATCCTCAGTAGGGCTGTATATGCCAATAACAGACAGTTTCAGTCTGTGACAAAATTGAAGGTCGTCATCATTGAAGCGTGGGAGAATATTGATGCTATTTTCTTCCAAGGATTGGTAAATGGTATGCCACATCGTATATTCCACGTCATATATAACCATGGCGGATATATTGTCTATTAACAGTAGTGGCTTTATTTCGGCGGGACACTTCCCCCCCCCCCCTCCTTTTTTTACAAATACATTTTTTTCCTAACCAAGTAAGGCAGGGAGTGAGTTACTTCTTGTAAATATGTATTTGTATATATATTTTCTTAATATATTTGTTTCGTACTTATTGGTTTTTTCGTGTCCAATTACAGCACACAATCACGGTGGCTTTATTTCGGTGGGATACACCTTATATACACTTACAGTAAAACCTCCCTGTGCGACCACCTCCCCGAACGATCATTTTTGCATAGAACAAAATTTATTCCCATAGGCTCAATACTAATTTTACCTCCCTGTCAGAGACCATCCCAGTTGAACTCCCTCCATGAGCGACCCATTTCTTTGAAGAAAACGAAACAAATTCCGTTTTTTCCTGGTCGCCTGAAGAAGATTTTATTAGAAAAATAATTCCGGAGAGCGCATTAGTCGTCAAACTTCTAAACTAAGTTTAGATTTTTTTTTATTCCGGTAACTTTTAAGTGTTTAAACTCCTGTGTGCCTTTTTAGACAATGAATTTAACTCTGGTGACAAATTAAGGATGACGGTCAATATACTTCCCTGCCAAATTCTGCCAGGAAACTCTCAAGGAAATAGATAAATGAATGAAATCGTCATTATTTGTTGGCATAAAAAAAAAATGCATTTATTTACTGAACTTCGAAAGGATTTCGAAATAAAAGTTATAAAAGATAAAACCGTAAAATCAAAGCAAACGTCAACGTATTCATTTTTTACACTCTGCAGTAATTAACTTATAAAAGTTTAAGTATCAAAACATAAGTTAATTGCATATTTTTTTCCTAATGTGAAAAATAAATTTTAGTAACATTGTTACCTTTTTTCAACAATTAAAATCTAGATTTAAACATGACCTCCCTTAAGAGACCACCTCTTGGAGCGACCAATTTTTATTGGAACACACACACACATACATACTATGCAAATTATGTATAAAAAAATACTTTAAAAATATATACGACTATTTTGTTATAGCGAAAACTTTATTCCTAAAATAATTATGACAACCAAAATTAGTATTTTATACTATAGAAATGTAATTTACACAAAAATAGTTCCCTGCAAAACATTGCACTTCTGATGTTAGACCAGTGTTGCCAACTTAGAGGTATTTTTTTTCCACCACACTTTTCTAAAAAAGCTATCTCTATTTTCGAAATCTGCTCACCTTATCTAATGAGTTAATTCAAACTTTACCCCGAATATCCGAATAACAATCTCCATACAATTATCTCCAAATGGAAAATAAAATATTAAAATAAAACAAACAAAAACAATTTCGTTGGGTCAAAACTCAAAAGTGCAAAACATAATTTTATACAATTGAATAACATTTTATATAATACAATCTCTAGGATACAAATATTATTTATGGTGTAAAAAATTTCAGAAAATTAATTTTGGTTTAGGGCAAGAATGACGTCTATTTTACGTGAATTATTTTAAAAAATTGTTTTATTTCTTTATTTTTTCAACATTAAAAAATTATCATAGAGAAGCATTTGGTTTGAATCCCGCTATTTAAACAGTTTAAATATATATATATATATATATATATATAGATATAGTCTGAAATTGCATGAAAGAAAATATTCTTTAACATTATTACTACAGGTTTCGTTATTATTCCCTTTAGTTCGTAGGTAGCAATAGTGATGGGCGATTCTCGAAAATTCGACAATCGAGAAAAATCGTCATCGTAAAAAATCACAATCGATACAGCCATCGATTAATTCCTAGAATATACAATCTAGATGTTTTACAATCGATTATAACGAGAGAAGTTAAAAACAATTGTTGGACAACTTAGCTATTATTCTGGCCGAAAATTTCATAGTAGTGATAGGGCTTGATCGATAATTCTGCTATCGCAATTATTTGCTCCCGATTTAGGCTTAAGGGGTTACTTCAGTCAAGCGAAAAGACCTGCTCGCTAATGCTAATCTTATGGAAGAAATTTATAAAGATATCACATTTAAATTTCAGTATTTTAAAATGATTTTCTTTGCATTGGAATAAATTCCCCTTTCTTCTTTATGAAACTAAAATGTCCAAATCGCGTAACTATGGCGCATTTGATGAATCAAATAACCTTTCTACTTTTTAGATAACTCCAAAAGGTTTGATACAGTTTAAAGTTCCCCTAAATGTCAAATAATGTGGAATTTCCCCATTGATCGAAAACAAAAGTTTCTTTCGAAAAACATAAGGATAGTAAAGATACCTGCCAAGAGGGAACCTGTCTAACACGGAAACTGTTTTTCAGTACCTAACGATTCCAACATGACTCTGTAAGTCTGTATCGAAATCCAAAGTAGCTATTTTATGACTCATTTAAAAACTCATTTTTTATTTTAGACGCATTAGCTAGAATCGATTAGCATTTCCCTCTTTTCGATAAAGGCAAAAGGTTTGATACAAATTAAAGTTCCCTAAGCGTCTAAAGTGTATCAAATGCTGTGGAATTTCTCCGTTTATCAAAAACAAGACAGCTTTATCGAAAAACGGAAGGATAACCAAACATACATAACTGCTGAGAGGGAACCTGCCTAACACGGAAATTGTTTTCCAGTGCCTAGCGATTCCAACATGATTCTTCAAGTCTGTATCGAAATCCAAAGTAGCTAGTTTCTGACACATTAACTAGCTCATTTTTTATTTTAGGCGCATTAGCTAGAATCGATTAGCATTTTCTTCTTTTCGATAAAGGCAAAAGGTTTGATACAAGTTTTGTTCCCTAAATGTCTAAAGTGTGTCTAATGATGTTGAATTTCTCCGTTTATCGAAGACAAAGGAGCGTTATCGAAAAATAGAAAGGTAAACAGACAAATATATCCGCTAATAGGGAATTTATAACTAAAATAAAACTTCAATGGACTTCATTTTTGGTATTTTGGATAATTTTAATCTTCCAATCCTTACCAACGTGGTATTAGATGATGGGTCTGGAAAAGGTAGAAAAAACGCCCCCCCCCCTCCCCCGAAGCGGCATTAGGCCCCAAATTGACAGTAGGGCAGACCAAGGATGAAAGTTAACTTCATGTAAGAGAGGACTATAGGGAAATTGAGAATGGTAAAAAAAAACCAAACCATTGAATAAGAAAAAATTTGAAGAAAAAGAAAAATGGTAAAAGAACAAGTGAAGCGTGTGATTAGAGCCAGACAAATGGAGAGGGGCCCGATGGGCCACAGCTGGTCCAGAATGAGTGCCCGAGTTGTCAGAATGTGTCAAGAACTTGGAGAATAGTATCTACAATGAAGAAAAATAATGAGACAAAATATTATGAAAAACAGATGAAAAATACCAATAGCCTGAGGCTAAAAGTAAAATACTTCACTGGGCGGCGTCCCCTGGTGGTAGTAAAAATAAAATTGATACGAAAAGATAGGGAAGAGTGAAAAGACTTTATTTTGTGAATTTTATAATTTTTGCACAAACAGTATACTAAAGGTTTGAAGAAACAAAACTTTAAAGCGCCCTCTTGAGGCGAAGAAGGGAGTTAAAATTAAGAAACATATGTCCATATTCTTTATTCGATTTTAGACACAATTTTATGTTAGTCTTATAATTTTCCTATGAGTGGAAGATACCGTACCAGAGTACGAAAAAAAAACCGCCGCTAAGTATATTCCTTTAGAACATTTTAAGCCCAGAGGTCTAAAATTAACGGTGGATTGACAAAAGAAAGGCAGATTTAGAAAGGTTATGAGATTACCCTTATTTTAATACGTTACATGAGTGGGGTAAAATAATTTTGAAAAATCCTCTTCCCTGAGGCGCGACACTTAAAATCTTGAAAACACATAATTTGCAGTGCAATTTTGTTTTAACAATAGCATTCTAATATTAAGAGATATGGGACAGATTAGGAGGGCTAAAATAAGAGAAACATTGAAAATCAAAGACAAACTGGCGCCAAATTCACTAGAAAACTTCTACATCAACAACTGAAACCCGAACTGATGACTTGTGGGTCCTGTCCCTGCCGGCGAAGACACTCACGAGCTAATACTAATCCTATGGGGAGGGATTTTTCTAATATCTTGTTTGCATTTCGACATTTTTAAATAATTTTTTTTTGCATTGGATAGCCGAGGTCCATCTCTACAGCGCACCTTTTACACTTTTTCGATTTTGGTCACAGATATTTTTAATAAAGTTACTTTCACTTTCAAAACCAGTTCTGAAAATGAAAGTGTCATTCTAATAATGTCTTGCAAATAGCGGTTGAAGAAAAAATCATCTTAGTAAGGGTGCACTCAAATCCAAACTGCTTATTTTCTGACTCATTTTACAATTCATTTTTGCTCTCAAAGGCTTCCAATTGGTACGTTTTCTTACTCAGAAACTATATAATGTACCGTAATGGTTGATTTTTTGGTTGATAGAGGCAGAATATATTTTAAAAAATGCTGTTAAAGTGGGCATTTTGAACCGAATTTCCCGAAGCGGATTGTGTTGGAAAAATCATTGTATTAAGGATGCACTCAAATCCAAACTGCTTATTTTCTGACTCATTTTTAAATTAATTTTTGCTCTCAAACGAATTTAATTGGTAGATTCGCTTACTCAGAAACTATATAATCTATCGTAATGATCGATTTTTTGATAGAGGCGGAATATATTTCAAAAAATGATGACAAAGTGGGCATTTTGAACGGAATTTCCCGAAGCGATTGTGTTAGAAACGAAAAATATTGTCCTTCTAAGAAAATAATTTTTTATATATCAAGTTTTAATTAGTTGAACGAAAAATAAAAATACAGGTCGCTTATAAATCTCTTCAAAAATCGTGTCAGCAAGTTTCATATTTTTTTTATTAAAAATGAATCTGGAGTTATGCCAGAAAATTTCTAGTTGTTGAGCATGGAAAAGTATTTTTTTGAATACCACCCTAACATGATTCTGCTAAAACTAGCCATTTTATAAAAATGAAATAAAAACTTGTCAAAAGCGGCCAGACAAAATTGTTAAAGTGGGTTTATCTCTAATCATGATTTAGTTTTTGTTTGTGAAATTAGTATACCTGACTTCGAAATCTACCTCCGCCTGTAGGCCGGGCCGGCAGGGATTTTTTATTTTTTCGTAACAGTTATAAAGAGAAAATAAAGAAATACATTAGACAAATTTTGAAGATTTCACAAAAATCCAAACTAATAAACACCCGGCCCGGCCGCGGGCCGAGATCGGGCCGCGCATCTATTTTCATTCACGGCAATCGGGCCGAGCCTAGCCTACTCTTTACGGGCCGGGCCTTATTTTTTTCCCTGAATTTCGGGTCGGGCCGGCCCTAACTTATTTTGTCTGCACACACCCGGGTACTGGTTTCATTCCTAATCTTCATGGCCCAAAATTTTCATTCCTAGTTTTCACCCAGCCCGTATGAAAATCATTGTCTCGGCGTGGCCTGGTCCGTTCAAAAGTCAGTAAAATTAGGCTTGGCACAAATTTTTTGTCAAAAAATGCATACATTTTTAAATCGTCATTATCCTACAATTAAACATTCAAATTCATTCTTTTTAAAGAGTAGTAGATTTCTACGCTTATTAAAATACAGTTAAATTAAAATATAGTAAAACGTGTGAAAAAGAACCTGTCTATGACGGAATCTCGTTTTAAACTGAAAAACGTGTTGATCCATGCAAAATTAATATACTACTACGTAAGAAAATAATATGTAATGCATTTACACTTGCTAAGAAGGGAACTTGTGTATAACGCATTTTTTTCCCCTTTTCTATGCAATTAAGTCTTAGATTTTACTGTATAGCATTTTTCAGATATTTAACGCTTCAATACATGGAATATGGATTAACAATATTAATGATAACTGAAACATTTACATACAAGAAATAGAGATTCATTAAAAAAATAAATATCGCACCCTGCGGCACTTCTATAAAAATGAAGATTATAAACAAGAAAAGAAAAGTTAAGATAAATATTTTTGGCTTGAACTCCTCGTACGAGACAAATTTTTAACCAAATCGACGTAAAAATCAATGTTTTGTAGAAATTCACTCGGTCCGTGGCGGGCTCGGGCCGAGATTTTAACTTTTATACCGGGCTGGGCCGGGCCAATAATTTTTTGCTACGGGCCGGGCCGGGCTCGGGCCGAACTTTTAACTTTTTCACCGGGCCGGTCCGAGTCAATATTTTTTTTGTACGGGCCGGGCCGATTTTGTTTTTCTCTGAGTCAGGCCGGGCCCGGGCCTGGAAATGTCGGCCCGTGCAGACCTCTACTACAAGTCTTTTCTTTTGTGTACAGTTTGGCCGAATATTCGGTTTCATTTTTGTTTTCAGCCCAAAATCTTAGTTTCGGCGAAAGTACTGGCGAATATTCGATATTACTATAACTGCCCTTCCCTAGCCTCCCCCAAACGGCACTCCCATCTATTGAGCCGCACATAGTATGTATTCACATACAAGGGGATAAATTTAGAAGGTATTACTAATCGTTATTTTTAAATTAAATTATTTTTTAATATTTTTTTATGTTTATAGCACCTTATATTGAATTATTTTTGTTTCAATCAAATTATTTTTTAATTAATAATTATGTACTGCTGTTTCTACTCAAAACATTATTCAGATAACATGCATATATGTATGTTTATGTTAATTACTTTGAATTTATTTTTAAAACAGTTTCGCTTTCGTTTTCGGTCGAAACTAGGAAGGTAAAAGAAATTCGGTTTCTGTCGAACACTATTTTATGTTTGTAAATGAGCAGAATTTTTCGCATCATTTAATGTTAAAAAATATTTCTTTGAGAACCGCTTTAAGGATTTACCACGTAATCATAACTTATAAATTTCAGAAAATCGAGTTTTATTTTAGCGGCTTTATCCACGGAAAATTTCTTTATGTGGCCAAAATCTGGAATAGACGATTCTATGTAAGTAAAAAAAAAAAAAAAAAAAAAAATACAATAAGCATTATATAATAATTATAACATAAAATTTAAACTAATAAAAATTTTCTCAAAATTGCATTTTTAAATTGTTGACTACGACACGATTACTTTAATAATAATGAATTGTTTTACTTTTGTCAGCTTTTTTTCTTATATAATTATGCAGTGCATTAAGGACTTTTTTTTTATCATCATAAATCAGTATTTTTCTACGGTAAAAGTTGAATACCCTCTTCAAATAATCAGCATTAAAAAAAAAATTTTAAAAAAAAAGCTTTTCGTAATTTCCACTCTTTGTCCCGTCTAGTCACTAAAATAAGTCATATTTAATTAAAAATTACTGTATATTTTAATTTCAGATAAGCTAAATTTAAACTACAATTTTCGCCGCAACTCACACACACAAAAAACGCACCAGAAAAGAGGCAATAATTTCAAATATATTTACATTTTTCAAAAGTAATATGTATCAAAATTATATTTAAGCATTGTATTACAAAATAAAAAGTCCTTCCGGCCAGTGCCGGGAGGAAGAGGTAGCTTTCATATTCCTTATTTTAAAAAAGCCAACTTATATTATTCAAACACACGAAGCTCAATTAAGTGGAAACCGAATGTAGGAGAATCAATACTAATTTTTATCAATACTAAATCATTATGAATGAGAATTTTGCGAAATTTGTCAGCTTTATCGAAGCTGCTTTTATTTAAAGTAACTTATATTTGGCTGCCAAATTCGGCGATTTCTTAAAGGGCCAGCCATTTTAAGACAACGTGGAGGATGAGGCTAACCAGAGAACTTGGTCGACACCTTAGTAATTGCTGTGCACATGCTCACTCACATCGGAATCGGTTGATATATACGAGTGCTGTCGCAGGCAAAAATTCAGATTTTTCAAAATGTCACCCGCGTTAGAAATTGAAACTGCTATATCTGAGCCATTTTTTAAGATAAAGACAAACAAAAAATGCTCCTGAATCCTTATATCAAGGACAAATACTTAAGAAAGAAAACTTTTTCAATTTCTAATTTTTTTGCACATCACTTTAAGTATAATTTTTTTAATTTAATGGCCGCCATTTTGAAACAAGATGGCTGATGAAGCTGGCCAGCGAACTTGGTCGAGATATTGATGTATACTATCCACATGCCTGCTTCCATCGAAATAGGCGAATACGTGTATTATCGCGTGACAAATACAAGATCGTTTCAAAGTGTTGGCCATGCTAGAAATTCAAAGTGCTATAATTCAACCATTTTTTAAGATATAAACAAAAGAACAAATTTTCACAAACAAAAACTGCTCCAGAATCTTTGTATCAAGGCCAAACACATAAGAAAAATCTTTTTCATTTTCCAATTTTTTAATACCTCATTTTAAATTTTAAATTACATTTTTTTTTTTAAATGGCAACCCTTTTGAGACAAGATGGCGAATGAAGCTGGTCAACGAACTCGGTCGAGACATTGGTATGTACTATGTACAGACCAAGTTACATTTAAATCGGTTCATAAATACGCCTGTTATCGCGTGACAAAAATCAGGTCGTTTTAAAATGTCAGCCACAATAGAAATTTAAAATGTTATAACTCAGCCATTTTTTAAGATATAGACGAAACAAAACCTGTTCCGGAATCTTTCTATTAAGGTCAAACACATACGAAAAAAATCTTTTTCATTTTCCAAATTTTTGGTATCACATTTTAAATTAAAATTTTTTTAAATGTCCGCCATTTTGAAACAAGATGGCGGATGAAGCTGGCCAACGAACTCGGTTGAGTTATTTGTATGTACTATGTACACACCAAGGTACATCCAAATCAGTTCATAAATACGTCTGTTATCACGTGGCAAAAATCAGGGCGTTTAAAAATGTCAGCCACGCTAGAAATTCAAAATACTATAACTCAGCCATTTTTTAAGATATAGACGAAACAAAAACTGCTCCCGAATCTTTTTATCAAGGTCAAACACATAAGAAAAAAATATTTTTTCAATTTTCAATTTTTTGGTACCACATTTCAAATTTAAATTTTTCTTAAAATTTTAAATGGCCGCCATTTTTAAACAAAATGGCGGATGAAGCTGGTTAACGAACTCGGTCGAGACATTGGTCTGTACTATGTATAAACGAAGTTACATCCAAATCGGTTCATAAATACGTCTTTTATCGCGTGACAAAATTCAGGACGTTTCAAAATGTCAGCTTCGCTAGAAATTCAAAATGCTATAACTCAGCCATTTTTTAAGATATAGACGAAACAAAAACTGCTACGGAGTCTTTGTATAAAGGTCAAATACATAAGAAAAAAATATTTTTCCATTTACAATTTTTTGGTACCACATTTCAAATTTTAAATTTTTTTAAAATTTTTAAATAGCCGCCATTTTGAAACAAAATGGCGGATGAAGCTGGCCAACGAACTCGGTCGAGACATTGGTATGTACTATGTACACACCGAATTACATCCAAATCGGTTCATAAATAGGAGAGTTACAGTGTGACATAGGTCAGATATATATATATATATTGATATATATATATATATATATGTATATCAATTTTGAACGGAGGGTGGTTTCGGGGTCTGGGGGTCATGATCGATGAAAATATACCAAAATTTTTTGAAATCGCTTTCCTCTGAACGGCTGCAACATGTAGCTTTTTGCAAAGAAAGCTACCTAAAAACAAAGTCAAAGAAAATAGAAATACTTGAGGGGGCTCGTCACTCAACTTCCAAATTCTCCTCCGTAATGCTAAGTCTATAAACTTTTGATGCATTCGTATATTTAAAATATCTTCTCTGATAATTCACATTTTTAACATCTTTTAGGTAGCTTTCTTTACAAAAAAGCTACCTATTGCAGCCGTTCGGAGGAAAGCGATTTCAAAAAATTTTGGTATATTTTCATCGATCATGACCCCCAGACCCCGAAACCACCCTCCGTTCAAAATTGATATATATATATATATATATATATATATATATATATATATATATATATATATATATATATATATATATATAACCAATAATTAAACATAACCTACCACCATCAAAAACCATAATATTATGAATTAAAGCTGTAAGTATATATATAAAAAAAAAAGATAAAATATTTATAAGAATATTATGGAAGAAAAATAAGAAAGTGGACACCGACAAATAATGGAAATGCTTATATATTGAATTACGTTTTCAAGGGCACAGAATTCAATGATATAAGCAAAATGGTTGTTTTCTGTGGGAAATATAAGCTAAAGCTAAAAGTTATTTTCCCCTGTGCCCTAACAACCATTAAAATCAAGTGAATTGATTAAAAATGAAAACAGAATAGAAACAAATAATATGAATTGGAAAAAACAATAAAACCTATTTAAATATTTATAGGATATAAAATGAAATAATAAACACCATACCGATTAATATTTTAGAATAAAACCACGCTCACATGGCACCCATATCGTAAAGATTAAGGTTAATAAAACAGTTAAGAAATCACAGTAATTGATACCATAGGACACAGTTAATACATATTGAAATAAATGTTAAATAACTTTTAATATAATATAAAATAATATAAATAGAAAGTAATTACATAATTAAAATGCACTATTAAATTAATTAAAAACCGTTAAACAATATCGTCAAAATTAAGCTAAAAATTCCCCCTGGTGTAGTAAATTATAACTGAAATGTAGCTGGAAGAAGTAAATCTAGAACTTATCGAAAAAAAAAAAAACACAAATTGTGGTGCTGCCATCTAGTATTACATTTATGATTTAATTGTCAAAAGACTTGCTTCAGTTATACGCAATTGAATGTAACAATTGTTTTATTAACAGCAAAACCAAAAATATCCTTATATATAGATAATTATAAACTGAATATAAACCACACAATGTATTTAAAAAAAAAAAAAAAAAAACTATTGTTAATAAAATTTAAAAAGCATACAAAATATTCTATTAGCAAATTTATTTAATCTACACTAAGAATTTAAATAATTCTAGAACATCGATAAAATATAGCATATAGCTATATGCTATAAAACAGAATAAATTCATTAATAATTAATATAAATAATTATTAAAAATATAAAAATCTTTAATAAAAACTATTATATATAAGATAATTATAAAATGAACAGGAAATAAAAAACATATGGTAGTATAAAGAAGGTGAACTGATACTTAAATTCCAATTACCTAAAAAGCACAAATATAGTGTGTGGATTATTTTATACATCCATAAAAATCCTAAAAGTATGAATGTGGGACATTCAAAAACAATAAACCGATAATAAATTATATAACACTAGGTGAAAATAAATAAATATTAAAATATTAATAAGAATAGAGGAATAATAATAAATATAATTACCCAATTTTAATCCATACAGTATAACTTTATTTATATTAAATATACTTATATGTATATTAATCACTATAAAAATGGCATACTATTAGTAATTAATATGATATTGTCCTTATTAAATTAAAATTTATAAAAAATGATTGTAAATAAGATTAAACAATAATAAAATATATATATATATATCTGACCTATGTCACACTGTAACTCCCGTAATTATGAACCGATTTCGATGTAATTCGGTGTGTACATAGTACATACCAATGTCTCGACCGAGTTCGTTGGCCAGCTTCATCCGCCGTTTTGTTTCAAAATGGCGGCCATTTAAAATTTTTAAAAAAATTTAAAACTTGAAATGTGGTACCAAAAAATTAAAAATGGAAAAATATTTTTTTCTTATGTATTTGACCTTTATACAAAGATTCCGGAGCAGTTTTTGTTTCGTCTATATCTTAAAAAATGGCTGAGTTATAGCATTTTGAATTTCTAGCGTGGCTGACATTTTGAAACGTCCTGAATTTTGTCACGCGATAAAAGGCGTATTTATGAACCGATTTGGATGTAATTCGGTGTGTACATAGTACATACCAATCTCTCGACCGAGTTCGTTGGCCAGCTTCATCCACCATTTTGTTTCAAAATGGCGGCCATATAAAATTTTTTTAAAAATTTAAAATTTGAAATGTGGTACCAAAAAATTGAAAATGGAAAAATATTTTTTTCTTATGTATTTGACCTTTATACAAAGATTTCGGAGCAGTTTTTGTTTCGTCTATATCTTAAAAAATGGCTGAGTTATAGCATTTTGAATTTCTAGCGTGGCTGACATTTTGAAACGTCCTGAAATTTGTAACGCGATAAAAGGCGTATTTATGAACCGATTTGGATGTAACTTCGTTTATATATAGTACATACCAATGTCTCGACCGGGTTCGTTGGCCAGCTTCACCCGCCATCTTGTTTAAAAATGGCGGCCATTTAAATTTTTAAGAAAAATTTAAATTTGAAATGTGGTACCAAATATTGAAAAATGAAAAAATATTTTCTTCTTATGTGTTTGACCTTGATAAAAAGATTCAGGAGCAGTTTTTGTTTCGTCTATATCTTAAGAAATGGCTGAGTTATAGCATTTTGAATTTCTAGCGTGGCTGACATTTTGAAACGTCCTGATTTTTCTCACGTAATAACAGGCGTATTTATGAACCGACTTGGATGTACCTTGGTGTGTACATAGTACACACAAATATCTCGACCGAGTTCGTTGGCCAGCTTCATCCGCCATCTTGTTTCAAAATGGCGGCCATTTAAATAAATTAAAAAATAAAAAAATTTATATGAGATACCAAAAAATTGGAAAATGAAAAAGATTTTTTTTTGTATGTGTTTGACCTTAATGCAAAGATTCCGGAACAGTTTTTCTTTCGTCTATATCGAAAAAAAAAATGGCTGAGTAATAGCATTTTGAATTTCTCTTGTGGCTGACATTTTAAAACGACCTGATTTTTGTCACGCGATAACAGGCGTATTTATGAACCTATTTGGATGTAACTTGGTCTGTACATAGTACATACCAATGTCTCGACCGAGTTCGTTGGCCAGCTTCATTCGCCATCTTGTTTCAAAAGGGTTGCCATTTAAAAAAAATTAAATTTAAAATTCAAAATGAGGTATTAAAAAATTGGAAAATGAAAAAGATTTTTTTTTATGTGTTTGGCCTTGATACAAAGATTCCGGAGCAGTTTTTGTTTCTGAAAATTTGTTCTTTTGTTGATATCTTAAAAAATGGTTGATTTATAGCACTTTGAATTTGTAGCATGGCTAACATTTTGAAACGATCTTGTATTTGTCACGCGATAACACACGTATTCGCCTATTTCGATGTAAGAAGGCATGTGGATAGTATACATCAACACCTCGACCAAGTTCGCTGGCCAGATTCATCAGCCATCTTGTTTCAAAATGGCGGCCATTAAATTAAAAATTATATATATATTTAAAGTGAGGTGCAAAAAAATTAGATATTGAAAAAGGTTTCTTTCTTAAGTATTTGATCTTGATATAAGGATTCAGGAGCATTTTTTGTTTGTCTTTACCTTAAAAAATGGCTCAGATATAGCAGTTTCAATTTCTATTGTGGGTGACATTTTGAAAAATCTGATTTTTTGCGTGCGACAGCACTCCTATATATTAACCGATTCCGATGTGAGTGAGCATGTGCACAGCAATTACTAACGTCTCGACCAAGTTCACTGCTTAGCCTCATCCACCATGTTGTCTTAAAATGACAGGCACTTTAAGAAATTGCCGAATTTGGCAGCCAAATATAAGTTACTTTAAAGAAAAGCAGCTTGGATAAAGCTGACTAATTTCGCGAAATTCTCATTCATTATATTGATAAAAATTAGTATTGAATCTCCTATATTCGGTTTCCACTAAATTGAGCTTCGTGTGTTTGCATGATATAAGTTGGCTTTTTTTAAATAAGGATTATGAAAGCTACCTCTTCCTCCCGGCACTGGCCGGAAGGACTTTTTTTCTGTGAATTCTTCTTAAAATTTTAACACTTGACACACTCGTAAGATTTTAACACTTCATATAAAATTAAGCCTATACCTTAGAAATATCTTGAGAACTAAGAAAAAAAAAGAAACTTTTAGGAAGTGTACACAAAAAATAGAAGTTAGAAATATTAATTTCCCGAGGAGATATTTCAAATATATGAATCTATCCAATGTCCATAGACTTTACATTAGTGAGGAGAAATCGGAAGCTGGGTGACCAACCCCATTAATTGCTTAATGTGGAAAAAAAATTAAAAGAAGAAGAAGAATCTTGTGTTGTGCGTTAATTAGTATTTCATGGGAAAATACCTCCAGCAGAAAGATATTGAGCACCAGAAATCTCAGAATACAGTATAATCAATAAAAAGTGTCACATCTGGTATTACTACAGAAACCATTGGGTGTCTATAGAACCCATTATCTAGTTAACTCGAAACCCCACAGAAATGGTAATTTGTCTTCTTAGGAACAAGATCCCATCCCACGTTATTGACTAACAGCATTGAAAACTGAACACAAACTGCACTTCTCTTTACTTATATTCACCCATTCTTTTGTAAAACATCTTTTACAGTTTTAGTGGTTTGTCTATTTATTTTCATTACATGTGTATTTTTCAATTTATAAATCGAGGTAGTGTTTGAAGTTTAAAGCGGTTAAGCAGATCCGGTTTTAAAAAAACGTTTTTAGATATTGGCATTTTCGGATGCTAAAAGTATAATCGAATTTTTAAATATATATGAAAAATTAACGTTTTCTTCTTTCGAAAGCAAAATTTACATAAGTTTCCATTGCAAAATCTTGTGAAGAATTAGTCTTGACGGTCTAACACTTATATTATCATTAGGAAACTATGGAATGCTCCACTTTAGTAGAACAAGAGTATCAATTTATGTGTCTGTTTGTGAAGAGTGAACGTGTATGTAAGTATGTGTATGCGTGTCTGTGGGGGGAGGGGGGGAGGTTGCTATTACAAAAACACGATAATAGTTTTTTGAAAGTTATTTTTACAGAGGCACTTGAAAAGTCTGACCAAGTGACCAAGGGCACCATGATTACAAAATCACGATATTAGTTTTTTAGAAGTTATTTTTACAGAGGCGCTTAAAAAATCTGACCAAGAATGGCGTGATGACAAAAGCACGATAGTAATTTTTTGAAAGTTATTTATACAGAGGCGTTGAAAAAAAATTTGACCAAGGGCGCCATGACTTCTAAAACAAGATATTAGTTTTTAGAAATTTATTTTTGCACAGGTGCTGAAAAAAAAATTGACCAAGAGCGTCATGATTACAAAAACACGATGTTAGTTTTTTGAAAGTTATTTTTACAGAGGCGCTGAAGAAATCTGACCAAGGGCACCACCATAATTTCAAAAACACGATTTAGTTTTTTGAAATTTATTTTTACAGAAGTGCTGAAAAAAAATCTGACCAAGGGCGCCATGATTACAAAAACACGATAATAGCTTTTTGAAACGCATCTTTAAGGAGGCGCTGAAAAATATCTGACCAAGGGCGCATGATTAGAAAAACACGATAATAGCTTTTTGAAAGGCATTTTTACAGAGGCGCTGAAAAAATCTGACCAAGGACGCCTTGATTACAAAAACACGATATAGTTTTCTGAAAAGCAGTTTTACAGAGGCGCTGAAAAAAAATCTGACCAAGGGCGCATGATTAGAAAAACACGATAATAGCTTTTTGAAAGGCATTTTTACAGAGGCGCTGAAAAATATCTGACCAAGGGCGCCATGATTACAAAAACACGATATAGTTTTCTGAAAAGCAGTTTTATAGAGGCGCTGAAAAAAATCTGACCAAGGGCGCATGATTAGAAAAACACGATAATAGCTTTTTGAAAGGCATTTTTACAGAGGCGCTGAAAAATATCTGACCAAGGGCGTCATGATTACAAAAACACGATATAGTTTTCTGAAAAGCAGTTTTACAGAGGCGCTGAAAAAAATCTGACCAAGGGCGCATGATTAGAAAAACACGATAATAGCTTTTTGAAAGGCATTTTTACAGAGGCGCTGAAAAATATCTGACCAAGGGTGCCATGATTAGAAAAACACGATGTTAGTTTTTTGAAAGTTATTTTTACAGAGGCGCTGAAGAAATCTGACCAAGGGCACCATAATTTCAAAAACATGATTTAGTTTTTTGAAATTTATTTTTACAGAGTTGCCGAAAAAAAATCTGACCAAGGGCGTCATGATTACAAAAACACGATAATAGCTATTTGAAACGCATCTTTACAAAGGCGCTGAAAAATATCTGACCAAGGGCGCCATGATTACAAAAACACGATATTAGTTATTTTTTTACCTTATTTTAACAGAGGCGCTGAAAAAATCTGACCAAGGACGCCATGATTACAAAAACACGATATAGTTTTCTGAAAAGCAGGTTTACAGAGGCGCTGAAAAAAATCTGATCAAGAGCGCATGATTAGAAAAAACACGATAATAGCTTTTTGAAAGGCATTTTTACAGAGGCGCTGAAAAATATCTGACCAAGGGCGCATGATTAGAAAAACACGATAATAACTTTTTGAAAGGCATTTTTACAGAGGCACTGAAAAATATCTGACCAAGGGCGCCATGATTACAAAAACACGATACTAGTTTTTTGAAAGTTATTTTTACAGAAACGCTTTAAAAAATCAGAACAAGGGCGTCATGATTACCAAAGCCGCCTCTGACAATGGGACCAAATGAAATAAAAATAAAAATATGCTGTCTTAAATTGTCATTCCCTTTTTATTCTTGCCTTTTGTACTTTTACAAAAAGCAGAAATATCAAACTATCGGGCAGCAACCCCGGGCGCTTAATATTTGACAGAAAATATGCTAAATACGTTATTAATACTAATATTAATTTATGTGGAAGTTACTATTCTTCGGGGTACTGAATAAAATCTGGACCAGGGCGCCATGACTATCAAATTCTCTGCCAATGAATCCATTTAAAATGCGAATATGTTTCTGTCATGTATTGACTCTACGAACTTATTGACTTCTACTGTTCTGTATTGCCTCCATGGTCTAAATGTAAAAACTCTCCTGGGTTTGAGAGTTCGTCTGTAAAAAGTTTCAGTTCTGCTTCGGTATCTTAGCTTGTATGTTGATGTCTTTGTCCGTGCAACGTAGTTAAATTAAATTAATGTTGCAAATGATTCATTTCTTATTTCCAGCGTCATTCCATTATGAAAGTATTTAACACTGGCGACGAGCGAGAACAAACGGATTCATTTTTATTGAAGTAATGTTTTATTCTTTAGTTTTTCTGAACTGAACTATTTTAGTTTCGATTCGTTCTTTGTTGCCAAGTGCATAATGTCTCTCGGTAAACTAGAAGAATTTCTAATAGGAAAAACTAATTGGACGGAATACAAGGAACGCTTGGGTTTCTATTTTGCAGCAAATGGAAT